>CM060257.1:45905694-47200694 GCA_030684275.1 Acipenser oxyrinchus oxyrinchus | reverse complement strand
TCACCAGCAATGTAGCTCCCCAAAATACTGATGATATAGCCATGATTTTACATTCTGCACATTGATGTAAATTAACATTACAAGGTTGTCCCTGATATGTACTAAGTAGTATTTGCTCCAAATTTCACCTTTTATTTTATTTTTTTAAAAATATAAACACTGATGCATAAAAAACAAAACCGAGCATGTCCGTCTAAATTGACGCCTCAGGCATTCAAATAAAATAAATCTCTGATATAACACACCCAATCAAGATACCCAATCAAGTTATCCAAACCAAAAAAATTAAAACATTTGAATTAGATGCATGCAAGTGTATATTTGGTGTTAAAATATTTTTGAGCTGCAACAAACAAAGCACATGTAATTTGGTTTCGATCTCTACAGCCCTGACACAGAAACACAATGAACAACAATGCTGGGGCCTTTATCTTTGTTACTAATCATTATACGCATAGTTTCTGACCTGGAAATACTGCAGGAACTGATAACAATACAACCCCCCTGTACAGACCTGCAGCAGCAACATGCCAGCTTACTCTGACACAATAGCTTGATTATCTAGGAGGACCCCCCCAGACTGGTCATGTGGATGTTCAGCCTTTGCAGCAGAATGCCACCTTCAGTAGATTTCTCCTGTGTGCGCCAACGAATCCTTAGCCCGCTGTTTTATCAAAATAACAGCCCCCTTTTTTTGCTAGCATTCTAGTCACCTGCAATGACATTTATCCTCAGATTTCATACATTCGTGGACCTATGTCCCCCCCAGCATGCGGATAAACTGAGTTTACGAAGCCTGTTGCAGCAGCAACCGTGAATGTGAGTGACTGAAAGTAAACAGCGCTGGTGGTGAGTAAACTGCTTCTGTTATACAGTCTCCCGCATTTATCTAAGTTAATAGACAATACATTCCAATATTACATTTGCAAAAAAATAAATCAGATCGCAATTGATTGCACCTGTACCAAAATCTGACAGCATACCACTTTCAGTGTGACAGTGTACCACTTTCTGACATTACACAGGTCACGTTTTGGTACGCGTACCACATTGTGGCGATGTACCACTTTCTAACACTACATTTGTCACAGTGCCTCATTTGTTGCACATGTTTATATGTGCTACTGTTGGGAATGCGTACTATTTGTTATGCAAGTTCAGACTGTAAATGGGCCTACATACAATAAAACTGCTGAGAAGTACTGTATAGTCTCTTGGACTATAGCCAGAACTCAACCAACCAATAATATAATTTGCAGATTGCCAACATTGTCATAGATCGAGCATCCGATAAATAACCCAAACATATCAGCTAAATGAAGAATAATGACTAAGATTCTCTTTATTTTAATGAGTAGGTTCCAAGAATTATTGAAGTGTAAATGTTTGTAATCCCAGATTGAATGTATGATGAGATTGTCTTTTAGATTGTCTTTTAGAGTGATGTTATTTTCAGGAATATAAAATTACTGCTGTCTGTTTCTGGTCATCTTGCCAGGACACTCTTGTAAAAAAGGCCTCGTTTCAATGGGCTTTTTTTCTGGTTAAAGAATGAAAAAAAAAGAAAAAAGACAATTTTTCAATACGCCAATATCAATGCTAATAATGCTTATAATAGCTTATGATGATTACTGTATTGAAATTCAAAAGTATATGATACTTACAATAATAATAATGAAGTTTTGTTTTGCCAATAATTTATAACGTTAGCGATTTAACTGACACCTAAATACATTTCACTAATGTCGTTGCTTCCCCAACCTGTTAACACGACGCAAAGCGTATCGGTCTGATATCAAGCGATAACTTTTTCTCCGACAAAGAAAAAGTAAAGCAACCAACACGTGTTTTTTTTTTTTAAGTCAGTTTAAAGTCAGTTTTTGTTCTTTGCATTTGAGCAACGAGGTTATCTCGTATCTACAGCAAATTAGCAATCCCAGGAGACTGCTATCTGTTCCAAAATTGAGGGACTATCTACTGGGGGCGAGGCTGGCTCATGTGGGTTTGTGTCATTGGTTTGTACGAAGAGACCCCGCCTTGTAAAAAAAAAACACACACGCATTCAGACTCTACCTCTCAAACCTCTCTCCATATCAGAAAGGAAAAGAAGAGGCTTTTCTTTAACCAAATACCATTACTGTAGCTAATTGGGGGCATATATCACTCAGAAATTAACATCGTCTCTTTTTTCTGGACATTCTCCAAGAGAGGAGAAAGGTCTCTCGATTTGTTCGTGCATCGGAAATTGCTTTCTAGTCTGCACAGTTAGAGCTTGGAGGATTAAGTTTTTTTTTGGTCCTTTTTAAGGTGGATCAGTTGTCCTGAAGAGAGGATCGATAGGAAACGAAAAGAGGATGGTTATGTTCCTGAGTGCATAACGTCATTGACTGTGCTTGCAATGTACATCTAATATTGAGGTAAGAGTCAGATTTTTGCAAAAGTGTTATAATATTTTCCTTCGTAAGGTGTACACCTTAGTTGTGCTAGTGTGTCTGTCCAGCACAATGTCCATGTGTTTTCGTTTCACTGCGCCACCCAAAAGGGACGAGCTTGTGTTCTGAGACTGAAGACATCTTTCTTTGCTTTGGTCACATAAGCACCCTCAGTCCAACCTCAAAAAAATACATTTTTTCTTCTTCTTTTGGCGCTGATTAAACTAATTTAATCTAATGAAGTGTTTCAATTAGCAACATATTGTCATCAGATTATGTAATGCACGTAGAATAGAAACCACACTGAACATAGTTCACAGAACCAGGGTCGGCTCGGGACAGCGGGAGGGTTTCTTTTTTTGTCTTTCTCTCTCCAGAGCTGCTATATCCCGCTAGTATAAAATGGGATGAAACCTCCCTGGCATTATTGATTTGAATTTTAGAGGAAGATCGTTTTTAAGCGGGCTAGCTGTGAAGCTTTGCTCTTTTCTTAGTTCTGCTAACTGAAGGGAGAGGGCGCGAGGAGGGAAGAGAGTGGAACTAAGTCTTTTGTTTTGCTGGGTTCTGTATTGTTTGCTTGGTGCTGAATGTGATGGATATTATTACTCACACAGTTCAGCGAGGTTACTCTCGGTTTAGACCTTGAAAACTCGTGCGGGCGCAAAGAAAAACTGACTTATTTCACTGCACGGTCTCAGCAATGCTGTTAGTATACAGATGGCGAAAACGTCCCGACATTTCTTTGAGCAGCTAGGACCAAATTCTAATTTGTGTTATGTCTGCTGTGTTATTTTGAAACATTATTTACCGCCTTTGTAGTAATACTTTTTATTTTATTTTAAGGTTTTGCAATAGCAACCATGTACATTTGTTTAGTTACATGTTTATTTACTGTTAGTTTTGACTAATATTACACTTTATTATTATTATTATTATTATTATTATTATTATTATTATTATTATTATTATTAATTGAGTCGAGACAGTTATTATACAATTTGGAATTGTTTAGTCTACACCGAGGGCGAATTACACGCGCGTTTCACCGGTAAAACAATGTTGTTAAAAGGTTCACATACATAGTAGCATTGGTACGCAGTGCCTTTAGATCGTTCTGCATGTGTGCATCTTTTGTCAGGCAGTTTCATTAAGTTGTATGAAAAGGACAAATGACAGTTTCTGTTTTTTTTGTGGCTATGTTTTATATAAAGTACTCAACACTGGTGAGTTTTGGCGGCATTCGGAGCATTTTTTTGTGACATGATTAATGCAGTTGGAAAGTGTGGTTTTCAGGAAGTGTTTGTCACCGCAAGCGTTTCACACTTTCACTTTTTTAACAGTGGAAATTCAACAAACTTGACAGTGACGTCACAGCGCTTTTTAGTTTTAATGTTTTTGCAAGAAAGGAATGTTAAACTCGTAATACAGTGAGGCATTTAAAGTACTAATTGTTCTCAATGTGTTTTCTGCTGCAATTTTTCATTTTTGTATTATTATTGCTGTGACAAAACAAACAAACAAACAAACAAGACAAAACCTTTTTAACATGAAATTCCAGTTGATTTGCAAAATAGATTCATTTTAAACTCTTCTACGCATGTAAAATTCACCTCGCCATTCGATTCCACAACAATTTATACATTTTGGGCACATTCTTTTTCCATTAAGTGCAAAAACATTTTCTATTCAGAAGCCTTGTGATTACTACAGTAATGGTGGATGCTGTGCACACTCCCTAACTGCACATGTTGCCATGAAGCCCTCCACAAAACATCAGTACTTTGCAGTACCTATTCGAATATTTTCTGCTGAGTTATGCTTCAGTAACATATCAGTCAGTACAATTGGACAGTTCAGGGGAGATCTCAGTTAGCCTCTACAGAACACATTATTACTCTTCAACCCCAGGTGTATGCTTTATTGTTGAATATATTGATAAGAAAAAAATACAAATAAAATTGATGTACACAAAAAGTTTAAATGATTAAAAAAACATTTATTTCAGAGTTTAAAGTTTAATCATTTAAACTTTTTGTGTACATCAATTTTATGGCCATCGATACGTTTTCATAAAGTAATAACATGAGGTTTACTTGTGCCTTTTTGTAGCTGAACAAGCAAAGGAAAACTGAAATTTAACTTTAAACACTTAAAATAAAACAAATGTGGACATGGCGTTGTAAAGTGAAGGGGGAAAAAACTCACCGTTTTGGTTCTCGTTTATTACATTCCACATAACAGAAAGTCAAAACAAATTATATATAATATATACAGTCTATATAAAAATCACTACACAACATTTCCAGGAAGTTGGGTACTGTTTAAACGATGCATTTCAGTCCCATGAGATTCACTAAGCAGCGCAACGCATTTTTGTCCCAGATGGCTTTCCATAGAGATCACCACTGCAGAATATATATATATATATATATATATATATATATATATATATATATATATATATATATATATATAAATCTCGCATATCACACAGAGCTCTTTTTAATTTGCCATTTTTTGAAACTGTCGCGCAAATTCTGGTGAGACGGTAAATAAGTGCAAGGTATTTTTGTCATTTGTAGCAAATACGAACATCAGATTTCTGTATCTGAATACATGCCAAAAAATATTCATTTGAATATTCGGTTATTTGACCCAGTACTATATATACACATTTAAAGTTCTTGTTCTGTCTAACAAAAGCTATTTCAGTGACTGTTTAAGAAAAGAAAAAAAAGAAAATATATATATATATATATATATATATATATATATATATATATATATATATATATATATATATATTGCAGGCTCTGTCTGTCTGTTTTGATGGTGTGAAAAATTGCCTGCTGTTTTGAGTCAAGTAAGATATAAATCTTTGTGAGATGTGTAGGGGAAAATTAGCTTATTTCCTTTGTGGTTTTAGCATTCTATTTTCTTCTATAACCAGGTACTTATAAATTAAAGTATTATTTTGTCCCCAAGGCCCAAGCTTCATGTTCTGAATAATGCTCTACAGGGCAGTTCATTTTAGCACCTTTGATTCATCACAGACTTACGATAAATCTAAACCAACAGTTCAATATTGATCATATTCTTCAACCGCAGGTGCATTCTGCTAGCAGTTAAGTGCGCCTGCTGGGACTATATTTCTGATTTCTAGTATATTCTACATCTAATGAAAGGTGAATCTGCTTTTGTAATAATCTGTCTGGGATGCAAATGCATATTAACTGCTCTGAGCATGTTAGACAAGATAAGAGGTGATGGATTTTAAAGGCCATCATAAGCAAACAGTTGACAGGAGCTGAAGAAAAGACACTAGCTCAATAACGTATGCCAGACTTCATTGATATTAATGCAGGGGTCCATTTAAATATAGCCTATTAATTGGTCTCAGTGGACCAAATGGTGTCATTAGGTGTTCTTCAAATGTTTTTTTTTTTCTTTCTTTTTTCTTAGTTGTACTACAGGACAGCCCAACTGGGATTCAACATAGTATTTCTTGATTGGATTTGGCAATTTATCCAGATTTGGAATTGTCCAAAGAATAGAAACACATATATTTTAAAGGATCAGAACAGGAACATGATTTTTTTTTTTTTTTTGTAGAATATTACATTATTTATAAGCCCAAAAAAGTGCTTGTTGTAAGGTTGCCAAGGTTAAGGCAATAGTTTTGATTGGCTACTTCACAATTCCAATAAAACAAAATAAGCATATAATGGCAGTTGGAACAATATGTCCTAAATGTTGTGGGACCGCCCCTTTTCAAAGGAACGCACCTCCACTTCTAAACAACAAGATAAATAGTCCATTGGCCAGACAGGGTATGTGGTACCAAAAAGTGATACCAAATGGTCTTCATACCAGTGAACAAGTATTATATAAATAAGCAAGTGATAGCACTTTGAGGTTTTTCAAGTTAAGATCCCTAATCTAACATTTGTTGGGTAAATAAAACTGTTAGCAACAAAAACGCATTAACACAAAAAGTTACTGATTGATATAGATTTATATACGTAACAGAGCAGTTTTAACAAAGTATATGATTCCCTGCACTAATATGCATTCACTACAAATGTCTTTTCAAAGACCAACACATTTGTAAGTCCGTTTTTCATTTGCAGGGCCAGTTTTTAGTCAGATTCATCTTCACGCTGCTCATACTCCTATCTGTCACGTCAATGAACTCCACTTCTAGTTGTGGCGCGCACTCAGGAATCAGGACAGCTGCCTCCATGTGAAGAGACTCTTTACCAACATGCTCTGAGAGCCAACTACCAAAGAGCCATATGGAGACATAGTCTGGTAGCAGCTCCAGATGTGCCAGCTCCCCAGAACAACCATGGATGGACAGCAGGAGAGGGTGGCAAGCTTGATATTAAATGAATGGCTGGCTCTCCTGCACCTCAGGTCATCTTGGGGTTCATATCGTGTAAACGCCCTCGTACCTGTCAACACCCCAGCTGCCAGTACCTGTCTAATGGACTAAAGTGCACAGAAGATGCAGGCTTCAGGACTGCACCAACATGATGGATGCCGATGAAGATGATTCAACACAGGATATACTTGATGCAAATGAAAAATGGACTTACAAATGTGTTGGTCTTTGAAAAGACATTTGTAGTGAATGCATATTAGTGCAGCGAATCATATACTTTGTTAAAACTGTTCTGTTACGTATATTAATCTATATCAATCAGTAACTTTTTGTTTTTAATGCATTTTTGTTTGTTCATGTGGCACAACCATTAATGTTTAAAGGTTCAAAACTGAAAAAATGAATGCTATTCCATCACTGTAGCAATTTGATTATTGAGCCAGTGAGCATAGGCCTTTGAGCTTGAAGAGTGGTATATAGTTAATAATGATTTGATGCGTATTGCATAAGATAGTCGAATTTAAGTATGAATTGTCAACCCCACACAGCCACCAAAACTTCTGATATCGATAGTGCTTCTGTTTGGAAGCAAATTACTACAAAAAAGCTACATTTGGAATCTACAGATAATAAGCTTTTAGAAAAGTATTGTTTCATTTGGTACCTCCATTTGGTACCAATCGGACAAAATTTGGGTCCTGGCTCAGGACTAAAAATGGCTAAATGAAAAAACTGCTGAACAGAGATTCTGTGACCTAACGGAAAATGAATTACAAAACATACTACAAAAGAAAGAACAAAACCTGTGGTATGAACTTCAAAAACATGTTCTGTGATTTATTCATGTTATTTAGTTATTTACTTATGCTATCAGCTATACTTAAACAAAATACTGTAAAGCCATAAATATTTGTGACTAAAATGGCGACTCACACCCATAAAACCTATTTTGCTCCAGAAATGTTGTTGACCTGTTGCACTGGTAATAGTATATTAATTCATTATATGTACAGCACTAAGATATTCATGCCAAAAATATTTAGTTTTTTTCATACTGAAAAAAACAACATAATAAAAGGCAAATATTTATGGCTTTACAGTATTTAAAGTCACATTGACTATCCAACCTTGTCTCTCTTATTATTTTGACAGACTCCTATATTAAATATACTGCAGACTCCACTAATAGTGGAAAATTAAATGCCCCTCGGGAAGACCTCCCCTTCAGGCATTATAGCCCCGTGTGGGTAGCAATAGTCATCCCTCGGGTCAATAATTTTCCACTATAGCCCTCCTCTCCAGTCCATATTTACTATATATAGTTTTATGATTCATCATTAGGTTACTATAAATCTTGCAAATCCTCAAGTAAAAATCATAATTTTTCATTGTGACCTCCAGGTGACCTTAGAATCCTATTCAGTATCAAGACATTAGAATCCTGCACAGTTGCCACCCCACACCTCATATTTCTTGTCATTCAATGATAGCTATATTTACTTTTCTGGGATTTCTTTTTTTGTTTTTATTCAATCCAACGCAGATAGATAGCAAGACATAATTGCAGTTCTAGATGTCTTTTTCGAGGAGCAGAACAGATAGCATGTAATCAGGAAGAAGAAAGGAAGCCTAATCCCTCTGTGTGATGTGTACAAAGGGATAATACAGGCTCTTGTAAGGGTGAGAGAGCAGCTACAACATAATAAAGGTGTTTTGAAGGTGGGGGTTGGGGGTATTTCCTTGTAGAAATTGCAGTACGGATCAATGGATCAGCATTCATCGTAGCCTAAGCCTCAAGAGTATTTGTATCTGTGTGTACGTGTGTGTACATTAATCTTCATGCATAATTGTTTGGCATCAGAGGTTGATTCTGATGTTTGAAACCTATGCATGCTATATTATCAATGCTGCTTCATGCTTGTACATGCGGTGGGGGTTCTGTGCTGTTGGATTTGCTGTTCTCTGCAGAGATCATGTGTGCCTAAAGTACTGGCCAGCGTTCACACTGGGCATCATTTGGTGCATGCTTCATCTTAGCTCCAATTGTAAAGCTACTTGTGCCTACTGTATATGGCACTGTAATCAGTCCCAAGCCTGTTTATAGAAATGAAGAGACCACCTGAAAGCAGAGTCACACTATGTTTATCTCCACCCTTGTGTATCTCACAGTGTCTCCCATCGTTCTGCTCCTGTCTGCTTTCGGCACATTGACTTTCTTTTACAGTTGGTTCCTGCTGTAAACCACGGTATTTGAAAGCTAACGCTTACAACAAGAATAGCGATCAACTGTTTCAGAGATTATGCTTAAAATGGAATGCTAAAGACAATATTACAGTATGTGTGGCGTTTTGCATGCTATTATAAGAGAAATTATTATACACATAAAAAAGTCTTAAAAGACCAATTGTTAAACCATCGGTGTGTTCTGAAAATACGTTCTAAAAGGTGCTAATTGGCTTCCTGAAGTTTTCTTAGCAGATGTTGTAATAAAAAATAAAATGTTGGCTGTGACAAAAAAAGGCTTTTGTTTGAGAAGCCAGGAATTTTTCTTTGTTTGGAGGTTAAGAGGCAGAGGTGAAGTGTTCAGTTAAATTCCAGTGAGATTCCACGGGGGTCAGGAAGAGGTTTCCATTCTTTTTGGTACACACCCATTCTCTTGGGTTTAATAAACTTCTATTGAATAACCCTGGCTGGTGTCTTGCGCAGTATTTAGAAAATACCTCACACTGTAGTAGCAGCTTTGATAGAGGGTTTTGAAATTGTGTTTAGTGTAATCAAAACTATATGTGAATGTAAAATTTGATATAAATACAAAAGTAAAATATAAAGTATTGTGCTTACTGATAGGTGCCTTTTTATAAATTCATACTGTAGACCAGCCTGAAGCATACTCCTTTAAAACACTGATAAGTCATTGCGTCAAACCCTTTTTAGATCAGATAACTACTCCTTGCCTTATATACTGCACAATCAATGAGCTGGTTTTGTGACAGCTTAATTATCCTAGTACTGTGGTTGCTGCTAATGAAGGGGAGTTCTCTGATAGATTCTCCGAAGAACTACAGTAGTGTCATCCACCCTGCAAAGTCAGGGTTGAGTCAAGGAAGCGTCTGTTGTAGACTGGTATACAGTACAGCTGTGGCTGGAGGGGGAGGGCACTTGGGTGATATACTAGTTCTGCGGCAGGATTCATATAACCGTTGCGTTCTTCTCAGGGAAACAAAATACCCCATTGATCTCATTACTTAGGACACCACATCAAAAGGTTAATGGCTTACTGTACTTGGCTTCTGTTCATACGCTATTTAACAAGTCATTGAATTAGAGGAGCCTTCCTCCTTCCTTGTTTAAGAGGCACTGTCTTCATCAAGATATCTGGCTTGGAAAATGTTTTCAAAGGACGAGTGAACGCTTGAAATACCAATAAGCAAGTAGCAGGAGAAATGCTTCAGTTGAAATGCTTACCACACTTTGGTTCTGCAAATTACTTAAACCCCTCTATAGACGTTCTGAAACCAATTCCCCAGAGAGGAAGCATTTGGGATTTCCTTTTCACAGAAGTAAGCCATCTCATATATTTTTTAAACGACATTTTGCATGTACAAACCGCTGGAGTATATTGTTGTAGTTGGACAACTGCACTGTAACTTCAAGTTAAATGATGTGCACAGTAAAATATTGTATCGATTTAGTTTACACTGGTTAAACTGCATCGGACTTAGCTTCTCTGCTGCTATTTGTACAGATTCACATTTCACCGTGGTTTATATATACGTGCCCACCTGGTGACCTTAGTGGTAGTTGCCTTTGGATTAAAAGGCTCTGTGTTTGACTTTTGACAGTTAACTCAGCCTCTGCAATGTGATTTTCACTTGGCTTGCAAAATAAACACCTTGTGAACCAGAGCTTGCAGTCTCCCCTTGCAGTGTCTCTTCTGCTGGAGCGGATATGGTCAGCGCTGCTATCAGCTCAAAATACATTGAAACTCAGCGGGCAGTTAAGAACACAAGTGCATGTGCTTATTTTCTCCAAACCACCAGGCTGGAATGGGTGAAGGGTTTGTGTGTGTGTGTGGAGAGGCTCACACTGCAAAAAAAGGGGGGTTTAAACTATTGTTGGGGTCACCTTTAACAAAGAAAGAGCCAGCATGTTTTCATATTAGTCCCACCGCACGTGTATTATCCTTCTGAAACATTTGTGTGGAATCCTGGGAAGTCAGGCAAATGAAAATCAAGCAAAACCTCCTCTCGCTCTTCCCATGGAGCATGGACAGATGGCCTCCTTCACTGCAATACATGTAAACGTTGGGGTGAAAAAAATCATTTCAATTATTGAGCCATTTTTATTATTTGTTTATTTAGCAGACGCCTTTATCCAAGGCGACTTAGAGACGAGGGTGTGTAAACTATGCATCAGCTGCAGTCACTTACAACAATGTCTCACCTGAAAGACGGAGTACAAGGAGGTTAAGTGACTTGCTCAGGGTCACACAGTGAGTCAGTGAGTGAGCCGGGATTTGAACCAGGGACTTCCTGCTTACAGGCTCTTTTCTTTAACCACCGGACCACACAGCCTCCCATTTTAAGTCAATAGCTAGGTTTTTAATGCCCGGGAACTGCACACTTGAGCACACTGCCTTATCGAAGTAATTCAGGGAAAGGGATTTTTAAAAATTATAATTTTTTTAAAATTTTTTTTTTAAGGATTATGCCCAACTACCCATAAAAGACAACTTCGCTCATCCTCCACATAAAGAAGATGGTTTGAGCAGCATGTACGCATTTATTCTGCTCAAGGGAAGGAAGTTAAAGCCTAAGAGTGCTTAGAGCAAAAAAAAAGATGTTAGGTTTTAAGCATTGGACATTACCAAGTTTGAGTGTTTACTTTGTGATGTCATACAGAAGAGACATCACAATTTTTATGATTATTGCACATGGCACTTTAAGTCACAGTGTGTCCAGTGTCACTGGGACAGTTTGAGATAGAGATTTTATTTTTATTTTTTCTCTCATTTAAATGTACTCCGGGTTCTTTTTGCAGAGTTTCAGGTTCAAGTAACAGAACATATAGCAATGCTATATATTAAAAAAAAAAAAGTGAACTGTCAGTCCATGAACAGTCAGCATGATAAGGCTTGATGGGGGGCACAGACACACAGGAATGATTTATTTTGTGTGGCTTATACAGAGGTACACAGCTTTTCGTTAGTGACACACTAAGTCACCAGGCTCTCTTCTAGTAAGTCACGCAGCTCCTTAAAGCAATCAGGGCTTATGTCCTAAAATTGATTGCCAAATCAATGCTAACCCCCTCATGTAAAAACTCTGACACTGTTGTTCAGTTTCACCTTAAAGCTGATGCCCATGGCTGTTCTGACAAACAAGGCAGATAGAATTTCACCACGGAGTAAACATTAAGCAGCACATGAAGAAAATAAATGAAGATTACACTAAAAACCCCAGAGGTGAAATCAAATAGCAGCAAAGTAATTGTGAGGGATGTTTATGGATTCCACTGTATTAAAGGGAGGTGCTCCCTGTAGCAGTTAATGAACACCCACCTGGTGAAATTGATGTACTGTAGATTTAGCTCTGTCTAAATGGCAGGTCATTTCATATAAATCTGCCCTGACTTGTTCTCCTGCAGGATAAGAAAATAAAACGTTTCTGAAGTTTGGTTGCAGTGATTTTAATGTTTGTTTGTTTTTACAAATCATGCATTCATAATCGTGTATTTATTTAATTGAAGGTGCCCTGTCTCCAATATATTTGACATTTGGAAGTATGGGAACATAGCCAGAGCAGTAAAGGGTTCCATCTGCCATTGTGTTCATTGCGATCAGCTTGAAAATAAGTCCTGTTTGTTTCCATCGACAGCAGACCGGGATCAAACCGGTTTGAATTGAGACTGTCAGCCCCAGTTAAGATTGTGGTAAATCAGTGTCTCAGCTTGCTCGGATGGTGGAGGTTACTGGTCCAGGTTTAGTTTTACAGGCTGGTTTCATGGTGTAGATGGAAACGTATAAACACAGTCTGAAAATGTCTTTGAAACTTCATTAGTTCTGGTGAACATAACCTAGCACAGGGCACATGTTCACTAAAGGGGACATGAACTACCCCTCTTCTCCCCCCCCCAAAAAAACCAAACAAACACTGAGATGCTAGTGTTTCATAAAGCTGCAGACATTGTACCATCTGCAAACTCCAGGGTGCTTGAGTGCCACATGGTCTCTGCTGGGATAAACTATTAGCATTGTTATTAAATAGCGGCCGGCACACTGGTGAGCATATTACACCTGAATGTAAGGAAAACAAATGTGGCCTTCCTTGTATTGCTGCCATTGTGCACACAGTGGGGGGGGATTAGATAGCAATATACAAAGTCTCTTAAAAGAAAAAGAAAGAGATTATTTTGTTTAGTGCATCCCCAGCAAGGTCTGTGCAAGACAGGGTTGTTAAGAGAACCGGCTTAGTAAAAGACCAATTGATATTGAGCTGCGATCAATTTTTCTGAAGCTGTCTGGTTTTTAGCTCAAGAATGATAACCTTTTAACAGAAAGCAACGCTTAATACAAAATGCAACATGTATGGTAAACACTGAATCGTAGGAGTTTTTTTTATTTATTTTTTTTAAAATTAAAAGCACATACTGTTCTAAAATAATAATTTATGTCAAAACTAGCCTGTTGTGACCTAACATATTTGTAAATTCTACAGTATTGCTAACTGGTTTAATTTCTTTACACTGCATTACAGTAGGTACAGTATTATATTCCATTTAATCACTGGGTGGCAGTAGTAAAGATGTATGAGGATGGCATGATACTGTTCTGCAAATGTTGCTGTCATTCGAGTGATCATTTACGAGTCAATACCATTGATACCGTATTGCCATAAGCTAAAAGCTAAGTTTATTTCTTTCCACACACACCTTTTTTTATCAAAGTGTTTTTTATATTTTATTCTGGATATTGTAATGCCAGTAAAACACTAAACTTAATTTGTGGAGCACTGTACGTAGGATTACTTTCACATGACATTGCCGGACTGTTACTAAACTGTTTAAGATTTTGTTTTATTGTTATTGTAATGCTGGCAATAAACTAACGGGTCTTTCAAAACACCTTTATTTGTAGACTGAACTACAGGGTCAGTGGAAGACTGTAAATAGATGATCTCACAACAGTGCTGGACATTTGTTTTCTGAACTGTTGTAATATAATTACATTTTCCTGCGCATTTTTAGCCAGCAGTGAGCCAAGTGGTGTCTATAAACATTATGAGAGGTTTGAAGTGTCTTCACATGCTTTACTTACTATTACAGCAACAAGAGTCTGATTGAAAATCTTGGATTTTAATTTAAAAAAAAAAAAAGAATTGCAGTAATATTTATTTTTATCTATCAACATTGTATTTATGTTTAAATGTCATGTTTAATTATCAATAAATTGATAAAAAGGGTAAAAATGGAATTGGTCATTTTTGAAAAATTTGCTATTCCCCAGAATGGACAATCAGCAGCCCTGCACATGGTTGTACAGTCATACAATGTGATCAATTTACATAAGTATGTATTCTGTATGTTCAAGGATACACGAAACAGGCATTGCTCGCAGATGAAGGGTTTGCATTGTCGATCTGTCACTGGATTGTTCACGTGAATTAGAAGATCATTCTAGCAAGGAATTTATCCCAAAGAAGCTATTGTAGTCTAGTTTTACAATATTGTATACAATGAATGACGCTGGGTCTTTTTGTGAAGTGAATGGATTTTTTTTTCCTATGTACATTTCCCTACGTCTTGTTCTGAAACCATTAACAGTTGATCTCAGTTGCACATGTACTTCCACAATGCTTTGGAAATCAATTATAAAAAGTCCCTTGTGGTTGAAACTGGCTTTTATTCCGACCTACAGCAAGTGTGCTACAGTGTGACAGAATGCAGTAATAGGGTAGTGGAATCAATATGGGAGCAATCCCCTAGTTGATAAATGATACTGGACTTGTATTGTTATTTAATTTGTTCATTTGTGTTTTTAAATCAAATGCCGATAAGAATTTTATTTTAATTTTGGAGAATTAAATATTATACTGATCTTATCTTGCTCCTGTCAGATCTCATCCACACTGGACAAGACATACCGTGAAGAAAGCCCTGCGTGAACATCCTGTCCATCCATGTTCTTGGGACCCCACCACTTCATCCATTAAGATGCACATATTCAATTTTTCCCACAGAATTGCCAATTTAGATTCATTTTATGACAGTGCCCTTAACCATATAGTTCCTTTCCTGCACCACTAGGTAGCTGAAGAGTCTTATTTAATCTCATTGAATTTTTATGTGTCCTATTTTTACAGTGCTCCATCCATGTGTAATTTAAGCTGAATAAAAGCCTAGTGTTGTTCTAATGGAATGAATTGGCCAGCGAGCCAATCTTGAGAGGGCCACCATGCTTATTGTTGGTCCGGGTGTCTTTCCTTTGAAGCCTTGGGGAAGAATGAAATGGGAATTTCCTGGAGAAGATAAGTGTCCAAACGTTCTGTTCATAATGAAGGGTTAGTGTTAGAGAAGCAAATGGCAGGACAGAATCTAGTGGCAAGAGAAACAGTTTTCACTAAACAAAAAAAGAATAAGGGGGTTTGAGGTGATGCTGTGAGACAAATGGTTATGCTAATGTATTTAAAAGTCTTGGCTAACACATCTTTATGTTTTAATATGATTACATGTTTATTTCAGCTAGTACCAAATGCCGCGGCAACAGCTCATACACACACTAAGTCTTTTTGGAATATTTCCCCAGAGTTAAGGTCACTTCATTGGCTTCCTGTGAAGCAGCGCATTGATTTCAAAACCCAGCTCCTCACTTATAAGGCTGTTTGCTATTGGTGTGATTTTAGGCTATTTCTTCCTTATAAACTGGCTTGTACTTTGAGATATGATAATGATGGTCTCTTGTTAATTTCAAGAACTCCAGTAAAGACCTATGGTACAAGGGCTTCTAGTTTTCAAGCTCCCTGCATTTGGAACTCGCTTTTAAATTGTATCCAGAATGCTGGGTCTGAGCTTAAAACATATTCCTTTGATTTGGCCTTTCACTAGCGGTCACTTTTGAGCTCCTTTGGCTTGCTCCTTGTTTTTGTAATGCACCTGGGATGTTTGCATATGAAGGAAATTGCTATGGTATGGTTCATGTTTATTTCATATGAAATTGGTATGGTATGTTTCATGTTTATTTCATATGAAATTGATATGGTTTGGTTCATGTTTATTTCATATGAATTTGATATGTAATGTGTGTGTGTGTGTGTGTGTGTGTTTTTTTAAGAACATTCTTTTCTCCACTGGATATTTCCATTGATATTTCTCATTTTCAAGGAAGATCCCAGGGGACAGACAGCAAGCATGTAGTGTACACACACTTCATTAACTATTTATCACACCTGCAAATGATATGGTTTCTAAAGAAAATGTGTTTGATAGTTGTTGTTTTTTTTTACATTTGAATGAAAGGCATGTGTAATGAGTGCTTCATATTGTAAAAGCTGTTAAGGAACGTAGATAAACAGTTCCCTATTAAATGTCCTTATCATTTCTTATTGCAGTCATGGAACTGCAATATTCCATTGATGTGATTCGTATCTGGAGGTACAGGAGGGTGGGTTTATTGCAGAATATACCTGTTCTGTACTGAGGATATACCACTGTTACCTGAATACTGGTGATTACTGCTATTATTTAATTGTTTGTTTCCTGGGCTAGCTACTGTAATTGGTTAATGGCTGAAGTACAGTAACCTGTTTACAGTATATAGGGTCAATGTCAAAAGCTGGGCTGTTTGTTTTATTTCAAGTAACTAGACTACAGTACAATACAGCGGGGAACAACATTTAGCAAAGCTTAAGAATACCTACATTATTGTACAGTGTGCTGCAAAAATGCTGACTTTTCAGAACAGAACTGGGGCTCTGTCTTCAGTATTTAAAATGTGCACATAAGCTGTGCCAAGTGTAGGCTGATCTCACCAAGTTACAGTGTCCAACAAGCGAGGCAATGCTTGCCTTGTAAAGATGTCCTCTAACCAACAGGGTTAATAAGGCATGTTACACTGTGTAGATACAATAGTGTCACTGGCTGTTAATGTCATCAGGGACCCTGCATGGGGGGAAAGAAAAAACTGTTGCTGCTGGGCCCCAGGCAAGAACAAAAATACTGTGTGCAATGCAAAGGTTTACTACAGTATTGCTACATTCCCACAATGGGAGAGGCTCGTGTGCGAGATTTAGGCCAGTGAACCAGGGTTTATATCCTTGTAGGAAGAGGGAAATTGAGTGTCTAGATTTATATTCATATAAAGTACACATTTTTCCAGTTAAAAACGTTTCATACAATTATAATATTGCCTCATCAAAATGTCAATGCCAAGTCATGCTTCATTTTGGAGTCAGTACTGATGGTTAGCAAGCCTCCAGGGCTTCTTGGTGCTTCTGTTAAAATCTCAATAAGCGGTCTGAATTAATATATATATATATATATATATATATATATATATATATATATATATATATATATATATATATATCCTGCCTTCATTTATCGTTTACGTTGGGATATGAAGACACAGCAGCGTGTGCCGACAGGCTCCAGTGGCTGAGCCTCAAGGTCAACAGGGGTCATGCGAGATGAGGAATATGTGCCCTGAGTGTGTTTAGATTTCCTGTTCATGAGCGAGTGCACAACCCAACCGCCACCTTTTCAAACTGCGCCTGAGGCCTGGAGCTCACATTTATTGAGCGTTGAGAATTCGTAAAAACTGACTAATCAATTTTGTGTGGTCAAGTTAAAATGCCCAAGCATTAATGGACAACTGCATTCATTAATCAGAGATTAACAGTTGTCAGCGTTTATGGTAATAGTTCAGTAGTTCTGCCAGCACAATGGCCTTCTGGGTGGAGAGATACAATCCTGGGACCCTATCAGAAGCCTGGCAGCAGTAGGATATCAATTCGTTGCTGGCATGTCCAGCTTGATGGCAGAGTGCCACCTTGTGTCTTTGTGCATCTGGAATATCATCAGCTGGGCATTTGAGCTTTTTAATCTGCTGGGTAGTAGACCGATAGTTCTGTACCGGGTAGAAATAGAATTATTCATTTTTGAATTCTTAATTCTTAATCCCTGAAGGGGAGAATGGTTGGATTCCCTTCAAATAGACAAAGCTGTAGAGAGGAGGAAGCACGCCCCCTGATATTTAGTAAAACACACTCGGGGGGGCCTTTCGATTTGCATAGAGATTATAGGTGTTAGTATCCCGGTGGATTCTAATCAATAGCTTTGTTTCCGTATGAGTGTGTGTGTGTGAATGTGCTGTATGGAGTTATAGTATGCAGGCTGGCACAACTTGATACTGCATACTGTACACATTACAGTTACAGCACAGACAAAAATAGTATTTCATTCCAAACATGCTTTAGCGCCGTTGGCTTGTAAAATGTCAATACAGTTTCCTTCATGAATCAATTAACAAGCAAATGCAGAGGAATGAATATACTAGTTACAGAGGTATAGGATGAAGCTCATTCTTTTGTGTCATGCTTGTTTTTATTTTCGTCTTTTATTGCTTTTATCTGTGAAAGGAGACGTCTCTGTGTTTCAAATGCCAGCTGTCTCAGCTATTGATTTTGTCAGTAGGGGAAGGCAGGGGCGCTGGCTTTCTCCTGCTGTTTCATTTCTCAGCTTGGTCATTTTCAAAACACAATTCGAAAGGGATTATGTGGTTCAGTCAATATGGAACTAATAAATAAAAACCTTAATTCTCAAACTCATTTGTCAAATGCTTTTCAAGAACTGCTTTTATACAGTAAATGTTATGAAACGAGCAAGTCTCCGTTGTTGTAATTATAATGTATTATAATAATGAGGCTGCAACTGCACACAAACTTAGTGTGACCTTTAAGAGCAACTTGGTGTGGGTGTGAAATATGAGTTTCCTGTCATGCATTCTTTCTCATGTTTAGATTCACTTTGTATAATTCAGAAGTTTAAATAAGCCCGGTTGAGCTCTGATCTTCTGTACATGTGACACACCAGAGTGTAACCATTAACCTGCCCCCCTTCTACACTCTGCCCCCTAGTGGAGGTGTTGCCGAGAGAATACATTGGTTACATAACTGTAATGGTATCTGTAAGGGTGCATGGTACATATTAAATCCTGTCATGGTTATTGTAGCTAGTAGACATACAAAAATGAACATTGCATGAATGTTGTACGTAGAAGTGGGAAGCTTTTTTTTGTAAAACCACATAACTTATTGGCTTTTTTTTTTTTTACTTGATTTTATTGTACACTATTTTCTGCTACCTGTCTACTTTATGTAAAACATTAACTGTCTAAATGGCAGTGTAGCCATATAATCCAATGACGAGCACAATCGCTGGCTAATTATGGTAACAAACAGGAACAAATATCTGTATAGTCTTTTATGACCCTCTGTGCAGATCAACATGTGATATAAACTATGGAGGATCCCAAAAATTCCAGATTGCCAGAATTCAGGATTTGTTGACTTGAGTTGAAATCTCACTTTAAAAAAAAAGTCAGCTTATTTCTGATTGTCTTTTATGTGAACAAATTCTGCTGCCGTAAGAGGACATTTTTTATGAGCAAGCACGCCTCTGTTGTTGTGACCTACCTACTTGTTCTTATGGATTTGTTTGATCACAGGAGTTCAGAAGCCATTCAGTAATCAGGCTAAAAGAGAAGTGTGTACTCCTAAAATAAAGGAGAGGCTTTGAAAGCTCCCAAACAATGCTTAGCTCCTCCATCTCATGGAAAGGTTTTAAACTGTAGTGAATTTAAAATAATGAAGATGTGAGAAACATGCCTAAGTTAACACCTGAAACAACGCAAAGAATGAACGTTGCCTAATGATTTGGACTGGGTTCCTAATATTGATCCATGCAAATGCACACACCACCTTCGTTCTGAGTGAGACATTGATGCAGTACATCTGCAGTATGAAACACTCAGATTATTGAGATGGCTACTGTACAGAGCCTTCTGTTGACTGCATAGTGATTTCTGTCAGTACTTCCTCCACAACTTGTGTCGATCTTAACTTTCTACTGTGCTTGTTTATTTGTGAACTGGAGATGAAGTTTATTAGATAACTGTGCCAAAACCCTTCCACTCTGTTACTGCAACGTACTGCATTACTGTAGTTCACATAAGATTGCAATGTGGAAATCCGGATCGCTTGTCTTCACACTGTTCTGGTTAGCACAGAATGGTATTGGCGTGCACCGTGAAGCTATCTGCCTTGAACCACATATGTGTATTTATATTTCGGCGAGATAGCACAAACACAATTTTCCATTTACACACAGATATAAAGGCATCCTGGCTGAAGAGCATCTTGCACTGTTGGCAATTAATTTTCTCAGCTTCAGCGTGCCATCCCGTGGGTTATCATTGTTTCTCTTAAGCAATCTGCTGCTGAGAAATTGATTTGTTTGTTCGGCGCGCTTACAGAAACTGCATCATGAAATATGGATAAATGCCACTGTGCCGCCCTCCTGTAATAAGGACAAAAAAAAATCACATTTTCAAACTAGCGGTTCAGTGAGATGCTGAACTGCAAATGTGCATTGCACAGCTACTGGCTGCTTCGTCACAAAACAGATACACAGCAACTCTGGTGCTTCTGCCTCTGTTTAGATATCACGATGCGCGCTCACCACTGGAACAACAAGTTTCATCTGTTTCAATGGAAGTTTTACATTCATTTTCACATTCAATATTAAAAGTCCTCCTGTATAGTTTATGAAGTAAAACTGAGGTATTGTCTTCTTTTATTACATACTGTTTGTCCAGTACTTGACAGTGAGCGCAGTTATTATGGTAAACACAGTGTCCAATCAAAATCCCTCAATTTTTTAAAATTTCTCCACCACCCTCATAAAAATACAAAAACAGTTGCTGTCGTCCAAGTGTTCTTTTATTTTGGAAACTAAAGTGTCTATATCAGCTGCCTCTCTCTCCTCTGTCCTAATTCTCCTCGACCTCTCTGCTGCCTTTGACACTGTTGATCACTCTATTCTACTATCCTCTCTCGCTGACCTGGGAATCTCTGGCACTGCTCTGGCCTGGTTCTCCTCCTACCTCTCCAACCACACTTACCAGGTAACCTGGCGTGGAGCAACCTCCACACCTCACCCTCTCAACAGGAGTCCCCCAAGGGTCAGTCTTGGGTCCTCTCCTGTTCTCTCTCTACACCTGTTCCCTGGGCCCCCTCATCGCATCCCCCTCCCGTATCTCTACCTGTCTGTCTGCTATCTCCTCCTGGATGCACTTGCATCACCTCAAACTCAACCTCTCTAAATCTGACCTCCTTTTCTTTCCCTCCTCCTCCCCCTCCCCCTCCTCTGATCTCTCTATCTCCGTTCCTCTGGAATCTACCACACTCTCTCCCTCCTCCTCAGCTAAGAACCTCGGAGTCACCCTGGACCCCTCCCTCTCTTATTCCCAGCACATCTCCACTCTGGCACGCATTTGCCGATTCTTCCTGAGCAACATACAAAGAGTCATCCCCACCAACTACGCCACCCAGCTCCTGGTCCAGGCCTTGGTACTCTCCCGCCTAGACTACTGCAACTCCCTCCTGGCTGTCCTCCCTGCGTCCGCCACCCGTCCGCTCCAGCTCATCCAGAACTCCGCTGCTCACCTGGTGTTCTCTCTGCCTCGCTTCTCCCACGCAACTCCACTGCTCCGCTCACTCCACTGGCTCCCGATCACCGCTTGCATCCAGTTCAAGACTCTTGTACTTGCCTACAGATGCCTTGACCAGACTGCACCCAGCTACCTACACCCCCACTCGACCTCTCCGCTCCTCCTGCACTAGAAGACTGGCTCTACCTCCTCTACGCTCCCCTGCCTCCAGAGCCCGCTCCTTCTCCACCCTTTTTTGTATTTGTTAATGATTTCTTAGAATATATGGGCCATATTTTCAAAGCTGTTTACTTCCAATTGCTATTTGCACTGTGACATCAATTACAATCCTAAAGCAGGAAGAACAATGGAGACTATTAAATACCTGAGCTGTTTATTTCTGGTTTGGTACTGTATCCATTGAGTGTTGTGCTGATGGCTGTTTGGAGGAAAGAGCTTTGAATCTACAGTAGATTAGTAGGTTCCCTCAGTATAAGAGCAGTTTTAACACATTTTTATGTAGAGATGTTGGTATCTGCTTGATTTATGTGGCTGATCTGAGCGTAGGTTTTTGTTCTGTTTAAATACTTATACATGGGTCACATAGTTTTAACAATTGTTTTTAAGTGGTAAGCGCTGTTGTAGTTTTATGTCAAGAATCTGACCCACATTCCTCAGAAATGATTATGTTTTTTTAGTGTTTTTTTTAATAACAATGGTAACCTTGACTTTAGCATGTGTGCATGCATTGTGCTGCTAGGCCGTTCTGCACAAGCATATCTCCTCTCTCTCTTTGAATAAAATGAAACACAAGTAAGTAAGTAAATACTCCCAGAGTCTCTTTTCTTCAGTTTAATGAGTCCCAATAGAAGCGGTTTATTTTTGCTCCTAATTTGAAATGCTCCACTGGAGCTTAGTTACCTCCTAATAAGATGCACTAGAACAATGAAAAAGCATTACCTTTCACAAAGGTCACGTTGATTTTTGTTAATTTTAAATCCGCAAGAAAGTTGATTTAAATGAAAGTGTAGCGTATGCCCGCTCTGTTGAAGGAACTTGTCTCTTTGAACAGCGTCCATTTTTACTACGGGCCTCGCATGCAGATT
Organism: Acipenser oxyrinchus oxyrinchus; assembly: GCA_030684275.1. NCBI lineage: Eukaryota > Metazoa > Chordata > Actinopteri > Acipenseriformes > Acipenseridae > Acipenser > Acipenser oxyrinchus. The sequence goes on along the minus strand of CM060257.1, from coordinate 47,178,068 downwards.
TGTCCAGGATTCCAAAGATCTGAACTGGCTTTAATGGATTGTGCTCTGTAGTCTTGCTGTAAGCCTTTTAATGAGACAGTATTAACCGTGCTTTACAAGCTTTATAACAGACTCGACCTTGTGGTTTCTGCAGCCATCATTGTGTTGTGTTGCAGATATTACATTGGCTCCTTCTCCAAGACAGGTGTGAAGGAAATTGCCTCAGATAGTTTATAAGGGTCTTGTAGACCTGAGCATGTCCACTCTGATTGAACCCACTCACTGTGGAGTTTCTGCCATATACCGCGTAACATCTGAGAGGGTCTCTGCTTTTAAACTGAAGTAAGCCGCTTCAAAGTACTTTTTCAGGTTTGTGTTTTTTTTTTGTACTGTTCCCTTACATTTTTATGTTGCGCACGTTGAATAAGTCTGCGTTTAGGTGCTTTCGCCTGTTCAGGAGCGACTCCAGTTCCAGTGGCTTGCGTACATATAGTTCTGCATAATACATTGTTCTGTAATTCGGGTGGGTAAAATCAAAAGCTTGAGTTTCAGTGCTCCAAATCTCAATACCCATTGATAAAAATAGGAAAAGGAATTTCAAAGATAGAAAGCTGTAAATGTACCCCGTCTCTAGTAGACAGCAGTCAATTGAAAATTTAACAGGGGACCACAATTTAAAAAAAATGCCGTTGAGTAGGCTCTGTGTAATCTAGTATGATTAATAATTTTAGAAGTGAAACAGCCTAACTTTAATAACTCTATCATTAGGAATGAACCAGATATTGTGTTTTCTAAAGGCCTGGCTGGCATTGATATTATTAGAGAATCACACATTATCTGGAGTCAGCAGTTTCACGCGGCTCAATCTCATTACATTTCCAGGGTAATGCTGAAAAGAAAAAATAATTAATTGGAGGCATGCGATAGTTCGGATGTGCGCTGGGCGATGGCAATATACATGAAATGCTAGGAAGGCAGCTTTATGCACCAGGAGTGGGATAAGTGGTTAAGTTTAATGAGAGGAGATAGAAACGTTGAGCTGTTTTTTTTTTTTTCATTTCCGTGCGCTCCCTAAACTGTTTTTGACTCACTTGATATATCGAGTTAATTCCCGTTGCAGTTCCAATAATTCATGCTGCACAGTGTAATGGCTTACGGATTAGGAAAGGCATCTAGTTGTTAATTTTCGGTGTGGAAATTGCAATCCTTGCTGTCCCTAATTTTTTTTCTCTCTCCATTACATTGCCAGTTAATTTGGCTGAAGAAGCCTTGCTAGGGAGATATTTCATGCCGCATAGAGTTCTGTTTTCCCTATAAAAACGTCCTGCTTCATCAACTCTACCACAATAAACACACTCCACAGCCCAGTTTTATCTGGTGGCGAGACGACAAGCCCTTCTCAACTACCTGATTTATGAGTACTTGAATTAAGTGGCGCTCCTCATAGTTCAGAGTCCTTCTATTTATTTTATTTTTTGCATGGGATATCAGTTACACATGTGACCTAATGAACTGTGTTGTTTCATTAGTAAATGCAGCTTAAAGAACTAATGCATCTGAGAAATGTTGCAGCTGATGTACTTATTCTCAGCTCAAGCATGTTACCTTTCGGCCTATAGCGCAGATGTGCATTTACTGAAGTTCGAAGATTTTTGAATGCATAATGGTCTGTCTTCATAAATTAATAGCACGCCAGTAAATGCACAGGGTTCGGTTAATTGACAGGCACACAAGTTTTATGAAAACAGTGGCCAGTTGCATAAAACACCTTAACCCTTTCAGCCCCAGCAGGATCTCAAGGTCCCGCCTTACCGCCATATGTTAACTGTATTGTAGTGATAAAAGGCGAGTAATATTATATTAGCTGTATTTTAATACAAGTGAGTATTTAATACAAGTGAGTACAAACATGTTTTGACAATTGTGGCCAAAGATTGCTCCATTGTAATTCCATGAGTGATTTTCAATATGTTTAGAGTTCCTAAAGTACTGAAGGGACTTTAAAGTCACATTTACCAAAAATATAAAGAATATTTTTTAGTCCTGTTCTCATGTTCTCATGTCCTGTTCTCTGTTCGACCAAAAATAATTCAGGACTGAAAGGGTTAAGTAAAATATCCCATTAGTCTTCCCCTTAAGTGTTCCTTGAGTTTCAGGGTGTTGCAGGAAACAGCTAAACACATTTAAGAGTCTGTGCCCTAGTTTTGAGTGTTTCCTTAAGTGTAACACTTAAGTTAAAACATCAGCTATTTCATGCAACCAGCCCCTGCCCTGTATGTTATAGCCAAAGTTTGCAGTTTGAGAATCTTCAATACAAAATCAGGTGACCTGAAAAATGCATATTACACATAAGAGGTAAAAAAACAGTGTAGCAACACTGACATGTCCATGTAAGCTTTCGCTCTCTTTCTTTCTCCGCTGTATAAAATGATCTTCTAGACCCTTTGAATGACTCACTGCAGAGCGTCTATCTTATTACATCATCTCACCTGCAGGGGGCGACAGTAACAGTAACAGAAGTGTGTCGGAGATGCACAGCAATGTTTGTCACAACTAGATTTCACTTTCATGTTGACATGATGTATACATTGAGAGTTGCTGGCAGTCCCAGTGCCATTTATTTTAATGTTAATATTTAAAAAGATGAGCAGCCCCGACCAGCAGAAACATGAGGCCCTGAACAGCCTATAGATGGAAATTGGATCAGTCACCTAAGGTTAGCCATGATCATATACTGTACATATGAGAAATAATTCATTGCTGACACATGCCTTTTGTGGTGTTTTTGTTACTGGTTCAATACTTTCAATGCCTCCAAAAAGATCCCTGCATTCTGTTTTGGTGGACAGTGGGTTATTAAATGTTCATATTTAAAATTTCCATTTAAAGCCTTCTCAGAAATGTCATGAACGAAATATCAGTGTCAATTTCAAAGATTTTTAAAAAATTGTCAAATGTGTTTCACTGTTGTAAAAGAACATTTGGAGGAAAAACCTTGTCTTCTAATAAAACAAGTTAAAATGAAAAAATAAAAATGAAGAGAAGCAACCAGATATGAAATGAAGTGTTCACTGGACACAGATACATGAAACACAGTGATGTTACCCAGGGCAACACGCCCACAGAGCTATTGCGAGTTCCACGAATGGCTGACCTGGGCATGCTGTATCAACGCCAGCAGCTTCCCCCGAGATTCTATTAAACACATGGCGTTTAAAATTAAAACGTCAATGTATTTATTTTTACAACACAGCTTAAAAAGAAAAGAAACCGGCTGTATCATCTATAAGCGTTCCCTAGCAAGCCCTGTGAAAAGGTTTTGACACAAGGAGTGATGGAGTTATATTATTCAGCTGGTGGCTGACAGGCCCCCACTGTGCTATTCAGAGTCCTGTGGGGTTCATTAAACAGAGGAGTGCGGCAGCACCAATAAGCCAAGACACAAAGAAATCTTCCGTTTGTCAAAAAATCACTTTCTCAAGAATACAGTGCCAATTCACAGCTGGTTCACTGCTGCAGTATGAGTTATCACCAGGCTTACAGCCGTGCCACAGACAGTAAAGTTCAAATGACAGAACAGTAAAAAAAAAAAAAAAAAGTATTTTTTTTTGTTTTTATGGAATTGTTGTTTGGGTGATGTGAAACTAAATGAGTGTTTATTTTTTATTATTATTTTAGTATAAACTGTTCCTCACAAGTAACCATGTATGTTTCATAGAGATAGGAAAAGATGATAAAACGTCACTAGTATACCTACTGTTGTGTTAAGAACTAGTACTGTAGTATTAAAAAAAGATTGTTTTATTAAAATGGCCTGGATATACTGTAATTGTATAACTAAAAAATTAAAACGTTTGAATTTATTGCAAACATAGAAGGTTGTGTATGTTTTTTTGTTTTTTTTTACCCTCACTATAACGCCACCCTCGCTTATTGTCTGCTTGTGATGTAGTAACAGGAAGAAAATATTACAATACCATATATTACAATACAATAGACTATCGACATATCATGAAATGCGTTCTGAGGTGGATTTAAACATTAATGCAAACTATGACATGCATAGCACAATATGCCTAAGAGCATATTCAAGTTACAAAACCATTGGCAACTCTAGGTTTTTATTACTGATTTTTAATTAATGACTGAACAAGATTAGACAAGGCTTTTTAAAATGGACAAAACTCTATAGGCCATTAAAGTAAGCCAATGTCTCAACTATTGGCCATCAAAAACACTTTTTCACCCATTTTTAAGAGGGAGCGCGGGTTGGTTTCCTTCAGTCACGTTTTGGCCTTTGTTTTCCACATGAGTACCTGACTCATTTCCACGTGACCCTAACTTAAACCCTAGCCGAACTGATAAAGCATGAGGATTCACTGTATTGGGTTAAAAATTATGTCCAGCCTCACCTCAAAGACACTGTTGAAACAGAAGGGTAGTGTTTCACTTGTAGCAAAATAGCCCATTAACAACGCTGATGTAAAGTGAGTTGTTGGAGTAGAATAACCATGAAGTTTCCAGCCCGCTGTGGTCTGTAACTTCAGAGCTTTCTCTATACAGTGCTGTACCTGGCCAGGTCAGACACACCAATCCTGCCGCAGGTTCAGAATTAGACACTAAGATTAGGTGTTCCTGTTGCTGTAGGCTTCAACTACAGTAGCAGGAGGTGTTAGGGCTCCCCAGCTGAGCATGCAGCAGGGATTGGTTGCTGCCAGTAAAGCAGTTTTGGTGGATAAAGTTAGTATACTTCATCAACTTGCAGTAATAGTGTGTTTAAATAAATGGGTGCTTCTGACGTTTATTTCGTGCATCTTTTAGAAAGTAAAAATTCAGCCATTTTAGAAGTCATTAAGAATGACTGAAAACGGAAGCCACGGCCACCGCTCAAAAGTCTTATTTTAGTCCATAAGGTGGCGCTGTTGTACAAAAACGGTTGACATGGTGTGCCACCTGCTGGGACTTCGTGGGACTGCAGCTAAAGACCAATCAGCTGTAAACTATAGAGATGAGAATTCCCTGTGCATAAAGTATTTAATAGAAAGTGAAACGTCTTGAATAAAACTCACAAGGGAGAGAATTAACAAAAAAAAATGTGACTATTTGTTTTGTTGGGCTTTGAGTAAACCGGGAGTAAGCTTTAGCACTTTATTTATTCCTTTGGTGCGTTTCAGAAGTGTATCCAGTGCTAATCAATTTATGAACCAGTATTATCAATAAAGCTGTCATAAGTACAAAATACAATAATAAACTAGGTAATGCATGTCTGCAGCTCCAGAGGTTCATCTCTTTTCTCGGGGTGATGAATTGCTATTTTTTTTTGTGGTGGAGATCAGCAGTTTTATCTAGCCATTAATTCAAACAGTCTTAGATTGTTGGCAGACTATAATTTTAAACCTTGTTTCACTGTAAGAGGAAAGTGGTGCGCATTTAAACCTGTCTTATGCCTTCAGATAAGCAGCCGCAGTTTGCTGATTTAGAGTTTGCTGTGCTAACCTAACAGCAGTGATGACATTAGCAGAGAAGATGGGGAGGACGTGGGTCATATTTCACTAGTCCGAAGATGAAGCAATGCTTCGTTAGCAGTCCTGTCACGTTGGAAGAAGGATTGTGATGTTGATCAGGTAATATAAGTAATGCTTGGGTTATTCACTGTATTTATTGTATTAAATGCCCTGTTGCTCTCTATCTATTTATTTGGTTCACATTCCCAGTCATTTTCTGTCTTGCCATTTTTGACAACACAACAGAATTTTTTTTTTCATATTTTTCAAGGTAGACATCGCCTTGGCAATTTAAAGGTTTTTCCCCAATGGTCCACTAACAATTTTTGACCAAAAATATATGTATTAAGTACTTAAAATTTTACCAGTATTGATACATTTGATATTGAGAAATAGTCAATTTTTAAAACTTGTAAAATGTTATTGTAACTGCAAATGGTTGTATGGGGTTACCTGTTAGCGATGAAAAACATTTGTTAAGCTTCAGAGTTGATGGCTAACTACTACTACTACTACTACTACTACTACTACTACTAATAATAATAATAAGAAGAAGAAGAAGAAGAAGAAGAAGAAGAAGAAGAAGAAGAAGAAGAAGAATAGACAGATTAATTATGTTGGACACGGTTTACTCACAGAATTTTGCAATTGCCTACACAGGACTATCCTTATCAGTTTTCTGCTTATCCTACTCAAAAACCAATGCGAATATTTTTTCTGCCTAAACTGCAGCCGTTACACCAAAGACACTGGTTAGCGCATTGTACTGACAGTTACTTGCAGAATATATAAATCTGAACTTGTCCTGTAGTTTATATTCTGATGTTGATTTTTCACATTCATTATTTAAAAAAACAAAAACGAAGTGCCGTCCAGACCGTAATAACATCTGTTAAATGTACAGGGTTTCCTTAGCGAGGTACACAAGAGCCCAAGCAAACTGACTGAGAGCTACAGCTGTGAGAACATGCATCAAACCACAAAGGAAAATTACTCTGGTTCAATAAAAGATGTTTAACAATTAAGTACAGTAGAAGTATAAGTGTGTCTCTTTCTGCTGTTCTGTGCATTTCTCTTTAGAAACGACTGGCTCATTAAAACATGGTGCTTTTGGAATCAGAGACACAGTGAAGGTATATATTTCTATAGGAGCTGCTCGATGTTTACATTTTTATTTATTTTGAATCTGGGAATGTTTGGCAGCACAAACGCCTCTAGTTATCAGACACCGTTAGCCATTGATGGATTAAATACAAAAAATAAATAGCTGCTTTCTAGTCATTGTTACTTTGCTGTTTTATGGCAATTTTACAGTAATTGAGCACTGCTTAAAAATATATATATATATATATATATATATATATATATATATATATATATATATATATATATATACAGTACTGCAAAAGTTTTAGGCAGGTGTGAAAAATGCTGTAAAGTAAGAATGCTTTCAAAAATAGACATGTTAATAGATTATATTTATCAATCAAATAAATGCAAAGTGAGTGAACAGAAGAAAAACTAAATCAAATCCATATTTGGTGTGACCACCCTTTGCCTTCAAAACAGCATCAAGCATCAATTCTTCTAGGTACACTTGCACACAGTTTTTGAAGGAACTCGGCAGGTAGGTTGGCCCAAACATCTTGGAGAACTAACCACAGTTCTTCTGTGGATTTAGGCAGCCTCAGTTGCTTCTCTCTCTTCATGTAATCCCAGACAGACTCGATGATGTTGAGATCAGGGCTCTGTGGGGCCATACCATCACTTCCAGGACTCCTTGTTCTTCTTTACGCTGAAGATAGTTCTTAATGACTTTCGCTGTATGTTTGGGGTCGTTGTCATGCTGCAGAATAAATTTGGGGCCAATCAGATGCCTCCCTGATGGTATTGCATGATGGATAAGTATCTGCCTGTACTTCTCAGCATTGAGGAGACCATTAATTCTGACCAAATCCCCAACTCCATTTGCAGAAGTGCAGCCCCAAACTTGCAAGGAACCTCCACCATGCTTCACTGTTGCCTGCAGACACTCATTCGTGCACGCTCTCCAGCCCTTTGGCTTAACAAACTGCCTTCTGCTACAGCCAAATATTTCAAATTTTGACTCATCAGTCCAGAGCACCTGTTGCCATTTTTCTGCACCCCAGTTCCTGTGTTTTCGCGGCAGAGTTGAGTCGCTTGGCCTTGTTTCCATCGCCGGAGGTATGGCTTTTGGCCGCAAGTCTTCCATAAAGGCCACTTCTGACCAGACCTCTCCGGACAGTAGATGGGTGTACCAGGGTCCCACTGTTTTCTGCCAATTCTGAGCTGATGGCATTGCTGGACATCTTCCAATTGCGAAGGGAAGTAAGCATGATGTGTCTTTCATATGCTGCAGTAAGTTTCCTTGGCCGACCACTGCGTCACGGTCCTCAACGTTGCCTGTTTCTTTGTGCTTCTTCAAAAGAGCTTGGACAGCACATCTGGAAACCCCTGTCTGCCTTGAAATTTCTGCCTGGGAGTGACCTTGCTGATGCAGTATAACTACCTTGTGTCTTGTTGCTGTGCTCAGTCTTGCCAAGGTGTATGACTTTTGACAGTAAACTGTCTTCAGCAACCTCACCTTGTTAGCTGAGTTTGGCTGTTCCTCACCCAGTTTTATTCCTCCTACACAGCTGTTTCTGTTTCAGTTAATGATTGTGTTTCAACCTACATATTGAATTGATGATCATTAGCACCTGTTTGGTATAATTGTTTAATCATACACCTGACTATATGCCTACAAAATCCCTAACTTTGTGCAAGTGTACCTAGAAGACTTGATGCTGTTTTGAAGGCAAAGGGTTGTCACACCAAATATGGATTTGATTTAGATTTTTCTTCTGTTCACTCACTTTGCATTTAGTTAATTGATAAATATAATCTATTAACATGTCTATTTTTGAAAGCATTCTTACTTTACAGCATTTTTTCACACCTGCCTAAAACTTTTGCACAGTACTGTATATATATATATATATATATATATATATATATATATATATATATATATATATATATATATATATATATATATATATATATATATATATATATATATATATATATATATATATATATATATATATATATATATTTACATCATTAGCAATGCTGGTACTGACCAACTATGTATTTCAATAAAATTAAAATTCTGAATAAAAAAACATTGGACGTTTTGTCCTACATGTCTGACAGTCACCAAGGAACTCATGCAGAATAACGAAACACAGTTGTGGCTCTAATGTTCAATAGAGAAACTGGAGTATCCTCTGTTTTGCTAGCCTATAATTTGGTTGTAATTGATTAAGGTCGTCTGTTTGCTGTTTTTTTTATTTCCAATCCCAGTCTTTCACAATGCCTTTTTTGTGTGTGTGTGTTTTTTTTTTTTTTGCTCTTCCGCTGCTCCACACAATTCACTTCTGGACTTTATCAACCCAGTGTTTTTCTTGGCCCCCTGTCAATGTAAACTGGAATATGAACCGCATTTGACTGGATGGGATACTCTGCCAAGGAGAGGCCTTGTTACCACCTTTTATTTAGACAAGAAAACCCTGAATCATACTTTTGTTGGTTTTATAACATGACTTCCTGTGAGAGCGCACAGGAAGTGGCTGATCAGCTCCAGGTCATGGCTCAGGACCGCATGTGGCTCTCCCGCTCTCAGCGGGAATTTGTTTTCCTCAGAACTGATTTAGCATTAGATTTGCAGCCAGACCCAGCGGGGTTAACAATGAAGGTGAGAGCTGTGTGACTTGGTTAATAACAAAACCAGGCCAGATACCTCACAGCTGTCATGCATTCGTCTCCCACCCAGAATTAAATACAGAGCGGGGGGACAGAGGTGGGGACGAGGCTAAGCTAGTATAAAATGTCACCGTCTTTTTAAACAAGAAAACATCCACCAGGTTTTTTTTTAATCTCTCGATTCATTTTTTTAAATTTTGTGTGCCAGAAGATGAGACGTGCACACAACACAACACTGCATTCATCAGCTCCAGCACTGAGAGTATAGAGTGCCAGCAAGCACGATTGATGCACTGCGGTTTGATCTTTTCTGATGGGAAGATGAAAGTGCTTGGAATACTGCCCTTGTATGCATTTGTTCTGCACCTCTTGTGGCGAGCAAGGCAAGCACCTTTGCTTTTCACTGTATAATTCTACAATGGTGGTCTATTGCAGTACCGTGATCAACAGTGTGCTGCTGTATCAGCTGTATGGCCTGCAAATCCAGTTCATTTCATTTAGAAACAAACTCTGAAAAGAAACAAACAAATTAATTGTTGTCTTTTTGAATTCACATCACGCCTCAGTGCAAAATAACTTGTTTGGAAGTTTGTTTTGCTGTTTCGCTTTCACATTGGCCTGCGTTCAAACAAACTGAAGGGCACTGAATTTGTTTGGCTCACCTATGTGTAAAGCAAGTGGGAATGGACCCTAAGGGTTGTTCCAGGGTAAAACACTATTTTAGTATTATATTGGCGTTCCAAATTACCAAGGCAATGTTAAACCAAAACTGCAGTAATGTGGTCATTGCAGTACAGGCACTGGATTTTTTTCTTTTTCAATGAATCGTCCCTGAACCCTCTCAGTTGGTCTACCCCGGTTTAAGAATATCTAATAAAGGAAGACCGAGGGAGGTAATGACCCTGGTGGCCTGGATACATTCCATTCCAGTAGCTTCTCTTTCCTGCTGCTGCAGAGTCCAGAGGTTTCTTGTGAAACAGTGGGAAAGCATCCTTTAAGACCTCCCTACCCAGTTTCACATCCCATGGTCTTCCATCACATATCCGAGTTCCCAACCAAATAAAAGTGTAATCTATTATTTTTAGCTGTCGCATTCCCTACCTAGTGCTTCCTGTTTTTCCCTGCGGTCGCTCCTTGTTTTGATCCAGTGGTGAAAGATTTATTTTAGCAGCAAAACTGAAAACGCCTCCATTGTTTTATCAGTCACAAAGAAAGTAGGGGGCTATGGGAGCAGTGGTTTTATAAATAATTGAAATAATAACATTTCCGCCCATTACTGTACTTTGGTACAGTATGTGGGAATATATATATATATATATATATATATATATATATATATATATATATATATATATATATATATATATATATATATATTGTTTTAAATGGTTCTGGTGTGAACTTTTGATTGGGTCAGTTTAATCCTCTCAGGACCATTCTGAACTTTACAGGACACTTTGTACACATTTGTATGTGGTAAAAAGAAAGCAGTGGATTAAATATTGATCCCTGATGAATCTCAAGAGAAATAGCACAGATAATATGGATTTTCAGCTAGACAGACTGTGTCGGGGTCTGATAGAAAGGTGTAAGCAAAGTGCTCTGTATGAAAAGCAATTGTAAATTGGGCAAAATGAAAAAAAAAAATAGCTATGTAGTTAAAGGTGTGTACTGTCTTGATCTGTAATCAACATGAAAAGTGTAATTCTCAATACGGTTTATAAAATATATATACAGTGTGTGTGTGTATATATGTATGTGCATCTAAGTAAACTTGAACTTGCTTCATGACATTTGCAGAATTATCAAGGATACGTAGATTTAGTGGTGGATATGCTTTTACGTCTTGTGAGTTTAGCTTGTGAGCGAATCTTACTTGAGATCAATCCATCTAAACTATTGCAAGTTAATCTAATTAGCACAGATCCAACCAAGCAGGGCTTTGCCACGCCTGCTGTCCAAATCTTTTAATAATTCACTCTTTTTCTTTTTCTTTTTTTGGTTGTATAACTTATTACTTAATTAAAATCGCTGCCGGTAGACAGAGAGTTCTGAAACTAATCCATGTGCTTCAGATACAGTATGTTAAAAAGGATACTTCCATTTTGTTTTATTATAGTAATTGTTTACAGTCATTTTGCAGTTTCCCATTAATTTAAATTTCTGTTGCAAATCTGGATTTTCATTTATCATTCATTTTACCTTAGCACATATTGCCACCAGGTGGCCAAACAACATAACACAACTCTTATTGTGGGATAAACTAAAAGGGCACAACAGTTTGTCAGTTGCTACATAAAGGCTAAACGCTGGGGGAATACTTCAGGCAGAGGAGATACATTCTGTTTATTATTTAGCAGATGCCTTTATCCAAGGCGACTTACAGAGACTAGGGTGTGTGAACTATGCATCAGCCGCAGAGTCACTTACAACTACGTCTCACCCGAAAGACGGAGCACAAGGAGGTTAAGTGACTTGCTCAGGGTCACACAATGAGTCAGTGGCTGAGGTGGGATGTGAACCGGGGATCTCCTGGTTACAAGCCCTTTTCTTTAACCACTGAACCACACAGCCAGTGGATAAATTCTCTACCCCCTAAACCCTCACAGTGATCTGTCAAGTACACTGAAATCAGTTTAATTACAAAGTCATTCACTGGGGCCCTCCACACACAGAGGACTTCTGAAGATGGCAGTCTGGCTCTGAGGATGATAAGAAGTTTTGTTATTGTTGGAAATATCATCTCTTGAGGTGTTTCCTGTAAAATGTTATCAGCACCACAAAAGCAACATGTTGGGTGTGTTTTGAGTTTCTGCTTTGCTTCCTGAGCTCCACAGCAGAGCTTGAAGATGTCAGGTTAAGTCAAGTGAGCAGAAGCATGCCTATGGAGTCGTGGCACACTGGTTTTAAGCGAGGGGGGTTACATCCTAACCACTAAAACAACCGCTGGGTGGTAATTCAGAGTTTTGTGCAGGTTTTTTATTTATTGAATAGAATTTGGGATAAATGCTCTTCTTATCTACTGTCAGTAAGTGCAACACCTACCTAGAATATGGGTTGATTTTAAATGGCTTTTCAGTGTCATTGCATTCCCACCTGAGGTGCCAGTGGATTAAATGCAGTTTATGAAGCTTGGAAATACATTTTAGCCAGGGCAGGAGGCCTCTTCAGCCTGATGAGATTCTAGTCGTGAGAAGTTCACTGAGGCTACATGTAAATCCCACCCGTCTGAACAGCCAGGGCTGGGATTCAAGCTGACAATCTGCTAATGTGGAGCGTCAAGGCGCCAGGGCACTAAGTGTATTGAGCTGCTGTGACGGCTAGATAGCCAGGATTTTCTTTTTTTTTTTTTGCAAACTGGCTATTCTGCTCATCTGAAAAAAAAAGAGAGGATACATACATATTTAAAAAACTGCGGTTGTAAATTACTTCAAACTGTTTCAGATTTATGTATATGTGCACACACTGAAGTACCTAGACGGAAACATGCAATTAATTAATGGTGATCAATAACACCGTGAAGCCCAGCATGAATCATCCCAGTCATACAGGGGGGTCCTATCTCCTGGAAAAGGGCCCAAGATGTGCCGGGACATGAGAGGGAGGCTGGCTGGTAAAGGGAGGCAGCCTGTTTAAATAAAGTGGATCTAAACAACCAACTTTATGAAAGTCAAACATCTAGCAACGCATGCACATTTTCCCGGTACATTTCTGTCTGCAAAAATATGTTTAAAAAAATCAATAGAAAGGTCCTGTTTAGTTCTTGATGCGGTGGTGGTATTTCAGTTTGCTGTTGTTTAGATGAATTGAGTATATATATATATATATATATATATATATATATATATATATATATATATATATATATATATATATATATATATATATACAGTACTGTGCAAAAGTTTTAGGCAGGTGTGAAAAATGCTGTAAAGTAAGAATGCTTTCAAAAATAGACATGTTAATAGATTATATTTATCAATTAACTAAATGCAAAGTGAGTGAACAGAAGAAAAATCTAAATCAAATCCATATTTGGTGTGACCACCCTTTGCCTTCAAAACAGCATCAATTCTTCCAGGTACACTTGCACAAAGTCAGGGATTTTGTAGGCATATAGTCAGGTGTATGATTAAACAATTATACCAAACAGGTGCTAATGATCATCAATTCAATATGTAGGTTGAAACACAATCATTAACTGAAACAGAAACAGCTGTGTAGGAGGAATAAAACTGGGTGAGGAACAGCCAAACTCAGCTAACAAGGTGAGGTTGCTAAAGACAGTTTACTGCCAAAAGTCATACACCATGGCAAGACTAAGCACAGCAACAAGACACAAGGTAGTTATACTGCATCAGCAAGGTCTCTCCCAGGCAGAAATTTCAAGGCAGACAGGGGTTTCCAGATGTGCTGTCCAAGCTCTTTGAAGAAACACAAAGAAACGGGCAACGCGTTGAGGACCGTAGACGCAGTGGTCGCCAAGGAAATTTACTGCAGCAGATGAAAGACACATCATGCTTACTTCCCTTCGCAATCGGAAGATGTCCAACAGTGCCATCAGCTCAGAACTGGCAGAAAACAGTGGGACCCTGGTACACCCATCTACTGTCCGGAGAAGTCTGGTCAGAAGTGGCCTTCATGGAAGATTTGCGGCCAAAAGCCATACCTCCGGCGTGGAAACAAGGCCAAGCGACTCAACTATGCACGAAAACACAGGAACTGGGGTGCAGAAAAATGGCAGCAGGTGCTCTGGACTGATGAGTCAAAATTTGAAATATTTGGCTGTAGCAGAAAGCAGTTTGTTCGCGAAGGGCTGGAGAGCGCATACGAATGAGTGTCTGCAGGCAACAGTGAAGCATGGTGGAAGTTCCTTGCAAGTTTGGGGCTGCATTTCTGCAAATGGAGTTGGGGATTTGGTCAGAATTAATGGTCTCCTCAATGCTGAGAAGTACAGGCAGATACTTATCCATCATGCAATACCATCAGGGAGGCATCTGATTGGCCCCAAATTTATTCTGCAACATGACAACGACCCCAAACATACAGCGAAAGTCATTAAGAACTATCTTCAGCGTAAAGAAGAACAAGGAGTCCTGGAAGTGATGGTATGGCCCCCACAGAGCCCTGATCTCAACATCATCGAAGTCTGTCTGGGATTACATGAAGAGAGAGAAGCAACTGAGGCTGCCTAAATCCACAGAAGAACTGTGGTTAGTTCTCCAAGATGTTTGGGCCAACCTACCTGCCGAAGTTCCTTCAAAAACTGTGTGCAAGTGTACCTAGAAGAATTGATGCTTGATGCTGTTTTGAAGGCAAAGGGTGGTCACACCAAATATGGATTTGATTTAGATTTTTCTTCTGTTCACTCACTTTGCATTTAGTTAATTGATAAATATAATCTATTAACATGTCTATTTTGAAAGCATTCTTACTTTACAGCATTTTTTCACACCTGCCTAAAACTTTTGCACAGTACTGTATGTATATATATATATATATATATATATATATATATATATATATATATATATATATATATTGTGTCTCTTCTTCATTGTGTGTGTATGTATGTAGGTGACAGAAGAGCTGAGTTCTCATTGATTAAGTAATAAGTGTTGTGCCCATTTTATGATTCCGCATAATACCCCATACTATTCAGTGCCCTGAAAAGCCTTTATGCTGCTGTCCAAGAAGGATGGTACACAGCTGCTGCTAGTCAGTTACTCTATGGTAACAGCTGCTGCTGCTAGCTGAGAAGTTCATAGCGCCCTCTTGTGGCGAAAATATATAATTACACTCCGTATAATTCTATCAAATCACAAGGTTTTAATGAATGTCTGTTGTATTGTTTGCTGTATGACATACTTCCTGTTTGTATTGCTGTTATTTCTTTATTGTTCATGTATTGCTTCCAAGCATAGCCCTCAGTGTAAACTGTACAAAAAGAAAAGATCAACAAAAAAAAAACTTCCGTTGTTAACATTTTATTGAGGCCTTCCCTTTAAAAGGGAGCTTGTCGTTACTTCCTTTTACCTTTAAATGAATGTCAATTTGTAGAATACGACCATTTAAAAACACTACAGTGTGCCATTATGTAGACTCACAGAGCAGCACTGGGATACCAAAAGCATTTATCTTGTGAATATCCCTGTCTGCCAATGAACTCGTTCTTAAAATAAAACATTGAATTCATATATAAACAGGTTGCAAATTGTATTGTATAGTGTGCGCTGTTTTTAACCTGTTGGTTTCAGTGGTTTGATTTCATTCATGTTGTTGAGTTATAGTACATTATATGGTACAGTAATAAAAAGTGTTTTTGTAGGGACTGTACTAGGAAGTGGACTAATATGGTCTTCATCAAGTCAATTTCAGAATGCTTATAAAATGTCATCCAAACAACGTGGGTGGTGAGTTACTGCCAGTGTTCTGTGTTCACCCTAGAGAGCTGTCTATTTGTGTTTGAACTTTTATTTACAGATTATTTCTAAACACTTAGACCGGGCACTTCAGCTTAGTAAGACCCAATAGACAAATTACTGTAGTCTAATTCCATAGATTTAACTTTCTGAATTTCAAGCAATAAAACCCAAAGAAAAACACGCTTAGTTGTGTAAGCTCATAAACTGAAACATGTTGAAAGTCTGGGAATTACTACTGCGTTGGTTTTAAACTGCTACTGCTGAATGTCACACACTTTATTATTACATTATTAGCTAAATCTGGACGTTGTACAATATTATATCCGCTAGTTAATATGTTATTTGATAAGGAGTTAGCATCTTGTTGGCAAATATGTCACTGCTGGTATTTCTTAATTTAATAGCTGTAAACATGGCATGTTTTATAGGAAATTAAGCATTGTTGCTTACACCGTTGAATACGTCTAATTGCTGTAAACCTGTGCTAGGGTTTTATATATAAGGTGTGACACATCGCATGCTAAATTGTTGGGTTGAATTTGTAACATCTGTATTGAGTTACTCCAATTAAAATGCATTTTTTGTTTTACACTTGTAAGTCATCCATATCTGACAAATAAGAAGAGCTGTCATAATTATGGGCAGGTGCATGCATCCTAGTACAAGTGGTACACTATGAATACGTAGAATAAAGGCAATTGCCATTAGTCAAATTGGTGGCCTATATTAACCAATATTATATTACAAATATAATAACCAGTATTACATTTTTATGGAATCTCAGGTTCTGATTAAGAGATTTTGAAACATTTTGTGCCGACAATAGATCTTTTTCGCAATGGATCTTTTTAAGACTGCTGAACAGTTGTCTACCATACAATGCCCTTTTGTCTGCAGTGAAAGGTTGTGTTGCAGTCAGTGTCCAGTGCCATTTCTTTTCAAAGGTTTGTTCTGTGTGCTTGTTTTTATAGGTGTTCTGCTGACGTTATGCTCTCAGGAGAATCCTGGGCAGTTTATTAGGTTCCTGAAGATCAGCTTCGCCTATCTAAAGGAGGAGAGAGCACCTGCGACCTGAGTATGGCTCTGATGGACAAACACAAAGTCAAACGGCAACGACTAGACAGAATTTGCGAAGGTAAGGGAGACAAGGATTTCACACATCACATTGTTTTTTAAAATAGAAGCGTCATGTAAATGCCTGAATGCTGCCCTAATTTAGATGTCACTAATGCAATTCGTGCTGTTTTTTGAGGTTTTTATAATAAAAAATGTGAGATAATGCCATTGAAACACACAGTTCAGATATACAAAACTAAATTGCAATCTCAGATTAGGGGTTTATATTACTGGTGCTATGCTTTGGCACAATGTGGTACATAGCTTCAGCCTAAAAACACAATTCTGTAAAACTGCTTTTTCATGCTCATCTGTGTCATTTCCGTCAGTGAATCTGGTACAGACACTTCAATCCACGAGTAGGTTATTCATTTCAGGTAGCTGTAATGCCTCAAATTTCCAGCAGGTGGCTTTGGTGTATATACTTAATAATTTGTCAGCTCCAGCAGTACTCAGGTACACTGATAGACAGTGTTTTAGTTCACAAAGACTGTCCATACAGTGAAATATGAAGGCTGCTACAAAACACTTGGCCACGCTGTGATCCGTAATGGTGCAACCAGTGTTCCAGTGTCTGAATATTAACATGATGGAAATGGATATTTTGGCAGTGCATGGATTTCCACCCACCCCCCACCTTACTCTGAACAAGGCCACCTACTTTACTGGGTGTCCAAAATGGGGTAATGAGCAACCAAGCATAGCTGTCCATTCTCAAAATATCAATTGAACCCAAATGCTCCGCTAATGTGCAGCACACGCTCTGATTCCTGGAACTAAGCCCCAAGTGCTTTCGAATTTACACGATTCTCAGAAAGTGGGTGAAAATAGATTGGGGAGGGTAAGGGTAAAGGGGATTTGGAAGCTGGGAGGTTAGATGGGCATTGCCAGTTGTGCCAAATGGTGAAGACAGAGCTGAGAAAAGATTGTTAATTGTGATGGAATGATGCTGGGCAATTTGGTTTCATTTCAGAATTGATGGCCAAGAGAGGAGGCCACCTGCGTATTGATTTTAGTTGGCTGTTCGGTGAGAAAAGACATGCCCCCCTCCCCACCACATTCGAGAAAGGCTCGCTTTTTCTTTCCAGGGGCTTGTATTGTATTTATTTCTGCTCTGTGAGCATTGTGCACCGCTCTCCTCTCATTCTAAATGGCCACTTTGATGAGAAGTTAACAGAAGAGGAAAAATCATGCGGACGAGGGGAGGTGGTTTGGTTTTGAAAGCCAGCCCCTTTGGGTTGATGTTTCCAATCAGATCTGTCTTAACTGTACGTTTTTAAGAGCAACTGGAATGAAACAGAAGGCATGTAATAAAAGGGACAGGTTAACAAGCACTGGATTTCATTATGTAGCTGTGATTTTTTTTTTTTTAATTTTATTTTATGGCCAGCTGTGTGACTGGTTTAGTTTCTGCATTGTTTTTAGAGGTCCTGTTTGCATATCTGGATTGACTCATTATAACTGCAACATCAAAGCATTGCATCAATACACAGCATCAGAAGGGTGTATTTGGGTTTAATGGGCTACTCTCTGGCTTCTCTAGGAGGGGCAGTGAGGGTATTCACATGTGTTCTGAGGTCACCAGTGCCACCTTTATTGCTTTAGGTTGTGCCAGCTTTGGAGCTTCGAAAGCCTTTTCCGTGATGGTGAATCTGATATTTTGTAAAACATACAGGTTTCGCCAGATGATGCAAGGATGTCATTTTATTACAACAGTACTGTATGCAAAAACAATCCAAGTACTTTCATTGAAAATGAAAGCAGTAAAAACACATGACTATACAGCTGATACTGAAAAAACGTAATTGAGTTCAAGCACAGTGTCTACAGTGTGTGTTTTGTACCCTTTTACAACAATTTCAACATGTATTGAAATTTACAAAACTGGTACAAACAAGATCTTAGAATGCTCAAGTCAAGGCTAAAAACATACCATAGTGTACAACTGAATTAAAAAATTTCTGGTCTACACTAAATGAAATGGGTTGTTCCTTGGGGTATCTGCTTTCAGCTGTCTGCTGTACAATTTTGTTTTCCTTTTAACATATTGTACCTGTGCAGTGATCATACTCTGGATCACATTTTTGTATGAAATGAGGAAAAAACTAAATGAAGGTAGAAACTTCATCGCGCAAATATTTCACACTTCCAAATTACAACGTTGATTAAATCCTGCTTTTCTAGCTAGCTGTGCTACCAGCTACCAGATCATTGCCAGATCTTGGGAGTTGAGAATTACGTAGTTCTATTAAGCGCCGCTTTTATTTCATCAAAGCAACCGCATCAAACGCCCGGCTTTCATTTTCTATTTAAGGGGGAAAATGGTTTTGCATTTTTTAAGCATAATACCTCGTAAAACTTGAAAGGTTCCACCTTGTCTTGTGCAAAGATTTTGGCAATCTCTCGGTGACAGATTTTAAAGTCAGCAAAAGCTAAACAGAAACCGGTAACAATGGACAGGTTAAAGCTGAAAATGCTTGACCAATAGCCAAATAGTTTTGAAATCATGTATAATCATTTACATTCCTTTAATTGTTTAGCATTTTTGAGGAGTTTTACGAGCAGGTTGCTTACTGTGCAAGGCCAGTAACACAGCGAAAATCTGTTGTCGGCTGCTGTTTAGCCTGAGTGTCCAAGCTCTTCCTACAACCTTCTGCCCTGCAGCCCAGTCCTCTATAAGAACATAAGAACATAAGAAAGTTTACAAACGAGAGGAGGCCATTCAGCCCATCTTGCTCGTTTGGTTGTTAGTAGCTTATTGATCCCAGAATCTCATCAAGCAGCTTCTTGAAGGATCCCAGGGTGTCAGCTTCAACAACATTACTGGGGAGTTGGTTCCAGACCCTCACAATTCTTTGTGTAAAAAAGTGCCTCCTATTTTCTGTTCTGAATGTCACTTTATATAATCTCCATTTGTGACCCCTGGTCCGTGTTTCTTTCAGGTCAAAGAAGTCCCTGGGTTGACATTGTCTATACCTTTTAGGATTTTGAATGTTTGAATCAGATGCAGCGTAGTCTTCTTTGTTCAAGACTGAATAGATTCAATTCTTTTAGCCTGTCTGCATACGACATGCCTTTTAAACCGGGATAATTCTGGTTGCTCTTCTTTGCACTCTTTCTAGAGCAGCAATATCCTTTTGTAACGAGGTGACCAGAACTGAACACAATATTCTAGGTGAGGTCTTACTAATGCATTGTAGAGTTTTAACATTACTTCCCTTGATTTAAATTCAACACTTCTCACAATATATCCGAGCATCTTGTTGGCCTTTTTTATAGCTTCCCCACACTGTCTAGATGAAGACATCTCTGAGTCAACACAAACTCCCAGGTCCTTCTCACAGTTCCCCTCTTCAACTTCAGCACTATCACTGAGGCTTGCACACCCCTAGGCTACCCCAACACTGGGAGACAAGTAGACATCCATAGCCTGCTTAGGTAAAGGGTTCGGGAATGATGCTACGTTTTTTCTCCTTTGTCAGCTTTTAGGGTACTGTAGGTACATAGTAAAATCTGGTGAGATGGATAAAGCAGATGGCACATTACTGTATTTATTTGCATTTGGGCTGTGCCTCTGCTATACTAACCACTAGTCAGATCCTAATTGTGTAAGCCAGGGATAATTTGAATCTCCTTGCATTTCTGGCTGTTTTTAAAAGCAATGTCCCTCAAATCTTGTCTACAGATGTGGAGCTTCAGGAAATTATAACCATGTATTAGCAGCATGTGGAGTTCTCCCCAGATACTTGTAAAACTTAGCCTGGGGGCTTGTTAAAACTTTAAAATACTGTACAGTAACTGTAATTGACTTGAATTTTCAAGTTCCTTGTCAAACGGCCTAATTTATTAAATCTAATGAAAGTTTAATGGCCAAAAAGGTTCTGTAGCCGACACTATCTAAATCACATGATCTGCTTTGTGTGTGCATTGCTTGCCAAGTCCCAGGCAGCAACATGTCCTGAAATCAGACAGCATGCTCTTTCTGTAGCCCTCTGTATACCCAGCCACCAGACGGATAAGACTGAAGCAATACTGCCTCCAAAAGGGTTAGCTTCACGAGAGCAAAACCCCTCCTCAAAGGGTTACCCAAAATAATGCACTTTTAAGCATTATTATTATTATTATTATTATTATTATTATTATTATTATTATAGCTAATGATGATGATGGAGATGTCAATTATTTTTTATTTATTCAGTCCATCGATGACAAAGCCTCAGTCACAAATGGGTGCTGACAACACAAACAGAAAACAGCGGTCCCATTGTATTACCCATACACTATATATATAGAATTTCCAGACCAAATAAGTTATTATTTCCATGTCTGTATTTTGTGGTATCTTTATTTGTGTGTCTGTTGTGATGATGAGTGCTTTGTCCACTGCGTCACTCTGGCTTACTAGCATTCTTGACAGGTATATCCACGGCAGAGCAAACCGAATCTATTCTGACTGTGAATGAATAAGCTGATCAAATCATCACAGTCAACTTTGAAATGAAGTTCAGGACCATCAGGACAGATTTCAGCCAAGGTGAAAATAAATTACAGTTGAGCCCTTTCTCCTTTAAAACAGATATAGAAGGATAATACTTTATCATTTATCATACACTTAAACTATAAGAAAGACGACTATATGTAACGTTTTGGTTAATGTCTTCAGCACGGATGGCTTTAATTTACTAAGGACAATAGGTAATCTGTCTAGAAGTGGCATTTTCTGCACTATGACCATACTGCCTTATTACCTGTCCCATGCTGTTAAGGGGTTCTGTGACATAGTAGAGAGCAGAGCTTAAGCAGTTAATGAAGAGAATCCAGTGAAATATTTAGATTTTTATTGTAATTTCATTGCAGTCCATTTGTTTGCATTATATATTTAAAGATTGATCTGTTATAAGTACTCATTACTCATTAGTAATTAAGCTATGAACCTTTATATACAATATATATAAATAATAACACGGAGTTACACTTACAATAGTTTGCTATAACA
Source organism: Acipenser oxyrinchus oxyrinchus (assembly GCA_030684275.1). Classification (NCBI taxonomy): domain Eukaryota; kingdom Metazoa; phylum Chordata; class Actinopteri; order Acipenseriformes; family Acipenseridae; genus Acipenser; species Acipenser oxyrinchus. Next base: position 47,156,280 of record CM060257.1, on the reverse strand, counting down.
ATATTGTAAAGAGCTTCTACAACAGGATCTCAAAGGTACATCTGGAATCCCAATAAAGATAGATATGGAGATTGTATCAGCTGTTGAACAGAGTGGAACTGAGTAAATGAGCTGGGAACTTTTCTGAGGAATAATACATGATATGTTTCATATGACAGTGAGTGACATATGATATACATGCAGCACCAGGACGGAATCTAATGATAATGCGTACACCACAGTATTTGACCTAATTGGCTGGATCTTCCCCAGCATGACAGTAGTGACTGTTAAGTGAACACTATTGGCCAGCCAGATTGAACCAATGATCTCTCTTGCAATCCCCTGGCACCTGTATCCTCAAGCACTGTGCCATATAGTACAATTTGCCTCCTCTTACATAATGTGTCTCTCCCCTAATAGTAAACCTACAGACTCGGGAGTCTTACTCATGCTGTGATAAGTGCAGTCAGTTCAGAGTACATTTAACAGGGACCTGATTGCTGGCAACTGGTCATGTCAATAATATACCTCAAAAAGGGTAGTTCTGAAATCCAGGTCCTTACATACTTGCCAACATTTGGAAACTGTTCAGCGGGACACTCGTACGGGGGACGGGTCATACCCAAAAAACACTCATTATCATATAATAGACGTATCCCCCCCTAACTCAACACGACACGACCATCATGACAGTAAAAATAGACATAATGAAGTGTTCTTACCTTTGTATAAGTTAGTGATCAGCAGATGGGTCAGCCGCACGAAGAGCACAGCGTGTGGTTTTCACTAACTACTGTGCAGAATAAATGATTTATTTTTTCTATGGGTAAGTATCGTTCCTATGCATCGGGATGCAGGACATTTGCTAGGAAATCGGGACTGTCCCAACCATACAGGGACTGTTGGCATGTATTTCCTTATACTATCACAGTATAGCCCTGTACTCACATTTGCTAGGGCTGTACAGTACATCCAGCACTGTTTGAGTAGAGTACCTGGACCTGTTTAACCAAGCTCCCTTATTTCCCCGTTCTGTGACCCGTACACAGGTCTTAAAGCTGTACATTCCAGATTACATTTTAGTAATTTCCGTTTCAGAGATAATGGAAGGATTTGGGTACAGTGTTCAGATAATAGCAGGCTAGCCCAATCTATTCTGAGAAAGTTTATTCGGGGATGGTGGATGGTTTAAACTTTAGGTGCCCAAAGCATGTTGAAAAAAGAAAAACAAAACAAATGATGTGCCTGCTCCTCTTTCTGGTGTGCCTTTCTAGTAATGTATTCTGATGAAACCTGTGCACATAAATGTGTTTTGACGTCTTTTATTGCAGCTTGCCAGCTTACATTTGTACCGTGTCTTTTGGCACTGTGTTCAGTGGATTAGCTTTCAATCAAGGTGGATTTAAAATGTGCTGACACTGACCAATTCTTGTGCAGTCTTTTATTCATTTCCTGGATACTTATCGGTCTCTCCCTCTCTCTGTCTTTAATTGCATCCTCTTCCTTTTTAAAACACACACCATTGAAGCTCAAAGATGACGATATGGAATTGCTATTGCTAAAATTGCGTTGTATGGAAGCGGGGGGGAGGTTGTGTTTGAGATCAGATGGGCGACAGCATTAGCGTTACACTTTATCTGGCTCAAGTGATGTCACAGGGAGCAGAAGAATTAATAAGGTTTTATTTAGCCCATAATCCCTCATACCAGTTGCCCAAGCGAGAAAAATGTCCCAGAACGGGGGAAGGCTAAACCTCAGGATTAAAGTGTTGCAGCCCACTCCCTCCCCTCCCCTTTTTTTATTTTTTGTTCTCTCAAGCTTGAAGCCAAAAACAAAAGGAGACCATGTCATGCTGACCACCATGAAGTAGTAAGGCTGGATTTAAGGTGTGTTGTGTGTGAGTATGTGTGGTGTTCTGTTTCCCCCTCACCATCTACTAATATTTCCAGAAAATGAATAATTTAAGGATTGCCTGGTAACAGGGAGATACTCGATAGGACTGCCTCTGGATAATAAAAAAAAAACCTGGAGATCAGGTGAAACAATACCTCAATCTTCCACTTTTTTTCCTCTGTCCTTTTCTTTTGATGTAACTGTAACAGAAGACTTGAAAGAAAACACCCTGCTCTTTTTTCTCTTTAAAGCTTTGTTCTTTTTTCTCACCAATGCCTGTTTCCAGTCAGCAATCCACAAATATCGGGCGCTCTCAGAGCTGGGACGCTGCTGCTTGGTATGAGGGGAATTGGGAAGGGGAAAACAGCTACCAATACCACCCCAGGGCACCAAGACGGAGAAACTCTTTGACGTACGGGGGAGACGGTGGTGGAGGCTGGGACGAGCCACACCCAGAGTTACAGTGGAACAAACTTCAGCTCAAGAGGGAACCCTATTCCTACCACGACTCTCTGTACGACCAGGGCTACCCTGAGAGGCATGAGCACCGGCCTGTGAGAAAGAGCTCAGTCCCGGATCTGAACAGCTACTACGAGAGGCAGACAAACGCTGCCATGGCGGGAAGGGGCTCCTTACCTCCTCAGGATTACTACCACCACGACCCTGCGATAGCAGCCCGGCCACCTGAAGATCCTCGAGGCTTTTATAAGGGGGAGCAGCAAATGCTTAGCAGATCAGCTGTGCATTATGGGATAACCAGTGGAGGACGACCAACTTGGGATCAAGGACAATCCAGGCCTCCTCCCCCACCCCCAACGGCTCAAGAGATGAGCCGAGTGTACAGGGAATCTGCTGCCTCTAAGATGATATCAGACGGGCAGCGCGTACGGAACAGGGACCCTTCTCTTAGCAGGTACGGAGTAGAAACAGCAATTCCTAGGTACGGGGCCGAACCACCCTCTATGAGCGGCCGCTCTGTCTACAACGATGTCAATGGCCGTCCCTTGGACCCCCGGCAAGCCACAGCCACCTCCTTGGTGGTTGATTCAGCCACCCAGGCTATGGACGGCAACCCGGAGAACCATCACCGTGGGCTTGGGATGAGGCAGGAGGGTGCCAACTCTTATAGCTCAGCAACCGGGCAGAAAATGGCCTACGATGGTTACGACGGCAGTGCTGTCGCCACTATTAACCCAATGGGACTTGCTCAACATCCGACGCAGTCCGCCACAATGGGGGAGTTGAAGAAAAACATGGATTCGGATTTCCTTGCTCTGCTGCGGGCCGAGGGCCTCTCGGAGAGCACCATTAGCGCCCTCCTCCAGCAGGGCTTCGACTCGGCCAGCCTCCTGGCTATGATGGAGGAGAATGATGTGCGTTCGGTGGCGCCCAACCTCGGGCAGGTCCGCGTGTTGTCCCGCGTGGCTCTCAACTACAAGATGGAGCTGCAGCGGCAGCACGAGGCTCCAGTCGGCGCCCATCAGCGTCTGCGGAACCGCTCCAACAGCTTCAGCCACCGCAACGACCTCTACCAGCAGCAGCAGCAGCAGCAGCAAAACATGGACCCCAGCGCCCTGCAGCAGCCGCCCATCTCCATGCAGCCTGCCTTGTCCAGGATGGGGGAGGTCATTGGCAGGAGGCCCTCCAGCGCCCCAACTCAGCACCTGCTGGAAACCGCCACCTATGGCCCTGGGATAGGGGCGCACTCTCCTGCGGGCTTCCCGGACAGGCCTGGCAGCTACAACACACCCGTCTCCCAGAACCACCCCATGTCAGCCTATTCTGCCAACTCTGGGATCGCCATGACCACCACGCAGCATCCCAACTTTCCAAGCTCGGCCCCAAAGACGGCGTACTCCACTACCTATACCATACCCATGGAGCTCATGAAGCGAGACCGCAACCTGCCGGCCATGTCGCCCATGCACAGCCCGCACTGCAGCCCCCAGCTCCTCCGCAAGGGGCCCCAGCAAGAGGCCTCCCTGATGCACAGTGGCTCCACCCTGCAGGTGCAAAACGTTAATGCTGCCAACCAGAAGCTCACCCGGCGCACAGGGCCACCAGTCATCATCTCCACAATGGCGTCGCCTGACTCAAGTAATTTGCTGTTTTAAGTTTTTCTGTCCCCTTTGTCTTTTTTTTGTGTGTCGCGCTTGACTGTGGTTTTGCACTCTTCTCCTGTGTCCCAAATGTCTGTATTTCTGGTACAGATATTTACATTTGAAAAGCAATAACTTACTTTAACTTACTGGTGCTTTGCTTTACAGTATCCATGGGGAAAAACAAGGTCTTGTTGTATTGTTTTATTATTGCATCATCAGCCACCTCAAAACCAAAATATTTCTATACTTCACTGTGTAGACTTCGGGTGTTAATTTTCTAGCCAATCCGGAAGTAATTGAATCTTCAGTTGATCTGTGTGTACATGCTGACTCACAACACCTCTAAAAGTATTAAGTACGGTGTTGTGCCGGATTTTGCATTATTTTGAGATGTGTTTTGATGTTTTAAAAGTACATCTCATTTATAATACCGAAAGTTCACATTTTAAAAATACTTTAATAACAGTGTAAGTAATCACACGGACAAAATGCAATGAACCGCTGACGCATGCGCATATCTCAAAATAATGCAGCATGCAAACAGCGTTTGGTACCTAAACACCAATCAATGGAATAAAATGGTTAAATAATAATAGTGTGCGGTGTTTGCCTATGTGTCTGACCATGATTGGTAGGCATAGGGTTTGTTGTATCTTAATATAAAATAAACTTAATTATACTGCATTTGTATTTTATAGCAGTATTAGCAATTAAAAGTATGTCTCTGCGATGAATATATTTTTTTGTCCACAACGATGTCAGTGGCCGTCCATATGGAAATTATTATGGATATCGAACACAATATCATATCAGTATGCCGATATTGGTGCCCATCACTGTTATTTACTGCTTGAGACAGTACCTCTGTCTATATTACATGCTGTGACACTTTTTCTGGTCTCTCGTATTGTTTTATTAATCGCCTCAGCTGTCTCCATAGACTGCTTTCTCTTGGCCTTGTTGTATATGTGAATGTAAATGTAATCTTCTTTAAAAAAATATTATTTGTGCAAATATTCCAGTCCCTATTATTATATAGCTATGTTTGAAATGAAAGCGACCTTAATATAAAGACGAGCTGTCTATTAGATCAGTTTTGGCAAGTGCCCGTGGTATTGTTTCATATTAATCTAAATTCCTATCTTTTTTTATAACAACAAATGGTCCCTAGTATATTGAGTTTTAATGTAGCTGTTCATGAAAACCTATTGTGAATATGCATAGAACTACTTAAAAAACAAATACTGAAAATCATTTTCACGCACCACAGCTGGATATATGTGAGCTCATTTTCAGCTTTGAATTTACCACTACGGTATTAGTTACCGTCCAAAGTGACATATTTGTTACAGTAAAGAGACCCCTCCCCTTCCATGGTTAATTTAGCAAGCAAGGTGGCCTGACCTGTAAACTGAGTTTTTTCCAATGCACAATAATAAATACAGTGCTACTGCCAAATCAAAGACGAAGCACAGTGTTTGGGTGACGTTGTTTTGCCTTTGTGTGTTTGCTGCCTGTACCATTAATATTGTTTTAAGTCTATATTGCCAGTGTTGCCAAGTCATGGCTTACTTTCTGCATATGCAATGGTTTCATGCTGTAGGTAGCTAAGATTGGTATCTTATCTATTTTGTGTAGTTCTCTTTTAATTTGCTAATCGGGTGACCCCACCCCCATCCCCGTCTGCTTCTTCTCCAGCATATTGTAGCTCCGTTTAGGTAGCCTGTCTTGGCCAGCAGCCTAATTCAGTGGCTCACAAACTGTTGACCGCAAAAGCACCGCTTCCCAGCAAAATTCCCTTGTGAACAAAAGAATAAGGCTTTCTGAAGGGACTGATGCTGTTCAATAATTAAGCACCAGCTGTAGTAAAACGAGCAACAAATACTTCCAAACGTTTGACGGTTTTCTTATTTTTTGAGTGACCACCTGACCTTTGGCTGTCACAGCTGGTTTCACTGACCCCTAGGTCTCAATAAAACAAAAGAAACTGTTCTACAGTAACTAATACAAGTCTGTAATATACAGTATATTGAATATGCACACCTGTCAACTTTTGAAAATACAAAATCGGGAGGGGGGGTGTGCAATCCGTAGAGCGGCGGGAGGGAGGGGTTCAAGTGCGTGGCTAAGTGTGTGAACTTACCTCGCGTACTGAATTCATGCCTGCAACAGGGCTCCTTGGGGTCCTAAATCCTGCTATTACAGATGGTGATTGCAGTAACCACACACCGGCCATGACTTTTGCAGACATTAAAGGTTTGTTGACATAAGGGAGTTTAGTAGTACAGTTTTGAGGAAAATACGGGAGAAAATCTGTCCTGGGAGATGTCCGGGAGAAGAGTCCAAAATATGGCAGAGTTGACAGGTCTGTATATGTCTTAGAGACACACTCCAGTTATGTGTGTCATTTCCAAATGATCTTAACCGGCACCTCCTAGCTCTTGTAAAGTATGTGTTGGGGTGTATCAGATTTTATATTGCGGAATTGAAACTGATCGCTGTGATGTTCCTGTAAGCTGCTTAGAGCCTACATTATGGTTGGTGTGTTTCAGGTTGTTTTATCTGTTCGTGTGAGGAGTGAGCTTGCATGTGCGCTGGTTAGGCTAATCTGTGACCGTATTCATATCAATGTGATACATTCTCATATCACATCCATTCTCATATCACATCCATTGCTATACATTTGAACCATAGAACCATAGTTTCAGTATCGTTCAAAGACATGCATTACAAAAAACCCCCCCAAAAAAACGTTTAATATGCAAGAACAATACATGTGTGGCTGTAGCATTCAACCAATGGGCTGCTGCAATCACTTGTGACAAAACAGATTTTCAATAAATAAAAATACCTTGCGTTACTGGTACAAATGTGTAAGTGTTTGTACAATAATACTGCAGGCATCTTAAAAGATTACATTCAGTAATCATTTCCTGTGATATACTACTGGGACATTTCTGTTGCATGACTCTTATCTTAACCCTCTTCACAACCTTCCCAGACTGGCGCAAGAAATAACTTCCCCAAGCTGTGACGTTGCACCTGAGCGGTTATGAATTATTCAGGACTGATTGATTTACCCAGGTTATTGTGAACTTCATGCGCAGTGGTTTGTTGTGTAACATCAGTATCAAAGCTGATGTTGAAAATTCAGTTTTATATAAGGATGGTTATTATAAACGTTACACTTCAGGATGTGTAGAGAAGAGAGAGCTGCTCACAGAATCCGGAGCCGCATTGACTTTTGAAGGAACATAATGTTTTGTTGCCTACTGTGAATGTTTATAAAGCGAGCTGGAGCAGGTGTGTGGCAGGCATTATACACATGAGGGCTATATATACACAAACACATTGGCGTCTTTGCAGATTCTCAGAAAAACATGTTTTGTGACTGTGGACATTTGTGCTTTTCCCCAAAATAATGTCCTATGAATGTACTGTTGTTGTTATTTCACATTTCCTGAACACTGTGTACTTTCACAACCTCTCAGTTCCGCTAACACCTAGCAACCAATTATATATAATGTATAACGTGATTAAAATGTACTCACCTAATCAATTGAATATAAACGAATTAATCTACCAGAGCAACCTTACTTTATGTGTGCATGTAAAGAGAAAAAAAACAAAAAATGAAGGATCGTTTTCATCTTGACTTTTTTTTTTTTTTGTTCCCTCTGCTTGTGCGGAACCTGTTTCATTTTCACCAAGGTCGTGTGCCTCGTTTTTCACAAGTTAAACATCCTTTCAGCACAACAAACTCATTTGCATGAGCCTGACATTTGTTGCTTCAGTAATTTCATCTGATAATGGCCCGCTTACAAAGCAGATCTCAAAGCATATTCCTTAATTGTGTGTTGCTAGGCAGCCTGGGTTTTGGTGGTAATCACAGAAAGATTATCTTCTCATTTAAGTAGCGGGAAAAGGTTTAGCAGAAGTGGGGACCTGTGGAAATGTGTTTAAATTTGCATTGTGTTCACGTATCTACTTGTTTAGGGAGGACAGAGTTATGTGATAAAATATTGAAGGAGCTGCATTGACGTGGCAGGGTGTGGGAAGAGTTGACCTAGAAATCTCTTGGTTTGGATGCGTTGGGCTATTAATTTGGGTTCTGTTTTCAAATGGACTAATAATTCAGTTTGAAAATAAATTTCTTTGAACTTCTTTTTTTAATTATTTTTTTAAATATCCCCCATTTGAAATTCCGCAATATAACACTGTAGTCATGAGGCATTCAGATACTGTGCTATCGTGTAATGATAATGCAAGTACAAGCAAAATGACATTATGGGGATAATGGGAGCCATTGTCATACTGCCTCATAATTAGTTTTCCTTGCTTTTAAAGGATTCAGTTATACTGAGTTATCACTGTGATAGGCACGGAGAAGGCATTAGATCACAGTTTTTAGCAGTTTTGTCTGTCACTATAACAGAAACTTTAACACTATTACTTGACACAGTTTCTTTTCAAACCACACTGGCATGTGGCGCGTTTATATTTTGCTTGCTTAGCAGAAGTACAGTCATTTTTATCTTGCCACATCGGATTCTTTGGTTTTAAGTTTCGGAATGGTTAAGTGCTGTTATATGTTTTAAAGGCCATGCCACTGTACATACAGGACACATTTGTGTCAAAAGAACAGCTGTTCTACAGTATATGCTAATCTACTAATCACTGCTTGTTGAATTAATTACTAGAAAGTTAGAAAGTGTTTTGAACCTCAGCAATACCCCTGACCCTTTAGAAAACGCAGCATTACTGTGTTATGTACGGGTGCATCTGCCCTACAGCTTACCGGAGGGATGCATCATTTTTGCTGTGTCTTTTGAGGCAAGTTATGCCTTAGGTAGTGTAGTCCATATTAGCTTTGAGGGTTTTTTAGTCTCCCAGATCGCAGAGCTGGTACTTCATTAATTAATTAATAAATATGAAACACTGCCGCTATACACCCAACTTTTGAAGTGCCACGTCAGATGTGAAGTATCATTTTTTTTTTTTTTTAAATTTAGTCATCGGCAATGGTTTTTACCCTGGTTTTCTCCCCAATTTGGAATGCCCAATTATTATTTTTATCCTGGTTCACCGCTGCAACCCCCCGGCGACTCAGGGAACGGAGGCTGAAACACGCGTCCTCCGAAACATGTTCCTGCCAATCCGTCAATTTTCACACTGCGGATCCACAGCGAAGCCACCAGACCTATAGTGCCGGAGGACAACACAGATCTGAATGGCTCCACTGCAGACCCGCAGGCACCTTATTAGCCACAGGGGTCGCTGGTACACGGTGAGCCGTGGATTGCCCTGCCGACCTAAGCCCTCCCTACCCGGGCGGCATTCAGCCAACTGTGCGTCGCCCCCCAGGAACCCCCAGTCACGATTGGCAATGACGTAACCTGGATTCAAACCTGCGATCTCCAGGCTATAGGGCGCATTCTGCACTCCACACGGAGCGCCTTTACTGGATGCGCCACTCGAGAGACCCATGAAGTATCATTTTTGACAAAAAAAGTTTCCCCCTGCCGGTGTGTGTTTCAGGGAGGTGGGGCAGGCTTCTCCTACCCAGATGTCTTTCTCTGCAACTAGGCAGAGTATTTTTAATCCGATGTTAGCTAAATATGACAAAGACTGCTTGGGCTTTCATGCATTCAGGATATTAGACTTAAGGAGAGTACAGCATGAGGCTACTGCCAGTTTGGCATGCAACAAGCAAACGGATTCCAGCATTGTGTTTGGTGCTTGTCTCTTAAACCTTAAAGAATGGAGCAAAAGCAAAAGAAACTTTGAGAAGCTGTGGTGGGATTGTCTGTTGGATGCTAATGCATCAATCACTGGGTGTAATCCACGGCGATATATTAATAGCAGCTGTAAAATTGCGATTAAAGAAAATGAAGGTGTGATTTCAAGTGTATCTGTTTGCAAATATGTTGCTGTGAAAAGGGATTATTGCAGAGGCATTCTGAAAGACCATCTGGACTGAAAAAGCAGGCATTGCGTGCGTGTGTGTGTTTTAAATATGACTGTAAAGAGAGCAAAAAAAGGTTCCACAAGCTGTGGATTCCCAGTAAAAATCAGTGTATGAGTGGCTGTGTACCTTTTTCAAAACTGCCTAAACTCTTGACTGTAGAAAAATGTACTGCAAAATTGCTAGAACCCCACATCTTAGAGGGTAATAGACTGCAGATTGGAGTGCTTTGTAGTCTCTGTCAACCCACTGAACACACCCAGCTTGATTTGAATTGCACCCTTGTGTGTTCAGTGCAGGGCTCTACATTTAGATTTTTTACTACTGGCCCCTTGGGCCACTGAGGTAGTGTTTTTACTGGCCCAGATACAATTTTAACTGGCTCAATAAGTAGGCTGCAAAACTGTTTTCACCCTGCTCAGTAAGTTAATAGCAGAGTAATGTATTAGGTTGTGTGTTAGAGCCATTCAAAAATAAAATAAACAATGTTATGGATTATTTGTTTAACCATTCTGATTATGTGTATACCATGTTTAAATGGTAATAGCTGATCTATTTTTTAAATCTGGCTTTTTGTACATTTAACATGTACATGACTAGATATAAAAATAAAATAATGAGTTATCATCTGCAATAAATTCACCCGATGTTTAATTTTTAAACTGTTATTGTGTTATTTTTAGCTTCAGAGTTGCTAAAGCGTCAGTAAATTAAAGAAAAAAAAAAACTCCCTGTTTATTTTCACTGTGGAAATCTGGTAATCCTGGCACACTGACACATTTTTCTGCGTTCATGAAACGGAAGCCATGTGGACTATACTATATACATTATACAGCTAAAAAATGTTACCGGCCCAGTCGGGCCTGTGGTGCTTCATAACTACCGACCAAAGTGCGATCTCTACTGCCGCCGGGCCGCCAGGCCATGGTTAATGTTGAACCCTGCAGTGACCCGTATACTGTACCACTGCAAGCTTTTATAAGGTACCTATGCTCACAGTACATCTACCATGATAAAATGCTGATGAAAAAAATAATAATAATAATTATATATATATATATATATATATATATATATATATATATATATATATATATACTTTTCTTTGTTGGTAAATGTAAATCAGGATCTGTCCTTTCATCACAGCTCTCCCTATCTCCTTTTGTCTCTCATCTCATTTATTTTGCCAGGCAGGTCAGTTTGAATTATTCATCGGTGGAAAATGCAAACCTAGCGGATATTGAATTGCAATTTTGAAGTGTCTGGGTCAAACCTGTGTGCCTGCAATTGAACAGAAAGACAGTTAAAGGAGATGTCTCTTCTGGATTCATTTTGATTCATCTTTTTTTTTTTTTTTTTTAACTTGTATTTTATTTTATTTTTTAAAACCAAAGCTTTTATATTTTCAAAGGAATACTGTTCAATAAGTATTTTTTTTTCCACTGAGAAGGTGCTTATAACATAGCACAGATGTGGCTTCATAGTTACCTGTCAAAGCTAACCTCAAAAATAGTATTGAGTTTTATTCTATGAAACTTTTTTTGCTAAGGGACTTTGAGCTGATTCCAGAGCTGGGGGGCTCTGTTGTACTAGATAGCGCTGACTCTGACCCCTCTACAGAGCCATCCTTTGAGTTTTATTTTCTACCAATTGTGACTCTACAAAGATCAAAGAAATAAAAAACTGTGACCTTTTTTTACCCAGAGAAAAACAAATACAAAAAGTTAAGAATGAGAGGAGTCCAATCAGCCTGTAGATAATCAGTATCTTAGTAACCCCTAAGGATAAGGAGAAACACTTATTGAAGAACCAATAGATAACAATATGAACTATATTCAAGTTATATATATATATATATATTAGTGGCCCATGGCAATTAAGGAGTAAGTAACTGCCACACCCTGCCTCTCACTTTCACAATCAATAACTTTTTGAAAAGTTTGTGGAAAAAGGCAAGCTTCCATTTGTATAGTTCTAGAAAAACAAACATTCGCTATAATTTGTAGTTAAGTGTTCTGACCACAAATATGAAAACAATTAAGCAGTCAGCTCTTAAATAAACCCCAACTGCTGTGTTTTATTTGGAGGAATGAAGTGAAAGGGGAAACAGCATCTGCAGTGTGTTCTGCTTGACAGCCTGACAGGACCAGACATATTAGCTCAAAGTCTGTGGGTCTTTTTCTGCATATCATGAATGCAATGGTTAATAGTCTGAAGCGCAAATTACACTGCCATTCTTTTGATGTCATGCGCTGCAGCCATACCAACTAAGTACTGTATATCTGTGCAAAAAGGGAGAACACAATAATTGTTTCATTTCCCTTTCAGGCATTTTTGGCATGCATGCATGTTTACGTTTTAACAATGGTGTCTTTTACCTTTTAAACCTAAAAAATATTAGGCATTTGTTTAAATAAACCTTCAGAACAGTATAGGTTTGCCACTATTTCAAAACATTACTGTTACATATATTGTACTAAATATGCATACTGTATTTCAAGGAAAAACAGGTGCACAATTTTCTTGGGAAAATAGAAAATTCTTCATGTTTTATTAATATTGCATTCACTGAAGGTCGTGATGCATAAAATGTTGTTTCTATTAGTGAGTGGTGCATTATTATTAGTATATAGTATATGGTATATATATATATATATATATATATATATATATATATATATATATATATATATATATATATATATATATATTTTTTACTATTATGTCACCTTTTACATTTACTTCTAATGAAATTCTTCCAAAAGGTACTCCTTCTGATAGTACTTGTCAAAAGCCTACAGTAGTTAAAGTAGTTAACCCTAATAAACACAGGAGTGGTTTTATGTTGGGAATTATCCAACTAAAAAAAAAAATAAAAAAAAAACACATAGAAGCTGTTTGTTCACTGGAGTGCAATAATGATTACCTGTGTACAATCCGGTAACATTTTCCAGTGTGTTTAGCCAAAGTAAATCTGTTTTAATAATCATTCTTCACAAGTTCCCAGTGACTGCGCTGGGCCGGGTTTGACAAAACATGGGTGGAGGAGGACGACTGTAACAGTACTGCAGAGGGACTTAACATTTCCACATCTTCTTCTGTTTAAACTTTCATTACGAAAAAAACAAGTGTGGGCTGGAGTGAAGAAAATCCCATTTGAAGCTGATCAGTTACACAAATTGAATCCATTGTGTAATTCACCAAAAAGTGTTCATCTCAACTCCCGTAGCCTCACCACTAATCTTTCTAGAGCTTGCAATTTAATTGGAGAAGACGGCTCTTCGTCTGTTATCTGGGAATAGTATTATTTCAGTCATTTAGCAGAAATCCTTTTGCAGTTACTAATAACCTCTTCACGGTGCTCTTACGATGACGGGGCGATAATCAGATTCAGTTGAAAGATGTACCAAAGTTACATGCAACCCCTTAAGTCTCTGCGTAGACAGTACTGTTCTGTAGTTTTAGAAACGCTATTTTGATTAAAAAGCATGAAATCAGATTTTCAGGCTAAAAGCAGTAGTCATGCAGCAACTGACACTGCTGCTTTATGAATACAGTCTCTTAATCTTTTCTCGTCTGGTACCACATCCAGTAATGGAGATATTTTTAGTGCAGCACAGTGACGACATCTAAAGGTGAAATAGCTAGATAAGGGCCATTCTTCTTTGTGCATAGTATTAGTTTTGGAAAAGTTTCCCAGAAATTACACTTTTCTTCTGTGCTTTACTTTTACTGGCTGTAAAAAATAAAAAAAAATAAAAATAAAAAAAGTGTTGTGTGCCTGTTGTGTTTGCTTTGTTTCTAATGAAAACGAACAGCAGGAGTTTATTGTTCCACATTTAACTAGTTTGACTGACTCCGTAAAACAACGTCTTGTTTATGCCCAAAACTGCTTGGAATTGCTTTTGGACACATATTGGAAAATAAATGTAATGGCAGCCAAAAAATCAAAAACCCTGAAACTTACAAATAATTGTTTAGAATGTTCAAGTAAAACATTATAAAACAACCCCCAAAAAAAAGTCTTAATACGACACACATGGCTCTGAGCTGTCAAAGTGGCCCACAATTTGCTCATTCGTCTCGGAATAGTGCACACCAATATATACAATAAAACTAGTCTTAATTAAACACACCTGGTGCTAGACTGTTTCTTAAAGCTAGAGGATATAAAGTGGCTAAATAAACCGGCCTGGCCCCTTCTTGGTCTCCTGATCATCAAATACATCAAAGCCAGAATAAATATAGATACCTTCACAGCAGTGGAAAAAAAACCCACATTAATTTGTGAACAATCTATGTGCAAGTATTGAGGTCGTTCTGTCATTCCTCACTTAACAAACAGGCTTGTGATTTTTTACTTTTGGAGGACCAACCGTTTTTGCTGTTGTAATATGTTCGACAAAATGGAAGATGCTTTTTCCCATTGAGCTTTGTGCTGTATCTTGTGTTTTGCAGAATTAGGAGCTTGCCAGAGGGTATCCTATCCCCTTCCTGCCAACATTCAGTTAACGCTGTGCTTTCAGTCTTCAAGGATTTGTGGAAAGAAAAGTGAAAACTGAGGGCATATTATTAACAGTATGTTAATAAGTGTGCAGATGAATCATCTCTAGGCTGCTATAAAGTTGCTCTTGAATTTTTTTGTTTTTGTGTTATTCAACATGCAATGTATTTATTTTAATGTAAGTGGTCTACCACTGTACCCTAATGGATTTCTGTTGAATGAAAGGCTTGCCCCTTAAAGGATTAAACAGAATATCTGCAGGAGGGAACCCGAATGGGTTAACGCCTTTCCTTTTTGTGTCGGAGCGGTGGGGCATGGGCATCAGTCCTTCTGACTATGGCATGTATGTACACTCGCCACCAAACAAGCATGTGCGGGCTGGCATATTTCATACAGCCGGCCAGGCCAGATGGCTCTTGTCACACAGAGAGAGAAACTTCCAGAAACAGAACGAGCACCATCCACCAAGAGCCCACGTCTGCAGTGTAGCTTTTCTTGCTGCAGTTGGCCGGTTTATGATTTGTTGAGGTAATTCCCTTATTTATACACGTTCTGTAGCCCTCTGGGGTTAGGGTATAGCAGCCTTTTGTTTTATTCGAAGACTAGTGGTAGAATGTATTTTTTATTGATATTAATAATAGTCTGTCACTCTGCACATTTCATCGTTTTTTTATTATATTCTTCTATGGAAATGAAGTGTTTAGATGAGCCTCTGGTGCCTTTCAAATTGCAACAGTTCCCTGTAACCCACTCTTTTTTTAAAAATATGTATCGATTTGGTTTTGATAATTAGCCTTTAAAGGATATGATGTAAATATAGACATGGTGTATTTGCATTAGTGGCTGCCAGCACAGGTGCAACCTGGGTGGCACAGGTGTAAGCAGTAAAAACAATGAAAACAATGAGTGCCCCATAGATAAATATACAGTCAATAAAATAACAGAGTCTCTTCTTTTCTGCACAGGAAAGTCCTGCTGTGATTTTGTATCACGTATCTCATTCCCAGTTGTGCAGCTGGGTTGGACAGAGTACATGAAGATGGAGCACCTGTCTCTGTGAGTGAACAGTGCAGGTTAACTGAGCTCCTGGGCTTTTGTTCATACCATTAGGCTACATTGCCTCCTGCTGTGTTTCATAGCTTTACTACACAAAAAGAGAAAAATCATTCACTTTCAATGGGAACTTACACTAGCCGGCAAGTTGTTTGTTTCATTTGAAGTAAAGAAAGTGATTTGGCAGGCAGAGGGATTTTTTTCAAGTTATTTTATTCATACCCAACTGTTACTACGACTGCTGCAACATTACATATACTGAAACAATATAGCTGATTGTACTGAGTCACTACAAGATCACTGGCATGGCCAAATAGTGTTGCTTACTGCACTGTATGTGGAGAAAACAAACATCCAGATGCCAAACTGAAGGACAACATTCATCAAGAGGTGTTAAATCATGTCCCAGACATTTTTAATCATCTCATAAGGATGGAGGCCATAGTATAAATGGGACCTTACTGAGCCATTGTTGTTTTTTTTTTCAATGATTTAGGGGAGAAAAAAAAAAAACCTTTTAAGAGACCAGACAGATCTTAGTGTCTACGGCTCTTCATCGCCCCCTGTGATCCACGGTGGTAATTCGTCTGAAACCTCCATCTGTAATGGCCAGTGATGCACAGCTGTTACGAATTGGGACCCCTGCAGGTGAGGGGAGGTTAAAAGCTCGAGAGCTGCTCTTTTGAATTGTGATTGAGTCGCTTGCCTGCGGTGTGAGGGGTCTCTGATGCAAGCCTCATCTCCGCTTACACATCGAGCACGTTTCATGGTTCTGCAGAAAAAACAAATGTCCTTGGCAGCGGTGAAAAAGAGACCAGCTGACTTTACTGTATATCCATCCCCTGCGTGTCAGTGAATACATTTCTAATTGCTACGTAGTAATACATTCAGACTTGAGTTTAACGTGCATGACTGGACTACGTTGGGTTACATCCCAACACAATAGAAAACTATGAGCTGAGTATAACGAGCAGTGATTCCCCTTACAGATGTACAGCTGTGTGCGTAATATTCTTAAAAATCAGGGGGAGCATTCTTCTTTCTGGGAGCTCTCGCTCTGCGTGGCGAGACCTCAGAAAACCTTTCATGAGAAGTTTGAATTCTTTTTGAAGTTGCTTAGAGAACTGTTTACCACCAGTGAAATGGTTTGCTGTTTTTTGTAGTTTGCGGCATTGAAAGTGCAAGGGGGATCTTTGGATGTTAAATGAACCCCATCTCCTATTGCTTGAGACAGCTGAGCTGCTGCATATTGATCTGATTGCATTTGCTTTTGATACTTAAAAAAAACAAAAACATCAGCGGCTGCAATCAGAGTTAAAGCCGCTGTGCTCCCATAGGAGCAGTACAGAAATGAAATGGACCAGAGCCCCAGGATCAATTGATCTCTGTTGATCAGGGCAACTGGTGGTGACACTTACTTGACATTTCTATTAAACTCAATGCAGTTATATACTGAATCAAGCTGGATACCCTTCTAAAAACCAAAACAGCAGAATGTACGTTGACATGTGCCTGTAACCAGTCATTCTTGGTAATCTTTTAATTCTTCACTTGGTAACTCTTAAAGGCAATCTGAGTTCCATTGCGCCATGCAAGGCTGCTGCAGCTTGGATTATTATCGGCCACAGTAATGGTGAAACAAAATAAATCTCACACCAGAAGAGCGAGCATCCACATCTACAGCTATGGACAAAAGTTTAAAAAACAATTTAGGATTGAGACATAGTATAAAATAAGAAAAAACACTATATATGAGTTTGACCTCATAGAGAATGAATACAATCCCCCCTTTCCCCCAGCAGTCAGAGCAGCATGCTGGGGACTACAAAGCAGACGGACAGGCAGATGCTGTGGGTGACCCACAGCTCCTCCGCTTTCAAAAGATGCTGGACCAGGCAATGGAATACAGTAGCCATGCTATGTATGGTGCTAGACAACAGCTACAGCAATGTCTTTTGTGTTAACAAAAACACATTTTTGTTTTTGTTGTGGTTGGATTCTGTGGCAATATAGACTTACATTTTAGCCATCCATACACTTAATGCATTATTAAGAAAATTCCAAATATTAATCATATAAGAATTCACCATAGTTCCTTTTATTTTTATTTCGTCGTCGCCAATTATTTTCTCCCAATCCCAGTTATTTGTAGGCTCAGCTCACCGCTATCACTCCTGCGTTGACTCGGGAGGGGCGAAGATGAACACACACTGTCCTCCGAAGCGTGTGCCATTAGCCGTCCGCTTTTTTACACAATGCAGGCTCACCATGCAGCCACCCAGAGCTACAGCGTCGGAGGACAACGCAGCTCTGGGCAGCTTACCGGCAAGCCTGCAGGCGCCCGACCAGACTACAGGGGTCGCTGGTGACCATAGTTCCTTTTAAATTATAACAGAGTATGAGATTTAAATCGGAATTTCATCAGAGAAGACTTAAGTGAAACTATACCCTATTGTATATTTATCAGAACATTTTGATAAAAACATCCCTATTTAACCGGCTATGCAGACCATTGGCAATACAGCAGTCTACTCGAGGAACATGGCTGCTTCATCTTTTAAACTCAGGGAGTATTTTGTCTGAGGCTTGTTTTAGGGGTATAGAAATCAGAATTCTGAGGTAAGTTTCATTTTGAAAGGGTGTGAGTGGAAGAGGGAGAAAGGGAGGGAGAGAGAGAGGGAAAAGGGGCTGGCGTTCCTAAAATGCTGCGGAGGCCAGATTATAAAGAAGAAAAAAAAGGCAGGAAAAATGTGCAGTGCATCAGGGAAGGAAATGGAACTGTGACATGTACAAGCCCTTTGGAGAACAGAAGATATTTTGGCTGGCACTCGCATGATTTTTTTTTTTTATTTAACACAAGGGCTGGGAAAGAAGAAAGACTGTGATTAGTTCAAAAGCTTTAGCCAAGTCAGGAGGGAGTGTTTTAAAGAGTTTGAGATTGAGCTGGATGGAGGGGTCTGCTGGAACAGTCGTAGCAGCGCAGCATGGGCTAATCTTCAGGAGCAGATAAAGGACAAAAGGGTTGTTTTTTCTGTTCCTCGCCACCCTTGATTTTTTTTTGTTTTGTTTTGTTTTGCCTTCATCCTCAAAGGGGCGTTTGTCTCGGGATGGTGCAGCTGGAGGAATCGCGACGGCTTGTTTGGAGGTACCTCTCGTAGCCAGAGGGGACTTGTGTGTAAAAAAAAAAGGGGGAGGAGGGGCTTCCCCCAGGCACACTCTGAAAATCTTGTCGTCTCCTTTCGTCCTTTTTTCCCTCCTTTTTTTTTTTTGTTTTGTTTGGCTGACATGTGCGGTTCGTAATCAGAAGAATGTGGAGACAACATTTTCCAGGCAAGGGGGCACATTTCCTGTTTCTTTTCTGTTTGTTTAATAAAGTGTGGCATGGGGTTTTCAACTCTGCTTGTAGCAGCTGTTTTTTTTGGAGAGGGCTGGTGGGGGTTGTGAATTTTTTTTGCCGTAATGGAATAATTCAATAGAGTTCTGTGTGTGTGTGTGTGTGTGTGTGTGTGTGTGTGTGTGTGTGTGTGTGTGTGTAGCTAGTTGATGTACTTTTTTAAATACTGCTCTACTGCAAGGGACTATGTTTTCAATGTTTTCTCTCAAAGCTCTGTAACGTAGGCAACGGAGATTAATAAGAATTAAATCCAGTGTTATGCTGCTTCTGATGCTGCCTGCTTTTGTTTCTTCCCTCTGATTTGTAGCAAGCCCGAGCCTCGTTGGTCAGCACAAAGGCTGCCATTTAGCAGGGAGTACTCAAATTATCTAGGCAGGGGTGCCATTGGAGTGGCGCACAACTGGGTGGCAATAGGGGTGGAGCGGTGCAAGGGAGGACAAGCAGGCCTTGTGTGCTTTAGGGGGGGGTAGGGGTAGGGGTGGGGACCCGAAACAAAAGAAGCTTATACTATAATATACACTTATACACTCTCTCGCAGTAACACTGTGTGTGTGTGTTTAAAATGGGGTGGAGCAGGAATTCGATACCTTTTGGGCAGGGTAGTATTCCAAGACAGATCATTTTGAGGAATAATGAGAGATACAGTTTTAAATAAAAATAAAAAAAGACTTACTGTTAATCCAGAGCTGTGGTTTACTATACTTTGTAGCGGTAAGATCTGACTAGTTCTTGTGCCCCTCTTCTTTGGAAGCATTAGAAGGTCGTGTATTACAGGGGTAACCAGTAGTTTTTAGCTTTCACTTACTGTACGACCCCTGTAAAAGATTTCTTTTTATCAGACTCCTACTGTTGCCAAGTCTTTGTGGAACCTTTTGGACTGTCCCAAGTTAGAAGCAGCAAAGGCATCTTTGGGTGCATTTTTGTTGCTAGGCAACTGGAAACATGTTGTTTCTAAGGGAGAGGCTGGGTTTCTAACCGCAGGAAGGGTTAAGAAAACAGCACGAATAAGGCCACTTTTAACCAGGGCTTAATGTCATTACACTGTGGAACATTTCAATCAACATTTACTTTTTAATATAATTTTATTGTTCTGTCAGAGTGTAATTTAGCCGGTTTGAACATTACTGACTGATTGTCCTTTACTCTGTAAGTATACTGCGCAAATCCTATTTAACTGTGTTCAAGCTATTACTTTTCTCTTACAAAAACCATAGAGATTCCATAGTGCCTGGAAATGTGGCACTTTCATTTTTACTGCTATCTCAAGAACCGCTTGTCCAGTTGTGCTGGAATTTGATGTGGCAAATCTTTCTGCAAGGCTTTGAATGCATCAGAATGCTGTTCTAATTGCAGTTGTGGTGCAGGTTAATGATGGATACAGTATATCTTTAGAACGGCGTGTGTGAATTTTAGGAAACTTTGCATGGAAGTGATTCCCCAGTGAGCTACAGTGTGTGTTCATAATCCAGATGCCAGATTGGCATATCTACTCATTGCTAGGAAAAGTGGCATGGACATTTGATATGGTGAGTAATAAATAAAAGTAATGTGTTGTTTACTGTACTTGGTGGAGATAAGTGACTGACATGTGTAAAGCACAAGTTGAAGTGTGCATAGTTACCATTGCAAAAAATACATATTTCTAACTTTTTTTCTGAAACTAATTATCCTTTGACAGGTGTTGATGGCTGCACTATTGTAACATCAGGTACAGAAATCTAAAGTACTAATGCTGATCATTTATTAACACACATATTGCAGGTTTCAGATCTTTTCAATATTAGAAACGAAATGAAGAGAGAGCTGCTGGTAATATTTTATGTAAAACACAAATGTCTCGAGAGTGGGATGGAAATAATTACACAGCCCTGTACTGGAGGTCACAGCTCAGATACTGGAATCAGACCGAGATTGTCTTCTGCCAAAAGGAGTTGAACGTACAAAACTAAACAGAAGAAATAACTTAGGTTTAACATCCTAGCAGGGGTAGAAGTAGGACTCCTATTGCATAGCAGTTTCACCCATTCCAGATTTTACTTTGAGCTTGATTAGCCTCAGTGTATAGGTAACAAGATGAGGTGTATCTCATTAAACTCGCAGTAAAACCGGGAATTAATCAAACCGCTATTCAGTGGGAGGCTTATTTCTATCCCTGCATCCTCAGATAGCCCCCCTTTTTTTAATTTGTTATGTCTTATAACAATCAGAATTACCGGCTACTACAGTAGTGAATGGTTTTTAAAATGGTCTCAGTCCTATCTGCAGTACAGTTAACCTTCTCACAGCGTTGCTATCGGACTTGCAGGTTCTTTGATAAAGGTCTTGAATGCATGTACCTTCCTAAGGCAGGATCGCCAAGTCAAAATCTAAAGACCCTGCCAGCAGCGATGAAGGATGCAAGGATATCCCAAAGCAGCTGAAGCATAGAAAGCACTGGGCATTGATCGCCTGTTTACAGCTTACCTTATAAACCTGTGTGGGAAACTATGGCCCCCTCTGGAAGAACTAAAGCCCCTGGAGGTAACTGTAGTTCTTCCAGAGGGGCCTTTATAGTTTCCTACCATGAGCCGAGGTCTGCAGTCCATATTTGTTTAATGACTCACTCAAGACAGTATTGTTTTTGAAGTCCATAGCACGTAGTTATTAACATAGAACTGTCCGTCTGACTTTCTCACTGCGGCATAGAACTCTTGGAGGAGTCCATTGAGTTTGTGACCGTCGTATTTATTTACATCGTCAAGTTGGATTTGTTTGAATTTTATGAAGTCAGAAAGCACTGAAAGCAAAGTTTTTATGTCAATTTTGGTGTTTACAGCATCTTTGTTTTGTAGTATATTTTGTAATTCATTTTCTGTTGTCCGCCATTTTGCTTTGTTGTGTGAAGACAGGAAGGAAGCTCAGCATGATGATGTCATTTGAGGGAGTTTGTGAAAAAAAACAACTATTTACCTTAAACAGCGTCACAGGGGCAATAGCTGGATCTGTTTTTGCTCATGTGATAGAGGTTTTAACCAATCACATGCCAGAATTGGTTCATATCTATATAAGTGATGTAATCTGGATATGGCCACTGACTGCTTTTTTTTTTTTTTTTGCAACATAATGGTGGTATTTTTCTTTTTATTAATTTTTTTATATTTTAATGAAACACCATATCAGAAGGCAAACAAAAGCCTGAGGTTATAAGCTCCAGCAGAGTCCCAGATGTCACTGCCCAAAATAAAGTATTTTATAATCCTGCCAAAGCCAGTTTAGTAATCACCATGACAACTGAAGCAAAGTAGCACTGTACTTGCAGTTCCGTTGCTCTTGTTCTTTTTTTTCTGCTGTTACGGTACAGCGGGAGGTTTTCTCTTTTACTTCTGCCCTATAAGCCCCCTATTATATCTCCTTCCCCATCTGCACTGCCCTCTGGTGACCCCTGCTGGGGGGAGGTGTGACTAGAGCAGTGGAATATACTGGATCTATGGTGAATATGACCTCCGAAGCTGGGGCTTCCTGTATAAGGTGATTTTCATCCATAGGAAATCAGTCCACTTAAGTGATCTCCTCCACAGGTTTAATAATATTAATCAAGCTTCAGAATATGATATGGTTTCTCTCTACTGTTCTAACAGAGGGAGGATAATATATGAATGCAAGTCTAGAGAGCTGGGATGTATAATATGATAGCAATGATACCTCCTTGTGGTACAGTCAGTTGGGACTGAAATGTGTTTGTAAATTGGAAGGGAATAATGTGACCATTATTCTTTTTTGTGGAGTGGCTTTCCAATGCTGCAATGTATTTAGATTGTAATTAGAACTCATAAACAAGTAGATTACTCCGTTTGGTGACTAAGAGATTATAAAGAGGCCGCGATCATTATTCATTAAAACTGGTGTCAAGTCTGCTTGCCGACCACAGCACTGCCGCTGTACTGCACTGGAAGTCTTTGTCCAGTTAATTGGTTTATCGTTGCTTCACAGTAACATCTCCAGATGTTGACCTAAAATGTAAAAAAATAGTCTTTAGCTCCTCCTCGAGAGATTGTAATGTTCTGAAAAGGAGAATTTTTTTTTTTTTGCTGGCCAAAAGTTTTCACTGGAATGGAAACCCATTGGCTATAGAGATATGAGTGGAGCTGTGGTCTTGTGATTACTGTTGTGAAGCACTGTAGAATTTATTTACTACTTTGTGCATTTTCTCCAGTTTAAAATCAGACTTAATTTGCACTCAATTGTGAGTAAAATGAATGAAACAAGCACCTAGGAAGGACAGTGTTTCTTCAATGCACTAAACCACCCCCCACCCCCTTGCTGTGCAGGTATCCGCCCCCAGATCATGAACGGCCCCATGCACCCCCGGCCCCTGGTGGCGCTGTTGGACGGGAGGGATTGTACTGTGGAGATGCCCATCCTCAAAGACCTGGCAACCGTGGCCTTCTGTGATGCCCAATCCACACAGGAGATCCACGAAAAGGTTGGTACAGATACAAAATAAAATAAAAAAAAATTAGATTATCGTGGCGGTTCCATGGAGACAATCATTTACAGTACACACTGCATTTACAGTATGTTATTGCTGTGTCACCTGTTTGACAATGTGGGCAATAATCCTTACACTATCAGTGCACTAGAGCAGACATTTAGAAAAAAAGCTTTGAAACAGACTTTAAAGTTATAAGTGTAAAAAATGTTGTCAGGATGTCAACAATGAAAAGAAAAATGACAGGTATGTAATTTAAATAGTTGTAGCGACACATGGGGACGTGTAATGCTGTATTTTTCAGAGTCCCGCTACATACTCTTTAAACTCTAGTTTAAATAAAGTGGATTTTATTAGGAATTAATGTCGCTCAGTGCCAAGGAACAGCAGTCCTACCAGAAGCATTATCATAATAGAGAGCCTCATAATGAGAGAGGAATGTAATTACATTTTGCCAGTTTACATCGGCCTAACCTTAATACTGTGTAGTGTAAGTGTAATACTGTATGATGACAGGACTCAGTCGGTGGTCTCCCCAGTGTGAAAAGGACGGGTTTAATGGGGGGAAAAAGCAAATCATTGTCTGGTAATGCAATGGATGAATGGGAGGGCTGCTGTCTCTGTCTGTCAGTCTTTGCATGAGCAGATCTATTTTGAAGCGCGAAGTTTGCTGTGGGGATCTCCTGGCAAACTGAAAGCAAGCTCCGATCTTGATTAAATGGTGAAACGGTAACTCACTGCAGGCACACTGCAACCCAGAACCACTCCGAATGAATGCAAACATCATTAAAATGTAAGAGATAGGCCACTTTAACTGTCTTTACCTGCAACTCGGTTTACACAATGAGGGTGGTGTTATTTTTTTATAGGAAGAAATGAAAGCAAGCTTTTCACTATGAGGGATATACAGCAGTAGGCTTGACTTGTTCAGATGAAGCCCACTAAGTTTCCTAAGATGTATGGTATTGGCAAGCGACTCTTCTGAAGGGGTGCATGTTTAGGAAAAAGAAGCCAACTTAAGCTACAAAACATCAGAAAAAGATTTGCTCAGAATTTCCATTCAGTTGAACATGGCATTCAGAAATGTTATTTCTCTTGCGAAACATTTAATTGCGTCGGTCATAATTCACAGAGGGATGCTTTGGCTCTTGGCTTTTGGTAAATCACATCAGCAATGGAGTAAATGTGAAGAAGCACTTTAACCTTGAATTAGCACCCACCAGGAAATCCTGGGCTACGGTTCTAATAAAAGCTTATAGAAATTCAGGTAATCATTTTGAGTTTTATATATGTCTTGAGAAGTGCTTGTATCGTTTAATAAAGCCTGGTTAGGTCCTTTTTTTTCAAAAGATGTTGAGAGTCTATAGAGGACATGTGCAGTAACCTGTCTGTACATACGTAGGTCACACTTGCATTTTAAACTGGTCATTGATGGAACTGAGACCTGGCCTAGCACATGCGTAAAGAACTTTGCTATTATTTTGTATCCAAATTTGGCTTTTGAAGAGCATATTCGCAATGTTACTAAGGTGTCTTTTTCCCACCTGTGGAGTATTGCTCGTATTCCCTTTTCTTACTGAGCCAGATGCAAAGAAGCTTATACATGCTTTTGTTTTTTTTTCCTGTATAGACCATTGCAATGTTTTTGCTTGCTGGTGTTTCAAAAAACGTTCTTAACAAGTTGCAATATGTCCAGAACTCTGCGACCCGCATTCTAACTAAACAAATTCTTATGGTCACATCACACCAGTTTTAGCTTCCCTGCACTGGCTTCCATTGGAGTTCAGAGTGAAATTTAAAGTCCTACTATTAACTTTTAAGGCTCTGTATGGGTTAGCACCAAACCACATCTGTGACCTTCTTTCGCCATATACTCCTATGCGTAGCCTTCGATCTTTTGACTCTGGCCTACTATCAGTACCTAGAACTAAGCAGCGTTGTTTTGGTGACCGAGCGTTTTCCTGTATAGCACCTAGGCTGTGGAGTGACCATCCGAAGGTCATAAGGGACAGTGATACTGTTAGTATTTTTAAATCTGAACTGAAAACCCACTTTTATACTTTGGCTTTTATTGTCTGACCTGTTATGTGTTGTTGTATGTAGTTATTGTTTTTCATTGTTTGTTTAGACAGAATGTCATTTTTTTTTAAGTAAATGTCATTGTTTAAATTTTATTCTTGTGAAGCGCCTTGATGTGCACATGAAAGGCGCTATATATAAAATAATGATAATTATTATTTTATTATGTACAGTACCGACAGTGCGTGTACCAGTATGTCATAGTGATCTGTTTTTTGAATGACAGTGATAGCATTCAGTGTATATTTACAGTATATTGCTAATGCACTTGTTTATACATATTCAGATTCAAACCTTTATTTAACCAGGTAAAGACATTGAGAACAAGTTCTCATTTAAAATGCTGACCTGGCCAAGAGGCAACATAAATACAACAAACAACAATACACAGACAGTTAGAAATATTACAGCAATACGAAATCAATAAAAAAACAAAAACCTAATAAAATCAGCATCTGCTCTGACAAGCACATGAATCAGGGAAAAGAGCTTCAAGCCTAGAAAAGAAAGCACCCTCTGAGATAAAACCAGGGAGTTTAAGCCTTGATTGTAACTCATTCCAATTGTGAGCAGCTGCATATTGGAATGAGTTATGCCCAACAGCAGTAAAAACACGAGGGGCAGTTAAACTAATCAAATTGCTGAATCGAAGGTTGTAATAGGAGACCGATATAGTCAACAATTTGCTTAAATAGAGGGGTGATTTCCCGATTTTAGGGTTTTATAAATGAGTCTGTACCAATGACATAGCTGACGTGTTTGAAGTGAGGGCCAGCCAACCAAAGTGTAGAGATCACAGTGATGAGAGCGGTAGGGAGCACCAGTGACCAATCTTATTGCAGAGTGATATAAAGCATCAAACTTCCTAAGGGCAACATTAGAAGCAGCTTTATAAATGACATCTCCATAATCTAAAATGGGTAGTAAAGACATCTGTACCAGTGAGCACTTAGCTGGCCGAGTGAAGCATGATTTATTTTGGTAAAGAAAGCAGAGTCTAGCTCGAACTTTCGATTGTATTTTAACGATATGTGGTTTAAAAGTAAGTGCACTGTCTAGACAAATACCCAGATATTTATAAACTTCCACTTGCTCAAGGTCAACCTTACAAAAGGTACCTATTTTGCAGCCTTGCTCAAGAACTGCAGGATTGGTAACATTTGTACATCCCCTATTAAATAACATACATTTAGTTTTATCAACATTAAGCAATAAACATAGATCACAAAAAGACTTTTGAATCTGATTGAAACTTGTTTGCAAGTCTGATAGCACTGAAGATAGAGTAGGGCCAACTGAATATAAAATAGTGTCATCAGCATAGAGATGGATATATGAATGATCTATTACCTTAGCAATATTATTAATATGAATGGAAAAAAGAGATATAAAATAGCTATGTTGTCCCGGGATGAGAACTACAATACTGTGCTTGTGAATATTAGTTACTGGATTGCATTCTAATTAAAAAGCTGCATCTTCCATCTCAATATTTAGACTGAGGACTATCTTCCTCCACAGTAAGGCTACTGCTCTGTAATAATGCACCTTTGATTTGCCATTTCCCTAGCCTGAAACTATTGAATGAAGCAATATTAAGCATTGCTCCTCCAAAGCAAGACCTACTACCATCAGACTGAATCGTGCCTGAAAAGCAGCATTAAAACATTACTTGAGAGTGCTCCGAATTATGTATTGTTTTTGCCTCGAGTGAACAGTGTTGTTCTCAGTTTGTGCCCCTCTGTCCTGCAGGTGCTGAATGAAGCGGTGGGTGCTATGATGTACCACACCATCACCCTGACCCGAGAGGACCTGGAGAAGTTCAAGGGTCTGAGAGTCATCATCCGAATCGGCAGTGGCTACGACAACATCGACATCAAGGCAGCTGGCGAGCTCGGTGCGCGCTCCCTGTCTTTTATTTATGTTGTGTGCCTTGTTACTCCAGCATAGAGGCCATTGAGACCAAAGCCTGGCACCCATGGTGGCCCTGACCCGTCAACAAAGTCACAGCAGCACTCATAGTTACATAGTTTAGAGCTACAGCGTGATAAGCAATCAAAACCAGTCTAGCAGTTTCTTTTTTTTTATTATTCAAGTTGGAAATGAATGAATCAGCAGCAGCAACTGATCTTTAACAGGAACGATTGAACATATTTGCAAAGAATAATATACCTTTGCAGGACTTTATAAATCCTGTAATCCAGCAGGAGCCTTATTCTATCACTGCACAGGTCCTTTAAATGGGTAGGAGGAAATGCACTGCAGCTTGCTTTGTTCAATACCTTGGTAACTCAAAAATAAAAGGAATGCCAAGCATGGTGATGGATAAGAGAAGTGATTGATGGCCAGTTCCCTGCTCCCAGTTAAGAGCCTGTTACTTGAGACTCAAGGTCCAGGTATTTCATAAGTGGTGCTAACGGAGACCTCATTAGGAGCTCCTTGGCAGCGTGCCACCACGAGATGGCAATGCCGCCTCCAGCAGCCCAGTGTAATCCGCTGGTGAAGGGATGAGAAGAGATAAGGAGTTGAAGGGTGTCACCAGATACAAATCTACATCCTGTGTCTCGCAAAAAGAGCGAGACAGAGTGTCAGGCGTGAAAAAAACGGATCGCTGCTTTGAGAGCTGAATCTAGATAAAAACAAATGAGGTGGTTCAAATGGGTGTTGGGGCCTCAGCTTGTCTGTGACTCAGGACTCCAGTGAAAGGGCCTGTTTCTAGGATCAAGTCACTCTGGAGAGCAGCTTGGCTCCACTGGAACACCACAACCGCAGATACAGTACAATGCAGACCTGTTCATGTTAAACTGACTTGAAATGCCACACACACATTCAATGTATCATTAGTTGCAGCTATCCAGTAAATAGAAACTTTCGTGTATACCTAAATGTGTTGCACTGCAGTTGAAGATATTAATAATATATGCATTGGAATACATGAGGATTCATTTATTTCAACTCCTCGTGGGTTACAGTGCAGTACGTTATCCCACTACTCTGATCCGTCACATATCCTCAGTTTATCCGCCGCACAGCAGATGGATGCTGACAGACTGGCACAGTTTAAATGTCTCCCCCAGGAGGGACCGTTCACCAAGGGTTCCAGCTCTTTATCATGCTGCGGCTCTCGCTGCTCCCCAAGCCCAGCTCCAGCTGTGAGCATCCCCGCCGCTGGGTGACACTGATCGATGGTAACCCTTAATGAGCCTGGCTGGAGCACAGCCCCCTGGGACACCTCACCACAGAGGAGGCCTACTTTACAGAAACAAGCCTGTTGAGCTTTATTGGCAGGAAATGACAAAAACGAACATCAAGGCTGAAGGGCCTTGTGATCTCCTTGTGTCTTAGACTCATCAAAAACCCTTCAACACCACACTGTATTAGAAGAGAAAGGAATAGATGTCTATAGGATATATGTCTATAGCAATATACAGTAAGCTTTCTTCATTTATGCAATTGGCAGCTGCTGAGGACTTCTTATCTGCTTATGGGGCAAAGCTACAGATTTGGCCTGGCCGTAAATTACTTTTTGACCAACATGGCACCCTTTTTAAGATTTTGGTACAGGAATACTTAGAATTACACTGGTGACAAAACAGAAACTAAACCTTGATAAACAGAATTGTTGCAGCAACAAAGGACCCTCACCCTCACCTGTGCATTTAACTAATTGACTCTCTCTGTACATGGTTATCATATTGAGCTGTGCTGTTGTGCACGGTGCTGTGCTGCTGTTCTGAGTAACGGGCTGTGTGTTTGTTGTCGTGTTTCAGGGATCGCAGTGTGTAACATCCCCTCTGCGGCGGTGGAGGAGACGGCCGACTCGACGCTCTGCCACATCCTGAATCTGTACCGGCGGAACACGTGGCTGTACCAGGCGCTGCGCGAGGGCACGCGTGTGCAGAGCGTGGAGCAGATCCGCGAGGTGGCGTCAGGAGCCGCGCGCATACGGGGGGAGACGCTGGGCCTCATCGGCTTCGGTACGGGCTTGGGGCTTGTACCCTGAAACCTAGTTTACTGTTAATACTGTACACTGGCGCTTGCCTTTTGAAGGGTATGTCCAAATCTGACTGAAGTAAAAGAGTCATCAATCTCATGAACCATGTAATTCACAGAACAAAATGAAAGGGGGGTAAAGCGTGATATATTATGATGGCATTGTTTAATAGCTATGTTTTTAGGCTGAGCAGAGTGACATTGAGCTGTAATGACATTGAAGATAATGACCCTGATGATTACACTGCAGCTGTCCTCTTCAGTGGAAGTACTGCATTAGAGTTGCGTCAGGCCCCCTTCTCAGACCATGACAGTTGCCTTAGTCATGCCCAATTAAAAATGCACTTAACACAGAGATGGCAGGAAAACAGACCTTATGGACAATAAATAAATACTTTAAAATTACAGGTGAACATTAACCCGTGATGCATCATCATGGTACTGTCCCAAACACTTGCTTTTTATTGCCATGAGGACTCAGTACAGCTTCGGTATTAAAGACATGGAGAAAGACAACATTGAAGACATTGAGAATTACTCATAGTCAAAACGTTTGTCATTGGATTTTTTTCTGGAGACTTCTCTTCAGGCACAGCGGTGCACGCTTACCCACACAGCCCCCCATGTTACTTTAATTGCCCCAGACAGCCTTTGGAAATGACTTGCAATCAGCGTTGACCCTGGCTGGGCCTTTTATCCTGTTGCCAATCCACTGAACTGAGTTCGCCTTTAAAAACCAGAACAGTACTAAATAAGGTTATAGTGCCCTTTGAGTCCGGTCTCAGATGAGGAGCTTTACATAAACCGATAGCTGTTTATCTCCCTCCTTCTTACAAACTGTTGACCTACTCTCAACATTCAAGGGAGATACAAAAAGAAAAATGCATGGAACTTTTTAATCCCATTTTGAAACAATAGAAAACAAATTTGCTCCTTGATTAAGTGCCCGAGGATTTAAAAGTGTGCCTTTCCTGGTATTAATGTATTGGTGTATTAAAGACTGCACTACTAGGGGTCTTACGGAGTATTAGATGAAGGACTTACTGTCACTTTCTGGAGGGTTTAGTGTGTGACACAAGGGCACATGCAAATTGTGCGATTATTACAGCCCTGCCATTTGCACAGCCAGGGGAGGTTTGAGCAAAGATAAGGAAGTCTGTGAATATTTTAGGCACTGAAGGAACCATTCTGTTTGGAATAGAAAGTTCAATCTTAAACAGTCAGTGCACTGTTGAGTGGGCTAAAAGGGTTGATCTGCATGGTGCTGGAACCAATAGATTTAGTGTGGTGGGTGTAAACTTGCATATCATTGGAACAAGCAGCAGCAGAGTTGGATAAATGTGGATTAACTATACTATGCTTTTTGCAAGTGTATAAAAGGCTTTACAGTTCAGTTCCATTTTCACTGCTCTCTTTACCACTGGGCTGTTATACTTGTAGTTTGTTGTACTTTTTCAGTTTATTCTCAAGCAGTATTTAAGACCAATAGGATCTTACCATAGCATCCAGAGAAGACAAATATTGTTGTGCTCTTCTCATTACGCTGATGGAGATACGAGTCGAAACATTTGTCTACTTGTCTGGGAAGGGTAGTAGATTGCCACCCTGCTGGGGATGCATATCCCTCAAAGTAGGGATTTGGTAGTGAATGCATACTGACTCTTGATTGGCTGAGCCCTTGAAGTTGATAATTAAGACTTTGATTCACTTCAAAAGCTATGCTGGAGCCCCAGACTGTGCACCTCATGGTCAACGGGACTCTCTGATTTCTCGGCAGGGCGCGCTGGGCAGGCGGTAGCGGTCCGGGCGAAGGTGTTCGGCTTCAACGTGATTTTCTACGACCCATACCTGCAGGATGGGCT
The DNA here is from genome assembly GCA_030684275.1 of Acipenser oxyrinchus oxyrinchus. Classification (NCBI taxonomy): domain Eukaryota; kingdom Metazoa; phylum Chordata; class Actinopteri; order Acipenseriformes; family Acipenseridae; genus Acipenser; species Acipenser oxyrinchus. The sequence goes on along the minus strand of CM060257.1, from coordinate 47,124,985 downwards.
GGAGGCGGTCGCTGGGGTGCAGCGTCTACACCCTGCAGGACCTGCTGTACCAAAGCGACTGCGTCTCACTGCACTGCAACCTCAACGAGCACAACCACCACCTGATCAACGACTTCACCATCAAACAGGTACATGCACAGCGCCCTGGCCTTACCAGGACATCAAAGAAGCTTAGAAACTTGCTTATTGAGGTTTGAAACCATTTCCCCTTTGGCAGTGTTATTGTTGTCCTTTTTTTTTCCTATTTGGATTTTTATTATATAACTGTGTTGTGTCTGCAGATGAGGCAGGGCGCGTTCCTGGTGAACTCTGCGCGGGGCGGTCTTGTTGACGAGAAAGCCCTGGCCCAGGCTTTAAAGGAGGGAAGAATACGGGGGGCAGCCCTGGACGTCCACGAATCAGAGCCTTTCAGGTGGGACAAAGACAGAGAAACTGGGGAGCCAAGCTGGAGACCCAGTGATCAGAAGGGAGTGGGTTTACATTGTGAAAAGGTCTGCGATTGATACTGGCTTTTAGTGGATTTTATTATAGTATTTCATATTTATTATTGTACTACTGCTTCCCCCAACAACATGTTGCAGATGCACAGTTGGTTGTGAGCCAAAAAAAAAAAAAAAAAGGTATTTTTAATGTGTCAGTACATCATTCAAATTGTGAATTGCCTTGAAGTGTAAACACTGTAATTAAATAAACAAGTGCTAAAAACAGGAATCATACTGTTTGTGTGGTCAGTATTCAACACAATCAGTACCTTGAGTTTAAATTATAGACAGGAATGGCCACTTCTCTTCCTTTGTTGTTGAATGGTATGGTGTCCATTTTGAATTCTCTGCGAGCCTGGTCTTGACAACAATGTCAGTAGGATTCTAGTTTTCTCACGTTACGGGTCGTATTCATCAGGAACGCTGGAACCAGAGGGAAATAAAGACTCTTGATAACGTAATTGCAGCTATCCTGCTGATCGGAGAGGATATAATAACGCCCGCAGTTTGATGTGCTTCCCTCTGGTGCTTTTATAAAGAGTCTATTCATAGCAAATCATTTGAATTGGAATAGTTTTCATTCTCAGAGCAGGAAAACTCATATTAAATATCTAATAAAACAAACCAGGGATTGAGCAGTAAATGCTTCCATTGTGTGCCTCTATTGAATGTATGAAGACAGTTCACAATGGAACCGAACACTGTATTGAATAAAATGGTTGTTCAAAATAATTATCAGAGCATTTCCGCCATGGTTAGCTTCATTAGAACTTCCTCTTCAGACATTTTTAGCATCGTCTTAATTAGGCGCCTAGCAACCCAGTGCATCTCACTTTGTTCCCAAAGTAAAACAATGACTCTGGTTCCTTTAAACAGTTCCATTTAACATCAAACAGCCTTTCTTACCAGCAGGCATTTTCAGCAGCAAATTCATACCTTCATGCTTTCATTTTATTAATAGAAATGGATGAAAAGAGAAAGACCAGCAAAAAGAAGAAGAGAAAAATCTCAAACAGCTAAAGGCATCTCCCTTCAGTCACTGCATGCATAATTGTATCATGTTGACTTTCCTATCTATCTATCTATCTATTTTATAATGCATATATGTTTTGTTTTTTTTCAATGTAAAATGCAGAATTGTGACCAAAGGGGATATATTTCAGTCAATCTCTTCTAATAATTTAATTAATCTGAAATAAGACAAATACCAGGGTTATAATGAGTCACACATCACGATTGTGGTCTGATATACACTATTATTATTATTATTATTATTATTATTATTATTATTATTATTATTATTATTACTGCTATTATTTGGGATCTTTAGTATACACAGAACAGACAGGTCCTCTGTGTATGTGTAAGTATGATAAGCAGGCTGAAAGCCAGAATCCAACCGCTGTTTATTTTTCAGTTCGTCCACTTTGTTACTTGTCCGGTTTATTTGTCTTTTTTTTTCTATCTGACTAGAGTTTGAAATGCTCCTAATGTGATGGATGTTAGCTGACACATTATTTTCATTTTCATTAAGTTTTGCCCAGGGCCCTCTGAAAGATGCTCCTAATTTAATCTGTACACCACATACTGCCTGGTACAGTGAGCAGGCATCGCTGGAGATGAGGGAAGCAGCCGCCTCAGAGATTCGACGAGCCATCACTGGTACAGCTTTGCTTCTAAATAAATAGAAAAATTTGTAATGATGAGGAGCTCTGCTCACCTTAAGCGTATTTGCTGTGTAATGCATTTCAGTTTAATTACAACCTCCAGAAATCTCTTCCGTCTACAACTCTGAATAAGCCACCGTGACTCTACATTAGTCTTGCCATAAGCATCATTTCTTCACATGTCACATTTCCACTTGATTTGACTAGGCTTTCATAAATACATATCCCTCTAATAGATGTCATCATTATGCCCAGGCTTTTATTAAAAGAGCTCAGAGCTCCCCCATTTGCTCCGACTGTATATCAAATAACATGAATTCAAAATTGGGTTTGGAGGCAAATATTTTATGAGTCACATTGATCAAATTAAAGAGCCCCTTACCCAAGCCATTCAATTAGTGTTCCTCACCGCGGCTGATTGATCTGCACTTTCAGGTCGCATTCCGGACAGCCTTAGAAACTGTGTGAACAAGGAGTTCTTCATCACCACCTCTCCCTGGTCAGTCATGGACCAGCAGGTTGTCCATCCAGACCTCAACGGCGCCACCTACAGGTAGGATGGAATCCCTGCAGTTATACTTTTTTTGTTTTCTCGTCGCAAATATTCCCACAAAAGCCGCCAGGATAGATGGAAGCAGGTCATTTTTAAAGGCAAATCCGCTTGTTGTCAAATATGCTATATTTTATGTACGTCATCTGAATACATTTTAAAATATTTGTATTTTAAAGCTCATACAACAGCTTATCTATAAGGGGAGGGGGGCATTATAATTATTGTTGTTATTATTGTTGGAATGTTTTATGTTCCTTGTTCATGTATTGCTTTGTCCTGTCCTGAAAACACATGTGTAAATAAATATATTATTTGTTATGCACATGAAGCATATGGTAATATACATTGTTAAACTGTCACACGCGTGAACGATTGAGAGATGTAGGCAGATTATTTAGTGATGTACCTATTTATTTATTAAATTGGTGTTTTTAAAGTGAAAGGTGAGGAGCAAAGTTAGGTACCTCCAACACGCCTCAATCCACACCTATACATTCCCTCTACCTCGCAGTTCTGGCAGAGAGACTAGTACCGCCTGTTTGTGCCCCACTGTGTGGTGCTTTTGTGATCGCCTGGGTAAAGCAAAACAAAAAAAAAAAATGTAATTTAAAGGTAAGGCAAGAATGGCAGGCAGTATTTTTTTTGTTTTGTTTAAAATTATTATTTTTTTAGTTTTAAAGCAACCTCTAGAGGGCAGTGTTGACTATGATGTCAAAAGTTGTCACTGTGACACCAGCCCTGGATTCTGTAAGCAAGCTAAACAAAAACAAATGGTGAATTTTTCTTTCTTTTATGAATTGTTATTTTTACATCCTGCCTGAATGCCTGCCTGTATGGACTGGTAGACACAGACAATGCTCTTGCTTTTTTCACACAGCAGAATGAGCCATATCCTTCAAGGAATAGCAGCTGATGGTTTTCAAGACAAGTTATTAATCTAAGTCAAACAAAGGTAACTACTGAGCAAAGGTGGCACTGAAGGGGTAGTGAATGATAAACATGCCTCCCCTTGCTTTGCTCAGCTTCTTCAGCATGTCTTCACAATGGGAAGCTGTAACCATTAACAAATTCACACACTTCCTGAAACTGAAAATAAAAAGCAAATGATACATTGAACCAAGGAAGTGACAAAATGTTACCCTATTCATGACAATAAGGGCAATGCTAATAAAGTAAACAGAAGAACGAACTAGTCGAGTCTTTCGGCTACTCACTTAGAAGGCAGGATGTTAGGACAATCTACAAGCCTTTCATAGCCGTATTCATTTTAGAACACATGACATGACATTAATAAAGCATAATAAGGAATGTGAGCTCCTTTCAACCATTTAAACTGCTGTCTCGATAATCATTAGCTCTCAGTTTCCAGCTCTGTTCGCTCTTTGTAAAATAGGTCAGGTTGTGCTTGCTGTCATTTAAATACAAAGCTTGGACACCTACAATGAGGAGCACGTTTGTAAAGCAGTCCCATTTAAGTTTAAAATCCTGCTTTAAAAATCTGCATTAATTAGGTCTTCTGTGAGCTTTCTACTGAAAGCAGTTTGTTTTTTCCCCCAGTGGATGTTTTTAAAGACCAAATCAAATAAAATACATAAGGATGTGTTCAAAAATAAATCAATTCATTGACAAACATTTTGTGAAGACGGAAATAAAGACGCGTCAAAGAACACTGATCAGATTCTATTTCTTTCAGTATTAATATTACTAACGTTTTAACAAATGTTTCGTTATTTGTTAATGGCTAGTTAATGGCTTCTTAAAATGTGGTGGCTTTTTTTATTTTTGCTTAGGATATAGCCTTAGGATATAGATCCTGCTTTTTTCCATAGTGAGTAATGTTAAAGGCCAACTTTGACTTGCTTTGTGTGAGCAGTCCTTTACAGTAACTAGTTATTCTATAGAACATTTCTACTATGTAATTTAAATACAAAATAAGAAACACCCGTGGAGTGGGGTTGCGTTTGCAATTTAGGGAACAAAGCCCCCCAGTCCGGTTTCAGTACCTCAGGCGTCTGTTAATAGTCATGGTAGTAGTGATTTATTAGGCACTGTATTTCACATTTTAATTAGCAAGGCTTTGGAAGCAGCTCTTGTCAATTCTAACAGTGGCAAGGATGTTACAGGGAAAGCAACCCATATAAATAATATATAAATATGAAACAGACTGCAAAGATGTGTATTCTAATTCAAACATATATTTAAAATTGACCTTCTATATGTGGAATAAAATAATGTATAGAACACATTTTTCCACACTAGCGTAATATATCTAGCGTAATATATATATATATATTTAGACTGTTTTAATATGTGCTATGATTTCATATATCAAAGCCACATATTTGCATTTTCCTATAGGAAATCCAAACTGTTTGGCATTAGTAAGTTATTAAATGTGGTCCACTGACTTCCTTGTGTTTTTGCAGGTACCCCCCCGGCATGGTGGGGGTGGCACCAGGAGGAATCCCAGGCACGATGGAGGGCATGGTGCCAGGCGGGGTGCCAGTGCCTCACAGCCTGCCCACAGTCACACACCCCTCGCAAGCCCCCTCACCGAACCAGCCCACGAACCACGGAGAAAACAGAGAGCATCTAACTGAGCAATAGCACTAGAACCAGAGCACTCAAACCTACACTCACCTGGGACCAAGACACACTGAGCACAACCGCCGAGACGCAGCACTGGGGGCAAAGACATGGGCCACCAACTTGGACTCTTCGTTTCTATTCCTTTATTTTGTTGCATATTATTATTGTTGTTATTATTTTATTTTTTTGGATGTTCCAGTGTTACCTACAAGTACATGATGGTGAGAAACAAGCCGTGATGATACTAAGCCCCTTTGAAAAGTCGCTACTCAGAAGTACCTCGGCCTCAACTGTTATGTTAGTTAATGTGTGATTTTGTGTTTCCTCTCGGTTTCTTCTCTTTTTGACTCCAGACATGAATATTGCTTTTATTCCTCCAGTAGAAATAAAAACAAAATAATAATGAAATGCACATATATATATAACCAGACATCCGACAAGGAATAAAAATCGTCGACTGCACCGGCAATCGACAGAGTGAACTTTGACCTTTCCTGGCCAAGCCCTACTAACCTTGGACCGTGACCTTCATCGTCCAATAAAAAAAGGCATTGGAAGGAAACAGTTTTCACTTCAACTTCAGCTTTAGTGATGGGGGAAAGTTCAACATAAGAGCACAGTCAAAATGAGTGTGCAAGTGAAATCTTACATTCTATTAAGAGTGTATATTTTCCATTGAGTGTTGAAGAAGCTTTTGTACAGAGTGTTAAATCGGACGAATTCCATGAAGTATTGAGCAAAACACTTCATGCTAATGCATCTGGTTAGTAGCACAAATGCAATTTTCAATATTGAAGGCTACACATAGGTCCCTGTAATATATACCATACACGGCTATAAGCTAATTGAGATGTCTAAAGTGAAACATTAGCTCTACACCTTTAGTGTAGTGTATATTTGTGTTCTGAAGCCAGTCGTGTTCACAGCTTCAGAATAATTCAGAGAAAAGGAAGATCCAAACTCACAATCGTTCAGACAACCCAGGAAATACAAAAGTCAGAAGTGCACACAGCAAAATATGATTTCATTTCATTATTAATTAGGAAATATGCCAGACTGCTAGGCGGCATGCAATATTTAATTTGTATGAATTAACAGGCAGCTTGTAATAGAAAGTGTGCCATTATACAAACATGTTGGATTGCCCCTATTCAGAGGCTAGCTAGGGGGTTTCACACACAGTATGTAAAGACAGCTCTGTTTTCTATTTTCATATTAAACAGTTACTACCATGCAATGGACTGGAAAAGGGTTACAGCAAACTGGATTTCTTCTCAACTCAGGAAAACACTTTTTTGCTGATTTTTTTTTTTTTTCTCCCTCTACATTTTGCCTGAACCAGAAAAAAATCAAAAAAAGTTCAGGATACCTTTTTACTTCATTGTGGTATTTTTATAATACAAACACATCACATTTTAGGTGTTAAAGGTTTTGAAGAGTCCTGTTAGATTTGTATTGGCTAGTTAAATGTTCTTATAACCGTAGTCTTTATGTGAACCATCCTTATTTTTTATCTTTTTGTTATAATAATGGCCAATTTGAGCCCTTGGGCACATTGTGTACTCAGTGAGTAGGTGAGATATTAAAACCTGCTAGTGTCCCAATAACAGCAAGAAGTGGCTGTCAGCGGTATGTTTTGTTTTTAGTGTCAGTATTTGTATTTGTTTATTGTACAAAGTGAACATTTAGCATCAGTGCAGTTGAAATAAAAAAATACAATTCTAAAAAAAAAAAGCATTTTGTTGCTAGGTTTGTGTCTTCCAGCAGAAATGCTGACTTTCAGAATAAAACGTCTCAATCCGTTCTCTTGTTTATTCCAGCGCTGTCTGCAAACACCTGTCTGTGTTCAGAAAATGTTTCAGCCTTTTACAAATTGTCTTCATGAAGAGCTGAAGCATATATGTAATGTTTTGGCACCTCAAGTAAGCAGCCACAATTGTTCAATCCCTGTAGTGACTACTGTTCCAAAGAAGCCATAGCATGTAAACAACTTTTACCAATAAGGGTGCTGTGGAACAGGAATGTAGGGTTAGCTCCAGAGCCTTGGCGTGGGAGTGGAGCTCTTGATATAAGGGGTCGTCCAAAATGATCAATTCGAATAATGTATTCCGGTATCTGCTGCCATAATCGCATAGTAAGAGGACAGTGAGTGAAAGATTATTCAAATGCATTCTGAAACGTACATAGTAGCCTAGGATTGAATAATAAAATATAATTTTCACAATGTAGTGTGTGACAGACAGACCGCTAAATGAAGTGTATAATGTATAGCATAAGACATACTAGTTAGTGTACTTCATAGAACGCTGATTCTAGCCATGTAACATGTATTTATTATACGGACATGGTATTTGCAAGGTCAGATATCTCCAAGACTGAGAAAATGTACCATTAAAAAAAAAAAAAAATGTAATAATAATAAACACTACAAGTCTCAACATGTTACAACCCTCCTCCCTCCTCCCTCCTCCCTCCTCCCTCCCCCCTTGTCTTTGTGTGAAATAATAGTACGTCACTGGTGTTGAAAGAATAAAACTTCAGGACATTCCTGTTTATTACCAGCACCCCACCCACTGAGCAAGGGATGGAGCAGCCCAAGGTCCTAATCACTAGGGGTGCCATTTCACAATAATGCTAATTATTTACTGATTATTCTTCAATAGTTTGGACTGGAGCATTGTATATTTGGTAAGACAAACTACAGGCGATGCAGTGGGCTAGTTCACTAGCATGCTGTGTTGAGCCTCCTTGCGGGACTGGGTTCAAATCCAAATGATTCCTTCCTTTATTTTTAAAGAATTTCCTATACAATGAAAAAGCAAGTCATTCCATGGAAGTAAGATGACACAGTGGGCTAATTCAGTAGCATGCTGTGCTGGTCTGCCTTGTGGGACTGTCGTGACCCCGCCCCCGAGGGATCAAAAGGACTGTATGTGATAATTAAACGAATCGCTGTAATTGTTATTATATTTACGTGTATTTGTGTGCACTACTGCCTGTTGCTAGTTACGTCCCGCTGCGGCTTGCTATTGCCAATACTAAATGGCTGTATTTATATATATATATATATATATATATATGTAATGCCACTTTGGTGAACAGCTATTAAAAAGGAATCACCATTGCAAAGGCTGTTAGTTTATTCTGACAAGCAGGCTTCACTCAATCTCGTGTTAGTACTGTCTGAGTGGTTTTGGCAGTGGCTTTTACTGTGCATTGCCTGGGCATTGCCACCCACGGTAACTGCAACCAGGTGGACCTGTACCACTGGTACCAAGGTGACTGAACCACTTCCGCAATAGTACCAACCCGGTGTTAAAGCCACTGACCCGGCGCCATCCCGGTGCTAAAGTTACCAAACGGCTGGCTGATTTGTGCTGAGTCTCCAGCACAGTTAGAGGCCCACACCAAACTTGTCACCAGCCACCTCCATCAGTTGTGCCTTACGATGAATCATGCGAAGAACCAATTAGCGACCACGTTGAACCACAGCCACCTATTGACAGTGTCCCATCTGTCTAAAGGTACTCTCTTGGTGGAAACAGCCAGCCCATTTACACCAACATCATTACTTACCTCAGGAACTTGTCTCCGGGAGTTTGAACAGCTGTCTTCAGGGAGAGAATGCCATGCGATTAGCGCACTGCACCATCAGCTCCCACAGGAAAGCTGTGTTTCACACTGACTTTAAGTTAAATTAACCAATTCTTTGAAAATAAAGCATGGAACTAGCAGGATTTGAACCCAGAACTCCAAAGAGAACAGCACAGCAATCTCATGAATTAGACCACTCTGCCATCGCACTTCCATGGAAGAGTGTGCTTTTCATTGATTAAGGTAAATTAAACTCTTTAAAAATAAAGGAAAGAATCCACTAGATTTTAAAACAGTCCCACAAGGACCAGCACAGCATGCTAGTGAATTACCCACTGCACCACCTTGTGACAGTCTAGTAGTCTAACTACAGGAATGCCTGGGGGTTGTCAAAGACGAGACAAATGGCATGTCAGGCCCTATGTGTCTTCATACATTTCAGCAAATTGATAGTAACTGCATCAGTGCTGTCAGTGCAATATAATCTACCTGTTTGTTTTTTTCAGTTTGAGACTGTGTTACGTGTGGCTACTGTTAAGCAACGTTCTGCACCGTGGTGTGGTTTTCTATCCAAGAGTGCACCAGCATTTATTTTAAAATCTGTTTTTGTTCATGGGACGTACAGTAGTCAATGCAAAACAGCAAGTGTGTGTGTGTGTGTGTGTGTGTCAGAGAGCATATAAAATGTTGAAGAACAAAGTGACAGTGTGTGTTTTTATGTTTGTACATTTTGGATATTATTTCCAACAATTATTTTACTTTTGCATTAACAATTGTAAAGTTTTTATCAACCATAACATAAGGGACACACCTTTGAAATGTCTACCATGGATAATCTTCACAATAGTAACAAAACATATATATGTATAATATGTGCAAATATATTAATAGGTTGACAGCTACAAAAGCTTTTAAAAGTACTAGTCCACAACAGATTTTTATTTTTTTAAAAAGCATTGATTCTCCTTAAGACACTGGTCTTATTGTGGTTGAAAGACAAATATTATATTTTAACATTTGCCACTAGATGGCGATACTATAGTGAGCGTTTTTCCCCCCCAAGAGAAATGTATAGCTTTATCTTTCTGGGGTTTTGCTACAACAAATATACTGATTTGACAAAATAAACCAATGCACTCCGCTTTTCCATTCTATTGCAGAATGTAACTACTTAAGAATATAAGAAAGTTTACAAACGAGAGGTCATTCATCCCATCTTGCTCGTTTGGTTGTTAGTAGCTTATTGATCCCAGAATCTCATCAAGCAGCTTTTTAAATGATCCCAGGGTGTATGGCAAGCCAAATTATCATTTAGAGATGTCTCTAAATATTTGAAAATATCTCTAAATCATTTTAATATATTTAAAATACATTTATAGATATCTCAAAATGATTTACAGATATCTTTAAATACTTTTCAGATATCTCTAAATCATTTAGAGATCTCTAAATAACATCCTGTTCATTTAAAGATAACTCTAAATCATTTAGAGATGTCTCAAAATAACTTCCTGTGAAAATGCTCTATTTCTTTGAGTACAATTGGGAGGGATTTGTTTATTTTAAGAGCTCCTAGTCCCTCTAACACTTCTGCCTCTGTTATGCTAAAGTTATTTAAAACTGGATGGGAACAGGCTGACACCTGGGGCATGTTGTCCTTATCCTCCTTTGTAAAAACTTGTGAAAAGTAATCAGTTAATATATTTGCTATTCTTTTCTTTGTCTATGATTTTACCTCCTCTTTTAATGTTCTCTTGCTGTTATAATATTGGAAAAACTTTTTGGAATTGGTTTTAGCCCCCTTAGCAATACTCATTTCTATCTGTCTTGGCCTTTCTAACTTCCTTTTTGCAGTTCCAAATACTCTGTTCTTGGTGCCTTTTTTCTCTGAATTTTCTTTTTTAAAAATATTAAACCATTTTGTTTTAGATAGTAAGTTTTATATATATATATATATATATATATATATATATATATATATATATATATATATATATCCAAATCTCAAACAGTGTCTCCTGGAAATAAAGCAGTGTATTATTCTGTAAAATGCACTATTCATGCAATACATAACCCTTCTGCACTCAATGCAGCACCTGCATAACTCCTCGCCAGTTTCGGGAAGGGTTGGAAATTGAACTGCAATGTCATTTTAAACAAGAAGATAATTTGGCAACACAGTACATTACAATGAGATATAAAACTTTTTACTTCTAGCCAAGGTCAGCAATTATGAAATAAAAGTGGCTTCTGCTCACTTTCTAGTGGACATCTGGCCAGGTACCAACTACTGCAGGTAGTCATTAAGAAAATCCAAGGAGTGTGTGTGTATATATATATATATATATATATATATATATATATATATATATATATATATATATATATATATATATATATATATATATATATATATATATATATATATATATATATATATGGAGACTGAGGCACATTCACTTTCTTAAAGTGCTGTCTATAAATCAGTAATTGTTCAAATCATCAACACAAATAGATCAATAATGGCCATGCAGCCCAGTCACATGAATCAATTCCCCCTGTAATGAATAAAAAAAAAAAGTAACAGAAAGTACAACCTTCCAGACTGAATAGAAAACACTGTTCCAGAACAGAAAAAAGTTACATTATCTTTCTGAAAAGCAGGCTATTTTGGTAGTTCTAGCTGGTTTGTGCAGAACAGCAGAATGTAAAACTTGTTATTGGTGTCAGCATTACCTTTATTAAAATGCACAGACTTTTGCCAGTACTTACTTTGGACACCACCCATTAACCACACTAATGTATAGTTTGATCTCATTTTTGTATTTGTTTCGGTCAGTAATTAAAATCTTTACAAGTACAATGAAGTAAACTCTAAACAAAAGAAACTTCATTAAATATTTGCTTTAGATGATCTTTTCTTAAAAAAAAAAGTCACTCAATACATTTAGTAGTCTGTTCCTTTAAATTAATATTTTAAAAAAATTACAGTAAAGTGATTATAATTTCATGTAAAAAGCATTTGCTTTTGTAATGTTTGTTTTGAACCTCCCCACCCACCCAGGAATAAGCACCAGTGTTGTGACATCAAAATGAAGTACTAAACACAAATGAATAACATAAGTAAACTTGAACAGTTCTCACAGCAAGAATATGTATTTGTGCAACATAAAATTCTTCATCAAGATTGAATAAACAAATCAACAAAACCACAAAATCTGCTCAAAACCAATTGTGGGGGTTTGAGGTGGGGAAAAAAATGGGAAAAAAGAATAAAGTAGCTCCTCTGCACTGTAGATCACTTTACAAATATATGCAAATATATATTGCAAAAAACGTAGGGATTTTCAGGAGGGTCATGAAGGCGAAACAACAAAACATCAGTAAACGTTTATCATTTTTCTCTTCATCCCACATAATTTTGTACTAGTATAAAGTCAAAATGACACATTTGAAAAATAATTCCTTCCCAGTTTGTTCCTGAAAGGATTTCCTTTTGTTCTTGTAAGATTTATTTAAAATGATTGTGTGCAGTATCTGGGGTGATAATCTCTCGGTACACATGTGATGTTGATCTGGCATTTGTGATACAGACTTAAAAGAAGAAAAGAAAAGTGTAAATGTTTTTTTTTTTTTTTTACTCTTTAAAAATGAATAATAAAAATAAATCCAGAAGGAACAAAATGGCATTCTAAAAATGTGCTTTTGTAAGTGCCCATATTACTAAACCAATATAAATTTTGCAGGTATATTTTTCCTATTACACAACTTCTTACAATACAACCACATGCAGTACATTTATGGATAAAGACTTACACTTGGAAAAAGAAAACAAAGCTTTTTTTTTTTTTTTCTTGTAGCTCCTCGATAACATTTCAGTAAACTAGAATCTTTATTTCACTACAACCCGGTCCTACTTCGCAACACAGTACAAGTGTATTTATTTGTTTGTTTCATCCTCCTATGGCGTCAGTCAGAGACGGACCCTTCTTTATTCTAGATGGTGACTGGCCATCTCACATGTGCACAGCTGTCCCTTAGGATTCGCTGTTTCCATACCAAATGGAAATGGCACTTTCTGGTCTTCCACCAGGTCACCTTCTCCTCACTCATCGTCATCATCCTCGTCTTCCTCCCCGTCCGAGAGTGATGCACAGGGGCGGATCTGCCGGTAACGATCCAGCCACTTCTCCACCATCTGTGTCACTAGCGGGTGGTTTCGCCGACGGGAGCTCTTCTGCATAGCAACCAGAACTCCACCTTCGGTGACACAGCAGTCCAGCCACTCTCGCAGCAGCTTCTCCTGCTGCTCCTCATTTCCAATCTGCAGGGGGTAAAAGAAATAGGAGGAGGAAAACAAAAAAAAAAAAAAAACATTAAATGAGGTGATGTTGGACAATCAACCAATGTTCTCCCCACTCTGGAATCCCAGCCCACCCATAAATCAGTCACTTGAGTTCGCTAGCCTAAAGCAAACTGACTTATTTATTTATTTATTTTTTAAATTGCAAGACATCATTTAATAATGTTTAATAGGTATTCATCTTTACCTCTTGGGCAGATAAAAAGTGTATGTGCAGTAGCTTCCTCTCACTGTCCACTAATGGTAAGAAGGTAACTGTAACATCGTCGTCGGTGTTTAAATTGGCGCCAGCACCTCGATTGTCGTATCCGTCGTTCTCCATTGCGACAAGTGCGGAGAAGTGGCCCCTTGTGTAGCCCAGAGCAATTGGACTTTTCCAGCAGAAGCTCTGCTCCCACAACAAAGGCAAATACACACCTACAGAAAAAAAATGGTATGTTAAGATCAGGTTATGATCTGTTTTGGACATTGCCAGCCTAAAGCAAAAATGACTTGTTTAGGCCAAAAAACAAACAATCATTGAACTTTACCCGAAAAAAAAAAAAAAAAAAAAAAAAAAGCTTTAGGGTCAATGATATTCTGTTTAACATTTCCGATCAAAACTGTCTGACTGGCACCTAGAAAACACATTCTGGTAACTATTTAAAGAAAACAGAAGAATGAGCTAAATAGAACAACTTTCAAAGCAAATTCAATGCACAGAAAAGTCCCCAAATCCATTTGAGGGCCTTTGACAAGGGTAAACATCCATACATATCCTGAAGTCAAATCAAATACTTCAATCACTATTAATAGTATGTGCACAATAAAATCAGCAGTAAACATAGTCCACCATGGACCTCATGAAATGTACTGTATTTATATTATAGTTTATCCACTGTGCTAAATTATAACACATTTTACATAGTTAGGATTTTGAGCTAGCAGTCTTTGCATATGCAAATGCAGAAACCTTGGCTGGTATATCCGGTTACATACGAAACTGGACATTTGTGTGTCTCAACAAACACAAATCATTCCATGTTAAAACACCAGAGGATAGGGAATGGTACTACTTTACGTGGGTAATGGACCACTATTTTTTTTTTTTTTCCCCATTTCAATAATCAAGGAGTCACTGATGACAACCAAGGGCCGAAGTTCCAAGTAGGTGATGTATTTCCTTACAAACTCCAGTGGTTACACTAAAGATACTAGCCGACTCGTTGCAGTGATTGGACATGCCCGTTGAAACTCCTAGTGGCAGACACAGGCTTTGTACAAGCTGCCCTTCGACTTAGGGAAAAGAAGTTAGCTTTCGAACATGATGCAGTACTGTACATTAACTTACTAAACCACCTATGACACTGATCTGAGATGTTGAAAGGTGCACCTTTGCTAAAACATCCTAAAACCTGTAGCTTAAGCACAATCTTAAAACAAATTTCCATTATAAAAATAGCCACCCCACACATGTCTAAATATTACAGTTTTGGGCATAAAGCATCTTACCTTGAAAACGTGTGTAGCCTAATGTCTCCCCACGGAAACTTTTGTAATACTTTACTCCATAAACTATGATTGGTCTACGAAGGATGTGTGCAAGAACAAAAATATGTGTCTGTTCCAAACTGGCTCCAGGCTTTAAGAAACAAAAAAACATTTGTAAAAAAGTTTAAACACAAAATACTTTAGCATTCTCACTTCTAGGGTGCTTTAAAAATAAAATAACCAAAAAAAACATGCATTACCAAGAAAAGACTTAATGTCCACATCTCCCCAAGTAATCCCACATCATGTATTTCAATCAAATCACTAGTTTCCAGATCAGCGTAACTAAAACTGCCCCAGTGATATTTCAGACATTGGCAGCAATGATTGTAAATGCATCATGAATTTGTTTTTAAAAAACACACTAATATTGAAACTAAAATATCTAGAACTTCAAAACGTTCAATCAGAATTCTGAGATTAAATTTAAGGAACTCAGTCCAGTAGACCAAAGTTGCGTGTATGCCAAGTTTCTTGTAAGCTTTAAAATAAACACTTCTTATAAAATCTGGCAACACATTTTGGTAGCACATCTGGTAACAGAACCCACATGTATGCAAAGCTTGGATGCATTCAACATTTCTGAATATCCTGGACCATTTACATCTGTGATGAATACATTTCCACCAATTTGAATGCAACAGCGTTCAATTACACGATTAAAGGTACTGCATCAGTAGATATTATTATAGAGGTTAAATGCTTTACAGCACTGCTGAAGCCATCCAGCCAAATGAAGTATTAATAAAATGCTTTGAGCCAAGTTGATTCTGTTGGAGAAAAGCATCCAGGTCACATCTGAAAGAACTTTAGATAAATCCTGTGTTGCTGAAAATAAGTGCAATAGAAAGTGCTTTTATTTAGCATTTCTTATGGTTTCTAAAATTCCCCTTTTCTGCAAAAGTACAGCCAATGTAACCACACACACACACACACACACCCCCTTACCTGACTAGCAAGAGAGAGTATAAACGCCCAGTCTTCCTGCCACTGCTCTTCCCGTAAAGAGAAATGCAAGCCAAAGCTTTGAGAATACCAGGACTCCCACTCCTTCCAGCGTGAGTAGAACCTATAAATGTTTTAAAATGTTTATAAACATTTTTTTTTTTTTGTTTGTTTTTGTTTTAAATGTCTCAGTAGGGACATTTCACACTAAGTTAATTATACCTTGGAACAAGCTTTGAAGTTACATTAAAAGTTATCTGTCCAGGCCGTTCACCACAAGGAAGTCAAAGGTCATCAAAACCAACAGCAACCCAAAAAACACAAGGTGGTATTTTCTCCACCCCCGTTATCCAACTATGGGCTTGTCAATAGCTAGGGCATCTGTATGTGTTACGAGTATCTGTGTTATACATACCTACCCCTATTCATACAAGGAATTAGAATTTAATTAAGTTGAAATGTAAAAGGTCTTACCAATGTGAACAGTCATGTAAGCTATCATGGAGGGCTTTCCTCAGAACCGAGTCCTTGTCATAAATGCCCCATGTAGCTTGTAATACAGAATCTAGCAGGCAGTCCCCAGCTGTACGATTCCAAAGGGCATACAGCCGGCTATCCAGTCGTGTTCCAAGCTCCAATGACCAATTTATAATGGGGGACTCTTCTTCCAGTTCTAACAAAAAAAAAAAATAGTCGTTTCACAAAATTTATACCACAAGACCCAAGTCATACATCTCATACCCAAGTTTCACATATACTGTATAGAGGCATACAATTATGGCTGTCTGGCTCTGGTAGAGGTATGCATGAAAAGCTTACTTTTTTACAGTCTAAATTTCATATATTCCATAATGAGCTGAAGGAGTTCAGCTTTCTTTATTTAGAACAGATAAATGGATTGTCAGACACTCAAGAGATTTAAAGGAGAAAAAATACAAACCACCTCCCCTCAGGAGGAAAAGTCATTTAGCAAATGGAGAGAAACTCCTTACATGCTCCAAAACTTAATTAACCTATTTAAAACAGGAATATATATTGCATATACAAATTGGTAAAGACTTTCATTTTCTTAGGAAACCAAGTTTGGCAGCAAATATTCTGTAATATTCCTTTCTACATTACCAGACTCTTCACGTCACAGTGCCAGTGGAGAGTGCCATTTAAAAAGTAGAAGTACATATGCATTTAATTCAAATTAAGCAGCTGGTTTGTTTGTGTGTGGAGGTTTTTTTTTTTTATTTATTTATTTTTATCTGGTATTACATGGTAAAGAAACATGCTTAGGTTAACAGAAAAACTGAGAAGCAAAAAATACAGCCGATTGTAGGATACTGGGCAAGTCAACTGCTTGTGACTTAAATGTATCCATGTACATAATTCTCCAAAATGATTTACAAACCCACTGCATTACAATGACAATATGCAGAAATAAAAGATTGATTTTTACCTTTTTGCACATCCCTGTCTAGCACCTCATCAAATAACTTCTCTTGGACAGAAGGCGGCAGATCCTCTATATCTGAAAAGAGATTGCAAAAATGTATATTAAATAAATATGTTATAGTTATGATTACTTTAATAAAACACACTAGGTCAGTAAACCTATCATTTCAGCAAAATATTTCAATGTGTTCCAACAATGTTTTGAACAGTAACCCCAAATGTCAACACAAGCCATCTTAAATAAAAATGTAATAAATTAAATACTATACCATGTAAAACAAAACAATTGTTGCAGGGTTTTAAAGGAAAGATTTGGACCACAACAGTATTTGCACGACGTGACGTCTAATCGTGTAATCGATATGCAGAATCCAATTCCCAATTTTAGTACTCAAAACAACTGGTAATTTCTAACATACCTGCAGGTAAAGTGAAGGTGACAAGGTCAGTGAGAAAGTAACAGGCAAAGTCTCCCTTGCGTTGATGGAGGGATGCAGCAATCTCACGGCGGATCTGTTCTGTAAGCTCCAGGCACACCATTGCAGGGATGCATTTTGCAGCTTGTTGTGATACCTGCAACACAAGTCACAAAAGGGCTTAATAGCCAAAAATGAAAACATCTGACCAACACACACCATGGCAGCCATAAGTGGAGAAATGGGAATTTAAAATTTATTTCTTAGCAGATTTATTTCTTAGCAGATGCCCTTATCCAGGGCGACTTACAATTGTTACAAGATATCACATTATACATTATTTCAAATTATACAGATATCACATTATTTTTTTACATACAATTATCCATTTATACAGTTGGGCTTTTACTGGAGCAATCTAGGTAAAGTACCTTGCTCAAGGGTACAGCAGCAGTGTCCCCCACCTGGGATTGAACCCACGACCCTCCGGTCAAGAGTCCAGAGCCCTAACCACTACGCCACAAATGGAAACAATTATTCAATGAAGGACTACATGTACAGCAATTTACTGGAACCTCGTGTCACCCTCAACCCTTCCCTCGACTACTCTGAGCACATCTCTACTCTGCACGCTCCTGTCACTTCTTCCTCAGCAACATACGCAGAATTCGCCCCTTCCTCACCAACTACTCCACACAGCTCCTAGTTCAGGCCCTGACACTGCAACTGCCTCCTGTCCGCTCCAGCTCATCCAAAACTCTGCTGCACGTCTTGTCTTTTCCCTTCCTCATTTCTCCCACTACACCACTGCTCCGTTCTCCGCACTGGCTCACTAACGCTGCTCGAATCCGATTCAAAACTCTTGTACTCGCCTATCACTGTCTTGACCTTTCTGCTCCCTATCATTTCTCCCTGCACCCCGTCTTGCCCCCTTCGCTCCTCCACCACCAGCAGATTAGCTGTACCCCCACCCTCCGATCCCCCGCCTCCACAGCCCGCTCCTTCTCTGCCCTTGCCCCACAGTGGTGGAACAACCACCCACGGATATCAGGACTGCTCAGTTCCTGACCACCTTCCGGTGCCTCCTCAACACATACCCGCATTCTACTTCTGCTCTTAATTCCAACTACTTCCTGTATCTTGTATTTGATTTTAATTGTAAGTATATTGCTCTTAATTGAAATCATTCGGATCCATTTATCATACTTACTACGTGCTCTTACTTGACTTTACTCGTATAAGCAAATTTTTACTGTAAGTTAACTGCTCTTCGTCAAACCCGCTCTTAAATGTAAATATTCACTGTATTCTTTATTTTGCTCTTATTTTAATTTGGTCTTATTTGCTACTGATTTTATTGCACTTTAACTGCTCATATGTAATGTAATATTTTGTAACAATTTTAAGTCGCCCTGGATAAGGGCATCTGCTAAGAAATAAACATTATAATTTAAAATAAAGAAGGAAAGCAGACTTTACAGTTGATATTTTGGAACAATGCCAGACTACAACAAGGAATGGAATGTCAAAGTCTGGTTAACTGTTCATTATTTTACCCCTTCTCCTGAGCACAATAGGGGTCAAATGATCCACAGGAAAATTCAAAGTTTTTGTATGGGGGTGTGGGGGAGTAGACCACAGAAAAGGGCTACTGCAACTCGGTCAAGAAACTCCTGACAAACTCATCATGCATGTAGTCAGCACAACAGAGAATTGAGATAACCAGGCCATATTCTTACAGTAAACGTGAGTGGAGTTGTAATCGCAGAGGGCAAAAACTACAAATAAACTCATGAGGTCATCAGATCTTAAAACCTTACACTACCTTCTTAATTGATCTGAAGTGTGATATACTGGAGCGGGGTTCCCTGCCAACCTCCACCCTGTGTGTGTGTATTTATTTTACTTGATTAATTGCAGTTTCTGCCCTGCTAAAATCCTACAGCTTGTAGCAATCAACTACTTTGTGTAACTAGAAGTATACCATGGCACCCGAGATGCCTTCTAATCAAAATCCTGAAACTCAGACCTCCTTAAGACCATACGATCATGACCCAGCACAGTAAATAAAGGAACAAAGAAAGCTGTGATTTGTGTAATCCATTACTGAATGTCCTGTAGAGACCAGGCCACTCTAGCATAAACATGGATTGCTATTATTCTTGTAATTATAAATCACTTAAGAGAAAGCAACCAATCATTGTCAAGCGTTTGTCAAAATTCTAGTACATCTTAACCTGTGTTGCGTGTAGGATGGTTCTTCTAGGATAAATCATTTCACAGTTTGAGCACCCAGAAAGAAACGACACAAAAACATACCATGTAGAAGTAAAAAAACAAACAAAAAAAAAAAACAAGGTTTCATTACAATTTTATAACCTGTTCTCAATACAGTAGATGTAAAAGTGTAAATAGCAGACAGATGCCAGGGATATGGTCTTAAGTCTTAAATCTATAACTGGAGATCTTGTTCTAACAATTACACCTTAATGGATAATGCAAAGAAAACAACATTACTCCTCAAATGTTTCACCAGATGCTCCTAGGCCATGCATCAATGACATAAAAAGTTCACAAATTATACATTTCCATCCACAATTAGAAAACACTGAGGTAGGATACTGTATTATTATTTTATTATTTGTTTATTTAGCAGACGCCTTTATCCAAGGCAACTTACAGAGACTAGGGTGTGTGAACTATGCATCAGCTGCAGAGTCACTTACAACTACGTCTCACCCGAAAGATTGAGCACAAGGAGGTTAAGTGACTGGCTCAGGGTCATACAATGTGTCAGTGGCTGTTGTGGGATTTGAACCGGGGACCTCCTGGTTACAAGCCCTTTTCTTTAACCACTGGATCACAGCCTCCGTAATAGTATGCTGTAATACTAACCAAAACTTATTTTATTTTGTATTACTACATGTCTCGGTTGCAGCAACTTACCTCTGTCAGTAAAATTGCCAGCATGTCCTGACGCTGAAAGCGGATAGCTAGATGTACCAGAGTGTAACCATCATCAAAAGCAGAAGGACGATTTAACAGACGAACTTCATCAGCTGTGAGCTGCCGTGCAAGATCACCTCCCGATGACTTGTAGGCCTCTATTGCTGCCAAGTCCCCCTCCACAACACCTAACAGAATGTGTAGAAAATACATTAATAAAAATTACCTTTTCATGCAGGAAGAGCACATTAATTAATCTATCTATAGAGAAGATACACTTTTAAAATTAGTACCAGAATCTAGGTTTTAATTTTAAATGTTATCTCAATTAAAAAAAAAAAATTTATGAAGCATGATAGTTCTAGTAATAGCTTCCAGGTTCTTCTATGGCATTATCTAAACCCAGTGTTAGAATGAGCGTGCACTGTTCCACTTTTCTGTTGCTGTACAGTACCTCACTGAGGAAACTTCTGACCCATGTGATCCAACACAGAGAGAGAGAATCCCCATCATACTGTGTCACTGTCTGAAACAGGATTAAAATGTACTATTGCAGAAACTATCACAGAAACAATAACATTTGTACTTTCCACACCCCTTTCTAGAACAATCATACACAGACCTAGTGTACAAAGCCTTGTTTTGTTAACCAACAAGGATTCATATACACCTCAATGTAAATAACTGGTACCAACCAACAAAGTTCAAGGAAAATTCACATTGGTATAGCAACTGCATTATAGGACTTCTAAATAGGATCCAATTTCACGGTTTGATACTTTCCAATTTATACTGCATCTATACAGCAAAACAGCTAACTACTGTACATGTAGGCCTAGGTGTTTTATTAATTTAGTTTACAACCATGCAAAATTAGGATAGGATATATCACCAACAAAGTAAAAGCATATAAGTCTACTCAGATAAACAGTGACTTTAAATCTGAAACTGTATGTAATAAATACCTGCCCCTCTCCTACTTCAGAGCATTCTCCTGAACTCTTATTTTTATTTTTTAGATCAGTAATAGATCTAAGCTTTCCCCGCCGTAGGTTGAATAACGGTACAAGAACCCAGGGATGCAGGCTGGAATCTCTCTGCCCTCATCAAACTTCCACCCAAACCATGCAGTTTGAGTAAGCCCACACAACCAATATTCACCATATGCTGATCATAAATATAACTTTTAGTATTATGTCCATGTAGATCACCAAGGCCTAGAATCCAATACTCTTAAGAACTTTGAGCCAAGGAACGTTCATTCTAGCAAGCTGCCCAACACACAAACACACACACACAGATCCTTCACAGAGAAAAATAACCATCAGAAGGAAAAAGATTTGTACTTACAGACAAACAGTAACATAGATAATAAGAATGTCAAGATGTTTTGCAACCAAGATAAGCATGGGCTGCCAGGAGAATCCTAAACACCCAAACATAGTGTGCCTGGTTTCAGACTGGCGACACCCACACCCTGTGTACAAATAGCATCAGGTTACTAATGCAGACATTACACATTTGTATAAGTCTTAGCATTGCACAACTTGGATATCTTGCTTGTTATATTATTCTGCTTATTTCTGAAGACAGAAGATTTTAGCATCAAGGATGACAAAATACTTTGAACAGGGGTTTGATTGGGGTTATATGGATAATAAATGCCCCATAGGTTCCTAAAAACATTACAACTGCACTTGACAGCTTGCAGACCACACAATTAAACTAATTAATAGGGCAAGACAGGAAAAAAATTCAGTCCCAAAAATAGAAAAACCCTTCATCCAAATTACAAGGGACAGAAAACTATTCTGGCAACATGCCTATTACAGTAGGTTACACATTAAGGAACAGTTGAATGATGTGCCAGGAGTGTGTGGGGGGGGGGGGGGGGGCTTGATTTAATACTGGTGCTGTGCGGAACTTCCGAAGTAGATGGTCATCGGACAAAAACTGGTGGCATACGCTTTTCTGGTTAACAAATGCGGGTTACTCTCCAATGGAAGATTAGGTAGTGGTGGGAACTTCTACAAATCGAGTATTCAAATTCTAGTCAAATGACCAAACCTGTGTTATTGATTTTCCTTTTACAATTATGCTGGCCTGTATAACTATATAAAACCACAGAAATATGTACTACAGACAGGGAATAAACAATAAACAAAGTGAGGTAAAGCTGCAGTAGTGGGGGTGTGCGGGGGAGTGAGTGATGGGGAGTGATGACCATGCTGAACTCTCTCAACTCATGATTTCCACAGGTAGATTTGTGCCGGTGTTTTCTGCCAGTTGCTTTACAAATTAATTGACTCAAGTGCATCGAATCAAGTGCTTGAATGATAATTTTATTTGGAGCACTCAGCTACTAGAACTCACCCTGAAAAAGAGCGAACCACAGTAGTAAAAAGAGTACTCTTTGTAATGTACACTGAAGAGTTGAAAAATAAGCTTTGGGGTTTATTGCAATTACTGGTTTCAATTTTTTTTTCTACCTGGAAACCAGAGGCACCAACGTGGGATGAAATTCAGTTGGATTTAATGGAAAACAGCATCTCCTGATAGTTCTGTACTTGTAAGGGATTTATGAGAACTTGAATTATTTGTTGCAAAATATATTGCTTCGGTGCTTTCCACTGTAAGGTTCATAAAGAATGAATGTAGTGCTCTCAAGGTCAGATAAGGCAAGCGCAAATACAATGTAGGAGACACTCATCCTTCAGTTCCTGACCAATAAACCATTAGCTTAATTAGCTTTCCGTTCTCACCCTACAGGCACACAGACAGTAAATTTGACCTCTCTGATCGGAGACTGTCGTCTCCATGAATTGTTGATTTTAGATAGACTCACGCCCATGTCGAAATGGCTAGGTCAACCCCCCCCCCCCGACCAAAAAAAAAAAAAAAAAAAGACTGCCAGTTAGAATCCTAAATTTAATAACATTTGAAGACCACCCGGTCTAATTTAGTTTAAGTTTAAGGTAGTGTCAATGTTAGTGAATAAATGAAAACAAATTAACATAACCCCCTACACTAGAAAGGTTAAAAAAAACCACTAATATCATCTTGGACAACCTGGATTAAAACACTGGTATCTTGGGCAAACAATGTGGCAGGAGAATATTGTACCTTCACCCACCCAGTGTAATGGGAAGCTTGACCTTGACATCTCGTCGGATGGCAGTGGCCAGCAGGCACAAGATTGGGAGGATATAAACCTAGGTAAAAATACTATACCATACTGACACAACTCCATAATGGAAAGACCAAAACATTTAATGTGTCCTCAAATAACTGAGTATAACGAAGGTCACCATTCAGTGTTTTCTGTACATCTGTTTATTTTTGACATATTAAAAAGTTATTTTTAGTCCAGATTGCCTGTCTCGGCATGTACAGCTTGCACCGTTTACAAAACTGTGTTGCCACTAAGCAGTCAACCAAAGATCTAGGCTTCAGCTGATCTGAGGTGGGCTATGAGGTGTAAACTTCTGGATAGCACAGTATGCCTCGGTTACATGCCATATGCTTACAACCACCCTCCACAACAGTAAAAGGTAAAGATGTTCTGAAGCCAGCTCCAGATTTATTTGTATTCTCCTACAGAATTGCTCACACAGTAGCATCCAACAAAGGCATTATTCTTTCTCTCCAACAGTGTTCAGAGCACAATGGTGTATATGACTAGGCGCTGTAATGCTTTACTACTTGTATGCATTCAACACAAATGATCACTTACACTAAATCATTTAGAACATCTAAAACAGTTAATTAGAACAATATAGAGCCCCTCCTATCCCATACTATTCAACTCAAGGGTAAAGGATAGGAGTTATTTCATGATTTACTCTGCAGACCTAGCTCTGATCCTTGTTTTTAAAAATTAATTATACAAAAAAGCTCACACATCTTCTTACAATACACTTTACAGTAACACTACATTAATTGCAAATGTAGCATAAACACCCACAGTATGAAAATAGTATTTATTGTCACCCTAGAGAAGTTAAAGATGCTGATGAAATCTTGTTCCTACAATAGCCGATTACATAATCCCTGCAGTCATCATAAGACAGTCTTAGTATCAAAGAAGCCATTGTGTATATATATATATATAAGTTCAAATAAATAAAAGCAAAATGCCAGGTTTTATTTTAATTTTAAAGTGACTTACCTGCACAAGCATTGAGAAAAAGCCAGTCTGTCTTTCTCATTCTGTTTTTTATTTGTTTTAGTTTTTTAAAGTCAATTGCCAATTCCTCTTTGCTGCCACCTGCCCCAGCCGCCAGCTCAATCCGCTGAAAGTCCATTTTAACCTTTGATTCCCTCTTGCAGGTGGGGGGTGACCGTCGTTGACCTCCGCTGCAGCTACTCCTCCACCTCGCCCGGTCCTGCTCATTAATGACTGAGGAGGGGTCCTCGGAGTCTGCCAGTTCGATTGCTTCAGTGTTGTTAGGCTTAGGGTGATCACACACAACGCACTTCCTGGTCTTGGGCCAATTTTGATAGGTGCAAGCTGTACAAGTCCAATGCTGCACTCGTGTGTTCAGTCTGTTCCTGTCATTGTATTCCTCACAGGGGTCAACGGGAGGGGGAGCTGGCCTGGAACCTGCACCTGAGGACTGAGGGGACTCTGTAGGGCTTCTGGTCCAACGTTGACACAAGCACTGGGTACACCTTATTGCACGAGGCCAGTTTAGGTATGTGCAAATATGGCATGACCATTTACTGGGGCTTTCTATGCTGTTGGACGTCTTAACTCTGGGCCTAGCACTGGAGTCCGGGCAAATTAAAAGGCTGCTCCCGCCTTCTGTGCTCGTGGGGTCCCACTCCCTGCTGCCATCGACACTGGGACTGCTTTTAAAGGGTTCTTCTGTGATGATGGTGGCGCTGGGTCTCTGTGCACGACACATCGTACATTTGATTGCGGATGGCCAGTTTTCATACGTGCAGTACTCACAGGCCCACTTTAATCCAAGTTCAGTCATTGTTGGTTACTCTCTCAGGTACCTAGCAGATTTAAAAAAAAAGAGAAATAAATACTTTATTCTATTGGACTGATAACTGAAATATTGGGCAAAAATGTTAGTAACGTGAAAGATCAAAAATTCAACTAAGTCAAAAGAACTTTGAAATCAAATGCAAATTAATCACTCTTACAAAGATTTCACATTTGTAAAAACAGAGATGCATTTTAAACAAAAAATCTACTCAAGAGCACAAGATACAAAAACACACTACACCAGCAATCTTTGGAATTTGCTGTGCAGTGTATTATTGATACAAGGAAAAGCATGGGGCCTATTTATTATTATTATTATTATTATTATTATTATTATTATTATTATTATCAGCTGGGAACCTTGCGAATACAAAATGAATCGTGTCACCGTCAACAACATTGTCTAATAGCCCAATAGCAATTTAAAAGTTAAACCCTGGGTGTAATTACAGCTGATCACAACAATTCCTTGCTATAGTTTTGTACAGTATTATTATTATTTTTTTTTTTTTTAATGCAAGTACAATAGCAAGAACAAAAATAAAATCAGGGCTGAAAACTGGGGCAATCCCAGTTTTTCTGGGACGTCTGTTAACTCAGGAAATGTACATTTGCACCATAGAAGAACATTTCTTGCCGTCATATTTACAATTTTCATTATTCTAGATTTTATTTGTTTAAGTTTGTTTCATGTCTAAATAGATGTTATTGTGAAAGTTATTGGCTACTCTTGTAATTACGTTGTGAATACGAAGTCATTACAAGTGACAATGTTGGCACGACTAGGTCCTATTGTAAAATAACCAGACCCCTACGAAGAAAACATGTAGGTCAGTTACATTTATTTATAACATACAATTTTCTCTGTACTGGTCAAAATCAGTACATGTACTAAATATTTTAAACATGTACTAAACATGTTTTTGACCCAAATAGCCTTCCAAAGGGGGTCCTGTATTGTACTGCAAAACTTGCTGTTACAATTCAGGAGGACTAAGGCTAAATAAGACAGTCAAGATACCCCCACCCCCAAATATTTAATAAAACACCTCTAATTTGATGCAAATGCTAAATCAAGATCATTTTTCAGGACACATACTAATCTGCCTTTATTTTATATAGGACACTAAATGGCTACTGCACATTGCTAAATTTACATTTACAAATGAAGGTAAATTAAAGCGTGTATCCTGCAGCTACCACGCAGATGCCAAAGCTGAAATATCACCCAGTCCTTAAACTTTAAATCGGTCAGGTGCCAAGGTTTCTGACAAGATGTGCTGTGCAAAGAACTGATGCGAGCGTAACAGAGAGAGCTATTTACCAATCAGAGACAACAAATTAAATTACAACTAATCTGCTGCATACAGTCCTGTAACACACACACATTTTCAACAGCTCTTCATTTGATTTGCACATTTCACTTTGCAGTTTAAAACAGCAGTGTGTGTTGGTAATGGTAAAGGAAACTCTAAATAATTTTCAAATAATCTTAAACTAAAGCCTAACTTTCTAAATTGATTCTTAGTTCTAACTAGAATGCAGAGCGAGTTAATAATTTAGCTTGAAAGAAATACAGCACAGTACATCTACAGTATAGATTATATTTCGGTTTCTAGTGTTTTTATACCGGATCTCTCAAGTGTAAACTAACAGTATGCTGCTATATGGAGAAAGGTTTTTATTTTGGGTAGCAAGCAAAGCAAAAGCTTTTTCGGCTAATTATGGAAATCCGTTCTTACTCAAACTTTGGCCAGCAAAAGAAAATGACTAAAAAAAGTAAACCTTCAACGAGGCTGTTGCAAGATATGGTACTTTAGCACTACTGCCACAAACGCCAAACTTAATAAAAATCACTTTGTCATCCCTGTTTTGTCAGCCTCTCGCGGCTGTGAACTTACATGCATCCCGTTACAGAACATATCAATTTGTACTACAGCAGCTATGCAATATGGGCAATAACTTAATTTAATGGATAAAAAGGAGAATATGTACGTTCTGTCTGCAAAGCAAAGTTAACTTTCAGTTGACATGCATTAGCTGGCAAACACAGAAAGCTTGTCCGTCCCCGTCCCCGTGTTTGTTCCAACTTACCAATTAAGCTTCTAA
The DNA here is from genome assembly GCA_030684275.1 of Acipenser oxyrinchus oxyrinchus. Taxonomy (NCBI): domain Eukaryota; kingdom Metazoa; phylum Chordata; class Actinopteri; order Acipenseriformes; family Acipenseridae; genus Acipenser; species Acipenser oxyrinchus. The sequence continues at coordinate 47,097,352 of CM060257.1, read as the reverse complement.
TAAGCACTTAATTGGTCCAATTAAGTAATTTAGGGTACAGTTAGAACAAAAACCAAGAGGGACACCGGCCCTCCAGGACCGGAATTGCCCATACCTGGTGTTCACTGCACAACTAAATATTGTTTGCATAACTATTCAGGCTATTCTATCTATATGAGAGAATTTGCTGCTACTGTAAGGCTAAATGTCAAACAGTGATATCAGTGTATTCAGTCACACTGCAACATTCTTCACGTTTTCAGTTTGCTTACAGGACAGACAATTGGAAAGGACTGTTAAACAAAACAAAAATTGCATATGCATATAACATGAAGCAAATAGAATTCCTTTGTATCTGTGTACACATATAACACACACACACACACACACACAGGTGGGAAAGGTTGATGACAAACTTACCAAAGAGGTGACATATTTGCAGTAGACTATTAATTCCACCTTACACAGTACAGTACCCAAGGGCCACACTGCAGTGCAAAATGTACTACTAATAGACACCCTTTAAAGTCTTTATAATTTATAAATCTCTTAAGTCTTTTAATGTTTTATGCAGCTCTGTCAGTAAAGAGCTTGAAAAGGGATACAGTTTCTAAAGGAACTGAAAAAGGATAGGTACTGTATGAAGTATAAGGGACAAAAGAACTTTGTACTTGAATGCCAAAATGTTTTTTGCAGTAAGTCTGTGAAACTTGAGAGAGAATATGAACTCATATTAAAATAAAAAAAGACATGTCACATTTTTAAATGATAAAGGCGATTCATACTCATTTGTTTTTTTTTCCTCCCATCATATACCACACTTTAATGTAATTGGCACTTAAGAACCTTAACATCTGAATGAGTAATGCACGAATCATACAAATGAGTCAATAATTATCTATAGTAGAAAATTAAAAGGATTACCAATAAATGCCTGCACTTAAGTTTAATTTTTAAATGAAATGATTCGATAACTTAAGTGTTTTATTATGAACTGCCTACCCTTAATACTGGCGCCTAAGAATGGAACTGCGGAAACACTAAAAAAAAAACACAAAAAAAACACCATTTACTTCCTTCAATTATTAAAACACTAGTTTAAGAGGCTGACACCCGCATTGTACCACTCCACTAATGACACAGATTGTGCAAGTACATCACTGAATGGGAGGATTATTACTATTAAACCAGCCCCCATCACACAAGCGTATTAGTAGAACTGTACTTTCTCCAAAGAAGCTCAACCTGTGTATGTGTCAGTCTGTGTGGTACAGTATCACGCCACACGGCAGTGAGGTGACATGGTTACCACCACAATATTATTATTAATAACAATAATAATATAACAACATAACAACACGCTGTCCCGTTCGGGCGCACAGTAGTTCAAAAAGAAATTACAAATGCAGCGCTTACTAAAATGTAATGTATTAACTAAGACAACTGACTACTTGTACGGTATGTTCGCAACAGATTATTACCCTTGCCTTAGCCTTACCTTTTCCTGTGTTTATATTTTTCTTTCTCTGCCCAAAGCTGAACCACAACAACAACTCTTCTCCAGGCTGCCCCAGTATCCGACCTCTGCAGGCTTTTCCAAATCCTATTTCACTCCTTCGTTATTTTCGAACCTCTTCTTTATTTACATGGTTCCCCGTCCCTCCCTGAACTCACAAACCCAGCGGCTCGACCCACTTCAAAAAAATAACCCCGTATCAGCCGCCTTCTTCCAATTTTAAACCATTTTAATCCCCATTTCCAAAACAATCTTTCAGCCTGTCTCTAATGGCGCCGACAAGCAGAACTGAGAAGCCAAAATAAACCACTATAGGGGGGAGGGGGCGGTGTAATACGTCACGCGCCACAGATCCATTTTACTGAAGCTGATTGGACAGTCCTTTTTTTCCTATCAGGAGCGACGTCTTTCGTTGCTCATGTCAAATAGTTTGTTTTTTTCCCAAAGTAAGAGCACTTCAGGAAACTGCATCCTTGCGTTTACCATGTCGGTTCCAAAAAGTCTACAACATACATGGTTCTCACGCTCAGTTTGAGCCACAATGGCGACAGTTTCTCGAGCCTGCTGTATAAACCTGGCTTCACAGATGCCTCGGTGCTGTCATCAGTTAGAAACTGCTGCAGTAGTGGGCCTGCAGAGAAATAAATAAATAAATAAATAAATAAATAAATAAATAAATAAATAATAGACTTTTGCATTTATTCAAAGCTTTTGAGGTGTAACCGCTTCAAGTGTTCCAGTTTTTTTTAACCTTGAAATGACCTGAAGTTCAAGGAAAAACTCACTCCTGACGAGTGGCATAACATATTGTAACCACGATGGTACAAGCCACACATTTTAGTTCTTGCATGATGGTCTACTTGGCACAAGGAGATCACTTTTATCTGAGGATTGTTAGTAGGTAAAATAATGTGTAAAAATAATGTGATATCTTGTAACAATTGTAAGTCGCCCAGGATAAGGGTGTCTGCTAAGAAAGAAAGAAAGAAAGAAAGAAAGAAAGAAAGAAATAAATAATAATAATAATAATAATAATAATAATAATAATAATAATAATAATGTGGTCTTATGCTGCAGAAAATACAGAAGAAGTATAGATTAATAAATAACTGGATCTTTCCAGCGAAAGAACTGACCATTATGGACCATTTTTCCTTTTGGTTGCTAGGGTTCTGGGTTTAATTCTGTTGTTGTTCAAGGGTAGGCCTTAAAAAATAACTGAGTAAATGTGGGTCTGTGACTGCTTGCTCGCCACTCGACAGGGCACCTGGTGTGTATTAAATTGCCAAAATGTCACATCTGGTAGCAGTAAAAGTCATCAGTAAGAGGAAATACAGGTTTAATCTGGATTAATGTATATCTTTCTTTGTCTGTGATGACAAGAGTAAAAGACTTGGGTTTAGTGTTAGTAAATGACCAGGATTTACATTTAGAAGTACTGTGGCTTTCTGTAAATGCCACTGGTAATATATCGCCTTTTGGGGCTAACAACAGTTTGACAGACTCGTCTCTAATTACCAGTCAACCTTTATCTACTGACAGGCCTTATTAATTCCAAATGCAGTTCTATATTTAACAGCTTTATTCCAGACCACAGGCAACAGAATACTAATGAAAGAATAATTGCAGATGTAGCACTCAGTCAAAATACTATATATGGGTGTATCAATGGCAAAACCCTTTTCAAGACCAGTTTTCTATGGCATCAAGGCATACTTGTCATACTCACAATTGCATCTAATTATCTCTTTTTTCAAAAGACGACACCATTTATAATCCATATCTGATTGGTTTGTCATTTGGTTCACATCATATTGGCATAATTAGACAACATGTACCTCACTTCAGAATTCTTATTGCATTGTATAGTAAAAATAATATTAAGTTCCTAAGTCCTGTGGTAAAAACCTGATGGTGGAGTTCACACAGACCATGGTTTACTGTATGTTCTTGTTATTACTGTTTAATAGTATGAATGCTCTCTGTATTATCAAAAGTGATATAATCTAGTATGTAGGACTGTTTTAAATGCTTCTGACGAAGTTCACACTGTTCATACAAAATTAAAAACTGGCTTATCTAGTCCTTTCATGGTTTAATATTATATGAAAAAAATGACTGCAGTTAAATGGGTTTTAGCATCTTTTATATCAGTTCTACAACAACAAAACACCATGTTGTTGTAAATTAATGCAATATGTATAAACATTTTTAGGCCCCCACCAGGGCTGTATTAAGGGACGGGCCTACTGGGACCAGGCCCAGGGCTCCCAGAAAACTAGGGGCCCCATAATTATGATCTTACATATTTAATCTCCATTTGTTTTATTTACAGAGCCTATATATGTGTGTATATGTATAACTTGTGTATCACTGTAAGAGCAGTAAAATACTGTTCACAATTTTGCATTTTTATTTAACGCTTGACACACTTCTCCCTCGAAAATGGTTTGAGTGTTTTTTACATGCGACCTGTATGTTTTTAGTAAAACACCAATGAACTTGAACCACAGCATGAATATGTAAATTAATGTACTAGCGCTGTGTGCTTGTGGTTACCAACCGTCGCTACTGAAGTGAGGGTGCTAAACGGAAAAAAAAAGAAAAGAAAAATGTTTAAAAGAAAACATTGCCCTACGAATTTCTCTCACCTACCCGTGACAAACTGTTAAGGAGAGCGGTCGTTTTCGAAAATGGCTAGAATAAAAAAACAAACTGATATCCACCATGCAGCACAGCCGCTTGAATGCTTTGTCCCTCGTGGCAATCGAATCAGAGTTGGTACAAGAAATGAACGTTGACGACGTAATATGTGACTTCAGTTTGCTTAAAGTTAGGAAGCAAACACTTGCATAAAAAGGCAAGATTTCTTATATATTGCATTTAAATTCAGAAAAATGCCCGTAGCATAGTTATTTATGTTCACACCCTTAGCCATGTTACCTTACTAGTTATTGTGTAGATACTGTATTTCATAGTTTGTGTTTAAAATTAATTGCTTTATCTCTACAATTATTGTTTGCTGTTACGGCTTTATCAAAAACAAAAACGTATAACTTATATCAAAAACGTAAAGAGTAAGCCTCCTTGGGTCTGTTTGTAGAACACAAAGGTTGTTAGTATGAAACATTACATTTATTTGAAATATCATACACTCCACTAGTGTGTATTGGGTCTCTGGGGGTAGCTGTTTCGATACCAAAGCCTACATTTTTGCTTTTCTGTAAAATAGTTTTGGAGAAGAACTGGTCAGCAAAAAGTTGGGTAGTAATTTTAGCCGATTGATCATTAATTCTGCTTTAGTGAATACTGTTCTATCAATTTCCCACTACATGTGGCTTCAGCTGTAGTCTCTGCTCAATCCCTGTTTCTGTTCCCCTGTAGCGCACCCCATGTTTTTTTTTTGTTTTTTTTTCTATCTGCGCTTGCCTTGAATTGCTGATATATCTGTAACGCGGTACTTCTGTAGCTAACCCCAATTCTTAATGTCTGGCTATGGTGCGTGTGTTGATCCCTTGTTCTGTTAATTATTTCCGTTGTTAATACTGTAAATGGCATGTATTTATTCATATTGGGAAAACGTAAGTCATTTTTTTCACGAAGGTGAGGGGTGGGGGCTCAAGATATTCTGTGCCCAGGGCACCGTGCATTCTTAATCTCGCTTTATATTTGCATTTATCACAAATTTATCACACAGTTTACCAGTTTTATATATGTCATGCATTACCTCTTAGTTTTCTCATAATGCTACTATTAGTACGACTAGGTGCATTTCAGATATGAATTAGGATACTAGTCATATATTTGTGGCGAGGAATAATTATTACTTACACGTGTTTTATTAACACATTTGTTAGTATTTTTATGAACCGCTGCCCCGCGTATAGAGAAGTTAACCACGCCTGCATTCAGGCGGGCTCCTCCCTCACCTTGTGCGACTGAAATGACACTCAAGATGGCAGCCTCCTTGCGCCGGTTGCATCACATTGCATTTCATGTTAGAAACGGAGATAAATTAACTAATGATCTAGTCAACAAGTACAAATTCAATTTATTCGCGGAGAGGCTGACGAGTAAAGCGAGGCAGGTGGCTTTGAAGAATGGATTGGCTGTTTTTGTTGTCAACGAAAGACTTAACCTTGCCTTTCTCGACAAGAAAGGGCAAGTGAATACTCTTTTGAATGAGCAGGTCCACGACCATCGTGGTTTCGAAACTTTTGACTACAAGAACATCAGATTTGAGCACGAACCGGAGTTTCTTTACGATGTCTGTCAGTCATACGCCGTAAACACAGCATGTAACGTTTCTTTTGAAGTCAACGATGTAGAGGGATCGTCCAAAAGGCTTCGTAACCAAGGATGTGATATTCTGGTCCCACCCACAAAAGTACAGGACAGATGTGGCTACGTTACATACTCGGTGGTCAAATCTATTGTAGGGAATGTGAGCCACACTCTCATCGACAGGACAAATTACGATGGGGATTTCTTACCAGGATTTTGTAAAATTAACAATGCCGGCAATAACGTCCGATCCGTGGCAGTTGGTAATTCTTGCGACATAAGTCATTTTGACCACATTACCTACGCATGCCCTCAGCAATGCACTCCCGAAATATTGGAATGGTACGAGAGAATGTTTGGTTTTGAGAGATTTCTTATGAGTAGGTAAGACTACATTAACTCCTAGGACGACGTCGATTACTTTCAGACAGATTTTATTAGGAGTTCAAAAATAGCTGAACTGTATCAACACAGTTGTCAAGTATGTGATATATTGAACTCCATTATGACCCAATGACAACCCATCTTTAATTCACGATCACAGCCAGCTGGCTTCCTGCTAAAGTATGGCATTCAGTTCTTGATTATAATACTTAAAATGTGATTATTATTATTATTATTATTATTATTATTATTATTATTATTATTATTATTATTTTTATTATTTTTGAAGTATTGTTAATCAAGTAAGATATGCACAGTGTACTTGGAATCCAAGATAAAATCCATAATTATATTTTGCTTTGACAGAATCAGTTCTGAAACAAATTTTTTTTGGTTCAGTTTACCAGGTTGCAGAATAACTTCCTGCTTACATGTTGCAACCACACCTGCTTAGTCGTTGGTGCCAAGAATCCTACACACCACACACGCACGCACGCACGCACGCACGCACGCACACACACACACACACACACACTTGTCTCCTTTATGATGATTTGACACACAAGAGGCACAAGATTAAGAACTGTGTATGAGTAATACATGGAAATGAATCATTACCAACACTATTTGCCTTTTGCAGTACAGTATGACGCATACAGTAAAACCAGTGGCATGCTCTTACCTGCTTTACATGGCCTTGGAAAAGGAAACAGCTAGCAGCTAGAACAGGGGAGCTATTTTAGAATTAAAAATAACATCTGTACTGTACAAGATTCAGAGTATGCACACAGTAGCTCAGGTTGAAATAGACTAATGTTTTCTGCATCCTGTGTTTCACAGAGATGAAGATGTGGACGAGGGGTATGTTATCACTGGAGACAGTATAGGGCTTCGTCTGACAGCTATGCAGTTCTGGAAATGCAGTGAAGTGGGGCTGAAACTCCCATCACACAACAAGAAACAGCAAAACTGCAAGTTTGTGGTGGCTGAATCCTTACCACAGCAAGGTACTAAACTTGGCACTCTGTCTGGGTGAAGAGTATACCTGTTTTTTCTCTCAATACACAAAAGACTTAATTACATGTAATGATCCCAAACACAGAAAGTAATGCCTCCTCTGTACGATCAAAAGGCTATTTTACAATTCATTATCACAAAGTTTATGAATTAACTTCCTGTTCCACGGTTATCAAATTACAAGTATGCCGGTATCAGGTATTGTAGACTGGTTTTATGTAAATGATTACATGCATTTTGGCATCTGAGGACTAAACTGAACAGTGTTGTTTCTTTTTCTTTTTTCTCCAGAGAGAAATCAAGTGGACACTTTCCTGGAGCAGCATCACGGTCCTGGTATACAGCATGTTGGCCTCTACACTCCAGACATCATCTCTACTGCCAGGACGATGGAGGAGGCTGGAGTGGAGTTTGTTTCTCCTCCACCTGCCTATTACACTGAGGTGAGAGCGCTGGAAGTAGGGCTTCACTTGCTGGTGCATCTGTCCTTCCAATATTTCATTGCTATGGATCATCTGTCAAGGTGACAGTACAAAAACCACAGTGATCAGGTGCTGTACTGAGGGATTTCCACACAAAACTTTTAATTTTTTTAATACCATGAACATATGTTTTTATGTTTTTCTTTTTTTTTTCCAATAGTGTTTACATAAGCACCTGAAAAAATATCCAATTACTCCTAACAGATAAGGAGTCACATGCTTCCATTTACAATGGAACCATTTCTGCTCCCTTCAACCCCCATTATTAATGTGAAACCTCACAGCCAGCTCTGTAACCCAGATAGTTGGTCCATTTTTAAGCCAGTTTGTTTTTTCTCCTTAGGTGGGGAAGCAGAAGGAGATCCTTGAAGCAGGTCACGACCCCCAGCTGCTGTCCCAGCAAGGGATCCTCCTGGATGCAGAGGTAGAGAATGAGACTCCCCAGGTCAGATCTCAAGATCAGACCACCAACAAGAAAAAGTATGTGCTTCCAGGTTCTTTCAGGTTCAATTCTAGGTTAATTCCTGACTCCTACCACAACAGCAATGGAGTAGAACTCTGCTTCAGTTCTGTGCTTGTTCTCGAGATTCTGGGTAATTCACTGTATGTGTGCGCCAACATGTTTGATAGGAGTATTGAAAACATTTGATGGACAGATGGATAGCTACTTCTCTGGAGTAAGCTGTGCCAATGGGAAGAGCGTAATTCACTATACTCAATGACAGCAGTATTAACACAGCTACTTCTTAAAATATCTAAATATATTGCATGCAGCAGTGACAGTGAGTTTCAAGATTCTGAAGCCCTGTTAGGTACAGAGCACCTACTTAGAATAATGACTGCTCTACTGAGAACTTGATTGGTAGATGATCATGAGGTTTATCTATGTCAGTTTCCCACTTTCACAACTGTTCAATGAGTGACAGTATCCAGGGTATTGTAATACCTCCGCTAGAGAAATAGCACTGAAACATGGCAAGCCTCATACAAGGTTATACAGGAATCAATATATTCAGTCTTTTATCCCTTTTTATTAACTAGGCACCTCCTGCAGGTCTTCACAAAGCCACTTTTTTCTGAAGACACGTTTTTCCTGGAAGTGATTGAGCGGAGGGGAGCATCCGGTTTTGGAGAGGGAAATATCCGAGCGCTTTGGAGATCAGTGCAAGCTTACATGGAATGCCAGAAGCAAAAACAAGCAGCAGATGAGACCAAGGTTGTGAAGATGCAGGTTTAGAATTCAAGTGTACCATATCATTATTTAAACCAACAATATGTTGCAAAGTAAAAGGAGCACTTTTAGATGTTGCTGGAGATGTTGATCCAGTTTGTTCTGCTGTTCATACTTGAAGAAAGGCTGTCGACTGACTTGTGTACAAAATATAGGTGAACTGGGATCTAGGTTTTTTTTTTTTTGATTTACTCCTGTTTTTGAAGCGATAAGAAGAATGTGAACCTGAGTTACAAACACATTAGGAGTGGAGGTTGTTCGTAACTCTGAAAATTAGTTTTCAGTGGTTTTAATAAAATGTGTACACCTGCTATGTACAGCCTTAATCTGGTGAGTAATGCAATACTCATATTGTTATGGTTCTGAAGTCTTTAAAATAGGTCTGTAAATGGAAAAAAAGGCTGCATTTAAGTTACTTTTGAAATTGTAACTGTGGCAAAAACACAGATTTAAATGTCCAGGAAAACCTGGGTTAACGTAATGCTGGTTTTTAAACACAATGCATTCACACAGCTTGCTCAGTCATTCAGCCTCCTTTGGCTTGAAAAAAAAAGAAACCTGTGCTTTGTTTAAAACTAAAATGTTCCCAGTAAAATTGCCCATACTTGCTTTGAAATGTGCATCATCTCTGTGTGTATACATTTGTTGGTACAGTAATTTTGCCTTCATTGGTTGCATTGCACGCATGGTTGATTGCATACTTCCGGCAGTGAGTGGGGTGTTCGGTAGACCGGTCAGTTTGTAAGTTTGGTGTTCGTAACTCTGAGGTTCTACTGTACAAGTTTTTTGGCTCACATAGATAAAGGTTACAGACGACAAGAGGGAATCCTATCCAGTTTTAACCAAAAACTAGTAGATGTACATCTGGTGTTTTGTTATTTTTATTATTTTTTCTGGGTAACAAAAAAAGCAGAGAGATTTTTTTGTCAAATGCAGCACAGGAAGGGGAGTGATTTCAAGAGTCTGTTCTTAGTGTCTGGACTTCTACACGTTGTTCCACTCCATTGTGAAGCCTTACACCACAAGCCCCACACAGATCCGCAATGTTAGTACAGCACAAGCAGCTGTCAAAATGAAGCCTGCACATTTCTATTGGTAATGCTTCTTTTTAAAAAGCACACATTACGTAATTCGAATACTCTACCTGCAATAATTTAGAACCGCAGTTGAACTTAAGAACAAATAACATATTTTGTATTGCAGAGCCACTCTTTATATAAGAATATAATGTGCAGCTGACAGCCTGGGAAGTGCACTTGAAAACATTTGTTTTGTTGAGTCTGATTAAAGTTAGTGCTGCTGTTATGCTGTAAAATTAAGTTATACTTATGGCATCATGCATGTTTTTTTGTTAAAAACAATAATGTTTCTGTAACTTGTGTAGTTGGTTAGTGCAACTGCACAATCATGTATAATTTGCTATGATTGAGTATTTATAATTAGGTGACTATTATATTAGTGTATCTGTTAGGGGGTCCCCATTCACTCACCTAGTAAAAGCAAAGGAAGGTGAATAATCCTAATCAAGAGCTCGCTGGTTCTCAGCCACGCTTGTCGACAATCTAGCCTGGGGGCCCACAGGGAGCACTGCATTGGCCTTTGTGCCCGAGGGTTAGGAACAAAAATGGTCTGTGCATAGCTCACCTTACCACACTACAGTGATCCCTTTTTAGTTTTAGAAGGTGTCGGACTGTGATCCTTGACTTATCCTGGGGAGAGGTACCTAAACTTAATGTTTTATTGTTGTCAGCTACAGGAAGACAAAAAAAATCCTTAATCATTAATAAAGTGTGGAATTTGCTGAACTTTTCCTGTTTTTTATATTTTCCAATTCCTTGTAAAATAATAACAGCCAAGGCTTTTGCAGTATTATATTTTATACACCTTCTGCTTGAAAATATAATAGCACTTTTATGGATAACTAACTATCCATAAAAGTATAGGAATAGATCATGCAACAAATCCAAAAGATGTATTTTTTTTATAGAATATTCTTGTTTTAATATCTGAAGACAATTTAAACAGTTTAAAGACAAACTAATAAAGAAACCCATTGTCCTTAGTTAAATATGTCACATTATAGAAACAAGTAGACAGAAAACTTTTTTTTTTTTAATACATTCATTCAGCTCTGGTACTAGTGGTCAAGCTGGATTGGGATCAAAATAATATTTCACTGCTTCATATGAAAATGAGTTCAATCTCATTCCAGCCATTCAGGAACTATGAATTGTCTTTGTTAATCGCAACCTAGTCTTGAAAATAATGGACTGCCATTAATAGTTGTACAGGAACAGATGTTTCATGTGAGGGTTCTCTTTGTGCACTGTACCATATATCATAAATCCATTTAGTCAAAACACAAGCAGCTTCATTAGATCCAGATATATTATCTAAAAATAGAAAGTCAGCACAGACTTACAAACTAAATTAATGCATTTATAATCCTTATACAAATCAGGTTTCTTGATTAAACTTAGGGAAAAGTGTCTTCCATCCTCAGTCTTGGGAGTAACCCTGTTCTGATGTTTATTGCCTTTTGGTTTGTAAGGAGTGTTCTCAACAGGTGTTAGTGAGAACTCAGCATAAACCTTCTTTCTTTTCCTTGAGGAATACTTCTACAGGGCTCATCAACAGACGGCAACAAAACCCATGATTTCAGCACATGTCGTCCCTTTATTAAATATGGAAGGCCATGGCAGTAAATGCCAATGATTTCACTGCAATTCCACATGGCAGGACCTTCGTGAGTTACTTCCCACAGAACTTATCTAAAGCAGGAGTAGATATGGAAAGGAAGAGATTCAGATTCTCCTGCTCATAGATTTCACTTTGGATGTGTCAACCTTAAATATAACAGACTGTTGAGCAAATTGTTTTGAGCGCCAGTTCTGCAAACACTCTAAATGAAATTCACAGAATTGCGCTATGCAGCCCCCGAAAGTAACAGCACATTTATTTGTGGCACAAATTTACAGTATTGGTTAATAGCATAAGAAGAAATTAGCAATGTAATTAAGCAATGTAAGCGCACCTAAGAGCAGATGAGATCAGTGTTATTCCTGATGATACAGAGATGGACAGCGTGCCCTGGCATGGACTACCAGTTAATTATTGATGGTGATTTTGTTTAATTGTTATACAGTAATCCATCGTGTATCCGCCCTAACCGTTTATCCACCATGATCAAGCTCTTCAGCAACGTTACAGCGCTAATGCAAAATGGCTACAGGAAAGCTAAAGCGAGTTGTGCTTACAATTAAAAGTTATTTTTTTCCCCTAAACCTATGTATTTGCTACTGTATAAAAATACCCAACACTAATGTAAGTTTATACAGCACTGTGGCAGGGCTGGAGCCCTGCGCATGAAGAAGGTTTTTTGTGTAAATGTATATTGTAAATAGTGTGTATTTATTGTAATTAATTAAGTACCTGACGCTCGTGCCTGCTCTGTGTAATTACCAGGTGTGGAATCTAATCAGCAGGTAGGTGTGTTCCAGCAGGGGTCAGGTATAAAAAGGTTACATTGATTCACCTCAGGGCTGCTGCAAAACCAAAGCCAACAGGGGTAAAGAAGCTGAAGCTCACTGATGTGTGAGTGAGTGAGAACCAGAACCAGGGTTGGATACCGAAGAGTGAGTAAGCAAGTCAAAACCGCTGACAGCCGGGCGAGTAGCCGGAGTTTGTTTATTATTGGACAGAGATTAGTTCAGAGATTGTAGATCTCACCAAAGTTTTCGTACTGTTCAGTGTGTTGAACATTGTTCGCCTGCGGGGTGTATCAACTTCAACCTCCGTCTCAATCTCCTGCCTGTCACTCAGCAGCGAATGCACGCACCCACACGCCAGACAGCTACTCTGTCACAAGCATTAATACCCTGTATCTTTCTAAACAAGAGATTTAGGGGATCTCCCTGTGTGAATATAGTAATTGTTACAGCTGTGTATAATGGTATAATTGTATTTAAAACAGGATTAATTTATCTGACTTTTTACATATCCCCCTTTCTCTGGTCCCATCACAGTCGGATACGCGACGGACAACTGTATTGTTTTCTCTTTAAACACACATTGATACACAGATCAAACTAAGTATGTCCTGCTTACATAAATAATTTTCAAAAAACGTGCAAGCTAAAGCAAGTATATAATATTTTTTTCTTTGTTCCGATTAGGTTTCTTATAGTTCTTGTAAAACACTTTTCCTAACTAACCTCTACTCTGGCTCATAAAAATCAAAGAACGAAGGCCGCTGACAAATTACATTTTTTTTCCCTTTTCTTCTTTTAAATAAATGTAAAAACAAGGCAAAATAGTGCAAGAGGTAATTGTATAATTTGATTCTCTAGCTAAATCCTAGACAGTGAACACAGACTAATCTGGATAGTCTGTTTACCCCGAAATGGTTTACTGGCGTTACCACAGTGTAACCAAAATGTGGCACCACCTGGAAGATTTTTTTTATTACTATTAATTTAATTCATTATTACTACGATTTCATAAGCAGCCTTCACCCCCACCCCACCCCACCCCACCCTCCCTCCAAAACCCTAAAAGGATCTTTAAAAATGTTCACTGGCACAGGAAGGGCTTGGATCCTCAAGCGCCCATCTTTGTGTGTCAGGATTCTGGCGCAAAAGGTTTCCAACAGGGCAAATAAAAATTTAAAACAAAAAACCAGCGGAAGCGTCTCTTCTTAAAATTGTCTGTGCACGGCTTTATTTTCTGGACTTGATTTGCTTTTTTTTTTTTTTTCTAAATGCCTTCAGCTTCCTCAGTCATTTGAATTCAGATTGTTTACTCAAGCAAATTCAGGACCCACGTTTCGCTGAGCTATCACTCCCCTAACCCTCCCCCTTGTCAGATCTGAGAGGCCTGGGAGTTCCTGGAATCACCGTCTGGCCTCAGCGATGCCGGTCGGCCCTCTGCAAGCTGCGAGAATTCACTGTCAGAGGATTCTGAGGGCTCGTTTGCCAGGTTCTCATAATCGCTGCTGTCCTCCTCATCTTCCTCCTCCTCCTCCTCTTCCCCCTTCGCTAGCTGCCCCACCACTCCACTGCTTGGTGTCCCTTGTGAGGAGTCGGTGCTGGAGCCATCTCCGTTTCCTGAATATTTGGCAGCTCCTAGGCTTGGCGGGGCGTAGCTTGATGAGCCCACCGCCTGGGGCCGCGGCAGGTAGGCAGTGCTGGTCTCCTGACTGGTCGTTGTGCTGTCCAGGGGAATGACCTCGGAGTATGGAGGTGGTGTCTCTGAGGTATCTTGGTTCTCCAGGCTATACTCTTCAGCTGCATTACCAGGACACACAACCTGAGAGTTATAAGCAGGATGTGTGTTCTTGTGTTCTTCCGGCACTTGTGAAAGTCCTGTGAAAAGAAATGCAAACAAGAAATGCTCATCACCGACTACTTTGGCATAAAATATAATTGTCTTGCACCAGTATGACTGGAATTGGACCAGAACCGAACAGGCATTCCAAGACCAACAATGGGCATTTGGGAAAGTCCACTGCTAAGATAAGTTGTTAAACATGCCTGCCCTCTAGTTGCCATTCAGGGCAATAAAAAAAGAAAACGAATATTTGAATGTTCTTTTTTTATTTGGCACTTGAACTGCAAATATTACAATATATCTTCAACTTTGCGTAACTTTTTTCTAACTACCTTGGATAAAGTATCTCTCTTATTTAGGTTGGTGTCTGTTCTATTTTTCCTCTCTAGTTCCTAGTCCAGTGTTCCACAAGTCCAAACTGCTTCTACAGATCAGAACACCAAATAACCAGTCTGATGATAATGCTTAGCTTTCCACTGTGGATACTTACTCCTTTCCTCCTCCTTTTCACTTTTCCTGAGAGCTATTTGCTGCTTAAGTTTCTTTACTTCTTCTTGAATGGTTTCCTTCAGACGTTCACTATGTTCCACTTCTCCACAGACTGTCTGTAACACAAATAGGGTTTAAAATGTGTTAGTAGGGTTAAGGTCAATAACTGTGTACAGTATATTACATTCCGTTTATATAGCGACTTTACCTGGACTTTGTCTTGCAGTGCATTGTACACCTGAAAAATTGTTCTGATGTCCTTCATTACCCCGTCTTTGTCAAAGAATTCAGCCCTGCAAATGGATGGATTTGTAAAGTTTATTTAAAAACACAACATGTTTTTAAAGTTAATCATTATACAAATGTTTTCTTTAAATGTTATTTACATTTTTAAATGTTTAGATATTACTTCAGGACAGACAAAGCAGGATAACAATCTGAGTACAGTATTTAATCAATTTACTATGAATGCTGTTCTCTGGGTTATACAATGGTAATAACAGTAATACTGTAAATAGGTGTGTTACCAACTATAATAGAATAACATCTTGAACATACAATCATAGCCATTTAATAATACTTTATCAATGCATTTGAGAAAGGCATTAAAGATTATCAAACCAGTAACTGCCCATTGTCTTTCGTTTCCCCATTCCAGAAGGTCAGGTCTCAATTCAACATTGTTGGTTCCATAGTTTCAATATTAAAATTGCATCTTAATTTGTACTTGATATTGGTACTATATTGTATCAGTATCGTTTTCTACAGTGGTGTGATTCATTATACCCTATATTGTTGCTGATCGTTCTTCATCCCTTCTTTCCAGTCTACATGCAGAATAGCACTGGCTCCTTTGGAGCAGTGCTGAAATGAAAATAAAAAGTTAATTTGAATTTTGACTCACCCTTGTTCGTTTATCACCTTGGCGTAGTTCCAAGATGTATTTGGTACAGATGAAACCTTATACTCCTGCTGGCTTGTATTGCCTAGATTTGGGATGGTAAGCGAGACCCTCTGATTGTACCTAGAGAAGAAAACAGTTACAGGGAAACACAGTCACAGACACAATGTATACCCATTCTATTGTGACTCTGTTGTTTACATTATACATTACATAAGCGTACAACCCTGTAGTGACTTTTCACCCTCAAGGAACGCCAGGCAGCTGGTCCCTAAGCAAGGCTAGAATACCAAACACCAACATTCACTCAGGCAAACGGAAAATGGTTGACGCTGATTGAGCCGTTAATCTTCACAGGCAGGGCTCCAAGAAATAAAACACTACACTTTACTGAGTAACAGGTCATCTGCAAGTCAAAGGTGAGGAACTCACCATGAGCTCTATCATAACGATAATAATGTTACCGGCAATAGCATTGTGAGATACAGAAAATCACGACACCTTGACAACACAATACATTCTCCCATAAAAGATTTTTGGTGTGGTATTTGAATTGAAAACTCTTCATGTGGCAGTGTTAGAGTTAGGGTTAAAGTGTTAAAGAACACTCTGCAAAGTGTACAGGACTGCAGTGTACCAGATCATGCTTCCTCCTGCAACAATGGTGTTTTTCTGTTTCCACACGTCACCCATTTTTTCATTAAGTACAGTTTTACTCAGGTATAAGGAAAGGTTTAACTCAAAAGTTAACCTTTTGAAAAACAGAAGAGTACAAGCACCATATTGCATTATCATACAGGCAATATAGCTCAAGTAAAACCCAACCCCAAACATCGCTCGATAATTGCACTTGACTGTCACGTCAACACAGGAGCACCACTGTAAAGTCACTTACTTTCTGTTTGGCCTGAACAGCACATACTCTAATGCATGTGTGGAGTTATTTGCAGTGGAGATGAAGCTGAAGAGAAGGAAGACGAGGTCAGGCACTCCAAGAATGTGGGTCAGCTGTTTGTGAATAATCTGCTCCCTGAAAGACATCTGCTGTTGTGTGTTTCTGCGAAACTTATACCAGCCAATAACATTCTGTAGGGACACAAACACAGAGGCAATGTCACCACTACAATATAACATAAGCTAAAACCAGTCAACATACAGAATGTGCTTTTGATGTATGGTATCTACGTAAACTATATATATATGGGGTTTTTTTGTGTCAGTAAATACAAAATATGACATGTAAACAACCTGGATTACAAATAAGGTCTGCCTTTTTAAGAAACGATTACAGCACAAAATGTAGTAGACAGTATCCTCAAGAAACTGGCAGTATATATAAATCCTAAAAAGGTTGCCAGCTGAGGAAGTTAAGACCTAAAAATCATTTCAATATCCTAAACTGGAACAAACTTAGTACAAATCATAAGGTCAACAACCTTAGCTACAATATTCTTTAAAGTTGTCTTACTTTTCTTCTTTCTTTGAGAATTCTTTTGAGATTTTCCTCATTGACTTTACCTCATGTAGTCATAAAAGCTGACAACAAAGAAATCAAAGCAGTTTTATTAGTCTACTTTTTTAGATGCTGATAATTACTACTAGACACAGACCACAAATATAGTGATAAAGAGGTAGCTAGATGTAGCTGTATAATCAAGGGATTATACTGAAATATTAATCACAGGTTGCTTATTAACATAGCTAGCTTGTACTGCTAGTCAAGGTCAGAACCTTTCCAGTCACAGAAAGCCATTTACTTACCTAAAAAGTTGTGAGCACGGCTCATGGTTATGGATTTCTGTAAAAGATTAAATGAAATAAAACATTATGAGTGGCATAACAAAAAATAATTTGTTTTTCACCCAAACATATGCAAACTTAATGATGTATAATGCTTTCCTGAAGAAATTATTTAAAACCTAGTTACAATGATCTTTCTCATCAACAACAGATTATTGTATTTTTTTTTTTAAACTGAATTAATCTGGATTGCTCTAGGAAATGTAATTAACTGTTATCTGGATAACAGGCTATCACAAGGGGTTGCTTTACTTGGCTCTGGAAAGGGCAAATACCCCCTGGAGTTGTGCAAGACGAGAACTCTAGATATCTAGCATTGGTTTGGCCATAGTCCGGTGGTCTGTAAAAGCAACTAACAGGCATAGACTGTGAGTGAGGGTGTCAGTAGTCCGTCCTTGTACTTCCCATAGCAGGCAGACAGAAAACTATCATTACCCAAGTGGTTATCTAACATGACCAATAATGACCACAGCAGAAACTGCATTAAAAAAAAGGACACAGAAAACCTAGCTAAAAAAGATAATACAGTAATACATTATTATCTTGAAAACATAGGTATGCTAACCATACCGAAATTTTGTTCAAACAATCTCTTCAATTAAATAGGTTAAGTTACTCTAGGTAAAATACACAACTTAAAACAAAACTTTTTATAATGTCTTTCTCTAAAAAAAAAAAAAACTGTTTCTATTCAGTCATAATGTTCCTCAGACCCTGGATAAATGAATTATGGCAGGGCAGAGACCAGTGAGCGGAAGTTGTAGATCCTGATAGAAAAGCATTGGCTCGTCTTAATTATGGTAGGAAAAACAGTCTGTAATGTACAAAAGGTCTGAAATGACTGCAGTTCGGACCAGAGCCAGGATTTAAATTGGTCTTTAATGGCTTAACTAAGTGCATTGTATTGAACTTGCTTTGATGGTCTGGAGAAATGTAATAAGCAGCCTGCCACTTCAGACTTAAACATGAATTATCTAAGGTTTAAAACTGCACTTTCCTACCCTTTTACAGCTTCAAGACCAGTTTCACAGCTTCCCTTATTGTGCAGTGGAACTTTTTTGTAAAGGTACAGCACTGCTCTGCTACCCTGCTTTAATGAAACTGACAGATGAATGAGACTTCCTTTGAAAAAGGGAAATATAAAGTTAAACTTAATAAGTGAAGTGAGTACCAAAGATATTTAAGGGTAGGGAAATTAATTTTGAAACCTTAGTTATTAAGGCCATCCATAATACAGTCATGACATGATTTTCCTTAAAGGTACAGTGCGTTAAGTATCACAGCAGTGCAAAGAAACAGGATATAAACATTGCTAAGAAACTTGCAAATGTATTAAAGACAACTTACATTTACATCATTTATATGCACAATCTAATCTAATTCAAGCTACCTGTTTGTGCAATCGATTCTGCATATAATCCGGTCTGGAATCGGGTGGTTTTGAAGGATTGGTTCCTCCAATCTCTACATTTATTATCAGATTCAAAACAATTCATTAATAAAGGATTGATTCCTCGTGAATGCAAATCTAGCAATAGATATTATGTAACTTATGATTTTATTTTTGAGGACACTAATATCTCAGAGGTTAGTCTTTCATACAGAACACAAGAAAAAATTCTCTTTAATAAAAAATGTAGTTTCCCCCTTTTTTCTCTACGATGAACCAACAGCTGCACTGACTGCTGACCATGAAAATCAATGGAAATGTATTATAAATGCATTTTAAAGGGCATTTTCAAAGACCTTTTATTTACATACTGGTTCCTGACACTGAATATGGAGAGAAACTGTAGAAAGAGGAAGGGAGTATACAGAGGTTCATTGCTACTTTGCTTCTTTGTTTGCAGTCAATTTTAAACCTGCCTCTGATAATCCCACTTCTGAGAATAATACTTATTATTATTCTGTGCACTGCAAGCTACAATATTCAGGGTGGTAATCAACGCCGCTTTGAAATGCTGCTGTTGGGAAAACACTCTGTTTTGAAAGTTACATTAGTCAAGGTGATTTTGTGTCCCTGTGAAATATGCTGTTTCTGACAAACAGTGTAATTACACATGTATGTTTCTAGTGCTTTCTTTAGATTCTATCACTAGAAATCTTTCTCCTGTAATAGTCAATGCAAATTTAGGTGACATTTTATGCAACATGTTGGTCAGCAATGGAATTGTTGCCATGGAAGGCGAGACAGAGGCTGTATCTGATTTGGAACAGGTGTATTTTAGTTTAAAATGAAACATTAAACACGATATTGGGCAATGAAGTGGGGGTAAAAATGTTTTAGAGTATTGGGATTTACCTAGAACGCCAAATAAGTTCTCCTTTTTTAAACTCACAGTTCAAGACAGACAGGCCCAAGCTCAGTGCTCCCAAAATGTTAGGCTTGGTTTGATAATATATGGCGTTTGTACCACCGATAGAGTTAAGCCTGCACTCTTCTGGCTCACAGTGAAGTTTGATAGTCTTTATAACAAACACAAGGTCAACATTAAGTCTCACCTAAAACTTGAAGAAATTCTGTGCTGCTAATTTGTGAATCACTGATGCTGAAAGTCTCCTCTTGCCTTACTTCTCCCAAGAGAAAGCCTTCCTATAAAAATACAAACAAATCAGAATTGGAGTACATGCTGTAGTACAGTCTACATTACTGTTTAAATTAATTATTTTCTAATAATGTGCCACTACATTAATAACATTTTAAATACAGTAACAAGTAACAAGAATGAACCCAACAAATGTATAACTTGTGAAAATGTACTTCTCATAAAAAGGCACTGGACCTACACTTGGAACTTTTAAAAACAAATGAATCTCTTTTTCCATACATCCCGTGACTTTTTTTACAGCCTCAGAAGGGAACAACTGCATATTTTATTAATTACATGGAGACACACCCAATATCCAAAGGTACCTCCCTTCTTACACTCTCTCTTGGCTTGGGTAATCAAATCATTTTTTGCTGACACAAATCTTGAATATTAAAACTGAACAGCCTTCTTTAATACGTTTCAGCACCTGGCTTATTTATTACAATTCGTACATTTCCCAAATCCAGTAAATAAGACATCTGTTAAAAATAATGTAGCAAAAGACTGTGTTTAAGTCATAAACATGTATGGCATAGCCTATATTTAATCAATATTGGACCATGCTTGAGTTTGAAGACAGTTCAGAAATGTGGCATTGGAGTGCACTGTTTCATGCTTGAATATCTGTGTCAGGCACCAAGATTTCAAGAGACTGGTAGTGACAAGGGAGACATTTCATTTCTTTAGAACATTAGCAAGTAATCTGGACTGATAAATAAAGATGACAGAGCTATGAGAAAGTACAAAGGCAACATTTCTGAGTAATAAATCAACGTTAATTGTATTCCAGCTAAAGAAATGACTTGGAGGAAGGAGTACTGAGTAGTTTGCCATTTTAAAATTATTTTTGTCCTCTCTGATTAGCCTATATTGTTACCTTTCCACTTTCTTCAAAATACAGACAGTATGTGAAACTGATTCAATATTGATGATGATGATATATATAGATATAGATATATATATAGATATATATATAGATATATATAGATATATATATAGAGATATATATATATATATATAGAGATATATATATATATAGAGATATATATATATATATATATATATATATATATATATATATATATATATATATATATATATATATAGTATTGTACCATTTACTTTTGTTTTCAGATGACATAACACAAAACGCGGGTAGGAGCACAGAAAAAAAAACTTACAAAAAGGTGTACTCAAAGACAATACCATGCAAAAAAATGCAATTTTATCTGTGGCCCTATAACATTTTGTGAAGACTTTGCGTACACTGTACAATCCACATCCCTGTAAATTCAATCGGTAAAATAAAAATAAAATTTAAAAAAAGCATCACGGTAAACACTGCAAACGACCACGAACTATTTTATTATTAAAAGATGTATTCTTAAAAACAAAAGGTGAACAAAAGATACGTGATTTATAATTTGTTTTCAAACTGTTACCACTGATACGAGTAAACTGGTTTCATAGAATAATTTACACTATTACATTAATTATGACAGTTCTGCGTTACTGCTCTTCAAACACCGGCTTCGCAAACTATTTATAAACCGACTCAAAATCTCGGTCAGACCAAACGTAATACGAATAAAGTCCCCAAATAATAACCCAATATCTCTAGCTCTGAGACCAAGAAGCTCTACCGAGACACTAGCAGTGCCAGGCAGCAGCACTAGCTGCATCAAATTCAGGAAGATGTCACTGTCTGAGAAGAAACTTGGACCGAAGCCCCCCAAACAGCGGCATATTAAACAAGCACAACACCAGGATTGCCACGGCTCAATCAATTAGCGTCTCTACTGTCTACGACAAGTGTCTGAGTACATACGTGGTCGGAGTTGCTGTTGGCACTGTGATAACACAGAGAACTGAACGTATAACCCGAAATAGAAGCCGCCATGATGGAAACACCCCCACCTATCCCACAACCCAATGCGGTCACAGGGACCTCATCTTCCTCGCGGAGACACAAACATCCGGGAGCGCAGCTAAAGGTGTCGGGAATTGTAGTTTTGACGTTAATAAGTGACCCACTGACAAAAAAGTTGCCACGTAAGAATCGGTTGAGGGATACCTTTAGCTACTGTTGTAACTCGACAAAGTAATGGAAATGCACAGTGGGAAAGAACAAGGTAAAAGTGACTCCGTTTCTAGCTTCATGGAATGCCAGTGGAATGAGCAGAAAGGTTCCTCCCCTTTTTGCATATATCACCTGGGATACAGGTTAGCATCTGCAAAGGAATGTGAAGTGTCCAGTGTTATATTACTGTGTACTGTTCTTTAAATCATGTGCTCCAATAGAAAGTTTAAAATCATGCTTTTATAGTGGGGAGGAACCTATAAATGTCTACACTTGGTTGCTCCCACATTTGTTGAATAAGGCTGCATGTATTGAAACTGCCTTCCCCATAGCCGAGCATCTACAATATTTGAATTTCAGTAACACGTGATTATGCCCCTTAAATAGCAATGGATGTGACATTAATATTATGAGGTATGGTGTTTCTAAAATGCAGTGTTCCAGCGTTAACTGTACTGATAGGAAGCACAGAATAGGTAATGAGGATTTCATGCATTAAATCGTGTTATGCATTAAAGTAATTTGAAAAGACCTCGGTATTGTTGCCCCACCAAAACTTTCAGTTCTATTGCTCCATGATTTAACTTTTGCAAACTTTCTGTCTGTCTGTCCAGGTGACGTGTACGAGGTGGGAGGGAGAGGGGATATATGTAGAACAGATAAGCAAGTCTGCCTTTCTCCTCACCCCATTTCTACCATGTGTAACCTCACACAGATACAGCACTTTGTAATGCAGGGAAGGATGTTTTCTCTGTGTGTTAAGACCTTAAGTGAAAATAACCATGGCTAATTGGTTGACGCTGGTCCTTAATTCAATTGACCAACCCTTATTCTAAACGGATAAACACTACATCCCCACCAATCTCAAAAACGACTTTCTTCTGACCTCTTTTGATTTGCACAAGTACTTCCTGTGTCGACATTAAACTCTTCCTCTGGCACGATGGATGCTGCCGGTAGCATACATGGCTCAGAGCAAAACAGAGAGGAATGTGAATTTGTTCCATCAAAGTTGGGAACGAAAGAATAGTAAGTACGGTCGGGGTTATACATCACAGGTGTTACGCGCTAATTAAGAATCTGATTCCTGCGGCTGGACAATTTCCAGAATGACAGAATCCCAAAACGCGCACGCGATTCTAGCACGTAGTAATACAGTAGATTTTCAAAAGCAAAGCACACATGGCATTGAATTAGTTGTCAGAGCAATTTGTTTTGCACGATACTACAAACTAAAGCTTCTGTTCGGATTCTGTTATATGTAACCAAAACCATTAGGCTATGTAAATGTTTGCATTTCATAATTGTTTAGCAGGTTCCTCACATTCTCATAGTTTTGTAAATTCCTCAAATTGTGTATCGCTCTTAGACCAAAAAGATAATTCATTTAACGTTTCGATCCATTTTGGAATAATGTTTAGTGCTATTTGTTTATCATCTATCTATCTATCTATCTATCTATCTATCTATCTATCTATCTATATATATATATATATATATATATATATATATATATATATATATATATATATATATATATATAAATATATATTTAAATTGATAGTGCCATGCATATGATGTTTTTGATACACAATGCATTGTACAAAAGTGTCCCTTAGTTCTGCTCGGCATTTTCTTGTCCACACTGGCAAGAGTTTACCATAAATATTAATGTCTTGCTGTTTTTGGCAAGCATTTTAGATAGAATGGATTCTGTTTACTGTCGGGGTCAATCAATTAGCTCATGAATTACAATGTTTGTATTCCGCCGTTAAGACGGGTTCCTGGAATTTGCACACGAATTGGGTTTGATAAACACCAGCTTGCCCATTTCAGCAGCGTGGAAAAAGAATGGATAGAAAAATCAATGTCTGCAGTAAAGATTGTATTGATTGAAATTGGACTTGGAACGCTGCTTGTGTTTTTAATACATTGTAATTGGAGCGCTGACGGCATCTGAAGACAGGGATGTATGTCATTGTGTTTTGGATGATGAATGTTGCCTAATTTTATATATATACACTACCGGTCAAAAGTTTTGGAACACCTCACATTTTTCCAGTTTTCATTGAAATTTACACAGTTTAATGTCTCAATGTACTCTGAAATTAAAGCATAGAACAAATAAACAATTGGAGATTAAAAAAGAAATCATGGAATCGTTTTGTTTAACAAAATTTAATCTAAATTTTTGACTCATCAAAGTAGCCACCTTTTGCAGATATAACAGCCGAACACACTCGTGGCATTCTTTCTACAATGGAAATCAAATATTGTTCGGAAAGTTCTTCCCAACACTGTTGCAGAAGTTCCCACAAATGTGTTGCACTTGTAGGTTGCTTTGCTTTCACCCTTCTGTCCAGTTCATCCCAAACCAGCTCGATGGGGTTTAAGTCTGGAGACTGTGCTGGCCATTCCATGATTTGAAGCCTACCATCTTGTTATTTTCTTCTAAGGTAGTTCTGACATAGCCTGGAGGTATGTTTTGGGTCATTATCTTGCTGTAGGATGAACCCCTGACCAACTAGGCATATACCAGAGGGTATTGCATGGCGCTGCAAAATGCAGTGGTAGCCGTTTTGGTTCAGGGTGCCACTCACTCTGTGCAAGTCACCACTCTGGATCCAGCAAAGAGCCCCAGACCATCACGCTTCCTCCTCCATGTTTGACAGTTGGTGTCACACACCGAGGAACCATCCTTTCGCCTACTCGACGGCGCATAAAACCCTGCGTGATGAACCGAAGATTTCAAATTTTGATTCATCGGTCCATAAGACCTTCTTCCAGTCTTCAGTAGTCCACTGGCGGTGCTTCATGGCCCAGGCAAGCCTCTTTTCTTATTTTGCCATCTTATCAATGGCTTTCTTACTGCCACTGACCTGTCAAACCTGCAGCTCAAAGTCTTCTCTTCACAGTTGAAACTGAGACTTGCTTACTTCGACCAGTGTTAAGCTGTGCTTGAAGCTGTTGTCCTGTGAGCCGCCTATCACGCAAGCTGTTGACTCTCAGAAACTTGTCTTCTGATTCTGTTGTGGCTTTGGGTCTGCCAGACCTCTTCCTGTCAGAGTTTCCTCCAGTTTCCAAGTGCCTTTTGATGGTGTAGGAAACTGTACTCACTGACACCTTGGCTTTCTTTGCAATTTCTCTAAAGGAAAGACCTACACTTTTAAGGGTTATAATGGTCTGTCTGTATTCCTTTGTTAATTGTCTTTTTCTCGCCATTATGATAGCAATATACTACTTCCTGCAGTACAATACTGTCCAAATAATGCTTAAGAGGGTGTAGTAACACAGTCTGTTCCAACACTGCTTTTATACAGACAGAGGGTTTGTAAGTAATCAACAAAAGTTGGGACACCTGTAGGAATTGTTAGCATCAACTTTCAAGGCTTAATTTACTTCCATTGCTGCAGAAGAGCTGTAAGTTGTTAACCCATTACTTGTTCCCTGAAAAAGGCCTTTTGTATAACTCTGAAATGTACATTATTTTTCAGTTTTGGTAACCTAATCTTTTTTTAACCTCTGGCAGTTTACCGCTTACCTTTGTACCATTTCAGGTTATTCACTGGACTTGAACTGCTTAAATTTCAATAAAACTGGAAAAATGGGGTGTTCTAAAACTTTTGACCGGTAGTGTGTGTGTGTGTATATATATATATATATATATATATATATATATATATATATATATATATATATATATATATATATATATATATATATATATATAATAATTTGTTTGTTTGTTTGCAGTTGGGATGAAGCCTACACAAGAGAACTGCAGACATTCAAAGAAATTGGTGATGTTGGGGAGATCTGGTAATTACCATTTTAATATGTGATGAATGATGTTGCTTAACAGAAAGTTACACATTGGCAGTGCTGGATTGTGACCTTTTAATGTACTTTTCACTGAATCCACAATGGATTCAGCTTTCCTCCTTGCATATGTCACCTGATTACATTTTTTTTTTTTTTTAAATCCTGCACCCTAAATGTGTTGGTGACTTTGACATTGTCCTCCAACCTAATGTAGCTGGACCATTGGCGTGGGGTTGAACCACAGCATATCTGTAGATTAGGTCCCAGGAAGCAACCGCAACCTGCCAGACTTGAAATGTCTTCATGTACCAAATTGAAGTATTCCACAATACTTAATGCAAGAACCAGAAACACAAAAAGGGGCTCCATTGATATGGGTGCTAGTGACACATTTATTTTACAGGTTTGGAGAGGAAAGTATGGCCCGGGTTGTTCAGTGGCTAGAGAAGGAAAATATTCCACAAGATGCTTCTGTGCTTGATATTGGAACAGGGAACGGGATGTTTCTAGTGGAACTGGTAAATATATTTATAAATAATAATAATGATGTTACCTTAGACATTTCTCTATATTAATACTACCAGTACTAATCTATTTCAAAATATTCTTTTGTGTTTCATTTTTCATACAATGACTGTCTTAATAAGGATTTTAAAATGTAACCTAGTACAACATTGTGTCTATTCCCGGATTAAAAAAAGAAAAAAAAAAAAAACATTGAGTGTTGGTGAGCACTTAAGTGTGCTGAAGTTAATGGATGCTCATACTGAAAGCACTCTTACGTGAGCACAAGCACTCAAGGGTTTTTTTTTCTGATTATGTCCATTGTTGTCTGACTCGTTTAGTTCAACCTGATTACACTGTAGTAGCAGCAGCCACTCTAAAATAAGTAACACAATTGAATTATCAAATTGAGAGGCTTGTATCCAATTCGTCTTTTTTTTTTTGATTCTTTAAGGCAAAATGTGGGTTTACCAATCTGACTGGAATCGATTACTCCCCTGCTTCTGTTGAGCTGGCAAAAAATATCATGGCAAAGGAGGAACTGACTAACATCAGAATCATGGTAACATTGGCATATGATATATTGGATATTGATATTTAATGCATTTAAAATTGTGTTATTTATATTTCCCCAAATTAGTTGCGTTTTACTGTCTTAACTGCAAAACAATTACTACTTTTAACAAGCATGTTAATGATATTCACGCCCTGCCATGAAAATTAGAGCCGTCATAACGTCAAATCACTATGACCTGCATCCACGGTATGCTCATGTAAAAGTATGTATTTTACATAAAGAAAGATGTCTTTATCTACCACCAGGTTATGGTGCACCTAAAAAACTTGAACTAATGAAGCTTGAGCAAGTTTCATGCAAACAGTTTTTTTTATATATAAATATACCAGCTACAGCAACTTTTAATTGAGATTTCACAAGAAGTGAAAGTGTTTAGATCTTACTAACCTTTTTTTTTTTTTTTTTTTTTTTTAATTATTATTATTGAAAAAAAGCCGGAGGTATTTAGGATTGTTGGCCAAAGCTTTGTTTTCTTTACTTTCAGCCTGTTTGCATTTTTTCATTTCCTCTACTCTTCCAACCCAGACTACAGAACGGATCATTCACAAGCTGCTCTAGTTTGTGCTTGGTGTTGAAAGACACTGTTCAGATTTGACCGCTAATATTGGGTCTGCAAAGAGTCCTTAATTTAAAGGATACATTGGCTTGTTTTCTGTTTCGAAAACTGGGAAGCAAATGGCAGGGTGCCAGATGTACTTGTGGTTATCATTGCAAAATAGTTTTCCCACCTTGTGCACAAATTAATACCTCTCTGTGTATTTAAAAATTAAATACATATATAAATAAATTTAATTCCATGGTCTAGTGTAATATGCTAGTAGTTTCTGTGGGTTCAAAACAGGATTAATTGTGTTGCTTTAGGGTAAATATTGACCATGGTCAAGCTGAAATCTTGTTCAGATCAGGCTTGTGGCAGACTGACCGCATCCTGCCCTGGACCTTCTCTGTGGTACAAGAGGGTCTTCAGTGTCGACAGCTGTAAATCCAGCACACTTGCTATGCTTCAAATTCAACCTAAATTAAACCAGCGCACTCTCATCCGTTCAATTCACTGGGCAGAGATGGCGATTCATTACCGTGTGTGTGTGTTTAAAAAGTCACAGTCTGAGTAACACCTTTCAAAGCTACACTGCTGCGAGATAAAGCCCTCTTTCATTTGCTATTTACTTGGCAGACAAATTAGGGAGAGATTGGGAAGGTAGAGGGGGGCAGGGGGACAGGGGGCAGGGGACAGGGGGCAGGGGATGTTTACAGTAATACTCCTTCTGTTGGCTCCCGAAATGTGAGGAAGTGGACAAGAGCTAAGATGTGCCAGCTGGACAAAAGATCTCCGACATAAAACTTAACCTGTGTTCAATGCAATTGTAAACCCTCCTGTCTCTTGTTTGCATTGTAACCAAATATTTTACAACTTATTTTGTTAATTCAAGTATAATATCTATAAATATATTCTTTTGAAAAAAAAAGCAGTTTATTACAAATAATTTCTCGTACTTGCCGATGCTGTTTTCTGGTTAATTCATGCTTTGCCACTTAAACATGCTGTGTGATCCAGGAAGAAGACTTTCTCAGCCCCTCTCCTGAGCTGTCAGGGTTTGACGTGTGCATCGATAAAGGGACGTTTGATGCGATCAGTCTGAACCCAGAGAACGCGGCAGAGAACAGAGAGCAGTATGCTCGGGCTGTGCGCTCGGTGCTCAAAGACGACGGGCTCTTCATTATCACATCGTGTAACTGGACCAAAGACCAGCTTCTTAGCATTCTCTGCAAAGGTGCGTTACCATTTTATTCTCCTGACAATCTGGTCTTGTTTCGAAACTCTCTTTGGTGCTTCAGCAGCGGCTGGTTAGGCATTGGCTGCGAGGAAGCAATAGCAGTCCCACTTGTAGAGACATTATTATTGTTGTTGTTGTTGTTTTACTGTTTTTCTTTATCCATGGTGGGGAGTGAGGAGACGCTTATTTGTAAGTGTGCAGGATCTGGTTGTTTGTGTTTCACTCATCCTGTAAAGTTCTTGCTGTACCCCTGTTTGCAGTTTTGTCTTTCAGCCTCTGTATCTGTTAATTCAGCTGCTTCCTAGTAGCTCACTCAATGTATTTCACTTCGTGTCTTTTCAGGATTTGAGATTCAGCAGGAGTTGCCAACCCCTAGCTTCCAGTTTGGAGGGAGAACCGGGAACAGTGTGACAGCGCTGGTTTTAAAGAGGAAGAACTAAACACTTAAACTTAAATACAGGATTGAACCACAAATAGCCTTTCTGGGAAGGAGTCTTCCTTGTTGCCAATTAAACTTTTGAAAGGGCGTGTAAAAAGGTCCTAGGAATCTACGGCAACATTTTCTACAAAGGATTCGGATTACATGGAGTTTTGTTATTTTTACATGACAGAATTTATGCAGAACTTTAAGTTTATGCAACATTAGGAAATCATTTCAAGGTGCTTTTTATATTAAAATTTGCATAAAAATATGGAGACATTTTCACAGCCATTACCCTGACTGTCCAGGAGGGCAGCTAACTTGACCTCTCTGTCAGCATTGGTTTCATCTGCCATAAATGCTGAGCCTGCAACCAACTGTAAAGTTTTACTTCAGGAATTTGCATTCATTTCCCCAGCTGATTTTGCTCAGTTTTTATTATAAGCATCCTCCAAAGATATTTTTGCCAGCATTATTGTTAGTAAAGCTGTTTCTGTCAGCTTGAGAACATAAATGTTACAAATGTGCATCTTTTACAGTTAAAGTTGTCTCTTTGAAACTGTGAGAAGGTTGAACCATTTGAGATCAGAAACAGAACAGCAGGTGGGGGTGTTCTCTAAAGTGTTAGATACTTTACAGCACCTGATCGCTGACAGGCACCAAGGCATGACACATTTTGTTTTATTTTATTCCCATGTATAGAGCTCCAGTTGTGATTATAGAGGGTAAGAATATCTTTGGTAAGAATGTTCTTTGAATTGCTGGAACGTGGGGATGCATACTGTATATCACACTTGTGTTCTACCGTTGCCTCTGCAGTTAAATCTTTTTTAAACTCTGTGCAGTATCATAGGGCACAAGGATTTTTCCATGCCAATTTTAAATGTGTCACGCAAATTCAGGTTTTAAGTTTTTATTATAAAAAAAAATATAACATCCGTGTGTACAGTAAGGCCTTTTCTTGTTCATGCATTTTATTAATAATTAAAGCACTTCAGGCATAATGGTATCTCGGCAAATCCTAGCATTGCCCTGTGTTCTGTGATACCAGACATTCCTTGCATTAGCTAGCATTATGCTTTGTGTACAAAAATAAATATTGCTGTCAAATGTACTTAGAACTGGTGCAGTAAATGCCAATTTTCAGCTTGACGGTGAATGATCCAAATGTGTTTTAAGGTCCCACTTTATAATTGTCATAGTACCTGCTATTATATTTCCTGGGCAAAAGGTAAGCTCAAACCACTGAGCTACACATTTCCTTGGAATTGTTAACTGATTGTCCAATTTAAATAGGGGCATCACGTTCCTTTACATTAAAAACTCTACCATGTCTTTGTGCACGCTCTGATGTTAATGACACGGTTCTTGGAAAGTGTTACAGGTTTGCATGGGCACGTTGAGTGGCAGTTGTCCAGACACTACAGTCTTAATCCTTCAAAAAGGTATTTGTTTGAGAGGTTGCTAAGGAACTATTTAACAAATATGGTTAGGGAGGAGAGAAAATCTGCCAAAACCTTCTAGAATGGTTGTTGGGTCAATTTTCAGAAAGCACTCCTTAAAGTCCTGGCAAGGTATCTGTTCGTTTAAGAACACTCACCCACAAGATGCAGAATAAACAGCTGAGCCAACCTTTTCAGCGCCTGGTTGTTGTAACAGTAGGTCAAATGAATCCCTAGCTTGATCAAGCAATCTAATTAGAAATGTGCATGATTACCTGCATGTACAAATGTGTGTGGCATGTAAAAACGGACTAGAAAGATCAACTGATTAAGATCTAGTGCCCCATAAGGTACAGATTTTTTACATATTTTAGAAGGGTGATTATTATTAGCTTATTTGATCATTCCTAGATGTGTTTACTGCAGAATGTAATCAAATTGCAATTTAGTGGGGAAAAACTTTTAATTTTTTTTTTCTGATATACAAACAAGTTTAAATATTTGATTTAAAATCTACTGCTTCAAGTTGGGACAGGAGTACTCTATTTAGATCACAGAGTGACGATTTAAAGGGTAAGAATTTGGTATGTACATCTCTGCTCTTTAAAATTGTGCCAAGGGATCCATAAAGAACAAAACAACAGATAGTTACAATGCCTCCCTGTGAATGTTGGGGGCAAGTGAGTGAAGCATATTGTGAAATGTCATCTGATACCTTCATTGTACCAATAACAGACTAGTGTGCTTCACAAGGACCCATGTGGTTGTAATCTCTAGAATGTATTTACAGTATATGAAACTGGGCAGGACATATGCAGTGTGGATCTGTGCTGTATACGACATTTAATGGCAACATGAGCTGTTTTAAACTCTGATTTTTGTAAAGCGTTCAATGTTATAAAGGCAGTACCTCAAGTTGAAATGCAATGCAACAAATATTTATGGTTTTTTTATTATTATTTTGTATCCAGGGAAACTGCTTGAAGTATCTTCTTGTGGTGATTTAACATGTTCAGTGAATAGCTGTGCAGATTTAAAAACCGTCTAGTGCAGCATGAATGTGGAAAGCAATGACTCTCACAGTACCTGTTTAAAGCAAGACATTCTCTCCCTATTAAGTCATCAACATAAAACCATTAATAGTCGCACAGAGAGATGTGTTTGAAATCGGTTTATATTTAATCTGGTGCAGTGCATTCCCCACCAATGGAATTAGGGTTCATCTCCGTTTTAGATTTCTATTTACAATGTATCAAAATAATCTCCAAAACAACCACGGATTAAAAATAAAATAATTAAAAAAAAAACTTTATGAAAAGGTTTCTGAAATCCATATATGTCACCCTTTTCACTGCCCCTTTGTTAAACGGTTGAACTTCACTCCAATACATTGTATTCACTTTGAAAGGTCTCTGTTGGGCTGGGGTATGAGGTGGAGTCTGCTGCAGAGACCATTAGGACTGCTCTATAGGGTTGAGCCCCGTGCTGCAAAGCCATGGAAACTTATTGGGAAAGTGAAAAGGTGAAATGGTCTTTGCACACAAAGTTGCTGAGTAGTGCCTGAGCTTGTCATTATATGGGCGATCCACATGCTTGAACCGACTTGCTCACAATCACAAAGCTGTATGAAAATCACATTGTTCTGGATGGGGGGGTGTGTGTGTGTATATATATATATATATATATATATATATATATATATATATATATATATATATATATATATATATATAATTAACAACATCTAGCTTTTCCCAATTCTCAAAGTATTGACCGCCACTATAGTTTATTATTTTAAGATGGAGTCTGCGCCACCTAGCCTGACCGAAGCAATTTAGCCACTACATATATTATAGTAGCATTTGGGAGGCTAGTGACCCAGTCACAAAGGAGAATCGTCCATCAGCTGACGGCTCCGGAACAAACAACACGTGGCTCCAAATACTATCAAATTCCGTATGAAC
Source organism: Acipenser oxyrinchus oxyrinchus (assembly GCA_030684275.1). Classification (NCBI taxonomy): domain Eukaryota; kingdom Metazoa; phylum Chordata; class Actinopteri; order Acipenseriformes; family Acipenseridae; genus Acipenser; species Acipenser oxyrinchus. The sequence goes on along the minus strand of CM060257.1, from coordinate 47,064,765 downwards.
TGATTAATAGTTTCAATTACCAGAAAAAAACTCTACTTCCTTGATTTTTCCTACTCTAGAGTAGACCGTGCCAAGTGTAACCGGGCAGAAGCCAAGGAAAAGTTATCGTCGTCTTTGTTGGAAACGGCGAGCTGTAACTTGCAGAGGTGGACTGGGTCCGGGCTGACATTTGTTATAAATCTTGAGGAGGGAGCGCCTAGTTTCAGGTGAGTTTCGCAGAAATGCATGACGTAGATGTAGCGCCCCCCACCCCCCGCAGCTGAGAAATGGTTTGGCTGTGTGCGGATATTGTTCCAATGTGTAAAGTAAAGGGTCTGTCCTGCTGTTGGTACAGTTTATTACAGTCAGTCAGTGAGAGGAGCTGGAGTGGTTGTGGAATGTGATGTGCACGAAGGGTGTTGATTTCTTCGCAGTTCTTTTGTTTGCATGTGCAGAAGATGACATTATGAACTCAGGCTGACTGAAGACAGATATTTGCTATTGGTGCTTGCAACATCCCAATCCTTTGATGGAGAGAATATAAAAAAAGATTCTTGCTCCCGTGGGTATTCCATTATTCTTTTGTGTGTGTGTGTGTGTTAATTTAATATATTTAACGATACAGTCATGTAACGTCAAATGTGATGCAGGCAAGTTTCTGTATATAAATGTATTTAATTAAAAGTTGCATTGATGGAGGTGGTTTGTTCTTTGCAAGTTTTTACCGTTTTTATATATATTTTTTCATCAGCACCTTGGTAGAACAGACTATGTTTGTGTGGAGACACACCAGGCAGTAATGCTTTAATAACACGAGCTTAAGACGGGCGTTAAGTTATTTGCAAACTGTGTATTTCACGGTACTACTATATTGCGAAGTATCTGGGATTTCAATTCTTCTTCGCACGACTTGCGTCCTTGAATGTACGGTTGTGAAGTCGCATTTTTGACAAGTTACAGAGGTGGGCAATGGAAAGTTCCACGGGGGTAAGCCATAGTGTTTATTTACCAAGTACTACACTGTCATCCAAGCTACTTAGAGTTTTTTGCTTCTTAAGGATCTGATAAAATGACATGCAATAAATGACATGATGTCTGCAGTCACAAATACCTCAAAACGAACTGAGCCTACCGTTATGTTTAAAACGTGCTTTGTTGCATTGGTATTGTAATGTTTGACGAATGCAAAGCACCAGTTCAGGTTTATATTTCTGTTGACACCTTATTTTGCTACAAGAATTAAAATGTATCCAAAATAGTGGACTATGACCGTTCTGTGCATTTGTCTGCCAAGAAAGTAATATGTTTTGATCGTTCGACTGTACTAGCTCGTGATCACCGCGTCTGTATAGATTTGGCATGGTGTGGGTCCTGATTTAAAATTATAATTTTGCTTTGTTACAGGAACTGCACTATTAGTGTTGCTACGGAAAAAAGCTCAAAAGCCATTGCATATAGAGTATGCACCAGGTATAGGTCAGTATAAGGAAGCATACGGGTTTATAGCTTCTGCTGCATGGAGTAGAATTGTTGACTGGGAGACTGGGGAGCAATTAATGACAAGGAATGTAAGGAATAGGATCTCCAGCAAGCCTGAAATACCAGCATGCGTCCGCTTAGCTCTTGTCCTCTGTGCTACCTGCTCAGATTTCTAGACCTCCGTAGTACATTCTAGCTAGATCCTTGAACAAACTACCGGTATGTTAAGAAAAAGCTCCATTCTGGCTTTTCACTTGAAATTGTTGCAACAAACTGTATGATTGTATTATGGATGAACAACAAATATTATATTTGGCATTCTAGAGTCTCTCAAACTGCATATTTCTTAATTCTTCTTCTTCTTCTTCTTCTTCTTCTTCTTCTTCTTCTTCTTCTTCTTATTGGTGTTGGGTACCCTTACTAGTAGACCCTGAACACACCTCGATCAGTGATAATCTTATTTTGCACACATACTTTTAAAAGCTTCACTTTGCATAACATAAACACAGTATTTAAATACTGCTTTCCTTCTTTCCAGTGGGGCTCAGACAGCTGGTTCCTTTCTATTTTGAACTCACATGGAATTCTTTTGTCAGGCTTAATGCTAATTTAAAGTGGAAAAGCTCACTTGGTCATACAGTATGTGAGAACTTGTTGCAAATCTACAGAAATGTACTGGTAAAAAACAGAAGATGCATGGAATATTAGATGCTGTTGAGCAGAATGCCCACTGGGGATGCATTGAGAAAACAAAAAAAGAAAAAACTGAGGTGCCTTGTGGTTGACACATGTTTGCATTGCACAACATTGAATGGGCCTTGTTCCTTTCAGCTGACAGCAGTCAGGTCTAGTTTTTTTGTTGTTAGTAAAACACTGGCCAAGTTTGCATTTATTTTACTTTATTTGTTTAAAGATACTCTTACATCTCTAGAGCAAACTTGGATGTGGTGTAATGAATGTACCTGGTGCTTGTTTCGTTGTTCCCATGCTGGTCACAGTATTTATACAGGTTATGTTTGTTTGTGGAGCACTGGGAACATACTTGTGTCCTTGAAGGACTGACAAATACACTTGAGCTGAATCCAGTGTTTTTTTTTTTAGAAATGGGTTTTAAGGCCAGGGTGGCAGAAACTTTATAAACTCCTCTCTTGAAATCTTAAAATACATGACAAACACCATAACAGTTTTTCTTTTAAACAGAATACTGATAATATGCAGAAGTAATGCTAGATAAGCCATTCATACCAATGCGGTTTATGTGAGTATTCTGGCAAATGGAGCACCGAATGGGAGATAATTAATCTAGCTTCCTTCCTTTCACAACCTTCTCCAAGGCTCCAGTGTACAGCAGGCCACTACTAATTGACCCACCTAACCATCAAGTTTGCAGTGCTGGGGTTGGGAGATCACCAGTAGCAGAAATCTGCTTAGCAATTCCTGAAAGAACCCATTGACACATTTGGCTGTGGGGTAGTTTTGAAACTGCATGTGAGTTAGTGTTTTAATTAAATTTCAGAACTGCTAAGGAATTCCCCTGTATGAGTGGCATGGCCACTCTTTTTAGTTGTGGTGTTTGCGAATGGAAACATGGAGTATTGTTATTTACGCCAATGCGGCGGCTACAAATCTCTCTTGATCAGGATGTAATTTGTAGGCAGCTGTAGCTTTGTTTCTCGTCTGTGCCATTTGGTAGCAGCTTGGAGGTAACTAAACTGTAAAGCCGATAACAAGCTGATAATAAAGCAAACAATAAAATAGTTATAAAAAACTACCTGTTGGTTATGTCTGTCCTAATTGAACAAATACAGTAGGTATTTAAGATTTCGTTAGCTATTGACCACCCGGTGATATAATTTGGGTGGTCAGCTTGCTCATCTGCTTGAAGGGCAACTGGACCAGCATACAATGAAATGGACACACAGACTGCTAATCCAGTGTTGTTCCAACATCTAAATCCATCCCAAATCATAGCTGCATAGTTCATGAAACAGGGACATAGTTCATAAAAAGGGAATTAAAGTGGAGGAAACTGTTTGGAAATGTGGCTCTACAGCACTGAAAGAAAAGAAGGCCACTGAAGCATGTCGAGTTTCACATTTTTGTTCTTTAAATGAAAGTATTGTATTGTTAGAACTCAGGACGGAACTCACCGGAGAGAACTTTTCTGTGCTTTGAAAAACTGGCTGCCTGATTTTCCTGTGTCTGCTTGTTGTGTTGTGAGTCACTTGTACTTCCAGAATCGTATTTGTGGGTTGTATGAAGAAATCTCTGGAGCCGTTTTTATTGTATGGGTGTGTTTCCATGACTGGTTTATGTTGTTACTAATAAATTATTAAAAATGTACAAGAATAAAAATGGACGTTGACACAATTTATACACGCAACGCAATCCCCCTGTGGGATGGGGAGCATTGTCGTCAGGACAAAGCATAAACACAGGGTACTGATGCATGTTCAGGATTGCACCAGCCTAACCCTTCAGGTACTTGAGCCACAGTGAGAGGGAGACTACCCTGAGTCCACAGGCTAGGCATTGTGCAGTATTGCATGCAAGTTCCAAACATCTATTCATCATCATGAAGCTGTTTATCTTTCAGTGTTTGCTGCTGTTCTGTTTCTGCATTCTAGCAATCATTTGACATTTCTGGATGTTCACTTACAGTAAGTATATTTCTTCTATAATTGTTCATGTAATATTTTTAAACAGCTGTTGTCAATGAAGGGGGGGAGGGGAGTGAATGCATTTGAATTTCCTTATGAGTTGTTTCCTGTGTACAATAGTGCCAGTATGGTAGCATGGAACTGCTATAGATTACCAGTGCATATGGATTAATAGCACTCCTACATGTACACTATATGAATATCCGTACAAGTTCTTACTGTGGGGTTCCTCTCACACACATGTCTAATTGGAAGTGGCTCTACACCGTGAATGACAGAGATCTCCAAACTCATTCCACTTGATTCATGACCAATTTAAATCTCATTCCAGTCTTTCTCTTAGACGTAATGGGTAGAAATTACTATTTCCCCTCGAGCTAGTCACATACATAGACATTTTTTTTTTCTCTTTATTTATCTCACTCCTTCGGTTCTCACAGTGAGTCACAGTTTGTAGCTGTGTCTTGAAGGGAAGTGGTTGTGTAAGGTTTTGCTTTTGGAAAATAATAGTTTGCATCTTGTATATCAAATATTATAACCCTTCTGAAACTGTAGCTACTCACTGTTTTTTTGTTGTTCTTTTGCATTTTATGATTGAGCTATTGCATGCAAGCTTGCAAAATAATACAGGGTTGGGTTATCTTGTACGACTGCTAATAACATACATGAGATGACATTAGCACATACTCACCCTAGATATGCTTAGCTTGTATGCATTTTTAAAGCCACTGTACTCTGCCAATCGTTTTTAGTGTGTTTAAGCTCCTGACGCCAACTTTGCTCTTTGACACAAGGAACAGAGAAGAGAGAGGTTGTTAAGCTCTTATAAATGTTGTTGTTGCACCCTTTCTCGAGCCATGTGATTTGAACAGTCCCATCACCAATATCAACACCAAGTTTGTACTACTAATTGAACTCAGACCATACTTGCATATACTGTGTGTGTATATATATATATATATATATATATATATATATATATATATATATATATATATACTGATGCACAATGAAAACGCAACTGTCTAAGTTTTACATCACTAGCTCATTTGGCACTTACATAATGTTATTTACATTTTAAATAGTGAGCAGATAGGTTTGTTGATTGTTTGAGTAGTATTGTTCCTTGGGACAACAAAATACTGAGCTCAGGTCATGTGATTTCATAAAACACCAGGTGCTCAGTGTTTGGTATTTGAGTTGAGTTAAAATTGCCAAAATGAGTTGATTAATAATCTGTATAAATAGCCATTTGAAAAGACATGATTTTAATTAACACAAGAACAGCGAAAGATACGACCATGCCCCGCTTGAGTAATGAAGATCACCTGGTTGCTTTTGGCATGATTGAAGGCAGCCTGTCTGTGAGAGAAGTTGCCCGGAGAATGAGATGTTTTGCTTCAACAATCAGCAGACTAGTCCAAAGAAACTAGGAAACCGGTTCTGTGAGGGACAGGCCACGTCCTGGAAGGCAGAGGGTCACCACACCGGCCCTGGACCGTCACATCTGACTGATCCATCTGCGTAATCGTTTTCAGTCTGCAGTGGCTACAGCACGAGACATTCCAGGAAGAAATAACCCGCCCATCAGCAGAATGACTGTAGCTCGTTGTCTGCATGAAAATGATTTGCATGCTCGGAGGCCGTTCAGGGGTAACATGTTGACAGCTGAAAGATGAAATCGCCGTCTTCTGTGGGCCAGAGAACATCTGAGGTGGTCTTCTGTGGGCCAGAGAACATCTCAGGTGGTGGCAGAGAGAGTGGTGGAGTGTTTTATTCACCGATGAATGTCGTTTTGCTCTTGACAGTCCTGACGGAAGACAACGTGTGTGGAGACGTCATGATGAGCGTTATGCTGACTGTTGCGTTGTTCAAGTCAACCAGTGGCTCAGTGGAAGTGTGATGATGTGGGGAGGAATCTCCTTTAACACAAGAACGCCTTTGGTGCAGATTGAGGGCAACCTTACTGCTCAGTGATACATTGATGAAGTCCTTGACGCAACAGTTTTTCCGTTCCTGCAAGCCAATCCGGAAGTGTCGATTTTCCAGCAGGACAATGCAAGACCACACAGTGCTAGGATTATAATTGCACGACTTCAAGAAAACAATGTCGAGGTCTTGCCATGGCCAGCTTTTTCTCCTGACCTGAGTCCAGTAGACAGAGGAGACAACCGCGACCAACCAACCTTCGCCAGCTGGCAGCAGGTGCACAGGAAGAGTGGCGGAACATCCACAGCAGCCTATCCAGAGGCTGATCAGGTCTATGCGTCAACGCTGCCAGGATTGTGTTAATGCTCAGGGAGGTCATACCCAATACTTTGTAATGTTTTCATTTAGACAGTGTGTCACGTTTCATACTGAAAACTTATACTGATTCTTTGATCTGTATTTTTGTTCATGTTTTCTGTGAACAAAAATACAACTCAACCAGAGCTGTTGCCCGACCATCTCAGATTTTGCTAGAAAAATTCACCTGGGGACTATGTGGTACTTTAGCCTCACCAAAGTGGCCATAAGCAATGCTCGAATGCATGACAAATGCAACTTCAAAAATCCAAAATCTGTGGATACCAATATGTTTTGCTTGATTCTTGTAGATCTCATCAACATCTATCCAAAAATATCTTTGTGTGATGTTTTGAGCCCCCCACTTGAGTTATTTCAGCCTAAACTTGGTAGAAATACCAAAAATTCAAATTTCAGAGTGGGCTAATGACCAGTGGGGGGACTTGAAACCAAAAGTGTTTCACAAAATTTGGAAGACTGGTCCCTAAGGTTCTTATAGCAATACTAACATTTTAGGAGCCGCATCCCCTACAGGGCAAAGGGTTGGGCTGAAGTTCGAATCAAACTGGTCACTTCCCTCACGTCTGTCAACTTGCCAAAAGTGAGTTAGGTGCTCCTGGTATATCTTTATCGAAAGCCCTGTTCTTTTCGAGTCGAGCGAGGTGCTACACATGATGGTAGCGTCCAAGTTGAGCCCAGGGTGATTTTTCTGGTCAGGGTCACTTTTTCATTTTTGGTTGACCTTTGCCAGGTCACAGCTCGAAGGGGGAAAAAAAAAAAATGATTAGCATTTCTGAACTCAGCAGGCCCGAAAACCCCCAGGTGAATTTTTCTAGCAAAAATCTGAGACGGTCGGGCAACAAAATGCCTCTTTTCTGGTTGAGTTGGCGCGGAATGACCCATATCTAATAGCCTTGAGATAGCATAAGGCACAGATGTCAATCACTAATGTTTCAAGATACTTTAAATTACTGAAATCTTTACATAGAAACGCAAGGGCAGCAGAATACAGTGTTTTGAGAGTTTGTATTTCCATATTGCATAGTTATGGTGTATAATTGGACCTGAAAAACTGCTGCCTAGATTTCATCCAAAGAAAATAATGTTCCAAAAGGCATGAAATTGCTTCCTGGTTTCTATGTATTTCAATTCCCTCCAGAGAGCTGCAAGCGTTTCAAGTGGTAGATATTTTCTAATGACAACACCATAAATAATCATTATTCTATTGTCATGCCAGGAGAGATTGAACTGATAGACATGGTGTAGCCTGAGACTGAAACTTTGAACCCCCAGGACTCTCAGGGGTGCCTCTGTCAGAACTGAGGAAACGTGTGTGCTGCAGAGGGGATTACTGTAGTGGTGGAGAAGCAAGTACAGGGATGGAAATAACTCCCTTTGCAAAGCAGTTTCACCCATTCCAGGTTTTACTATGAGCTTGATTAATCACAGTGTATTGGCAACAAGCTCAGGTGTGTCTTATTAAACTCGTAGTAAAAGCAAGAATGTATCAAACTGCTATGCAATGGGAGTCTTATTTCCATCCCTGTATTATCTTCTGCTTCTGTGACAACTGTGGAAACAGATACATTCTCAAGTCAGCATGCTTACTTTACTGTAGCTTGAATTTTACTGTCAAGTTTTGACTGAGTAGCAGCCTGTCGCCTTTCACGAGCAGTGATCGTCACAAACACATTTGGAAACAATAGATAAATAGAAATTGTGATAGCTACCCCTACGCCAGGGGAAATTGTAAGTGTGTATCGTATCACAGATTTGATATCCATGCATGCATTCTACATGCAGCACTGCATTCGGACTGTCGAAAGAGTGTTGCTGTTGGTTTGGTTTGCATTCTGCTTGGCTGCTTCTGTCCGTGATGTCTCTTCAGACACTCTGAATTGAGAAGCTTTTATTTCAAGATTTTTATAAATGAAGATCATTTAATCAATCCAACATTCTACAGTGCGGTCTGGTGTTCTCTAAACAATGGTTGCTGCACGGTACATGCTGGCTTTGAGGTGTGAATGGCTTTAGTATTACCCTGTTTTGATTGTAGAAAAATCTGTCACCAAGAAGCGTGTACATTTATAGCCAGTAGAGTATTGGAAAAGCAGTATATGTAACAGGGTCTGGTGTGCTTTGACTGCTGTGGAGGAACTGAGCTGCTTTTAAAGATATGGGTTTCCAACCAAACAGTACTGTGTGAACCGAAGCTGTCCCATCAGGATTAGCTTTAATATGGATTCTGGATTGTGTCACTGAAGTGTGTTTATCCATGTGGTATCGAAGTACTGGGACAGGCAATTACAATACCTTCTAGCGGTCTTTCTTTTGAATGATTCTGTTGGCATTAAAGATTCATGGAAGTTCAGATTTTTCTTTGTTCTCCTTGTGGTGCATAGGGGATACTTCCAGTATTTTTTTTCAGCTTGCAGGTTTTCAGTTCATTGCCATGTAATTCTATAGTACGTATTTATACTTGCACTGCTGGATAATGCAATGCCAGGATTGCTGCAAGTGGCAGCACATGCTTTCCAGCACAAGATCAAAGGTGGCATGCCAGCTGCAGTATTGTCAAGTATGCAGTCATAAAATATGGACCGCCTGGGATACATAATGCCAGGGAAATTCTAGATGACCCTACTGAGCAGTTAATTACCTCTACTGATTTGTACTGATCTCTAGTTAACCAGTTCTTTAATCCTTTCTCCTTCACAGTCTGCCAGGATGATGTGGTCTATACCGACTGTTGCAAGTTAAAGTGACAGATAAAATAAGTGACAGATTTTGAATACTTGCTGTGTTCCTTTCCTTGCGCTGGGTAATCAAGGATAAAAAAAAAGGTGTTATTGCTTTGTAGCCTAGTGACGGCATACACAGAAGTCTATTTTAAAATAGACATTTTAAAAAATCACTTTTTTCTGCAAAAAATAGAAAGATTCTGACTTTGCTAACTTGCCGGGATTTGAACCTGCGAAGGGCCATCACTGTAGTGCACTGTGCTTTCACTCCATGCTGTCTTGTTTGTTCTTGAATTATGATGACCTTCATTTTTCCATCACAGACATCTAGGTTGTCTTGACCCCTCCCAGCATACGGGAATAAGTCAGTGACCGGAGAAATTGTATTACTTAACCCATGACCAATGAACAATTTGCCAAATTAGCATAGGAAATTAAAACTAGCCTTAGGAGCCCCATCCTATATTGTTGATCCAAAGTGATAAATGACAGTAATGTGAATCATATGTATGTGGTTGGCTTTCTCTGCCGAAGATTAAACACAAGCTATCTCTATTCTCCCACTGAGGTTTATCTTGGCTTCTGTCCCTAGCGTATGGCCAGTGGGGTCTTGTGATCCCTTGCTGATGTCAGCTCTTTGTTTCCCACGGTGTTTCATCCTCCACACAACAGCGCTTTGTTCTGCAGACACCGCCAGGGCTAATGTCAGGTTAGCAAGCTCCTTCTCTCTCTCTCTCTCTCTCTCTCTCTCTCTCTCTCTCTCTCTCTCTCTCTCTCTCTCTCTCTCTCTCTTTCTGTACATTGAATTAATTGAATATCTTTTTCAGAGGTTGGCAAACTTTTATGAGGCATGGTCTGGAGAAAAAGATTTGGCTCTTTAATCACTCACCATGATAGCATCTCCATGTGGCTTCCATCAACTGTTTTAGAGCTGTCTTGGGTGAGCTGCTAATAGAAGAAGGTGTTAACCAGGAGGTCACGGATATTCATAACCTGCCTGGGGAGTCCCTGGATCTGCTTTGACTACCAGCGCTATGTTACTGTGTGGACGTGTGCTTAGTCAGGGCTGTTCTCCAGTTTCTGGATATTAAATATTCTGATGGCCAGATTTTTGGTCTGTTAGCACCAAAGACTGCCTCCATTTTTCAGCAAGGAAAAAAAAAAGATTTAAATCTATGGCACCAAGAAGCAACTGGAATGTTTGTAGAAGCAGTTCAATTTAGTTGTTTTCTTATCAGTTTCATTTAATTGTTTATCTTCTCAAAAGTTGAAAACAGAATGAAAACTGAGCCCAGCACTGACCCAAGAGAAACAATAAAAATTGCAATTCCACAGTTACATTTGTGATATCCTATCACCAGGTGACACAACACGTTAGATGAAAAGACAGGTGCCTTGATTGGCTGAGCTGGTCTTCATGATTTACTTTATAGTAATAGCTTTTATTAGTAGAACTTGTTCAATAGATCTGACTGCCTTGTGACCTATCATGTGGAAGGCTCTCTTTGTATTGTATTGTCATTGGCTTATTACCCTTCATACTGTGTGTGTGTGTGTGTGTGTGTGTGTGTGTGTGTGTGTGTGTGTGTGTGTGTGTGTGTGTGTGTGTGTGTGTGTGTGTGTGTGTGTGTGTGTGTGAGTGTGAGTGTGAGTGTGAGTGTGTGTGTGTGTGTGTGTGTGTGCTGTTTCTCTTTGAAGATAGTAGGTATAGACTAAACACACAAAAAAAAAATAATAATCAATTTTAATGTGTACACTGGAAATGCTGTAAGTTACTTTACATCTCTGTTTGAGGCATGTAATGCTACCTATGCACTAAGATCAAATGACTTTTAAAATCCCTAAATTGAGATCTGATATGGACCAACATGCTGTTGTATATCAAGCATCTCATGATTTTATTATGTTATTTCTCTTGCTAGGACCCCCTTGTAAATGAGATGTATATCTCAAGGGTTCTCGTCTGGTTAAATAAAAAAAAATAAACAAATAGGATACTGGAACCCCAATGCAGTAGAAGTTAAAGCTTGTGATTTTGCATGATGTATAAGACACTAAAGGTCATTAAGAAAAGGAGCCAAGAGCAGACAGTGAGACGGGATCGTTTTCCTGCCCGTAGTTTTCTTGCTCTTCTTGCTTGTAGTTTATGATGTGGAAAAAATTAAAACTTTTTCTGTCTGTCTTGTTTGCACAGTGATTGGAGGAGGTTTGGAAAGCATCCCAGTAGAGTCTCCCCGTGGTCAGCCAATGGAAAGCAACCTCGCTGAACTTTTCAACTGCGGACGCTTTGAAACGGGACGCAACGGCCGTTAAAAATGGCTCCTGTTGACCTTTGCCTGCACTGGAGTCGATTGGGACAAGCAAGTGTGTTACCATGGTGATCATCCTTACCAAGAAACTGGAAAAGAAGAAGGGTGCTAATGATGTAACACACAGAGCCTCAAACTCTGAACTGGTAAGAGATGGAATATTACAGTAATTGCAAAAACACTGTTTTGTTTAGTTTCTTTAACTCCTTTTAGTTTAGATATATTTGACTTCTCAAAGAATCATTCCTGGATTTTGTTCCTTAACTACATACATATATAACTGTATTGTTTTGTTGCCCTTTGAGCAGGAGTGTAGTATTACAGTATGTGTGCCCTGGAAAACAATGCCTATTGAAACTCTGTGGACTGTACACACTCATGTAGGCCCTCATTTACAACTACAATTATTATTAATTTCGTAGCCGCTGCCCTTATCCAGGGCGACTTACAATTGGTACAAGATATCACATTATTTTTACATACAATTACCCATTTTTACAGTTGGGTTTTTACTGGAGCAATCTTGGTAAAGTACCTTGCTCGAGGGTACAGCAGCAGTGTCCCCCACCTGGGATCGAACCCACAACCCTCCGGTCAAGAGTCCAGAGCCCTATCCACTACTCCACACTGCTGCCCATGTTGACTCTCTTCAGGATGTACACAAACAACACAGTAGATACAGTAAGAGTTGTGTGCATTAATATACAGGCAGTTTACTCATTTGCTGGAAGCAGCCAATTAAGGGAGTCCCCAGTCAAAGTCATTTTTTTGTCTTTGTGTTCCTGACCCAAGCCGAGGAATATGTTTCTTGGTTTTGCATATTGTTATTAATGTCTGTGCCATGGTGTGGTTTCTGCTATAAATATCAAATATAAAATAAAAACAGTTTGTATCTCTGGGGTTTCCAATTGCCACAGACATGGCATTGTTCATTGAACCGAGTTTACATCAGATAGGGTTCCTATTAAACCAGTTTACTCCCCACACACAGAGCTGGGTGTTTCAACTCACTCAGCCCCTTTCCAGCAATGCCAAGTTCATTTCACAATATGAATTTGCAGTTGCTTAAAAGGTCCAAGTCGCAGAATGATCAGCCTGTCAACAGTCAGTCATATGAACTGCCATCCCTATCCAGTTTGTAAAACAACTGCAGGTGAAAGTTAAAGCTTAGTAAATTAATGCAGAAAGAAGGGGTTAGTTAGATGCTGTTTAACTGGAAGTGATCACTTTAGATGACTCGGCTACTACGGCCACTAGCATTTTCTGTATTGCGCGGGCCAAGGTACAATTAGGCTGTACCTAAAAAGAAACTTATTTCTACATTTAGACAAACATGTCTGCCTATATTATAATGAATAACCTACTCAAAGTAATCAAACTCAAAAATAATAAAATATCAACTCCAGTTATAAGGGGGATGAACTCAAGTCTGAGTGCACTCTTACAACACACTGATGCTGTTTTTGTACCATACCATACATATTAGGTTACACACACACACACACACATACGCATAAATGCACCCACTCTGAACAACCGTACAATCTGGACACAACAGCCAAGTTGAAGTAAAGCAGATGGTCCCACTGAGCAGTGATACTAACATTTGAAACCCACTAAATGCAAAAAAAAAAAATCAGACCATCTGACAGAAAACTGGGGTAGGGACGCCGTTCCCTAAAGCAGTGGTTCTCAAACCGGAGCCAGTTGGTTGCTCAGGGGATCCCCAGAAAACATTTACTTCCATTGTAGTTCAGTTTCTGGTTCATAATATTTTGCCTTTTACTCGTTTTCAGTTCAGGGGTGCCTTTTCAAAGTCCTTAAAAAGGGTTGCCCCCCCCCCCCTTTGCCCCCCCCCGCAAACAAAAAAGTATGTTAAACGTGAACCTCCATAAACAACTATTAAATGCACAGCAACACAAGGACATCCAACACCGACTACTGGGAATAAGTATCCAGTTTTATACATTCAATACATTCTCTTTAAACTTTGTATGTTCTGTGTTTCTACTTGTGAAACGTCCATCTTCATTGCAGCCTGCCCTGGGGACTGAGCAGACGGCAGGTGCTGGAGAACACACTGGATGTTCTTTAGAGCATTCTCAACACCCCCTACCATTCAGCCCTGGGCCTCTCACATGCAAGACTGTCAATTGTGCAGGATTGCTGTGGACTAACGTTTACTGGGGCTCAAATTGAGAGCACATAACTAATTTAACTTGAGATACCAGCCTAATTCGAACACAAGTCTGTGTAATGCTAATGGATCACCCCACTCCGCCACCTAGTCCACTTCTTTTTAAAATTACCGGAACTTGTGTTCTCGAAACTTCACATTTGACCATGCTTATGTAACAGACAGAGGCTGTCTGTAAACTGGTTACCTCAGGAAGTGGTCAGACTTGCTACCACAAGTTGTGATTAGTACCTCTATCATATCTCATAGAAGTCTGCAATAGGAAAAAAAAACTGTGTTCTTTAAGGTTCTAACAGGACATTCAACCTTTTAAGTTTCACAAAAAAAAAAAAACACCATTATTATCAGATGACATCAGTGACAAAATAAGTGCATCTCTCTCATGAAAAGCTGGCCTTGTTGTTCCTTTAAAAAATTGATACAGCACATGAAACACTTTTAATTAGGTCTTTGCTTATTGACATTGTCCAAGAGGGTAGATAGTCTGCTTTGATCAACTTGTCTGTTTATTTGCAGCATAACCCAAAGAAGATGAGTAAAGGGACGACTCTCTTCTCCTGCGGGATTATGGGTAAGTGGTTTTCGAAATAAAATGCACATGGCCTTGATCTAAGCGGCAAATAAGCTCTTAAAAAGAATTACCAATAATTGTGCTTTTGTCATGTCCCTCAACAGCTGGGTATTCAGATGTCAGGAGTCAACCAGAGCCATATTGTACTGGGATACAGCAGCCAGCATTGACAGGGTTTTGATCTCCGATCTTTCTGTGTGCAAACACAACACAACAGACCTTCCTATACAATGCATTTGTGCACAATAGCATGACTTAATAGGTAGTGCATTTTCCCTCTTACATCAACATATTTATACAGATAACCTTCAAACACAATATGTACTGCACATCTTTATTCCGTTGGCCAATGCAAAAACAACTTGATTCGAAAGTGCAGTAAATTGGTACATGACTGCAGGTTTTTAACTGCTGCATTGTAACTGCAGTTTAGCTTTAAATGCAGATTCATTTCACTAATTTGGAGTTACAGCACAGTTTCACTCTGCACCTTCTAGTAGTATTATGTAGGGTAACAGATGGCTGTCTCCAGAGACTTTAACAACCACAAGACTGAATGACAATGCAAGCTGCCTTTTCTAGTACATGATATCATTTGTACTATTTGTTTATTCACGGATAGAGTGAAGAATGTACCAGTGTTGCATTGAGTTGTTGGAGGTGGTGCAATAGATCTTACAATATGGCAGGTGAGAGAGTGAGCGACATAAAGTACTGTAAGCGTTTTTTAACAGCTATTTTATAAAGTTTGAATTAATTCACATTAAAAGACAATTCTGCAAGACAGTTAAAGTGGGTATGATAGTAACAATAATAATAACAATAATATGAAATAAAAAAAGAAAAGAAATAACAAACAACTAAGTAACTGGCCTCAGTCCCTGGTATTTCCCCTCCCTCCTAGACACCTTGGAAACCTGGGTTGTACTGGAGGTATTTTGTATTGCGTTGTTGTTACAGTCTGTATATTTATGCAAGTGACACCAACAGAATTTACATGGTAAGGATTGTATCTCTAGTTTTTACCCACAAGTAAAAACAACATGTTAAACTTGTTGTTTAAATACTTGTATTTAAGAGCTTGAAAAAGCATGGCGACTTGCTTATGTTTGTGAATTAGGCACACTACAGTACTGTAGCTATTATTTGCGGTACATTGATGGTCCAGAGAGCTACTCATTGTTTTTGTGATTTAAATTGAATGGTATTGGCAAAAGGTTTTGAAAGTCTAGGTAATGGTGATCGACTGTTGTAGGCTTCGGTCTGTTGTAGGTGGGGCTGATAAATCTATTTACTCAAAACAGCTTGGATTCATTTAGCTTTGCATGGGCAAACAAGAAGTTTGATACAAGACTGTGTGTCAAATCTTTGACAGTTCAACCTGCTGTGCAAAGATATTAGTCATGCTAATCCTTTTAGATTGAAACTATAACCTGTCAAAAACCAGCTGCTGTAAAAACCAACGCAGTTAAATGCGATGCTGAATAATGAGAATAGAAATAGCTGTTTTGTAACAAAGAAAAACACCCGCATTGTAAACCCAGATGTAACAATAGGCTTTCTAAGGGTGATGTAAGAGTAGAGTGTAAGCAAGTATAGTAGTTCCTGTATGACTGAGCTGTAGCATTTAGTAATGGAAAGG
Source organism: Acipenser oxyrinchus oxyrinchus (assembly GCA_030684275.1). Lineage (NCBI taxonomy): Eukaryota > Metazoa > Chordata > Actinopteri > Acipenseriformes > Acipenseridae > Acipenser > Acipenser oxyrinchus. The sequence goes on along the minus strand of CM060257.1, from coordinate 47,048,901 downwards.
AACAGATTAAGAATACGGAGGTGGGGGATCAAGGCAATTTCCCTCTGCCCGATGCCACATTCCAGGAATAACCGATATCCCGTTGACTGGCGGCTCAAAGTGCTGGTAGGGTTTGGGAATCATGGATAACATGGTTTGTCTTGTATCCAGCACAACCCCAGACCCACCTGTACTGTTCACTTGGTTTTCAAGAATGCCCTGAAACTTGTACTCTTTTACAAGCCACTGTTATTAGTTTTAGTACTTTTAGTATAATTCTCACCCCTTTTCCAAGTATTGGACCTAGTACTATTTTGTAATGGGCAGAAGCTTCAAACATTATTGTAACCTTTTCTAGTTCCTTCATGGCATTAATACAAATTACCAAACAACAAAGTAATCTTGATTATATCACCTGCATGCAAACCATGAGATATACGTCAAGTATTGACGTACATGTATATCAGCCGGTGTTGAAAATGTAATTTGAATTAGTTTTACACCACAACAACACTGTTTTAACTGGTGATGATGCTCTGGGATTGCCCAGCAACCTATTCAATACAATGAAATTACAGCATTAAACAGGTCACAGGAGGAAGTAACTGAGAAATGTGTTTATGATAAGAAAAAAAGTGTTTTATAGCACTTTAAGTGTAACAGTTTACAAAAGCAAGAATTTAAATGTAATTACAAATAGGTAATATATTATTTCCTGTAAAATATTAATGTAAATATCAATTCATTAAAAATTCCTCCCTTATGGGCTCCCGAGTGGCACATCCAGTAAAGACGCTCCGTGTGGAGTGCAGGATGCGCCCTATAGCCTGGAGATCGCAGGTTTGAATCCAGGCTATGTCATTGCTGACCGTGAGGGGTTCCTAGGGGCGGCGACAATTGGCGAGTGCCGCCGGGTAGGGAGGGATTAGGTCGGCAGGGCAATCCACGGTTCACCGCGCATCAGCGACCCCTGTGGCTGATAGGGCGCCTGTGGGTCTGCAGTTAAGACATTCAGATCTGTGTTGTCCTCCGCCACTATAGGTCTGGTGGCTTTGCTGTGGACCCTCAGTGCGAAAAATGATGGATGGCAGGAACACGTTTTGGAGGAATCATGTTTCAGCCTCCATTTCCTGAGTCGAGGGAGGGTTGCAGTGGTGAACCGGGATAAAAATAATAATTGGGCATTCCAAATTGGGGAGAAAACCGGGGCAAAAACCATTGGCGACCACTAAATTAAAAAAAAAAAAATTTATTATTATTCTTTTTATTCAAATGTACAGCGTCATTCCAAGCCTTATTGATATGAATCGATATAACAAATGTTCAGTCAATACATTCGTAGCTTCTATGTGGCTATGGCTGACTTTGACCAGTTTTGCTTCTCTAACAGAATGCGACAGTTGGTCAGAGCTCAGTCGGAAGTGTCCCTTCCGGAAGGAGACAGCCGGTGCGAGCCTCGAGTCTCTGTGGGATGCCCTGCCGGAGCCCTGCCAGGAGAGCCCAGCCGGGGCGCGGGAGTCTGGTACAGCCAGCGCCGTCACCAGCCTCATCCGGGACCTGAGCCTGAGCGACACCAAGAGCAGCCCAGCCGCCGCCCCACCCAGCAAGCGCCAGTGCCGCTCCCTGTCCTTCTCTGATGAGATAAGCCCCTGCCGCTCGGCGTGGCGGCCTGTGGGTTCTCGGGTCTGGACCGCTGTGGAGAAGCGGCGCTGCCACAGTGGTGGGAGCGTGCAGCGTAGCTCCAATGGCTTCACTGGCAGCACCATGCAGCGTAGCTCCAGTTTCAGCTTGCCTACCCGCTCCAACACCTTCCCCGGTACCGTCTTCTCCCTCGGCTACGACCAGCCCTGTTTTGGACAGCGCTTTGTCTGCCAGCCCTGGCCAGGCTTCCAGGCCTTGCCTTCCAGCACCGGCAGCGGCCCAGTCAGAGACTCCACCGAGCTGCACAGGTCCCTCTCGCTCTCCCATGAGCAGATCTCTGCCTTGGAGTACCAGGCCCCGTCGGCTCGGAGCAGCCCAGACTCTACTCCCGAACTGGGGAGGCAGCGGGGCCCGGGGCTGTCCAGGAGCCGTTCCCAGCCTTGTGTCCTCAATGACAAGAAGATCGGGATGAAGCGGAGGAGGCCCGAGGAGGCCCAGGAGCAGAGGCCGTCCCTCGACCTAGCCAAAATGACGCAAGTAAGTGTGCATAAACAAAGAGGTTTGAATATGGTACAGGCATAGTTGCTGACATTTTTTTAAAAAACGTTTTACCATGTTTTTTAATTTGATTTTGTTGCTTGAACTTTCTTGAAAGTGATGCCTATAACAAATTTTGCCAGAACAGTTGCCTTATCATTTTAAGAACACTGTCTCAAGTCAGACACTCTTCCTTCCAGAACTCCACTGCCTCTAGTCAGACCTGGGCTGTTTACATTGTGCTGAACAGAGCGATTTGAGATCTGGACTGCTGTCTGATTAGGTTGAGACTTGACCCAGATTTCAACAATGCTGCTGTGCTACCTAACCTCTCAAGGAATGGGCTGTATCTAATTATGCACAGGAGCCATCATGCCACATGGAATCTGCCTTACAGCTTTCAACAGCTAAATAGAAAATGTTAAAATATGCCAGGGAACCTCCTGGAAGAAACAGACCCGCTGAGACATTATTAGTCAGTTGACTCTGAGCTTCAAACACAGATCAGAGGATTATTCTTAAAAGGGATACAGAGTCCTTTATTATGTATGCATGTGTTATTTTTATATAACAAGATTATTATTGAGGAAACAGATGGCTAGCTTTATCACACAGCCCGAAAATAGGCAGGGGTGGGCCTATTGTATAATACTGATTTAATTTAGGACAGCTCAGCTTTTCTCTACTGACCCACTGGGGCAATTCCTAGCCAACTCCAGTAGTGTTCTGAAGCTCCATGGGGATTCATCGCGCTGTGTGCCAGGCTACAGGGCTGTACTGTACTGGGGCCCTGGCTTTCCTCTGCTCTCCACCTCGCAGATGACGTGACCTCTGCAAACCACTTTGAGTGAGATCCAGAAGTTCATGGCTGTGGAAAAACAAATACAAAACTAAGTTTTAGACAGAGGCTGTTAACTTTAAGAGACTGCAACAATGTAGGTGTAATGGCTGAGCTGGGGCTCAAAGCCACAGTATCCTGGCTGCGAACTCGTCCTCTTATCTTATTGTCTTATTACCATTTCTGGTCACTGCGTTTTTTGTTCTGTGGCAACAGCAATTTGTTATGGTCACTTGCTTCTGGTGCAGGATTTTGTTACATACTAAAATGGTTGTAATAACTTTGTTAAAACTGTTAATTGTAGTAGACCATTTCTATTAACTTTTCCATTAAACAGCCCTAAGCATAATAGATTTGCAAAGGGATCACATGGAATCGTCTAAAAAAAGGAGCTGAAATCCAGAGACTGTTTCTGACTTACACAGCCAGACAAACTAACACAAACATTCACACACTTCCCCCTTGTATAGTAAACACTGGCCTCTGCCAGGTCAAGGGTCAAATCACCCAGACGTCAAGGTCAGAAGGGACAGGAGAATGTTTTGGCCTGCAGTGATAAGAGTTCTGCCTGTAAGAGGTTACACCAGCAGGAGGATACGGGAGTGCTTTTACTGGATGTTGGGTCAGTTAGGAGCGGCATGTGTGTGAGATTGCATAGCCAGGCCCTATTGGCCAGAAGGTTTGTTTATTTGTTTATTTAGCAGACGCCTTTATCCAAGGCAACTTACAGAGACTAGGGTGTGTGAACTGTGCATCAGCTGCAGAGTCACTTACAATTACATCTCACCCGAAAGACGGAGCACAAGGAGGTTAAGTGACTTGCTCAGGGTCACACAATGAGTCAGTGGTTGAAGTGGGATTTGAACCGGGGACCTCTTGGTTACAAGCCCTTTTCTTAAACCACTGGACCACACAGCCTCCCACATGCATCTCTCTCCACTATATATAGAAATGGTATACTGAGTGGTAAACCATACACAAACTCAGTGTAGTGCCGTAAACAAGAGGGGACGGCACGGGTTAAGCTGTGCAAATATTTTCAGAGGGAGCTGGTTCACCCCTGGTTAAGCACTTGCATAGCAGCTGACACTGTTTTTGTTTCAGTAACATACAACACCTTGGTTACCCATGCCATAGAAAAGCACTGCTGCCTTATTATTATTATTATTATTATTATTATTATTATTATTTTATTTAGCAGACGCCTTTATCCAAGGCGACTTACAGAGACTAGGGTGTGTGAACTATGCATCAGCTGCAAAGTCACTTACAACTACGTCTCACCTGAAAGACGGAGCACAAGGAGGTTAAGTGACTTGCTCAGGGTCACACAATGAGTCAGTGGCTGAGGTAGGATTTGAACCGGGGACCTCCTGGTTATAAGCCCTTTTCTTTAACCACTGGACCACACAGCCTCCTTAGCGACTTCTTTTATCATTTATCATGTATACATTCAAATCTTTTGCAAGAGGCATTGATTTAGCAAAGTACAGACATATATGTATATATATATATATATATATATATATATATATATATATATATATATATATATATATATATATATATATATAAATTAGGACTGCTCCGATGAACAGATTAATCAGACCGATTAATCAACTAAAGAGTTGATCGCAGATTTTTTTTTTTTTACAATTTAATCATGCAGAATTTTATTTTTGTATATAAAATAAAATCAACCAATAGAAGATCTACATTTTCTCTGTGACAGTCCAATCATAAGTGAGTGGAGGCGGGACATAAACAGTTGAAAGTCTTTAGTAGATTTAACCATTGGGAGAGTCAAAGATCTGCCCCTTCTTATGCAGGTGTCCAATCATGAGTGAGCAGAGGCGGGACATAATTAGTGGTTTAACCAATGGGAAAGTCAAAGATATGCCATGGTTTTACAGCTGTCCAATCATTAGTGAGCAGAGGCGGGACATAAATATGCTAGGGTAAGGGTGTAAGAATAGCTGAATTTTGTGTGATACTGTTTATTATAGAGACCGTTATTGAGAATTATATTGAAAACTTTGAAGAAATATTTAAAATTGCTTTTTACAAATTAAAAACAAATGTCATAAGACAATGGAGACATTGTAGTTGGTTACAAATCAATTTTCAAGAAGAACTTTCTCAGAAAAAATTGAGGTGTACACCACAATTACCCGAACTGACACAGACAGGGAAAGGATATACTCGGCACTTCCAAAATTCAAATTAAGAAAGGTATTCATGGCTTACCGGTAGCTGCCAATTAAAAAAAGTATACTGCTGGAACTGTATTTTGTTCAGTACAGAAAAGGCGTAATGGAATAGCACTGGCTACAGCAATCTAGGATTGGCTACTTAGTTTGTGCATTATGTATTGTAACATGTTGCTGTTGATGGGAACTCCACGTGTATGAGATGATAAAACTCAGTGGGCTTTCAAAATAAATAAATCCTAATCCAACACCGCTGTTAACAGATAGGTAGAATACTCCTGGCAAACATCCAAGTGTTATCATAGAAATGATTTATTGACACTCAGTCAAGCCAATAGGTTTCTAAGCTATTTATATTCCTTCACTGGCTTGGGATCAAGGACACCAGAGGTGGGCAATTTCCCTCTGCCCGATGCCACAATCCAGGAATAACTGGCATCCCGTTGACCGGCTCAAAGTGCTGGTAGGGTTTGGGAAGCGTGGATAACATGCCTTGTCTTTTATCCAGCAGAACCCCAGACTCACCGGTACTGATAACTAGCAGAAGACTTGTTTTAAAAATACAATTCTAGAGATAATTGCTTTTATTTTTGTTTTTTACTGCCTCTTCACACAACAGAACTGCAGTGTGTATTATGTAGAACACGGGCATGTAGCTACTTCTTTAATGCAAATCTGAAAAGAAAGCCCAGCGCTGCTGCCGTTGAGTGACCTGGGAGTACACAGGAGAGAGGGAGAGCTTCAGGGTGGGGGTGGGGTTTATGAGTGGATAGGTGTTGAGGAATGGTAGATGGCCAAAGGAAATAGAGTCGGTTGGAATTCTGTGAGCTCCTGCTGAGCCGTGGCAGCCCTGTCTGCTCACAAGGCTCCTGGCCAGGTCCCTGGGAGGGAACACAAGTTTCCTGTTTGAGTATTTGAGCCCCCCCTCCCAGCTGAGGTGCTATCGGCCAGCTCTGTTTCTCTGCTTTTCCACATTAGACCTCGGTTCTGTTATCCTGCTGGTGGGAAAAATGGCACAGAACTTTTCCCAGAATCGCCCGGGGAAAGGAAAGGGAGGTGGAACAGTTAATCGGCTGTTAAGCAGCGGTGAATCGAGTTCCCGGCGCCTCGGCATCAGTGTGTGCAGGTTAATCACTGTAGGGGCCTGCGTTTCGCTGCTGTCCTTGCTTGGCATGCTTGACAACATGCTCATTCTGACACAGGGCACTTTTTATATTGAGTATGTTAACCATAGCAGTTTGCATGTTTACGTTGTGTACACATAGCAGTTTCTGTTTCTTTATGCATTCCTTAATGTTAATCGGGCACAATGATATTATAGTGGAGTTTTGCATTTACTGCTTTTACTTCTGTACAAGTTTTTAAAATATCCATTATTTATTTTACATGACTGTCAAAAGTGTCTAGACGGTGAGGTGCACTGGACTGTAGACAAGTATCTTTGAATGTTTTGAATTTCAGATTCTGTTACCAACTATGAACCTTGGAAACAGAGAATAGGAGGATTTGTATTACAAGGTAGCCATTTCCAGTGGGTTCCTGTTTCTATTTCTCTTTCTCATTGCAGGGAATGGGTTTTACCCTTTTAAGAAAGTAAATTCCACTTGTATAGCAACAGTAAGCCAATTTTTGAGGTCTGTTTTGCAGAAACATTGGAAGTGGCTACAGTGCTTTTAAATTGTACTTTGTAGACATGTGTTGCTAAGCAATTATGTCAACATTTGTCAGGCAAAAAAGAGTTGGTAAGCTGCTCTTCCCCTTTTTAAGGCTAGATTTGATGTTGTATTTTTGTTTGTGTTGCCTATGCATTAAAGGTAAATGAAAACTGCAGTGATTCCATAGTGTTTGAGCACCTCTGGTGTTTGTTGTGTTTGAGGAATGGGATATCCCTACCTGTTTACCCTGCCGCTTGATTAATAAATAGCATCAGCTATTCTCATGCGTGCAAAATGTTATACATTTTCTAGGAATGACATGCGAGTGGGGTGGGGGGATTTATTGCCCTCCCACTTGGACCCCTTGTTTACCAACATTGTGTCCCAGTGCAGTAGCATCCTAATTGTTAATGCAGAATGACTGAGAGGGTTTGTTCTGCAATGGTGAATGGTACAACATTCTTATTCTAGGAGTATACTGTCCTACGGCCCCTGAGTAATTTTCTTTAATATCTATTTGTTTTTCCAGAGCCTTTTATAATACATGCTAGTTGTACGTAATAGTGTAAGAACATTATATGTTACATGCAGAGTATCTCAACAGAGATTTATATCTTTGACATGAAACGAGAAGGCAATCTTGCTGAAAATGCTAGCCACAAGCTGGAAAAAAACTGTACTTTGACTAAGTTAATACTGTATTTCCATGGTAACAAATACAGAGGAACTGACTCGGGTAATTCGGATATATGCAAACCCTGCCCTGGATATACTGTTTGTTTGCAACATTTTCCAAGGTTCTGAACCATTTACAGTGTTGAACACTGCAGCAGGATATTCTTATACAGTAAGTTTTACCACCTCATTTGAAGTTGCAGATGACTATCTCTGCACAGCACCTCCATACCAATAGGTAATTGTCCAGCCACTATCTTGGGAAAAACTTCACTTTGGTTAAGGTGTTGTGTGTCAGGTCTAATCTGAGATGTGCAAAACTGCCTGTTCATTTTGCACAGTTCTTATACATCCCTCATCTTCATTGACCCTCCTCATCAGGAATTACTAAAATTACAGACTGGTTTGCATAACGCTCAGACTCCTTACTAACTAAACCACTCTGTAATCTCATGTGTCAGGCATTGTTGTTCAATTATATTTTCACTACAGTAGGATGTTTGTGAGATGTGAAAAGAAGCCTGCTGTTAATTCAAATCCAAGTACAGTAAACACATAACTTATAGACAGTTCTGAGTGTTTATTCATGAACCCTAGGAATGTACATCTCAAGCCATCCTCTTATAGTGCACCTCTGAAGTGAGGGCTGCTACTCTCGAACTGAGCTGCCTGTTGTAATGGAAAGAATGTGTTACAGTTCTGTACAAGACAAGAATGTGGAACACGTCTCATTCCCCACCCACAGCATATGTTTCAGTTTCACTCGACACTGTAAATATTTCCTTCAAGCTCACTCAACCAGAAGCCAATGCGTTACTTTTTCTAATCCATCTCGATAATACCAGTGAGTGCAGAACCAGCATGGGTTGAAGTTGAGCATTTAGTTGAATGTGAAAACTTAGACAGTGGTGGTACTGATTTGTGTCTTCAGAATGTGCAAATTAACCTGGTTGCTGATTATAACAGTAAAACGCAATGATTTTTTTTTTTCTTTTCCAGAAGCTCAGAAATGTCCATAGCCTTAGCTGCCCTGGTATTCCCAGTGAAGACTGTTCCCAAACTAACCAAGTGCCTCCCACTTGCAGAGGCACTAACCAATATGAGGCTGACCTCAGACCTGCTGGGGGACCAGAGGCGGGGCCTCAACAGAACACTGAAGAAGACGGGGCCAACAAGGAAGACCTGTCCAATGAGGATCTGCACTTCAGTCCAGACGAGGACGGAGACTCCAAGAAGACAGCAGAGAATGTGGACGAGTGCGAGAACTGGGAGGTCGAGAGCAGGAAAGAGGAGGATGCTTTTCAGCTGGGAGGAGAACTGGACATTGAACAGATTGAAAGAAACTGAAGCGGGCAGAGTGTTGGCTGGTACCCTGAAGAGCGTTGCGGGGTTCTGAAAGTTGCATGAAGCTCTAAAACTAAGGGAGGGGCTGATACGGGGCACCACAGTGGAAAGCAGGAACACGCCTCAGTCAATACAAGGTCTCACATATCCTGGTTAAGGAGATCTTATTTTGAAACAAGTTAGATGTACAGAGTTTGGGGCGTGGAATTCGGCAGTTCAGAAGTGCAGCATGGTTGTGTGGATCTTCAGCACACTAAAGAGAAGTATCGTGGAGGATTAGTGGGGTGGCGTGGCGGGGAGGGAGTGGGGGGGGGAAGTCATGTTGTTGTACTGGGTCGAGAGGCTTGGTGAAAAGTTTAAAGGGATTCCCCTGCTCACACACAAAACAGTAGCAGATGGGAGCTCCCGAGTGGTGCATCCCTTAAGTGCAGGATGCGCCCTATAGCTTGGAGATCGCCGGTTCGAATCCAAGCTATGCCACTGCCGACCATGGACGGGAGTTCCCAGCGGGCGGCGTACAATTGGCCAAGCGCTGCTGGGGTGGGGTAGGGATTAGGTCAGCTAGGGATTCCTTGGATCACAGCACACCAGCGACCCCTGTGGCAGTTCAGAGCAGTTCAGAACTGCGTGGTCCTCCAACACTGTAAGTTCTGGGGGGAAAAAAGCGGACGGTTGACGACACTTTCGTTTCGGAGGACGCAAGTGCTCATCTTCGTCTCTCTCTCGAGTTAGTCCAGGGGTTGCAGCGGTGAGCCAGGTTGAATAATAATTGGACATTCCAAATTGGGAGAAAATTGGAAAATGAATAAAAATAATTGTTAAAAGAAAGAAAAAACTACAGCAGACGAGAATGTTAATCAGAGAATGATGTTGCAACAACCACAGTTGTCCTTCTTTGATGGGCTCCATATTCAAGCATGGGGATAGCTGAGGAGATTGGCTGGAAGATAACGGAGGTTGTAAAGTACTACAGGCTGGATATCTTAAAGTAACACAGACTGGATGTATTAAGCTTTTTCTTCTGAAAACAGACCAAAAACATTAAGAACTGTTAATGCTGAGAATTATCAGGGCTTCTCCATGTGCATCTTACTCGTTTTGTAACATTAACTGTTTTTAATTTCATTTAAGAAAACAAGTGGTTTGAATTTATCAAAACTTCAGTTGATGTCTGAAGTTTTTTTTTGTTGTTTTTTTTTTTAAATAATGGATATGGGGAATAAAGTAAACTGCAGCTGTAGGCATATACTGCAGAGTTTGCCAGTAAAAAAAAAAGGTTAAATTAAGTTTGCTGAACATGCAGTTGGGAGGGGATATAAACTTACATTTTTTATTTTGTTTGGTTAAGCCACCCTCTTAAAAAAAAAAAAAATACAACAACAAAAAAAAAAAAAACGAAAAACCTCACTTTGTTGCAGTCATGAAAGCAATGAAATTATGCATCTCTGCATTATTTGCATTTGGAGATTTAAGTACAATAAAAAAAAAAAACACTTATATAAATAGTGACATAAAAAATGTTAGTCTTTTGTGCTTTTGTATAACCAAGGCAGAACAAATTTATAAAATACACAAAACTTTTCAGATGGAAATTAAGAGCTCTAGAGTCAATAAAAGGTCAAAACAGCTATTTATTTATTTTTCCACTTTTGGACACAAGTATGGGCCATTGGAGTTGCCAGGATATTTAGCGAGAGGGTACCAGGAGGTCACATGCTGCCCATCAAAGGGGCATCTGCCAATTCCGAGCACAACCAACAGAAGAAAACAAAAGTCCCTGTATATCTAACCAAACTCATGAAGAATTGTGTTTTCTGCTGTTAATTATTAATGCCAGTAAAAACAATTGGCTGAATAACATAAAACATGAAAACCAAACAAATTACTACTATGCCTTATACCCCTTTACTGCTGAATAAGAAGAAAATAACTACATCTTCCATAGTACTATATAGTCTCCAGCAGTTTGGAGAAACAGATACAAACAAGTGCCATTCTTATTTTGAAACTATAGGGAGGGAATTGTCTCATTTGTTTGTTGAAGCCTGTTGGGAAGGCAGCAGCAGCTGTTCATATTTTGCGAATGTTCGGGTTAGCCCTGAAACCCTGTGGCAAGACAAGGGGCATCAGATTGAGGGACCTCATTTTACTGCTTCGTGCTGCGAAGGTTTGGGCCTGTTTTGCTGTGCTGTATAGACTTGTTGCAATTACAGTCATTCTTGAGATGTATATGTTAGGAGAGGCCTGAAATCTCTCCTGATGAGTTGGAATTTTAGGGTCAGCTGGTGTTAACTTTAACCCTTTGCTGCCCAGTGTCCAAAATATTTAACATTGAGAAAATAAGGATTAAAGAAGTATGGGAATATACCCAGGGCAGTAAAGGGTTAAAATCGAATTTGGGGTTTGAAAAGAGAAAAGGCTTTCAGATGAGGTATGTGTTCAGCAGTGTGTGTGTTTTAGGAAGTCAGTCGGCACACTTTTACTGTTGATTTCCTACCACAGTGCTGCTCTTTGTCTCTCACTGATGTGCTCTTAGTTTTACTGCAGTTCACCTGCTGTATATAGACCAAAAGTAAAAGACCCCCACACACCAGAACCATTAGAGCCCATATAGAGCCAAACCCTTTTTAATACCACCTGCAAAGATCTATACGCACCAGCTGAGCTCACATTGCTAGTTATTAATCTATCTGCTGTACACTTGCTATGTTTTCACTACTCTATCCAGATGTTAGGAGCCTATGCAGGTTTGCGACACTGATATGTCCTGTCCTCTTCTACTCTGGTGGTCTCTGGGTAAGCAGGGGAAGTCACAGCTGTGAAGTGTGTTTAAAGGGTTAGATCAGTTTCTAGTGTTTCATTTCCATGCTGCAGACTGGGCTCAGCAATGAAACATGAATAGGACAGATGGAGGCAGTTAGTAGGGGACAGGAGGTGCAATGAGGGAGTCCCATTGAAAACTGCATGTAGAGAGTGGAAGTAGTTTCCTTGTGGAAAAGGGAATGAGAACTCCAGCACATTAGTAACAACCAGGGGCTTACAGGAGAGGGCTGGCTCATAGTGTTGTGTTTTCAGAAGGGCTACAAAGTTTAGAAAAAATGACCAAAAATAAAACATCCAAACTAAACCTTGCTGAGGGGGAAGTGGAAATTGGAGGGTAAAATCAGCCTTTGTTGTCGTTACACAGGGTTCAACATGTACAGGAAATAGAATTTTGATTAGGCCGATAGACTTTTAAGATAAGGTGAGTGTGGAGCTGTGCAAGATTGACGTCGCGTTTGTAACTCGATAAGAAGCTCACCGCTTGTCACAGAAAGATTAGGCTGCTCCCCTATCTCCAAGAGACTTTAGTTCTTAACAGAGCAGCAGACAGGGACCCTGGTCGGTGAAGCATGCTGCAGTAAAACCCTGCCTTGTTTTGGGTGATACGCAGTTTTCCAGGAGCGCTGTAAGCTTGTTAAAGAAACTAAATACATAAGTGCTGAGGTGGAAACCTCCATGCTGTGCGAAAATAATCCATGTGCCATTTTCAGTGCCAAGGTGTGGCAATGTTGTCAGAAAGCGTACCACTGTATACAGTGTTTTCTTTTCCCCAAGGACTGTTGATACAGCTGCTACCCAAGTGACTCGGTGGGGTAAGAAAATAAGAAACGTTTTCTGTTAAACGAGTCCTCCTTTCTCTGGAAATAAGAACCCAAATAAAATAGGGGAAGCAATATGATGTGGACCCAGCAGGTTGAAATCGAAACGCTGTGTGTTGAGCGGTTACAGCACAGCTTTATCTGAAGGAGCTCCCTTCGCAGGAGTTTCCTGTAAGCTGACCTGGAACTTCCTGTCCACAGCCATCCTTGAAGCAGGAAGCCCACAGCCACAGGCAGGCAGAGGATTAAAGGAAAACTTGGAATGGCAGCTAACAAGGTGGTAATTGCAGGACCACTCAAAACAAACAGCTGTGTTTCTAGGTACTGTTGGTACAGTGGATGATAGGTGGGAAGCCAATGCCTCAAGCTGTTCATACACATAGGATTTCCAAAAATAACATAGCAGGCGTATATATACATTTGGGAAATTATTGCTAGTATGTTTGGGAGTAAAGGTCTAAGACTGCTGTAGTGTCACATACAAAACAGCAGGAATCTTTGATACTTTCGCTAGCTTTCGTCTAAAACATTTTAATGATGCAATGCACTTTTATTATCAGTGTTAGTGGCATATTGGTTAATCCGGCCTAGCATTAAGGACAGAGAGTGTGAGCAGAGCGGAGCAAGCCAATTGTACATGGAGCGTGGTAGTTGCTGGAGCGGAGATTTCCAGCCCGCTCTTTCACAGCACTGAGAAGAACTGACCAAGGTTTTATTTTATTTATTTATTTATTTATATTTAGTCGTTGCCAATAAATTTTATTATTTTCTCCCAATTTGCCAATTGAGCGCCGCCCCCTGGAAGCTCCCGTCCTCGGTCGGCAAAGGAATAGCCTGGACTTGAACTCGCAACGTCCAGACTATAGGGCACATCCTGCACTCCACACGGAGCGCCTTTACTGGATGCGCCACTTGGGAGCCCCGGTTTTATTTTTTTTAAATACATGTTTGGCCATGCAGTTTGCACAAAAAAAAGGTGACACACAAACGCAGTCACTGTACAGTATTTTCCATGCCTGTGCATGGTAACCATTCATTTTCCAGTTTCAAACCAAAATTAGGCATTTTTATGTTTGCAGACTTGATTTGCATTTAAAAAAAACAACAAAACTTTTATATTCAATGTGATTGGCGTTGCACTTTATAATTCATTATGGAGGGAAAAATGCATATTCTCCTGATTGTGATGCTGCCATATAAAAATGTGAGAAACGTCATCATTGTGTTCCATCTGTGTACGGGTATTACATAGTAGCCTATATTGTTTTTATACAGTTCTAAGGTTGTGCACCAATGCAGCGCTGTGACCACGGTTTATATTTTCTGCACTCTTAAGGGTAGTTCATTCACTACAGGGTGGTCCGTCAGCCCTGTTGAGACTAACTCATATGTGTTTGTGGGTTGCTTTGAGCTCCATATGAGATATTCGGATACAAACAAGCCCAGCATGAAGCTAATTTGATACGGATCATATGCAAAGTTTAAAATAGGTGAGCACACTGCACACGACATCGTAGGAACCTGTTAATTGCAAGATGATATTTCCAAACTTTTACTTTATTTTCAATTTATGCATTTTTTCAGTACCAATCACTAATAATGAGGAAGTGTCTTTGAATTGAATTAGATAACTTATCTGAACACATTATGTTGGCTTTTTTCTTTGCTGATCATAGCTGGGCATGAGGCTTGTTAAACTGTGTATGCCTTTATTGCCTTGTACCATACGACAGAAATCACATGCGAGTGATATTAATTAAATCTCACTGTTGTTAATGATCATTTTAATTAACATTCAAACATCCGTGGGAACATAGAACACAAAATGATGCAATATGGATCACAGACATAAAAAAAGCTTCAGTCCCAGGCAGTAAAGTACAAAAGCATTAGCAAGTGCATAATATAACATCCACTGAGGTTAATGGGTCAGTGGTTTTATTAGTTTACCAGAAAGTCAAGCAGCTAACATATACAATAACAGCAGAATTATATATATATATATATATATATATATATATATATATATATATATATATATATATATATATATATATATATATATATATATATATATATATATATATATATATGTGTGCCAAACTACTGTATGACATTGTCAGGGTTTAAGAAATGGTGGATGGTGCTAAGCAAGTTGGTAAAACTTTTTCTGTTGCGCTGACAGATCCTCAGAAAACAAGTGGTGACAATTCAGATGCCACCCCTGGTACTGGAGATATAAGAACAAGTTCATTTCAGTAGCTCAGTGCACTGAAACGGTGCAGGTAAAGCAAGGGGATCTGTTGTCTTGTACAGCACTTGCAAAACATCATCCTGTGGGAAGGGAGGCAGGCATATGGCTTAGAATGTCATATTGCACCACGTTCAGATCTCTGTAGGCTGCAGTTAGCAGACCTTCTGTATATGATTAGGATAGGGGTTGACCACACAACAGTGTGACAGATGCATATCAAATACATTCTATTCACAGTACTGCATTGCCTTGTATCCTGAGGGGCTAGGGTGGTGGCTATCGTAATGACAGTATGTGAATTCTTGTTCCATTCTGAAGAATCTTTTTGCTTCGTTAAAGCTGGTGAAATCTAACACCAAAGGACCACAGCAGTTGTTTTCATTACAATCAGTCTTTAAATATAAATTATAATATAACAGGGCCGGAATTTAAAACATGCTACGGTTACCACTGAATAAAAAAAAATAATAATATTGGCAATGATTATTATTGTAACTTTAAAAAATGTTGATGTGGGATGTGCTTCCCACAGGATCGGAGGCCTGCCTCTTATGTGTACTGGATAGCAGTAGACTGAAACTTTATAGCAAGGACCAGGTTGCAACAAAAAGTGGACTAGAATGGCTCACTGGAGACATTGAGCAGCTCTGGAGTGGGAGAAAGGGAGAGAAAGTGAAGCACCATGGGATACTTGACATTCCACAAGAAAAACGTGACCTCATCTGAACAGTGTGTAACCTCTTTCAGCACAGAGCCCCGTACATTATACACCCTGCCATATCCAGCTTATGCTCCCAGACATGAAGGCGACTGCTGCCAACTGAGACTGGAGATTGCCATGGGGAGAGATGGGGGTAGCATGTGTAGGGTCAGTAGCAGCAATAGCATAACCAACACTGCTGCATAACCAGTTTGCCTTGTTAGAAATATAATATACCACCATATAACCGGTAACATCAGAAACTACAGTCTGCCAGCTTGGTCGTGTGCAGCGTTCTGCAGCCATTCATCAAGTAAGAAAAACAAGTAGCAGCCTTAAACTATTATTCCAGGTATCTTCTGGTAGCTTCAAACTTGTGGGCGTATTGTAAAAGATTAAAAACAAGCAAACAAAAAGAAAATAAAAATATTTAAAAGTTTCTGATATCTGAATGTACAACCTTTCAACCTGCTAATCTGTTCATGTAGAGATCTGCTTCATATATGTCTGATTTCTCTGAAACCTGAGATAGCATAAAGGCTGGAATTAAGTGATAATTGTAGTTCTGCTAAAGAAAATGTTGACAATCTTGGCTTATCCAGCCTGTGACATTGCCAGACTGTGTTCCAAGCAGTTCCTTAATTTTTTAATTGTATCTTAATGAATAATCAAGTAAATAATTAAAGGACCGGGCTGGAACAAAGTCATGCAATGGAATGGTTTATAAGAGCCAAGGCTGCCTACCTTTGCGCTATAAATATATGTTATTTAATCAAGCTATAGGAAAAAAACTAATTGGATCAGCAATAATTGAATTACTAAGCTTGGTGAATAAAATAAAAATAAAAAAGATCAGCAAAAACAGAACCTGCGAAGCCTCCAAGCTACTTTAAAAATCCCTGACAGACATGCACTACCTCCCCTGAATTCTATACAGCAGGTAAGGCGAGACCTGGGAGGAGAGTGGGCAGACCAAACTGAAGCATTAAGAGTGGCCTTTGAAGCTGCAGATGAGATTCCACCTTCCTTCAGCACATCATCCTTGGGTTTCCATCGAAAGCACACAGCATTAATGCAGCAGATCATTTCTGCATCTCGGAGTGGCAAAATACCTGTTTAAATATAAGCCTGTGATGATCTGCTGACACTCCAGTGAAAAGGGTGTCAGCAGGTGTGCCGTGGGGTGATGTCTTATCACAGGGAAAGTGTTGAGTGCAGCCATGCCTTCCATAGAGTTCACACGGAACTCGAGAGATAAAGACGATTGTTGAATGATCGTCATATCCTGAAGTCGACAATAGCATTTACATGTACTGTGTGCAGGGGTGAGGGAGAAGTGTGAGAACTAGTTGAGGATTATAGCACAGCCTTGATGTAGTTTGGGGAATTCATTTTTTGCCAAGTCAGTGAGTTAACGAGGTTGTTTATGTGCAGAACTATGAAACACATTAAACAGCTCCTCAGAAACAAACCCAGCTAACCCTTTGTCATGAAAATTTAACGTGTCGGAAAGCGCACTTCTGTAAAGCACTAGATTATAGCGTTAAATGTCACGTTCAAGACTGAAATTCATCCATAAAATGATAAGCTGGGACAGAGTTGTGTAACAAATGGGATTGAGAAACCCTGAATAGCTCCATTGAATAGATAATGATGTAGAAAGTCAAGTTTCCTCCACACTTTCCTTTTCAAGCACCTTGAAAGAACCACCTCAAAGAACCACCTCAGTTGAAATGTCCAATGTACTTCATTGTGATTCAGTGTTACACCAATATTTGTGAAGGTAGTAGTAAACCATGCATGCTTCATAAATCTTCATGAAGCCTGTATGAATGGATATCAGGTTACCAGGCTCTTCTATATACATTTAGATTATTACCCAAACATGTCTGCAGAATTGTTTGAGTTATGAAAAAGGTTGTTGGATTAATCGTGGTTGCCAGCTTCTGGGGTCAGCCCTGGAAGTTCTGCTCTTCTGGCCATTTAGGAATCCCAAAAATAATGGATCTTTCAGGCTGAATCAAGCCTCTTTGGTTGGTAACCTAAATTGGGGTTTTAAAGCAAAATATGCAATATCAGATGTATTTCAATGGCCCTTATATTGACCTGAGATGAAGGAATAACCCTGAGAACTGGGTATATATTATTGTATCTGTATATCATGTGAATTCTTTGGGTTACCTCTGAGGCAGCTACTGTATTGAAGACACCTTATTTTATTAATACTGTTAATACTTGTTCTGTTGAAATTTATGTTTTATATGGTGCATTTTCAGCCTCATGTAAAAAAGGAAAGTTGTGTTCTTCTTGAGGTATTTGTATCCCCTTTCCCTGGCAGTACTGCATTCCTGCAATTAATTCTTAACATTTTAATTTAAATTGTATCAACCATTCAGTTCCATTTGGTAAAAGTTTGGTATTTTAGGTTTGAATAATCTTTTCAGCAATGAACTAGCACATATATATCCCAGTATAGAACTGTTAACACTCTCCTGCCCCTCTCTTGCATTTCATGGACCTCTCGCAATTACAAGCATGAAACTTTTGTTTAAATTATATTTACTTGTCTTGCTTTCCAATTTCTCTATTGAACATCAATGTCACTGACTTTTGCTGTGGGTTTCGATCGATCAAAAGGTCCAGGTAGAGGGAACAGGTACATTCACCAATGTACATGAACCAGTAGGTTACAGTAAAGACTTTCTAAGAATTGGAAGTCTTCTAGAAGGACAATCCATATATCCTGGTTTACTTCTGATAGCCATTAAAAGTCAGTTCAAATCTTTATCTGTCAGCCACAATTCACTGGATACACCATACATACAAACCCTGTGTTTAATATATTGCCTTAGATAAAGTGGGCTGAGTAATAAAGAAAATCCATACATGTTAAATATACATTACTTATTTATGATGGGTTGTAAAAGTACTATAACTTTAGTAATTCATCACCAGGTATGGACAGATGGCATCAAAAGTGTTCATGATAGGGAAACGAAGGCTCCTGTGTGACTGGTTTCTTAATATGCAATAGCAGTGTTTATAAAAGCAAACAGTACAGGGTATAGTTTTACTGTCTCGTTTGCTGACCTCATTCCAATGTTAGTTTATTGTATTTATCGAAAATAAGGGAGGCTATAAATAACTGCTATGAGGGAGATAGCAGCAGGATTAATAAAGCAGTCTCTGTTTACTGTACATCCATCGCTCTTTAGATCATTAAATTGACGCCTACATATCCTTGCTCATAAATGTTATACATTTTCTGCATCTCAATATACCCTGCCAGATTTATATTTATTGGTCCCTGTGTGTGCTAGGTTTGTACATTTACATGCTGAAAAACATGGGTAACCAGAGGACAATGAAAAGGTAAAGTATTTAATATGGTGCATATGGTACAATAGCTGGCTGACAGGGTTTTACAAGTCATTAATGCAAGCACCTATCTTGTCAAAGCCACCCAGTCCCCCATTACTTCTCCAGTGCAATGCATTTTACAGGCCAGATATGTGGGGTTTGCAATGTATACAGTTTATAAAAAGAAATGGAGTATGTTTGCTGGAAGCATTGAAGAGGCTGGGGAGGAATGGGAGCCAGGAGTATACACAGAGCAGAGTTATCCCTTTCTTGTCGGTGTTAATCAAGAGGGATCTGACTTTGTTTGAAAGACGGTGTTCATGTAGTTCAGTTCACTGCCTGTTTTGTTTTTTTAACACGCATGTGACATTTATTACAGCATTCAAAGTCTTGTGAAAGGTGGCATTGAAGAATAGTTTGCTTTTTAATAAAGCAATATTGGGGGGGTGTCAGTAACTACTGCTGTCCAGTGATAAGCAATCAAGTAACCGTGTTCAGTGGGTTTTTACCAGTTATTATGGGGCTCCTATTTGCCCCATAATGCCATTCCACCAGCACTAGCAGAATATAAATAGCATGGTCTTGTAACTACAGTATGGCTTCTGACTAGACTGATACTGGAAATGAGTAGCACTGTATGCGTTCCGTTAGAGGGCTATGATGTAGCAGGTTTGCTTGAGCTAATAACCATTTCCTGCTCTTGTCCTAACTTCTGTAGCCCTATTGAAACAGCCAAAGTAGAAGGCACACTATAATTTTGTCAAGCTCAAACAGCCGTTCTATTCCTGGGAAGGGTGAGGGTTCAAGTGGAAGTTCATTGTCGGAATGATTTATTATTTAATTGTGGGTATGGGCTATTTCAGTCCACAGATGGATCAGATGAATTGAATACAAAACTACTGTACCGTACGCACTTCTGCTACGTGTCAGTGGCTTGACTTGAGTACAAACCCTGCATAACAAAGACTTTGAGTTAGCAGCTTGACTTCAGGAAATGAATTAACTCATAGCACTCAGTAGCAGGAGATACAGTTTGTTTGAGCGTACAATGCATAGTACAAACCCTGCAAAACAAAAACGTTTGAGTTGTTTGTATTTTAAAAACTATTCTTCGGCAGAAGCAGCGGTATGGTCTCTCAGGAATTTACTTTTAATATGTAAATAAATGTTCTGTTTCAGTACCACTGGCATGCCGTGTGCTTAATTCCTTTTCGCCTCCATTTTGCTTCCAGATATACAGTATGTAATTGTGCAATGCGTCTGCTGAACTAAGAAAGAAAACAAGGCCATGTGTCTGAAGAGGAGTGGCCGGATCAGCCAGACAGGTTGGTCTGACCAATTGATAAGTAAGATTAATTTTTTCCCCCATTTTCAGTTTGTTCTTTTATTTATTTTTTTGTTAGTAGTATATTAATATAAAAAAAAATTGTGAGGTGTCATGTCACTGTGGGCTAACTTCAGACCCCCAAACTCATTTCACATGTGACCTGAGCATTGTTAAAATCCAGGCCTCCTGTGAAAGATGACAGCTTTCATTTTTGTATTCAAACTGGATTCCAAATGAATGCCAAAAGGAAGTGAACCATGCAAATTAGCTTCGGGGGGAGGGGGGGGGGGTAATCTATGCAAAGGGTTTAAGATGTCTTGGATTTCAATCCATAGCAAGCACTTGTATGTAAAACACATCCATGTAGACAGGTGTCATTAATTACCTGCAGAGTCTGTATCTTTGTCATTCCCGTAATCCCTGCATGTCACCCTAGTTACTAAATAAGAAGATGACGGGGTTGGGGTGAGTGAAGCTCTTAGACTGAGGTCATACTGTATATTGGGATTAACCTTTGCTCATGGAGGAGGTTTCCATGTCACGGGATTGTTGAGTGTGTAAACCAGTCTCCCTGAACATGACTTGCATCTGACCTGCATTTGTAAACCAGGGACTCAGCGAGCCCTGTTCCTTCTTCTCCCTTTATCCCTCCCTCTCTCTCTCCTTCTCAGTGCAGTGACAGCATTCATCTCCACATCCTTTAACTATTAATCTGCATGACACTGTGGTTTACATTCTTGATTGGGTTCCAGATCCTATTTCATACTGGTGAGTTTACAACCTTCCATAACCCCTCTAATAATCCCAGCCTCTAATCTGTAAGAAATCTCTGTTCATGTCAACAATTCATTTTGCTTGTTATGATACATTCTCCTGGTGATTAACAGAGGACACTGCCACAAATCTACTCCAGTGCATACATCTGTGGGACTTAGACATCTTAAGTGCTGGTAAAAGTTGAATTGTAATCCCTGTAAGTAATATTAAATAACTGGTTTGCTATATTTATGCATCCTTATTACAATTTAAATTAGCATATCAATACGTTTTTGCTACTAGTGGTATACTGAAAGTTTGGATTCTTTCACATCTTGCAAACTGAGCCATCAGTTGTAACTGCCGTTTTCTTTCATATTTCTAATCAAAATACTGCAAGACAATAAGGATGACATTGTTGTGTTGACTTTGCAATACAGCCCAATGGAGAAATCCTACAGTAATTTTTTTTTTTCTTTTAATAATTCAATGTTAACCCCTCTTTCTGTGGCTGGCATTACAACTACTCTGTGATTTTCTGAAGAAAAGACAAAGCATTGAATTCCTGTGTAAACGCAGTGTGGTAAAATAGTCTGCAAGGCCATCCTCCTGCGGTGAGTGGAGTCTAATTTTGGGTTTTCTGAGAAATTACAAAAAGAAATGTGTTTGATTTTAATCTGATTCAGTTTAGGGTAATTCTCGTTAAGAAAACCACATTATACAAGCATGTGGCCTGAAGCTAAAATGAAAGCTTTTCTTCTCAACACACTATAAAATACAAAGCTGGCATTTTGTTTAGAAAATGAATTATTTAAATAGTGGCAAACCTGGGGCCAATCTTGTACTCTATAAAGCCCACAACAACATCCCAGACTGATGTGTGATCTTGGCCACAATGGCAAAGGCCAATCATGTTCCCACCCACATATACACACTAAAGAAAAAGAGACACCATAACAATTTTCATTTATTTATTTACGGACTTGAGAACTTAATAAATCCCCTCCCTGTGCCAGAGCTGTCTAACATGCATGTAGTTACAATGTCAGTTTCCTGCTATTAAACAAGTTTAGCGGGTTAGCCACTAATGAGTCGTCATGGTGCAGTGTGTGTTATCGAAGAGGCATTTCTCTACTAAAGGAGCCCTGTGTTCTAAATGAATCTCACAGTCGCTAGCACCCTTGACCACCTTCATTCACCCAAGTGTTTCAGGATCCCATCCACAGCTTCAGCCAAGTTGTTCACGTAACCGTCTGCCTTGACCGTGGGGTGTTTCTCATCGTTGGGCCTGCAGACATAAACAGGAAGGGGAGAGTTGGTTTCATCCCATAGAAAAAAACACAAGCCATGGTAACCAACTGCAAATATGTGTGAGATATACAGTACTGTGCAAAAGTTTTAGGCAGGTGTGAAAAAATGCTGTAAAGTAAGAGTGCTTTCAAAAATAGACATGTTAATAGATTATATTTATCAATTAACTAAATGCAAAGTGAGTGAACAGAAGAAAAATCTAAATCAAATCCATATTTGGTGTGACCACCCTTTGCCTTCAAAACAGCATCAATTCTTCTAGGTACACTTGCACAAAGTCAGGGATTTTGTAGGCATATAGTCAGGTGTATGATTAAACAATTATACCAAACAGGTGCTAATGATCGTCAATTCAATATGTAGGTTGAAACACAATCATTAACTGAAACAGAAAAAGCTGTGTAGGAGGAATAAAACTGGGTGAGGAACCGCCAAACTCAGCTAACAAGGTGAGGTTGCTGAAGACAGTTTACTGTCAAAAGTCATACACCATGGCAAGACTGAGCACAGCAACAAGACACAAGCTAGTTATACTGCATCAGCAAGGTCTCTCCCAGGCAGAAATTTCAAGGCAGACAGGGGTTTCCAGATGTGCTGTCCAAGCTCTTTTGAAGAAGCACAAAGAAACGGGCAACGTTGAGGACCGTAGACGCAGTGGTCGGCCAAGGAAACTTACTGCAGCAGATGAAAGACACATCATGCTTACTTCCCTTCGCAATCGGAAGATGTCCAGCAGTGCCATCAGCTCAGAATTGGCAGAAAACAGTGGGACCCTGGTACACCCATCTACTGTCCGGAGAAGTCTGGTCAGAAGTGGCCTTCATGGAAGACTTGCGGCCAAAAAGCCATACCTCCGACGTGGAAACAAGGCCAAGCGACTCAACTATGCACGAAAACACAGGAACTGGGGTACAGAAAAATGGCAGCAGGTGCTCTGGACTGATGAGTCAAAATTTGAAATATTTGGCTGTAGCAGAAGGCAGTTTGTTCGCCGAAGGGCTGGAGAGCGGTACACGAATGAGTGTCTGCAGGCAACAGTGAAGCATGGTGGAGGTTCCTTGCAAGTTTGGGGCTGCATTTCTGCAAATGGAGTTGGGGATTTGGTCAGAATTAATGGTCTCCTCAATGCTGAGAAGTACAGGCAGATACTTATCCATCATGCAATACCATCAGGGAGGCATCTGATTGGCCCCAAATTTATTCTGCAGCATGACAACGACCCCAAACATACAGCGAAAGTCATTAAGAACTATCTTCAGCATAAAGAAGAACAAGGAGTCCTGGAAGTGATGGTATGGCCCCCACAGAGCCCTGATCTCAACATCATCGAGTCTGTCTGGGATTACATGAAGACAGAGAAGCAACTGAGGCTGCCTAAATCCACAGAAGAACTGTGGTTAGTTCTCCAAGATGTTTGGGCCAACCTACCTGCCGAAGTTCCTTCAAAACTGTGTGCAAGTGTACCTAGAAGAATTGATGCTGTTTTGAAGGCAAAGGGTGGTCACACCAAATATTGATTTGATGTAGATTTTTCTTCTGTTCACTCACTTTGCATTTTGTTAATTGATAAATATAAACTATTAACATGTCTATTTTTGAAAGCATTCTTACTTTACAGCATTTTTTCACACCTGCCTAAAACTTTTGCACAGTACTGTACGTGCTCATTTTATCATAGTGCACTGTAGCAAAAAGCCACAAAAGCAAGCTGTAGGTCACGGCTGTAACCACAAAGGGACTTTACAATGATGTAAATTCAGTGGGCTTAAATGAGCGTACATTCGTTTATAAACTTTTTATTCTAGTACTGCACAAGGACGATAAACTTGTTGTATCAGCATTGTCCAGCCAGGTTTTTAAAACCCTCATGCTTCCACTGCATCACGTATTAGTGTTATAATCCTTTGTGAATATATGTCAACACAATAATCAATCAAACAGTTCAAAGAGTACTTGCAAAAATAAAACAGCCTTGTCATCTTAGGGAAAAGAACAACTGTTAAGAATGCATCCCAGCAATGTATAGGCAGAAGTATGCTCTGCAAGCTTCGGTAGCTGGCAGGGAGTGCAAAGTATGTGTCTTTAGCAACAGAGGCAGCCATAGAGTTTAGTTTAAATATGTACAAGAAGACAAGGAGAAGCCAACAACTTCAGGGGATCAGAGCAGATGGTCAAGCCAGGCATTGCATGATTGATCTCCGATTTATTATTAGCTTTCTTCAACGTTCCTTAAAATTTAGAGCGTGGGAAGGGAGGGAATGGGCAGAACTTCATCACAAGGCTTTTCCAACAGCAGATGTTACACAGGAAAGATGAACTAGCTTGCAGTTCATCATATACACCCTGCAGCTCTGCCAACTGGAATAGAACACTGTCCTGCCGCCTGCTTCGAACTGGAGTTGTCAACCACTTTAACAATGCAGACAATTAGAGGTTGCTTAATAAACCCCTTATATTAATTCCTGGTTAAGGTATACTAGTGATTCAGAGATATTGGGCATGACCATTACTGGAAATTGAAGCCAATAACAACTTTTAAAAATGCCAAATCTAAGAAAAAAAAAGCTGAAACATGCCTGCTGGTGCACACTGAGTTGCATCAATGATCTCCCTATCAGTTATGCATGGAACTTAGAGACCAGCCAAAGGCATCCTGGATCACCTTCATAAAGGATTTTTTGATATATAATACTGTACAAAGTAAGCACTATCCAGCTGAACTCAAACACCCCTCAAATACATTTAATTAATGATGAAAGTGAGAATGACCACTGACCACTTTTGTACTGCAAATGTTTTGCATAGGGTTCAGAAATAGTAATGGAAATATGTGGTATAGCTAAGTAGAATCAGGAATAATAGCAATCACATTTTCATATCAAATTAGAGTAAGCTTGGTTTAAGTTAGCTTGTTTCTACAAACCTGGTGTGGTCTGCCCCACCCATTGCTCAGACAACCATTTGTAGAATACACATATTTAGTATGTCTGGTGTAATTATTACATGTAAGTCATTTTAATATCAACGCGCCAGAACATTTTATCATTATTTATCATTTAATGACATAAACAGGCCCTAGCAAAGCATAAATCCATTTTTTTCAGAATATAGCAGTAAATAATAATAATAAAAAAGTTAGTCATAGTACATTTAAACAAGCACTTAAACATTGTAATCAATGTCTTTATATTTTACAAAGGGATCTCTAAGACAGCAGATTCATTTCAAGTGGAGCTTTGAGCACAGTTAGCTAGCTGCATATAATACAAAATGACTCACTTTTTTATAGGAACGTATATCCAAGTAATGTGAGCCATTATGCATTTAATGTCCAGCAGGTGGAGTTGGTGTATATAAAGCTAGTTACTTGTGGTTGTAACCAAGTATGTAGCTGGAATTAGTAAGACCTGGTGGATTCTGGGTGTTATTCCATGTTTAACCATTAAATGGCAACCCACACTCATGGCTTGTGTATTTTATTCCAAGTGATAAGAAATTCAGCTATTGTTGGTGGGAACATGTTGACTACAGTCAGCACTCACATATCCGACACTATATAATTTTGACTTCAGTGACGGTTAAACGAGTGTGACACATATCTGATTATTGTATCGTGTACGTAGGTGAGCATGTTGTAACCTGGCCCATACCACCCAAACAACCTCCTGCCCTGCACACACACACACATTTCGTATGGAAAGAAAAAATATTGGGTTTGAGGAACTGTACAGGGAGACGTATATTGTAGCGCGTATTTTTCTTTTCTTTGGCACTGTTGCCGTTTTATTTCTTATTTTTTTCTTTTATCTGACATATCACAAGAGATAGCTCATGATGATGGTAGATCGATCATGGAAGATTTGAATGTTTAACTATCTGAAGACGGTCCTCCTGTTAATTTTGTTTTTCATCCAGTGGGGTCTTTCATTGATTCTTTCATTGAAATTTGTAAGCGCACGAGTTGGGGGGGAATAACACAGCAGTAAAAGACAAACACTTGTCCGTTTTTTCAACAAACACAAAAAAGATACAATGTCAGAAAATATATAGCTTAAAGGACTGTGTTTTAAAATAAGTAGGCTTCCATTTTGATGTACTGTAGTTGGTTTTGTTGGTACAGTACTATATTTTCAACAGAAGTAGTATTTTAATTCAGAACGATATGATTCTGAAAATATCACTTGCCAAAACAGACGACACTTCGACTGTAATACAGTACATACTTTTAAATTCACTACGTATTGTACTAGTATTATGTAAAATTCCCCATTAACGACCCAAAATTAAATCAAAATGTTACCCATGCACAGAACTGCGTAAAACATAAAAGGCAATGCAATTTAGCAAAAGATTAAAAAAAAATAATAATTAAACAGAATTAAAACAGTATCCAAAGTCAGTATTCAAAATTGAAAAATATAGTGCTCAATAAGGCCCTAATGTCACAGTTCACTTGCAAATGAAAATGCACAAACTAAACATCACAGATTAAAAAAAAAAAAAAAAAAGTATCACAGTATCTAAAACTGTTTAATGATTAACATTTACATTACCATGCCTTGTCTTGTTCACTTTGTTTTTGGAGGAAGCGCTGGGTAACTGCACAATAATAAAGACAGAATAAAGGCAATAAAAAAAATATTAAAAAAAAATGTAGACTGTGACTGTTAAACAAGTAAATTGTAACATTAAAGAGATTAATGAATCTGGGAAGCCTTTGTTTGTTTGAATACAAAGTCGTGCTTGCTGTAGGATGTGCTTCAGAATTGTAAACAGGCCTAGTGTTGTACAGTCAGAGCCTTTTTTTAAGATAATGGTTTAGAAATAGAAAAGTTCAACTACATGAAAAAAAATGTCACAGAAAATAATAAAGGTAGGGATAAAAAAATTGAAAACAGGATATTTAATATCTATATATTTGGTAAGGTATACTTGTGCCCACTACTGATTCAGTAACGGCCACAAAACAAATGACCACTGAAATAAATGAAAGATTAATTAAAATAACATGAAGTATTGTAGCTTCATTAATGAGTAACTTGTTATCTTCTCTGCATGGATTTCTAATCTTACTAACGCAAATGTAGTTTTGCAACCCCTGAGCTCCAAGTACTACAATGGCAATTACAATGGCTGGTGTAATGGCTGAGACTCGTTGTAATATCTACTGAAGCTGTTTGGCCGTAAACGAGTAGGAACATATATAAATATTTTTTATGTATCTTTAATTAATTAGCTTGAAAGAGGTATGATAAAATAAAAAAATTAAAAAAAAAAAAAAAACGGCAACCAAAAAGTTGGACAACTTTTTCACAACTCATTACTGAACAACAACAAATTCCTAAAAATAACTGCTGATCGGCAGACACTGTTGCCCGAGGAGCTGAGCAGGCAATACACAACACTTTGAATTAATAAATGAAAACAATAGAAAATCAGATATACATCAATAAGATGTACAGTAATTACACAGAGAGACTGCTCTACTTGTATCTGGGTCAGCATGTCTTAGTAAGATGATTACCATGGTTACATTCATTAAGGTACGCTGCAATCTCTGTAGCATAAATAACTATACAAATAAAGACATAATTAACACACATATCCCACATATTTAAATACCAACTTAGACCTGCATATCACTATGATCCACATCCACTGTGGTATTAGAATAACAGATCTGAAGAAATGGGCATGCGTCATCTCATAAAAGAGAAGTGATTCTAATGCCTAATGTGAGTCTTTAATGGACAGTAAAATGAACAACATTTATGGTTAAAACAGAAACTTGGACTGTTTATCTAGAGTCACTGCTTTGGTACAGCTTGCCAGGATTAACTGGTGTGGGCATTATTTATTTATTTATTTTTAAACAGTTTGACTCCCTTTGTGTAAACACTGTAAATTATGCATTCATTTAATCAGTGGCCGTGCTTGCAGGGGTGCAGTGAGCACATTAGGTCACCTCAATCTGATGCTTTGCTGCTCCCCACATCCCCTCCCACACTGCATACTGTGGGCTCGTTCCTCAGCAAATGAGAAGGAACTGCAAATACACACAAGCATGGATTCCAGAACATGCCATTGCAAAGGCTCCATAAACCCAGGGATTCACACAGGAGAGCTTCCAGTTTATTTTTGCAAAGGCTCCTGGGATATACAGGGGGTAAGGGAGGACTGAAGTGTTTTGTTTTTAAACACTCTCCTTGACAAGCCAGCTGAATGTACTTCAAAGTAATGTCATTTCAAATAAATAAATTACCCGATGTAGTCATAAATTAAGACTCGCAAAATTCTGGCACAAAGCGTGTGACTTCATCATGTTACCAACCCTGTTGTATTTCACAAGAGAAGCTAAATCAAAATGAGTTCACAGAGTCCAAGATGCAATTTAATTACAACCTATTTAACTTTATGTTGTTCCAGTGCAAGTGAGGGCTGACCGTATCCTACCAACAACAACAATAACGCACAACCATCAACATTGATTTTTAAAAGTGGTGAACCTTACACAGTCAAACAGCAGATACACTTGTTTCTTGCGTTGCTGCTGTAAGAGCCTTATTGAGCTCTTCATTTCTTATTGCTCTTGCTAGATTACACCCAGACCTAAACTTGTTATGGCTTCCCTCCTCTCCCTTTTACAACTAATTGCTGTTCCTCCTATGTCCCTAAATGAGTAAACATGACTGCTTCACATCAAGCTTTATTCTTCCCTTCTACAATCAAAACACAAGGCATACCTTATAGCTTGCTCTCAAACGGGTATGGCTTCTCTGAATGTGTGTATACAGTGTATGGAGAAATTTCCATTAGAAAAGTATTTTTGCAGTTTTCCTATACTTTTCACATGGTTATGCTATTCATTTACTATTGTTGAGGATGGTTTGACATGTTTTGTTTACATGCTTTACAACGCTTACATGTGCTTTATTACAGTTTGCTTCCTGTTACTTGGGTTCATTTTAATAAGGGTGGGGATTTGTACTCCAGATTGCCATGTTTGAAACTTTCATAGAGGTCGTTTGGCATCCCACCTGACAAAAACAAACGCTGTAGCAACGTAACTGGTGTCAGTAAATACACTGCAGCTAAACTGACCTGTTGTAGCGGCCTGTTTTCTGCACTATAATTTGAGATTGACATGTTCATTTCAGTTAGCTTCGGGAAATGACTAAAACAATAAAGTAATACTGTTTACTTGTGTCGTACTCAGCAAATCATAAAAACACATTTAAACTATTATGGACAGGGCTTTATTACTGAGAATCTGAGAAGGGTTATTTCAGCAGAACATGGTTTGAAGTGCCATTTAATCTGGGAATTTGCAGGAAAACTCTTTCATATTTGAAATCCTTGGACAAAGAGGCTCATTTACATTAAACTGCTGTCACTGTCATCGTCAGTCCTTACTCCCTGTTTATTTTTATTGCACTGGGTATTAATAAAGACATGAAGCAATAAAAAAACTGAAGTGGAAAATAAGAGACTAGCATGGCAGCTGCAGCTCGATAAATACTGTCTGTTGATCTTTGAGGAGTGAAGGTTAGTTGTTTTTAAATATTTCTTGGTTTAATTTGTTTTAATTGGGACTGCTGGCAGGGAATATTAGATCAAACCAAAGGTTTAGAAAACTGTATATTATTATTATTATTATTATTATTATTATTATTATTATTATTATTATTATTTATTTCTTAGCAGACACCCTTATCCAGGGCAACTTACAACTGTTACAAGATATCACATTATTTTTACATACAATTACATTATTTTTTACACATTATTTTTACATACAATTACCCATTTATATTTAAACTAGAAGGAAAAAAAACTATATCCCTAAACTTTCAAATTACTTTTTAAACATTCTATTTATACCTGCGGTAATCTACAGTATATGTACCTTAACCCTTCATGACAGCACTGTTTGGAAGACGCACTTTCCACATATAATCAAGCGTGTGTTAATATTACATGTGGTAAGCTAGGCTTGAATATAGTGGGAAGCCCATTAAAAATGCACATTATTATTATTATTATTATTATTATTATTATTATTATTATTATTATTATTCTCACATGAAAGACAACTTCACAGCCCCTGAATAATTGTGAATAATAATTACAAAAGCAAAGCTCCTCTAAACAGTTTCCAATAACAAGGAAGAGACAGTCTGGCGTTATTCAAATTCAAGTGAAACTGGCTCATGCAAATTGGATACAACAGGCTTGTACAGGTTTGTGAGGCAGCGTCCCGATCAAGGCTGGCCTGTGCCCTTGAAATATTAGATCTAGACACAGAAACAGCATTTTAGTGCTTTCTCTGCAGTTTTAATAACAAATAAACAAAACAAAAACACAGGAATAAAATTTTAGTTCAAACTAAACACTATAACCCAAAACTCCAAAGCTAAATACTAAACCACCAAAGCTATGACTTCCCCAGTGATTAAACAGAGAGCACAACCTGCTGTCTCGCTCACCAAACAAACATTAATTGTTCTGTTTTATACCATGTGACCAAGGGTTGATTGACAATTAATCATCCAATTACCACCTGGCCACATTTCCCACTGACTCAATTAAACAATCAATCAACAATCAAAACCATGTGGCTGTGCAAACAGTGGTCATCTTGCCTCCAGGCTACCCCTTCACCAAGATGACTGCCAGCCACCAAACACACCCACACACATGTGCACCCATGTGTAGAGCCTATGCTCGGTCACAAGGTGATATATATCTATATATCTATATATAATCTCCCTTACAGTCATTCTGCATGATCCTGCATAGTAGTAAAACCTTTAGGGTACCATCAAACTGTAAGACGGCTTGCTAATTAATGATTTATTGCAAGACTGATAGATTTAGTAAGCATGCAGACTAAGTAGCATAAAATGAAACCTCAAACACCGCAAACCAGCAGGGTATTTGAATTGCGCTGGATTGTGCTGAAACCTGTCCTGATCGCTGAATCGTTTTACAGCACCCCAGGCTCATTCTGTACATTTGGTCCTTTTACAGGTCATCTGCCAGTCTTGCACCTTTATTGCAGAATGGAGAAGTCCTTTATTCTATGAAGTGTTTGGAACAGGACTAGTTTTTCAGTTGTCAGCAAGATGGGATTATTTTCCTTTGGGGGCTACTGCTTGGCAGCGTGTTTTATTTGAAATTACCTGAGCGCTCTTTGCATTATGAATGCATGTGGTTCTAACACAGTGCATGTGTTCGGCGAGAGCACCTGAAAAAGACCATGATTGTACAGCTATGGTCAGACGTTTAGCATCACCCTATAGAGTTAACTAAATCTGCATCATAAAGTCGGATAAAACCTTCTGAATAATGTTATGTTAACATATTGAATTGCATACTGCTTTGTAGTTTTCCATATGCTTAATGAAAAACTGACAAATTAAAAAATGTGACATTTAAAAATCTAACATGAAATACTTTATTACTGTTATGGCTTCCGGTAGACTTTTGCAATATCATTTTGTTTCTTTGATTAAATGATATTAAATAAAAGTTCTAAATTATGTTATTATACGTAGTCAAGTGTCCTAAATACCATCTGCTACCCAGAATGCTTAATTTTATTTTATTTTTTTTACTGCTCAGGGTGTGGAAAAGTACTAATGGGTAAGAAAATACACAGACAAAGGAGCCGCTTGTAATTTAGTGAGTGGTTGTCTTGTTGTGAAAAGGACTCATTAATTATTAATCATCGACTAACTGCCCGACAGAAAGGTCTGATATGGAAGTACAGCTGACATACAAACAGCTGCTGGGAATTCAAAGATCCAGTTCATATTGGCACGGTCAGATGTTGGTTGTCACCTTTTTTTTTTTTAAATAACAAATGCCTAAATAATATTGTTGCCTCTTTGTGCTGTCTGTTCCATCATTCATTTAAAAGCATGCTGATATGGGTGACCTTTAGCGCAAATTGGAACTGCATTTTCTGCAGATAGAAAGGCCAGTTGCAATAGCTATAGGAAATATGTGTTTGTTCAGTTAATTTATCTATAACTTCCTCAATCGTATAATATTTAAAAAAATAAAAGAATGATGTAACTTGAACTAGCTGACAGGGTGTTCTTCTTTAGTTATCTTGTCAAGCGTTGAACTCCTTCAGTTTTAGTTCAATAGAAATGCACACCCTTACATGAACAACCCTTATAAAAAAAACAGAATTTGTGTTTGGCAGCTATTGATAATAGCAGGCATTCTGCATGATCATACACGGTAGTAAAGGGGTAAGTAAGCAAACGTTTAAAATTGATGAGATCCTGCTGTTTTAAGCAACACGAAGAACAACTCTCCAGTTAAACCAGGGTCAGTCAACCTTATAATAAAAATATCCACCGAAACCACAACGATTAAGGCTGTATATGGATATAAGTAAGGAACAGCAAGTAGAATATCCTGTTAAGCATGTAAATGCTGAAACAGTTTACAATACAAGTATATTGTGCACAGAAACAACATACAACAATTGTTTTTACAGTTTTATTATCTATTTATACTGGCTGTCCTGATGGTGATAAAAGGGAGTGTTTTATCCTGACTCAGCGACTACTATCATTCTCATCATGACACACTACCGATACATTCTGAGCTCAAGGTTTAGTTGCACAAAGTTCCTAGATTGCATGCATGCTTTCCAAACATAGTCCTTCCCTTTGCTGAGACCAGACTATGTTGCAATATTCTTGCAAGCATGACTTTGAGAATGCATTTGCACAGATAGTTTTCTCAATAACTGAATGTTTAGGTAAATAAAACTGTGTCCGTCAGTGTACACAGTTGTTTTCCCAAAACAGATCGCTGCCACGCGAAGCTAAGAGGTGTTGTGGAGTAAAACTTTCCACTGGCTTCAATTTATGATCCTTGACTCCTAATCTCACTGGGTAGAAGCAGTACCATTCCGTGCCTGGGAAAGTATTTAATCAGCTGCATTATACATATATTTCAGAATGGATAAAAAAACTTGTATTTTACTATGTGTACTGAAAATTCATCCTCATCATCTAGCTCTCTACTATGTAATTCACCTTGATACTAAATAGTATCTCTACTACATAAAGAACGTGTTTTTGAAATACACAGAATCAAATGTTTTAAACGTAAATGTTACATTATAAAAAATAGGGATTCATAAAAATAAAAAAATATATAGGATCTATAATGTGTTATTATAATAAACTCCCTGCCACATTTTATTCTCTATATACAGTACTCCATTTATTTATTTATTTCATTTTTATAGCGCCTTTCATACCGAAGTATCACAAGGCACTGTACATAAATACATAAAAATACAAAATATACAAATAATAATAAAAAAATAATAATTAAAAGCTAGCAATAATGAGGTATCACTGTAATATAAGGTGCTTCATATAATTGTGGCTCTAAATGTATTTAATTGCATTTGTATTACAATTATTGCAATTATTGCAATATGCTACAGCAAAGGAAAGCATCTAAAAAGTATAATAATTAAGAAAAAGAATAAACAATAAATGATTATTGTACTAAAATCTATTTTACATAGACGGTGAAGGTTGTTTGGGGTTACGATTTCCTGTTCTCTTTTCTCACTCGCTTTTTTTTATGCCTCCCTGCTATGAGTGGAGAGACAGCAGAAGATGGAATGAGGACAAACAGGCTTCACAACAGCATCCCGGGGCTAGAACAGTGAAACATGTTTTACAAGCTGGGAATAACACCAGCCTCCATAATGCTGTGTTTACTTGATCTCTCAGTTTGCTATTGCATGACTTTACCACACTGAGTTCTTTCTTTGTTATTTTCAGTGCACTATGTTCTTGTTAAGCAGCAGAAATTGGCAGCAAATACAAGGTTCAAAGAGCCTGTGCACCACACTCCAGGGCTCTGGGTCTGTGTTCAAGAATGAAACTCGAGTTAATTGAGTTTAGAATGGAGTAATATGCGTTTCATGGATCTGGGTCACAGGTTGTTTCCCCCTTGGGTGGAATGGGAATCTCCAAAGACACTAATTCTGTTCCTGTTTCTGGGAATGACATCTCGGTGTACTGCATATCAAAGTACATCACTGTTTACATCACAGCTTACACTGTCCCCTGAAGACCACATGATGCCACATAATATAAACACAAATGCATTAGCAACAAGTTCAGTTTAGCCATTACCCAGCACTGATTTTTTTCTTTAACGTTTTCAGGCTTGGCAAACTCAAACCCCCAAATCAAATAACTGCAGTTAGTTATGCCTCCCTGGTAGTTATGAATATTGAAACTGTGGGAATTACTAGATCCCCCTCTGTGAGAACATGATGAAACATAACCTGTAGCCTATATGGAGAATATCATGCTTGCTTTTCTAAAGCATATTTCTGATATTTTCATTTGAGAGCTCCTACATACACCTCCTGTGTGCTGTTTCTAAGCTTGTAAATGGGGCACTGTTCAAAAGCTTACTATAGTAAAGCAGGAATGGAAATAAGACTCCTATTGCATACAGTAGCAGTTTCACCCACTGCAGCTTTTATTATGAGCTTGATTAGCCATTACCAGTACAGGTAACAAGCTCAGGTAGGTCTTATTAAACGCATAGTGAAACCAGGAATGGATCAAACTGCTTTGCAATGAGAGTCTTATTTCCATCCCTGGTAAGTCAAGCCTATATACAGTTAAAGTCCCTTGCCAACAAGCTCAAGTCAGGCTCTTTCAATGTCTCTTTACCTTGTAGATTCCCCCTTCTATTCATAGACCAGCTCTCCAATAAGACCCTGATGGTTGTAATATAGGGATCAGCACAATGGTGAAGGCACTGGCTGGAGATTTTTGTCAACTTGACTTAATGTCTTATTAGTTTTTACCTTCTGCTTTTTTAAGTATGTGTTATGGATGTACAGAGGAATTTATGCTGTGCTGTTAATTTATAATACTGTTGTATTCAATTCTAGTAATGTTAATAGAGCAGAATGACCTTGGTGCATAAATAACAGTGTTCTACTGATATGTTCAATCTTAGTAGAGATTAGTAATTTTCCCTATGGTTGTGTTTTGCTTTGGAAGATGCAGTGCAGCAACTTTTAGCCGAAATCTGTATATTCTACTATTACAATTGCAGGATCCATTTAGGGATTTTTTTGTTTGTTTATTTAAAAGCAAGATGGGTTTTAAAAGGTTCACGGGCACTTATTTAGCTGTGAAAGCCGCTGTGATCTAGCTAAATGCTCAAAAGTAAGTGTGCCTGCCCTGAGGGTACGTATTTTTTTTTTGTTCTTGTCATGCCAGCAAGAGTAAGGTTGGCAATATGCGCACACTGTTCACTCTCAAAATTGATTCGCAATTACTAGTGCACGCTGTCAATATATCTACAGATTGGCAGTGTGTTTATTTACCCTTACCGCATAAGGAACACATCGAAAACACAGCCCCCACAGAAAGTCAGCAGGGTTGCAACAGAGGGCCATCAGAAGCCAATGATCCAACTCTCTGCCATCCTAAATACTGCTGCAGCTGTTTTACCCTTTAGGACAACCCATCTAATTGCAAAGGTTCATTTCACAAAGTGTAAGGCAGATCATTCCAGGCTGTTTATTTAAAACACAAACAAACATGATTATAACATTTAGCCACTGGGTGGCTGCTTGTGCCATGTAAGAATCCAATTAGAATTACACAAAGTAGCCATTTCAAATTAAACCATCACCATGGTTCCCAACTCTTTCTCTGATATTTTTTCCCCAATCAGGTCCTACATGAGTTAAGTGAGCTGGCTACGAGTTAGCTAATTAGGGGTTCCCGAGTGGCTCATCCAGTTAAAGCGCTGCCGCAGGGAGCGCAGGGATTGCTTCTCCTCATGGAATAACAGTGAATCCTACTGGCCAGACACAAAGCACAATCAGAATGGGTAAAAAGCAGGGCTGATCTCTGTGCTCCGGGATCGGTAGCCCGCCCACCTCTGCTCTGGATTGCTCGGCGTAAAAGCGATTCTGGCTTTAGGCTGCTGAGATCGGAGGACGCTCACAGGCCCTCAGAATGTTTGTGCAGCGTGGGGACCCGCTGTGGCGAGGAGAAAAATCATAATTGGACATTCCAAATTGGGGGAAAACAAATTCTGCCTAAATTATAAAAGAAAAAAAAATAGCTAATTATAAAAGTTTCCATAGTAAAAGCATGGCAAACTGTAATAAAACACAGCGAAAGCATGGTAAAGCATACGTAAGCATTATAAAAACTAGCGAGGTATGATAAAGCATGGTAAACCAAGGTAAACTATTGAACTATGGTAAATGCATAGAGAAGCCATGGTAAAAGCATGGTAAACCAAGGTAAACTACTGAACTATGGTAAATGCATAGTAGAGCCATGGTAAAAGCATGGTAAACCAAGGTAAACTATTGAACTATGGTAAATGCATAGTAGAGCCATGGTAAAAGCATGGTAAAACTGCAAAAATACAGTGGTAAAATTTATATGGGTAAATATCTTACACCACATATATATCTTTTTTTTTTTTTTTACATCTCAATCAAGAGATGAAACCACTACTAACATCATTCTGAGGCCCTTCTAAGTCTCCTTCACACTTCTGAGATCTGACACAATGAATTCTAAAGAGGATGATGGTATGAATCAATAGATGAGAACATTGTTTCGAAAAAGTCATTTCTACTGCCGCATGGCACTGTTAAACCACCCATATAAGGAAAAATAGTTACGCTGACTTGTAGCTGGGCTTCTGTCATCTTACCCCTGGTTAACGCAGAACAGCGATTTGAAAATGGGTCATCCTTTCCCGACGGCGCAGTTTACGTGGCAATTTACATTAATAACTGGGAAGATGTATTTTGCATCAGTAATGGCAGATGGATTAGACCATATTGACAAATCCCTACCTAGGGCTAGTCTAGGCTGTGACCGATAGTGTCAGGAATGAATAGTAATATTTTACATACCGGAATATACCGTATGCCCAAATGCCCTTGTAAAGAGGCATCAATTGTGACATTTTAAGCATGCACTAATTGATTTTATTTTTAGGAATTGCCATATTCTTGTTATTTTATGATTCACATTAATATTTGTGAACAGCCTGATATTTAGCATCAGACCGTAACTGGAACAAGATGTTACAGTGTACTGGGGTAAAGCTCCCCCCCAGACTTCACCAGCACCATTTAATAGTGGCACAAATCTATTAGTCATAATTACAGCAGTGGATTTTATTTACTTTTTTAGCTTAAAGATTTCATCCTTAATGATCTTTTCTTCCTTGTGTGCATTACGGATAATGATTATTTTGTTCAACTCTATTAATGCCACTGGCATATCTGCACAGGAAATCCCTACTTAGCGCAGGCCAAAGTGGCTTTCGGAGCCAGGAAAAGGAGCCCTGTGATCAGGTTTTACACGTGCATAATTATCAGCGCTCCGTTCCTTTTTGTGAGGAATTGTGTGCTCATAAAAACGGTGGCAGGAGGACAGAGGCAGAGACTAACGACCA
Organism: Acipenser oxyrinchus oxyrinchus; assembly: GCA_030684275.1. Lineage (NCBI taxonomy): Eukaryota > Metazoa > Chordata > Actinopteri > Acipenseriformes > Acipenseridae > Acipenser > Acipenser oxyrinchus. The sequence goes on along the minus strand of CM060257.1, from coordinate 47,011,166 downwards.
TGGTTTACCCACACAGCAGGTATGGCAGGGGCAGAGGCAACGTAAGCTTACCCTGCACTGCTCAGGCATTGTACCACACCACCCTGTCTTCAAAGGACCTTCCCCTCCTCTGTAAGGGGGTGAGATATCAGTCCAGACCCAGTGCTGGAAGATTTTGTCGGCTATATGAAGCAAAACTAAAGAGTGTAAGAAAAGTTACGAGGCCATTCGGCAGCTCCAGCTGGCTTCATAACCCAACAGTGGCTAGTTTGAGCTTCATCGAAACCACCTGTACGAGAAATTAATTTTTTTTTTTTTTTAACAATTATTTTTATTCATTTTCCAATTTTCTCCCAACTAACTCGGTAGAGACGAAGACGAGCACTTGCGTCCTCCGAAACGAGTGCTGTCCGCTTTTTTTTTTTTTACTCTGCAAGCCCGTCGTGCAGCTATATCCAGAACTTACAGCGTCGGAGGACCACACAGTTCTGAATTGCGTACAGGCCGGCCTGCAGGCGCCCGGCCAGCCACAGAGGTCACTGACATATCCCCTACCCCGCCCGGGCAGCGCTTGGCCAATTGTACGCTGCTCCCTGGGAACTCCCGTCCACGGTCAGCAGTGGCATAGCTTGGATTCAAACCGGAAAAAAATAATAGTTATGGTATTCCAGTCCCCCCACTCTGTGAGGTCTGAACAGGAACTACCAAATAAATTACATCAGGGTTGCCTTCTTATTATACACAGGGAGCCCAGGTTCTGTCTGTAAACCAGACAAACTGACTGTCTGACGCTCTACTCCGTGGACCCAGTACGACTAACAGAGAGTAACACTTAATAAATATAAACGATACAGCCCTATTGCCCGACCCGACTTCAACAGGACATCCAGCAGACTAGAAGGGCTCCTGTGATGTGGTTTAAGAATATACTGTACACACAATTTTAATGCACTGAAAATTAGACACCAGAAGGACAACTGATATATGGTCCAGTATACATTACATTGCATATTAGCAGCCATTTGATTTAGCAATTAAACAGACATCGCAACACATGCTAATATAACATGCAAATACAGTATCAACACTGTATTATTATTAAAACATCATCCAATAAAACTAAAAACATGAGACGATGCAAGCTCACAGCTGGACACTGCCCCTTGCAACGGGTGCACCTTTTGCAATTTCCTATCGAGTCCCAAAGCAAACTTAAACAGGTGCAATGCTGCAGTGGCTATGCGGTTTATTTATTTCATAACCAAGGTCTAATGGCTTTGTGTATCACGCTTGTAGCAAATTGACCCTTGGATAACTCCGCTCGCACAATGAGGGAGCTAAAACAATGATCTGGGGCGGCACAACTGAACATTTATAGCAAAGAAGGCGTGCCAGCATCCCCTCAGAATAAATACGCTGACTGCACCATAATGAAAGACCAACTAATGCACCCGAGGGCTGCCGGTTCATGTCCTTTCAGAACACAGAGCTCCTGGGTCTCCGATCCCGTTTGCTTTGGGTGTTCTCTTCCCCATGATGGAAAAATCGGATCATGAGACTCGAGCACTTACAGTCAAAGGTTGTGAATGAGCCTGGAGCCACTCCATTATAAATATATAACATATTTGACAGAAAAATGTACTGTTTTATTGGGATCTTGCATTAATTCACACAATGTGTGTGTGTGAAAATCAATATACAAAAGAAATTTAAAAATTACTATAAATATCACTGAAAATGTGTACGATAATTACAATGTGCCTTACCAGAAGTAAATGTCCAGTCAGGGTGTAATTACAATTCCGAGGGACCAGGTGTCACTGTGTGCTGTGTAAAACCCCCATTGCTGTAAATGAAAGGTCAACTGACATATTTAAAGCTGCAGTGTCTTAACATTCCTGTTTACTTTTTTTTGTTGTTTTATATAAGAAAGCAGACATTATTGGCAGTGCAGTTTGTTTACATTCGAAAAAGGTAGCTGTAGTTGATGGGACACCAACTTCCTAACCTTTGCATTTACAGTATGTGAAAGAATGGCCAGTCTAATTTCTCAAACTAACAAACTGCTACAGAAAAAAAACAAACAGATTAAAAAACACAGGCTCCACCAATCATAATAATGACCCATGAAAGCCAGAAGAAGGACACAATCTTTCAAGTGCAGTTCGCTGTGTGTATTTCATCATTATCCATTTCAAAAGGAAATTGATTTTTTTTTTTTTTTTGTGGTTATAAATTTGGTTGGTTGCTTATCAGGAAATAGCAGATCTAATCAATTCAACTGTGCGTGATGCTTTCATGTTGAATGTGTATGCATATTATGTGCCATAGATCCTGTATTTAAACCCTGCTGTGTAGCGTGCCACAATATGGGACAACTCATTATTTTTTTTTAAATGGAGCCAACTATGGAATAAGCACCACATCTTTCTAGTAGTAGAACTGATCCCTGTTCATAAACCAGCTACACAGAGGGTCAACCCAGGAATACAACTGAAGATGACAGAACAAAGTATGTTCATTGCAAGACCTTTCAAGGTAAAAGAGACAATACTTAAGGATCCAATTCTGTAACTTTAATGTTTACTTAAAGAGGCACTGCGACATTGGCAGATCAGGGAGTGTGATTTCCAGGGTAGAGCAGAAACTGGTTAAACTGAAATAAGATGCTTTTAAAGAAAAGAGCAGCTTAACTATTTAAAGACCCGTATGGTCTGCATTCACCTTAAATACATCCACCTTTAAAAGTGAAACTTGTTACAAGCCCAGAACATCAGACTTCTCTCATTTTCTGTGACTTTTAAAAAATCAAAAGTTGTGGCCTCATTAGAGCTGTCAAACATGTCTTCTTTCAAAGTTCAGTTGGTACACACACAGTGTGTAACCATTAACCTGTCCCCCCAGTGACACCTGCCACCACTGGATGTATTAAAAAAGAACACATTTGTTCTATGTGGTATTTCTTACTGATGTATTCTTGCATGCACTAGGCTAATGGTTACACCAGTTGTACCCGTCTGTACTTGGAGAGAAGGGCATGACGGAGGACTGTTTACAGTATTAAGGGTTGCTTTTAAACTTAAGTTTTAAAAAGTACCCAGAAACAGAAAACAATACACAAAATGTACCCAGACTAGAAGAACACATAGTTTACTATAACTGTGATATGTCATAGTTGTACCAAGTAGCTTTTCAAATCTGGCTCTGGAACCAAACAAATAGGATCCGATTGATGCAGTTTCAAACTGTACCATTGGGGGTCAATTAACCCATTTTCAAACTGTACCATTGGGGGTCGATTGACACATTTTCAAACTGTACCATTGGGGTCGATTGACACATTTTCAAACTGTACCATTGGGGGGTTTGGGCCTGTGGATACAGTCTATTAAAGGTTAATGTCTTTGATTTGTGTTAAATGTATTGTTAAAAACAATATGATCTCAGATGCTTATAATCTGCTGCCTATACTGTACCTTGAAAACCTTCTGGTGATGAAATAACAAACCTTCCCTGGGTCTAACTTGACCTCACACTGCTCTAAGATAAGAGAAGAACATGAGCAGTATCAGAGCAGGCAAAAACAAACAAAAAGCACCGCTTACCAAGGCCTGCTTGGTAACCTTCTCCTATTAGAACAGGTAAGGCCCTGAAAGACTGTGTTGATGTTTGAACGTTTCATTTTACACGGCAGCGTAAGCCAGGTGCACTAGATAAAAAGGCAAAGGCTGAACTGTTTGCTCTGGCGGAAAGGTTTCAATAAACCAACGGCACTTATTATTGCTCAGCTAGTTTCCTCTTTCTGAAAGTAGTTTATTGGCTTTAATTCCCAGAGCCAGGCTGCCGCGTTTACATGAAGAGATTGTTAGGTCACTTTACGGATATCACCTGGAAAAGTGTGTACTGCAGAGCAACTGAACTTGCCAGCAACAGCATGGGGAAGAGGTTAACAGCATACGCCACAGGGATATCCATCTACCACGCTTCATTGCCTAGACACATATCAGTTATGGTGGCAGTATTACCTTTTATATACAGAGTATAACGTTCATTTTCTTAATTTTCCGCCTACTTTCACATTTCACACACAAACTCACTGGCGGGGGTTCTCTTGACCTTGGAAGAACTGCTGCTTTTGGAGGCTTTGATTCTACTGTTAGAGCGCCCTCTAGTGGTAACATGGGGGAATGCCAAGCAATATATCAGTTGCTGGTTACCAAGTAAAACTTTTGTTTGCTACATAACATACAGCACCACTTCAGCGCAGCCCCGAGGAATTAAATTAGTCTGGTACAAAATCAGATAAGGCAACTTCAGGTTCAATCTATGAGTCAGCTGAATTCAACACTACTCTACTTGTTTTCCAGTTAATAGCAGACATGGGAAGGATGGGTAGAAAACCATTTTAAATCTTGATCAGAAACAGGCTGCTTCCTAGTGGGATGGCAAGGCTTATGCTTTTTTTTACGATACTGAATGGTAGCAGGGGAATTATGTCAGGAACCGGCACCTATCATTGACATACACCCCCTGATGCATAAATACACAATTGAAGCTGCCAGTATCATAAAAAAATAAAAAAACAAATTTGCCATCCCATTAGGAAGCAGTCTGGCAGTCTTCCATCTGTGGGGAGAGAGATACTCTGGGGTTTTAGATAAACAGTGTGTCTCTCGTGTGTGGGGTAAACACAGGTTCAGGCAGCTGGCCAGTAAGGTCACACAGGGGTCACTGAGTGATTGCTGAAGACACACTATCTACTGTTACATGTTTCTGATTTGTCAGTGTCTCATGTTTTCTAGTTCATCAGTTTTTTGACTCAATCAATGAATGACCTATGCCTATAAACACTGCCATATAATTGTCAACAAAATGTTAACATGTGACAAGTGTGAAAATGTACCCAAGACAACTTTATAAATTGACTTAAAAACTGACATTTTGGTCCTTGATATTACCATCTGGACAAAGGTACAAATCAATATTTGCTGTACTGAGCTGTAAATACTGGGTCTGACCTGTACTTTCCCGTCCTCACTTGTAGAGCCTTCATCCCGCACTGCTGAGCCCCGCCGACATCATTCACCAGATCATCTCCAATCATGATGGCCTGTCGAGAGCAATGAGAAACACCTCACCATGCTGTCAAGCACCACTTTATTCCTACCATATTTCACACGCCGCGTCGCGCTGAACGCGTGCACCTGATGTTAAATATCGTCATGCTAGAGATTAAACATGATCACACTGTCAGCAAACCAAGTTAAATGTGCGTGTATGTGTAAATACAGCACCAGAATATATATATATATATATATTACAATGATCTAAATGGGATAATGTGCTAAAAATAGAAAAAAGGCTATTTTTCCGCTTTGTAGTATTAGAATATGCAGCTGTTACTGCAGGGGTTACAAATGCAAGGACATAATCTTATTGCGGTTAATTAAACTGCAAAAATTAAACAAGCTGGGTTTAAAAAAAAAAAAATTGTTGTAACCTTCAAGTGTAAAAATTACAAGACACAAAAAGTCCTTCGATTGAAAATAAAAGAAAATGTGTTAAAATAGGATAACCAAAACCCTTGGGATGTTTTTTGTTCAAATCACTTTATTTTGGGTGGAAGCAGCCAAATCAGAGGTAGTGCTTAGAGTCAAAGCCAAGGGGATGACATGTACACAACCCCGAAAAAATCCCCAGCACCCGAGTGCATTACTGAGATTATCTTGTGCGTCAAACACCGGCAGCCAATTTGCTGCACCACCCTTCTAATAAGGAGGCTGACCTTTTTTCAGGGGTCAAGATTAAGCTGTTGTGCCAGAGCCATACTTTTAGATTGCTGCAGACAAGAAAACATACTGCCGAGGAGCCAGGCTGCACATGAGTAGTGATGCCTGCAGAAGCCAGCTTGTGGCAGAGGCAGCGCTCCATCCCTGGGGAACGCCAGTGATTTACTACCAGTGAAGGGCAATAATCACTAAAGGAGGAGCAATTATTCCCAAATCATTTAGGATTTAAAAAATCACTGGTTAGAAGATGAAGGTCAAGAGGTGCCTTGTCATGGTGAATAAAAACCAACAGCAGTCTACCCTCCAAATAACTTCCATCGCGGATATTGGCAGAGGCGAGGAAAGAGCTTTTGATGGCTCGGGGTTTGGACCTGGTTCAGAGAATAAGGATGGTCATTTACTAGTGCACATTTATCCAAAACTATGAATACTGCCCTCTATGAAATCATATGCATTTAAATAAACATGCTAGTTTATAATACATAATACCAATCAGTACATGAATACTTTTACTAGCCTATCACAACCCATCTTTTCTTCTGACTTTTATAAAAGATCAAGCTTTAGGTTAAACAACAAACAGCTGCCTGCTCCGATTCTCTAAAAAACATTTCAAATTCTTTCAGGAATGCAGGAAGCAAACACACCAATAATGATGCACTGAGGACTCAAAACTGAATAAAGGGTACCTTCCTAATTTCACTCACAAGGGAACATGAAAAAAAGCAAACAGTCCAGATTTAAATCTTAATTACAAATAATAGCTGAAATGCACCCATCTATAGTATGGATAACAGCACCCAACAGCTTCAGTCTAAACTACTATTCTATATTTGATTCACTATTTTGGCATCAAACCTCATAAAATATTTAACCTTTGAGTAAAACAAGTTAACAAGGACTTATGAAAAGAAGTGCTCCCCAAGAATGGATTAGCCTGTGTCAGGCTTAATCTCTGCTCAGGTCTGGGCTGTGTTTGAAAGACTCGGTCACCAACGTGTTAAAAGAAACATTAGCAATCTGTTATTCCGAACCCACTGAAGAAAGGTTCAAATAGAACACAGGCTTCAGGGAGCAACCTATTACACTCTGCTCAGAGAAAACAGCCTACACTGAAATGAACAATTAGGGGCTGAATGAGGGGAATTATCAGGGGAAATAGCTGATGAAGACTTTATTGATTAGAGCAGCTTCACAAATCTAACACTCAGGATAGCAATTACAAACATTATAGCTGGGACTGCCTACCTCAAACTTCACAGAATTTTGCTTTAATATTATATATATATATATATATATATATATATATATATATATATATATATATATATATATATATATATATATATATATATATATATATATATATATATATATATATATATATATATATATATATATATATATATATATATATATATATATATATATATATATATATATATATATATATATATATATATATATATATATATATATATATATATATATATATATATATATAGATATAGATATAAAGACAAAAGTATACTTATTTCATTGATCACAAAAGGGTCTGTGTTTGTCCTTACTTTTGTCCTCCTCTGGAAGACATTTTATAATATATTTTATTTTTAAATTGCAAATATACAAGCTTTAACAAATCTGGAAAAAAAATATATAAATCAATACATATTTTTTGCAGGTTTAAATATACTTCTATGTACCTTAACTAAAGGTGCGGTGGTCCATTAACTTGGCCTACTTAAATGTGCATCACTACCTGCAATTAGCATTGGGGTTATTGAGTGTATTGGAAATTTGATCTACAACCTATTATTGTGGTGTTGCATTAATCATAACATTGCCTCACAATGGGTGTACTTTAATTTCTAAAGTAGACACACCCTGTACAACATTGGCTGCAATGGTCTGACCACACACTCCATAGCAAGTTACTACAATGACACTGCAGCCTTTCTTCATGCATAGTTTTACCTGGTGCGGTTCAACGCCCATGTCTGCTAATGCTGACTGGAAAAACATCTTGGCTGGCTTTCCGACCACCTCAGCTTCAATATCGCAAGCGTACTGAGAAACAGAAACAAAACAGCTAGGAACATTCAACTATGAAACACTCTCCCTGTGGTCTTCATACAGCGAAAGAACTGGAGGCTGCAAACGACAGCATGGGAGGGTCTCAGTCGCCATCACCAGAAAGGGGTCTGATACTGTCTCTGTAAAGATGCTTTCCACCATATGTTACCTGGGTTAGATCTGCCTTAATAGAATTAAGAATAAGTGACACCTAGTGCACAGCTGTGTATTGTCATTAATACAAAAAAAAGGATCTGAATTCCTATTCCCCAGATGGCACTGGCTCTTTCTTCTACAAGCACTTTGGCATATCTAGCCTGGGTTACAGATGTCAATGGCAGGAAACAAGACGGAATAGCAGCTCCTGAACTGGGGCCCAAGCATGTTAAAAAAGAAACTATCAGTGAAACCGCATTAAGCAAATCAGTCATTTTTGTCTCATGCTTTATTGGCGTGTACTGTAATGAGTTCAAATGAATCATTTTATATAATGTTGTAGGCAAAGGCCAAATGTTAACTAGATAAATAAGCATTCTGTAAATACACTATTATTGTACAGTAATGTACAACACCTCTAATGCCTTCATATAGACCCCAACGTCAAGCTTCAAGCCGTCTGTTTCTTTGTAGTAGCGCCTGAAACACAGGTGAAGAATGTAGAGAAATATTTTCAAAAAATAAGTAAATAAAATAAATAGAATGTTAAAACATGTGGAACAAAGCAATGGGAATCTATGAAGCAATTAATCAATTTTGACAGCTTTATTTTCTCAGTAGAGATTGAGACTTCATTGACTGAAAAAAGGAATTAAAATAATGTTCACCTGCATTGGATCAAAACCTTATAAAAGAATCATTTAGTAATAGAATTACAATTGTATTTGACAGAATCAACTGAATATTCTCATCAAAACTGCATCCCTTTTCTATTCAGCCAATACAAAACAAAAATAATTATGATCATATTTAAACAAACCAACACCTGCTACACTGTATTCTGTGAAGACGCAGTGTCACCTTGAAATTAAATGGAATTGTATACATTTTAAACTTTATTTAACCTTTATTTTTACAAACCCTAAAAAATTTCATTTTTATTTACTGCACCAATCAATTTTTTGATTCTGCAAGGTTTAAAAATAAACAAACAAACAAATAAATAAATACACTCGTTTTTTGGTTTTTTTTACATCTGTGTTTTATCTTTACAGTAACTCTGGGAGATGGGGCAGTGGAAAAGGCGGTCTTAATTCTCATTTTATGGTTTATTTTTCTTTGCCATTTTCGATTATTCAGCTGCGACTCTCTTTCCTGTGCCCACCCTGACCTTTGCAAGAACCGCCATTAACCTTCCATAGTCTGGCGTGAACGGCTTCATTTTCAGACACTGCCATGACAGAAGAAATTATACAGCCAATTCTCCATCTCGGGCCTCAAACAGATGCGGAATGTAAATCAATCCAATTCCACAAGCCTCCGCACACTCTGCTTCAGCGATTTCCACGCTCTGGACCTCAACGATGTCAGCAAACTTAGACAGTGGAGCCCCCACCTAAGCATGCTGTCTCAACACCCCCAACATCACACTGCCCAGAAGGGTGTATCATGTCGGGGCTGCTCTGCACAGAGGCCAGTATCAATCCAGTGAAATGTTTGTGTGCAGCACTGTTACAATTTAACTAAAGTGAATTTAGTAAATTATTATTCGCAGCCTATTGTATTGACCAATACAGGTACAATATGAGCGCTTTAGCGCTTAACAGCTTCCCTCTTCTCTATGGTGATGGAGCAGACATGACTGACTCCACTCCATTGAACTGGGTAGAAAAGTCTGGTTATACACATTAAAAGTGTTCATCTGCACAACATGATGATTGAAACTCAATGAAATAACAAAACGTGAGGTTGGTATTTTACCTGAGGTACAACAGTAAGAGTATCCGGGATCACAAGGGATAAACTGGCCTTACCCTCTTCCTAATGATATTAACACTGGCTTCTCAAGTCCTATCAGGACTCTGAAAGCTTCGTTAACATTCTTGTAGGAGAAATTGTCGGCAGCATCTCCAACCACCACGCAGTTTGGGTTTGATTTGTCGACATCTATAAACTCAGGGACAACTTCTGAAATGATAACACAACAGCATTAACTTGGAAACAGTACTCAATACCGATGGAAAAATAATGAATATTAAAAAGCTTCCTACTTCAGAAACCTAAACCTATGTGTATGTTAATTATGAAAAGTCATAAAAAGTCATGCTAAAAGAAAAAAACAAACAAAAAAAACATGTATTTTTGGGAACTGTTGTCCAGTCAAATAGACACAAAACATATAGTAAAGGATTAATATACTAATGTCCCTGGTGTCTGCAAGTTTATTATATATTTTAGACTCAATAAAAAAAAACTGTTTGTGTGGTCTGTTATTCCAATGGTTTCCTATGGGCAGTCCGGTTGTAAGTTTTCCTTCAACACCAACATTCTGCCACCTCTGGAGGGCCAAAAAAAAGAAACAACTCACTTTACTGGGCTGGTAAATCTCATCAGTGTGATCAGGAACCCTAGCAATCATCTTTTGAAAATGATTCTTTAGCTTCCCAGACCCTTTTTATCAAAGTGGATGAAACTGGGTCCAAACTGGCAAAACTGCCTGATGTGGGGGTGCCTTTTTAGGCAATCAAGTTGACTTAAGACTAAGACTAGTTTAAAAAAAAAAACTTTATCAGAAAAACAGATCTAACCATCATAAACTAGCAGGTGTGGTCTTAGCCCACGGTCCTTTAGGATTTTACAGGCTGCTGGGGCTGGAGAGAACACTTCATTCACAGAGATGTCGAAGCCCATCCGCTGTAGTTTTGCCACAAACTTGTCCCTGGTGGCCTGAGTCTCATTGGTGCAGAAACGCAGCTTCAAGCCAGATGCCTTGATCCTGTAAGAAAAAAAAGAAAAAGAAAACAAGGTTACAGTGATAACCACAGCAGGAATCTATTAAAATGCATTATTGACAGGGTAAAGTGGCCAAGTGGGGCAAGTCTACAGACCACTGCTGTACAAAGTGCAACTGTAACTGCATGAGAGTGAGATATAATATGACCCTGTCCTCATCAAATCTTTATATGTTTTTGCTAATACAGTATTTTAGAAGATCTCCAAAACAGACCACCATATTGTATATAACATGATTACATTTAGTACTTTTTAAAAAAATCACCAAATGTTAATAAAAGTGTATGATTTTAATATCATAGATTGGGCTTCTGTTTTTCTGTGGTTATTCATTTTATTTTTCAGTGCTTATTTTAAGTTATTTTCGAGTCTTATGTAAATCATTTTTTTTCTGGGCTTTTGTTTTTGATATACTATATGAAATCACTGTTTTTGGTTACTTTCCAAAATGCTTGAGCATTTTTTTTCTGCCAAATATGTATAGTAGTAACTCGACAGTACTTGCACACTTAAGTTGTACCTTTTTTCCTTTGCTGTGTTTCACAATGAAATCCTTATGGTCACAGGAACACTCTTGTGGGTTTTTTCTGTGCAGCCATTTTTTTACATTTCACCACAATTTGCAATTCTGTTTTTAATCCTTCTTATCTTAACTGTAATACAGCTAAATCCTGCTAACAACCCTCCATCTTGTTTTAAATCTCGCAAGCGGAGTCTCCAATAGAAATGTAGGAATGTGCTGTCACTCAGTAGTTGGGGCGGGTTTAAAGTATTCAGAACGAATCAATGATAGATGCAAGGCACGAAAGCGGGACATTGCCCAGCAGTGCGGGGAAATGTATTTTTTTTAAAAAATTTGTAGTAGGTTTTATTTTTTAATGGTAAAGGGGTGAAGTCAACGTGAATTGATTAACCATTTCTACTGTTTTTCTGGTGGTTTCCGGTGTTTATTGGCTATCCACCGATTTAATTTTTTTTGTATAGGGGGTGTTTTATCAGATAAAACCAAAAATCAGTTTTATCGGTTACAGCCCTAATCACAGACTATGATGTCAGTGTAAAACATGCAGTTCCAGCAGAGTAAGTAAATAGGTATTGTATGTTGACTCGTTGCACTGTTTTACAGATAGCCAATATTCTACCTGCAAGCTACTAGTCTATAAAGATGAGTATTTTCTTTTGTGTTTGAATATTTTCTATTGAAAATGTAATTCCTGTTTGTTTTACTTTATCTTTCAGTTTAATTAATGCAGGATAACTCCAACAGAATTTTTGTTCAGGAACATACAGCGAAATTGGATATCACTATACATTAAACAACAAAATAAATAAATAAATAAATAAAAACCTTGTTCCATTCATTCCGATCAAAGTTCACTGCAATGTCTTTCTCAACAGCACAGATGATTAATTCCTTTTCTACTATTTATATTTGCTAATTGTAATTAGTATGAATTATCAATTAAGGCTAGTGGCTAATTGCCCTTCATAAAAAGAGCTCTCCTAGTTTAAATTGGACCATTAATGTAATGTAACTAATAGCACTTGCCTTTACATTACCAATACATCTTCATTGTTTTGAGCAGTAAATGTGATAGTCACTCGTAATTTAATGAAGCAATTGAGTGAAGAAGTGCAGGAGGTGCCAGGGGAGTAATTATTGTTAATGAATTATGATGTGACCTTCTCAGAACAATGAGCAATTAATGCTACAATTGAGTGGCTGTACGTCACATCTGGTACTGCAAACACAAGACTTCTGCATCAGTAAAGACTACCAAACTTTCGATTTAGCACCGGTGTTCTGTACAAAAAAACAGAATCTGTTGAATCGTTAACCCTCCCCCCTGCCTTCCCCCAACCCCTCACAACCCCCTCGAAACCTCAGCAATAAAACAAACCCCACTACATCTCTTCAGCAATTCAACATTTCTAGAGCTGATTTTATTTCTGTGATCCTACAGTTCAAGTCGGGGGAGATAAGGGCTCACTGGTTACTCACCATAACCTACATTCACAATGTTCTCAATGCTATATACTAAATATACATAGACTTTTTGATAGTCTGTTTGTGCAGCATACAGGTGACCAGAATACGTTTCCAGAAATATGCCTTCGACCTGCAGCCAGTCACGTCCATGCTACATGACAGAGTCACTGGCTGTGTTTTGAAACACAGAAATTCTCTCATTGCTGTCCGTTCTTGCTGCTCATTGCAGTTAAAGGCTGGGTCTATTGTCGTTAATTTAGAGATCCTACAATAGGGGTTGTTTATCAGTGGCAAGAGCCACAAGACTGCAGTCAACACAGTTCTATATACACCTGTTCATACACAGCCTCCGAAAGTGGAGCGCGTACATCACACTGCAAGTCTCGCTGGGTATACTGTTCACCTCTACTTTACTCAATAATTGTTATTTTTCGCTTATCCCAGTTTTTGGCACCACTGTTAAGCCTGGCTGCAGATTCTTAACCAAGAAGATCCTCTTCACATCGCTGAACAGTCAAGACTATTACTTCTTGGCTTTCAGTTCAAAATGAATTGGAATGAATAGGCATGGACATTGAATGATCTTTTTACCCCTCAAAAGAGTGCCTCTCTGGACTGAGGAGCAGTGTTAAAGCATACTCAAGGGATTTTGTATGGAAACAGGGCATTGTCCTCATCTATACAGCATCTGTGAATAAACTGTCAACATCCAGGTCAAACACAATGGGCTTTCATTTGAAAGAGAAAACATGTAGTGTTAACTAAGCAATTTGCAGAGTTTTTTTCATGTGCTATGTTTTTCTTAACTCGTAATTGCAAATGAAATGGAAAGACATTAGAGCAACTATTTGATAAGTCCCACTTAATTAACACAGAGAAACGTGCTTGACTGACTTTTACTGTAATAAGTGTAAACAGGTTATTGCTTCACTTAAACCATAAATACTGCTTAAATGTGTTTGTTACCTGACTAAATGAAACTTTTAAGACACAGACTTCAAATGCACACAGTTTCAGTTGTTAAAAGTAAACTTTAGGAATAGATATGTTTAAACGTAAACATACTTGGAAAGTTTGTATGCCCTCCAACAGTGCTTTTACTCAACCTGTGTACAGGAGACTTCATGTGTGCAACATATGAGAAAATAACGTATTGAATATGTTTACACTTTACAAATATATTTTTTAGCAATGGTTAAACAGTTAAGCAGAATTCTAAAGGTTTAACAAAACCATTGACTTACCTTTAAACATTTGAAATCCAAACCATAAACACCCCTAATGTAACAGTAATAAAACCCACATCCTGAGGGACATTACTGGTAACTATACGGTTATCTCTCTCTCGCGCTGTGTAGAAGTCTTAGACATTTTGCACATTTTGGGGGGGGGGGTTATACTGCCATAGAATCAACCCACGCCATCTACAGAACGTCATGTCACGTATACATTTAAAAAAAAAAAAACATTTAAATGTGATGGTTTAGCTGCTCATGTATAGTTTACTCTGAGGTGTTGTGATCACAGGTTTTTGAAGATTCTGATCAATGTAAATTAAAGATTGCTAAATGACAAGCTTGGTTTCTTCTCACCCAAACTAAGCTGTTTTAATAACAGACAAAGTTGTTAAAATAGTGGAAAACACTAGTGGAGGCTTTGAGTAAATTGCTGATGCTCATAACATCGATATACATTGTACTCCTGAATGTGTCTAAGACTTTTGCACAGCAGTGTGTGTGATATATATATATATATATATATATATATATATATATATATATATATATATATATATGTATGTATGTATGTATGTATATGTATATATATATATATATATATATATATATATATATATATATATATATATATATATATATATATATATATCCAAAGACTATTATTATTTCTTAGCATTTAATCAGGATATTGCTGATGAGAGACTGGAAAGTCCAGCAGCTGCTCACATTTGGTCCAGAACTGTATGCTTTGAAAAGAGCTGCACACAAACGTAATTGTCGTGTTTTAATGTGGCCAGTTACAAAATGGATCGATTCTAGCAGTATCTCTTTGCCGGCTTCATTTTTAATTTTTAATTATTTTTCAAGTATAATCTTTATCGCAAAGCTACATAAGACTGGCTTGAACTGACCTTTACCTCATGTTGACAGGACGGGCTGTGAGTGACAGTGTCCCTCAATGTAATTACCCTGCCTCCGATGAGCCAGCCCCTTACAAATCACCTCGAACTTTACACATCTGCTGGCTGTCAGCATCTGCCAGGCTCAGTCACCCGCACATAATGAAAAACTCTCATTATTGTTCCAGAACAGGTAAAGTGTTAGGGCAATTACTGGGCACCCAAACTGACCTTGTGAAAACCTAAAATCCTGTCCTCATGAGCCACTCGACCAGGGAGCCCACGCAAACACATTTTGGATAATCGGGGCCTCGTGGTCCAATTCTACAAAAACTAGTGTTTATCAGCAGCTAGCAACTCTTCCGTTTATCAGACCCTTTTTTCCCCAGCAATGGACTCAATTTCATCCAGTGGGTTTTTACAGTATTTATTAGAAAACCTTTTAAAGCTGGAGGCCACTTATTACCTCAGTTTTGCCTTTCCGGAAACAAATGATGTGTTTATGTTTTTCACAGAAGCACACATTTTCGCGATTTTAACAAGGAGAAAGAAAAGACTGAAATTATCATTATGATTGTTTTCCTTTTGACTAAGGTGGTACAGTCTTAGCTTCACTTCACTAACTTTCATGTATGTTAATATATTGTCAAATCAAAATGATACATGACATGCACATCCTTAATTTACTTGCAAATCTAAATGTTAAGAATAATACATTGTTACAGGTACGTTTCATAACTTGTATTTATGGATGATCTGCATAATCTGGTAAAATGTTTTTAAATGATATTTAAATACAGGTCACTTATACAAGATGGATTGCAATTTTTTTGTTTATTTGTAATATTGAGAGAGGGTGTACAGCTGACTAAACATGGAAATATGAGCAAAATGAGCACCTGAGGAGGATTCAACTGCTCTTTATCTACCCAGACTGACTGTCCGCATGATGTTAGACACAAGAAAACATCCAAACGCTCAGCAGGCTACATTTACAGAATTGCTCAGTTATAAACCATGGTGCTTTCAGACAAATGATCTGATGCTTTGCTCTCTCCCCCTCCCTCCCTTGTACCAGGATTGCTTTATGGAGGCTGGGGAAGGAGTATCATCAGCCACATGCTGTCTTGTTGTGCTAGTCTGTGATCTCCTTGCTGGAAGGCTTGGAGGCTTTTTCTTTTATCTGGACACAGACAGTCCAGCTGCTCCGATGGGCATCTTGTGGCTCGTACCTGACTCTCTTTTGTTCCAAGGCAGGAATGCCTGTTTCATGTTGTGTTAACAGATGCACTTACACTGAGTCACTCACAGGATGTTGTAAACCTCCAGCATGTTATAGCTATTCATATGGATGCTCAGCTAATGGGCATGCTATCGGTATACAGATGTAAATCAAGATGAATACTGGAAAAGCTTTACTGATGTTTAACCATGTTAGCCTTGTAACATACCAGTATCCTGCTGTTAGCAACAAGTGCCCTGAATTGCTGGCCTCATGCTGAAGCTAAATCACTCAAGGCTATAAAAACTGGACAGAAAAGGAAATTGCATCCTCTTGAATCAAAGAAATAATCTTGTGTGGCCAGGTAACATGGTTTCAAGTCTCAGTTTGTCCATCAATAGGTTAATTTAATAGAATACCGTATTCCTTTGAATTTAAGACGTGCTTTTTTGGCCATTTTTTGCTTCTCAAAAACAGCCTGCGTCTCAAAGTACAGCATAGTGATGCGTGTATTAAAATCGGCAACAAAAGACGTGACTACTCGAGTACACAAGCAGCAACGTGACACTGCTGAGAAAAAACAAACCAAGCTTCCGGAGGAATACAAGAGAAACATTTACAATTTCAGCTTTCGTGGAGTTTTTGCATGCAGCAGAAGAAAAAGGTGTTTTTCTTTTTAACCAGCACTCCATTTCTTTTTTTTAACTCTTTACACTCAGCCCTATTTCCGCCTGTTTTTCACTATTTTCATTTATGTATGTTTAACTACTGGATAGTTTGTACTGCATGCATTTAACATATCAAATGAAAGGCAACAAAATTACGTCTTTGGAAAGCCCCGAGTCTGTACTTTTAAACAAGCCAGGTAGGTGGCTTTTACGGTGCCTGAGTAATATATGCGTAACCTTCAGCTGGCCCCAAAATGAATGGGGCTGAGTTTTAAGAGTTAAAGCGAAAGTCACCGCTTGCAAAACAACACCTAGATAGACTTGATATTGTCTTTTTTGGCAGTGTACTGAGTTTCTATAATCCTTGAAGATAGCACTACTTTTATTTATTTATTTATTTATTTTAACCAGAACTACTCAGAATGCAGCTCATAGTGCTTTCGTCACTGATACCCACTTCCTTGTAGATTGTTGTAGTGTTTCAGGCATTCTAAATTGGGTGAAAAATACAGTGTCTCTGCAGGACTTTCCTGCACGAAAGTTGCAGATATGCGGGAGCAACTTGGAAAATGTGCTATTCCCCGCAATCCCACACTGAAATTCAAGCCCTGGGTGGTATGTGTACGACGGAGACACCATCTTAAGTATTATACAGTGCGCAGCACGATAAACAAGCTCAGTAGTTAATCTGCAACAACACTGTTTCATGTCAGTTTTGTACGATACAACAGTGTAATTGAAGTTGTAGCTTTGTAAATGCATATTTATTTCATGTTTTGGTGGTAAATTTGTGCTGTGTCTTAAATTCAAAGGAATACAGTAAATCAACACTTTTTTTTTTTAAATGTATATAAACTATAATATGGCGTAGACATTGATAGTGGGGTGTGGAATACATGCTTTTGTGGATGAGGAAAAAAATTACAAATAGATGTCTAAAATGATTTATTTCAGCATTAGTTTTGCAAAACTCCAAAAATGCCAGTTCAAAAGTATTCATACCCTGACAAGGAAAATTAAATTAATACCTACTTGAGGCACCTTTAGCAATAATAACCTCTCTTAAACGATTAGGATATTTGTCAATGAGGTTTTGGCATGATTCTTCAGAGATTTTTTTTTTACAATTCTTCAACGCAAAATTGTTCCAGTTCATTCAAATTCCGAGGACTTCTCTTGTGCACAGCCTTCTTCAACTCATACCAAAGAATTCTCAACCGGATTTAGATCAGGACTTTGACTAGGCCATTCCAGAACCTTGATTTTATTCTTCTTTAACCATTCTGAAGTAGATTTTGATGTGTGCTTTGGATTGTTGTCATGTTGGAAGGTCCAGTTGCACTTTAAACCAAGTTTTGTAGCGAGGGTTTCAGATGATTGGCCAATATCTTGGTATGCTATGGAATCCATTTGACCATGTACTGGAACTAAATGTCCTTTGCCATTAGAGGAAAAACAGCCCCATAGAAGTATATTACCACCTCCATGCTTGACAGTATGTATGGTGTTCTTTTCTTTGTATGCCTCACCAGACTACCTCCAAATGTAACGACTATCTGTGTGACAAAATAGCTCAATTTTTGTTTCATCACTACACAAAACCTTCGACCAGAATTCATCTTCTTGTGTCTTTTTCCAGCTTTTTGACAACAAATCATTTTCTTCAGATAGCTCTTTACTTTTTCCCATATTATTATTTGTTTATTTAGCAGACGCCTTTATCCAAGGCGACTTACAGAGACCATATTGATTTATTGGTAATGACAGCAATCATCCTATGCCTAACCCTTTTATACTCTCTAAGAATGTTCACCTACAATCCATTTTCTAGACTTTTATAGAATTAGGTTCTGCATTATCATATTGAAATGTCTAGCACCTTGTAGACAATACTATCATAGCATCAAAGGGTATGAATACTTCTGAATTAGCATTTTTGGAGTTTTGCAAAAAAAATTGTTGAAATAAATAATTGTAGACCTCTATTGCACTTTTCGAGAAATTTCTAGAAATTATAAATTTCCATTGGGGTATGTAAACTTTTGACGACAACTGTCTGTGTGTGTGTGTGTGTGTGTGTGTCACACACATACTGTATATGCTCGTCTGATCTGCAATGCTATGAACAGCAATCAAATTGTAACGCCCAGGAAATGTCCTGTACTGGACATAGGGCATTAGCCAAAACACTGTTGCAAAAGCGGGGAAAACAATTAATTCACTTCGTGTACTGCCTTGTTGCTTCATGTCTAGTACAACACCGATATTGTTCAGAAGTTAATATAACGCAAAGTAACACGAGAAGCTTCACTGACGTTTCTCTCAAACTTGAGCAGTCGTCATTTTACACCACAACATGGTGAGCCAGCCTGCAGAACTCGGCACGCCAGTACTGTGCCAGCAGCAAACCCCCTAAACTCACTTAGTTTTCCGATATTTTATTCAACATTGTCTTTCGGCGCATTTCACGGCGCCATCCTCACCTTTTCACTGCTTCTACAGAACCCGGAATAGGAACTCCTCCTCCTTCCCCGCTGTCGTACAAAACCCCACAGATATCTAATACAACCCCTTTCAGATTTTTGATGCAATCTTTCCACTCAGCCATCATGACATGTACTACTGTCACCAACTGCGCAAACGCGAGATAATCCCAGTGTGTTCTGGGAGTTGTAGTTTTTTTTCTACTCGTTTTTGTGGGAACTTGAATGAACTGAATTGTCGTTATTATTTGCAAGCTATACCATCTCTGTTTACTAAACGCAAAAAATGTAGGTGCAAACACAGGATTAATTAGTCAACCATAAACATTTGAGTTGTGAAAACCTTGAGGGTCAAAATCACCAAAATGATAACGCATTTATGACATAAATGTATTTGTCTGAATGACATATTGAGACCTGTGCAGTCAGGATTACATCCTTGTGAAAGCATCTAGAAAATTATGCATGGTTAACAAATAATATAAAAAGCCGTTATAAAGATGCGCCACATTTAAAATATAACCATCGAGTGCATCCAAGCCACTTATAAAAAAAAACAACAACCAGTGCCTTTCATTTAGCTTCTTCGACAGCTTTTTGCTTCTCTCCATGCACTAAAGATACCATCTACTGTGAAATACATTAAATGGACCCAGACATTGCGGAGGTTATTTAAAACAGCATCGCTAATAGCGTAACATCTCAGCCTGCCTTCAGTGATAGTCACCATTGTGTTGGGCAGTGTTATCAGTGCCGGACACCCGCTATGAATATTGATCCAGTGCTTGTTTCAGGCATCAGTTGCCATCAGGACAAGCCAAGGCTTAAAACCACCTTGCATCAAAGCATGTAAGGAAGCGCACTGGACAGAAATATATATATATATATATATATATATATATATATATATATATATATATATATATATATATATATATATATATATATATATATATATATATATATATATATATATATATATATATATCAGATGTTCAGTTTCAATAAAGCCAAAAACAGAATAATAAAATTGGCTTGGGGTCGGAGCAAGATTGTTTGCAACGAATACACGCTGATGCCGGTGTTATAGGATACTTCTCACCCCCGTGAAAATTAGACTAGACTAATCCTCACCCCCTCAGGTGAATTCTCACCCCATTCTGTGAAAGCTTTTTCAAACATTTGCCTTT
This sequence comes from Acipenser oxyrinchus oxyrinchus, assembly GCA_030684275.1. NCBI lineage: Eukaryota > Metazoa > Chordata > Actinopteri > Acipenseriformes > Acipenseridae > Acipenser > Acipenser oxyrinchus. The sequence goes on along the minus strand of CM060257.1, from coordinate 46,990,683 downwards.
TTCTCAGTTTCCACCGGAATTTTGACTTCATGCTCAGAAAGGTCAGTTACATCTTTGTACACATGCGTAGTCCTTAAGTTACTGCGTCTTAACAAACGTGTCCAACAAAAGCACAATACAGGAGCTCAAGTCCCAAAATAAAGATTAGAAACAATTCTCTCTCTCTCTCTCTCTCTCTCTCTCTCTCTCTCTCTCTCTCTCTCTCTCTCTCTCTCTCTCTCTCTCTCTCTCTCTCTCTCAGCCAATACTACAGCGATACCAACATTTTAGGGTGAGAATTGGCCTACGTCTGTAAAGCACTTTGTGATGGTGATCCACTATGAAAGGCGCTATATAAAAATAAAGATATTATTATTATTATTATTATTATTATTATTATTATTATTATTATTATTATTATTATTATTAGAATAATGAGTTAGAATGGGCCTATAGGCTAATGTTCACCCTCTCTGGACAGAATACTGGGGTGAGAATTAGCCTGAAGGAGTGAGAATTGTCCTGGGGTGAGGATAAGCCGTAAGACAGGTGCCGGAGGCAGGGAATAAACCCATCCGATAGTGCCTCCCCATATGATAGTGCCGCCGTAAGTCGAGAAATTCACATTTTTCTTATTTTTATCAAAATAAATATAGGTTATACCAGATGAGACTGCGACTGCTGCTATATAATTAAATGTGATGTGATACACATTTAACATCAAGTTAAAAAACGTGTTGTGAATTATGAAGCACTATGTCATTGGACGTGCTTGCTATGGAACACACGTAGCGCAATTTCCATTTTTGGACATGCGTCAAACGTACCTGACATTTCCAAACCATAATGGCTCCAAAGGGGTCTTAATCGGATCTTGCAATAACGTTACTGGTAGGGCAGACCGCGTGTGGAATGTGTACTTCGACAGCCACACTCGTATAACGCAATTGGGTCAGGAAGCTAAATGCTATAGTTCCGCTTTAATGCAATTAGTGCAAGCGGTGGTTCTATTTTAAGGCGCATAGGTAAATAGATGATGGTCGTTTAAAACTCTTTTACATTATCAGCCGGGCCTAAAGGATTGTAATGAGTTACTCTCACCTCCCTTAACTTTCTGGAGACGCACCAAATGCAAATGCTTCTATCTACATAATAAAGCACAATAAAAGACCCAAGATTAATTATAACCGGTAATTACAGTTCTGGTGTAACTGTTAGGTGGACATGTAGGGGTTATAGTCGAACATGGTTCAACAACAAAACACGTGTTTAAACAGTGCACCAGTGGTGGGGTTTCAGTTAAAGTAGCCTACTGCATATCTCGTCTTCGTGTAGAATGGTTTGTTAATTTCGTGAACGTGGAACTGTTTTGTTACTTTTGAATGGGGTTCTGTCGAATTCACTTTCAGAATTGTGTGAACCCCTGTTGTTTTATCTTTTAGACGTGGAAAAGGATATAACCTGAATATCAACGACACATCGGCGCCATTTATTAACATCTAAGAATGTGCAAGATTATTATCTTTGGAATCGATTTATCTTTGTTAGAAATATGTATTCTGCATTAAGTTAGGTTAAAAAAATAGACATATATTCTAAATATAATCAATTGCATATACAAAGCTTTTATTAATAGATTAATAAACTTGTATATGATGAATAGACTTTTTGAAGTGCAGTATATTCTTACAAATAGGCTGGTGTTCTTATTCTGTTATTTATTGGAAGCTTGTGCAGAATGTCTAAAATGAGCCTTTATTAATAGTTAACGAAATAAGCTTTGCCCATTAAAATAATTTCTACAATGTCTATAAAAGGGGTAAATGGTTTTGAATAGAATATCGCTGGTATATATTGGCAATTAAACTTAATCTGTTGTATAACTCCCTCCCAAAATGCAAATTAAATGTGTTAAGTGTATCCATGATTATAGGCTATCTATTTTTTTTTTTTTTGAAGAATGCATTACAATTCTAATTACACACGTGGCAGAACAATTCATGCATAAATACAAAAAAAAAAGAAAAGATCTTTTGAAGTGCTAATGGCTGGTGAGTCAAAACCACGTGGACATTACAATCTGTGTGCCTTCAATCGACCCAAGCTAGCCGCTCACCGGGAGACGCGACCCTCATCTTATAGATCAGACACCTCTTTCACCAAGCCTTCATTTAAAAGGACATCACAATCGCAAAGGAGGAGAGAGCACGCAACCGCACTTGCAGTGGATACATTCTTTTCTGAAAGAGATATCAACCATCAGCAAAACATCTACTCCCGCTGGAACAAAGTCGATTTATTTCCAAAATACTGTATTGCATAGTGTCTGTGCAGACAAGAGGCGTTTATCCAGCTACAATGTTGGAGCACCAGGGCAGTGGGGTCAAGGTGCCACCCACTCACAGAATATCCTTCTCCATTCTAGACATCCTGGACCCGAATAAATTCACCTGTAAAAACCAGAACAATTACTCACCAGAGACCAGAGGCACTGGTACACGGAAGCTTTCACAAAACGAGGAGGAAACTTTGGAGAGAGTGGCTAAGAATGGTGCTGAGACAGATTGGAACTCTGAAGACCAGCAGCGTGGTAAGGAAAAACAAACAGACACTATTTTAATGTCCTGTACTGCATAAAGGATACTGGAGATGTCTGTATCCGAGGCGGGTGTTGGTGAAGTAATTCAATATGTTAAGTGTTAAGAAACGTGTTTTTTTTAAGGCAAGGAAAGCAGATGTTGGCCATGATAAGACCCAGAATAGTATAGCAGTTGTTCTTTTCTTATGGGAAGAAAGCACCAGAACACCGAAAGTGTGGTCTTTTTTGTTAAGCAGATTATTTAAATAAAAATGTAGGTTTAAAGAATTATTTTCATTTTCAGTGATAGGGGTGGCTTTTTAAAATGCAAGGGTTAAACTTTTTAAAAAAATATTTATACCTTATCTTCATTCTAAATAGTACAGTAGGCATATTGTAAGTACCTATACTTAGTATATTCTTGACGTTCTTTAATTCCAATTGACGTAACTTATTTCCTTTGAAGCTATCGCATTTAGTTGTTTATCCTCAGTTGCAAGTGATTGGCACCGGGACAGTCAGACTGGGTAATTGTTTAAATCGTCCCATTGAGGATGCCTCAGCTCTCTTTGATCGATATCCCATTACTGACTCCTGCATATCTCCTTCTAGCAGCTTGCTGGTACAAACTTCAAACCCCATCCATGTCTGATCCTAAATATTGTTCGATTAAAACTTATCTTTAATAGATTACATTTATCGATCTGCCAACAAATATGAAACTCCATTAGCACGTCGTGGCCAGATAAGGAGTGCTGGATTTGGTATGTGTGGCTTTCCGCAACATGACATTTATAGCGATTTTCTGATTTATAAATAATTAAGGGATTACGTTTTTTCCACTACTGAGCTAAATCAGGTATGATTTTTTTTCATTGGTGGAAGAAAGCGCAACATATAATTTGTGTGTAGATTTATCAAGCAAGAGAATTAAAAACACTATTCTAACAAAGTTTCAATAATAAATTACCTCTTATAGTATATTAGTGCACATCGTTGTCTAGTTTATAGACGAAAACACATGTTTTAAAAGAAATGGCACAAGAGATAGAGAACGAATAGAGGCAATTAAACAAAACAAAAAAACATAGTAAACTAGTTTATGAGATTATTTATGAGATTAAATCTAACTGCATAACTATCCCGTTCTGTTTAATATAATACATGTCTTGTTTACACGATGATGAACATATATTTTCGTTGCCCTGTACATACTTAATGTGGTAACCTCACAATAATTCTATTGTGTTTTTAACAGTGTTGTCCACATCAGATTTGTATGTTGAGTGTTTGCAACATTTGTTTCACAGTGTAGATAATACTGCAGTGTTATACTGTAATATCAGATAACATTTTAACACAATTCGACACATTTCGTGAACAAGAGCACACACAGTAAATATTTAGGACAGGCAATTGATGTAAATGAACAGTAACATTTTGAGGCGTATGCCTGGTATGAAAACAATGTTGTCGGTTTTTTAAATTTTTTTTAAAAAAAAAGGTCTTATTTTTTTAAATTCAAAATGTTTATTTTTGCAGATAAAGAAGAAAGAGACGAACAACTTGGTTCTGAAGTACAAAAGGGCCACTCAGACAAAACCGCGGAATGCTCCATACTGACTGATAAAGAAGAACCCGAGGTTTCATTGGAAACAGATATCAAAGACGGAGATGACAACGGCGAACTCGAAGTTGATGATTTCTCAGCTGACGATTCTCAGGATTCCTTGAAACAAAAAAGACGCAGCAGGTCCGACCAAGGTTGCGCAAAGCCGAGGCGCGCGAGGACTGCCTTTACCTACGAGCAATTGGTGGCGCTGGAAAACAAATTCAGATCAACACGGTACCTGTCGGTGTGCGAACGCCTCAACCTCGCCTTGTCTCTCAGCCTGACGGAAACCCAGGTCAAAATCTGGTTTCAGAACAGGAGGACCAAGTGGAAGAAGCAAAACCCAGGGGCCGACAGTACAATACAGACTGGAGCCAACTCACTGACCACTGTCGGTTGTAGTCCAAGTCACCCTGGGTCCGGTGGTCTCAACTTCCAGACTTTTCACACTTTCAACCCAGGGAATATGGTCTTTCCCGCAACTGGTGCAGTGCCGCTATCATCCACTGGAGGACTCCTCAATCCATTTTTAAACACGACATACCTACCTCCGTCATTTTACACACCGCATTTATGAACTACTAAACAGTGGAGGTACCATACTTTAGAAGGGTACAATAACAAGCATGGGATAGTTACCATTGTAAATAATAAAATACAAAAAAAAAAATCATAACTTGTTGCTAATAATGAAGGTGTCGAATTTCAACGATATGTTCAGTCTGTAGCACATTGACTTTCATTTGCATTTTCAGGAATCATTTTATTTTTGAAAAAGTATGCATTATTGTGCTGGTATTCGTAATGAGTAGAACTGTAGTATTTTGGATATACTGTCCATTTGTTTGAAACGATATGAAAATGAATTCACTGCTTTTAAGCCTTCCACCACAGAGATGCACACTTCCAAATATGAAAGTGTTTACTCCAGTCTTTAATTCATTCTTAATCTGGGGCTGTATGGAGATCTACCTCTTAGTCCATATGTCACATTACACTTTTACTTATCTGGAGAAGTGCTTATTCAATTGGGATGAAATTTGGTCTGGACATACTTTAGCACCTTGAGAATATATTATTTGTTCATTTAGCAGACGCCTTTATCCAAGGCAACTTACAGAGACTAGGGTGTGTGAACTATGCATCAGCTGCAGAGTCACTTACAATTACATCTCACCTGAAAGATGGAGCACAAGGAGGTTAAGTGACTTGCTCAGGGTCACACAATGAGTCAGTGGCTGAAGTGGGATTTGAACCGGGGACCTCTTGGTTACAAGCCCTTTTCTTTAACCACTGGACCACACAGCCTCCTTGTATCTATATCTGAATATATCTGAATCTGGGGATTCATGAAAGCATCTGTCCATGTACCTATGTTAAATTGACATTTTCACGTGATTAAAGATGTAGGTCACGGTGAGCTACTTCTTTTAGGTTACTGATGGCTCTAATTTTACATTTACAGTGGTGGTGGGAGATGAGTGTCTAGACACCCTAGTCTCTGTAAGTCGCCTTGGATAAAGGCGTCTGCTAAATAAACAAATATATTGCTTATTCTAGTTTTTTGTTTCTTTTTCCTTTCAAAATGGGAGTTAACTAGAGTATATACATTAAAGAGTAAACATTGATCCTTACATAAACAATTAAAACTCACAAGATATAATGTATCAGATATAATATTACATGTCTGAGATAATTCATTCCACCTTTTTGGATATACATGTACATGTTGGTATATACATGTCAAAACTGCACTTATTATTTTTTTTAACACGTATGATTGCATTCAAGAAAGATGTATTATCTGTCTCTAAAAGTACACAAAATGAGTATTTATTTGCAACACGTTTTGCTGGACATTTAGGACTAAAGATTGTTAACAGCATAAAGTTTGTTTTATAAAATAAGTGTCATTGTTTGTTGGTAAATGTTAAGAAACAGTAAACTTTTTTCCAAAATAATTTGAATTCTGTGTATGTCTTTTAATCTATTAAAGAGCAAAAACACATGCAATTTTAACTTAGCCCAGTGTGTCCTCTATTGACCATAGTATGCAATTGCACATTCAGTATCAAGCAGCATGCATGGCATATCAGTGGGTGATGTCATGCCAAAGGTAAGTATCTGTGTTTATAGCAGTTTCTTCTGCTACTGTGTAAAATGCTCTTGTTGATACAATGCTGTCAGCTTTTGTACAACTAAGAACAATCTGTGCTCTGCTAGAACATCTAGAACTCATGCAACCCAGTGCCCTTCACAAACCCACTGCTCTTTGAATCTCATTCCTTTGATAAAACAGTGGTAAAGAAATAAAACAATCACAGTTATATCTTAAACATTTACACAAAGACCTTAAACAAATCAATGTATTTATTGATTCATTTTAATTTTTAATTTTAATTAATTTTGATGTTTGTTATTTGAATGACCTGAGCACCCTTACCATTTAGTCAAAAGCAGAAATAGCCAATCAAGTCAGATTTTGCCAACTGGTGTGGCAGTTTTGCGATGTGGATTAGTTAGGGTTTGAGATCACCAAACCCATTGCTTTAGAGGTACATTCCAACACACGCCTCCAGATTATGGTCCCTCTTCACAAAGCTTTATTTTTCAAGATGAATGTCAATCTATTGTATTCATGAATAGAGACATTCTTTAAATAACTCAGTAACTCGTGCTAAATGATCCTGTAACACCAGTATGCTATTGCTGTTTTTACACAATATAGAGTTTCTGCAATATGGACTTTATATAATTATGGGAAAGTTCTTTTAAAGCACACCCTTTTTAGGATGGCTCTCATTCCATACCAATTACACAAACATAGCACAAGCACAATCCTATAATTGATTATTATAAGCAAGAAGCTTAACAGGTACTGTATATCTGACAGGACCCAAAACATTTGCAGCCTGATCTATAAAAAACATAGAATAAATATTAGTGCATGCATGTGTCTAACCTGCGTGAATTAAACTTTGCAACCAGCACACACAGTAATTGTTATATAGTATCGCCTTTAGTTCAATTTTCTGCAGAACACATCCCTCAGGTGTGTGGATCCCTCTTCATTTGTATAACCCAGATGGTATTAAATGACTAAACAGTGCCCCTACCCAACCTTTCGGTATGTATAACATGCCTTTGTCAAGGAAAAGTGTATTTGAAAACAAACAGTGGAGGTATTTATAGGCTTATGATGACATGGTAACCACACATGTATTTGTCTTTGAATTTAATGTCTTTGTGATGACATTTACTATATAGCTAATGATGTAATGATCTACTGTTCCTTTCTATTTAAACTTTCAGGCATGGTATCTATTCTATTTATGCATTTAGCATTTATATTCTTTTATTCTTTTATACTGTACTGCACAAACTTTAGGTCATCCACGGTGTGTTTGTTCCTTGTAAAGTGCTGAACTATTGGTTCATTTATTTTTGTATTTCTTATATTTGAACTATCTATCTATCTATCTATCTATCTATCTATCTATCTATCTATCTATCTATCTATCTATATATATATATATATATATATATATATATATATATACATATATATATATATATATATATACACACACACACACACACACACCCATAGGTTATTTGAAATTGTAAAATGGTTTAAATAATAGCAGAAATGTGAGTACCAGAAAACAGAATTTGTAATAATTGATTAATGGCGCTGGTAAGCTTGTAACTTGCTTAGAATTTGAAAGTTAAACCATTTTTATTTTATTTATGTATATAGCACATTTATCGACAACTTACATTATTATTATTTATTTCTTAGCAGATGCCCTTATCCAGGGCGACTTACAATTGTTACAAGATATCACATTATTTTTTACATACAATTACCCACTTATACAGTTGGGTTTTTACTGGAGAAATCTAGGTAAAGTACCTTGTTCAAGGGTACAGCGGCAGTGTCCCCCACTGGGGAATGAACCCACGCCCCTCTGGTCAAGAGTCCAGAGCCGTCACCACTACTCCACACTGCTTACACTAATACAAGGTTACACTTGAATAATAATTAAAGCTATAAACTTAAATACAACATTGAGAGAGAGCAAGTAACGAACAACAATAAAAACTGTGCCTTATAATGTGGCAGGGAAAACTCATTTTTAGCCCTTTGATTTCACTTGCGGAATAACGCAGATTTTTTGTAATCTGAGAATTTCATTTTTTATTATTGCGGAAAACAACTAGGAACCCTGGTTCTAACACCCACCTTGTTTAATGTTGTCATTGTGAACCAGAAAGACTTGTTAGGGAGGTCTTTAAGTGAAATTGTGCCCAATAAGGTGGGTGTAACCTGATATAAGTACAGTAGATGTAATTCTGAAGTAATACGTAACTTTCTACATGTACATGTTTCATACAGTATAAGCTTCAATTTGAAATTTGATTTCCATTCCTATTAATTGATATTAAAGAATTATCCAAGTTAAGAGTATGAAATGTTCATATAATTTACTGATAACATATGTCACTATAAATTGGTAATCATTTTTAGACAGGCAGCCTCTTTAAAGTCCTTCTTTTTGTGGGTTTGGTGAGAAGGCATTTTAAAGTTCTGTTAAACCTACTCCTAACACCCCACTCAATAGGTCAGGACCTTGATGTGGTGAGTGTTTTTTTTTTTTGTTTTTTTTTAAACCAATGCTGACCTACAGTATAGGTCTCTTTTTCCACCACTGCTTACACATTGTGTTCTGGATAGGACTTTACAATGGACATATGCAACCTGATTGACTTGTTTTATTGTAAAGAATACAGAAAAAAAAGTTTCTTACATTTTTCAACATATTGTGCCTTTTTTGTGAATGTGTTTCTGGTTCTGACTACTTTACACCTGATACACAACTCACTAAAATGATTTAGTTCAGATTTCTGCTCGCCATGCAGTGCTCTGTTAAGGGTTCACCAGCACTAGAGCGGGACAGCTCGGATCTAGATTGACTTCTACTCTAGCATTTACACAAATCTGACATCCTGTATGCTTCATTAGTTAAGAGCCTGAATTATACACACTAAAGTCAGGGACAATATGTAGTGGATAACAATCACATTGCTTCTAGTTCCAAATGTGTACTTTTGAGTGTTCAAAGTTATGGAAGAAACATTCTTATTTTATTGCATATTATATAATTTGGCTTCATACATATTTAACAATTGCATAAACATTATTATTAATACCAAGTAACTTACTATAGCTAAGTATCAGAAACAACAACCAATCTGCAATTCTGCTTTGAGAAAAGATGATGCCAATGATCTAACAAACACTACGAAGTGCCAACATATACAACAAGGGTATATTACTTACTGCAGTTTTTTATGACAAGTTAAATGTTTAAACTGAGACACATTTGTTAGCAGATTTAGTGCAAGACCATGCATGAACATTGCTAAAGATTCAACCTTTTGACCTGCTCATTCCTTTAAATCAACTTTTGACATTCCCTAACTATTTCTCACAATATGCAATTAAGCTACTGTATAACCTATGGTACTGCCCTATTGGAGTAAATGACTATTTGTGGATCACAAAATTATTGGCATATTTTCAATTAAAGCCTGTGTAAGTTAAGGTTAGTCTTAATTGCACTAGTTAAAACACTATTTGTCAACTTAACAACATTGCGGCGAACCTCAGTTCCCGCCGCAGGCAAGCGCATCACACAGGGAGAGGCAATCCACACACAGGCGGAGGGCGGGCGCTAACCCGGCACCTCTCGCAGTAAAGCACAGCGCCAATACCGCTGCACAAAGATCCGGCTCCTTTGTAAGGAGCGTATAGCGGGCTTATGTCTTTGTGTGTGATTACGTCACCTACCAGCCCTACTGCTGCCTCCCCCCGTGCACGCTACAATATTATAAAAACCATTAGCTGTAAAACGCGCACATCAACTGAGTCAAAGCAGTTTGTACACTTAGCACAGCATAGTCAAAACAAAGGATTTGGATCTGGGTGTGAGAAAACCACTTGTTACAGTAAGTGTGAGAAAACCACTTGTTACATTAACTACTACAGCAGGGGAATCGATAGAGCGTTGTAGAAAAAAAAAATCAATACGTTATCCACAATAACCGATGGTAAGAGGTGGACGTCCCAGGAAAATTACGACTATAGCATGTAGAATTGTTCGAGCAGCGCGCAAAAAAAACACCACCATTAACAGCCAAGGATTTAAAGAAACATTTTTTGTATGTACAATGTTTATTTGTACCGTAATTAAACAATATTACATGTATTTTATATTTACTGCAAAGGCGTATTCAGTGAAAAAAACAAACAAACAAAAAAAAACTAATCAATATAAAAAATAACCTCACAATAATACGATTAAATACCAATAAAAACGCAAACATAACTTTGACTAAATATATGTTTTACCCTGTCCTCCCGAAAACTAATCGTCACGTGACTCGTACGCTGACATGTGACATGCCACGTGAGGGGAAATTTTCCACGACACCGCCCCTAAGTCTAGACGTCATTCGAGTGACGTATGAGCCAGATAAATATTTAGACCCCCCCCCCCCCACCTTACCCTTGAGTGTGAGTCAGTCGGGAGCGAGCAAGGAATAACCCAAGGTAACGTGTTTGCTAGACGTTGAAATATACAGGTAATGTTTGAAACGGATAAAGGGTTAAAAGAACTGGGTACATTATTAGACGTAGTTATTGACACAAAAGTCAGAAGGAGGTAATAATTTATAGAGGGACGGTTAATAGAACAGCATACGTCATGCCTTTTTGGTAACTCAAGAGTGCAAAACTAACATCATCCGAATACCATACTTGCCAGTTAAATAAGTATTAGTTGTGTCTGCCTAATCAGTTTTCACAGCAGTGTGTTAAGTAGTAAGTAAGTTTACATTTTTGACGGCATGGTTAGTTGGTATTAAATTTGACTTGCGTTTTTGTGCAGCAGTTTTTTTTCCCCGTGATACATTACATAGACGACCCACCCAGCTTAACTAAACCGCATGAAGAATGATGTAACTTGACTTCACTGTTGCGTTTAGTAATATATGCAGCAAACTACAAAAACAGAGAATGTTGCCTTACCACTACTAGGTATAACGTTGAGATTTCTTGTTGCTTTTTATTTATTATGAATTTAATTCAAGGAGGCGCTGCATTTGCAGGTGGATACTCAAAACCAGTACTGCAGTGCAGATGTGCGGGTTCATTCATTTGCTGTTTTATTTATAGGCCCCTGTTCTAATACTATTTTGGTGCATCATATTTTTAGAATTTGTCCTTCTCGTACGTCGTGTGTTTTTTACGATACACGTGAGCAGGATTTCAATCGGTGGTGTAGTGGTAAAAAAAAGTGGGCGATCTCTCCTGTTTGGTGCTCCAGGCCTGACAGTGGTATATGGTAGGAACTTTGGTTGAACATTGTTTACGTGTTTTATTGTGTTTTTTTTGTGACAGTTTTTTAAACATCGTCCGACTACACTTGTCATCCTTTCACCGCCTTCCTATTAATGACCAAACCAAAGTAACATCGCGCTGAGTCAAACAGCATTATCTACGGTAAAATGAAGAGAAACGCTGTAAGCACACACCTTTGCAGTTAATCAAAAAGTCGACATACTACTGTATACTCTAACTAGCAATAGCCAATGCGTTTTAAGACATGCAGTGCCCGTCCACTGATGATGAGAAGACGGCGCTTTCAAATATTTTGATGATAATAATAATAAAAATAATAATAATACTGACTGCAAGTTAACAGCAATACAAAGGAAAGAATAAAAGGTAGGATACTGTTGCAAAGTTAAGCGGGATCTAGGGGTCTAACAAAATAAATAAATGGGAATAAATTGTATCAATATTTTAGTACATAAATCCCTACGATACAATTAATTGACCTTGCTGTCTTAAAACTTGTGGAGACAGCATCATCTTTACAACACCATTTAAAATAATAATACAAAAAAAATACAAATGCCTATAGTCTCTTTGCCGTCCAAACTGATCTTCGCAAAGGAGGTGATTGACACCTCTGCGGCGGTGCAGCATTAATATTCAGAAAAAGATTTTCAGGGTCCAAAGCTAGATGAGTGCTGTGCGTGTGATTTTTATGAAGTGAGCGCGCAGCAACTTAAGACACGTCGCTGGTCACAGCAAAAGTATAGGTCCTTCCTCTGTCCATTATATGAGAAGTGGGTAAACCCTATATCGCCCAAATTAGAAGTGGTATTTTAAACCACTTTTCAGTGATCCAGTTTGTCTGAAAAAAAGTTATTTTATGTTTCTGAATTTGTACCTGTGATTATTGCATATTAATGTGTAGTTTGTTGCTTTTTAGTGTAACTGTAATCATAATTGTAAGCGAACAAAACATAATTGTAACTTCACCAATGCAATATACTGCTGTAATTATAAAATTGATCCCCACGTCTGGTCCTTGTGTTGGTTTATTAAAGTGACCATGTAGAAAGTGTGTCTCCACAAGTTGATTTTGCCAGTATATGTGGATCAGAGAAATCTTGAACTATGTAGTGCTCTTGCCAACTGCATGTGTGCAACTTGTCACAGTAATTTATATATAATATCCCAATAACTCAACTCCCTAAAATGTAAGAAACATACATTACAGCCTTGCTGAAGGTCAATAATAATCTTTGGACAAAGTTTATTTGTTTTGGTAATTGTATTTGTTAACTTTTCTTGCGTTCTGTGAAATTTTGGCATCCAGGTTCATATCATACAGCAGGGTAGCGGGACTGTTAGATATTTGAGTTGTAAACCTTGTAATCTTTACCATGTATTTATGCTAAAATGCAGATGGGGTAGTATTCTGGATGCAGTCCAGCACCCTCATTGTATTTTGCTTGAAAAAGAAGTGCTACGTTATCACATTGCTTTGCGTGGGGTGCCATTTTGAGCTAATACAGTAGCTGAGTTTTCTAAAAACAGATATACACAGCAGCAGCCAAGATCTGTTTTTGTAATTAAGACTGTTTTACAACTAAAGGTCATATCTTCTCGGTGACACTCATGGCTCCTGTATGTTAAAGTAAACCAGGTAGCTGAAATAAAAACTAAATGCTGTTAATAATACTTTTCCCCCCTGTAGAAACGCTCTTCAAAAAAACAGCCCAGCAAAGATGTTTTCCAAGCTGAGTGTTTGTCTGAGCTTGGCTACGCCAGTGCTCAGCCGCCAAGTGCACATGGTGGTCCGTCCTGCATCGACGGCTGCCTCAAAGCTTAAGAATGTGGAGAAATCCTTATCTGCAGATGAGGTGTTTGCTCGGGAGGCAAAATATGGTGCCCACAATTACCACCCGCTGCCTGTGGCTCTGGAGCGTGGTGAAGGTATGTAATTGTATAACCAAAGTAAGGCTGGAATTGTCTTGGTGTTTTCTTTGGTAAATCAAGGAACAGATGCGCAGCAAAGTTTCAACACTTGTGGCCAACAGTACTGCTTGGGTTGCTTTACCCCCAAGTATGTAACCAATGCTTAAAAAAAAATAACACAAGTCTGACAATTTAATGTAACGCCCATTAAGTAATTTGCTGCTACTCGTGTGCCTTCCAGACTATGGCTGTGGTGAAGCCCATTTATCATGCCCCAGCATTTTGAGTTGAGGGTCATAGAGCCGCACTTTACCACCCAAACAAGCTTCCAAAGGCTCAGGTGTGATCCTATGATTGTGAAACAAGAAGGAAATGTGACCTAAATAAGGATAGTAAAACAACAAAGTACTTGTTGAGAGTGTTATGCTACATTACTACGTGGTAACAAATGAAAGTAATTGTGATAATAATTTTACCTTCTCTAAGTGTGTCACCAAAGGCACAATCTGAAATGTTACTTTTTTTTCATTGCAGGAGTTTATTTGTGGGATGTTGAAGGCAGAAGGTATTTTGACTTTCTGAGTGCTTACAGTGCAGTGAACCAGGGTCACTGCCATCCAAAGATCGTTGCGGCTCTGAACGCACAGGCCTCAAGACTTGCACTGACCTCGCGAGCATTTTACAATAATGTGCTGGGGGAGTATGAGGAGTACATCACTAGTCTCTTCAAATACAACAAAGTGCTGCCAATGAATACAGGTATAATAACCTTTTTCAACCAGTAGCATTTTAAGCCATTTCTATTTTAAACTAAAATATAGTGGTAAATACATGTCAATTATTTGCTTGCAGAACGTAATACACTTTGTGGGAAGGCTAAACTTGAAGATGGCTTTTGTAGCAGACTTGAGAACTGTTGGTCAATATGTGTTTGTTACGAATAGACCTCATCCATAACTTTCAGATATCCCAGGGTTCTCCCCAGAAAGCACTTTTAACAGAAAAATAAACTTGCCTTCACTTAAATATATAATACGCCAAAGAATTTGAATAATGCGTCGACTTTCGAGTTTCGTTGACTATCTGGTTGTGCTTTTTTATGTTCTACATTGTTTTTCATTACTGTTTTTTTTTTTTTATTATGGTAAATTACCATGCTTATTTAGGCACTCCATTTGACTGGGGAAAGAATGTAGGTTTATTGGAGTTCACAAAAAAGTAAAAACGGTAACCTGTTCACTTCCTTTTTAGCCTAATTATTGAGCTTATTGCTTTATTTAAATTGTTTTCTTTAAGTTTTCAGGGCATTTTGTTAATGCATGTCCATTTTTGTTTTTCGAAGTTCTGCATTTTTTTAATGCAATTCTCAATTAACTATTTTTTCTAGAAAACAGTGCTCGCACACATTTTGGTCACCATCATAACTGTTGCATGGAACCGGTGTGTAATAAACCAGCACCTCCGCACTTAAGCATTTGTATGTCCGCTGACAAGTGTTCAGCTGATATCTCATCACACCTTTCTTCGTAAAGGCGTACAGCCTCTATACATGAACCCCAAATATCTCTCACAAGCACCTGGGTACATATTTTTTACGATGTCACAACAAAAGGGATACTTTTTTGTGCATATGTATAGCTATTATGTACTGTATCACCTTATACTACAATAATACGAGAAAATGGACTGAATGATAATACCCGAAAATCTTAATATTTTTAATAAAGTAGCCAGCGCAAATATAGTATTAGGTGGTGGAATCACTGAGTTTTAGCTAACTTATTATTTTCTTTCCTTGCAGGTGTAGAAGCTGGAGAAACTGCTTGTAAGCTGGCCCGCAAATGGGCATACACTGTCAAGGGAGTTCCAAAGTACAAAGCAAAAATTATCTTTGCAAGTAGGTTGAAAAATGAGACTTCTCCTAGTACCATATTTCTGTGTTCGATTTGTGTTGGTGTCCAAGAAGATGGTATTACCCTATTTTATCAACAGCATATTATATATGTAATTTTAGAAGAAACTAGTTTATTTTTGTTTGAAATGTATGTGTTCAATATTTGGACTTTGATCTGTGGAGTAGACTTTTTGTTTTGTTTTACAGATGGCAATTTCTGGGGGAGGACATTAGCCGCTATCTCCAGTTCCTCAGATCCCAGCAGTTATGATGGATTTGGTCCGTTCATGCCTGGTTTTGAAATGATCCCGTACAATGACATACCAGCTCTGGAGGTACAGCAAAAAAAAATAATAAAGATTTTCACATCTCGTTCCTAGAATGTTCATTTTTCTAGATTTACTCAAATGCATTGTGCAAAATGTATTTGAGAAGATGCAATGTTAAATATTGCAAAAGCAGCTGTAAAGAGTCATTTACAGGGGGTGGTATGTTCAGGTACTGCTTTACTTCAGTGGAAGACTAGAAAACCTCAAATGCAACAAATAAGCCATGAAACAACCATACTGTGTTTGACATTATTGCAATAATACTGTCCACAGCAGAATTTCTGCTCCCTATTCCTGCCAAAAGTCAGTAATCCATGGTAATTCCATCTACATTAGATGGCATTGCTTTAATGTAGTATAATGCCTATTGAAATGGATATTTTATGCAAATGTACACAAGCCAACAAGCAAGGAATTTAAAACTGTATTATAACGACAACCCCCAAAGCATCTTATGTGGTTATAAAACGCAAAAAATGTGTTTTTGTGTGTTTTATTTAGATAGATAGATAGTACCAGTCAAAAGTTTGAGTACACTTGCTGAAAACTAGGTTTTGTTCATAATTGACAATGTTTTGTGTCGTATACGTTTCTGTAAATACTTGAAAATGAAAACACATGTTACAATATACAAAACATAAGGAGTATCAAAGCAATGTTCAAGAAAATTGAAAATTGTCTCAATCTTGGATTCCTCAAAATAGCCACCCTTTGTCTTAATAACAGCCTCACAAACACAAGGCATTCGGTTAACAAGTTTCAGCAGGAAATCACTCAACATGTCTTCCCAGCTCTTCTGCAGCAATTCCCAGAGATGTATAGGGCACTTGTGGGTAGCTTTGCTTTGACTCTTCTGTCCAGTTCGTCCCATACAATTTCTATGGGATTGAGGTCTGGAGACTGGGCAGGCCAGGTCATTAGATTGAGTTGTCCTTCACTTTCCTTCTTCACCAGATAGTTCTTGTACAACTTTGAGGTGTGTTTCGGGTCATTATCTTGCTGAAGAATGAAGGACTGCCCAACTAGCCGTAATCCTGATGGCATGGCATGCCTCTGAAGTATGCTATGATAGCCATGCTAGTTGAGCTTGCAATGGACTTGGTAAAGCTCACCAACTCTGTCACCAGCAAAGCAACCCCAGACCACAACACTGCCTCCTCCATGCTTGACAGTGGGAACCACACATGCAGAACTCATGCGCTCACCCTCTCTGCGTCTTACAAATACTCGGCGGTTGGACCCAAATATTTCAAATTTTGACTCGTCGGTCCATAAGACCAACTTCCACTCCTTTAAATGTCCAGTTTCTGTGTTTTTTTTTGGCCCAGGCAAGTCTCTTCCTCTTATTCTGCAATCTTAACAATGGTTTCTTTGCAGCAATTCTACTAGTTAGGCCAGCTTCACACAATCTCCTCTGAACAGGTGATGTTGAAACATCTGTACTTCTAGTAGCATTTAGCTGAGCTTGTATTTCAGGGGCAGTTAATTGCCGGTTTCGCAGACTTGTGACTCGAATTAACTTGTTCTCTGATTCTGAGGTCACCCTTGGCCTGCCTGACCTTGTTCGGTCCTCATGAGTGCCAGTTTCTTCAAATCGTTTGGTCTTGGCCACAGCAGTTACAGACACTTGCAAAGTTCTTGCGATTTGTCTTAAAGATTGACCTTCATTTCTTCAAGTAATTACAAACTTTTTTTCTTTGCTTAACTGAGCGTATTTTGCCATTTTCTGCTCCCTTACATTCAGCAATGACAAACTTGTGCCTATGCTCCCTATATTTATAGTAATCATGAACCCTCACCTGTTAACAATAATTGGTGACAAAGGGTTAATTAGTAAACATGCTAGTTAACTCGGAGAACATCTAACAAAGACACTTTTATACTTAGGCCAGTGTTCTAACACCGTGTTATACACATTTCAGAATTTTAACTGACTTGGGCTTCAGACTGAAATCCCCTTGCTTTGGGTGACCATTTCATTGAAATTGACAAGATTTACATTTTCATTTAAAAATAAAATTTTTGAATGCAATTCACTTATGATTATCAGCTTATATAAGTACACGTATCATATAATGAAATATTAAGTGATTATAGACAAGTTTATACAGTTAAAAGCATAGATAATCATGAAAAACCTGGTTTCAAGCAGGTGTACTCAAACTTTTGACTGGTACTGTGTGTGTGTGTGTGTGTGTGTGTGTGTGTGTGTGTGTGTGTGTGTGTATATATTATATAAAAAATAAAATAAAATAAAGGTTTAAGTCCAAGATGATTGTTTTCAACATTAAATTGCAAAATGGATTTAAGGACTTGGAAGTCAACAGAGTGATTGTCTGTGTGGCAGGGGGACAGGTAAATATAAACAATGCTGTGCCTTCATATTTGAATAGCGTGCACTTCAGGATCAGAATGTTGCAGCATACATGGTGGAACCCATTCAGGGTGAAGCGGGAGTGCTTGTTCCTGATGAAGGCTACTTGACCAAAGTGAGAGAGCTGTGCACCAGACACAATGTAAGTTTATATTTCCTCTCATAACTGCTGTCCTCTATTGATGAAAAGAAAAGAACATGGATTTAAAGAGTGTGTTTTCGCAACAAAGGGACATTATGTGTATGTACAACCTAATGTTACCATGGTGCACTTGCATTTTTGTGGCCTCTTGTGACCACCTGAATGGCGAGCAGGTGGTAGTGTGGTGTATATTGGTGGATTCTTCTGCTGACCATGTGGTCTGTTTTTTCGGGTAAGGAAAGCTCTTGCATTTAATCATGCACTTCCTACTTCTGCAGGCATTGGATGCTCACACTGCCATCTTGTGGTCAGATGTGAAGTGTGACAGTGGCAACACTGCTGTCATCCATGGTGTCCATCTGTGTGCTGGTAATAAAGCTAGACTGTTTTTAGCTTTTATACAAAGACCTTTTCTGTATAAACCATTTGACTGTTTGTTTCTTTAGTATGTGTGGCCATTTATCAACTAAATATAGGACAGTATAAAAAGGTGGACTGCTTAAAATTCTCTTCAAATTTCAGGTCCTGTTTATTGCGGACGAGGTACAGACGGGGCTGGCTAGGACTGGCCGGAGACTGGCGGTTGACCATGAAAGCGTCAGGCCTGATATTGTTATGCTAGGCAAGGCTTTGTCAGGAGGAGCTTATCCAGTAAGTAGTTGAGGAACACAGATCTGGTCTATCTGGCTACACCACGCAAAATCTGTGTAAAATGCAACAATGTTTTTAGCAGCAGGTGTTTCTCTGAAACTTCTTTTTAAGTACTAGGTAATCTGTGATTGCAAAATATATTGCCAAATATTCCCCAAGATGTTTGTAATCCCAAATCTTTGTTTGCTCCATTTAAGCTTTTCCTTTTTAAATACAGGTTTCTGCAGTGCTGTGTGATGATGAGGTCATGTTGACTATTAAGCCTGGTGAACATGGCTCTACTTACGGAGGAAATCCATTGGCATGCCGGGTAGCTATTGCAGCTCTTGAGGTGTGTATTTTATTCATCTATCTGTATCTGTATCTATATAAAGTTTCAGTACTTTTATTTTAAGGTGGACAACCTTTTTTTTTTGGGGGGGGGTCCTTTTTTACTACAGTACATAAATTGTTTAACTGCAGTGAAACAAGTTTTTCTGATACAAACCATAAAAGCAGGATTTTGTCCGTAAAGTAATCTGCTGTAGTGGTAGATGATATTTGATAGATCCTTAATTGTGGGGAAATAACCTTGTTGTGTAGGCTTTAAAGCAACCCATGTAGAAATCTATATCTTGGAAGGGGAATTGGTTACTTTTCTAATGTGTTTTAATGAAAGTATTCTTCTCATTATTACATGACAGGACTAAAGTGTGTTTTTTTTATTTATTTATTTATTTATTTATTTATTTATTAAATATGCATTGCCTTGATCATCTTCCATAATTAAGAGCATGACACTGGTATCGGTTAACAGCATTTATTATTCAAATACAACCAATATTGATTCAAAGCAGTTATTGCTTTGAATCCGCCCACCTAGACGAAATATACAAGTCTATTGGACATCAATATCCGCATAGTGTGATCAATACTACCTCGGATATCGGGAGCCCTCTCAGGTCAGGATGGAGATGTCTTCAAAAGATTTAAATCCCGAGTGACTCTTTGTCTGCATCCCAAGTAGTCTCTTAATATTCACTGACCACTTTTATTCAGCTTGCATACTATGCATGTTCTAAGCTAATTGGTTGCATTGTGTCTGGGCCTATGACAAACCCTGCTGCTGTACAGAATCATATTTCTAAATTTGCCACATGTAGAAAAGCTTGCTTTTCTCAGTTATTCTTGGCATACAAGTTGCAGAACACTCATTGGTTACATTTCCCACAGTTTGAGCAGTTTTAAAACAGACGGTTGTTAAGCAGCTAGGCTTTAAGATGCTCTTTGCCGTGAGTCTTTATCTAGCATACAGGCTAACAGAAATCTCTTTGACTTGTACCCCCACCTGTTTCCAGCAATCTCCAGCTTGCACAGATTCTTATCTTGGCTTCTACTTTTTTGCCACATTCATTCAAATTAACTGTTCAGTCTCTTAAGAATTAAAGAAATGTGACCAAGTAAGTTGAGCATTTTATTTTAAAACACAAACTCAAAATCAATTATTGTAAGGCGACATTGGTTTTATGTTGGGAAATATTTTTAAGAAATAAAAAACTGAAATATCTTGCTTGCATAAGTATTCAACCCCCACACATTAATATTTGGTAGAGCCACCTTTCGCTGCAATAACAGCTTTGTCTTTTGGGGTAAGTATGTACCAGCTTTGCACAGTGTCGGAGTGATTTTGGCCCATTCTTCTTGGCAGATTTGCTCCAGGTTGTTCAGGTTGGTTGGACGACGCTTGTGGACCGCAATTTTCAAATAGTGCCACAGATTCTCAATGGGATTGAGATCAGGACTTTGACTGGGCCACTGTAGGATTTTCACTTTTTTGTTCTTGAGCCACTCCAATGTTGCTTTGGCCTTGTGCTTGGGATCATTGTCCTGCTGAAAGGTGAATTTCCTCCCAAGCTTCAGTTTTTTAGCGGACTGAAGCAGGTTCTCTTGCAGTATTTCCCTGTATTTTGCTCCATCCATTCTTCCTTCAATTTTAACAAGATGCCCAGTCCCTGCTGATGAGAAGCATCCCCACAGCATGATGCTGCCACCACCATACTGGAGGCCAATGGTAAGGTAATTGTGTCCTTGTTAGGGCAATTTCTTTCATCGGTTTAAACTGGGAACTTCCACAGCACAGGGGTTGAATACTTATGCAAGCAAGATATTTCAGTTTATTTTTCTTAAATATTTCCCAACATAAAACATCAATGTCACCTTACAATAATTGATTTTGAGTTTCAGTGTTTTAAAATAAAATATAAACAGAACGAAATTTCAATGTACCATTTGTAATTCAGTAATATGAGAGAATTGGTCAGGGGTCTGAATATATATAAAATCTCTCTCTCTCTCTCTCTCTCTCTCTCTCTCTCTCTCTCTCTCTCTCTCTCTCTCTCTCTCTCAAATCTTCAAATTGCAGGTTCTTGAAAAAGAAAAGCTGGCTGAAAATTCAGAAAAGATGGGAAAAGTCCTTCGATCAGAGTTGATGAAACTGCCCAGCGACATTGTAATTACTGTTCGAGGGAAAGGATTGCTGAATGCCATAGTCATCAAAGAAACCAAAGGTATACTTCTGAATGGACTCCCTTCTATGAAATCATTACCCAAACGTTTCAGGTTGCTTATGACTGAATGGATTTCCTCCAACAGGATATATGCAACTTGGTTTCAATTGAAGCCCCCCAATGCCTTGTGCTCAGTTTTTCAGCGGTTGAGTAACTTGTATTTATCTTTACTGAACTAGGAGTTCTGCTATAGACACATTTAATGGCATAGTACTGCTGTGGCAGTTCACAGGCCTCTTATTTTCAACTCTCGTTTTCCCAACAGACCACACTGCTGTAGGTAAATAGTCAATTGTATTAACATACTATCTAAATATTAACCCTAACTTTTTTTTTTGTGTGTGTATTGTTAGGCTACGATGCCTGGAAGGTATGCCTGCGCTTGCGTGATAATGGACTCCTGGCAAAGCCCACTCACGGGGACATCATTAGACTAGCACCACCTCTTGTGATCAAGGAGGATCAAGTGCGAGAGTGTGCTGAAATCATTCAGAAGACAATCTTGTCCTTTTAGACTACCTGCTGATAGAACACTTATTATGTCTTGGAATTTTTTTGGTTGCTGTAGTTGTATTACTTAAAAGCCTCCCCAAAACCAGTTTATTTAAATATTGTGTGATTTTTATTTGTGTATCATCTCTCTAAATCCTTACCAACAAACTCAACAATGTACACAAGCCGTTGCAAGCGAAAACAAAATAAGCTTTATATATATATATATATATATATATATATATATATATATATATATATATATATATATATATATATATATATATATATATATATATATATATATATATATATATATATATATATAAATAAATAATGTGTAATTTGAGCACTTTCATGTGTTCATCTTAACTGGTAATGTTGGACCCCTATAAACATGTAATACATCAATATATATATGCAAAGCCTTTGAAATGTTATTTGCAGGATATGATATTTAAAACATCACTGCACAGTCATTGAGCGTTTTAGGGATTCTGATTTTTACTGTTTACAGGTTTATATATGCACAACAGTAATGAAAGGATCGTTTAGGTTAACTAAAGTTTTTTGCCGCTGGTCACGGGTGAAATTGGGTTGAACCCTAATTTATGTAATTTGGGGATTTATCAGGTAAATGCTTAAGATCAGAAATCCTAGATACACAATGGCCTTTTGGTGATGACAAAAGCCATTGGGGAGCTGAACGCCACGGTTTTCTTATTTATTTTTGAGAAACTTGAAAGATATTGCAAATCCAAATCGGCAAAGGTGTGATTTTTTTAACACGTTATTTCTTTTAAAGATAAAAACGTTATTTAAATATATGGCTAGTTTGAGCACGTGTTGACTACGTAAGGAAATGTTTTATTGGCATTTCAAACCTTTTAATGTTGCGGTTTTTTGATTAGTGATATTCAAGAGACTGTCTAGATTTCTTTGGAGATGTTTGTTCAATGAGAGTGAATGCAACAAACTGATATTTATTTGATTCTGGATTTTGAACCTTTTCTTTAAGGAATTATTCGAAGTAGCCCAAGTTTCATCAATTTTGCTGATGCCTGTTGCTGCTGTATAATGTAGTACTGTTAACATCTGCCTTGCTGAGTCTGGTTAACATCTGTATTCAACTTTTGTATAAGGTTAGTTCTGGTGTGCTTTATTTATTAAATTTTTTTTGGATGTGTATTTTGCAGAATTTAACAGTTCAAAATTGCTAAAGAATTTAATGTTAAATTAAAGAGTATTATATTCTCTGAATAAATGTGTGCTTTTATTTGTTTGTTTTGGTTTGAACATACAGTACATTTAGGCTATTCAAGTGTATTCATCTTATCCTTGGTCAGATACTTGTACATAGGTTTTGTTTCTTTTGTCCAGCAGGTTTAGTATGAGGTATATCCTTTTGCAAGAAGGTGGAGGCTTGGATACTGAGGCGGGAACTTGGATAGAGAGATTTAATACCATACCTTTTTCCTCTCTTAGACCTAAACAGCAGGTGGCTCCAGTTAACCTGATCCTGGAAGCCTGTATAACACAAATTCACCTACAGTGCTGTAACCAATTCAGTGAGGAAACAAACTACATTGTACATTTATTTCTTCCCTCCTTAATGTTAAAGCTGAATTTAGATGAATAACATGAGATAGGAATGCCTGTATAAATACTCCCTGTTGGAATGATACAACTTCAAAACGTGTACTACTTATATCTAGGCTTCCCTTTTTCAGTGTGTATTTTTCAGGGGCTCACAGGGTACTGGTAATTTTAATAAATCCTTTTATAATAACATTTATTTCTGAATCAATGTCTTTATTCCGTATCATGAAACCAGTTAATTGTGCAACAGGTTACAGGCTTTTTTAAAATTTCTATTACTTTAATATGAGAATTGCTGGTTCTATTACACAGGTATCGGGCCACCACCTCTGTCAGGACATGTAAGTTCAGCTGGTCAGAAACCACTTAATGTGCAAAACCTATTCTAAATTGAACATATTTTAAATGAAGAACTTCAGTCAAATCTATGCTCTAAAAGGTATTTTGTGATCCCCCTATTAAATATAAATGTAGAAAAGGGAGTTATTTCACTTAATGTTTTCAATTAATTCATGCAACTCCTTTTTTGTTTGACATACTATTTGTATTCCACCTGCAAAATGTGGTTGTCCTTGAGTGGCTTGGTAATGGTAAAGCTAAATCAATGAAAACAAAGATTATTTGCAGTTAAAACCAGTAGGTGTCAGAGTTACCCCAGCTAAGTTTTTCTTCTCATGGTTAAAAAAAAAAAAAAGCATAGGACATAAGTACCACTTCACCCTGGGCAAAAACACTTTGGAACACTGCACACACTACACCTATCTAGGCCTAGAAATCAGCGCGTCAGGGAGTTTCAACTTGGCAGTGAATGCACTAAAAGAAAAAGCACGCAGGGCATTTTATGCTATTAAGAGAAAAATTCATATAAAGATCCCAATTAAAATTTGGTTAAAAATTTTTGAAAGTGTCATCCAACCCATTGCCCTGTATGGCAGTGAAGTGTGGGGTCCGCTCACAGAGCAGGATTTTACAAAATGGGACAAACACCCAACAGAAGCCCTGCATACAGAGTTTTGCAAAAGTATCCTGCAAATACAAAGGAAAACTCCAAACAATGCATGCAGGGCTGAATTAGGCCAATACCCACTATTGATTAATATCCAAAAAAGAGCAATTAAATTTTGTCTCCATCTAAAAAATAGTAACATAAACTCTTACCAACATAAAGCCCTGCAATACCAAGAGCAGAGCCCAGAGAAGAGTCCCCTCAGCCAGCTGGTCCTGAAACTCACTGCACTAACACACACTAACACCAACCAGCTTCAGGACAGCTCCACTCTAACACATACAATCCGAGTCAACCAAATTATAGCACAAAACAAACAAGAATATCTTATTCATTGGGACACACACACTAAAACACAAAGCAAACTGGAATGCTATCGGGCCCTAAAAGACACTACACCTCGGCTGAATACCTGACCAGGGTGAAAACAGTAAACAGAGACAGACCTTAACCAAGTACAGGCTCAGTGAGCACAGCCTGGCCATCGAGAAGGGCCGACACAGGCAGACATGGCTGCCCAAAGAGGACAGGCTGTGTGATCACTGTCAGCTCAATCAGGTCGAGACAGAGATGCACTTTTACTGCAGTGCACAAAATATAAGAATATAAGGGAAGCCTTCTTCCCAAAAATACAAAATCTCTGCATAGACTTCTCAGACTTGCCAGACCCAGAAAAACTCCCCATCCTCCTCGGTGAGCACACAAGCTGTATTGAAGTGGCAGCCCAGTACACAAGCGCCTGCCACAGCCTGAGGGACAGGGAGTGACACTGAGGCTCCTCACACAGGGAGGAAAATAATAAATAAATAAATAAATAAATAAATAAATACATGTTATAGAATACATATATAAATGTATATCATTATTGTTATTATTATTGTTGTTGTGATGTGTTTGAAGTACTGTGTTGTTTTGTTTTATTTTCAAAAGTTTAAAAGTTTGAAATGTTCATTGTAAAGATGGAATTTACGCATCATTGCTTTGGCAATACTTGTGAAAAATCAGTCATGCCAATAAAGCACTTGAAATTGAAAAATTGAAAAATTGAAACATAAACTGAGACCTCAGTAACCTGATGAGAATTTAATTGTAGTGTGGCAAGAGAATGTGTAGATTGAGGAGAGGAACATTATTCAAGCTTGCTGAACTGAAGAGAGAAGAGGTCAACTGCAGGTGAAATACTTCAGTTCTTTCCAATTGGTTCCCAGAATACAGCTGGAAAGCTCATTAAGATAATCAGCTTTGGCATTTTTTATTTTTCTATTAATTGTCTGCAGCAGAGGTTCCTTAAGTATGACAAACTAATGTTTTTGTCTTCAACCTGTGGCTGAAAAATGTAAGACTTCACGCATTGTATAATTGCCACCCACACACTGTAAATAATTTTGGTGAGCTGTGGGAACTGATAAGAACTTGTCTGGAAAGAAGTACAGCAAAATATACAATTTCCTTTAAAATCAGTTTACAGGAATAAAAAGAACAAAAACAAAGTAGTACTTTAAAGATACACAAGTCTCAATTTGGTCCTCAGCAGACATCTGCTTGGCAAGAGTCTCTGCGGGGGGAGAGGTTTAGGACTAAACTTCAGAGCGGTAGTTCTTCAAGTCAACATTGAAGTGCACAAGGGGAGCTTCATAGGGAACAATGCGTACCACTCAAACCATAACTACAGCCAGCCCTAAAAACCAAACAGGGACAACAAATGTTCTTTGCTCCTGGACACAATGGATTTGTTTCAGTTTGGACCAATTACTTTAGAACCCTTTTATTCTAAGTTTCTCCCGAGACACGGAAAAAGTTTGTTGAACTCGCCGTTCAGTAAAGGGGACTGCATGGCCATCGGCGTTGATGGTACTGAAATTTCAGATTCAAGCATGTTACACTGTAATAAGGGTTTACTGAAATTGCCGTATCCCATGGCTATCCGTGGTTAATACTGTAGCCGGGTTTGTTTTTGTATTGGGTCAGAATGGGCTAAAGGAAATACAAAATAAACTAGAGTTGCCAGCAACTTTACAGCTTCCAGTAGCAGTATCACAAGTAGTGCAGAATGCAGTACCAGTACCAAACACTTTAGCAAATGGTGCAGTGCCATTTTGACATAGTAACCATGAACCCTATGTGCACTCTCTCAGGAGTTAAAAGCCAGTTTTACATTTGACCTTTAGTAAAGGTCAGAAGTCACAGGCAATGACACTTTTTGATAGAGCATACATGTGTTCCATAGTAACCATGGCCCTATCTGCACTCTACAAGGAGTTATTAGCCAGTTTTGTATGTTGATGATGTCATCCAATGTGGCCGCCATGTTTTTTATTGTAGCAACTTCCCTTTAACACCCTTTAAATACAACCACACTACGATCATATGTGCCATTGGGTTTGTTTCAATCGGACTAGCGGTTTGCGAGAAGATCTGTTTGTGATTATGACGTCTGTACCATGCAATTTTGACGTCATGCAGCATGGCCGCCATAGCACACAACCTATCAATTTCTTACGAACACCAGTTAATCTTGGACTATCCCTCAACAACTATACCAACTTTCAGCACTGCATTAAGTGGTTTTCGAAAGACGAATTTTTACATTTAAGCAAAATGTTTTTTTTCAATACAATATGGCGGCTAAACGATGTGACTTACGACATATGTTCATTAGCATTTTCCATCTTCCCATAAGCATCTACCAACCTACTGAATCTGGTGAGTTTTCGAACAAGTTTTGGCAGAAATAATAATAATAATAATAATAATAATAATAATAATAATAATAATAATAATAAACACAGCAATAACAATAGGCCTCCCAGCCTATGGCCTGGAAGCCTAATAATAATAATAACTAGAGTTGCCAGCAACTTTACAGCTTTCAGTACCAGTACCAAACACTTTAGCAAATACTGCAGAATGCATACATGGGTTACTATATGTGTTCCATAGTAACCATGGCCCTATCTGCACTCTACAAGGAGTTATTAGCCATTTGTATTTTGATGATGTCATCCAACGTGGCCGCCATGTTTTTATTGTAGCAACTTCCCTTGAACAACCTTTAAAGACAACCACAATAGGATCATGTGTGCCAATTTTTCATTTTGTCTTATTAAAACATGCCCTCTAGTCTGTTACAGGAACAACCGTCATAACAACTTGCCTTGAATATTCTATACTTTTAGCATCGATTTCAGATCTAATACTAGTTTAGTACTAAGCTGTTTGTAATTTCTGCATTTGGTCAGTGTAGTCTTTGATGATATATATTTTCTTAAAGTTTTCCCTGCTTCAGGGAAAAAAAAATCCAAATCATGGCTTACCATTACTATGATATATGTAAAGCAAGAACCAGTGAGATTTATAAAAGAAAAGAAAATAACAAACTGGAATGAAACCTCCTTGGCTTGCTGTAAACATCACAGTAGACAGAGGCACAGTTTAAAAACAAGACAATGATATGTCCATGCTCCCTGTTGCTTAATTTGTGTTTTGAATTTGTGTTTTTTTTCCTTTCTTTCTTTCTTTCTTTCTTTCTTTCTTTCTTTCTTTCTTTCTTGGTTCAGTATCAGGGGTTGTGATGTATAGCCCTGTAATGTGTTCTGAATCCACAATCCAGGTCCATATTTCTAAAGATGAGTTCCTCATTGATCTACCTCAAGGTCATTTAGACTTCCAGGCTGTTTGTTCTGTGAAACAAGGCCATTAAAGCACTGAAGTGTTTAACTTATAAACCTGCTTCAAATGTTCTCTCTTGCAGTGGATATAGTAACTATTGATCCCCCCCCCCCCTTCTTTACTATTTAAAGCTGCAGTATCCCATTATCATGTTAGATTTTAAATCAAAGCATTAATCCTGGGTTTTATTACTTTCTTTAATACTCTTCTGTTTACTCTTTATTAAAAACAAAACAGGTTGTTTTGAGGGGAATCATGTTGACTTTCCACTCTTAACTCTTTATCTCCACACTGCTAGAATTTAAAATAAACGTACTTACAGAGTTCATGAATTGTAAAGGTCTTTCATATCTACCTGCATTTTAGCATGAATCTGACCTCCTTCCTCTGCAGTCTTAAAGTGAAATTGTATGAGGATGGGGTGAAACCCACTGGAGGACCTGATAGATCTTTATTTTTTCAACTCAAGCAGCCAAATTTGGAGCTCGGATGTAATGTGCAATGGGAAACCTTAGTGAATGGTCAAATTGGCAACACACCGTGGACAAAATAGTAAATTAAATATTTTTTTTATTTAAAACAAGAGTTTTAAGTGTGTGAAGTAAGACTGTAAAAATGGGCAATCCTAGATAACAGTGGATATTTTATTGCAGCCAAGTTTGAAGCTCTGACTGCCAAAAAGAGAAACGCTCATGTAAATAAATGTGTCTTCTGAAATGCATTACAGGCCCGGGAGTCAAATTCTTTATAGGATATTTCCTTAACCACTAACAATGACAGTCCTGTGCAGTGATTCAATTGGCTGCATCAGGGCCAGAAAAGCTGGATGTTATGATGGCTGTGGGTGAATCAAACACTGTTGAGGAGAGGGTTCAAAGGTGTAACCTTCCTAATAATGACATGGCCCTTTTCATGTGGTTGGAAAATGTAACCCTTGATGAGAATCTGCAGTACAGAAAGGGTTAAAGCACTGTCTGAACAGCTGCATTCTCAAAGAATGATTTTTTGTCTTCAGAATTTTAAAAAAAAACCCAAAACATTATTGGCAAACTCGCCCTGCGCTGAATCAATAACTTATTACAATTTGAACAGCCTGCCATTGATTGCTGCTTTTTGTAAAACAGATGTAGCTGAAAACAAACAAACACAACAAAATAGCAGCTAGCCATGTGTTTTTATATCAAATTAGTTTGACATATGTGAAACAATGCCTTCATTGAAATCAATACTAAGAAAGCAGGCACTTAAAAAAAAAAAAAAAAAGAATCATTATTTGTCCCACCATTGCCTTGAATACAGATCACGTCTGCTTTTGTGAGGGATCCAAAGGCAGGTGTTTAAGTGGCTTTTGCCTTTTCCCCACCACCACTTTTAATTGTTAAAAAAAATGTTTTTAAAGCTTTGATCTATCCAGGTCAAACAAGAGACTTATTCCACAAACAAGTTATACATTTGGCATCTTAACTACAGCACTGGTGTCCTTGGCATCCACACAAACAGTTTGACATTGAAGTTTTTCATTATCGGCATGTTTAACAATAACATTGCATATTATCTCTCCCCTGCTGACATAACTATGCCAGACCGAACGTGTTATAATCACTTAATGTGTTTATTCACCCATGTGTGTCTTCACACATTAGCAGAATCTCAGACAAGCAGGCCGCTCAGATGGTGCAAGGCTGATGTGTGCACAGATTCCTCAGATGCTGCCTGGAACAAACTGCTCACATTCTCTGACAGGCCAAACTTTGCATGCATACAAAAATCCATGGCACTGGTACAATTGGGGTTCCCATGGTAAACAAGAAAACACCTTTCGAAATTCCAAGATCTGCCTTCGCTATCTTCTTCTAATGGTGAGCAAACAAGAGCTTTTCTTAAATGTGCAGATATGCCCCCTTTTTTTTAATGCACAGCACCTAAACGTTTCCCATAGTAAAAGTATAGCACAGTGTAATAAAGCATAGTGAGGGCATGATAAAGCATATGTAAGTAATGTAAAGTTTAGAAAGGTATGGTAAAGCATATAAAAAAACATGGCAAACCATGGAAAACGAAGGAAAAGCATGGTAAAATACTGTGGTAGACTTTTATAAGGGTGCAATAAACCATTGTTGAAATATGTGCTAAGCTTATTATTATTATTGTTTTATTATGCATTTATTTGGCAGACATCTTTATCCTTTATCAAAGTGCACATTCCATTGTAAGTGTTTTGAAAGAATCTGTAACTTATTTAGACATTTGTTAGTAATTCATGAACCAGTAATGGGAAGACGTCAAGGAAAGGGTCATAATGATTACAAAAACAAATTGTGCCTTCTTAAATCTTAATTTGACCATATAGGCTATAACATCCCAACGATGTCTTTGTTTTTTCTAGCAGCATTTTACACCGTCTAACCTACTAATCACCCCATTGAAAGCAATTTAATTGTGGCCACAAAAGGGACCCAAGTGGGACATTTTGTATAGAGACGTGTTTCCCAGATGAGGAGCATGCTTTTTCTAGGAGATAAAAAGCGGTCCCAAAGTGAATCGATTACAAGAAAGGTATTCTGGTGCTGGATCTGCAGCCCTCTCTAATCATCCAGTAAGAAAAGCTAATGTCCATTTGGTGGATTAAAAGGATGTGCTTTGGAATGCAAGGATGTGCTGCCCAGTAGCTGGGCTATGCAGTCAAAATCTGTTCACCAAACAAGGGTAATGTGAAGAGTACCAGTGGTCTACCAGCCCCCAAGCTTGTAATTCAGTCCCTTTTTGACCCCAAACGAGTTTACACCTCTACAGAAAGAGGTTAGGAGAAAAAAGCAAGGAGCGAGACCTAGCAAGTAACTGTGATATATACCCAACCCATACGGAACAGACAGCTGGTGCTTATTCATAATACTGAGCCCTATTCACAAACTTGATTTATATTCATAAAAATATTATTTAAACAACCCATGCACTGGAGTACATATGACTCTTCCATTGAGCCCCTTTTCCCACCCCTCTCAATTTTCTGAATTTTGCAATCATTCTTAATGGTTCTGTTGCTTTAAAATTGTGTTTTGCTTGTTGCCCTATCTAACCGGCTTCTTGCAGGTCTATGAGTGTTTCCAATGTTTGGTTTTTTTTAACTCCCTGGACTTCATGTGATATCTTGACCTTTCACCACAAACCTGTGTTCACTGAAGGGGGAAGGGTTAAATCGACTGCAGGAGCGCCTGTATTGTGTCCTTTTCTTTTTCTGGATTGCGATTCCGCTGATGGGCTCTAAAATAAATGTGCAAGAGAAGAGTATTTAATAGTTTCAAGGTGAGATTAATGTGGCAGTAAATAGGAAGAGGCAGTGCACTGTCTATCAATACTTTTCAATCTATTTCACTGAGTAATTTTGCTCTTGGCACCACACATCGAAGCTAGAATGGCCAGGCTTCTGCCGCGCAGTAAATTATTGCTATATTACACTTTATAACTGCAATTGCCTCTGAAAAGGTATATATGTATGTATGTATGTATATATATATATATATATATATATATATATATATATATATATATATATACAGTATATATATATATACCACTTTAAATGATGTGACTGGTGATGGTGACAGTTTCTTCTCATGAGCTCAGGATTAATGTGTTTATGGTTGTGTTAAGATCATGCATCCACGGTGTGCCAGGTGGATGGGTGTGATGAAGCTGATTGATGTCTTTACTGTTTGTTTTACTGTCTGTTTTTACAAGGTTCATCTGAAAAAAAAAACCTGTTCTAATTCTGCAGTACTGTGTGGCAAAGTCAACATGTTAATGGCAGCCTTGGCAAGTGAAGGAAACGTGGCTCTCCAATAGGTGGATACAAGAGCGCAGTTTTATGACATTTTTCATTAGCTGCCAGATCACGTTTAAGATCCGTCAAGTCAGTCAGTCACTTGTTATTGCATAAATTCCATCTAGACTACCAGCATATTTCCAATAACAAAAAAGCATTGCAAGTTGGACGATGTCTCCCGAGCTCGCTATGCTTTGTTTATTAACATGGTTGAAGAACGCATATACTAAATTCAGCACAGCATTGTTAACTGGTATGCTTCTTTTGATACTGTTCACTGCCAGCACATAAGGTGTAGGTATATGTCATTTGAGCTGATTGGGAAAGCCACAAACAATACAAAATATACCATATTAATTTTGATTCAAAATAACGGCCATTTTTTATTTATTTACATTTTAGTGTTAAAATGTGACTTTTTTACTGACTGGCATTAATGGACAGTTGGCAACCTTAAGCCAAATGCAGTTTAACGTGGCTTACTTCTTTCTCAATCACCAATACAGCAAAGGCAGTGAGCTTTCCTTGCTTTGTTGTTGATCGGAAGTGTTTTTTGACACTCTTTGTTAAAGAAAATTCTTTCTCCAGCACAGATTTACATTCTTCTTCTTCCCGTTTCTTGTGTTTATGCTTTGCTGCCCATGAAAGAGACATCGTTTGCTGTATTCAAGCAAAATCAAACTTACTGACCTGGAGTTTACTTGTGTCGCCGAGCGAAAGTGAGCAAGACAGTAAGTTCCGGGTCAGCCAGTTTCATTTTGTGTGAACACAAGCGAGATACACTGCCTCGTTGAAATGTCAGTGACCGCAATTCCATAAAAAAAAAGAAAAAAACCTTTTCGTTTTGTGCCCTCCTCCCCCATGACTTTGCCTAGTTTGCCTATGCATTAATCCGGCCCTGTCTGCCGGTGTCTCTGGGATAAGATTAACTTCCATCCCTGACAGCAGAGTCAAACTGATGACCTTCGGCTGCTTGAAAAATGAGTTAGCCAATTAGCAGGAGCAGACAGGTTAAAGCAGCGATCTCCAATCAGAGCCACAGCAGGGGACAGCCTGAACACAGCCTTGTGCTTCTGAGATGCTCTCTCTGTCTCCCCGTTCCTGTAGTGTGCCCGATGAAGTTTATCCAGTCATTCTTTGTCCTCTGTGTCAATCTGTTGCCTGAGTGTACAGCTGAAACATGGGCTGACTGAGTGTGGCTGGGTGGAGATACCAAAGACAAGGCGGATGTTAAATATGTGTAACACCTGCCTTGCTCGACTTGCTTATAATAAATCAGAACTGTTACCAACCTAAGCATGAAGTCCCCTACTTCATTACTGGAGAATTGTGCCAGTAAGACAGGTATAAAGTAGTGCATTTGAAAATCTCAAGAATGTAAAACTATGCAAAGTTTCAGACAGGAAACTCACCTGCAAACATTTGATTGACAGAAAATGATATTCAGCCATCGCCACAAGTCAAGCAGACTTAATGAGGTGACTCTCACATTGATGTCAACCTTCAATCAGTGTCAGCTACCGTTAGTAATTAAGTCAGGCACATTTAAAATCTCTTTGCAGTCTATATAGTTCTATTACCTCCTCCTCTCCAACCTCCACCTCATTTTCAATCTCAGGAGTTGTTGTGACTGAAATATATTGCCTTCCTATTGTGTCAGTATATCCCCACCTGTTATTGCACAAGTAATATGTTACATTATGTTTCACTACTCAGAAAGAGGAATTCCTCTAAACGTTTAAAAAAAGTTTGTATTTTGTGAGCAAAAATAAACCCTCAAAAAGGAAGAACCCAAACTACATATGTTCAAATGCTAGACCGGTCACCACCAGTTTAAAGTAAGGGAAAAACGTGCAGTTTTTGATAGTCAGGCAGCTATATAAAAAAAAAGTGTTTGCACTTGTCTCCGGCACTAGCAAACCTTGGAAAATTGGTTTCCGCCTGCTATTGATGCAGTCTGAGAGCACACACAAAGAAACACAAACACACAGGGCCACTGCTCGGCCAGCACACTTCACTTCACATTATATAAGGCTAAAGCTCCTTTCATTCCTCTCCTACGAGGCAAACCCAAGGCCAGGCCCACGTAGGACAATACAATAATATAGAAACTACCTCTTGACTAGTCAAACCCTCACTGGAACTGTGTTTTTACACACCACAACACTTTGCTTACTGTTCAAAATAAAAGATGCTTAACATCGTATGATATGAAGCAACATTATTACTGCTGATGTCATTTTTAATATTGCTGTGTGATTTATGTTACCGGTTAATCAGGCTGTCATGTAGGTTTTTTTTTTGTTTGTTTGTATGTTGACATTCATTTGTAGCGTGTTTGTGATGTGTTCTTAGGCAAGGTAAGAGAGGTTACATAAAGTACACTCTGATGCCCAGCTCTCGCCAAATGCAGCAGGCCCATACATAGACAAAAGAAACAGAACCATGCTGAATGTAATACAGCCTAATCCGTTTAAGTGATGCACAAAATAAATATGGCATTTGGCGTGAATACAGTCTGGAAAAACAAAGAGATTTGTATCACTCCAGTGGGAGTAACCCCCCTTCTCTTCCATGGCTAGAAGCACTTTGTATTTGTTTTGTTGTTGGGTCACAGCTTTGAGATTCCACCTTGTTATCTGTCTGCTCAGCAGCTAAATACAATAACAATATATGAGTCTGTTTTCTGCCAGGGAGAAATGAGTGAACAAAAAGATCTTTTTAACCACAGAAATTTATTCAAGGGCCTCTGAGGTGAAGAAGAATAGCACTGCTTTTGCATGAATAACTGCACACAAAGATCTACTGTCAGAAGTCGCGCCATTGGAAAGAATAACTAATGCGAGGAAAGGTTGGATAGATTTAGGTTAAACTATATAGAAAAGTATGACTTTATTTCTGATGTAATTACTCTTTAAGAATGCAGTTAGTCATTCCAACGGTTTCTTGCAGCTTTTCCTCGAGGAAAGAGGTTTCCATTTCTTATGGGAACATGATGTAACATAAAGGATTTTAATTCAGCTATGGAGCCAAATGATTTGTTCACTACTTCATGTGAAAATGGATTGAGAAGGCCGACAGTAACTACAGTGACCAGCTCACTGGGCTGAATTCATTATAGTATAATTTATTAGTATCTGGGAATTGCTTAGAACCTCCTGCCAATGCTTCTCATTGTCCACATTAACAAATAGATATCTTATTTATTCTATGATCTTTGTATGCTCCTGATTAAGTTGGAACCACATGTTTTTGTATTGTTTTTCAGGACCCCCATGTAAATGAGGCCTTGGTTTCAATGTGTAAATCTCCTGGTTAAATACATTTAAAAAAATTTTTTTAAATACTGTACAATTGAAATTTACATTAAACTGTGTTTTAATAAATAAATCCTCTCCAAATAAAATAAAACAATTATCATCCTGGATATATGGATCAGATGCTGAACTGTAAGATAAAGAAAGCGTCATTGAGCTTTAGTTCCACAGGTGGAGACTGTGCCCTTGCCATTCAATCTGTAGTATTTTGCATGGGTACCAGTGTGGAGTAGTGGTTAGGGCTCTGGACACTTGACCGGCGGGTTGTGGGTTCAATCCCAGGTGGGGGACATTGCTGATATACCCTTCAGCAAGATACCTTGCCTAGATTGCTCCAATAAAACTCAACTGTATAAATGGGTAAATGTATGTAAAAAAAAGATTGTGAAATAATGTATAATGTGATATCTTGTAACAATTGTAAGTCGCTCTGGATACGGGCGTCTGCTAAGAAATAAATAATAATAATAATCGTATCCCGATGTAACTATCACTGACACTGTTATCTGCTCCGATATTGATTCGTATTTTGTAATATACTTGTACTTACTAGAAGTCATTGTATTTTATCTTGCTCTTAGTTGTATTAATACTTGTACCGTGATTCTTGAAATGTATTTTTTGTTTACGACTGTAAGTCGCCCTGGATAATCTGCTAAGAAATAAATATAATAATAATAATAATAATAATAATAATAATAATAATAATAATAATAATAATACTCAATTCCTGCGCAGCAACTGCATAAGGGTACTTGAAACTGCATTTTAAAGCTGACTCCAAAGTTAGCAGGCATCTGATGGTGTAAAGGACCTGGGGTCTAATGGGCTCAGATGATCTGTGATGTGTCTGAGGGGAGGTGGGAAGTGTTACAGGGTGTTTGAGTCTCCGTCCATCCCCTTTAACACGAACCAACTGTAATGATATAATTGGGTTTTTTACTGGGCTGCTCTTGAGAAATTCTCCATGGCTGAAATGAAAAGTCCTAACCTTGTTTTACTACCAGCTTTGTTTCCTTTTTAGCGTGGAATCTACATACACATAAATGCTGCACAAGAACATACTGCAGCATAAAGAAAAAACTATCACGATGTGTCAACAGGAACCCATACATATCAAAGAAATAATACATTCTCTGGAGAGGCATTCCGTGCATAAGGTAAGTGATATACATTTTACATGCTTTGGAAAGTTTCCATTCAGAGACATTGTGTGTGAATTTCCATTTCACACACAACATCTCTGAATCAGTAATGTTATTGTTTGTCACCTGGTGGCTAATTACTAATGATTTTGCATGAGCTGAGAGCAGGGCATAAAATCAATGGTAATTTCAAGGCTTGCCTTAGCTAGGAACCATAATTATATTCCGGGGTAACCATTGATCTTCACTGTGGCACTATCATTATAATGGTAATAACATTCACATTGGGAAATGATTGGCACAGTCTGAGGTAAATGAGTAAATAGCTATCTCATTTTAATGTGTTTTTTTTACCTTATGGTGTTTCCAATCACTCTGAATAATTATCTTGCATTCATATTAAACTACTGTACATTTTTTAAATGCTTTAGCTGAATACATCCTACTGTTGAGTGCTAAGTGTCTATAGAGCAGGTCACACCAACAGCATTAAAAGGGCAGAAATTATTTTTGTATTTCGTAATTCAGCACTATTGAGTGTTAAATAGCTATTGATGAAGGACAGGACTTTGCTTGACTTTCAGGGAAACGTATTTGAAAAAGCTAATGTGTGCAAAACATTTATTGACCTCTAAACTGATGCATCGTTTGGCACACATCCCCAGTGTGGACTTTTAAATGTGTTTCAACCTAACAAGTACACTTCACTTGCCAACAGATCTTCTACTTGGCTAGATCTCTTCATTATTACAGTATGGTATAATATTTAGCACTCCAGCCGAGAAGCGTCCTGACTCATTTCTAATTCATGGTATAGTAGAGCGACTGTATGTGTGGTTTCCGGATTTCTGATTTAAGTGGGCTTAAGCCACAGTGTTTCTCTCCCTGGGAAAATATATGGAGTAATTAGATTTTGGTGACTCGCTACCAATGTGTTTACATATGAATGCGTGTGTAGATGGCAAATGTCATAGTCCCGCAGGCAAACCAATGTAATGGCTGTCATTTATAAGATGGCAAGAATAGAGGAAGCAACCTGATTGGATATCTTACAGCAGGGGTCCGCATTACCCTAAACAGGGCCCAGCCTGTTACACTTCCCCATCAGCTGCAGCTTTGATTCCAAGTCACCGCAGTATTTTATTAATCTTTTCTTTGTTTTCTCATTAGTGCACTGGCGGGCTTTTTATACATTATACTGTAGTAACAATATCTATCTCATAATCTACATCTGGACCCCTATTAAATATACATTCTGATTCTTGAAATGTATTTTTGTTTACGACTGTAAGTTGCCCTGGATAAGGGCGTATGCTAATTAATAATAATAATAATAATAATAATAATAATAATAACATATCACTGTTGTTAAAACAAGCACATATGAAATTGGGAAAACAAAGTGAAACTTAAAAAAACAACAACAAAAAAAACAACACAGATAAATACCAGCACCTTAAAGCCTCCTGGGGTCTATTTTAATGATCCAAACAGTGGCATATCATGGACCTCATCTCACTGCATGTTTGGGTCAATATATCAGCCCTTGAGGAAAGCACTAAACATATTCATACAGAGAAAGAGTGGAGGTTTTAAGATTGCCACATACCAATAAACTTTTTGACAAAGTTTTGACAAAAAGTATTTTTCAGTGTCTCCGAATGGCAAATGCATTCTCAACACACTATGTTTTCATGGTTTCTCGTTTTGTGGAAGTGGCTCTGATGGTTTTGAGGAAATGATGTATTTACTGTATTCTTTCTTACCCTGTGTTCTGACTTTTCCCTGCTTTTTTCACAACCAGTATATGTGCATTATTATCAATATTTGCTGGAATTTTAGCTGGACTGGCATGATAAGCAGAACTATAACAGAATAGAAAGGTAGAACAGAAATAGAATTTTTGATAAATAAAAGTTATTCCTAACCTCTCTGTGACAGAGACAGAATGATTCTTGGTGATAGATCTCCCTCCCGACCTGTGAGGGCGCTGTGTAAAGGGAACAGTATACATTGCTGTGTATTGCCTGGGAATATTATTTAGGGTCACCAGACCAGGATTCTTAAAATAAACACAATTGTACCTGGATTGTCATTGTCTGTCTTTTCAATGATCACCGCATCAGTCCTGCACCTGCACACTGCAAGCCACTTTGCCACACTCTCAAACAAAGCTCTTTGTAATTTCTCGAATGCATCAGGTAGTGATAATTTCCATATG
Organism: Acipenser oxyrinchus oxyrinchus; assembly: GCA_030684275.1. Lineage (NCBI taxonomy): Eukaryota > Metazoa > Chordata > Actinopteri > Acipenseriformes > Acipenseridae > Acipenser > Acipenser oxyrinchus. The sequence goes on along the minus strand of CM060257.1, from coordinate 46,951,969 downwards.
TCTGTGTGACAGAAATACAATGAGTTCTGGTGGTAAATCTTCCTCCCGACCTGTGAGGGCGCTAAAGAACGAGAGGAGAAGTATCTGGAAGGGCTGGCCTGACAGTTCGTTTCCGGGACCGGGAAGTGGGTCAGCCTGGAAGGAAGCGAGACTCTGTTGTAGGACCGTTTTGACGTGAAAGGTAAACGAGGGGCAGCTGCAAGTAATAAGGCAGCTGCAACCGTTTACCTGGAAATCATACTGGGACTACATATAGGGCCAGGGTAACGCTGATCTTTTCCTTCGTTTGGGTAGAGCTGAGAGAGAGAAGGACTGAGAGAGGAGCTCTCAGAAAGTGGGGAAAAAGCGTGTGTTTTGTGTATTGTGTTTGTTGTGTCTGTCTGTCTAACTGTCCGTGTTTCAACCACCAGACAGTTAAAGCACACCTCCGAGCTGTCGCAGAGGGTCAGCACAAAATCCGAGCACCACTGCACTAACGTCACCCTTACCTGTGTTTCACTCCGCACCAGCACGACTGCACTCACCCCGGACTGGTGACCGTGTATTTGTTGTCTGTTCAGGACTGTGTCTATTGCGTTATCCCGTGCTTTACACATTGCTGTGTATAGCCGGGATTTATTGTTTGACGGTCGCCAGACCGGGATTATAAATAAAGCACTTTTTTCACCGGATAACATTGTCTGTCTGTCACTCCTGCAAAACATCACTGCTACACCTGTACCCCTTCCCTAGCCACTTTGCCACACGTGGTGTCAGAACACGGGATCATGGACCGCAACACACTGGCGGAGCTGCTGCAGGAGCTGGAGAGCAGACGGGACGAGAGAGAGAAGGAGGGAGGAGCGCTACACGGCGCCATTGAACGGGTAGGGTTGGCTGTTGCCGCAGCAACGGCCCCTACCACAATACCGTTGATGTCGCCCGAAGGCACGGGCGATGAAAATGTCGGGCGGAGGATGACCCGAGGCGATTTGGTGGCGCTCGAGCGGCTGGCCACCGCGGCGGCGTGGCCGCTGGAGTTCTGGGCCAGCCAGCTGGGTCCCTGCCTGATCGGGAGGCTCAAGCAGCGCACCAGGCGATGAGTGACCATCACGCCACCGACTACGACCTGGTCAAGCAGGCTATCCTCCGCCGCCTGAATATTACTACGGAGACCCACCGGGCGAGATTTAGGGAGTACCGAGAGCCCCGAGACCCGCCCCAGGGTGGTGGCAGAGCGGTTGTGCGACCACATGGTGCATTGGCTGACCCCGGAAGAAGACCGCCCAACAGATGGGGAAGCCATTGTGGTGGAGCAATTCTGCCATGTGGTCGGCGCCAAACCCAAGCGTGGATACGGGCGCCACAACCCTGACACCCTGGAGGAGGCAGTCAAATTGGCTGAAGATTTCGAGGACTCCCTGACGTCTGCCCGGATCGGGATCCTGTCGACCCCTGCCCTCTCCCTCTCCTCTCCTCCAACACCACCACCACCACCACCCGTGTTCCCGGGACCCAGACCTCCCAGGCGCCGACCCCATTGGGCCCCTTGCCTCCCCCCATGGAGACCAAGGTTGGCCCCAGCTGGGGTAGAGGTGCTGCCCCTGCCCCGCTGCCATACCAGCAGCGGGACAGATTTACACCCTATGCCCCTCTGTCCCTCCTATCTGTTTTAGGTGCCACCAGCCGGGACATCTGGCCAGGTCATGCCCCGCTGCCATGGAGTGTGACGTGGCCGCGTGCAATTGGGCACCTGAAACTGGTAAGTGTGGGGAAAATGGTCGGGAGGGGCCTTGTCTAATCAATGTGGTTTTAGGAAATGTGAAAACCCACGCATTAGTGGACACAGGGTGTGAGCAAACCTTGATTAGGACAGCTCTCCTGGGCGGTGTGTCGTGGCGGCCACGAGGTCAGGTGGCCATCTCCTGTATCCATGGAGACACGGCGACATACCCCACAATAAAAGTATATTTATCGGTAGGTCCGATAAAACGTCACCTTGTAGTCGGGTGGCGGAAAGGTTGCCACACCCAGTTATTCTGGGCCGAGACTGGCCAAAATTCAGAGATTTAGTGCAAAAAGTGGCAGTCTCGCCACACACGTAAACGTGGCAGAGAGAGAAAAGGAACGAATTGGTGATGTGTTTCCTTTTCACACTGAAATGTTTTCTCCTTTTTCCGGCCCTAGAAAAACAAATAAGGAGAGACGGACCGCAAAATGGGAGGGAGCGCTTTTGAGACAAGGCTGGGGTCTGGTGGGAGAGTGCGGTAATGGTAACAAACGCCAGTCGAAGGGAGTGGGAACGCAGTGTGACCGAGAGAGCGAGGTTACTGGGCCAACTAGAGCAGAGGTTATTCCAGCCCCTCTCAATGTACCGGACCCGTGGTACTCAAGCGCGGACCTAGTGTGGGGCCAACATAACGACCCGCCACTGGTGCACGCTTGGGGACAGGTCCGTCCATTGAAGGTAAGGATGTTGATGGCGCTGGGGCGCTAGTATATCCACATTTCAGTATCAAGGGGCAATTACTGTATAGGGTAAACCTAGCCGCGGGCACAGGACAGCCTGTAACGCAATTGTTGGTTCCCCGCCTTGTCGGACCGAGGTCATGAGGCTGGCGCATGATATCCCTTTTGCGGGCACCTCGGAGCCGAAAAGACGAGGGAACGGATATTGGCTCGATTCTATTGGCTAGGTCTTCATACTGATGTGTCGAGATATGTAGCCACATGCCCAGACTGCCAGCGAGTAGCGCGGGTCGAGTGCGCCCGCCTTTGGTCCCACTGCCGATTATTTCCACTCCGCTCGAGCGCATTGCAATGGACATAGTGGGCCCTTTGCTACCTTCTGACTCCGGTATACGATATATTAGTGGTGGTGGATTATGCAACGCGATACCCGGAGGCAGTTCCATTGAGGTCCACTAGTGCCGCTGCAATAGCCACTGAGTTAGCGCAGATTATGGCTAGAGTAGGGATTCCCAAAGAGATTTTGACCGATCACGGAACCAATTTTTGTCCAACACGCTACAGCAAGTGTATAAAATATTGAAAATACGTCCCATCAGGACGTCCGCTTATCATCCACAAACGGACGGTCTGGTGGAACGCTTTAATCAGACTTTAAAGTCGATGCTGAGACGATTTGTAACACAGGAGCAGAAACATTGGGCATCACTTCTTCCCTACCTCCTTTTGCAGTGAGAGAAGTGCCACAGAGTTCAACGGGTTCTCCCCTTTGAGCTCCTGTACGGCCGGCAGCCTCGCGGCATTCTTGACCTGCTGAGAGAGGGGTGGGAGGAGCACAAAGGCTCGCCCAAAAATGTAGTGAAGTATGTGCTCCTACTAAGAGATCGCCTGGATTTGGTCGGTCGCTTGGCCCAGGACAACCTCAGATCGGCTCAGCACCAACAGCAGCAGCATTACAACAAAATGCACGGATTCGAACCTTTCGACCAGGGGACAAGGTAATGCTGCTACTTCCCTCATCAGAATCAAAACTGTGTGCAAAATGGCAGGGGCCGTATGAGGTGATTCGGGCTATAGGGAAAGTAAACTATGAAATTAGACAGCCCGATCGCCGGAATGAACGTGAAATTTACCATGTCAATTTGTTAAAGCCCTGGCAGGCAAGGGAGGTCTTGTTTATAGCCCCAGGCAATATAGAGGATGATTTAGGCCCCTGTCCAGAGACCCCGCGCACAAGAGTGATTTCAATGGGGAACAATTGGTTCCGGATCAGCAAAGAGAGCTGCGTAAGCTTATTGAGGAGTTCAGCGATGTTTTTCTGACGTGCCCGCAGGACAAACTTAGTTGAATATGACATTATCTCTCCACCAGGTGTCACAGTGCGAGAGAGACCGCATCGGATCCCAGAAAGTCGACGGTGGCGCTCGCAAAGAGGTATGGGATATGCTCGAGCTTGGGGTGATTGAACCTTCCAGGAGCGAGTGGTGCAGTCCTATTGTCATAGTGGCTAAGAAAGACGGCACCAACCGCTTCATGCTGATTTCCGTGAAGGTAAACGCTATTGCTAAGTTCGATGCGTATCCCATGCCTCGGTCGACGAACTTTTAGACCGACTGGGAAAAGCGAGGTTTATTTCCACTCTGGACCTGACGAAGGGATACTGGCAAATCCCTTTAACCCGCAGCTCCAGAGAGAAAACCGCATTTTCAACACCAGAAGGGCTGTTCCACTTTAAAACCATGCCATTTGGGCTACATGGTGCGCCGCTGCCTTTCAGAGACTGATGGACCAGGTTTTACGCCCACATCATGAATATGCAGCAGCGTATATTGATGACGTGGTGATTTACAGCTCCACCTGGCGAGAGCATTTGGCTAGGGTTGCAGCCGCTCTTCAGTCTCTAAGGGCAGCCCGGCTGACAGCTAACTTGAGAAAATGTGCGCTTGCAAAACAAGAAACTCAATATTTGGGATTTATAATGGGAAATGGAAGGGTGAGACCTGTGGTCACCAAAGTCCAGGCTTTGGTTGATGCAGCGATCCCCAAAACCAAGACTCAGGTGAGGTCACTACTGGGCTTAGCCGGTTATTACCGCCGTTTCATCCCCGAAAGTACGCCACAGTGGTTAACCCGTTAGTGGACCTCACCAAAAAGAGTGCCCCAAATTTAATCAAATGGTCAGCTGAGTGTCAGGGGCGTTTGATACGATTAAACGCAGACTTTGCCAGGCCCCCACTCTTATTACTCCAGATTTCACCAAGAGATTCATCCTCCACACCGACGCATCGGATGTAGGTTTGGGTGCTGTCTTGTCCCAAAAGGTAGCTGGAGTAGAACACCCGATAGTGTACATGAGCAAAAAGATGTTGCCTCGAGCGTAACTACTCCATAGTCGAAAAGGAGTGTTTGGCCATTAAATGGGCTACTCACTCTTTACGATACTACCTGCTGGGACACTCATTTGATCTGGTCACAGACCACGCCCACTCACATGGTTAAGCACAATGAAGGACAGCAATGCCCGGATAACTCGGTGGTATCTGGCATTGCAGCCCTTCATGTACCATATGGTACACCGTGCAGGGAAAGACCACCAAAATGCGGATTATTTTTCCCGGAGGGGGAGTAATGGGAAAGGTAGATTTAGCCGAAGTGTTCCTTCGGCTCCACTCTGAGCGGTGGGATATGTGACAGAAATACAATGAGTTCTGGTGGTAAATCTTCCTCCCGACCTGTGAGGGCTTAAAGAACGAGAGGAGAAGTATCTGGAAGGGCTGGCCTGACAGTTCGTTTCCGGGACCGGAAGTGGGTCAGCCTGGAAGGAAGCGAGACTCTGTTGTAGGACCGTTTTGACGTGAAAGGTAAACGAGGGCAGCTGCAAGTAATAAGGCAGCTGCAACCGCTTACCTGGAAATCATACGGGACTACATATAGGGGCCAGGGTAACGCTGATCTTTTCCTTCGCTTGGGTAGAGCTGAGAGAGAGAAGGACTGAGAGAGGAGCTCTCAGAAAGTGGGGAAAAAGCGTGTGTTTTGTGTATTGTGTTTGTTGTGTCTGTCTGTCTAACTGTCCGTGTTTCAACCACCAGACAGTTAAAGCACACCTCCGAGCTGTCGCAGAGGGTCAGCACAAAATCCGAGCACCACTGCACTAACGCCACCCTTACCTGTGTTTCACTCCGCACCAGCACGACTGCACTCACCCCGGACTGGTGACCGTGTATTTGTTGTCTGTTCAGGACTGTGTCTATTGCGTTATCCCCGTGCTTTACACATTGCTGTGTATAGCCGGGGATTTATTGTTTGACGGTCGCCAGACCGGGATTATAAATAAAGCACTTTTTTCACCGGATAACATTGTCTGTCTGTCACTCCTGCAAAACATCACTGCTACACCTGTACCCCTTCCCTAGCCACTTTGCCACAGTCTGTCACTGTGTGACAGTGGAAGGTGGCCTCAATCTGTCGAATTCTTTTGGAGCAGTAGCTTCACCTTCTTCAGATACAGCAGAAGACTTTGGAGTGGAATTTAGTGAATAAATATTCAAACTTTCTTACACTCTACAACAATTGCAAAGGGAGCACATTGACAACCTTTGATCATATAGTCTAGTTTGCTGTGAACTGGTGTCATGTGCAGTTTATGAAGTTGCTTTACTTGTCTCAGTAAAATATGCTTGAAACAAAAACACCGAATAACAAAGAAACCCTCTGAGAACTCTTGGCATGACCCTCTATAAAACAGAAGGTGTTAAAAAATACATAAAGAGGGATTCTTTGGCAAAGCTTTTTGTCAAAGAACTAATTTTAAAGGAGGAAAAATATTATTTTGAAAATGTATCATTTTAGCAGTTCAGTTAAAAAAATAAAAGCAACTAAGATAACAATACTGCAAAAGTATTTATGCTAATGAATATACTGTATATATAAAAATGGCAAAAATATATAAATGGCAGAGTGTCTTTCCCCTACTGCAGATGAGCCTTCTTCCAAAAAGGATGATGTGAAGTTATTACACACCTGATGTGTGGTTATTACACTTCTGGTATGTGGTTGTTACACTCCTGAGATGTGGTTATTACATTCCTGATGTATGGTTATTACATTCATGGTGCAATGTTATTACATACAGTACCAGGTGTGTGGTTATTACACTCTTGATGTGAGGTTATTACACTCTTGATGTTAGGTTATTTATATAAACGTACAGGTTTCAGAACCAAACCCGTCCCACTTAAATGTTAATTTATTTGTGGAGGCAGCAGATAGAGCATGACATAATGAGTTACATAAATGACATAGCTCTGCTTTTGAAAGTAAGATTTTCACTTGAACACATGCTAAAACACACTACCAATAACTTGATTATAAACTCCACTCACCAACTTTTGAAAATATATTGCAAGATATTAAATTAGATTAAATACAGCCATTTTTAATACCAATCCAATTTTCTTTGTCTGGAAAGGTAACAGTATTCCTTATTAAATTCTGCTTATCAACTACCTTGTATTTGTTTTTATGTTTTAGCACAGATGCCTTGAATGCATGTGATTGTAATACTGCTGCTGTCTTACTCGATGTCCTTCAAAACTTCGCTGAATAAATGTTTCAAGGTAAATAGATAGAGATTTACAGCTTTAGCTTATAAAGCCTTTTCATGGTCATGCATCCCAAGGTGAAGCACAGAATCTAATGAGAAAAAAGAAAACCAAGGAGAAGCCAAATACAAATAGGCTTTAAGTCAACTTTTTTTAAAATTCAGAGAAGAGACACACTCTGGAATATCCTTACATTCCAAAGGAAAGGCTCTGAAACATGATGGACTGCACAGCACTGTTTTAAGTATCTAGAAGGTAAGAGGAAGACTGAGATTAAGCCTTTCCCATTTTAGGGTCTACTCAGTTTTCAGTCCCCTTATAAAAAGACTACCATAGTAAAAGCATATCAAAGTGTAATTAAGCACAGTGAAAGCAAGGTAAAGCACTGTAAATGATAAAAAAGTTATAGTAAAGTATATTAAAAAACATGGCAAACCATCGTAAACACGTAGTATAACCAGGGGAAAAGCATAATAAAACTGCAGAAATACTCTGGTAACCTTTTATAAGAGTCCTCACATTTTAAGCAATAAAGAACAGTTTGTGATTAACTGAGAATAGATAGAGGGATTGTGGGACGAGACCATGTGTTTGCTTTGTGTTAAAACACTGCAGGTACGTTACTCATTTAGCTCCTTCTCCGGCAATGAGAAATAAATGAAGGAAGTTCAAAATACTTTTTACAGGTCACATACATTCTTCAATGCTACGCCTACTCCTGTGTGTAGCATCGTTCTTAAAGAGGTGATAATGTCATATCTGTAAAAAGTACAACTTGACATTAACCTTTGTACTGCACGTAGTATATGCAGTAGTATTGTTATACTGTATTACCAAAGGCAGTATTAATAAAGATTATACACTCCTAATGGTGGTGCCATAATGACAAGCCATAATGCTTTTGCTATTGCTAAATAAATGCAAGCTTTGTAAGATGAATTATTTCTATGCAATAAGAAATGGAGAGGATGCAGCTAGAAGGAACCAAGAACCTATATGTTTGCAGCAAAGCACAATACATGTCAGTTTTCTCAAACCCCACCCCTCCCTTTCATGATTACCAACTTGTCATGCTGTAGATTAACACAAACAGTTCAGCTAATTGTATTTGCAGAAAAAATAACAAGCTTGAAGCTTAACACACCAAAGACAAATTGCAAAGGAAAGAAGTAAAATGACTTGGCGATGAGGCCTTATTGTGTTTTCTTGATAAACAGCTGTTTCCAGTTACAATGCTCTGTGATTGCATTGATGTAAATTGTGCAATGCTCAGCTTCATGACTGGACTCTGTTGTGGTTGGGGTGCTATGATTCACTAAATGTTTTCTAAGCCTTCTTTAGTGCTGAGGTAATGTTTATAAAGTACACAGTTTAACTTGAGGTGGGAGTTCATTCCATTGTCTGTGTACAGTCTAAATAAAATAATTTTTTTGCTCCTAAATTTAATAGTATCAAATTAAAAGCCAGCTCTAGCTTTTTAGGTGAAAACAGTGAACCACATCACATGATAGGAGAAGTCAATTTTTTAAATTAAATGTTCCTTGTCATGTACAGAACAGACTTAAGTATGCAATTTGTTTTACAAATATCCTTATTGACTTTTCTGTATGTGTTTTTTCCAGTGTTGTGAAGATCACCGATCAACTTAAGAGGCAACAGCAATTTGCTCCGAAGACTGAATTATAGCTCCTGCTGCCAATCCAATAACAAATCAAAAAGTCAGAGCTTAATCTTTGTTAAAAATAAATGCTTCAGTTCTTTTGTTCCAGACTACAACATTACCAAACTAACCATCAATTACAGAAGCATGCTCTTGCAGACGCGCTTGGTTATTGCAAACTTGTTGCATAAGACTTTGAAATTAAATACATCCATAACCTTTACTTTGGAAGTGCTTGCCGTTTTCACAGTTAAAGTACACCATTTTTCTTGGTCGAGCAAAATGAATAAGGCACAATGTCTTGGCACAGAGGCTGACTACCGGTTGTTTTCACAGGATCATGACAGAGTCAGGACATATGGCCTAATATCGGGAGAGGGTAGAATAGGGCTGGATATATGAACATTTCTACAGGTAAATCTAGGTTAAATAGCACATCTATTTAATATTATTTGTTCCCAGGGCAGAATGATAACTATAATGGCAAGTGAGGTTTTATAGTTGCCAGTACCTCTGATTTATACCCTCTGTTAATGTCCTCAGATGCAATTTTATTAAATAAGAAACAAAGCATTTTTTTTAAATGGCTTTCATTTTAATAGGGCATACTGTATCAGATCAAGAACAGCAGTCCACATTCAAGAAAGGCTTTCAGTGCACTCGTTTCTATTCAATTCATAGTTTTCTTTTGAGTGGAAATTGGCATTGTTTTATACAGCAGTAATTGTGTATGTGCTGGATGCACAGTTCAACTGTTCTTGTTGAAAATGCATTTTGTGTAACTCCCTGTACACTGTTACAGTTGATACAGCTGCACTTAGTGTTTTTTTGTTGTTGTTGTTGTTCATATGCGTACTAATATTCACAACCAATAGTTTCCCCTGTAAATTACCAATCACTTCTGACGTCATGAACAGTGGGAGCCATGGTCAACTTGCACCAGACCACAGGAAATGCAAAAGAGACATAGAAGTCTCTCCAACATAATGGCATTCTGTGCATTGTGCTGGCACTGTATATTTTATTATGTTGGTATAGTAAATGACTGTGACACAAAACCTGGTCTGTAATGCTGAAATATGATAACCTTTTTTATGCACCCCAATGGGTTTTGAAAAGCAATTAGTTGTTGAAAAAAAATGGAAAAGGCAAACAGGCAGGATTAGCAGAAAAGGGCAACCAGGAGCCTTATTTCTCAGGTTACGATATTATAAAAATGATATCACTTCCTGCGGACACAATGAACACATTCTCTGCTCCAACTGTATCAGCCGTGCTCAACGACACCCCCAGGATGCATCTGTTTAAAGCAGACGTCTGTTTTTGCATGTATTTTATGAACTTCATAAGCAACATTGAAAACGTCCAGAGAGTTATTTAGCATGATGCTTGCAAAATGATACAGTGATAATCCCACATCCATCTGTAGTGGAAAAGTTCACATTTTTCACTTTTATAATGAGCAGCTTGAAAAGGACTACCTCATCAGTCTTACAGAAAAAAAAGAGATTGTCTTAATAGTGAAATATGAAATGAAATATAATCATTACTGAGGAAAGTCAAATTGCTAATCATACAGAAATTCTGATCTCTTACGAACATTAGGGTAATGTGCAGAGGTCATAGAATCTGTTTTATGACAAATCATAGAGTTTAGTATGGAACACTGTAGGTATTAAGAACCTTCTGACATATTCTATTTGCATAATGCAAATACATAACATAGGAGATGTTATTGGCTGAAAGGCATACAATGGTTGATTTGTTTGAATTTGTTTCAATTTACTGAGCTAGTTTGTCTCCATTGGTTATTTAAATAATATTCCCCCCAAGAAAAAGTGTTATAATGAAAAGTGTAGCACTATTAAAACTAAACCAATGTTAAATGTTGGAAAAGCAGGAGATATCTATACTTGTGACAGCAGAACACCTTTTAAACCACTTAACGTTATAAAACTGGAAATAGTTTTCAGTGAGTTTAAAGACTTGATTATCTTTGTTTCTCTCAGATTTAAGGGAAGGAAGAGATCTGAAACACCCTGCTTGCAGCGGATTAAGTAGTTTTCTAGAAACATAAAAACAACCACAACTGAAAAGCTTCACATAGTCTAATCCTATAAGTGTGCTAAATACCATGACTCTGTCCTATAATTTCTTAATTTAAATTGTCTTAAATATGTAGCAGAATTGAGCCAAAGGAAAGAAATGCTTGCCGCACCATAATATAAATGTTAATGTTTGTAATTGTACATTTGTCTCTAAGACATATGTTTTGTCTGTCTTCATCGTAATCCCTGATATTTTATAGCAGGAAAGTTCTAACTGAATCCTCCTTCGTACAATCAGTCTTTCTTCTAACCAGTTGCATTTCTTAATTTTAAAAAAAACACAAATATTGTTGAATCGGTGCATCAAATGACTTAAGACAATAACCATGTTCCATAATTATTGACATACAGGTAGTGGACAAAAAAATGGAAACACCAATGTAAAGTCACTTAATAGGGCGTTGGGCCAGTATGATAAACCGCTCTGTGGAGTTCTCGGTGGACCGTTTTTGATGAAACTGGCTGCTCGCACCCCAGGTTGAAATTTGCAGTCAATTGATCTGCAGTTGCTCGCCTGTTTTGCCTTGCACATCAAATTAATGCACAGATATCACGATCCTGGAGTATGCGCTTCCGCCCACTGTTGCCCTTTGCTGATGATGTCTTTCCCTCGGAGTTCCATGCCAACATCACCTTAGACACCGTTGGTCGCGAAACATCAGCAAGTTGAGCTGTCTTGGTCACTGAAGCTCCTGCCAAATGCGTCCCAACAATCACCCCTCTTTCAAAGTCAATGAGGTCTCTCCATGCTAGCCATAATTATAGGCAACCAGGCCTGTCCAGAATTTTTATACATGACCCTAAGCATGCTAGCTTGTTATTTGCTTAATTAACGCATGAGCCACACCTGTGTGGAAGCCCTTGCTTTTAATATACTTGGTGTCCCTCATTTACCCAGGTGTTTCCATTTTTTGTCCACTACCTGTATATACATGCTTTAATTAATATTACATGTTAAATGCATTCTGTCCCTTTAAGCAAATTCCTTATTATACTGCATTATAACGTGTTTCTGTTTCTAAGGAAGTAGTAAACCATACATGCCACAGGGCACTGCAGAACAGAATCGATAATCTATGGTTTAAATATTATTTGCAATTGCTCATAATGTCCTTTATCAACCCCTCATTCCCACCATGCACTCAGGGTCTCCCAGAGTATTACAGAGTGACTGATAAGCACTCATTTTCAATGCACTGATGGAGGTCATTCATATCCCATGGTGGTAGTTGAGTGATACCGAGTGATTTGATCTCGCCCCACAAGAAAAAAGACTGAGGGCTTAAATAACAAATCCAATACCGTTTCGCCAGGATTAATAAGATTCTCTGTATAGCTCCATCAGTTTCAATAGGAAAACCCATGCTTTCTGTATCATAGTTATCAACTGCTCAGGCTTTTGCAATTCAGGCACATCTATGTCTATATTAAACCGTACAAGGAAAAAACATTTAAACCTATATTGCCAAACATTGCTGTTAATTATTATTTTTTGTTTACAGTAAGATGCACCATATCTGAATCCTCATATTACTCCTCATATTTCTGTGATAATGCACACACACACACAAGCAGCATTTTGCAAACATACTGTTAAGCACGTCCATCAGAAAAATGGTTGTTTCTTAAAAAAAAAAAAAAAATCAAGGCTGGCAAAACAGATCAAGGCCTTGCTGTTCTTTTTGTATTTTTTTTAAAGACTTTCTCGCTCAGTGAATTTAATCACATTTACTCCAGAATCTTTTGTGTCCTGAGAGAAAGTTTTTTTTCTTCTTTTGCCTGTGAGTTTATTCGGTTTACACCCTAGAATTGAGTTTCATTTCCTTTATGAAGCAGGTCTCATTACAATTCCTCACTACAGATAATGATATAATATATTTATATAGCACCTTTCATAGTGGACCACCATCACAAAGTGCTTTACAGGGGTAGGCTGTGAACCGTGCATTATATACACTTACAATAGGACACTGATTTAACATCTCATCAGTAGGATGGAGCACACGGAGATAAAGTGACTTGCTCAGGGTCACACAGTGTGTACCAGAGGTGGGATTTGAACCAGTGACCTTCTGGTTACAAGCCCTGGACTTTAACCACTGGACCACACTGCCTCCTAGATAGTCTGCCTCCTTCTGCATTAAACATATGGTCCCTATGTGAGCGGAAAGGCCATTGCTAAATTAGACATGTTGCAACAGGAAATGCGGCAATAGAGCAAGAATTCATTTCTCACTTGCTTGGGAAATTTTTGTTACAGAAATGACTTTATAAATAATTTTATGAACAGATCAGCTTGCATCATGGACTGCAAAATTTCACAAAATTATCAAATTTGACACAAAGGGGAAATGCTTTTATTTTTTTTATTGTTGATTGCAAGTTACAACATGCAAAGATTTACACTACCAGTGCTCTTACTGAAGGGATATTGAAAATATTTCGGTTTTTGTATAAGATTCATCATTCTGCTACAGAGGGTGTTGTTTTTAGATAAATGACTGCCAGTTTAATCAATTTTGCTTGTACCAAGCGGCAACTTGCTGTTGCCAGCCACTAAATCTCAGGCTCATTGTTAAACTCCTAATTGCACATGAGATCAGGGTTTCTATTGTTATATCTTATTAATACATTTACAAATAGGTTTGATGAACTAACTAGTCACACCGCAACTGCTTCATATCCCTGTGGTCTTCATATCACGGACCAGGAAGGAGCAACACAAACAATGAATGGGCGGGTGAAACTGAACGCTATGGCGCTCAGCTATTTTATTAAATAATCAGTATCGTGCTGATGTAAACCAGCATGATTAGCAGTTGTTTTTACCAGTTTTTTTTTTTTTTTTTTTAGCTCTCCTTGCTCGCTCTCCCGTACTCTCCTCTGCACACCCTCCCTGAGGGTAGAGCGCTGCAGGTTTATATACAGTGACCATCTCCCGATTAGCAACAATTAATCAACAAATTAACTCGGGAGGTCACCGTCTGCACGAGTTTAGTAAGGATGCGTGACTGTCAGCTAGTTAAATAATTATTAGCTGATCAGTCACGCATCCTCACAAGGTTTTTAAAATCTAAAACAATAACAAATACGTGGCACGTAATAAACATAAATCATAATATAAAATAAATAATAAACAAAGGGGCGGGACACTCCGCCACAATCTCTCATTGATGTCACACCACATTCCCGGTTTTCTGAAATGAATCGGAACCGCAGAACTACTTTCACAAAGTATTAAACTCCATTACACAAGAAAAAAAAGAATTGAAAAGATTGTAAAAATGTGTTTAAGAGTGTTGCTGGAATTCCTACAAGCAGGACAACTCATAACAGAGGAAGCTTAAAAATACCCACGTGAACAATACAAACTAATATTGCTTACTTATAAGCGTTATTAGTTTGTATTCGTTGTCACAAGGGTATTCTCCACATGGATGTTTTAAATGTTTAATATGCATTCATAAATGTTAACAACAGTTTTACTCTGTTGCTGGAAACATGCACAATAAATAGAAATATGTGTATCGAAATAGCGCATTATTTTAATGAGTGTTAGTTTGTCGGATGAGATTCAAAGTTCATAAAGTTAACTTCCCTCCATTTATCGGTGACGCATATAACACAGTGAAACTTATTTATGTGTTACTTCCATCTGCACACTGTGAGACATGGATTATACAGTATTGTATGTTCACATAATACATGTGAACTAGGTTGCTATTTATAAAACAAATTTGATCTTTTCTTCCTAAAAAAAATGAATTTATTACTCAATCTGAAACATTAAAAGTTTGTTGAAGTTTAGGCATTGTCACAAAGGTATAGTTCAGCAAGACATATGATTCATGAAAAAAAAAACATGATTTTTCTGAAGTTCGCATCATGCCAAATGTCTGAGCCACCACAAGAGTAAGTGGCTGGTAGAGGCATGTATGTATTCCAGTATATTTTGGACACCCCTACTGTCTGCATTGCAAAAATTTCCACCTTGCTCAGGCTTGCTTGCAAATGTAAAATAATATGCTGACTTTATTAAACATGCCAAATATCCACGAGTGCCAAAAGAGCAATACGAGAAGATTAAGAAAGCATAACATGGAATAATAAAGACATGCAAAATTCAATAGTGTGCAGATTCTGCAGGTATTTCTTTAACATGTACACTTTAAAGCAACGTTTTAAAGTTTCCTGCTGCTTAATTGATTTTGTGGTAGTAATTAAACATACCCCAATTCCCACAGCTAATTTGTGGGAACCTTGATAACATGGGATCATCTCATGAGTATGCTGGGATAATAATAGAATATCTTTATTTGTATATAGCGCCTTTCATAGTGGACCACCATCACAAAGCACTTTACAGAGGCAGGCTGTGAACCGTGCATTATATGCAGAGTCACTTACAATAGGACATTAATTTAACATCTCATCCGCAGGATGGAGCACAAGGAGGTTTGATTCAGTGAGTCAGTCAGTGGCAGAGGTGGGATTTGAACCGATGACCTTCTAATTACAAGCCCTTTAACCACTGGACCACACTGCAACCTTATAAAAGATGTTGCTCTACTATTTGCCACCTACTGTTACTATTAAGTCTGAGTCTGATATTCTCCTGCTCACCTGCAATGCCCTTCATCACACAGGTCCCGATTACCTCTTCAAACTGCTGACCCGCTATGTCCCTGCCCGCAAGCTGAGGTCCTCTAACTCTTTCCTGCTTGTTATCCCCAAGCAAAAGTGCACCTCACTTGGAGAACACTCGTTTAGCTTCATAGCCCCGACTCTCTGGAACGCTCTCCTAGCTTTGGTGCGTGATGCTCCCACTGTTGCTCTCTTTAAATCAACTCTCAAGACCCACTTGTTCTCTCTCGCTTTCCATGCTATTTAAGCCTGATATCTGTTACTATCTGTTGTGTCTCTGCTACTTCTGATCTTTCACTGTACCTTCTTATGATTCTATATGACATGTGAATCCAGAATGTTTTAGAATTTGTATTTAATGTATTATGCATTGTTTTTCACTGCATTTAATGTATTATGCATTGTATTTTACTATATCTTGTAAAGCGCTTTGTGATGGTGGTCCACTATGAAAGGCGCTGGGGAATGGCAGGGAACATACAGGGTGATTAGAAAGTAAGTTTACCAAATCAATGATATGGTGTGTTGATGCGGTAAACTTACTTTCTAATCGCCTGGTATATTGAGCATTCTAAATTGGGGAGGAAACAGGGAGAAACTATTTGGACACTCAAAATTAAAAAAAATACCATCCGTTCTGAATTGTTGTTTTCTTTAGCTCTAAAAGCTTACGAACATTTAGCATCATTCATGGTAAATACAACAGGACTGGACTTATAATATGTTCCATATTATTTTAAGGAAAATGTTTATGTTTGTAAAGTGGACATGGACATTTTCCACACTCACATTGCTAAAATAAACATTTCTTGTTATGCGTCTAAAAGGACATGCTTTTACAAACCAGTGTGTGATAACATCAAATTTGACATTTTAATTCTGTATCTAAAAATACACTTTGCGATGCAATCACCAGGCAACGTTACTCTTTCTGCAGTAAGAATGACAGCTACTGTAATTAGCAAAAATAAAGATACCACCTGAATGCATAGGTTCAAATTGTCTAATTAAATACCTTTTTATCTACCAGTGGGCAGAAAATATGAGCATAAAAATAAATAAAAAATGTGTTGATTAAAGTTAATTATTTATTTTTAGACTTAAATATATGAATGTTGGGCTTGTCAACATCTGTATCATTGCATATGCTCAGGATTTTAATTTATGTATGTTTTTCTGTAAAATTGTCTGTAAAATGTCTCGGAATCTGTTGGAATATAAGCCTCGCCCAGGACAACTAGAAACTGCTAGAGACTGGAAAATGCTGGCAGATGTTGGTCAACGGTTTATTTTTCCACCTGAGATTGCCACCACTAACTTTCGACCAGATATTGTCTAGTGGTCTGGATCAACATGCCTTGTTCACCTGGTAGAGTTAACAATGCCATGGGAGGATGCTGTAGATGAGGCGTATGAGAGGAAGAAACTGCGGTATACTCAACTATCGGAACAGCGAGGATGGAGAGTCTGGGTTTACCCAGTGGAGGTGGGTTGTCGAGGATTTGTGGCACACTGTACAACCCGGTTTCTCAGAGACGTTGGATTTAGTGGCCAAGAGTTGCGTCACACATTGAAGAACTTATCTGAAGCAGCAGAGAGGAGCAGCAACCTGCTGTGGTTGAGACAGAAAGATTCTGGTTGGGGATCTCAAGCACAATAGAAAGAAAGAAACGCTGAAGTACGGGTAAGTAAGCTGGGTTGAGTTGAGTGGGGGATGGAGGGGGGTGATGCTGGGACGCCAGAATCACCGTTGAGCCCTCTTGAGGTGTCGTGGGCTAGTCGACGAAACACTGAGGATGGAAGGTGCCCTCTTGAAGACCCCAGAGATGTACCCTACTTAACTCAATCCAGACGGCTGTCATACTGATGCGCTGGGGAGACCGCAATGTGGTTGATCCCCGGAGCCAGCATCGCAGCCGTTGTTTGTGCTGATGCGCTGGGGAGGCAAAATAAGTTGATCCCTGGAGCCAGCATTAGACTTCAGCCATCAACACCAGCCAGAAGGATATCTACATCATCAGATGGAAGAAAATGCAAATGGATGGAGACGCAGATGGATCACATTAGTTAACTGTAAAGCTACGTCTTAGTTGGTGCTTATCTAGGTGAGAGCCGAGTTCATCTACTCTCATGTAATGGAAATCATATGGAGAGCAATATATGTTACATATACTAACACATACAATCCTTATACTGTAAATACTATGAAATCGGGCCAATTTCATAACCAATCGGTATATATTTTATATATGAACATAAAACATAAAATAAAGAAAAATAAGAGGCATATAAGTGTAACATGTATTGCTTTTAATATATGTAAAATATGGGTTCTTTCCGTATGGGATACTTAAAGCCCCTTATTTCTCGCAACCAAAAATAAATAATATAAAATAAAGTGGAAGTGTCCTTTGGGATTTAAATGTGGATATCACATGAAGGATCCATTTAAATGAATTCCTCTCAGAATACCTCTGTTGGTTATTTTACACTCTGCTCGGCTTTAAACCTTGTTTCAAGAAACAAAATTTGTTTAATGCAGTATAATGCAGTACCTCTAATGTTGGTTTCCAATGTTCTACACAGCAATGCTGCCAAAACTACTACTAATTCATGCTAGTCTTCTAACCTTTTGAGAAATAAAACACACACGATTTCTAGTTAAATCCTGTTTTTGTTAGATTTGATGTGGTTCTTATTAAAAATAATAAGCAAAAGAAAAGAAAACAACTTGTAAACCCCCTAAGGGTTCAGGATCATAGTGGTCATCAATCATTTATGATTTAATTTAAAGTGGAGGCTGTGTGACTGGTATTGTCCAAGCTCAATATCATATGCTGAAGGAAATTGTCAAGCAACTTGCCAGCTCCTTGCACTTTTGAGATTCTGACCAGGTTCTTAGAAGAGTATGTCAAATCAGGTGTCATTCTCAAATCAAAACGATGGTGGATGGCAGACTGATCTAGATACAATAGCAAAAGTTAAAAAAAAAAAAGTAGAGACATTTTTAAAGACATTTATACTATCTTTGAGACTCATAACAAAGGCTAAAATTTGGTTATTAAATGACTTAAGAATATGGAGATTCCTTTTTTTATTGCATTTTGTTGATTGCCAAACTTTTCAATATTCAGATCTGGCCAGAAAAGATTCACGGGATTCACAGTTTGCTTTGCTAATGTAAAAGTTAATTCAGTCATCCTCTCCAGATAATTTAGATTGTGCTCTGCCTGTAACTTTGAAAGGAGGGATAGATATTTTAAATAGATGATCAAGACAATCAATCTGATAAACACATCCAACAGGTGTGCATTCTTAATCAAAACTGTGTGCTTTCTAGATCTGTTTACAATACAACAGTGCAATGTTACATTAACAATTAGTTTTTTTTTAAGTGTGTGTGGAGGGAGGGGGGCGGGGAACACAAAGGGAGCTTTAATGGTATGAAACGGGAGAATGGTACTGCAATGGTAACTTTGTCATATTTTGACATATTAATTATATCACAATGGTATCATGTCAGTACCACAGTGCATTACATGTTCTAAATATATTCTGTCACCACTGCTCGTAATATTGTGGTGTGATCCTACTAAGGTTTCTTTAAGGTAATACACTGGATTTATTGATTTTTTGTTATCCAGTAAGAACACTGGTCAGCAGAGGTTTCTCCTCCCCTGTTTGGGAACGTTTTTTCCTCAGGTCTTTGCTGCAGGTGTTAGAGGTAATTAACGTTTTTGGACATTTGGGGGAGGTGTGGCTTCTGGTTATCTACTGTAGTACTAAGATGCAGACAAATGATATGGAAGCAAATATCTGATTCATTATTAATGTATTATTTAATTATTTGTGGATGAGATGAACAGCAGAAAAGCAGAGAAAAGCTCTCAATATAAAAGGCATTAATATTTATAGTTGATATTTCATACTAATTTCTCATAATGCAGTTGCCCCCGCTATTTGCTTGGTAAAATTCCTCCATTGCTTCACTCTGCTGGGATCAAACAATTCTAAGATGGAACATTTGGCCTCCTTTCCCTGGTATTGAAATAAAAAACGTCTTAAAGTATGTGTTTTTCATAACTGGAACAAAAATAAACAGTGTAGCACAGAACCCTTACTTTACTCCTTCAGAGCGTGGGTGGGTGCTTTTTAAAACTAACCCAATACTTTGGATGAATGTACATTCAAGGGACTGGGTGGATGAAACAAAAATGTTTGATTCAATTTGGAAACAAACCCCTCCATTGTATTCCACAAAATGCTCTTACTTTCAAAGGAAATATTAGCCCTGAGTGGTTTCCAAGTGTACAGGGAAAGACATCATCTTTAAGTATCTGTATTGCTGTGTTTACTTTCCTGGAACATTTCTCCAACTTGTACCATTTTGAATCATATTGTGGAGTAATTGTCTTTTGCCACTGTGGAATCTGATGGATTGGAATGGATTATTCAAAGAACACTGCTTGGTAAAAGTAATATTTAACAGTAACTGGAAATTCTACAGCTTTTAGAAGGAACTGCTCAGTTTGTTTGCTTGTTTTGCCTGCATGGTTTTACAAGAGTAGGAGACACTGGAAACTGAAAGAGAATGATTAACATGTGCTAGGTTCTCAAAGCTCCTTGGATTATTTTGTGTGTGTGTGTGTGTGTGTGTGTGCGTGTGCGTGTGCGTGTGCGTGTGTGTAAGGAATCGGGGGATGAATGTGTATTCCCTGTGGAATTCCATCAACTGATAACAAAATGTATAAAAATAAATTATATATTGAGGGTCCCCGAGTGGCTCACCTGGTAAAAGCACGGTCGCTTAGTGTGAAGGGTGAGTCATACAGCCAGGGGAGAGCAGGTTTGCGTCCTGACTGGGCAAAGTCTGCAGTCTTCGCTGTAGATTCTGGAGGGAGTGTCGCATTGGCTCTGGCACTCCCGCGGGGTTTTGGAGGCAAAACCAGCAGGGACCATTCCTCCTCATTGCTTTACAGCAAACCCTACTGGCCCAGTGAGCTCAGATGGACAGGGCTGGCCTTTGTCCTCCAGAAGAGGGTAGCTCGCTGACATCCGCTCTCAAGTTCCTGGGTGTAGAAGAGGAAGCTGGCTTGGTTGTGGGATCACTCATTGAACCTTCAGTACTCCTGAGTTGTGTGGGGAAAAAATAATTGGACAGTCTAAATTGGGGAGAAAATCAGGGGTAAAATAATTGGGCACACAAAATAAAATAAATGATTAAAAAATTAAATAAATAATATATTGAAAAAATCTACGTAACTATAGTAACTAAAGTAAATTGAATATAATATTTATCCAATAATGTAAAAAAGGCATTTGAAGCATGTTAACATTAAAAAACTTAAGTTATTTGTCTTAATTTCCACACAGTAAATCCAAAACTTTTCTAAACAAAACCAGCATGCCCCATTAATATCACACAGTCTGTCATTTCAAGTGTTTCTACTGGTGACAGTGTGTGAAGAATGCTGCGACCCTTTTAGGTTACCTGCCATAAATGCAATACATTTAATGGAAATGTGTAAGGAGGTGGAACAGCCAGCACTAATTTAAATGACTGCTTCAAGCGATCAATATGTTCACAGATTTCAACTTTTTTTATTCTTGTTTGAGGATATTTTGTTGCCTTGAAGTTAAATAAAAGATTCAGAAAGAAAGCCATGCCATGTTGATCACTAAGCAAAACTTGTTACTTGCATTAAATAAAAGGGTTGGAAAATAAGGATTTCACTTGTTGTTCAACTGAAGTTGCATATAAGAGGATATAAAAGTAGAAGGCTTGTAAAAATGTACACTGTTACAGAATGTGTATAAAAAGAACAGATATGAGGGATCATATAACAGCATATAGCAATAGGATTGACGCTGTAAAACCTTTTCACAAAAGGGGGTCAGATTGCTATCGGGAGTGGCCACTGTTAGAGCTGAAACGCTGGATTAGCAGCAACCCACTGACATGCAGGTTCGAGCGACATGCACACATGTGTGCACTGGTGTACAGAACCAAAGCTGACCTAGACTAAGAACATTTTTATTTAGATCCTCTGTGGGTGACAGTGACAAATTGCTGAAAAGGGAGTGCTGTTTTCAGATGTTTGAAAAGTCTCCAGTGGATGCACTTTGTAAACACTGGATTGACTCTCCTCTACGTGCACTATTTCAGAAAACCACTGGCTATGAATGAAAAACTGTGCTGGAATATGTCTAAAGACGGTCTGTTCTTTAAGAGACTGGACAGTGTAATGAAGCCCTTATTGTATTGAGTTGTGGACCTTTGACAGTTTTCTTTAGCGCTGCCTGTGGTAGCACAGACCTGACTAGCAGTACAGTACATGGGCAGAGATAGAGAGAGGGGGGTGAAGACAGACTGTCAGATAGAAATGCAGCATTATTATTTTATTGACACCCTTATAACAGGCATATTTGCTAATCTGGATTGCTGTAAATGTAACAGGCAGACAATGAACTGGCAACCTCACACACCGCAAGCGGGGGCAAGTGGATAATTTACATTTATCTTCATGAGTGAAATAAACACAGATCTCTGTTTGTTTGTGGTGTATTCTGTTTATAAAACAACAACAATATATGGGGACATGTTTAAACCCAAATGAAACAGCTGAAATCAGGGAATTACTTTCCTTAATCAAGATCTGCATCTGCTGAGCAACCGTCCCCCAAATTGAATTATTTGTATTCAAACATTCCGCTTGTCATAATAGTATACAAGAGCACCATTATCCTTAATGACTGGGATGCTGGGCCACTGATAAAAGACAATGCCGCAAAACAAGTTTGAGCTAAGAAATAAGAAATTTAGTTAAGCGATACTCCAAATATAGTGCTCATTAAAAACATCACCACATATCAGTGGTTACACCGATGTGTCATAGGCAGAAGCTTTTTCCTACTTGATTTCAGTTTTTTTACTTCACAATATGATTGGGTGTTTGAGGCAATGGAGACAAAACAAGCGTGCATAGACACAAGAAGAGTAAAACCAAGAACCAGAACCGATCCTCTTATCAGCCTAGTGCGGTTATTTCTACTAGTGCTTGCTCAGTTTCCACAGTATCTCCAACTGAATAATGAACACAAGCAATGCACTCAAACTCAATGAAAAGGAATTCATCCATGACCGATTCATTGTTCTTGTTAAGGACATTCAGACAGGGTTAATTGATGTGGAAACATTTGTACCCACTTATTACTCCTTCTTCTGGTCATGCATTCAGCCAACTGTATAAATGGAAACCTTCCAACCCCCACACCAGAAAGACTGCCATCTGGAATCTTGAATTCCTATCATGACGTTCTGTCATCTGTCTTCCTGAAGCCGTCCAGCTTGTGGCTAACAAATGGAAATGTGTTTGTGTTTGTGTGTGTTTGTGTTTGTGTGTGTGTTTGTGTGTGTGTGTGTGTGGGGGTTGTGGCGAAGACTCCGTAAATTACCAAAATATATTTATTTTCTAAAATCAGCTTGCAACTCTTCTAATTAGTTTCAAAGAGGCCGGGAGAAGGGTATATTTCCTCTGAGATGGTATAATAAAAACTTTTTTGGTTTACTAATTGTTTACTACCTTACAAACTTAGATTGCATTTAAAAGGTGAAAAAGTATGAACATTTAGATCAATTCTATTTTCTTTTATTTCTCATTATGAAAGATTTCCATTTCAGAACACTGATGCAACTTTTACTCTGTGAAAAAAAATGACATTTTATGTTTTTTATTAATCTTAACTCAGATCCATTTTACATATTGTAGTGGTAGCCCTTCAACTCACAGATTCAAGGCTAGTCCTAAAGAAACTGTCCAGCACGGAGGCCACTGGGGTCCACTGCAGAATATCCTGGAGGTGAGCTGCTCTACAATGTTGTACCATCAAAGATAAAAAACTGTATCAGAAACAAAGATAAGAGGCTGGTGAACAGGGCACCAGAGCCAATTGTGGAATAGCATCTCATATCAATAGCAGCACTTACCCAGCCAACCCTGCTAATGAAGTTTTTCTGAAGGTAGCATTATCCATTGCTTTAATATCCTAGACACGGAAATGTTGTGTCAGCATGTATCTTTAGAGTCTAGCTGCTGCTACAATCAAAGATGGATGGGTTTTAAAAATGGAGCCCTTTTGTAAATAGTTAAGCCTACAAAATGAGGGGGTACAAAATGCTGTACAGCTAAATAACAGATACACTGGAAAATACAGGTCATCAACTACATGTAGTTGCACTGTAGTTACAATTACAGTGAAACCTTGCTAAAAGGCCATACTTTTACCAAACCAAATCCGTTGACTTCAATGTTAATAGACCTTTAATGTTAAGATCACACCATTTAAGGCTGTATTTTGTTGTCCTTTATAAAGAGGATGGAACTCCATATATTTATTTTATAAATATAATTAATAGAATTTTGTTTTAGGAACATGTATTAAATAAAGTGAATCCTTCATATATTTAAAATAGACATCCTTACATGAGATTAAACGTTAATTGATTACCATCCAGAGGTTGCAAAAAATATACTTTTTTCACATACCACAATCACATCTTCTGCTTTCTGGCAGCATAGGTTGTTCAGTAAAGACGTGTTTAAATAATAATATAAACTAATTCTGTGTCATTTTTTGCTTTAAATTATAAGTTAACAGTGTTAACACTTTCCACTGTCCATGTGAGCCCTATTATTGCCGCTAAAAAGGGATAACATGCTTGTTTTTGTGAGTGTATCTCCATTTCTTACAGTGCTACAAAGCAGTTGAACTGAACCACCCCAAAAAAAACTTTGCACTGAACTTTTTTTTCATGTTATATAGATTCACATTTAGAGTCACAACAGCCCCTAGGCTAATAATACATTGGAGAACACTTTTCAATGAGTTTGCCAGCCGCTTTGTTGCTGACATGAATTACAATAATGGCATAAAACTTTCTGTTTGACTGCATGGTGGTTCTAATCAAGCAGAAAATCCATTGCATCCACAGTCTTTTTTTTCATGCACTTCACATGCCCTCTGTCATTTCTCCCATTATCTATGGGTATTAATATAGAATCATAAGAAATGATGACTAGTTTACTGTTATCACTTTGCCTTCCCAGGCATGTTAAGAGACTTGTCACTATCTGAGGCAGGGCACGTCCCCATTTCCACATCTGCTCCCTCCATCTGCAGTCGAGCTGACAAGAAAACTATTAGCAGGGGATTATAGCTGCGTCATAAAATATAATTAAACAAGTTAAGCGATAAAGTAGGCTATTGCTGTACGGCTTGGATTTGTTAAGACCAGTGGTTTAAAAATGAAAAAAAAGAAAGCTGATTATTATAACACTTCCCCAATGCATACAAGCCAAATGTCTACAAAAACAGAATCCTTTCAGGACTTGCGGATGTAAAATTTGAAATCTATTTGTCCCTGGTCTGGAAGTTAAACACAAAGCCTGTTTACAATAAAAGTGCTGGAAAGTAAAAAACCTCACATATTCACTTACTGTGACTGTGGTTAGAGATGCTGTTTTTCTTTCAAGTATGTCAATAGCCTACATCTCATGCCATGTCTGTAAATTCCAAATTAGAGCTCAGAATGATGTAAACGTTGATGACCATGACATATATCAACATGTATTTATTGTGAAGAGCAGTTACTTGTATCTCATTGATGACCTCTGATTGACCCCAGCTTTGTTTAACTTTCGTGTATGTGTCCATTTAAAGATATGCCTGAGTGCTTCACAGTAACTTTCCAAAATCAACTCAATGAGAATAGGTTTGCACATGCATATTCACAATGGAAACACAGTCCACTGTAAAATGCTAGGAGGGGAGAAAGGGAGCATTTTAGTTTAAATGGTTAATAGGATATTAAACTGGTAAGAAACTAACTATTATATGAACATGTAGATTACATGATATAATGTATTGGTATAATTATATCTGCTATTGTTTAGAAAATTAAAATAGGGCTCATTTACTTGGTAAAAACAGATTTTCTAATCAATGCCATGAAACAGATTTAATGTTGTGCCTCTTAAAGTGTTCATACTGTGGGGATTGGCCTTCCCATACAAACAGGACAATGAGAACTGGAGCAGTCATTCAAGGGGAAAGCACATCAGATTTCTATTACTACACTGTTTATTTGTTCAGCTACACTTTACGTAAGTCACTCCATAGGTTCAACCCCATATAATATCTATTTCAAGTGAAGTTTCTCTTATCTTAGTTTCTTCCTTTTATCACAGCATTCTCTTCAGCTCTCATTATCCTGTCTGTAAAGAGGGGTGGGTCTGGTGAAGCCACTGAAACAGACCTTTTCATTTCAACATTAAAATGATAGCTAAAATAAATCAAAATAACCAATCAGTCATAATAACGTAGGTTGACAGCCACATATTCTTTACTCTTTTTTTCACAAATTTGTGGTGGTCGTTTATTCTTTAACCTTCTAGGCAAGTCCAATCTGCTTCTCATGGGTGGGGGGGGGCAGAACAATGCCTAGCAGGGATGAAACGAGGGAATCTCACAGTGTGGCTTTTGGCTTAGCCAGATTTCCTCTATAGGGCTGAATTAACATTGTCAGTATCCAGCGGTGGGGCTAGAAGCAGCTGAACTGAGGATAACTGAGACGGAAATGTCAACACTGAGCCACACAAGTTAACACTTAGACTACAGGAATCTCATAGTGAACAACGGCATTGCATGTGTTCATACTGTAGAATAATGGGGACATTGAAATGAAGCTGGCAGGAGCCGGGGCTTAGTTCTATTTTTTTCCTATACATATGAATGCTCATCAGTGCTGCTGTCTGAATTGGCCCAGTCAGTGCAAGCGATGAAATGTATAAAACAAATATCGGGCATACTTTATGGTTGCTGTGCAATGGTTAGTCTATGACTCCTTTTACTGCTGGCTTGTAAATTCCTGTGATACATTAAGTCACTGGAATTTTTTACTCAGAGTACCCAGTTTAGCCGAGTTATTAAAAATGAACCCAAATCAAATATGTTATGGTTATTTATGCTCAATAAATTCAACTAAGGAAAGCACAAAAATGAAGAGGGACAAAAACTATTTTCGGACCCCTCTGAACGGCTAAAGGTTAACATCTCTTTCCGTGGTTGTGTAAAAGAGCCTCTTTCATGCAGTGCTCAAGAAGCAAGCATTGGACGGTGGTGGTGGGGTGCGTGATTTGTGTTCCACCTCCACATACAGTAGGTACATCAGAAGAAAACTGCTTTTATGTTGCTTGCCCTTCCTCATCTCTTAGTGGAAACAGTAAAACAACCAATTTCAATTTTGATGGAGCACTCCCCCTACCAACCCCATCAAGCATGCTTTTTCTAACAAGATGCTGCCTATGCTACAGCCTGAGGCCTAACATCTGCCTTCATGTCAACGTGTTTGATTTGCTCGTAAAGATGGCCAGACAGAGGTATCATAAGAGACAGGATTTCTGCGAGAGGCAGTTCAGGTTGCTTTCTGAATCTACGTCAACTGACGGGTTCACTAGCATGCCACTGTCAAGCTCATCAAAACAAAGGAACCTCATCACGATACTGTACATGTCTAGTCATCAGAGCAAACAACTAATGTTGTTTAAAAAACTTAAACTGAAAGCTGGGAGAGGATGCCTGTCAACATTGATAAGTGTAAGGGAAAACCAGAATTAAAAACATAGCAAAACTGAAGTCAGCTACTTTCTTAAAGCCTGTTCCCCACCTACAGCCCCCTTCCCTCCCCCTTTATACACAGAAATGGTAATATTCTTCATTGTGATTCATTGGCACCAGAAACAGTTGCACATTCAATAAAAAGAGACAGTAAAATATGCATAATGTACACTGGAAACTGGCTCCTACAAACATATTATATTTGAAAGCTTGGTACATATGATCATATATATATATATATATATATATATATATATATATATATATATAAGTTAATAGGATAGAAAATTGAAAAACATTTAAAACATAAACCACCAGGAATATGAAGAAAAAAAACCCCACTCCACTTGACAATAATCAGAACATTATAAAGAATATATCTATTTAGATGCAACTTCTTGATTCCAGAATGTTCACTCACTATTTAAACTTGTAGTGATTTAGCAAGGACAACGCAGAACCTTCAATAAAACAGTCATGGGATCTTTAATATATTCAAAGAAGATCATTAATGCCTTATATAATATTGACTTATCTTGGAAGTTCAGTGCTGCTAACTTAACAAACCTTAACCTTAGAGCAATGGATAATAACGTATTATCTATTTTAAACAACCTTGACTTTCAAATTGCATGCGGTTTTAAGTTGTTGATATTTTTGTAAAAGGTAAAGTCAGTACACATTTTAATAAACCATGTTTTGTACTGTACTTCTGCATTTCCAAAATTTGAACTTTTAGAATTTTTCTGGACATTTTTGGTTCTTGGTTGCTGCCAATACAAAGTCAATGTTCACAATGTCCTTAAGGAGATAGTCTGCAATGCTGTATCTTTTGACCTACAAAAGGATACAGACGTCAGTGATAATTTTTAATTATTATATATAATTACTGTAGAACAACACAGTAATGTAGAATTTGCAAATGCAAAGATTATTACAGTTTCCTTTATTAATTAGAGTTTGCTTGTGTTCTTTTGTGGTTGCCCATCTGATATCAGGTTATTAACAATGTGATATTTTCTTTATTCTCAGTTTTATAGCACAAAAATATTTACCTACAGAAGGTGTAACTTTCCGTCTCCTCTCTAAATACCACACTGATTCAGAGAGGGGCCCATCTCCTGAAAGTGCCCACATCTGATTTTAAAGTGTGAGGATGTCCTGTTTTGTGGTTACAAAGTGCAAGTACACAACGGCTGCTGAGCTTATACAGTACTAATGCAGGAACCTGTTTTTAGAGCTGTTTTGGACCTGTGGGAAAAGGCTTAAATAGGGGCAGGAGTGCATGAGGTCCGAGATGTGAACAAAACACACCAGCAAGAGGAGGCTGTGAAGTCATACAGACATTAGTGCTTGACCCATACAAATGCTACAAAGCTATAACTTCAAACTATAAGAAACTGAACATTCAATCATTGGTCTCAACACCTAAAAATGCCACTTACTGCTTTAAAGTAAAGACCACAAAAAGCTGAAATATAAAGAAAACACCATTTGACTAAATTAATGTAAATATAAGCAGCTTAAGCATCTACACCACGGATAATATGTATAGTGGACTCCAGATAGTAGATGTAAATAGCAAAGAAATAAATATGGGATATATTTAAAATATATTTTAGTCTGTAATCCATATATTTATTTTATATGTTCGAAATATATGATGCACCATATATTGTCATTAGTCTGTAATCCATGTAAAATAAATATATGGATTGCAGACTAAAATATATTTTAAATATATTCCATATATTTTAAATATATAAAAAGGGGCCAATTTCTATATAGTAAAAATATAAGGATCATACTTTTCTACCATATATTAAAAATATATGTTTGTTCCATAAGGGAATTCACAAGCATTTACTACAGGACATGAGGAAAAACAAAGTCAAATGAAAATCAAGAAACACCTAATGTGAATGAAGTAGCTCTTAAATGACCACACTGTGTTACCAATTTAAATTACCTTCACAAAAATGGTGCAACCCTTGTACTGGACTACCTGCTTCATGAGTCTTTCCCAATTTTTTTTTTTTTTTTTTTTTTTTAGAATCCACCCTCATAAGCTGAATGTGCGGTTAGCTATTGTCGGAAAAATGTGATTTCAGACATAAATGGAAAAGTATTGATTTTGTTTTAATGGTCTGGATTAATTGCATTTTCTCCTGTTTTCATTTTTTTGTATGTAACCTTAATGAATACATTTGAACAAACTAACGTTGTTACTGATTTAGTAAGAGTTTTACATTTAGTAAACACTTATTTCAAATCAGGTCCAAATCCTGGAGTTTTTCCAACAGTAGCTCCCCTAGTGGTGCATGCAAGATGATTTTGGTTATGGAATGGAATAAAATGGTACTTGAACAACTCCCATAAAATGCACATTCTAAATATGCTTTTAATTAGCTTGCAAGGAAAGTATCTGGCTTGGTCAAAGCAGAGGGGGAATTTGTGATCTTATAGGATAATGGAAACAAGAAAAGGCCCAAAGTGCATGTGTGTGACTGTAATGTTTGGGTGATGATGTCATCAAGTTGGAAACCAGGAAAAAAAATTAACTGTGCTGGCAATTTTCCAGATATATAATGCCAATGACTAAATATAGTAGCTATGTCCCACTCCTACATACTAGCAAAACCTTTTTTGGTACTCATAGAATTCAATACAATATTATTATTATTATTTATTTAGCAGACGCCTTTATCCAAGGCGACTTACAGAGACTTGGGTGTGTGAACTATGCATCAGCTGCAAAGTCACTTACAATTACATCTCACCCGAAAGACGGAGCACAAGGAGGTTAAGTGACATGCTCAGGGTCACACAATGAGTCAGTGGCTGAGGTGGGATTTGAACCGGGGACCTCCTGGTTACAAGCCCCTTTCTTTAACCACTGGACCACACAGCCTCCTCCTATTAAATATTGATAGTTCACCCATTATTTCAGATGGGGGAAGAGGTGAATAGACCGAGCTAGAAAAAACCCTTTCCCTACCATAATAAAGGGTTGTCATTGACTGTATTTACATTTTCAAAACTTTAACATGGCTTTACTATTGCAAAGAATGTGTCTGATCTAAATAACCAGACTTTAAAATATACTATTATTAGTAGTATTATTTTAGGTTTTAGGTGCCAACAATGATGCAATGGGTGGATAATGTGGATGAGTGACTTTGCCAAATATGCAGGACCAGCACAGTCGGCAGTCTGTGGCCTTCAACCTGTTTACTCTGTTTTCACACTGAGGTGGAGAGGCTCTGTCCAGACATACTGTATCGCTACAGGCCAATAACATGTTATGAAGGAGGTATAAAGGATACTAGAAGAGGTCATATAATAATAATAAAAAATTAAGCTATAGTAAAAAACTCAAAACCAAAATTAAAATTAAAAACACATGCACAAAAGTATAGTGTACTGGTAGCTTAATTATTTACTTTAATTGTCATTAAATGCTTTATTTGTACTTTTAGATCCTTAAAATGGCTGAATGATAAACATTTTAATATTCTTTAAAGATAAATCTCATTTAGAAGGACACCATGACACTGATACTGCCAGACCGTTTAAAAAGGAAAAAAAGTATAAAGTGAGTTTATCATCTCTCTGATGTATACTACCCAAGTGCTTTATCAATACAGCCCTAAACAGCTTTAACAGATACCAGGATCAGAATTTTGTTTGTGGTTAAGTTCAAGAACAGGCTTTTTCCAAAGTTGCTGAATCATAGCAAATCAAAATAACAGATTCCCTGGAATTATTGCTGGGGAAAGAGAGATGCATACAGTGTTTTTTGCTTTTATTTGTCTTGTTTTTGCTAAATGAATCACAGGTTTCACATGGAGGCATGACAGGAGCAGGAAAATGTAATGTGTGCTTTTGAGACTCTTTAAGAAATTACTTGTGCTGAGCGCTACTGTATGTTAAGAAAATGAAAATAAACAGCGATGGTGGACGATTGCACCAGCTATTTACAGGCTGCAGTCTCTTCTGTAATAACCCAATGCCACAAGGGGACACAGAAGACCCCGCAAATGCTACTGTATAGATTCTATACATACAAAGTAAGAAATGAGCCCTTTTTAGACTTGAAACTAAAACTATGAGACAGCTTGTGATACTGTATAAAGCAAAGCAATTAAAAGGAAAAAGACAAGGTCAATTCAAAAGTGGGAATGGGATTTTCCATTTGAATTTTCTGGCAGTTATGGGAATGTCTTCAGGGAACGCACGACAAGCTACCTGAAATTGTAATTTGCAACTCAAGTGGCTCCCATCACCCCCAAGCCCCTCCCCCCCAAGCCTTAATCACTGACCTGCTGTGCTCATAGGCTGTGACTGTTTTCCGATGCATAGCCATTGTGATATGCATAGACTCTGTTGAAAAACCCCAGCGGGATAACCATGTCACAAACGATGAAGCCATGTCTGACATCGTAAATTATGGTTCTAGTCGCTATTGTGTCAATGAAAGACCTGCCAGTGTTGGATTGCTTTCTGTGGTTGATAAGTTTATAGTTGTATATATCTACACACACACACACACACACACACGCATGCACACGCACACGCACACACACACACACACACACATATTCAGTTTTTATTTTCCTGAATAGCTGTAAACATTTGGACCTACAACTGTTGTGTTCCAAACACTACACACTGGCCACCGTGCAGTTCATTGAATTACACTAATTGGGAACATGACATAACCCCAGCTAATTCGGGATTGGTCGATATTTAGTGTGCTCACAGTACGTTCTTTTTCTTCTTTTCCAGCACAATGATTAGTTTTATTTTTGCCCTCTTTTTTTACTACGCAATGCATCTAATCTGCTGTCATTCATCAGATTGATGAGTCTGTTTAAGGAAACTAAAAATAAATCTGAAGATGACAGATGGTATAATTTCACATGCATGTAATCCAGTGATATTTACAAATCGACAGTGCTCACACACAAGAATGATCCGCAATTAGGCAAGCGACTGCATGGATATCTATGAGTTATAATGGGATTTAAAAATATATATGCTTTATCTGTATGCACAGGGGTTGACTTCCTGAGGCTGATTATTCGTGAGTCAGATATGAACTGTTTCACCTTTTTATTAGGATGCTTGATAAGACTGAAAGAGGCCCTCAGAAACGTTATTTTTGTTCTCAGATATTTACAATTTACATTTAATATTAGATTTTATTTAATATTTTCTCCCTTTAGTGGTTTCTTCTTGCTTACACAATGCTTACCAGAGTAAATTGGATTCAGCACGTCTTGCTTTAATTCTATATCCATCTGTTTACTGGAGGTTTGAGTAAAGGCTGCTTGGTGGACCCTTGTATTGGCGATTGGGATGTACTGGCAAGCTGGGTTCATGAAGCACCACAGTGAACTTCAATCACCCTACTGTTTACTACTGTTTGTGCAGCCATAAGACCTCAGTGTCCTTGAAGGTAATAAAATATGTTGGCACCTCAGAGCATTTAGCATACCAATGCTCTGGGAAAGGTTTAAGTGTTGGAATGTCATACAAACTCACACTGTTAAAGTGCCTTGGTAACAGTAATATACTGAGAGCTCATGGACACTTGACTATCCTCCCCTCTGTACAGGCAATGGCAAGAGAGTTGGAAGGCAGTTTTTGTTGGCTTACTTTTCCACACTGCACTATGTAACAAGCTGTAATTAAAAATAAAGGCCCATTAATCAAGTATAATTTACCTCAAAATACCTTAAATCTCACTGCTGAAACACCTTATGCAACAGCAGGGTGTCCCAAAATCTCATATCTTTCCTTAGCAATGGCTATTAATCATCTGTTATTACTGCTTCAAATTTTCAGAACGCGCAATATGCATTGGGAAAAGGAACATTCTAACATTTCCAACATTGTATTATAGTTATTTTTTATTATAGATATATTTCCTACCATTTTGGTTTTGTTGAACCGTATTTAAGTTACCTGAAAGAAAAGCATTTGTAAGTAACCATTTCTAAACCACTGACCTGAAAATGTTTGCTTTTTTTGTTTTGAAGATTGTGCAAGGCCTTCACGTTTTTTTTCAGGATCCTTTTCTGAGATGGCATTATTAAGTGCAGTAGAAATCCATGTGCTTGAAAGGGTCATGTTAGTTGTATGTTGTTTGTTTGTTTTTGGGTTTTTTTCCCACTGATGTGACGTAACCACGCAAATAATGTAATCATGTTATTGTTTGGAATCCAAACACTTCCTAATTTGGTGTGTACAGGCGTCTCTAGTTGCTGTAGCGGAAAGGACACTGCGGCCATAACTGCCATGAATTTATTTATATCAGCAATTAAGAAGAGCACCGATGGCAATTGAGGGCGATAATTTCGAGCCCTGCTTGCTACATGGTGCTGTTTACTCTCAATTCTGACCATTACAAAAATAATTTGAACACAACCAGCCGGTTTCACAGACCCTGGACTACATTACCTAAAATAGAATTAAGTTGCCCAAGATGGGTGCTAATCAGGGTCTGTGAAACCACACGTATAAATCAATGTTTAAACGTTTATATGTATGTGTTTTACAGCTCAATGCATCTGGCTACATCCTCTGTCCACTTGTCTCTGTCAGTCTGCATCTTTATCATCACCAAACTTGTCAGTTTGTCTGTCTTATCTGTTAACGCTCTTTATCTAAAACTGCTGTTTATTTATGAGGCACACTGTTGCTGCCTATCAAGTAGGTGGCTCTGCATCTTAAACAGACTGGCTCGCTAGATACTTTAATAAGGTGTGAAGGCAGACCCTCATGCCCAGGGAGAAGAGCATCGATTTAAAAATTCTCTGACAATGCGATGAAATGATTTAATCTGGCTGAGTCCAGAACTGACAGCAAAATTACAGCCATCCAAATCTGAAAAAAAGTCTGATATTCTCAAAATCAACTGATAAGCAAACATATTACTATAACACTTAGCCTGTAATGTGCACCCGGTGTCTAACAATGCATTACAGAGCTTTTGTATATCTCTTGTGTACAGCCCTATCAAAAACACAATAGTATACTATAAAGAATGCTATTACCTGAGTATACACCTTTTATAAAGCACAACCTGAATATAATATGCAAACATTTTATTAAATTGCTTTGAATTGCAAAAAAAGCAAATAAAAACATGTTCATGAAAAACATAATTGTTGCATCCCTTGTGTCCCAGGAGATGGCACAACTAGAAGCAATTTCCAATTTGATTATGCTCATTTCTGAATGCATCATCAGTCCTTAGGATAGTTTGCTGTGACCTTGTTTGTTTTGCATATTCACAAATTGGGTTTGTTCTACGACTAAAGATGTTCCAGTAACAAACTGGCCCATCTCAGTCAAACTGGCCCATCTCAGTGGTTGAAATGTGAAATACTGTTTAGAAGACCAACCTGCCATGGTTAATGGTTTGGTTGTGCTATGTTTACCTATTACTGTTGTTCTAGTTACTAGTAGAAGGGAGTACGCTTGGCAATGCTATTGTATCTCTGTTTAAAAACTGCTCGGATGTTGGTAATGTCTACATGTTTCCGCTGGTGCCACTCTCTCTATTGAAATATATATTTAAACACGCACGTGGAAGTGTAGAGGCGGATTTGGAGTTGAACCATATACTGTAGGTAAAGGTAGCCCACTCAGAATCGTCTGACTCGTGTTCCGACCCTTACAAATGTTTACTACAGTTATTTTGCAGTTTTCCCATGCTTTTTCTATGGTTATAATATGCATTTACCACCATGGTTTGGCATGTTTTCTACTTGCTTTACCATACCTCTCTGGGCTTTACAATGCCTAACTCTGTTCTACCATGGTTTCACTATGCTTTATTACAATTGGCTATGCTTTTACTATGGGAAAATTATAAGAGGACTGCTGTTTAAAACCAACTTGGGCAGTCTAATGGAATGTAAGCAGCTCATCATAAGATGCATGTACAAAAATATATGCCAGCTGCTTACCTACATACCAGACTTGCTTACTTACATTTGCCACACATAGATAATACAACATAGGCCATCACAGTAACCTACAGTACATTAGTATGGACAATAATGCAAAGTGTATTTTTAATAATAATAATAATAATAATAATAATAATAATAATAATAGGGGTCTGTTGTCTGAGGGTGATTGGAGACAAAAACATCATTTTTTTTGGTGCTACAGTCAGTATGGGGTAATTCAATAGGCAAGTAAAATATCATTCAATTTTCGGTACACTGTCTCTAAGGTCATGTGTGAGATGCTTCACTGGACAAAAAGGGTATTATATTACCTATACTGTAGGGGGTGATGTAATAAATATTTTATTATAAAAACATGTGAAATGATCTTTTTGTTGTGGTGTTTTCAATGATATTCAATGTAAAGCTGTTGTTAATGAGGAGGGGCTGATTTTGCTGAACTGGCAGTCTTGTCATATCATGGAAAGGAGTGATATAACTAAAGTATGCATACTATAGGAAAAACTGTTAGCCAATAGCCCAGATAATTGTATCCTGTTTAAACCATGGTTAAACCATAAACTATTAACGTGGTCAGCCCTGATTTGGCAACTAGTTACCATGGTTAACATTTGCCAGTCCATGCTTGGTATATGGCACCACCACAGCCAAATCATGTTTGACTTCTACACATTGTCATGGTCAGACCATGGAGAAAATGGTCATACAAAAGTCATTGTTTCCCATGAAACAGTCCTGGTCAACAGTGGTACCATGTCTGAGAAAGACCCATATAAAAGTTGCCTTTGTAATTGTGCAATTCACCATGTTCACACTACAGTGACCATATGGCTCCATGTTCAACTGGACAGCTTGGTAGTTGGGACAGTTCAAGAATTTTTAACTCCCATTCCAACGCATTCTGGTAAATATAGCCCTGCTTCTCTTAAAGAACAGAAACAAGCTAAAGGCACCTGCGACAGGTAAAACGTACCAGAATGCACTGCGATGGAGGGTGAAAAACCTGAACTCTCTCAAACTGTCCCAGTGAACATGGAGCTATATGGTCAGCCTAGCTTTAGCTATGCTTTACTACTCTTTATTACACAGTGAAGGCAATGATTTTGCTCATTAAAAAGCAAAAAAAAACAAAGCAAATGAAAGTCTTTGGTGCATCTAACATTTAAAGTTTCCTTGGAAACCATAATTTATTTATAGCAGAATTGGTTGCCTACACATTGCATATATAGACATTGTGACAGGGTGACGTCCCCTGATGGAAGCAGTCAGCTTTTGTCCAACACATCTACATGTAAAAAGTACTGTATAGTGAGGTAATTGTCTAAATGTATTTGTTTAACCGAATTGCAAACAATATGGTGATTTCTGCAAACAGTGGAAACACTGAACCAGATTAAAAAGTTCTGTGCAATAGAAGACTGCTACTGTCCAGGTTTCATCCTCACAGACATTCTTGTGTTTTGTAGAAACCGTCTGTTTCTAAATTATTCTGTGTTTAAAATAAACCCATTAAGAGAAAGTTAGTGGTTCGACAGGTTGGTAACTCAGAGGAAGCCTAATATTTCAAGTAAAGAAACATACTACAACTACTCTTAATATTTGTATCCCCTGACAGGTCCAGTCTCAACTACAATAATACACGATAACTGCCTGCAAACATTGCTCGCATTAACTAGCATTATACATGCATAATTTACACAAATAAGGATTCATAACAAACATGCATGTAGGGGGGAACAAATATTTGTTTAGACCGCATCGCTGTTTCCAGTTTATAGCAGTTAGACCTCTGGGAGAAATACAGTTCAAGTGTGTCCTGCAGCCCAGTGATAACTACTGGAGGATAGGAGGAACTACAGTTCGCAGAAGCTTCTTTGCAATGCATATTAACATGTGGCAAATCTAGAGAGATGCTAATAGAAGTGAGCGTCCCATAGCACACGCTGCAATGTTAAATAATCAAGCTGACAGAAGAGTTTGCATAAGGAGAAGAATCAGAGTTGATGCAATGTATTGGGCTGCTCCCAAGGGAAATCATCTAGAAAAATGTATTTATTGACAAAACAACAATCTTCAAACGGGATTAACATAAGAAACTAGTTTACTGAGGCGTGTTTGACTCACCATCACTCGGGATCGACAGTATCTGCTAAGGCACAACGTTTTAGTATTTCAAAGCTCAATGCCACAAGTTTTGTCCTTCACATAAAAACAAGTGCATCCTGACTGCTGTGAAATCCATTTTGAATTTGTACTAAAAGAATCTTAGCTTTCTGTATTAAATTATATGAGCTGACTAGTCTTTGTCTATCCCTGTGAAATTTGATGTCTTTCTTGTCTTCTGTGTTTTTTTTTGTTTGGTAAATATTGGACATAGACATTTCTAACACTATAATAAAGGCTACAAAACTCTGAATATAAATACATGCATAATTGTTCATAATCACTTTGAAAACTGAAATAACAGGTGGCCATCAACACTTTAATTGTGAAGATCTATTAAAAAATACAAATAAATCTGAATTATTGTAAGAAATGTTCTGACAATATGCTATGAATACTTATATGCACGATATGTTGGTTTTCAATATCATTATGAAGGGTTATGAATGGGTTATTATACAAAATGATGTTGCATTTAAGTAGGTGTTACAAATACTACATGGTGTCCAACTCAATCAAAGCATTACCTTTTTTGTTATATTAAGCAGTATTTTTTATGTATTTTTTCATAGTATAAAAATATGAAACACCAGCTTGCAGGTCGCCAAGCATGGAAGTGTAATACTAAAATCAGCATGCAATAAATGTCATCAGGGAATATCAGTTAGCACATGGGACAAGACTACCTTGTTGCAGTACTTTAAATACTGGACATAAATTAATCTGAAAGGACACTGAAAGGTCGCTTAGTTTGGACATCAGACCTTGACCCCTTCAGAATGAGTTGGGAATGCGAATCCTCACTAAACACAGCATGTCATTCTGTGCTTATGTTTGAGTTGTTTTAAAAAGTGGATGCAGCAGAAAATCAGTGTTCCATTGGCCAAGAATAGTTGCTTGACCTGACATTTGAGTGACAGTGTCATTTCAGAAAGATTTGCAACAGGAGCCACATCTGAGCTGGTTTATCAAATTGCCTTGTAAAAACTTTAACTAACGTGCCCTTTGAGATGGCATGTGCTGACCTTCTCTTTGTATGAATGCTTCTGAGCGAAGAGCTTTGCTATAATTTTTGCTTACAGCGGTCTCCAACTGTACATGGTACTCATTTGGATTCATTTCTGGCAATTATGTTTCTTTCTTCACTTACAATAAAACCACTGTGCTGGGATGGGTGGGAAATGCTGTTTATTTGTTTTTAATAGACATGGAAATGGAGAGCCATAGATAGGAACGCTAAGGGCTGTTGTGGGTTTCTCAGCTTGTGCTTGTTGTGTCATGCGCTGTACCTTTGATGCTTCCTTTTCTTTTGTAGTCAGTATGGGTGAGCTGTAGACACGTCATCTGATGCCCCCATCACCACAGCTGAAACCGTCCACCAATCCATTTCTTTTTTCTGAAGTTAAGAATAAACTGACATTTTGAAATCACTTCTTAATCACTATTTAGTAAAACAAGAACAAAAACGCTGATTTGCATGCAGAAGGGAAGCCGAGTCGGAATTGATGATAAACACCCCATCAATCTTAAGAAGCAGCTGTTTTTTTTTTTGCATGGATCAAGGGATTCAACACAAGCTGGTGCCAAATGTATTTGCCTCAGATTTTCTTACAACTTATTCAGGATTAAGAGGCTCTGGGTTGGTGATTATAGTGCTCATGAAAGGCAAGGGGCAACAGAACTGGCACTGCCGGATACACCATAGATGGATAATTGATTGCTAAGGTACCAATACGCTTTAACAATCCTGACCTCAATGAATACTCCCGTTACTCAGTCCTGGGACTTTCCATCTAATGGAAGCTGGAATCACCAAAATCAGCTGTTTTGTAACTTAGGCCTCCTATGTGGAAGGCTATTGCATTAATCAGTCACAGCACCTACTCTGCTCTTTGTCTCAAGATATGCAGCTAATACATTTTAATTATCAGCGGGAGCTACTGACTCAATTTTCCTAACTACTTGACTTGCTTTGCTGCCTATGCTGTAGATTTACTATTCAGTACTACACTTTGTTTTCATGGTACACTTCAGTAAACATCTATAACTATCAGCACAGTGGGAAACCAATTTAACTGCACTGAAAACACATTAATTGCACTGTGATTGCATTGGAATGAACTGCCTTTTTAAACAATTTTCAATGTTGTAACTGCAGTTTAATGTCACTAGATAAACTGTATTCTGTTCTGTTTGACTATACACTTGGATTGTTTTCAGAAATGTGACCAAGGAAGGTTGTCAGTCTTTGTCAGTCAGGAGGCAGTATGGTCCGGTGGTTAAAGTCCAGGGCTTGAACCAGAAGGTCACTGGTTCATATCTCACCTCTGTCACTGACTGACTCACTGTGTGACCCTAAGCAACTCACTTAACCTCCTTGTGCTCCATCCTGCGGATGAGATTTTAAATCAATGTCCTATTGTAAGTGCTTCTGCATATAATGCACAGTTCACAGCCTACCTCTGTAAAGCGCTTTGTGATGGTGGTCTACTATGAAAGGCGCTATATAAAAATAAAGATATTATTATTATTTATGAAGCCCTTGGGATGTTCTTCAAAGTGAAATGATACTTCTCAATATTTATTGTTTTTCTGCCATGTGTCTTATTTTAATAAAGAGAAGAATTGAAATACCAGTTATAGTGATACATCTACAATGCTATTAAACTACTGTTATTTGCCATAGAGGACAGTGACAGAGAGGGAGGGGTGAGATGGGGTTCTTATGTAATATGTGTCAGAATTCATGTAGTATTATGTATAAACAAACACATTGGGACCAAATTCAGTAAATTATAACAATCATTAAGTTTAAGATACAATTTCAATTATACAAAGGATTTTCTTTTTTTATTTATTCAGTACAATTCATGAAAAAGAAAGTATATTTAAACCCATAATTCAAGCTTTGCATCTGTAAATCACTGATTCATCATCTTAATAGCATTTCCAGCCTGAATCACAAATGCAACTGGCATTTAATTTATAGGATTATATATATATATATAATTTTTTATTTTTTATTTTTTTAAATTTAGTAGTCGGCAATTAATTTCACCCCATTTTTCTCCCAATTTGAAATGTCCAATTGTATTTAGGCTCAGCTCACCACCCCTGCTCGGGAGTGGCGAAGACGAACACACGCTGTCCTCCGAAGCGTGTGCCGTCAGCCGACCGCTTCTTTTCACTCTGCAGGCCCATCGTGCAGCCACCCAAAACTACAGCGTCCGAGGACAACCGCAGCTCTGGGCAGCTTACAGGCAAGCCTGCAGGCGTCTGGCCAATCTACAGGGGTCACTGGTACACAGTGAGCCAAGGACAGCCTGGCCGACCTAAGCCCATCCCCCTTGGACGGAGCTCGGCCAATTGTGCGCCGCCCCCTGGGAGCTCCCGTCCATGCGGTGTGCCTTTATGCAAAACTAGTACTTTTGGTGTTTGCTCAGAAAAATATTTTGTCTTGTTAAACTTGAACATTTGCCTGTGGTTTTTCTGTTTTTTTTTCAATTCTCCCTGTTTATTTCCTGCAAATGTATTTTGAACAGATACATTTGGAGAAATAATGCAGTTCGGTAAAATCAGTAAAGGTAGTTTATTTTATTCATAAAGGTTAACTTGAAGAAAAAACGTTCAATAACTCATGAGCTATAGCTCTGTGAACATGACACAATATATTTATATATAAACGTACTGGTATATGTCTTGGAAATTAACTGGCCCACTGGCTAATGTTTACAGGAAATTGTGGCTTGAAGCACAGCATGTTCCTCTGCAGCCATTTCCTGCACTATGGTCCTGCAATACTAGAGGAAATCAGGATTCCACCTTTTTTAGTTGACTCCTTTCCAGCTTATCTCTTCCAAAAGAAACTGCAGCTTAGAAAGCTGTTGGAGCTTGCAACATTCCCAATGATGTCTATGGTCTTCCTTCAGGAGTTCAAACATCAAGATTAGATTTAGTTTTATTTAGTTCTTTGCCCATTTATTACGGAATATATAATTCAAACTTGCAGGGCCAAGGTTCTAATAACCCAAATGATAAATACATCTAAAATCAATTATGTATCAAATATCATATCCCAAAAATAGATTTTTTTTAAAATTGACATGTGTAAAGAATACATGCCGTATGATATACAGTAAAGTCTTGATTATCTGAACACTTCTGTTGTCCAAACAGCCCCTTAATTCTGTCTTGCTGTGTGCCGTGCACTTCTGCCCTGGTGTACAACTTCAAAGCTTTATACTGTCTGAACAGTTTGATTGTCCAAACAGCTCCTGGTCCCAATTGGTTTCGATAATAGAGGTTTTACTTTACTGAAGTGCTAGTTATAGCTGAAGTATAAGCAAATAGATTTGTGGTAGGCATAGTTCTTTCTCATGCCTCGGAGCACTGTGAGTGGGCCAAACCTGTGTTCTTTGGTAGCAGACATGTACATAATTGAAAGGTTCAGGCAGTGTGTTTAACCAACAGTATATTATAAATTATACATGTTGTTAATAACACATCTAGTCTTTACTAAGCTTCAGCCCTCAGGAGGGAACATTGGCCCTTGACTAAAGACAGAGAATCCCCATTCACTGCAAAGAGCGCTTAAATCGTATGATGATTTTGCGCCCAGCATTTGTCTTTCCATTCAATTCAATGGTCTGAGATGCCAATTCATTATAGTAGCGCTATTAAGTGTAATTAAGATTTATTCATTATTATTGTAGTTTTATTATGGCACTATGCATCTATTCTATATTCTCCAACATTATAATCACATTTAAGGACAATGACATTTATATGCGGTATTTTATGAGAAAACTAAATCAAGTCCTATAAATCCCTTAGTATCAACATGTCATATCCTGGTGTGATTTGTCTTTCTATAAAAATGATACTAATGATGAATTAGAGTGAAGGCTCTGAGAATCTAGCCCCCCAGTGTTTTCAAGGGGAATTAGATGTTGTTGTTATTATTATTACACTGTTTGATTTCATGGCCATATTGGGGTTAGTCATATATTTTATACCTCTGTCTAAATTAAAACAATAAAAAAATAAATAACCCAAAAAAATATTTTGCTAGGTGAAGTTACACCGATTTCCTACAGGTTAATCTTGTGAAGTTAGCTTAGTCAGTCAACCTTTACTTTAACCTAAATTCATCAGGAAATACATATGTTAGTAAATTTAGAGTTCCAGAAAGCTTTTGACAAAGTCCTGCATAAAAGATTCATTCTCAAACTGAACGCAGTAGGGATTCAAGGAAATGCATGCACATGGATTAGGGAGTGGTTAACATGTAGAAAACAGAAAGTACTAATGAGAGGAGAAACCTCAAAATGGAGCGAGGTAACCAGTGGTGTACCACAGGGATCAGTATTAGGTCCTCTGCTATTCTTAATCTACATGAATGATTTAGATTCTGGTATAGTAAGCAAACTTGTTAAATTTACAGACGACACAAAAATAGGAGGAGTGGCAAACACTGTTGCAGCAGCAAAGGTCATTCAAAATGATCTAGACAGCATTCAGAACTGAGCAGACACATGACAAATTACATTTAATAGAGAAAAGTGAAAAGTACTGCACGCAGGCAATAAAAATGTGCATTATAAATATCATATGAAAGATACTGAAATTGAAGAAGGAATCTATGAAAAAGACCTCAGAGTTTATGTTGACTCAGAAATGTCTTCATCTAGACATTGTGGGGAAGCTATAAAAAAGGCCAACAAGATGCTCGGATATATTGTGAGAAGCGTTGAATTTAAATCAAGGGAAGTAATGTTAAAACTTTACAATGCATTAGTAAGACCTCACCTAGAATATTGTGTTCAGTTCTGGTCACCTCATTACAAAAAGGATATTGCTGCTCTAGAAAGAGTGCAAAGAAAAGCATCCAGAATTATCCCGGGTTTAAAAGGCATGTTGTATGCAGACAAGCTAAAAGAATTGAATCTATTCAGTCTTGAACAAAGAAGACTATGTGGCAATCTGATTCAAGCATTCAATATCCTAAAAGGTATAGACAATGTCGACCCAGGGACTTTTTGACCTGAAAAAGAAACAAGGACCAGGGGTCACAAAAGAAGATTAGATAAAGGGGCATTCAGAACAGAAAATAGGAGGCACTTTTTTACACAGAGAATTGTGAGGGTCTGGAACCAACTCCCCAGTAATGTTGTTGAAGCTTCCTTCAA
Source organism: Acipenser oxyrinchus oxyrinchus (assembly GCA_030684275.1). Taxonomy (NCBI): domain Eukaryota; kingdom Metazoa; phylum Chordata; class Actinopteri; order Acipenseriformes; family Acipenseridae; genus Acipenser; species Acipenser oxyrinchus. Next base: position 46,908,496 of record CM060257.1, on the reverse strand, counting down.
GAAGCTGCTTGATGAGATTCTGGGATCAATAAGCTACTAACAACCAAATGAGCAACATGGGCTGAATGGCCTCCTCTCATTTGTAAACTTTCTTATGTTCTTATGTTCTTAAACACATAATTATTTACCTTGGGTCAGGCAATACATCAACTGAGTAATTAGCTAGCCAAGGACTCTTTCTTTCTTTCTTTCTTTCTTTCTTTCTTTCTTTCTTTCTTTCTTTTCCGAGACCATGTTGTTCTGACTGAACACAGCAACTCTTTCTTTCCTGATTGATTTTCATTTACCGCAAGAAAAACAGAATGTTAAATGATCCAGGGCCAGGTGATGCATTATCAGAACAGAGACCTATGCAATTAAATAATAAACCAATCTAGAAGATAATAGCAGCTGATGGTCCAAGGGATTACTGTAGCTTTTATCTGGTAACTCAGAACAACTATGAATAGCTTGGATTCCTTTGAAAAGCACTTCATTAGGTTTACATGAATAACTAATACCTGTATAAACATACACTGTTTATTTAAAGTAGATCAGTCAAGTGTTGTACACACCTGACAATGTGGCCATGTTCAATGAAAACACAGGGGGTCCTGCCCGCGCTAACCTATTGGGTTGGAAGAATCATTACTAATGAAATCGAATTAAATTACCATTAATTATAAACAATATCCAGAGGGTGAAGTAGTTAGTGCTCTTATGTAAGCCCTGTGTACATAATCTTGAGTTTCATTCATTTATGCCATATAAACTGTATACTGTACGTAACAGAACAGATATGGCAGCCAAAAGAATAAACAGAGACCAAGCCATGTTCCTGAATGTTATAATTTGCTAACAGCTGCTAGCAAAATACCATCATTTGCTTGCATATGCAAGTGGGAGCTTGTTTTAGTGAGTTTGCATTTTGAGCCAAATGGCAAGGAGGCAGTTTTATTGCAGTCGATCGATAATTTATTTCCATTGAACTGCATTTGCAGCCTTTTAAATTCTATTTGTTTCAATTTCTCCAGGACTTTTGGTGCTGTTCACAAAACTGCTTTAGAAATAGTTATTCTGGTGGTCTACTCACATTGCCTTTTACCTCCTATTGACACGGGAACCTGAAAGGAGAGCTCAGACCATGATCAGATGTGCTTCTCAAACCATCTGGTGAGGGAAATGATTTACGTGTGAGCCATCTCAATCACTTTCATTAGTCGTTGACAATTTGTTAAGGTCAATTTCAATATGATTCATAAATATGATTATCACTTTTAGAGGCTAGATACTAATTAATGCCAATTACTTGAAGAATTATGTTTATTGTTTAGAATCATCCATGAACATTTGATTATTTTTGCTGTGTATGACTTTCAATGCGTAAACTGAATCTAGCTGATAGCCCCCTCAGGAGTTTTTGAAAATAAAGGGTGGATGAGAATGTGATTCCAGATAAAATATACAGAATGTCAATCAAATCAATCAGTCTACAATCAATCAATAAAAACATGCACATTTTTATTGGCTAATTTGGAATGAAGAAAAAAGCTTCATTGACGACAATGTTAAACAAAGGGAGAGAGGTCATGTTGGATAATGCAATTTATATCCTTATCTGGAGGCCTGGGTTAGAATCCAGCTTAAATTACATTTCTGTGGTATTAGTCACAGGTGGTAGGTAATATTGGTACAATATCAACAGTACATTTACTTTAAGAAATAGTGCTTATTTTTACCTTAACCATGGAATTGCAACCCTTGAGGTTTTGAAAGTGAGAAAGGTTGGTATCAACAATTAGCTGATTGAAGGGCATGTTACAGTAGCCTTTCCACACCGCTTGTATCGGGCTTTCAAAGGTCACTTGTATCTACAGGCTGGTATAGAGCCCATGCTTTGTCCATTGTTGGCACACAACAAGTTCCCATTTCTCATGCTTGATTAGCTGATCTCGCTGGCAGTGGAAGCTAGAAACAGCATAATGCCACTGCTGTCTGAGGAAAAATACTTCAAGGAAATCCTAACGTTATTGACATTATCATTTCCGTAAATCAGCCAGTAACCATGTTATAATTAGTCGTATCAAAGACATCCTTATCTGTCAGGGAAATGTACCTAGGCATAGATACAGACTGCTGTGGTTTATTCTTTAATGGGGGTGGGGGTGGGGGTGCCTGATCAAACACAAAGGGGCAGCCTTACAATCCAGGACATCAATGAAAAAAATGCTGTTCTAACAGTTTTCAAAATGCTCAATGATGCAAGTCCAACACTTCAGAACATCTCTCAAGCTTTTAACTTCCAGGCAATCATTTTATCTAGATTAAATATTTGTCAGTTCTTTAATTGCTGGGAAGCTATTTCAAAGATGCCCTAGGGAAACTATTATTCTCTGACAGTACGGATCACAGGTGTCTTATCAAATGTTTCCTGTTTAGAGATTAAACAATGATAATTGATTTGTCAGTTATAAGAAGAAAGCTACAATGTTTAAGCATGGAAAATGTTTGCCTTGCATCTGGGTTTGGTACTTGGACAAAGCCTGTAAAAGTTTACCACGGTAATTGAGCAGTTTGCTATGGTTTTACCATGATTATACACTACTACACTGTGCTATGCTTTTACCATGGCATGTTAGAGGGAAAAATAAAGAAAATCCAGGATGAAGTCACATCCAGGTATTAATAATTGTAGGCCAGGTGCTGTGTTTTTAAGCCAAGAAATGCATTCATGCTGAAAGAAGAAATGCTTCATACTGTAAACAAACCAATCTGCCTTCAAAGAATTTCGGAAAGCCCCTAAAACATTTTTAAAAAAAAAACATTTTAAGAGAGCTCATAAAATTGCATCTTTCTATTAAGAGCCCCAAGGTTTTTTTACTCTTGTTCTTGGGGGTTTTGCTGCAGTTCTACCAACCTTTTCTTATTTCTTTACATGTTATTACTTTTATTCTTTTATTTTCAGATTTAATAAGGTTTTTAAAACATTCAAATAAATTACCATTCCACAAGAAGCTGAAATGTTACCGTACTGAAGTCAGTGAAAGGTAGGAAATCACTTTTGCAAGTTTTTGAGTGAACCTTTGTTTTGAAATGATACAGATGATTTAATGCTTTTAATTTCGGAAACTGATCTCAGAGTGGGAGACGTAAAACTACAGAGTGGAGACAATCCATTCAGGAAAATAATGCAATTCCGAACATTTATAAAAGAACTGCCATTGGAGATCATTACTGTAAGTTTAACTGTTGTTTGTGCCAAAACTGTGCAGCCATTATACTGTCTTGCAACCACTGCAGCTGGTCTCTGGTTTGCTCCGCTGATCAGAATATATCAATCTGGTTCAATTTCTGTTTTTTACTAAATGCATTCTTCCTAAAGGAACTGTCTGAACAAATCTAAAAGAGCAATAGAGAACGTATTTAACCTGTTACATTCATACAGAAAGACTGTGAAATAACATGTGAACGGATTATTAGCAGTTGACAAGGAAAGTCAGGTTATCCATCCTGATTTTACCCACCAGTTCCCATCCCAATGAATAGCTACAGTGCACAATTAATTTTAATTCCTTTGTAGTTCTTTATTTAGGTTTAGCACTTGCTCCCTTATAAACATTTGGCATAGTAAAAAACAAAGTAATGTGTAATAAAGCATAGTAGAAGCATGGTAAACCATATGTAAGCATAGTAAATAAAAGAGAGGTATGGTAAAGCACATTAATAAAGATGGTAAACCAGATTAACTATGGTAAATGCATAGGCAAAGCATGGTAAATAACATTGTAAACTTTGGTTGGAAAAAAGTAGGGGCAAGCCATAAAAATATGAAAAATAGATATAAGAATATATTTCAATAGAATAAATGTCCACATTCAATACTGTAATACATTTTGAAATAGATTCTGAAACATAAGGATTTATTGAAGAGCAAGTGCACAATGAAAATGTATCAGCAGAGAGAAGTTAGACTGGATTGTAATTGTGTCTTTAATGTAATGAAACATTATTACTGTTCTAGTCAGAGAGCTAAACTTTCAGCCCGCAGCTGTTTCTTCAATTTTCTTGTGGCATTTCCTATGGGATAATCTTGGGATGCATGTGAGGGGGTTTGCATTAGCAAGACAGAGAAATGTTAAGGTGCCACAGCTGAAAAGTATCCACTTTATACATTCAGCATTTTACAGAAGCTCCTTCCCCTTGAATCTTACTTGCCCTAACCCAGTTTCAAACATGCCAGCAGCAGTAGGAGGTTAAGACTAAAAGAAGTGGTCATTGGAAATAGAAATATTAATAAATAACCAATCCAATCAACATGCAGGGTGGTTCTGAGGAATTATTTATTGCTTACCTGCTGAGTTACTGTTTCCAATGTTTACATTGTTACCTGGTCTGTAGTGTAAAACGGGCGACATCGTTTTAATATATCTGGGTTTTTTTTTTACTGAATAATGTAATAGCAACACCATTCTTGATAAGTTTATTTTTTATGTAAGAGTCAGTATTTCGTTAATGAATTAAAAGTAAGACATTAAAAAAAGTATTTACAGTTACCACTGCTGTGTGTAGTGTTGGCTGTTCAAGTCGCATAGAAAACCGCATGACATACGAGCGTGATGGTACCGGTACCGGTTAGGAGAGGTGCTGTCCAGTCGTCAGGTCCCCCCCGCCCCCCGCCGCCCCCGCAATCGCATCGACTGCAGCCTGGAAAATCACAGAGAGAGAGAGAGAGAGAGAGAGAGAGAGAGAGAGAGAGAGAGAGAGAGAGGGTGGTGGCGGGGGGTAGCGACTCGCACACATAACATACCCACACTGAGGAAGACAGTCGCGAACTACACACACTCACAGCACGGACACCGAAACCAGCAACTTTTGTTTTATCGGCAGCATTCACAACACTGCTGCCACGGCTAAGAAACGAAGGAGAAAACTAAAGAAAATGAAATGTGAAAATAAGACTTAGCTAGGAGGGAATTATTGATAATGTTCTAAGAAAGTACTCTAAATTAGAAGGAGCTTCTTTTTCGTGGGACTTTTTTTCCTTGGCAAGCGGGACAGGTGGTCTCGAAAAGGTAAGGTTGTTTTCTCATTTTGAAACAGTTTATAATAGCAATACTATATATAATCAAATAAAGATGCTGGTGCCCGTATATTCGTTCTACATATGTCCTCTAGTTTACTACAAGTTTGAGGAACGTTTTTCTGTCATGTACCTTAATGAAATTAGTTTATTTTGGAGCGGTGAAAAAAACGATCAATCATGACTTGGTTAGGAATGAATAGTATCTATCTATCTATCTATCTATCTATCTATCTATCTATCTATAGTTAAGTCTGAACTTTAATATGGCGTTGCTCTTTAAAACTCAGTTATTGTAAGAAAGGCTTTTTTTCTACTAGTATTTCTGTCCCTCAAAACCTCTACATTACTGATTACTTGTTTTGCTTTTTCAGACAGTCTGAAACGTACAGTATTTGCTTTGCCGAGTTGCACTGCACCAGGGCACCATTGTACTTTCCGTGAGCCCCATTCAGTTTTATTTTTAAGACCCGCTTCAGGAACTGTTCTTTATCGGATTTATAATGAATGACATTTTATTCAGTGGTTCTAATTATCAAAGCGGGTCTTGTCTTTACAGTGGTCCCTTTGAGGGTTTAGAGCAGCATGCCAGAGCTCTCTATTCAGGCTAGTGGAATTCGTACAGTAGCACCAAATCTGATCTGGTCTTCATTCACTGCTCTTGAAAGTGCTATAGTGCTATTCAACCAGTTGTAACTAACACACACATTGGATTAATATTACTATCCTGCCTTCAAAAAGCCTTTATTTGGGGGTGGGGATTAAAGCTTTTTTTTTTTGGTTAACTGGATGCCTATGGTACAGCGCTATTTACCATATTGTTAATTAACCAGTCCATATACAACATATTTTTTCTGTGTCCTAAATCCTAATTTGTGTTTTACAGGCTACAAAAGTTAATAAATGACAGCTTTGTGCTTTTACACCACGAAAAGCTAGGCCCTGGCAGTAGTTTTAAGTCTTGAAGAGTGTTACAATTATATAAAAAAGCAGTTTTGTGGATAACTTGGCTACTTACAACATTTACCAAATTTTGTTTTAGTGGGTGATGTGTGACAACTAACTAGGCTCCGGAATTAACTGCTGTATTATCAAGTCAGTTAACCTACAGGAAGCAGGAAACAGATAGAAAACAATCAAATAGACTTTTTTTTTTTTTTTTGCTGGTGCATTTAGTTTGCGTAATCTGTGCCCTACATTTGTAAAACTCCAAAGAGTTGTGGGGAAGAAAGATTTCTTGTAATAGATTACAAAGTAATCTTATTCTAAGAACCTCTGTACTACGGAACCGCTGTTAAACAGAGTGCTTTTGTTTTTCAATGCACAGGATGACATCAGTAAACAGGATAAGATGTGCTGGGATTTTGATTGGATGATTACTCATACTGTACATGATTCATAACATGTTTTCCTACGCTGGACTTTTACTTAAATTGGTCAGATTTACCATTTTGCATTCAGATCTCTCACTCTCACACTATGGTTCACAAATTCTAAAAATAACTTTTGGAAAACAGTCCGGTCCACACAGTTCAAGCAATGTTTTTTGTCAGTCATTATCATAAGCTGTTTCCAAACTGTGTTTTATTCAGCCCCGTCTCACATGCTAAACTGCTTCAAAACTTAGAAAGGCCGTTTGATTAAAAATTGTAAAACCTAAAATCTGTGCAAGTATCTAAACTCTGGTTTCTACACTAACTTCTTTTGTTTAATGTTCAGTTACTCTAGATAATTATGCTCTTATACTCTTACTACCTCAAACAAGCTAACACTGCATGTTCATCAAGTAAGTCCATCCTTCGGATGAGATGTAAAATAGAGGTCCTATTGCAAGTGACTGTGTGGCAGCAGTTGTTAATGCATAGTTCACTCCCTAGTCTCTGTAAGTCGCTTGTGAAATCTCTATCTGAACGAATGCAGTATTGCAGTGCAGCGCAGTCCCAACTTGTAAAATCTCTGTCTGAACGAATGCAGTATTGCAGCGCAGTCCCGGCTTGTGAAATCTCTGTCTGAACGAATGCAGTATTGCAGTGCAGTCCCGGCTTGTGAAATCTCTGTCTGAACGAATGCAGTATTGCAGTGCAGTCCCGGCTTGTGAAATCTCTGTCTGAACGAATGCAGTATTGCAGTGCAGTCCCGGCTTGTGAAATCTCTGTCTGAACGAATGCAGTATTGCAGTGCAGTCCCGGCTTGTGAAATCTCTGTCTGAACGAATGCAGTATTGCAGTGCAGTCCCGCTTGTGAAATCTCTGTCTGAACGAATGCAGTATTGCAGTGCAGTCCCGCTTGTGAAATCTCTGTCTGAACGAATGCAGTATTGCAGTGCAGTCCCGCTTGTGAAATCTCTGTCTGAACGAATGCAGTATTGCAGTGCAGTCCCGGCTTGTGAAATCTCTGTCTGAACGAATGCAGTATTGCAGTGCAGTCCCGGCTTGTGAAATCTCTGTCTGAACGAATGCAGTATTGCAGTGCAGTCCCGGCTTGTGAAATCTCTATCTGAACGAATGCAGTATTGCAGTGCAGTCCCGGCTTGTGAAATCTCTGTCTGAACGAATGCAGTATTGCAGTGCAGTCCCGGCTTGTGAAATCTCTATCTGAACGAATGCAGTATTGCAGTGCAGTCCCGGCTTGTGAAATCTCTATCTGACTTCGAAGGGTTTTTTCTTACCATGCTAAATGTTGTACAGGTCACATAATCACTTTCATAGGGAGCCATGTGGATACATTCAAATGTATGTGCTAAGTCACTCCCAGGAGCATTAAGCTGTAACTTAATACACACATCCATACAAGAGCTGGTTACTTTTTAATATATATATTTTTTTTTCTGTTAGGGAGGTATTTTGCAGTGTTTAACAGCACTTAAAATCACAGAAACCCATTGTCACATTCCTAACATATATAGTGTTGCCCATTACATTTTTCTTTATGTTTCCAGTTATTTCAAAGCAAATTTTACATGCGGTGATACAGCAATTAAGAAGTAAACATGGTTAAGTCGGTTTGTTACCTGTCTGTCTGAAACTGGGCAGGTATTAACCAAAATGTATTATGAAACCTTAAGTCGCATAGGGTTGAAGAGTTTTTAATAGTTTATCGTTGCACACAACCTCTCCCCCCAAGAATGAGAAGTATAGTCATCTTACGGTACAAAGATGGAAAAATGTATATTACACGCTGACCACATGGGATGCTAATTATCCCTGGCTAGTTTTATTGCATGTCTGCAATTTATTAAGAAATACGACCCTAAACACTGCTTAACTTGTCTCCACCTTTTTTACCTAAGGACACTGGATCCAATAAAAATAAGATGTAGACAGTGGTTAATGTGTAAAGTAATTATGCAGTTTGGTTTCCATTTCATTTTCCATATGGGGATCCTTACAACACTCGATTTATGAAACCAGGCGTAACGCATAAATAAAAACACCAAATGTTGCTGTTTTATTTTTAAGATTTACCTGTTTTGTTTAGGCAGATATTTAAATGGACCTCTTCTTCTTGGTACTGTATATACGGTAGGCCCATGTAGGCCCATTAAGCCCATGTTCTACGGTGGTCCAGCTGCTGTTCCTGCAGTTTTGGTATATACATACATGCCAACAGTGCCTATATGGTCGGGACAGTCCCGATTTCCTTGCAAATGTCCCGGGTCCATAGGAAGAAAGTCCCGATATTTACCCAGAATAAAATCTCATTTATTGTGCACAGTAGAGTTAGTGAAAACCATACGCTGTGCTCTTCGTGCAGCTGACCCATCTGCTGATCACTAACTTACCGTTATACAAAGGTAAGAATGCTTCATTGTGTATGTGTTTACTGTCATGCTGGTCGTGTGGTGTTGAGTTGAGGGGATACTTCTATTATTATATGATAGTGTTTTAGACCCCCAGGGGACAAGCGTTCCGACAGTTTCCAAATGTTGGCAAGTATGTATATGTAGCCAAAACCCTTTGCTCTCAGTCTACATTACCTCATTAGTGCCAGAAGTGCAGGGAGTTGCCTGGCTGTGCCTTCCCAGACTTTGTTTTTCCTTCCTTGTGGTTCAACCATCCTCCCTGTCCCTGGGGACAGACCCCCCATCAAGATACCGATTGCCATTAGTGTTTAAGGCAATGGGATTTGTGTTGGATTTTGCTACCATGCCATAGCGATATCATCATAGGTCACATACCCATTCTAGACAATAGGGCAGCAGAGTTGTGTGTTGGGAATCTTGAAGTCTCTACAATGATATGTAGTTGCTATAAATAAAAAACTTCCTGAATACCCACATAGCTGTTGACATTTGGATGAAGAAAATATTGTTAGCAGCTGGTAGCAGGATGCGGGATGATCAGGTGGTGTAATCTGGGGGCCTGTTTTGGATTTCTTTGAAAATTGTTCACAAAAAGAAAAACACTTTAATCTAATAGGAAGGCACTCAGCACAAAAACACAAGCAATTCTCATTCATGATAGCTTTTGTGAATCATACTACGTACGTAGCAGGCTTTGTTGTATTTCTGTGCTGCCTGTCAGGAACTGTCTCTGAATGGCAAGCTACAGATTACATGTTTTCTTAACCCTTCTTTGTATGGCGAGTGTGCATTTAGTCTTAAACCTTATGCAAATAGTTTGCAGCACAGCAAACATTGTAAGACATTATTTGCCTCCATTTGTGGATTACTACAAAGGAATCATCAACATGCCTTTTAATTCTCCTTAATTCTAGACTTTTAGGTAGTTGTGGTGGCAATTGGCATACTAGGTTATGAATCACAGGACCAGCAATTGAGCAAATGCAAGTATTGCAGTGCAGTGCCGGCTCATCAAGTCTCTATCTGACTTTACTTTGAAAGGTCCTTTCTGTTAATTTAACAAATTCACAATTCCTATAAATGTCTATATCAACTTGATATGTTTTTTGCACTCAATGGTCTAAATAGACACCATGACAGATAGATAGATAGTTCAATGCTGTATTTTATATATACCTTGCTATTTGTTTTAATGCTGTTTGCATAACATGTTGGTAACAGTTTAAGAGGTTTGCATACTTTAGAATAAAATCACACTGTTCCGATAATATCCATTTATTTGAAGTCACGTTATCTTGACATAAATGTGGCTACTGTAGTATTCATGAGACTATTACATTTATACCACTGTTTATTTAAGTTTTTACGACTTAAACCAAAGCTCAGTGATTCACAGTTGTATTCATAAAGTATTATCAGGTACATTGCAATCCTGTATATTTACTGCTACGCTAGTATTATTGACCCACAGCATTGCAAATACATTTTACAGAGCTCTGCAGAAAGGCTGATGGATAGCATGACTCATACTAACTTTTATAAAGACAGAAATATTGTTTAGTTGTTATTACACAAGGGAAATAACAAGCTGGCCGTGGCTCCAGGTGGTGTTTTGAAATTGTTATAAATGCTATTAAGCTTTACCTCTGCTGTTTCTAATGTAAAAAACAATCATACGTACAGTGATGTACAGACTGTTGCATTTTTGTTCTGGCATATCTCATTTAAAAAAGTGCAAGTGAAGCTTGAAATTGAAAAGCATTTCAAAACCAACCCTTTTGCAAGAGCGACCTTGACTTTTTATGATAACAATGATTTCTGATGCTTTACATTCGACTGACTGACAATTTCCTTAAACTTGAAAAGGCTGTTTTTAAAAGATTTCACATTTTCAAGTAATCAGAACATGTGCCTGCGGTGATAAAACTGTCTTGAAGTGGTATGAAGGAGAGTCATCAAAGCACAGTGTACCATGTGCAAGCTAATTAAAACATATTACTCAAGAATCATTAAAGTGGCAAAGTTAAGAATTAAGTATGAATCTTCCAGGGGCCATAGCTCCTCATTTCATATTTCATAATTAAGCCAGAAGCTGAATCATAAATTTTAATCAATTTGGACAGCAATTGCAACTAATGTACTACTCAAGACAATAAAACACACTAGGGTGTGTCAAATTAACAATTACCTGTGCCACAAACCCCCTTCCATTAGCATGCCATTCATTTCTGCCCATTACGATATGTCCATTTACTAGCTGATAATTGTGCTCTAAATAATATTGCCCAACACAACAGATGTACCGTTTGTCTGTCATAGCTAAAATTGATTGGGTCAAATTTTGAGTTTCTTAGAAACTGCTTAGAAAATTGGCCTTGTAAACGAATGTTACTTTATGTAACATCCGGATTGGATTGTGAAATATCTACAGCTTCCACTTCCATATTTTCAGACAGATCTTCAAGTCTTTTAGTTGTTTATTTAGAGGGTAGAAGGGTGGTCAGAAAACATAAATATGACTTTCCCTCTAAAGTGCACACTATGTGAATTTGGGGGGGGGGGGCGGCGACAATTGATGGCAAGCAGTGAGACAAAAATGGCATACAGAGGAAGCCACAATAGCTTGATTATTTTACCAAATGATCTTCAATGGCAGTGCAGTGACTCGTGAATGGAAATACAGCAGTCCGGTATTAAGGGGTAATCATAGCACAAAAGGAATGGTAAAATGGAGCAAAAGTGATGACATTGTAATATTTTGGCACACCAACAGTATCACAAAGGTATGACCCAGCTCATGGTAATCAACAGCATTATCAAGGTAACATCGGCAAGTGAATGCTGTCATATTAGGACCACTGTTTAATATCTATTGTGTTGCCACTGCTAATACTGCTGTGTTCAGATAGTTCTTCTAGGGTTTCAGGGTAAGTCACTTGTATTAGAAAAGTATTGCTATAGTAATACGTCCATCAAATCCACCAAATCCAGCAAACAAGATCATCCCTGTATAGAAGACATGGAATTTATATGTTGCCATACAATGTAAATCACACATTCAAAAATTAAACATTAACCTTATGCAACAGCATTTTACACACTATACTGATATACTGTACATTTAGTGTTTTCTAGTGTGTCTCAAGTACATTCTCAATCATTTAAAACAGACACTAAGGTGTGTTTAAAATCTGTTACATAATATTTGTTTTTGCATTCTATGCCCATGATCACTTCATGCATGCACAATTCAATTGAATCAATTATGTATTAAAAAGTCTGGTGTTTTTACACAGAATATAAGATTTGTTCTCATACATAATTGTCACACACGAATGCAGTCTCATGATAAATAAACAAGACAGTGTAAAAAACACAAGTTAAAAAAAAAACAGCAACATTTTTTAGATATACAGATTCTTATTAAAATAAAGAAATATTATATAATTTTGGGGAATTATTCTCTATAAAAACCTTTGTAACAACAAATATATCACAATAACATATCGGCCATTGAAATACCGGAAACTATTTCCTCTAGGCTTAGAAAAGGTATCAATAGGCCAGTTTACATGTTGGTTTGCTTCATGTGAATGGACAATGCGTGTGAAACTTGGCAGGGAAAGCTTGTGAAAATGTCTTAAAAAACGGTCTCAATATTTTACTGTGAAAGTCTCAATTTCTTGTGAGATTCCAGGAAATGCTCATGGAATCAACACCCACTTACACATATAAACACGAGTTTCTCGTGAAAATGTCCTCATTTTACTTAAGCTCATTTAAGTCCTTTCCTAAAGCTGGTATAAAAGTCACATGGGAATACGTAAGTTACCACGGTCCAAAAAAAAAAAAAGTTTTGTTTGCAGTATTTCCTTTATCAGATTGATGTTGCGATAACCCCACTTTTTTCTCTGTCTTCCCTAGAACGTAGCATAATGCTTATCATACACAGATCTAAATGTGTTTAATTTGGCCCAGTTTATTATTAATAAAGATCTACCCCCCCCCCCCACACACACAGATGATGTGTTTAAAGCAGTGTGGGCGACAACACTAAAACAAAGTATTAAAAAAGCAGGTACTGTCCATCAACAAATCAGATCTTTAATAACCATTCACGTCACACACAATGACATGTGGATTCTCTCTCTGCTCATGTAAACAGTATTTTGTGGACTTTCACAATTAACAGCACGAGAATCTAAGATGGCCGTCAGCATGGCTAATTTAAATCAACCCTCCCTCCTTCATTTGCATAGCGTTCGGGGAAAAGTAGGTATTCCAAAGGGAAATGAGAGGATTTACTTGTAAACACAAAAAGGCACCATGTCCACGTTTATTTCACGAGAAGCAGATGTCTAAAAAAAGTCAAACACTCACGTAACATGGCCGAGAGAAGGACAACTTACCCATGGGACAGACTTTTCCACTGACACCCAAGTACTGCCCATGTCACCAAGTGGGTAGGTTATATTTTGTGTAAAAACATGCAATAGTTTGGCAAGGCTCTTCTCAGAGTATTTGTAGATATTCGTTGTTAATGACCTTTTTAATAACCACGTCAGTGATTTTAGACTTTTTCGTGTAGGATTCCTCTTCTTTTAAAGGGTGAATGTGACGCCATTCTGGAACAATGGTTAAACAGGAAGGTGAGGATGTGACACAAGTTTTATTTTATCATGAGCCTTAGACAAAAATAACAACATAAGCTCAGGAAAATAGACACAGATATAACAGTGTAGTGCGAATACTGTCAAAATTAAAAAACAATAAAATAAAAATATACAATGGACATTCTATTAGTTTTTTCCCCCTCATTAAGAACAATGTATCCACTGTGCCAGTATGGGCTCCTATACATAATTTCATTTAAAGCGCTAGTTTCTTAACTTGTTTTGAGTCACAGTGGTGCTCAGTTTCCTGTTCATCCTGCAGAAAGCTACACAATTGCAGTGCGGTTGTGCCTTCTGTACAGTGCCTGTTCAATATTTTCAATGCCTGACACGCTTGAGAAATGCTGATCCAGTTTCGGTTCCAGAGACTGGCATGTCGGTTTACAGAGACTGGCATGTCTGTTTTACTCATTATTGGTCATCTTTAGAGAATTCTCTGTTGATTGGTGTAAAGTTCCAGTGGCGTCCCAGGGGCTACTTTAACCTTTATAAGGTAATTATTACCATGGGGTCTAGTCAGATGTGTAGGTCGGCTGTACTCAGAAATGGTGTGTTTAGATGGTCAGCATCCTTGAGAGGTCACATTGTAAAGGCTGCATTTATTCTCCGGGCCTCAGGGTGCCTTCTGTAAGTGCCTGAGGTTGTTGACAAGTCAGAAGCCTCTACCCACACACTGTATATTCCAAGTGTCTGATCAGCCAACCAGTCGGTAACACGTGACAAGCACACCCCATGAAGATAGCATCAGGCAGCATTAATGTTTGATGCATCTACCAAACACCTTATTGCAATCATGTCACTTTCAAAACAACACATCCAGCGTTTGTAGCACAACAAATGGAGCTCTGTTATGATCAACTCTTTTTTTACAACATCAATTTAAAAAATAACTCCAACCATGTCAACTCTGTTATCAGAATTCAGCTGGCATTACCTGAGCTTATTTGCTGGCTCCTTTTGAGTGTGCCCTGATTCCAAAGCGATCACATTATGCAGTGATCTGCTCATAGAGCTGAAAGGTCACCACATCATATAATTGCTTTGTTGAACATACAGTTACCGGTTCAGGTCACTTGATTTAGCAGCAGATATAATATGTACTGCATATTTCATAGCTGCTGTGAGAATAAGGGATATAACCGTTCCAGAGGATGCAATCCAGCTGGGATTACACTTGCAGGGGGCATTTGTCCACCCTTGGCCCCACCATTTTCTTAAAATGAAATCTAAAATGGCATGTGAAAAACTGAAATAAGCCTGAAAACCAGAGACTGGTATAACTGAGTTAAATAAACAATAACAATGGTAATTCAATATTTAGAGTGTTTTATACTGTATAACAGAATGCATCATTGCACATACCTCCAGCTTATAAACAGCTTTGAACTGACAAAGTGGCAGAGGACCCACATATTTTTAAGTTCAACATCAATTAAAAAGAGCGCCTTTTCAAGTTTAATCCTTGGCTCCAAGCCATCAAAAATGGGGATTGGCTTTAACCCAATACTTTCTTTTAGTAGTTTTATTGTTCCCTCTTTTATTTTTTATCAGATCTTTTGATTCTTATCTTTGGATATGCAGATATTTGGTAACTCACTGCTTAAGTAACGCGTTACTGTAATCATATTACTTTTGTCATTAATGAGGTAATATGGATAATAAAATTAGTTACTTTCCGCAAAAAAAGAAACAAGTTTGTCTCATTACATTTTCTCTGTTGTACATCTACATTAGGGATCTTTTCTTTTTTAACCCCAACGCACCAGACTGCTCTAATGTCGGTGCCTCACCACTGATGACCAATCTCTTCCGGGATGTCTCATGGCAATAATAAGCCGTGTGGCAATCAAATCAGTCTAGTCCTTGACTAAGGCTAGGCACTAGGAACCAAAAAAATGTCTCTCCGTATGTGCCAATTTTGATGATACTCTACAGTGTAGTCTTTGAGATATCTGTACAGTGTAGTCTTTGAGATATCTGTACAGTGTAGTCTTTGAGATATCTGTACAGTGTAGTCTTTGAGATATCTGTACAGTGTAGTCTTTGAGATATCTGTACAGTGTAGTCTTTGAGATATCTCTACAGTGTGGTCTTTGAGATATCTGTACAGTGTAGTCTTTGAGATATCTGTACAGTGTAGTCTTTGAGATATCTGTACAGTTTAGTCTTTGAGATATCTCTACAGTGTAGTCTTTGAGATATCTGTACAGTTTAGTCTTTGAGATATCTCTACAGTGTAGTCTTTGAGATATCACTACAGTGTGGTCTTTGAGATATCTCTACAGTGTAGTCTTTGAGATATCTGTACAGTGTGGTCTTTGAGATATCTGTACAGTGTAGTTTTTGAGATATCTGTACAGTGTAGTCTTTGAGATATCTGTACAGTGTAGTCTTTGAGATATCTGTACAGTGTAGTCTTTGAGATATCTGTACAGTGTAGTCTTTGAGATCTGTACAGTTTAGTCTTTGAGATATCTCTACAGTGTGGTCTTTGAGATATCACTACAGTGTGGTCTTTGAGATATCTCTACAGTGTGGTCTTTGAGATATCTCTACAGTGTAGTCTTTGAGATATCTGTACAGTGTAGTTTTTGAGATATCTGTACAGTGTAGTTTTTGAGATATCTGTACAGTGTAGTCTTTGAGATATCTGTACAGTGTAGTCTTTGAGATATCTCTACAGTGTGGTCTTTGAGATATCTCTACAGTGTGGTCTTTGCGATATCTGTACATTCAGATATCTGAATTATATAATACAATGAAATATACAATACAAACAGGGAATCAAAAGATCTTAACAGAAAAAGGGAGACATTGCAGCATTGGAACCCAGGTTCAGAAATCAGCACCCCAACTCACAGATACAATGGGTAATGTGTGGGGTTCACCAGTGCAGTTCAATGCTGTGCTGTATCTAACACTCCAGTGTTGCTTTGGCAGTTTGACTTGAACCTTTAACTGGAGGAACCTCCTGGTACAGTGGTAAATTTGTTCCTAATGTTCTTGTCTCTATTTCAACTGCTAATATCTCATAAACCGCTTGAGATGCTGACTTCATATTTTTTGTGTGGAATCTCCTAATATGGCTTCCATTTTCAAAGATGTATCCTATGATCTCAGCATTTACTTTATGAGTTCAAAGGTGTCGCATGGACATGGGTCTTCAGAGGTGAAAGCTCCTCTATGGGTTCCTATTTCCTAAGTGCTCTTCATTCTTGCATGCACTTATGCGTAAACTGGAACTGAATGGATGAACATGTAATTAAAATTATAGCTAGTTTCAAGGAGTTGGCTCAAAACTTTTCCAAGATTATTCTTGCTCACAGCAATTGTGAAGTAATACTATTAAATGTGCATGTCTTGTAATATTTCGTAATGTTAAATCCTGAGTTGTTGACAGCACTGGGACATGTGTGCTCTTGGAAGATATCTTAACCTAGTAAGGCATACATTGATTATTTATTTGACAGCCTAATATAAACTTGTCAGCCTGTAAAGGGCAGTCTCTTGCTGAATTAACACATAAAAATGACTAATGTGTTACTCATCTTATAACTTTCACTTGTCCCACCATTGGTCTTTCTATGGAGCAGCAGTGCATGTCCTGAAGAAATTGCTTCTATTAAAATGTTGCTTTCACTTGCTATGGTTATTGAGACTTAAAAAGTCAAGATCACTTCCGAAAGAAGCCAAATCCCTTGATTACCCCATTTTTCCGATTTGCTTTAAGTAATGCATTCGTATACACAATAAAAAAATGACAGGAAGCAATGCATTTGAAACTGTTTCATTCTAAAATCCTAATTGTGCAGAAAATGTTGTTCATGGGAGAGGGGGAGGCTTAGGATTTGTGTGGGCGAAATAAATGTTTTTGAAATAGAAATGCATCTTTTTTTTACTCTTGTTGACTATGGATACTGTATGCAGTGGTATTTATCTGAATGGAATATTGAGATAACCACTCCTACAACACATTGTCATCCTTCAACCTTCTTGGCTGCCATGGACAACTGAACAGCCATTCATCTGCATCCCTGCTTGTGAATTGAAGTGAAGGGAAAGTGGCTCAGTGCTAGCAGCAAAAAAGCAAGGCATACCGTAGCCAAAATGAGCTGCTAAAAGTCAACTTCTGTTACCCAAGACTGGTTGAACGTACTGTAGGCTTATTTTCTAGTCTCTGCACACCTTGGCTTACAAACTCAGCTTGTATAACGTATGCTTCATTCTCAATTGAAAAGCTGCCCCTCAGTTCTACATTGTTGCCTAAGCTTTAATTAAGCACTAGTAAAGAAGGGACATCATTTTAAAGAGTTGTAATATACACCGTTGCATTTTTGTTCATTAATGCAAACAAATAAGCAAGCAAGACCGCTCCTTCAGCGGATCTCCTTTGAAAATAACTCTGATAGTCTACCAAACTTTTCCATTTATAGAAAAAGGAATTCTGAATGCAGAACAGACTATTTAACCGTGCATACGTTGTAATTTTATGATGGAAAACATCTGCCGTGATGATGTAATTAAGAAGGGACAATTCAGGAGTTTCGCTTGTTTCGAAAATATTTGTGTGTCTGGCAGGTGTTCTTTAGGATGAGAAATTAGTAACTCCCCACTCCCCACCATGGACTCACCATGCAGCCACCCAAGAGCTACAGCATCGGAGGACAACGCAGCTCTCGGGCAGCTTACAGGCAAGCCCACAGGTGCCCGGCCAGACTACAGGGGTCGCTAGTGCACGGTGAGCTGAGGACACAGTGAGCTGAGGACGTCGACGACGTCCAGACTATAGAGCACGTCCTGCCGTCCACGTGGAGCGTGGAGCGCCTTTACTGGATGCGCCACTCAGGAGCCCCGTGTGTGTGTGTTTTTAATCTGACTGTGCAGAGTGTTTGTTTTAGTTGGAAGTTGTGAGAGCCTAAAGTCAGTGCACCTCTAGCGCATACCCTCTCTGTTCCTGAAGTCTGTAAAATTTATTTGGGTGCTGGTAGCGGTGTGGAGGTGTACAATCGGTTAACAAAAAGACAAATGCCCCTTTTCATTCCTTTTGCAATTCCTCTTCCATTTGGCTCTCCTGAGAGCACAGGGTCCACCCATGGGCTTGCAATGTTCTGACTGGCCTTATAAACCAGATTTATTCACAGAGACTTGGAACACAGTGCCGGGACAAGAGGTCTCTGCAGTCATACAAGCATCAACGCTGTGTCATCAACATATTGTTAAAGGATCTTTGAAAGCAGTTTTTGATGTCTAGATTTTGCATTACACAGACTGGAGATACAGGGTAATGCAGCAACTGTGTCAGTAATTTCATGTAATTATGTGAAGTATGAATTAACACTTGCTTATCCTTTAGTCACACTTTATGATGCAATGACACTTTCAAATACAACACATTGAAGTGTAAGAGGAGAAGGTTTGATTCTTCCTTCGGTAATGTGTTCCAAACCTTCGAAGGTCAAAATGTAGCCTTCATTGCAGCCTTATGAAGCAAGAAAGATAAAATGCAATGACGTAACCATCTAATGCGCATTCCAAGCAGAGTTCACCTTCTCCCCATACGCTATGTATTTCACATGGGTGTTAGCCATCAGTGCTAAAGAAAATGTTGCGAGACAAATTAGGTCAAACAGTAAACATTTTGAGGAAATTAATTACTCAGCTTTATTTGGCCTTGGCTCACTTCAAGCTTTGTCAGGAGAGAAGAATAACAGTGGAATGGTCTTTGCAACAAACACTGGAAGATTTATTCGTGGCTGGCGTTTCAGACGTTCTCATTTCATGGTCGCAGTGTACTCACGATGTAAATGTCTGCGAAGGTAACCGAATTTTCTAATCAATTATTTTTCTCCTTTCATATTTTATTAAATAGCCCACCTGAGTTGACGCCCCGTGATATGTTTTGCTACATCCACTGAGTTTCACTGTTGGGTGAGTCTAAAAAATATAAAGAGCTCCATTCTATCAATCGTTTCAACTCTGTGATGATTCAAAATGTTTATGTTACACAGTAACCTCTATCTTGCTTTGACACAAAAACTGAACGGGCGACAAAGGTGAGACGTTGTCCCAAGGTATAACTTACACCTGCAATATATGCAAACCACATGGCTACTTGGAATTACCAGCACATACAGTACACTGAATCAAATATGGAGGCGGCACTAGCCATTGATGCAACTGCTGGCAGTAGGGATTGTACTCTGTACACTCTGCACAAAAAGAAAATTGATTTAATGCTGCTTGAGCAAGCCTGTGCTGTTTGATCCAAGGTTATAGCATTGTTCAGTGGAATCATTTGGGTTAACAAGGTATTTAACTGACTAGCTCAAGGTCACTTAGGTATAGTAGTCTCTATCTGAAGTCAATTTTTACTTGAGTTGTCCATGAGTCAGCAGATTAGGTACTGGAAATTACTTTTCCAAAACATTAGCATAAAAGTGATTCCCAGAGGAAATGTGCTGACATGAACTTTAATCCATTTTGAACTCCTGCCAGGCAAGTAATTATTTTTATCATTTTTTTTTTTTAATAAAAAAAAAAAAGTGCTTGTGATGATTTTCAGTAAATAGCTTTGAGAGTATAGCCCACTAACTTTTAGACAAACCCCTGCCAAACTTGATTTGGCAGGGGTTTGTCTAAAAGTACAGTATTTTGGCGTGCACTATCCTTTTCATGTTTTAAATTAAGAGCTTAGATTCAGACTGGTGATCCCTTGTACTATATCTCTAGTCCTTTGCTCTGTTTGGCCCAACTGAATTTCTCGAATGTTGACATATGACAAACATAAACTCTAAGAAAGATAACATGATAACTTGAAATACCTTCATTTGTTTATCTGGCTAGAATTTTGACTTCCAAGTTTGCTATGTTACATTTTTTTTTTTCAAGGCTTACTGCAAATTTAAAACCATATCAATATAAGTACAATCTAGGGGATCAATCTAGCACTGAGAATGCTCTTGATTAGAATTGCAGGATGGATTCCTGAACTCCTTTAATAAGAAACTTGCATAAGAGCATGTTTGATCAGATGGGGGTGCTGACATTGGTTTCAAAGCAGGTGGTCCTGAAACAGGAAAAAGGATACAAATACAGCATCCCCTGTAGCCTTTCAGTCCCTTTCATGTCATCACCAGCCTCAAGAGGGAGAATTACTTGTGAAAGCTAGAAACACTACAATCAATTTGCTGGAATCGGAGCTTGTTCCAGCACTTTAATTAAAAAGGAACGTTAAAATGGGTTATTTTCAGCTACAAAGCATTCGGCAGTCAGTCTGTCAGATGGAAGATTTGTAGACAAAACCAGAATCTCTTATATGTGCCTTTTTCAAATGACAAGTTAGCTGTTTTAAATGTTGTTTGATGTGACTCAGCTCAATGTATTTTCTATGACTTCTCATAAATGTCTACTGTCACCCCCGCCCCCCCCACACACTTCAATGAATGCGCAGCTTCACTTTACTGTATGTGAATGCACCTACCCCCCCCCCCCCCACACACAGACATTCACACACCACACCATTTTATTTATACAGATACAGTGATAAGGTAAGTTATGACAATAACGAGGGTGTGTGGGATGGCGCTGTTATCCCCTGAGCCGGCTGGACTATGCAATCAAGGTCCGTGAAGGTGCTCTCTTATTATTAAAAGCAGACACCTGATATTTACACAGCATCTCTTGGCTTACACGGAGTTCAAAACAAACATAGAATTAATCATTTGTAACACCCAACAAGGCACTTTTTGATACCAGCGTTGTTTAATCAATAACAGGTAACTTTTAGCTATTAAATGTAGAGCTAAATGTAGCTAGAGCTAAATGTTGATGAAGAGCTCAAAAAGGCTTCTAACGTTTAACCGAATCTGATTATTAAGGTACATACAATCAGGACTGGCAGACATTTAAACCCAGAGAGTTTATGCTTATCCTGTTGTCTTTATTAAGTCTACCCCAATCTCCTTTTTCCAGTGGCATCCGAAGTAAACCTCAAAAGCAATTTTTGGTTGGTATTTGAGTAATGCCTTCTTAAACTTCTTGTTTGAATGTGTCACTTTGTATAGTGCTTGTAACAGGGCGATGTTACATACGTGATCCATCACTGAATAATACTGAATTGGACACAGAGCAGTGGGTTAGTGCCCGCCTGTGTAGCTATGGCGTTGCAGTCGCCTCGAACGTTGCTGCTGCCCGGGCTTCCCGCGTTTCATGCTGACAGGATTCTATATTTCAGACAGATTCAGAAAAAGAGTTTGACCCCCAAACCCCCACCCCCACCCCCACCCCTCCAAGTAGCTCTGGAAAACATTACAGAAAAAAAATATATATATATACAGTATCTATAAAAAAACAAAAAACCTGCTGTCTCAAGGCAATTTGGTCATCAGTCATTGCAGGATGTTTCTCATTACGAAAGAATGCTTTTCCTATTATCATTAAGAAAAAATGCAGCACACAAAAACCTATTGACCTTATAAAAACATGAGTCACTGACCCCTGAAGCATGTAGAAACCCAAAAAAGGCCACTGATTCATTCATTGTTTAAAAAATAACACAAACCTTAATAACCCAATTTTCCTCAGCGCCTTGCATCAATATACTGTACTATACTCTATATATATATATATATGTGAATCAGTGCTTGGAAATTCTGGCCTGTGATTGCTCAAAATCTCATCATAGGAGCAAAAAAATATTGAACGATTGCCCTAAAATCCCTACACCACAGGGCAATAGTCTCCCTTCTGACATTTGATTGGCTCACATCACTGTCAGTCCCGCCCCTTTTCAAAGGAATGCACCGCCCTTCCCCTGCACTCCTCACAACAAGAGAAAATGGCTGTAAATGAAAGACCTGCTGAACAGCGATTCTGTGACTTAACAGAAAATGAATTACAAGACATACTACAAAAGAAAGATGCTCCAAACACTGAAATGTTGATTATAACACTTTCTGAAATGCAAACAAATTCAACTCAACAACTAAGCAAATATGGCCAGGATCTAAACGCACTAAGAGAGTATAATGCAGCAGTCAGGAAGCCAGACGGAGAGCTGTACGCCAAAAAAACTTTGATAACTATGTGGTTATTTGTTTACTTCACATTACTTCACATATTAACATTTTTTATATACTTTTGGAGCATATAAAAAGATAAGCACATTTGTAACTTTATATATTTGTTTTTATTTATTGTACTTCATTTTAACAATGGGGTTTATAATGTAATTTGGAAATATACAGTATATGTATGTTTAAAAAAGATTTAAGTCTTGTTGGAAAGGGGCTTCAGGCCTCAAAATGTGTTGAAGACAGAACACAGGAATAGACTGGCAAGTGAGACTGAATCCCCTCCTTGTCATACGAGACTAGGGACTTCACTGGAAGGAGTTTGATTATGGGAAAGCCCTGGCAAAGTTCAGCAATGAAAAGGAAAGAAGGATCTTCTGCACAACAGCTGCAAAAGACGTAATTCTTACTGACTGAATACTAAATGAAAACTTTTTTGTTATTCTTCAGAAACACAAAGTCAGTAAACTCTGTTGGCATGTATAAAAATACTGTGCTTATGTTGAATTTTAAATCATAACATTTTGGTAGGGAGCCAAATTGACCCTCAATCAATAAGTCCTGGAGCAAACGCTGCATTTCAAAAACGATGTTTGTTAACTAGCTTCATGTGTGATTTATCAGGTTGAGTCATCTGATAAAATGACAAGTTGTAAGTGAAGTCGTTTCTGAATTTCTTTTTCTACAAAGTCAAGTTTAAATTTGCTTCTAAAAGTGGTCCCAAACAGCTCAGAATGCACCAGAGAGCATGTACAACCCCAGAGCTTCAGTCAAAATGAGCACTGGCCACTTTCACCCATGAATAGTGGAGGTTATAAAACTAACTTGTGCAACACCACTGAAGCTCACAGTCCTATAAAGTACTTACATTGTATTGTTGAGAAAATAAGCTTTTCTCTTGTATGTGTATACCAATTAGCTGTAGGATTCAGTACAACAAAAATAAATAAATACTGAGCTGCTTTGGGTTTTTTGGGGGGTTTTTTGTACTGTGCATAAAAAGTACAATTTAGATGAATTCTTAATAGATTATGAATAAATAGCCCCACATTAAAAGGCCAGTGTCTCAATAGTTAGATTGGGTCGCTTGACTAACCATGTGTGTGTATGTCAGATAGCAAACCTAGCAGTACATACTGTAACGGGTCAAGCAGCTGCTTAATCTGTCAGAAACTACTTTCAATGCTTTAAATGCAAATGTGACTAAATTGTCTTAATTGTATAAAGTCTGTAGATAGTACAAAAGTATGTCATAAATAATGATCTAAGCGGAATATAGGAAAATAGAGAATTATACAAAGCACTCATATTAGAATATTAACAGGAAATACATGCAATATGCCAAAAAATGTGGATGGCATAAAATATCCCTTTAATTTTAAAGACTCTGATGTGTTTGTTACTTGTTTTGTAACATTACCAGTTTTATTTTTCTTGAGCTTGACACATCTAATTGAATGTATAGTTATTATTAAAGTTTACCAATGGAGGAAAGTAATACTGAATCACAGGCTAGTGCAATAGTTTACCTTTCTATTCTACAGATTCTTGAAAAAAAAGGTTAGTTTAAAAAAGGATCAAGGGTCTTTCAAGTAAAGTGCAATAAAGCAAGTGTGTATTGTATAGCTTGTGGTTCACACTGATGTTGTATTGTTAAGCTGCTAACAAACCTAACACATTTCATTTGTACATCAAGTAGGGTTGTCTACTACAGAAACTGTGCATTAAACCGTCAAAATAACAAACAGTTCTGTTCTATGCTGGAGCAAACGACCTTTCAGACAAACCAAACAGCAAATGGATCAATAATTGCAATTGGGAAAAAAAAAGAAGATGGAAAACGAAGATGATTGCTTTTCTCCTTGATGCCAAATGTCAGTGGCGCAGGGCTGAGAATGTATAATAATAAATCAGCTATTGCATATGCTAATACATTCTATTTAATAATCATTTACCATATATCCTACAATTTAATATGTTCTTTTTAAAACTGCCTCAACGATAAGAAGAAGCTAGTCCTATTATAATAACACTCACTTATAATTTATTTGTATCTTGCAGGCAGGTAGAAATGCATATCCAGGCAATCAAAAATGTATTCTTAGGCTCTTCGCAAGAGTAATATTGATTTTAATGATGGAAATAAGTTAATGATTAATGTATCTGATCTAGTAAATCTATTTCTTAAATCAAAGTTGCAGGGCATATTTTAAATATTTAGTACATTAGAAACTCAAATGAGATTTTATTTTCAAATTTATGGATAATTACTGCTACCTCAAATTTAGTCTAAACAGTGACATACAATTTAGATCACTCGGCACATATTAAATCTGCTTCAGTATTTAGCCATCAAGAATCATGTTTAGCCAATAATAAATCAGATTCTGTCTGCAATATAAATCATCCTCATAAAAATGACCCTGTGACGGGGTGACATGTCCAAGCCATGTCCACATCGCATGTCAGGATCATAGAGACACTCTGAGCTTTCCTTCTTTTATTTTTCAGGTACAAGCATTTATTTTCTTTTAAGTAATATTAAGCACTGATTCACATACTGGTCAGTCCTCTCAATTGATCCCCCCTTATAGACAGGCAGCCTTTTAAAGAGCTAGCCACGCCCACATTTTAACAGCCTTAATTAAACAATTTAGTACCATGAGTGGTTTCATTCTGGTTTTGTAACTGCCTTGTGTTTGTTTTTCCTGAAAAAAACAATAAGTGCGTAAATGACACAGAAATCGAATTTAGTTTTCCTGGAATATATAGACTTGTTGTTGACTGATGCATCAACATTCTCCTGCGGCCAGCTTCAGATTGCATGGACGGAATTTCAAGAAGATTGGATACCAATTACTGTAGCCAAAAGTGTACTAACTGGATGGGGCTTCCTGAGTGGAGACCAGAGCCAGGAAGAAGGGTAGAACTGCTAAATTTATCAGAGGAAGGGTGGAGAATTGTAAAAAAGAAGAACAATAGTCAAATCTGAGTTGAAAAGCAAGGAAAGGTAGCAGTACAGTACTTGAAACAGCCTTAACAAACGAAACTGAGAAGTGGATTTGTTAAATACAGTCAACAAATCTATAGTAGGCAATTCCGCCCAAGTTTTGAGAGGCATAAATGTATCCTACAAAAAAACATATCTATTTGATAAATGATATGAAAATGGGTGTTTTCCAACTATTATTGAATGTCTCTGTACACTTGTGGGGGGGAAAAGGGTGGTCTTATAAAATGTATAGCAAAACCATAGTAACAGAAGGTGGAAAATCAAACAGCAGCTAGAAAGGGGAAATGGTTGTCAATATCTGAGAGTACATGATGGGACGCAGCAAAACAAATAAAGAAATGGCTTATTTCCCACTTCCAACTTGGTCCTTTTAAACGTTTTAGAAGAAAATGTATTCATATTTTGCTTGCAACAACAGAAACTATGATTTATGGTAAGAATGCTTCACGACAGCAGCAAGTTTCCTCTTGGAGCGAATGCCAGTAACACATTTGTTTTTTCATGTTCTTGATGTTGTTTTTGCAGGGTGTAGTCTCACTTAGGCTCCGGCTCACCGCGACCCTGTAAAGGAGTAAGCCGTTAATGCGAATGGATGGATGGATGGATGGTGTTGTGCTCATATTATGAGCTTCCTTAGACAGCTGTATTAGATATAGAAAGTTTTTTTTGTCATTTTGTCATTGAGAAAAGTAGACGTTAAAAATCAATATACGTCTGCTTAAATGGCAATATTAAACTAGAGCTTCAGGTGGCTTATTTCATTTTTTTGGGACAGAAGAATATATATGTACACTGAGCCCAATACTTGCTTATCTACCAAACTACTACTGTGCACCTAAGTCCTAAGACAGTTGAGTATAGTTATGATTTTTAAGGCATTGTTACTCCAATAAATCACATTTTGTGTGTGCCTTTAATTCGAAAGAGTGTTAAAGTGTTGTACAAAACACATGGCAAGCAGGAGAAAAATGTTTAAGGAGGTGATTGAATCTTGTGGTTTTGAGTCTTTAGCTCACAGGTCGGAGTGCTCAAAGCCATTTACTGACTAGCACAATTTTAACTTGGTTGGGAATTGGAACTCACTTTTACTGGTTTCCTGCTATTTAACCATCACGTTCACAAGAACCCAGCACAGTTTTAAAAAAACTAGGTTCATTTCACAGCAAATTGCACTGTTAGAAGGAATTCATATTGACTGTAACATTTTAGATTTACTAAGTGTTTTTTTTTCTTCTTTTGTTTTCTTATATAGCGAATGAAATACCTTCACATATCTTACCATTCGCTATGTGCTGTAGTCCTTATATTTGCAATTTTTAAAGAAGCACACGTTATCGCATGTGTATTTTTATTTTAAGAAATGTAGTTTGCCTGAAAATGTTAAGGTTTGAATCATTAATAGAAGGATTTCGGTTATACATGCACTTCAGTATCGAAATGCATAGGCTGGTGTTTATAGGGCTGAAACGTGAGATAAAAACTATTTAGCTGATAATGGTTTTGACATGGACGCAAACTTGGCAGTGCTCACAGCCTGATCACTTTCTCACGGCCTATGAGTTTTTTTGCTGTTCTTTGTAAAACTGATAAAAAAGTCTCCACTGTGTCTATATTGGATGGGATTTCAATGCATTTTATGAAAACTTGACATTTGAACATTTCAAAGCACAGCTGGTGCTAAATTGCTTTACATGGGTACATGAGCTACTGTGTTCCGTATCAGGTAGCTAAATCACAAAGCATAAAACATTGCCTTATAATTCTGAACCAAACCAAACCAAAAATCTGTCCTGCAACACTTAATGGAATTCTGAAGATATATATATATTTTTTATATAATTGTGTTGTATTTGCAATCCATCATCAAAAGATGTTGGCTTTTGATGATGGATTGCAAATACAACACAATTATATATATATATATATATATATATATATATATATATATATATATATATATATATATATATGGCTGAAGCAAAACTGCAGTGCTAAAGTCTCACACAAAATCGATTTACAGAGTAAAATCTCAAAATTATTGCTGGGGCATGTAGAAAATGTGGGGATCCATCAGAACTTAATACAATAGATTAACTTACATAATTGTAGCCACTAGGCAACACAGGTTTAAGTTGTACTAGTTGCTAGAAGGTGTAGTGTTTAAAATATTGGATTAGTGGATGTATGGATTCCCCCCCCATCCTCTCCTGCCAGTGATTACTCCCTTATCACCCTACTCTGCTGATGTGTGCGCCAGGGTAGAGTGGAATGGCATCTCCTTGTAGTGTAATCCATTTACACCGGATGCATCTAATCTACTAAGAGGAGGGCTTTCTATCTCCCGTGGAGTTGAGGTGGAGAAAAGGTACCTCCCAACTTCAGAACAGTAAATTCTTATCAGGGCCTCCACATTGTGACATTGGCAATGGAGCAGCACGTTGCAGTTAATCAGGGATTTAAAACATGGCATGGATTAGTTTAACCTTCTGTAATCTAAACATGCTGAAAGCTAAAATAAATAAATACAAACAAATTAGTCCAGTGAAAAAAAGCACATTTACAGTATAACAATAAGTGTTAAAAAAGTAAAGCAACATGGTACATTGATCACTTGATTAACAAAAATGAGAGATTAACAAAGACGAGCACACGCTGTCCTCCGAAGCGTGTGCCGTCAGCCGACCGCTTTTTTTTCACACTGCAGACAACACAGCTGTGGGCAGCTTACAGGCAAACCCACAGGCGCCCGGCCAGACTACAGGGGTCGCTGGTGCGCGGTGAGCCAAGGACACCCCGGCTGACCTCAGCTCTGCCAATTGTGCTCCGCCCCCTGTGAGCTGCCGTCTACGGTCGGCAATAAAATGGACTTGAACCGGCGAACTCCAGGCTATAGGGCACATCCTGCACTCCACCCGGAGTGCCTTTACCAGATGCACCACTCGGGAGCCACAAGTTTTAAATTTTTAAACCTAGTTCTTCATGTTCACACATTTATTGTTCTTGCCTCCGCACCCCCTTACGTTCAGGGGGGTCATCACACATTGAGCTGAGCTGCTTAGGAAGTAAGTAGTCTCGCTCTCACAGCCTACTGTAATTATTATTATTATTATTATTATTATTATTATTATTATTATTATTATTATTATTATTATTGTAAGTAGACTGCTTTGGCAATTTAACCTTCAAAAATCCAGTTATTTGATTGGCCAAAGCCAACTTTCACTACAAATTGTGAGCTTGTGAATGTGGTGCAATCAGCTTTCTTAACATTCAGAGCCAGCCCTCTATAAAGTTATTTTTTTTCTTCATGCTTTACTGTTATGATTACTATTTGTATGCGCATATCCTGAAAATCAGAACACTTTAAAAGAGGCAATCAGTTTGTTTTGAGCGTTGCTAGGAATGTAGCTGTTAAGGAAAAATAATCAGTTATCTAATTCCTACAATAATAATATACAAAGATTTACATAGAAGTATTTGTTTAGAATTAAAAGTTTCAAATGACTATTTGAGCCAAAAACAAATCCCACAGTGAGAGTCAACTAAGGGTTTAGTTGTTTCTCTTATAAGTCATTGGAAATACAAATGTTAATATAAAGCCAGCGTTCTGCTGTCTTTGTCCGCTGTCGTGCTTTTGTTTTTAATTAGAGATTGCCCTGCAGTCATTACCACAGTCTTTGTGTCAATTAGCATAGTTTGTTCTTGACTGGAGTCCAACCAAGTTAAATCAGTATAACATTTTACACTGGAAAATAAACAAACAAGAAAAAAAAAATAATGCTATAAATTATTACTAACATTCCACCATAATTATCCTTATAAAAGTTAATTGCGGTATATTATGATAAAAGCATTGCAAAGTTTAGTAAAGCATAGTTAAAAAGAGTGTCCCTGATTCTAATATCCTAACTAAGATTCATCACAATTGGAAATAATGTAACATGCTTAGAAATGTATCCCCCAGCAGAAGAAAATAATCACTTCACAACTGGGAACAATTAGCAGACTGTTACAAAAGCGACATAGGACTGAATAATGTAAGAGAGAACAAATGAGGTGGTCGTAGAGATCAGCTTTCAGGTGCATTAACAGAGCTTTCTGGTGAAGAAAATTAAAGTGTGCAGCTTTGATGTTAGCAATGGAAGATGTGTTTGTATTCTATCCTGCTAAACCCTAATAAAAGTTTCCCATAGTAAAAGCACAGCAAAGTGTAATAAAACACAGTCAAAGCATGGTAAAGCATAGGTAAGCATTATAACGAATGTGGGAGGTTTGGTAAAGCATATTAATAAACATGGCAATCTAGGGTAAGCTTTGGAAAATGGTAAAAGCATGGTAAACTGCAAAAATACTGCGCTAAATAACTGGTACACTTTTATAAGGGAAACCTATCAACACTGTTAATGGCATGGTAATAACTAAGTTTTTTTTTTTTACTGTCCTTTTCATCTTATGAGATTTGCGAGATATATTTTTATATTCCTGGTTTTAAAATGTGTCATTGATGTCCTGGTGAATGAGTTGATTGTTGACTTCCTTAACAGTTTGTGAGTTGCTGCTATTAGTTGAGATTTTTTTTATCTTTAACTCTGTTCCGATAGAATAAAAAAAGTTCGGTTTTCTAAATATATCTTACTAGCGATGTAATAAACCTTTATATATTTGTCAGATTTCCTTATTAATTAATGATAAATATGTAGGTTAGTTCTTCAAAAATGTCATTAAAACACACCTCACTTCTTCATCGGTATTAAGGGGGTTCTGGGAAAGTCACAAGGGGTTCAATTAGGATTGGGTAACTTTAATTCATCCTTCGTGGCAAGATGATTAATGTCTCTTTAGTTTCATTATGAAAAGGTTCAGAGTCTGTATTGTTTTTTCATCATCCTCCAGAGTTGAGACATGTATTCTTTAATTTTTAAAATAGTTAATGGATGGCAGCCTTATGTGAATGCCGGTGTGCAGCAGACTGATCAACAATACTTTGCCCATTTCCTCCTCAAGTATTTAGCTTTTTTGCTCCCCTGTGACCCCTGCTGGGAGTATAACATACGTGCTCTTGAATATTGGAATGCTCATAAAGCAAATCAAACTTTTGTCTCAAGTTCTCATTTGAAGGACAGTATGCTGTGACAAAAAATGCCTCCAGCTGTACTGTACCACCTGGGATCTGCTGTAGGATGGTGGTGTGATGTTTACTGAGTCAGAACTGAGATTAAACAATGCATCAGCATGGTGTGTGGGATGTGTGACTGTTTGATGAGACACTGCACCAATATCCTCTGTTGATATTAAAAATCCAGTGGCATAATGTGGGAAGAATGTCTAATTTATGTACTGCCACCCAAATACTAAATGCTACACAACGAGCGAGTAAAAAAGGCAAACAGACAGGAATAGTTTTTATGGTATAAAACTATAGAGTTGTTCTACCCGCAACTGCATTGTTCCTTTTATTTCTTTCAGAAATTCTTCCTTTTATTCTTTGCATTTCAAAATATGAAAATAGTATATGAGTGTGAAATACATTTTACAATTTAATTTTAAATATGTCTAGAGGAAGATTTAGTTAAAACACAGTTGTAAGTATTTCAATTAATTATTGTATCTTGGCAAAAGCAGGATTGAAGGTTCCCAATTCAATGTAAATACATTTAATTAAAATACAAAGATTAAAATGTAATTTCATAATTTATTTTATATACCTTTTTGGTTCAAAGATGCTAATAGCTGAGCTTTAAGTACCAGAAATGAAACGAATACTTTTGAAAAGTAAAACAAAATTATTTTGTTTATTCAGAAGTTACAACATTCAAAAAAAATACTGTGGGGCTGATGTAAGGATAGGCGCAGTGCAAACAACTGGGGTTACAAAATTTGCTTAGCGGCCAGGCAATTATTTTGCACTGCAGCCTATGTAAGCTTTAGAGCAGGGGTCTTCAACCCTGGTCCTGGAAAGCCCCTATCCAGCAGGTTTTATAGGTGTCTTTACATCATCAGTGGCTAAAGATCTGGAACACCTGTTAATCTTAACTAATTAAGCCAATAATTGGTTCAATTAAGTAGCTGAGAGATTGGTTGAAACGAAAACCAGCAGCCACAATAGCTCTCCAGGACCAGCTTTAGAGCAATGCAAATGACTCAACACGCACAAATAAAGAGCTGTCACAACGAGCTGCCACACTTTAAGCCCGGAACACACTGGCCGATGCGATCGTTGCATCTCAATGGAGGAGGTTGCGTCGCAACAAAAATCTTTGCCAGCTGGAATCACATACTGCCCGATGGAATCAAGAGATGCACAATTTGTAAGGTTTTCCTGATGTTTGACCTGCCCTGGATGCATAAAGTACTGTGACAATGGGGTGAATCAATAGACGAAAACACAAGGCTTATAATATAATATAATAAGACGGAGAATACATGTATGTCTCCAGTCATATGACCTAACGCGGTGAATTAACTGGTTTGCTGACTTTGAGACTTGCGAGTGTGTATAACACACTAACCGATGCAAGGGAATCACATTGCAAAATATTAAACCTGTTTAAACTTTGTGAGACGACTGAAATCAATCAGCCGATCCTGTAAAATTGCATCGAAAAGCATAACACACTGCCCAATACGTCTGAAAAATCGTGTTGCTATTGATCGCATCAGGCAGTGTGTCCAGTGAGGTGAGAGTACAGAGAACAGTAGAGATTTGTGGAGCACATCCACATCACAGCTGACATCACTGGAGAGGCAAGCGGAGAGGACAATTCATCCGAAACAAAGTGACCCTGGGTTTGAATATGCAGGGTCTTCTCCGTCTTGAACTTCTCCTCCGAAGGTTTTCCTGCCTGTCCTCAACAAGAGCCAAGCTTCGCAGCATCAGGAAGTGCACCACAGCAGCCAATGACAGTTCTGTGAAGGTGTGTGGTTTTTCACAGCTCTTAATTACTCGTTTCTTCAGTGGTTTGCACCTTCTCAGAGGAGGTGCAACCTTTTTGTCAGCAATTGCCCAAGTGCAAGGCAAAATCCTTCTTTTCCAGCGATTACTGGTGTAGTTATAGTTTGAAGTTGCAATTTTTACTAATATTTATAGCAAAGTCTTACAATTACACCAGACCTGCATTTAGCTTTGTGAATGTCTTTTCTGAGAGTTTCTGCCAAAAACTTTTTATAGTTCACAAAAAGTTTCTTGATTCCACAATGTCTTCTTGAAGTAATAATATAAACGGGACGTACTTGACTAATTTTTCAGGAAATAAATTCAGTGGAGTTTTTCTGGAGCACTTTTTCTTCTTTTATTTTTTTTTAGAAGAGAGCGAGATCCCCAGGGAAAAAAGGGGAGGTAATTCAATACAGCCACTCAAACAAGTAATCATTAACATCCAATGAATAATCACAGTTTTGTCCCAATGTCACTTATGTTAAGACCATTGAATTAAGTATTCTCCCAAATCATTATGGCTTCTTATTAGTATATTCTCAAATGGTTGGTTAACCGTAAACATGCCCAGTCTCTCAAAGATAAAATTACCTTTCTAAATTAAAAAGAAAAACAATATATTTTTTTAATTTAGGAGTTCACAAGAATATTCTTAATTTTAATGCATTTTAAATCTCTGCATTCCAGGCTCAATACCAAATTCCTTTGCAGTATTAGTTCAGCCCAACTTCCATCTTCCACCAGATGCTGCTGGTACTTTATATATGAACGTATTTCAATAGACTTCTAAATATTCCTTTGAAGCTGCTTGTCTGTTGATCTTTTGCAGGATCTACAGGATCATATGTTCTGATTTGAATTAAATCCTTTGTTTACCAAAGTGTGTAGTCTGTGTATTTTGAAGCTTGGTAACAAATCTAGAATGATACATACTTCTGGAAGTCTACCCAGTGTCACCAATTCTCTTTAAGCCTTTGTTATATAATATTTTCCTTGTTGAACTAGAAAACACATTTTAACTAATTTTAACTCCTGATTCTTCTGGGTTTTTTTTTCAGGAGAGCAGGCTGAATTCAGACAAAGATGCTACGGTGGGGAAGAGCTGTAATTTAAACAGTTTAATGAGTTAACAAATGGAAGAAGCAGCTCATGCATTCAAACACAGCCTCCAGCCTACTGTAACATCCAGAGGCTCTCCTGTGGACCGAGAGACCACTTACTGACCAAACTCGGCCCAGAAGATGACCGAGATGGATTACAAATACACTTTACTCAGCTCGGATTCAGAGGACTGCCAGAAGAGGCCTTTCTTGTTCCATGTGGATAACAACAACCAGATGAATTTGTTTGCAGTTCTAGAAGTCAGGAGGGATAACTATCGAAGATGGGGTGGGCTGCCTTGTTTCAGCAAAGCAAAAGTGTACAGCATTGGGTTGGGGCTGACTGTGATGTCTCTGGTGATGGCTTCATACATACTCACCGGAGACAAGAAGGGTCTCTTGATTACCCCTTCGCCATACCAATATAGCACCTTAAATAACCCAGGCTTATTGAACAGCCACGAGACTGACTTGTCCTTCCCTTTCAATCTGTCATCTGTAAGGGATTACACCAACATGAAATTAGTTATAAAAACTATAACATCAAACATAGAGTTTAGCACCAGGCAGCTGCCGGATTTAAAGGACCTTATAAAATATGAGCAACATGTGAGTATATATAGAAAGCTTTTCTTTGTCTCCGAAAATCTTTAATGAATTAGGCCTAAATTGAGATGTGGTGAGTTCTGAAATGTGCTTTATGTGTAAAAGTCACAGTCAGTAATGCGGCACAGGAGCGGGAAACACAAAAAAATTGTAATTATACAGGGCTATTACGCTCACACAGAAATGTATAACTATAAAATAAAAAATATATATATTGTCACTTTTCCTTCAACTTTAGAAACACTATCTTGCACTGCATTTGTGCAGTTTTCCCATGCTTTCCATGGATACTCTTATGCATCTTTTATAAGGGGTATTTTGTATAATGCAGATTGATATACATGATCTGTCAAGCTTGCATTTTGTTTCAGTTCAGATGCTGTTAGAAAGCTAGTAGAAACAGGATTTGATGTAAATATTTTTTCTGACCTCTTTGTTTAGCTCTGCTTCTTCTTCTCTCTCTTGTCTTTGAAGCCCCAGCAAATGCACTTTATTTTCACTGCAAGGAATGACTCTTCAGCAGCTGCCAAAGCTTTTTCCAGCACAGCTCAGTAAACATTACAGCAGTGTTTTTTTTTCAATAAGTTGCAGTTGTACATTCAATACGTGTTTTTTTTAAATGCTAAACAATGTCCTAACCTCTGCAACGTTTGTAAAATGTTGTCATTTACTTTGCAGATGTTTTCAGTCATTCCATCCACATTCCTTCCAAATTTTACAAACCCATGTTGGTACGAAGAATACACAGGGAATATCACTGCTGATCCTTATGGGACCAACTTATATGCACTTTATTCAAAGCGTTTTCGAACAGTGTTTGATTACCTGAGAAATGCTTTCCGGGACCACTTGTACCGTCAAGGAAACAAGTACTATCGCTTTCGCTGTCTGCCGTACTTCTACATAATAGGGCAACCGAAATGTGGAACCACAGACCTATACGACAGGCTGAGATTACATCCGGACGTTAGGTTTACCACTTTCAAAGAGCCACATTGGTGGACCAGGAAACGGTTTGGTAAGTTAAAAAAAAAAACTGTGTTTCACAGGAATATGTTTTATTCCATGATGTTGGCGCATTGTTTAAGTTACATTCAAATGGTTAAACAGTAGATGTAGACATGGCTTTCTATTGAAATCCGGGTAATAATGTGTGCACTGTTAATTTGCAATCAACACCTACAAATCCACTGTTGGAACTAATGAGTCATGTCTTGAAGGAAATATCTACAAAATAAGAGTTGATGGTTAATCCTCTTTTAAACGTCTTGACCCTCGCTTATAGAGGGTTTAATTGAATAATGACCTAAAACATAGATTAAAATGGAGCTGATGGGAATTTTAAGGGGTGTCTAATTTAAAGTGAAGTTAAACCCACCTCTGTTTAGCTTCACAAAACCTTAGACACCCTCTAGTTTTACTCTAAGAACTAACAGTGATAACGTGTTCATTATAAAACAAAAAATACATGTTCTGTATCTCATTTAATTTGTCAGAGTTCATGGGAAACTCAAAAGTGTCATTAAGTCTTGTTCACCATGCATCTTAAACAGACTTTAGAAAGATCAGAGGCTTTGTATTTACTTGGCAGCAAAGATTATGAATCTTAGTCTCTCTCTCTCTCTCTCTCTCTCTCTCTCTCTCTCTCTCTCTCTCTCTCTCTCTCTATATATATATATATATACAGTACTGTGCAAATGTTTTAGGCAGGTGTGAAAAAATGCTGTAAAGTAAGAATGCTTTCAAAAATAGACATGTTAATAGATTATATTTATCAATTAACAAAATGCAAAGTGAGTGAACAGAAGAAAAATCTAAATCAAATCCATATTTGGTGTGACAACCCTTTGCCTTCAAAACAGCATCAATTCTTCTAGGTACACTTGCACAAAGTCAGGGATTTTGTAGGCATATAGTCAGGTGTATGATTAAACAATTATACCAAACAGGTGCTAATGATCATCAATTCAATATGTAGGTTGAAACACAATGATTAACTGAAACAGAAACAGCTGTGTAGGAGGAATAAAACTGGGTGAGGAACAGCCAAACTCAGCTAACAAGGTGAGGTTGCTGAAGACAGTTTGCTGTCAAAAGTCATACACCATGGCAAGACTGAACACAGCAACAAGACACAAGGTAGTTATACTGCATCAGCAAGGTCTCTCCCAGGCAGAAATTTCAAGGCAGACAGGGGTTTCCAGATGTGCTGTCCAAGCTCTTTTGAAGAAGCACAAAGAAACGGGCAACGTTGAGGACCGTGAGACGCAGTGGTCGGCCAAGGAAACTTACTGCAGCAGATGAAAGACACATCATGCTTACTTCCCTTCGCAATCGGAAGATGTCCAGCAGTGCCATCAGCTCAGAACTGGCAGAAAACAGTGGGACCCTGGTACACCCATCTACTGTCCGGAGAAGTCTGGTCAGAAGTGGCCTTCATGGAAGACTTGCGCCAAAAGCCATACCTCCGACGTGGAAACAAGGCCAAGCGACTCAACTATGCACGAAAACACAGGAACTGGGGTGCAGAAAATGGCAGCAGGTGCTCTGGACTGATGAGTCAAAATTTGAAATATTTGGCTGTAGCAGAAGGCAGTTTGTTCGCCGAAGGGCTGGAGAGCGTACACGAATGAGTGTCTGCAGGCAACAGTGAAGCATGGTGGAGGTTCCTTGCAAGTTTGGGGCTGCATTTCTGCAAATGGAGTTGGGGATTTGGTCAGAATTAATGGTCTCCTCAATGCTGAGAAGTACAGGCAGATACTTATCCATCATGCAATACCATCAGGAGGCATCTGATTGGCCCCAAATTTATTCTGCAGCATGACAATGACCCCAAACATACAGCGAAAGTCATTAAGAACTATCTTCAGCGTAAAGAAGAACAAGGAGTCCTGGAAGTGATGGTATGGCCCCCACAGAGCCCTGATCTCAACATCATCAAGTCTGTCTGGGATTACATGAAGAGAGAGAAGCAACTGAGGCTGCCTAAATCCACAGAAGAACTGTGGTTAGTTCTTCAAGATGTTTGGGCCAACCTACCTGCCGAGTTCCTTCAAAACTGTGTGCAAGTGTACCTAGAAGAATTGATGCTTGATGCTGTTTTGAAGGCAAAGTGTGGTCACACCAAATATTGATTTGATGTAGATTTTTCTTCTGTTCACTCACTTTGCATTTAGTTAATTGATAAATATAATCTATTAACATGTCTATTTTTGAAAGCATTCTTACTTTACAGCATTTTTTCACACCTGCCTAAAACTTTTGCACAGTACTGTATATATATTTCTATTTCTAATACGGAGGGTGGTGTCATCTATTTTGTATTTGATTGCATTGTGAAATGTATGTGGGTGGGTGTGCAGAGTAATGGTTCACTCCCTGACCAGATGCAGGCACATCCTGACCGAGAACTAATGCGTCTTGACGACTTCCATTGCTTTCGGAAACATCTCAACTCTGGCCTTGCAAAACTGGCAATCGGAAACCCCCCCACACTGTGACACTTTCCTAGAAATAGAATGGAGAATGCTTTGAATATGAACCGCATTTCGTGTGCTTTCCATCCTGGAGTGGTCAGATGTTTTATGACATATCACAAGACTTATATTTAAGTACAGTATATGTATTCTTTGCTGTTCATTAATAAATAGCAGTCTAATGAGAAATTACCCCAAAGGAATTGAAAGAACAGTAATAGGAATATGAACTAGGAAATAGTCCTTTATATTCTTTGTTAACTATGGTCACAAACCATCAATTTATAAATATTTCTTAACACAGTATACATTATTTAAAGTACATTAATACAACAATATAGTGCATTTTTAAACAGTAGTAACACCATGCACATGTATTTCATAGTTTAATAGTTAATTGGCAATATTTTTTGTAGGGTCTGTGGACACCCTAACTAGGAAATCGCCTCTGGTTCTTTGTGGGATTGTGATAATATATGAATATACATGTCAATAAATGCAGTTTGTAAGAGCCATTTATATTTAACAAAAAAGATGAGAGGAAAGAATTTCAAAGTTAAACACATTTCTGAGCTCCCTTAATCATCAATTACATCTTTTTAACAAGGGCACATTCATCAGCATCAAAAGGATAAAATAGTTCCTTGACTTAACAACTCTGATGGCAGAAGGCTAAAGTAAGGACATCCTCAGTTATCTTGTTTTTTTGGGGTCTCTCACAAGGACAATGCTTTGTTTTTTGGCACAGGTATAATTCGCTTGAGTGAGGGGTTCCATGACAGGTACCCAGTGGAGGACTACCTGGATCTGTTTGATCTAGCAGCCTACCAGATTCAGGATCGCTCACAGCTCAATGCATCCAGAAGCCAGCACAAACGCAACATCATCATTGGTAAATAACATAAAGTTCCTAAAAGCTATGGATTTTAATACTGTAATAATAATATATATATGTGTGTGTGTGTGTGTGTGTGTGTGTGTGTGTGTGTGTGTGTGTGTGTGTGTGTGTGTAGGTGTGTGTGTAGATAAAGGTTTGGTGGCTGGCGGCCTTTTGGTGAAGGGACAGCCTGCAACCAAGATGGCCACCATTTGCACAGCCACGTGGTGGTTGGTTGTATGATTAATTGTCAGTCATCCCCTGGCTACATGTTATAAAAGGAAGGAAGAAATGTTTGTTGTTTAAGAGCATGTCGGAGAGAAGTTGTGTAGGAGTGTGGAGAAGTGTGGAGAAAGAAAGAAAGAAAGAAAGAAAGAAAGAAAGAAAGAAAGAAGGAGATCAAACAATCGGCTGTGCAAACAGTGGCCATCTTGGTTGCAGGCTGTCCCTTCACCAAGATGGCTGCCAGCCACCAAACCTGTGTAATTTTTATTATCTCTGGAGACTTGAAATAAACATATTATTTGAATAACGAAATCAGGCACTGAGATGTTTGTAAAAGACATACAACGCTCTCTCTTTCTCTACAAGGCACTCTGATTAAGGACTGATATAAGTCAGACAATTGCTTTTTGAATTGCCAGGAGTCATTCGCCATGTATTGAACTTGGCGTGCTTACTGGTTTATTTCCCACTTTAGTACATAATCCATCTGATTAGAGAACATGCCAGAGTCCTCCTAATTATTAATGACTACTATGCATTTGTAGACATTTGTAGAGTCGGGGGGCTTAGCATTGTGGTGTAAGTGTGTGGTAAGCAGGATACGACTGTAGGCATGATTTCACACCAAGCACCTTTAATTGGTGCACAATACCAGGGAGCCTCAAAGGCATGCTTAAGAAATGTCAATGTTAGAACCACACTTCCTAATGT
This sequence comes from Acipenser oxyrinchus oxyrinchus, assembly GCA_030684275.1. Taxonomy (NCBI): domain Eukaryota; kingdom Metazoa; phylum Chordata; class Actinopteri; order Acipenseriformes; family Acipenseridae; genus Acipenser; species Acipenser oxyrinchus. The sequence continues at coordinate 46,868,949 of CM060257.1, read as the reverse complement.
GAAGCAATGAGCAGCACAATTTAAGGAATCCTGTCCCCATAGTTAGCATGTAATAGGTCTTCTTTGTGAATATTGATGTTTCTTCAACATGAGGGCTGAAGGAGAGTTGATTTATACAAATACTAATTCAATTAGTAGCTCTTCTTAAAAGAGTAATTAAAACATTGGTTTAAACGCGGAGGTTGTTTACATAAGAAAACAAAACAAAAAGCAAATTCAGAAACACTGAAGCAATTATTAATTCAAAATAACGGATTATGATTCATTTTTTTTGCCAGCACCTGCTAAATTAATATACATCTGCTGTTAAATTACATTTTTTATACCGGACAGTATTATTAATGGTGTAACACAAAAATCAGCACCATGATAAATAAGATGTGAACTGTTGTGAAAATGTGCATTTGGACACCATATATAATTTAATGTTTCCTGCACTTTCAAAATGACTTATGAAGAGAGACATGAGGTGATGAGGTGCCTTTATAGGCTTTTTTCTAAGAAACCCATTTTCATATATCAGCAACTTTCATTTAACCTCTTAATACTGTTGAAATGTTAATTTACTGGTAATACAGTGCCTGATGTGTTATTCACATACCCTGAGTAATAAATCAGCTGAGGAATAAAACCTGACACATCGTAGCAGATATCATCGCTGCACATTAGCTCGGCCGCGAATACTTTTTGATAGCTTCTCAACGTCCTCTGTCTGTATCCAGATAAAACAACTACAAAAAGCAGTTTCTGGTTGAACTAGCAAAATAAGAAGATGATGGTTTTAATGCACACAACATTGTTGTAGAAGCCAGTGTTATTTGGATACGAACAGCGGAAGTAAATGTCACAAACAACACTAAACAGTACAACGTGTTTGATAACCTTTTAAGAACACTATAGCCAGCACACATGTCTCACAGAGGCTTCAATTTTTAGTTTTGGTAATTTGAAAATGTAACTTGAGTGTCAATTTTCTGCATTGTATTTTTATTACAATTTTTATTTTATTTTTTGCAATTAAGAGTAACTTGCATTGACTGGTTTTGTTTTCCAGGAGAGGCAAGTGCTTCTACATTGTGGGATAACAATGCGTGGGTCTATTTCTATGAAAATGCAACTGCCAAAGGGGAACCACCATTTTTAATCCAGGACTTTATTCATGCTGTTCAGCCAAATGCCAAGTTTATAATCATGCTGAGAGACCCCGTGGAGAGGTTAGACCTCACACTTGTTATTAAAAATGACTATGCAATAGATGGGATGAATGGATTTTTAAAGATTTGGCCACTGTTTTTTTTTTCAGCTAGAGCTGTGTTCCCAATATGTTAATGTGCCAGGAAATGCACCAAAGTCCTATGCATCTACCATCATGCTAATGCTTTATGAATACAGTTCTTTGTATTGCCGGAAAACCCAAAACAGACACAATGATAAGCCACAATATTGTCGTATTACAGGATTTCCAAACAAATATACAATAACGTGTGGACAGGTGCCACAGAGCAAAGCCATTGCATTTTTAAATTGAGCTGCTTTACTGCCGTATTTCTCCAAGTCCTTATTAGTACAATTTATTTTCTGAAAGATCATTGTTCAATTCCAAACGAATAAGAAACAATTTAAGACTACTTACAATCCCCTAAATTAAATCTATTCTGGTTTGATAACTTTATTGAGTGCATTTATTTCATTCTGAAAACAAAAATGTACTAGTGATGATTTGCAGTGAAGAGCTTTGAGAATCTACACAGCTAAAAACGCAGACTGTGTGGTTCCTGCTGGGGACATTTATTCCATATGGGGATATTATGAAACTAACCAGATCGACAGGATGAGCTGTATGACACATCCATTAATCAAATATGAAACATTCCTAAAATTAGTACAGCGTGTGATTCAAAAACAAACTAGTGCCAGTCTGTTGCGATGCACACCCAATCTAAAATATTGTATTCTATGCATCTCTTTTGTAGGCTGTACTCGGATTACCTTTACTTTGGGATCGCCAACAAATCGGCAGATGATTTCCATGAGAAAGTGTCCGAGTCCCTGCAGCTGTTTGAAAGCTGCATCTTGGAATACTCAATGAAATCCTGTGTGTACAACACCACCCTCAACAACGCCATGCCTGTGAGTTGGCAACCCAACGATTATCCGTCTTGCTGCTGTCAACCCCCGCGGTCAAGCAGCACGATAAGCTGCTATTTGACCGATGCCAGTTTTGGAAGCTATTTTAGTTTTAGACTGGCAGTAGCTGGGTTCTGTATTCAACACTATATGAAAACATGAAACTGGCAGCACATTAAAACCACAAAGAAATGCCAATGTAGGTTAAATCAGGCCTAGAGGTCGCCGTTGTTGTGAACCCTTGCTGATGGTTTGCTTTCTGTAGATGCCAGTCTAAAATGGGCACTCAGTTAACAAGCTGGCTCGCTTGGTACCACATCCTGTGTTAGAGAGGTGAGCCAGCAGAGAAACCCCAAGTGAGACTTGGCATACAGCATGCATCTGAACCTAGGAACTAACAAGTGGCAAAGGAATGAAGAAAGGCAACAGGAATGGACCCTTTATTGGACTGGGATCTCTAAGATAAAAAAAAACAAAACACTCGTTACAATCCTCAAAAGAATAAGAAACACTTTAAGACTATTTATAGGCCCCTAGATTGTTGTATTTCTTGTTTGGTAACTTTTATTAGGTGTGTTTTTCCTTTGAATCTAGCCTTGACCACTACACTTTTAAACGTTTTTGTATTGGAATCCAAACATGCACTACATACCCTAGCATTCTTCAGTTGTAGCCAGGTACATGTTTTGCAACTGTATTTAAAGTTTTTTTAACTGTGTATTTGATACATTCACTGTTCATCGACGCATTGTTAAGTATAAATACAAATAAAGATTTGATTTATACAAGCTTCTGTAGCCTCCAGGCATCACACAGTACTATTCTGCTTACTTGTTTCCTATGCATTCTATAGTATACTCAGTCAAAAGCAAAGACAATCAGACAAGAACAATTTCTGCAGAACTAATTTGGTTTCCCAGATTTCTGGACATTAGATTGGTGATTCACACCCTATAGGATAAAGAGGCAATTCTAAGCTACAATTACCAAGTCAATTTGGTACATGAATGACATTGTATCTTTTCTCAAGTGATCACCTGCAGTGGTATAATTGAATTTAGTCCTGACTATAGTCAGAAAGTGAACTTATTAATATAAAGAAGTATCAAGAACATTGAATCATTTAGTTCTCTTTTTCTCCGAGAGCACTGCATTGACTGGGTAATTACTTTTAGCCACTATATAGAAACATTTTATGACAGCATTTTTTTTCTAAAGAAATAAAATAAAACTACTTTTAGAGTTGTTTACTTCTGGTATGATAACTTCATTGGGTGTGCTAAAAGTAAGGTTTTGAAAACTGGTCCCAATATCCTTTTCATACTGTGCAATATAAGCAGCCTGCTATATGCACGAGCCAGCATGCCAGCAAACCCTAACATTAAGTGTACATATATGTGCTAATGTTTTTCAGGTGAGATTGCAAGTTGGACTGTACATTGTTTATATACTGGACTGGCTGACCATTTTTGACAGAAACCAAATGTTGGTGCTTCGTCTGGAAGATCATGCCACCAATTGTAAATACACTATGCACAAAGTATTTGACTTTCTCAGCTTAGGTAAGTATATTTACTCAAGCAAGTATGTTTATAGATGGGGGGGGGGTTATGAAGTAATTTGTCCTTTTTGCTATCTTGATGATGGAAGTCTTACTCGTGATGAATAGGGTCCATCTACAAGCACTTATGTGTGTTTTCTGTGGGTTATAAAGAGAGTTGCACAGCTGTAAATGCATACAGTGCTCTCTCGCTGAAAGACGTCCCTTTATACCGTTTGAGCTGGCTATAATGCAGTATATTCATGGATCCCATTCCCAGTACACTAACACTTGCATCCTCACTATAAGGCAGGACACAAATACCACAGTCTAGTCCTGGCTACAGCTTTGAAGGAATGTAGTTGCTTCTGTAGAAGGAGCTGCAGTGTTCTCCTCACTTACAGGTTCATTCGCTGAAACACATTGTTTGGTTTTTAAAGCTATATGACCAGATAGTAGTGGTTCTTATTGCTTTATCTGTATAAATTAAATGACCTGCACTGAATGTTTTATAAGCCTGGGATTCAGACCTTGTTGTATATATGTGGATGGGAGACCTGTAAACCAGTCAATGCATTTGATCTGTCTGAAGTTATGTTAATTTAGCAGAGGTTGTGAAACTGCCGAGCTGGTTCAATGGGATGGAAATTATTTTCTTCTGTCTGGGCCACGTGCCAAACAAGGTGTCAAAACTGAAGGCTCCAGTCATTAAAAGCTACTCATACACTATGCAATGGCTTCACAAGATTTATAATTCCAGCAATAAAACTAAATAAATAAATACAAATATTTCTTTAGTGTGTTCGATATATTACCATTTGGGAATTAATTATTTGGGAATTTTATAAATTATAGTGAATACCATGAATACTAATGCTGCAATCAAAGTACTACTATGAATACTTATTATGAGGAATGTACGGTATAATGAATCAGTGTTTATTTGAATTCTGAATTCATCATGCTAGCAAAATATGCTAGTAATTACACTGGGTATAGACTTACTTGTGCATTTTGGTGCATTTAAATGTAGGAAATGAATGTAAATGTGTTGTTACGGGGCTTCCGAGTGGCGCATCTGGCAAAGGCACTCCGCATGGACTGCAGGATGTGCCCTATAGCCTGGTGGTCGCCGGTTCGAGTCCAGGCTATTCCTGCCGACCGTGGACGGGAGTTCCCAGGGGGCCTCAGCTCACCGCGCACCAGCGACCCCTGTAGACTGGCCGGGCTCCTGCGGGCCTTCCTGTAAGCTACCCAGAGCTGCATGGTCCTCCAACACTGTATCTCTGAGGTAGCTGCATGGCGGGCCTGCAGAGTAAAAAGAAGCTGACGGCACACGTTTCGGAGGACGCGTGCGTCCATCTTCGTCTCTCCTGAGTCACCGTGGGGGTGGCAGCAGTGAGGCAGTTTGAAATAAAAATAATTGGACATTTCAAATTGGGGGAAAAAAATAATTGGAGATTCCAAATTATTAAAATAAATAAATAAATGTGTTGTTAATGGTTTAGGTCAAGACATACCAGCACATACAGTACGATCCAGTTCACTTGCAGCCTGTTTTGGTCGCACTTTATGTTAATGGGTAATTTTTTACGGTATAAACTTAAACTAGCTCACTAAAATGTTAACAAATGTACTTAATTTCTTGTTAATCAGAATTAAGAAATATTAACTTTTCAGCTCCTAGGTCAATCTTACAATTTAAAAAGGGTTACATGAAGGCACTTTTAAAGATGTAACCGTAGTAACAAACAGCAAATGGGACCAGTATTTATTTTACTATACCACAATCACTGTTTTTAATTCCTTTTTTTTATCAATAAGATTATAATTTTTCTGGCTGTAGCCTTGTGTTTCTGTCTGCTAACTTTTTTGTGGTGCTTTTGTTTCTAATTATATAGGGCCACTGACTGAGCAAACAGAGGCAGAAATTACAAAAAGCCCAGCATCTAATACCAGAAGACAAGCGGACAAAAACCTGGGGCCAATGTTACCTGTGACTAGGGAGATTCTCAGAGACTTCTACACTCCTTTCAATGCCAAACTGGCTCAAGAGTTTAAGAATGACTCTTTCCTCTGGGAGAAAAAATCAAAGTTTATGTAAAAACTGTTGTACAGAAAGCAAATACAGATCATTTAAACAAAAACAAAAATTCTAGAGTCATTAGTTTTGCAATTTTATTTGTTTTGTTTATAACATAACACCAATTATGCTAGAGGGAATCGTTTGACTACTATTTCAGTTCTCTAAGGTGTACAGAAATAAAGGCACATGAGACTTATCTGGGTTCATTTATTGGGTCTGCCATATTTCATATTGCAAGTGAAGTTAAACCAGGTTTCTTTGGCTTTTGCTTCGTTTTCAATCCTTTTTAAAACCTTCCCCAAAAGCATATACAGTGAGCTGGTCACATGATGGTGGTCCTACTGTTCAGCTAGGATTTCTATCTGGGTGCTTGTTTGAGTGAGTTTAATCCAGGGCTTCTCAAACTCGGTCCTGCGGACCTCCTGTGTTTGCTGGTTTTCATTCCAACCAAGCTCTCAATTACTTAACTATACCCTTAATTGAACTGATAATTTGCTTAATTAGTCATTTTTACTTGTTTTCAGCTCTTGAACAGTTGCATATTTCAAGTTAGCTGTAACATTTGATAAGTAACTTGAACTGAAACTGTTTAAGAGCTGAAAACAAGTAAAAATGACTAATTAAGCAAATTATCAGTTCAATTAAGGGTCTAGTTAAGTAATTGAGGGCTGGGTTGGAATGAAAACCAGCAGACGCAGGGGGTCCCCAGGACCGAGTTTGAGAAGCCCTGGTTTAATGCAAAAGTTTTCATTTGCTTGCCTTTGAGCGCTTGTGTGGCAACATTTGCCATCTTCTGTTGAAGCTTGGTAGTACAAACAAAAAACTACCAATTCTTCAGGACTGCAGTGGGATGAACTAATTTAAAGATTTCCTGGAAAGACAAAAAAAAAAGGAGTGTGAAAATTGTGAAATCCAGTACAGTTCTATGGCACAGGCTGTGACAATGTGTGAGCAAAGTATTTGACAGTTACAGCTTCAGTTCCTGGAAATAAAGGAAATCTACCGAGCTGTGCTGTGTCTGCGAAGAGGGAGATGACTGTACCATTTTCTAAGAACATTCTTGTTTTTTGCGTTTGCTGTTCCAGACTTTATTTTCACTTTGACTCCAAGTTTATCCTGTCGCCACACTCTCCTCATCTACTTCCTGTGTTGACAGTAATAAGACCCCACCCCACCACACATACAGTAGTTCCCTTAAAGCTATTCAGCATAGAAGTTGAACGCAAAGCTTATACTGACAGTGTATTTACACAAAGAGGGAATGGAATATAAGTTTATTTGTATGTATCTCACACATAGCCTCCAGTGAATTGCAATTGCCTGACATTTGTATGTGTATCTGAAAGATCATTAGGTACCCATGTCTGGTTCCATCTGCTTCCCAGGTTCATATCAGTTACTGTGCTGATAAGAATGACTATAACAGTCAGCTGTAGATCCAGCAGGTGGCATTATTACATTCTGTAAACTCATGAAGGAGTTTATTCAATGATGACCCTATTTATACATGTAACATAGCAACCACTCGGTTCACCAGTGTTCACTATTAGCATGTTTTTAATGTTTATTGCAAACATTGTACATGAAGCTAAATTGCAGTTCCATTAACAAAGCTTAAGAAGTAGCAGATAGATACGAGAAAATAAACTAAAAATAGAAACCACTGCTAACAATGCCTCAAATCAAACCTTTGGCTGAAAATCATCTCTTCTTAGGGCCCTATTCTCACTTGGTTTATGTGCTATTTACACTCTGGAAGGGCTTTCAGAGTGTGTGTAAGCCTTTCTTCAAGTGTGTGAATAGCGGGTAAACCAAGTAAGAAAAGGGCCCCTAGTGATCAATACAAAAAAAAAAAAAAATACATGACATTCTATCAGTGCAAATGGTTATACTTACTACAACACTCACACAGACAGATAAGGACCTCTTCTTTGCACACTATTTAAATTAGGACTTGTCTGGGTATAATTAAAGCAATTTAGCCAAAGTAACTCATACCTAGTTTTGGGTGATTGTAATAACTTCTGCAAAGGCATTTAAGGACAGGCTCTCAGCTTTCAGTTTAAATAAATTACACATAATGGCAAAAGGTGTGTTATGAGAAGCAGTGGAAATAAAAATCTGGCCTTAATTGAGGACTTGTCAAGCAAAACAGGAACATAGCAACTGAAGCCTTCTCTAGTCTCAACAGCGCATTGTATTTTGCAGCCTGCAGTTTTAGACCCTGATGAGAGTTAATGGAGGATTTAGAAAAATATACTATACTTCCATCTACATTTAAAAGGCTTTAAAAAGAACCTGCTTTCGGTATATGAAACAACATTTTATGAAATAATAAAGCAGTTGACAACAGCATGTATCACAGCATTTTAACTTGCTAGGTTGTGGCGTTCGGGATACATGGTACTACTTCAATATTTTGATTGACATTAGAGCAGCTTCATTGATTCTTTACTGGAATAGCAACATTTCAGCATAATACCTGTACTAAAATTAAGGATATTTTTTCTCTAGATAAATGAACAGAATTGCATAAAAAATGCCAAGACAAGGTTATAACATTTACATATACCAGTAAAGGTATTTCAGCATTTTTAGGTCTCTCTTTGAGTGCTTGCACTATTGAGATGTACCTGGGCTGGCCCAGTGTGAATAAACTAAACATTCATCCACAAGGTGGCAGCAAAACAACACGTCAAGTTACAGTGCTAGTATCTGGAGAACAAATCCACTGAACAAGCATCGTGACAATACTGGTTGATATTGTGTCCCAATACTTCTTTTTAGGGGGCTAGTGTATATTTTCTACAATGTGAATTACAGCATTTGAATACTAGTTAGTGGGTCATATTGACTTAATCTAAACAGATGAGAATCTAATCATTTAAATCAGGGGTTTCCAATCCTGGTCCTGGAGGGCCGGTGTCCCTCCTGGTTTTTGTTCCAACTGTATCCTGTATTACTTAATTGGACCAATTAAGTGCTTATTAGAAGCTTAATTCGTCAAATTAATTAATTTAGGGTACAGTTGGAACAAAAACCAGGAGGGACACCTGCCCTCCAGTACCAGGATTGGAGACACCTGATTTAAATCAATAAAATAACCTCCCTGATTTTGTTTTATATTTTTGCCAACATAGACTAAGAAGACTTCACTGCTTGATGTTTGATTTTCAGAACCTTCCTTCATCACACAGTGGGTGTATTTAAATCCACCAGATCAATTGAATGCACAGCTGTAAGCATTCCATTCCAAACAACCCTAATAACAGTTCCAGTGAATGAGCGGATCCCTTGTCTGGGGTCCAGTAGTTTGCCGGGTGCCAGGCTCTTTTAGGAGAGAATATTACTGCATGTGCTGCATTGGTGTATTTAGCTACCCTGCAGTTAGGGGTACACAATCAGCAGTGCAGGTAGGAGGTTCATTTCTTTTGTTTCTTTAATCAACCCTTGCTGGCAAATTGGCTTTCCAGCATTAATTACACAGTTTTTGTTTAAAATCCTGCCACTCATCAGTTCAGTAATTGCTACAACTGTAGCAGAGAATGTTTAAAAATGTTTATTTCCCTACCAGTGTGGAATGCATACCTTTGTAATAAGAAGCCTTGATGTTTAATAAAGGGGGCTGGCCAATTTTTTTGAGAACATGTGAAAGAACACCGAGGTTCTGGTGGAGGGTTTCTATGCAATGTCTTCTAAATTATCTGAGGGTCGTTTTTCCATTGGTTTGGTTCATCTTAGCCGCAGGCAAACAAGTTTCGTTCACAATGTTGCAAAGGTATTACAGAAATTTCAGAACTAAAATAAAATAAAATAGCTTGAAGGCCAGTGTATTGTCCTAGGTTTCACTTACGGGCTGTGTCGTTTGGCCAAATTTACTGTGCAGTAAAACATTCTGAAATAGTTTGGCAGAGTACTTCTGCATGTCTTCACTTCTGCGGTTTAGTCTGAAGACCCCTGAGAACCAACATCATCCCGGATTGTTAGCATTGTAATATTTCTGCCACAGAAAACCCATTCGATATTTTTTTTCCATATGCCATATGTGGAATCTTGTGTTTGGACAAGAAACAATGATTTTACTCTGTTTCATTTAATTTCAGGTCAGTTCACCATAAAAAAGTTGACAATTGAGGAATGTCCTGGAAAATTTCAGATTCAACACATTTTTTTGTAATATTATCATGCAATTTCTTTTTCTGGAAAATGAAATACAAAAATTCTAAATAAAAAAAAATGGAATTGGGTTGGTAATAAGACGCAAGGTGAGGTTACCTACAGAAAAGGCAACAGAGGGTTAACACGTTTTTCCTGGACACTCCTCTTGCTCGACACAAAAAAGTCACACAATGTAATTCTGACATATATCAACCAAATAAACCCCTCAATAAAAGTATGCAGAATTAAAATACCTTACATGGTAGACAGTGTAATAGGAAGAACACCATCTAATACCTGCTGAAAGCACCACTGTCTAAATCACTGCAAGAGACCCAAGCTGTGTCATTCTGCTGTCACATGTCAATCGACTTCTACCATGAGGACATTATGTGTAAGTGTGAAGTGATTATTATACATGTAGCTTTGCATTCAGAAACACAACTGATAAGTGTGACCTACATTGCATGCACAGGGTCATAAGCAACCCACCATTGAAATAATAATACAAAACATTACAGAATGTTTATTTTCCATTTAGTTTCAGGTTTACTAGTAAACAGTCATGGCAGTCAATCTCACATACAGTGTTGATGAAAGTGTGGACTAAAGCTCTTTCCTTTCAGCAACCCAGCGACCCATCTAAGGATACTCATATTGTTTACTTGCGTCTGTCACCGAGATCAACCCTGCTTTATCAAACGCGGTGTGAAATCTCGTACCCCATCCGCATGACTCCGGGTCCTGACCCAGGTAGGTTCTGACCTGGGTAGAGCATACCACTGTGAAAGGTGGCTTTAGTGTTCCTGTCTGCAAGCCATGGCCACCGTGCTTGTAGTGCAGAAGAGGCCTTCCTGCAAAGTTGCAAATGTTCAAATTCTGTAATAATATTTTTTTCATATGGTACACTGTTTTTAAAATCACCCTGAATGTTACCAAGAGAAAATCGTTAAGATTAAAAGCATCTGGTTTATAAGGAGTCCCCGAACATGAATTGCAGACACAATACTTGTGTTGTCAGTTACAAAAACAAATATTATCATACAGGACATTTAGGTCTAAGGCAATACCCTAATAAAGATTTAACCACTTATCCAGCAGAGCATTGGTTTATTTTTGGAATATTTACAATCTATTATTAACAGGAGAAAGAGTTAAACAGTCTCTAGGCAGTGCTAGAAATCATCAGTGTAACAGCAAAGTTACTAAAAGAAATCTAAATTCAATGACAAATGTTTTGACAAGTCTCCTGAAATCAGAAGTATGATGATTTCTAAATTCAGCACTACTGAAAGTTGTAATACTGATGGATGCAACTGTTCAACTACAAAGAAAGTTTTAGTCAAATAACTGCAATAAACTAAACGAAACACTGTTCAGAGTAAAAAATAAATAAATAAATAAATAAATAAATAAACAGGCCATTACGCCATTAGAAAAATGCTTTTAGAAAATCTAATAGTGTTCTTGTCTAGCTACATCTCTGTAGGTTTGTTAAAGCAAGTATTAGAAAGTAAAAACATGCTGCAGAGGACCGTATTTTACCTTTCCTAAGAGGACCCCCCCCACCAATGGAGTCATAATGAAAGCTCTCTATCTTAACACCTACACATGTAAGCTGTGGGGAGGTGGGGAGGTTAGAGCTGGAGCATGGCACAGGTGCTTTTCATTAGGAAAGCCAGGGGGCATGTTAGCCCTGACCTCTATTTGCTACCTTTAAAATGAGTCTAAACCAAGACAAGATGAGCATGATAGGCAAGAAAAAGCAACCCCCTGTCAAAACTAATTAAGGGGAGATATGACAAAGAAAAAAAAACACAGCAACAACATTGTCAATAACCATGTCTCATTAGTGGCGTTGCTTACCAGTGATGATCGCGAAAATGTAAAGTAATGGTGTTATATTTTAAGAATTTCAAAGTATGCAGCATAGGATTACTTTAGTTAAAAATAAATGTAAACATTACAGCTGTATCCAATGTTGGCTTTGTGAAATGTTTCTTCCCTCTTTCTGAAACACACAAACCTATCTGCTCCTGGGTTTTTCCTATAACAACCTGGAACATTTAGACATTTAGAACATTTAGATTTAGACAAGATTTTCAACAGAAAGACCTCTCTTGGCATCCCTTGTTTTTTCCCAAAAGGCGTCTTCCTAGATTTTTCTCTCAGAAACACTTAAAGAAATCCCCTCCAAAAGGCTTACTTCGCCTCTGCTTCAATACACAGGTGTAGCAGGGAGGCTGCTGGTTAAATATCTGCAGTCACTGACCAATTAGTTCCTACTGTATTCTAGATAATTAAATCTTAAAGATGCAGTCCACAATTCACAATCCTTTTTACAATGAACTCTTTCATTGACAATTAGAAAAGCGAACAAAGGTAACTAAGATGGCTTTTCTTGTGTAATGTGTTCAATGGCTCATCCTGCCACTATCACAAGAGGTACCAGTCTTGTTGCCTCTCTGCAATACTTGCATTCTAACCTGGTCTCCTCCAGTCACCTAAGCCTGTTCCCACAATCTTGTCAAGGTATTTTTCTCCTGCATCTTGTTTGCAAATGGAAGCAATGTGACGGCTGAGTGTTTGTTGTTTCCAGCTTTCATTTGTAAAATTCACCACAGGTCGCTCTATCTCAGCAGCAACTTGGAACTCTCTCAGATTTCTTTTTTCCCTGCCAATTAAAATTAGGCACGTGAGCTCAGAAAGAACCCCAGTGGACCGATGAAACACTGTACATTTTTTCCCCTCACCGGGTCTCACCGAGCTGTCAAATTAAATACTAATTAAATACTAGTTTTGAGAAGCTTTTTCATGTATGAAAAAGCTTTATACCATCTAGTGGTGGGGAAAATAAAAAACATATAACTGTGCTACTGTAACAGTCTGTAGTCCATAATTATAATATATTATATGATAGGTGAAATCTCTTTGCCATTCACATTCACTGGGATTCCCAGACCAGCAATAACACAACACAAGTACAGTTTCAATAAACACACGACACACATGGAAAAATCCACAGCCAGTTTTGCATGGAAACCCACGGAGTAAGCAAGATTCGCAAGAATAGTGGAGTAAGCAAGATTCGCAAGAACCAGACTTTTGCTGTCCGGTCAGTGTTTCTGACCGTACACGGTACAAATTCCCTTAAAACAGGATGTCCGGTCCAAAACCGGACAGTTGGCAACCCTAAGCCCTACACAACACTGCAATAAATGCAATATTGGATACATTAGCCAATACACGACCTATGGGGCTGACTGCATGGAAAGAAGTAAATACACGACCTATGGGGCTGACTGCTGACTGCATGGAAAGAAGTAAATTCAACTTTATTATAAACTAATACTTTTTCCAAAATGAATCCAGTTGGGTTGAATCTGGTTGTCAAATTTGCTCTGTGTTCTGTTCACAGTGGAAACTAATCCCAGATTTGATGTATCTTAGTTTTCCTTCCTTTCTATTCAGCTGGAGTTGACACTGCAGTGCAGTTCTTGATCTGCGCATGTGTAAGGCACATCTTTACGTGCGTGACACATGATCAATCAGAAAAGTATGTTGTATTATTTTTTATTTGTCGCTTAGTTTGTTTACACACACAAATGCTGGGTAAAATGCCTGTGGAAAATGGTATTGGACTGCTGGTACCTAAAACTGGTAAGAGAGGCTAGAGACTCTGATTGTAGTTACATTTTTCGCTGTGTTTTAAAAAAAAAAATTAATAACCTATTAATTTAAATATAATTAGTTTCAGATATTATAAGAAATAACAAATTGCTGTAATTACTCTAGGTTATAATTTGCAGCTCTAGGTTCTGGTGACTTAATCATATATCACTTGAGCTGGGCTCTCTTAAATTTGTAATGTCACCAGAAATTCAGTGTAAATACGGTAATTATAACCTTGTAACTCACTGCAGCCCATTATATTGTTTTAAACACAGCAGACTCTCGCTAATCAGCAGGGATCCTAAGAATCTGTTTGCTACAGAATAACACAGATTTCCTATGCTGTCGGGGGATTTTTGCCTTTTATTTTAATTGTGGAATAACGCTGATTTTCTTTTTTTTTATTCAGAGAATTTCGCTTTTTTATTGTGGAAAACTAGGATCCCTGCTAATCAGACCCAGTTGTTCAGATTATTGATTTGTCTGATCCTAGTCTGCACTATGCCCTGACTATTCTTTGTTTTAAGTGTTGCACTTACTTATTATTATTATTATTATTATTATTATTATTATTATTATTATTATTATTATTATTATTTATTTCTTAGCAGACGCCCTTATCCAGGGCGACTTACAATCGTAAGCAAATACATTTCAAGTGTTACAGTACAAGTAATAATACAATTCATTGAAAAGCAGTGATAACCCGAAAAACATTTAGAGACACTTGTAAATGTTGTACACACACATCACAGAGCTATAATTTTGGAGTTTGTGTTTTACAGCTGAGATCAACATGCAATACATTTTGGACAAGCGTGTCTACTGTGTTAAAAAAAAAAACAAGTCCTAAAAAATAAAATTGAATACAAATAAAGTTACTATCCTGAAACAAGCAGAAATCATGCAGCATGGAATAGAGAAGAAACACTCTTCTGAGAAAGACAGCAGAATTAGTTGGTACAGTGTTGGAAGTGCCTTTGAAGATGGATTCACATGTATTGTACAGTTGAACTGTGGTTAGTACACCAAATAAACTGTTACGTACACACACCAGAAAACATCAAATTTAAGGATTCTTGCCTCTGCTTCGTGCACATATAAAAGAATAAAAGCAACATAATTCATGAAGCAGGTCTTAAATATACTGGCAGAGAGGAAAACCAGGCCTGAAGCTCTATGACCCTGTCAGATAATTTACTACTAATTTACTATGATTTATTTTGCTGCTCTTTCTTTCCACAAAAAAATAGATAAGGAAGTAAAGTACTGAACATACCATTCCATCTTGTATTTGTTCAACTGTATTGGTGCATTTAGCTACTAGCCATATTTCGCATTGTTGCTTTTTTTGATGCTTTTAAAAATCCATTTTTATGGTTGCGATCAGCTTTTTAAGTGTTTAATACTTTTCTTTGGTACAATGTATAAGGATTTTGTTCTACAACTGGGTAAAATGATTTGCTCCACAAACCAGCAAAGTTCATGTCCATTAGTCTTTTCCTCATTCTCTTCATCGTTATCTGTAATGCGATAATGATCTTGGGTTAATTTTAATAATGATGAAAGACTGCAGTTAAATTAAATTAAATGACAGCCCAGTGCATTGGGCAAGAGCCAGTTGTAAATTATTACTTGGATAAGAGGCTGCTTGGAAAGCCCAAAATGAAAGACGATAACTCTTTTTTTATATACGAATGCTTTGGAAACAGTTACAAACAGCAGACTGCAGACTGGCTCCTTGAAAAAGCTCTGGCTGTGCAAAGTTTCTGTTCTTGGTTAGGAATTCCGCAGGGAGCATTGCATTGGCTCTGGTGCTTCCACAGGTTAAGGAGGCAAAATTGTCAGGGACAAAAAAGTATGACTTGGAGTTGGATAATCATTAGCATCTTACTCAGTGGGTTTATGGCTGGTCCTTATACTGAAGGACACTAAAAGGTAACTGGAAAAGAACAGAATGAGGAAACATGTGAATATTAGTTGTAAAAAAAATGACTTTGCAGTTGTAGCATCAGACAAGCAACCCAGTGGTGACAGGCTTTTGAGCAATTTATTATTATTATTAGTTTATTTAGCAGATGCCTTTATCCAAGGCGACTTACAAAGACTAGGGTGTGTGAACTATGCATCAGCTGCAGAGTCACTTACAATTATGTGTCACCCAAAAGAGCACAAGGAGGTTAAGTGACTTGCTCAGTGTCACACAATGAGTCAGTGGCTGAGGTGGGATTTGAACCGGGGACCTCCTGGTTACAAGCCCTTTTCTTTAACCACTGGACCACACAGCTCCTATTAAGACCGGGATTCATTTCGTGAGGTCACGGACTGCCACCTTGCTGTCCCAACCACCGCTCTCTCATCCATCAGGAATGCCTTTCGCCTTTCTGGAAGTCATAAATATTGAAATGTAATGAGAAACACAGGTGGCTGGAAAAAGAGGATCCCCAGGCAAAAGGAATGCATTTTTAGTTACCTCTTTATTGGAGAGACTGTTAGCACATACTGTACTGCACTCTGTGAGACATGTGGCTTGTGTTCTATTCAATTGGTTTACGAAGCGATGAACCTCAATACTGCCACGTTAACACAGAAACACACAATAACTACTGTGTAATAACATGGAAATGGCATGGGTTTCACAACCAGGCTTCATATTCCCAACCTGAAAACCTGTATGGGGAAATGTTTATTTGTTACGCTCGGATTCTCCTCAGAAAGGCTTCTCCCCTTTTTTTCTTTAAGCTAATTGTATATGGGAACAGTGCTGCCTAAAGAAAACTCTAAATTAGACTTACTGTGGAAATTGTGCACCACTGATTCTGAAAAAAAGCTTTTAATTGCAAAACTAAGAAGTGTAGCACTCAATGTAATTATTTTTTTTGATCTGAAGACTTCTAATTGCAAGTATATTGATACTATTGCCATCAAACCTGATCACAAATATACTGTATGTGGGTTTGGTAATATGGACAAATGCTTAGTTTACAGTCTGTACTGTATTGCAGAAACAAGACTCAAACGTACTTTTTGCATTTGATAAAATAATTTAAAAAAGGTGAGGGATAAGATTTTTATTCAATATACAGCAGGATGTCATTTTAGATTTTTGAAGTCATCGCTAATATGCCAGTTTATCATTCTAAAATAGAATTGAGAATGTTATAAACTTCTTAATGAAGCCTATCTTATTGATTATACTTGAAGAGCTGCTTCTCCCTGTGTTCTCCCATGCTTTGTGTACATAACATCTCGATACAAGGTCTGTTGGACTGCTTGCACTAACCCCACCTCGTTTGAGCGCCTGTACTGGTGCGATAGCCTGCATTGGACCTGTATGTGTGGCAGTGTCTGCAGCTGTCCTTGGAAAGCATTGGAGAAGGAATGTGTTTCTCTCAAACACAGCCCACAGCAATTCAGTTTCCAGCATGAAGACATTTAAAACAAGGATGTTGAAATGTAAGCACAGACTGTAATCCAAATGTATTGTAAACCAGATCTTGACACACAGAATGACGTTAGCCATTATCATGGATGTTGATGTTAAATTACCAATTTGAGAGCACAATGGTTTATGGGTTATAGTGTGCATGATCAATTATCATGATTGAAAACCAACACCTGATGATAATTATAAAATAAATAAATACATAATCATCAAGTGCTGAAAAATAAATTGGAGATTTGTGATTCAGAAAAGCAACAAAAATGGTTAAAACTAGAGTACAGCAATGATATCAAAATGGCAGTGATACAACTAAATGAAAAAGGAGAAACTACCAGAGAAATAGCAGAAAGTCTTGGTTTACCGAAAAGCACTGTGTGAGCTATTATTGACAAACATAGGAGAACAGGAACTACTGCAACTAGCTCCAGGTGTGGAAGACCAAGAAAGCTTTCTGCAAAATCTGGAGAAGAGTCAGTCAAGCAGGTCAAGCAGCCTGGAAAAATCCTTGGATTACTGCAAAAGATTTGACACAAGAGAGAGAAGATGGTCAAGAAATTCATGATCGAACAATTCAACGATACCTTAACAAGATGCAAACCTTTATTAAAAACCATACACAAAAGAAGCCTGATGATTTCTTCAACCAAATTTTATAGTCAGACAAATCCAAAATATAACTTTTTTTCACCAAGAAACCAACAATATGTTTGGAGGACGAGAGGAGAAGAATTTAAAGAAACATTAATCATGTTAAACATGGTGGAGGTTTTGTGATGGTATGGGCTTGTTTTTCTTCCTCAGGCACTGGTGACCTTTGTATTGTAGAAGGATTGATGAATGCTGCAAAATATCAAGACATTTTGCACTAGGCTAGAAGGCTTATTGACTGAAGTTTATATTACAGTAGGATAATGACCCAAAGCAGTCTACAAAGGAATTTCTGAAAAAAAGGAAGATTACAGTTATGGATTGGCCATCTCAGTCCCTAGACTTGAATCCCTTCGAGATGTTGTGGATTGACTCGAAGGCTGCTGTTGCAAAAGGGAAACCAAAGTTGATTGCAGAACTCAGCTATATGTGTTGAAGAATGGACAAAAATATCTCTGGAAAGATGCCAGGAACTGGTTTCATAATACAAAAAAAGACTGCAAGATATAAAGCAAAGGGTTGGCACGCAAAATACTAATGCAAGGGTGCCCACATACTTTTGTCAAAGTATGACATTAGTTTTTGCATGTTATTTTTCATTTTGTGCATGTTATGTAATAATTTGTTGTTTTATTATAAAGCTGAATCTCTACTTTCATTTATAAGTTTCAATAGAACAATTAGAAATTACAGAAATTACTTTCTTTGTGGTTTTTCTAATTTTTTTAACTGCCTAAATACTTTTGTCTGCGACTGTATGTGGTCGGCAAATGGCGGCTGGCGGGATGTGTGTCGTCTGGCCTGTGGAAGCCTCCTTGGCATGGCTGTATCGTGGGGGATTGCCCATATGATCTTTATATATAGTTGCGGCGTGGCAAACACAACGAACTGTGTACTGTACACATAATGTTTCCTGTGTCGTCCGCTGGCTGATGTGAGTGGGTGTGTGATGTGAGTCTGTTTCGCCGGCTAATCTTTTTCCGAGCATCCTGCCTGCATGTCAGTTTTGTGTGAGTGTGTATGAATGCAAGTGGATATCAATGGGCCAATGGGTGATGAGTGGACGGAGTGCCGAGAGAGAGAGAGAGAGAGAGAGAGAGAATGAGAGCGAGAGAGAGGCCCTTTGAATAAAAGTGTGAAAACGATTTGATAAAAATAAAAGTAAGTAGCCCGCACTGAGGCTGCCCGCAGGTCATTTGGCCCACCATGAAATTTAATTGCCGACCCCTGCTATATATCTACAGTATATCTGACAAGGATGATCAATACTTGAAGATAATATCCTTATGGAATAGAAAGAAGACAAGCGTTGAATTGACAACAGAACTGTCAGAAGACACAGGTGTCATTGTCCATCCATCAATAGTCCAAAGCACCTTTGACCATTGTTCCATAGTCCAATTTCTGTGTTCTTGTGCATTTTTTAGCCTTTTAGTCTTGTTCCCATTTCTTAACAGAGGTATTCTTACTGCAACACATCCTTTAAGTCCTGATTTCAAGAGTGTCCTTCGTACTGTTGATTTGATGGACAAAACACCTGTGCCTTCTGCCAGATCTGTTGTCAATTCAACACTTGTCTTCTTTCTATTTGTTGATTATGCTTCGGATACCACACCTTGAAAATCGAGTGATGCAAGCTATTTCACTCATTGTTTTTCCTTCTTTATGTAGGTCAAGGTTGTTATAATAGTAGAAAACACTAGTGGAGGCTTTGAGTAGATTGTTGATACTTACAATGCATCAAAAATGCAACATGTCTAAGACTTTTGCACAGCAGTGTGTGTGTGTGTGTGTGTGTTTAATTGTTTAATTGTTTAATTGTTTTATTAATGCGAAAGAGTGGAACAGAGTGGAGAGAACAGAAGGTACCGGGATAGCTGTACTTGGGTGCTGTTTTATTTTGTAGTGTTTTCAATTTTTTTAAACCTTTTGTTTGTTCCTATTTTATTTTGTTTTTGTAAAATAATAAAAGTGTGCCAAGGCACTTAAACTGCAGTTACTGCCTCTGGGTGTGCTATTCCTGGCGGTGACCAGCCTTGACCACCTGCCACGTTACCACATAAAAAAAAAAAAAAAATTCTAGTATAATATAATAAAGACATCCTTGCGGTTGGGTAAAAAGCTACACATAGTAATGAATCTTAGTTATTGCCTCACCCTAGAGTTGCTATCCCTTTGATGGGATATTGTGCTTTTAACCACTACTCTCTTTGTCATGTGCCAGTTTGTTTTTAATGATCTATTTTTCTTGTCTTGGACTCAAGCCTTTAGCTACAATACAATATATTCTCAGGCCTAATGAGGTCTCCTTTTCCATCTAATTAGCATTTGCTGATGGAAAAGATGAAACCCAAAACCCTCCTCATGTGCCTAGAACTTTTGCCTGTTCTCCCTTACATATATTTACTGTGGTATACAGTACTATGATAAAAGCATAGCAGTAAAATGTAGGGCATTAGTAACCATGTAATTACATAACAACATGTTAATAGCATATTCTAACTGGGTACTGATTTTCATTGTCTTACATGGTATTAGTGAAATAAGGGGAACACATTTCCACAGAAGCCTTTCCATGAATCACCACATTTAACCCACACATAGTTACAATGTAAGATTGTGTTGGTAGTTACCCAAACAAATGTGTTATTACAAGCTTATTACATGGTTATGCATACCATGTACTCTATAGTCTACCATGTAATGATTGAGAAAGCATGGTAAAACAAAAACAAGCATGGCAATGCACACATAAGTAAGGTACATGTCCTGACTACAAAAATACTGTGCGTGTTTATAATGGTACACTTTTTTAAGGGATTATTGTCATGATAAGTTCTCTGTTTCTAAAATGTACTGTAAGTACCTACAAATACCTTTATAACCAATGTCATTTCCTTGCTTGTGGCATTATTCAATCATTTTTAAACACAGGAATGAGACACGTTGACAAATTTGTTGAATACAGATGTACCACCCATCTAGAAAGTCAGTTAATCTTACTGTATAACAGTGTCATAAAGTTGTGTGATTTGAAACCGGATAACACACTGGGGTACCACAAGCCATGGTTTATGATACAGTATCTAGAAAGCAGTATAAAGAGAAAAGCGTATAAGTTGCCAACAAGAATATAGCACTTAAAGATAAATAGGAGTCAGAAGAGATGCTCAGAGGTCAAATGATGTGTCTACTTTTAAAATTCCTAAAATTGGGATTTAATATGGGCCATTGTGCCTTTGTATATCAGGCATCTCATCTTTGGAATTCATTGCTTTGAAGTATAATCTTCACAAAACCTTTTTAAATCACCCACAAATACTGTATTTATTTTAAGCCTGACCAGGGTTGCAAATCCTGTAAATACTGACTGTGACCAGGGTCACACAAACTGAAATTATTTTACTTTGTATTCTTTTATTTTGTATTACTTGTGGTAGAGTGGCTTGCAGCCAAGGCAAAACACAGGAGCAAAATAGCAGTTTGAAAAAACCCTACACACAAAACTCTTCAAAATAAACAAAACAGCGCCCAAGCATAGCTATCACAATACCTTTCTCACTCATTTCACTCTGTTACACTCCTTCTCAGCTCCACCCTCTCCTACACAACACACCCGAAACATTCATCCTTTGTTCCTTTTCTAGGGTGTGCCACATTCTAGGGTGCCACATTCCACACTTTTCCAATCACACCTCAATCACTCGATGAAACAATTAAACACAATTTCCATCACCAGACACCCAAAGACACGTGCACCCATGTACAGAGACTCTGCACTGCACCCACCCTCCCCCTACTTTACCACATACTGCATTTAAAATTGATGTGACTGTTTTTGCTCTTGAAGATGAGATGTACTTGAAGCGCTTGAAGATGAGAAGATCTCAAGGGTTAAAATAAATAAAGTTGAGCAATTTGAGCAATTTGCCACCTTAACAAGCAATTGGCCAAAGCAGCGTCAACTGAAATTCTAAAACTACATTTGCCTTATAGCAGAAATTGAGTTTTGCAATTCAAGCTGCATGTCTAGTTTTTATAGCATTAGACCAACATGCTTGTGTCTCTAATTAAGAGTAGGTAGCTTCAATTTTCTTTTTCTTTTTTTTTTACTACCACATTACCTTTTACATGTATATACCTTTATATGTTTATATATACTGTATAACACTGGCTAATGATTTGCCCCATTGGATCAAATACCCTTTTGTTTTGCTGGCAAGACACTGCTGTGCACTAGGTGGTGCTTGTGTTTACTCATTTAAATACAATTTAGCAGATCTAGCCTGCATTACATTACCTATGTAAGGTGATTAGAACTGAAGAGCAGCTTCTGAACCCTTAATCAAAACGCACTATTGGAGTGCTTGCAATAAGAAACACTCTGAATGGTTGCAAACAGCAGCTACAGGTATTCAACACAGCATGCCGCTTTCAGTTAAGAAAATCCATGTAGTGCAAACACAGCCCGGTGATGGGCACCTGTTTGTTGTGGATTAAATTAGATCCAAGTACAGCTGGGGCTAATCTATTGGCTGGAATACCTGATCAGCATGCTTGAGATTGAGATTGCTAACTGTTATTGTTTTCAGTATATATATATATATATATATATATATATATATATATATATATATATATATATATATATATATATATATATATATATATATATAATCTGATAATCTGCTACTGTTTGGCAGTGACATTTTTATATCAATTTAGTGAAAACTATGAAAAAAAAACCTGAAACAGCAATGGGTTACTTGTAGTGTTTGAGTAACTTCTTACAGTAAGTATTACTTTTTAAAAAGTAATCAGATTACTTTTTAGGGTCAAATGTATTGGAGATTGCTTTTTGTTGGGAATCTTACAGCGTCTGTGTGCAGATGGTTTTTCTTTAGGTAAGTTATCTGAAAGTAATAAGTAATCACTAATATATTATAAGATGGTAACTGATTACTTTTTGCAGCCAGTAATAACTAGTTTGTATATTACTATTTTAAAGTAATATTAACATCCCTGACTCTGGTTTAAATTCAGTCTTAATCTCAGAATGCCCCAAATAGATCAAGCTCCTTATGTCGAAGTATGATCTGCTCTGAGCCCTGAAACACACAAAGTCGAGTGATTAATAGAGTTTATACTGTGCCAGAGTTACTAGCAGCTGAGAATGAATGCCAAATGTCTCACCAATGTATCTCAGGGAAATCACAAAATTCCAAGTGATGAAAAAGAGCCACAGCTGTGATTCACAGTGGAACAGTAAACACACTCATGTGATTTTTACCTTCTTATGTTTAATGCACACATGCATTTGAAAGCAGCCTCTAACAAGAACAATTACATTTAACGGGTTGTACTAAATGTATCACCATTACAAAGCCACATTTATTTGGTTGGCTGACAGTGCCATCCATTACTCATCTTAGTTTCCAAAAGCGTTGTCAAACACACATAGAGCAGAGACGTCATCCAAAGGTGTTTCCATGGATACCCAAAACATATATATATATATATATATATATATATATATATATATATATATATATATATATATATATATATATATATATATATATATATATAGTGCATGTACCTAGGTATGTTATATGCAGTTACTGGTCAGTATAATTTAAGACCTGCAAGTGCAAGTTATAACTAAAAGGGCTTGGTATTTATTAGTGTTCATATCGGTCAAAGATGTAGTTTATTGTGTTTGCCTGTAAATACAAAAAAAAGAGGGAATGGCCAAAATAGGATCTCATTATCCCAGTGCAATAATGCCAGCTTCATAATTTCACTTTTACTCCAAAATAACATTTAATCTTTTTCTAACATGTTAGCAATTTTCAAATTTCAACAAAAAGGAAAGGGGAAAAGCCAGTCTTCTATAACCAGCCTGAAAATGTACTGTACATGCCCAGCAGGTGGCATGAATGTACTGTATATACTGAACTCATTTTTATTGGTAGTTTTTAACCCTTTGCGGTCCATTTATTCAGCGTATCTCTGGCGTGTCAGGTCCAATTTATTTTCACAAGTTTTTTTCCATAGTAAAACAGGTTTAAAAGGCACTGCATATCAACAGGAGACTCAGTACTGCATCTCCAGCCCCGCCCCACCCCTTGTTTGCTGTATTTTTCACATACCTCTTCATAGTCGTGCATACCGATAAATCTTTGAGAGCTGGATGCAGAAGCAGCTATCTTGTTTGTTTATGTCCGTGTTATCTCTGTGGTGCTGGGGCTATGTGTATTGCTCAGATCCGACCCTTTTTTTGTTTACGTCTCTCGACTCCTATCGGTCTCGCCCGGCCATTGAATGGTTTTCTCTCGGCTTTTTCTGGAGAAAAAACGACTAGAGACCTGTGTTTTACGTCTTTTTTGATGATGTCGGACAGGGTCCAACATCGGACCGGAAAGGGAAAATTGTAATGTCAAAACTGGTCCGACATAGGACTGCAAAGGGTTAAGCTACAGTATAACATCTAACAGTATATATGTAGAGTTAGAGTTGGGGTTTGGTTAGAGTTGAGGAAGGGAAAAGTGTTCCAAATTACAGGTGGTCAACATGCTTCTGATTGCTTTGTGAATATTGATAAACCTACAAAGGTGTTCACAACAATGACTCAGACTTGCCCCCAAATTAAAAATAAAAATATAAGTCATGGCTTTTAGCATGAGAAAAAGATTCATGTTACTTTATGCTGGTTAATTAGATGAAAGTTGTTGTGTTTTAACTTCTACTGTGACTATCCTGAGGTGTTCTGTACTGTGTGTGTCTGGATTTATTGGCTTCCAGTCCATTCTCTGCTGTTCCTGGAAGAAACATGAGCCACGTAATCATCTATAATTCTCCAGTTTGCTGAAAAGTATGACTTTTTTAATTAGCTGCCTAGCTCAGCTCCTGCCCACTCTTTGCAGCAGTGAGGGGGATGTTGTTTTATCTGTCTTGGTGAGTTGCAGCACTGTCGTGATCTTCATCTTCACATTTTCAGTGGAGGGGTGAAATTGTGCACACTTCAATTAATCAACCTTTATTTAATATAGAGCCTTTCACAGAAGCAATGCCTCAAAGCGCTTTACATGGCTAATACAGAAAATACAAGCAGGAAATACAATAATCACAGTAAATGAAAATACATGAGCAGGAGAGTAAATGCATAAATAATAGTTACAACAGAAGTAAATAAAAACAAGATAAATAAAACAATAATAATGCAATGGAATTAAATGCATAAATAAGTGCAAAAGGGAAGATGTTTCCAGTAGATGCACAAAGGTCAGTCTTACTTAATTGTTTTGAACCTAGCAACATTACTTCTGTTTTATCTGAGTTTAACAATAGGACGTTTTTTGACATCCATAACTTGTCAGTGAGGCATATAGTCAGAATTTTTACTACAATGTTCCTTTAGATGATAGGTTGTTGCAATGCCCTACATTTATAGCAACTTGACTTGGGCATAATAATGCCTAACAATATTCCTGGCTTTTATGCTTCTGGCATAGGAAAGCGTGATGATTAAAGCCAGACTCATCGCCTAACACTTTTAGTTTAATGTTATTGTGACTCTAGCTTATGGTTGTTACTGGCAATCACCCTGAATATGTTTCTCTGGTTAATCTCCATAAAGGATTGTGAAGCAATGGAATGCTTCAAAAAGGCCCTACCTCTTATTAACTTTCTTAACACTACTATACCCTAATTCAGGATATGCACATATTTCAAATACAACACTATAAACTGATGCATCCTGGTACAGTACCCATCTGTCAAATGGTCAGATTGCCGCTAGAGTTTGAACTACAATACGTCAAGGGTTTGAACACAGAACAGCATAATTGTTGTAATTGCTAATGGTGAAGTCCTTTGTTCTCCGAAGCAATAACTACATCCAATTATTTTGCTGACTTTTTACCTCAATATGAGACTAGCCTCAAGGAATATTACCTACAGCATGTTGGTAAAATTTTATGATCTTTAGTCCAATATCAGTACCTCCACTTGCTGTAGATGTAATTTACAAAGTTAAAAAGCAACTACAGATTCCGTTGAGTGGTGCCCAGTGAGTTAATATCACATTGTAATATAAATATTATCTTTTAGATGAATAGGACAGTGTGTTTCTCTGCAGTGAGTCATAAATTCAGTTTCCCTGCAGTGCACAGCATGTGCCCTGAATCAATACATCAGTTTGGTGTGTGTGATTGTGTCACTGGCATAGATGATCAGCAAAATGATGTTGCAAAAAAAAAATCTTGGAAGCCGTACCAATGCTACAGAATTTTTTTTTTCATTGCTTGATTTTATTTTTTATTTTACTAATGAGTAAGAGTTTCTCACTCATTAGGAAACCAACAGCTGCCAAGCTTTTGATCTGAGTTGGATTAGTCACTCCGCGTTCTCATTAAACACTACTTTAATGTTTACAGGTGAAGATGAGGGGAGGTGTGTGTGTCACCAAGATCTGTCTGTTTCTTCTTTAGTATACAGTAATTGGGTAAAAGTAATATGTGCTTCTTCTACCCACTAAATAAATATATTTTTGTGTGTATTTGCTTGGAGTAATTGTGTTCCAGTATTATTATTATCATCATAACCAATGCTACTATTACAGTCAGAACTCACATATCCGACCCTATACAATTTTGACTTCAGTGACGGTTAAAAGAGTGTGATGCATATCTGATTATTTCATTTTGGCCCATTCCAATCCCTGTCTGTTTTTCAGGGAACACAAAAAAGATACAATGTCAAAAATACATAGCTGAAGGGACTGTGTTTTAAAATAAGCAGGCTTCCATTTAGACATACTGTAGTTGGTTTTGTTGGTACAGTACTATATTTTCAACAGAAGAAGTGTTTTAATTCGGAACGATATGTGTCTGAAAATATCACTTGCCAAAAGAGACAACATGTGGACTGTAATACAGTTTATACCGGTACTTTTAAATCCAGTACATATTGTAGCAGTATGTAAAATTCCCTATTAACGACCCAACAGCAAAATTAAATCAAAATGTTACCCATGCACAGAACTGCGTAAAACTTAAAAAGCAATTTAGCAAAAAAACACAGTTTCCAGAATTAAAACAGTATCCAAAGTCAGTATTCAAACTTGCAGAATATAGTGTTCAATAAGGCCCTAATGTCACAGTTCACTTGCAAATGAAAATGCACGAAAGCAACTAAAGATCACAGATTTAAAAAATAAATAAATAATAATACATCACAGTATCTAAAACTGTTTAATGATGAACTGTTTTACATTACAGAAGCTGGTCTTTGTTATGTCTGTGTTTTTGATGTTTAGTGCTGACTGCATTCTAGCCAGCCACTGCTTAATCTGTTTTAGTTTCACAGCAGTTGCTGTTGAGTTACTGCTTGACGGCTGTCGTACTGCACAGCATGTTTTGAATTACTGCCGTAAGTTGGTTGAAGGTACAAAAGTCAGAGCGAGTGTATAAATACGTGGTTGTTGAAAGAAGCATCGTCTGTGCGTGTTTATGTACATAACATTTGGCAACGAGGATGGGATTTTTTGCTTACCCCACCACCTCCGTTTCTAGCGCTGCCTGGAGACACACCAGTTCCGTGGAATCGCTGGATTAAATCTTTGGAGACTTACCTAATCGCCATGCGCCTTGACTTGGTGGAAAACGCTCGGAAGCGGGCGATCCTTACACACTGCCTAGGAATGGAGGGTCAAAGGAGCTTTGCAACACTCAGCATGGTAGCCACTTATGCTGAAGCTACCAACGCACTCCAGGCTCACTTTGGATCTACTCAAAGCATCCTCCTTAAGCGGCTCCAGTTTAGACAGCGCTCGCAACAGCTGGGTGAGTCTGTTTCACAGTATATTTCATCACTATGTGAACTCGCAGCCCCATGCAAATTCGGTACTCTGTATGAAGAAATGATCCGTGACCAACTAATTGAAAAGACATCTAGTGCTCAGCAGAAAGAACCGTTATTATTAGAATCAGACGATCTGACTCTGACTAAAGCTTTTCAGATTGGTCTGCAGGTCGAGGCTGCTGTTAAAGGAGCACAACTGTTATCTGCTGCAGTTAAAACTGAAACTATAATCAAACACATCCATACAACCCTCAAGTGAATGGAGGAGTTAAGAGATTTAATGAATCTTTGAAAAATGGTATCTGTGCCTACCTAGTACAAGGCTGTAAGTTCAACACAGCTCTGCTGAAGACACTCCTACACTACAGAGTTACTAAACATACCACCACAGGGGCGTCTCCTGCTTTTCTTATGTTGGGCCGTGAGGCTACAGCTGCCACTAGATTGGCTTTGCCCTCCCAGTTCACCTCCTGCACCTCCTCTGACCAGAACTACAGTGACAAAATGTCAACTGGCAATGAAAGAAATGTTTGACAAAGTGCACAGGTGAAACCTCCACTGCTACAGGAACTGGATTGGGTTAGAATAAGGAAGCCTCGCCGCACCAACAAACTGCAACCCCGGTGGTCTTCACCGATGTGCATCACCACACGCTTGGGTGCAGCCATTCTTCAACTCCATGATGGATCTTGTTGGCATGCTAACAGGCTGAGGAAGGTCAGCCCGCCTACTACTTCTGAGGAGAGACCAGCCCTAACTCTTAGTAGTTTTCCTACCAATGACCATAACGGAGAAGAACTACGTGAGGCGACGTTTCCCTCTCCAGCCATGCCCCACATACAGCGTCCGATTAGGCTGCGCCACAGACCTAGGACTTTGATACTTCCTTTCACACTTGAACTGGGGAAGGGGTGGGAGAAATGTTATGTCTGTGCTTTGATGTTTAGTGCTGAATGCATTCTAGCCAGCCACTGTTTAATCTGTTTTGGTTTCACAGCAGTTGCTGCTTTACGGCTGTCGTACTGCACAGCATGTTTTGAGTCTAACTGCCATAAGTTGGTTCAAGGTACAAGAGTCAATATGAGAGAATAAATATGTGGTTGTTGACAGAAGTATCGTCTGTGATGTGATATATATATATATATATATATATATATATATATATATATATATATATATATATATATATATATATATATATATAGATGACACTCAGATATACGTCATGACTGACGTATATCTGAGTGTCGTATATCCGAGTGCTAGTATATGCAACTACCATTATCAAAATCTGCTGTATAAAAGAATCATTACAGCAGGGGGCTAGATTCTCCAAACTATTTAATCCAAATAGTCAACATTTTTTTTAAAGTTTAAGGATCTGTAGTTATATGCAATCTATACAATTATATTAATTATGCTCTTAGGGGTAATAGATAGCAATCAGAATAACAACATCATTAAAATAGTCATGTATAAAAGAAGTTCTGAAGTTAATAGGCTATTAAAGTTAAAAGGGCAGAACAGAAGAGGGTTACATATTTCAAAATACAGGACAACCAGCACCTGCTTCATAGTTTATAGTGTGAATTATTATACTTAGCTGTTAAATGTCATGTTGTTTGGAGTCACACACCCCTAATCAAACAACATAAAATAATGTACTTTGGGCCAGTTCTCAAAATCTTATCATCTGAGGAGACCAACAGTGTTGAAAAAAACAAAAAAACAAAAAATGTATATATTTACAAACAAGACACATCAGAAGCCATTGCATGTTTGAACTTTCCTTGTAATTTCCCTTGCCTTTGTTCTTCTAGGAGATAGCAGAAATGAATATACTGTGAACAGCTGCAGTCTGTCAAAAAGAGAATATGTATTAATTAAGCTGTTTTGACTCAAAATTATAAGATGATTTCAGAATTCAATGAAATATGCAGATGTGCGTGTGTGTGTGTGTTTTGTGTAGAATTATTATACTAAATAAAACCACCCTTGTTAAGAGAATTTACATAATGAAAAGCAGCAATCAAGAACACATGTAAAAAGGCACACTGTACAGAAACGTTTCATGATGCCTTTAGTTGTGTCTGTGAATCATGCCTGGAAAAGGGGTGGCATCCTATTAAATGTACTGTAGTATTCAAGACCACTTTTTAGCTTCCAAGCTTCTGTTGCTGAGCTCCAAATGTTGTTATGTGGCATTATTTGCAATCTTTGCAAACTTACCCTGTATCTCTACAGCTGCCTGAAATTGTCACTTTCCTTGATTTCCAACAGGTGTTTGTGCCAACAGAGCTCCCAACAATTCTCCCGTGTCTAGATATAAAAAGCATAGTTACAAAAACATACTAATACTGATAATATAATGCAGTTTCTGTGTCTCTTTTTGAAAACAGCACTGAGGTTTTTACAGTAATTACTATTATAATGTTTTCCTATGGTGCACTGTTTACAAATCACCCTGTAGATGTAAAAGTCTTCTTTATCTCTACTTAATCAATTGCTGAGAGTCAGTAACCTTTCCACAGTCACCAACTCACTATTTCAAAATAAGGAAAAACCTGTCAGATTTGACATGAATCTGACAGGTTTGGTATGTTTCTTTTGTTGTTGTTGCGAAGAACAGATGTGTTTAAAGGGACTCTGCATTAAAACGGCATGGATACATATTCCTGCTAGAAATTCCAGCAACTATGGCCGTGATTGGATTGGAACTAGATTTTACTGTCTTTTTATAGTTACATTCCTGTTAAAAAACAACTTGATTACTTTGACAGCACTGTCTGTAAGGTGTATTTGTGTAACACTACTCTGTTGCAAGAGAGGGTATCAAGTATGCACAGAATTTGTAATGGGATTATTTTGTCCTTGCAGGAAGCAATTTTTGGAACGTTTTAAACACAGGGATGTATCAATTAGGACGTTCCACTGGTTCTAAACTTGTAACTGCAGCTGCCTGAAATACCCCTTCCTTGTTTTTCCACAAACAGGTGTTTGTGCAAAAAGAGCCTCAGTTCTCTGGCTTCCTTACAATTCTCCTGTGTCTAGATATAAAATGTATGATTACAAAAACATGGCCCGTTTAAAAGAAAGGCATCCTAAAAAGTTAGCGGCATACTGTGACAGTACAATGCTTTTCCCTGTCCCTCTTTGAATACAGGTTTTATCTAAAACTCTAAAGCCTGCTTACTTGTTTGGCATGTCTTTATTTCTCACCTCAGTCTCTTTTTTTGTAAAGGCAGCAGATTCTGAGTCATGCCTATATTTGAAGCAGTTACTGCCTAACCTGTCACTTTATTCCCTAAACCCCCAGCAGATAATCAGATAATCTTTGCAAATCTAATTGTATGTGATTGCCCTGGATAAGGGCGTCTGCTTAGAAATTAATAATAATAATACAATACATGTAAATGCAATGTAGTTACCATTTTCCAACATTTACTACATGCATTAGAAACATAATTATGTGATTGTGAGAACAGAACCCCATACATTAACAAGACATATTTAAAGTTATTTCTGATCATATAATTTTGTTGTAAGCAAATGTATTAAATAATGTAACAAACATGAAAGTAGAATGTAGTTACAATGCAGCTAATTTACTGGTATATTGCTAAACATGCTTGATTAGGATATGCAGTGTGCACCCTCAATAATGTAATAGCCGTTGCTGGGTTCAGGTTGTTTGAAAATGTGTTCATATCTATGTTATTTTATATATTTGTTTGGGAACAAATAAAGAATACGTTTTGATTTAAACTGTCACACGGCTGGCTTAGTGGTGACGTCAGAACCAGAAGATAAATAACACACAGGACAGATGGAATGAAATGATGATGAAGACGCTTGCTTGCGCCGGTTTATTATAAATAAAAAGGTTTTAACAAAACACAGGACACGGCACTTGCTGCCAAAATAAACAGACAAACAAAACGAACAGACACTAACAAACAGGAACGAACACTAAACAAACACGTACTGTGCTGGTCCTCCAGCACCACGTAGCAATTGCTTATATTTTCCGTTTTATTTTCTCTCCTCACTCGCTCCCGTTCTTTCGCCCTGAACACACAACCCCGAGTGAGTAAAACGTGCATCTATATATACTGTTGTGGCGGGATTCAATTACTAATTAATTATTCACTTGAATCCCAGCACGTGAATTAATTATGTGCAACCTCATGCTCACATATTAAATACTTTAAATGCACGTGAAGTGCAATACCGTGCCTAAATACAATTATACATTTTAAATACTCATGCTGCACACACCCATTTATATCCCGTGTACCAACTACAATACACCAACATTAACACACGCAACATACAACATATAACACACAAATGCACACAGGGGCGGGGCACATTGCCACATAAACACACAAACAACATTATTTGATGCTATACATTTTACTTCAAATTCCTCTTTAACATTCTTAAAGCCAAATCAATCAATTTGCAGTACAAAACAAATACGGTCAGAGATGAATGAAAGCTATACTGGCACAGCCAAAATATTCCTAAAAACTACCCTTGAGGCTAATTCAACAATCCTAATGTGCTGACATGGCCCGTTACCCAAATCATTTAGCTTGGAAGTTATTGTTACGACAAAGGGACTTTTAAACAACTGGACCTTTTCCAGAACCCCATATTTTTTCATTGTTTATCAGCAATATGGATTGATAGAAATGTTACATGATGCAGCTGCTGCAGAGTATAAGAAAGCACCAGAATATAAAGCAATGTCTTCAATGCATTATTTTAAACAGAATTATTGTTATCCAGTCAGTTCAGGTATTTGAGTGTGCCATTGCCCATGCTCATAAGTCCTCAATGTCTATTATGTTAATTTTTCTGTGAAACTGTGATACAGCATACAGGCAAATTCATTTGAGAGTTTATCCCTGAGTGACTTTAATCTATGCCCCTATATCTATTAAACCTTTATCAATCCATCATCTTTATATCAGGCCTTAAGGTTTAGCAAACTGACAAGGAAATCAATGGGTTCTGCCTTACATAATGCAATGAACCCCAGAATTATGTTAATGTTAACATTAGTGAAAGTTCGGGGGGGCGTGATCCAGGGCTTTGCTCCTTCCTAATTTCACCTGCCTATCATCATTAACTCCCTATTTATACCTAATCACAGCTCAACTCTTTCTCTTGCGTTTTGCTTTTTCCTCCTCCTTCCTCCTCCCCCTCCTGACTTCTTTCATATGCTGCATGCGTCTGTGTCGGTCCCCTCTGGGGGGATAGTGAGTCTCACTTCCCTGACTTAGAGTTCCAGTAACTCTGCAGGTTCTTCGCGTGATCAGAGGGGGCGATTGGCCACACCATTTTTTTCGCAGCTCATGCGCTTTATCTTGCCTCAAGAAAGAAGGCTCTGTCTTACTTCCTCTTTCATCCTCCCGGGACGTGGCCATCATACTCTTAGTGCTTGAGTCCCATAACTAACAGTTATTTGTGTTCTTTCAGATTCTCTTTTCTTCCTTATGTCAAGGCTTCGTATGAGCCGTTCAGTCCTCTGAGGGTCGAACCCGGTCGGTAACTGGGACCCAATCGCGAGGCAACGTCTATAACGACTCTCCGAGAAGTCAGAGGACTCAGGGGCCCGGAGGCCATTAGGGCTGGCCTCGACTCCATAGGGAAGGCTCTCTCGGTTGGAGTCCGGCCCGTCCTTTTCTCTCTCCCTTGTCTAGAGGCTGAGCCTCCGATTCTAAGTTGCAAAAAGACCACCTTCCTCTTGCAGCCCTGGCTCCCGCCCCCTGAACTAGTGGTTGCCAGAAAACAATAGTTGGCAACTACACATACAACAAGTTTATTGGATGCGTTAATACTTTATAAAAAAAAAAAATAATAATTTCAGTTGCTGACACTGTACAAAGCCAGCAATGCCTGAAGATAGAAACAGCGCCCAGAGAATTGTTTATATTGATATGCAGAACCATGCAAGTGATGGCAAAGCAATGTAGAAGCTAGAGGGCACTGCTGTTGTTTTGTTCTTTATTTGTATGTTACTCACTGCCATAAATACTTCATTACTGTTTGAGGGTTTTTTAAATCATTTTTTATCACACACCCAAGTCAGTTGCCATCCTCAGCACCTTGTGGCATGTTTCCAAACCACAGACAACAACATCTGCCCTTCTGCCCTTCTGCCTTCCAGATTTTCAACCATACTGCTGCCTGTTGTAACTGCTGTTTATCCAGGTTTTCAAATATCATCTTTTGGATGTATCTCCAAAACAGAGATGGTTTTGAGAGAAACTTACAGCATTATTGAATATATATATATATATATATATATATATATATATATATATATATATATATATATATACAGCTCTGGAAAAATTAAGAGATCACTGCAAAATTATCAGTTTCTCTGGTTTTACTATTTATAGGTATGTGTTTGGGTAAAATGAACATTTTTGTTTTATTCTATAAACTACTGACAACATTTCTTCCAAATTCCAAATAAAAATATTGTCATTTAGAGCATTTATTTGCAGAAAATGACAACTGGTCAAAATAACAAAAGATGCAGTGTTGTCAGACCTCTAATAATGCAAAGAAAATAAGTTCATATTCATTTTTAAACAACACAATACTAATGTTTTAACTTAGGAAGAGTTCAGAAATCAATATTTGGTGGAATAACCTGATTTTCAAGCACAGCTTTCATGCCTTGGCATGCTCTCCACTAGTCTTTCACATTGATGTTGGGTGACTTTATGCCACTCCTGGCGCAAAAATTCAAGCAGCTCGGCTTTGTTTGATGGCTTGTGACCATCCATCTTCCTCTTGATCACATTCCAGAGGTTTTCAATGGGGTTCAGGTCTGGAGATTGGGCTGGCCATGACAGGGTCTTGATCTGGTGGTCCTCCATCCACACCTTGATTGACCTGGCTGTGTGGCATGGAGCATTGTCCTGCTGGAAAAACCAATCCTCAGAGTTGGGGAACATTGTCAGAGCAGAAGGAAGCAAGTTTTCTTCCAGGACAACCTTGTACTTGGCTTGATTCAAGCCAAAGCTTCCCGATTCCAGCCTTCCTGAAGCACCCCCAGATCATCACCGATCCTCCACCACATTTCACAGTGGGTGCGAGACACTGTGGCTTGTAGGCCTCTCCAGGTCTCCGTCTAACCATTAGGCGACCAGGTGTTGGGCAAAGCTGAAAATTGGACTCATCTGGGGGTGCTTCAGCAAGGCTGGAATCGGGCAGATTTGTCTTTGTGAAGGACGCATGAATCAAGCCAAGTACAAGGTTGTCCTGAAGAAAACTTGCTTCCTTCTGCTCTGACAATGTTCCCCAACTCTGAGGATTGGTTTTTCCAGCAGGACAATGCTCCATGCCACACAGCCAGGTCAATCAAGGTGTGGATAGAGGGCCACCAGATCAAGACCCTGTCATGGCCAGCCCAATCTCCAGACCTGAACCCCATTGAAAACCTCTGGAATGTGATCAAGAGGAAGATGGATGGTCACAAGCCATCAAACAAAGCCGAGCTGCTAGAATTTTTGCGCCAGGAGTGGCATAAAGTCACCCAACATCAATGTGAAAGACTGGTGGAGAGCATGCCAAGACGCATGAAAGCTGTGCTTGAAAATCAGGGTTATTCCACCAAATATTGATTTCTGAACTCATCCTAAGTTAAAACATTAGTATTGTGTTGTTTAAAAATGAATATGAACTTATTTTCTTTGCATTATTCGAGGTCTGACAACACTGCATCTTTTTTGTTATTTTGACCAGTTGTCATTTTCTGCAAATAAATGCTCTAAATGACAATATTTTTATTTGGAATTTGGGAGAAATGTTGTCAGTAGTTTATAGAATAAAACAAAAATGTTCATTTTACCCAAACACATACCTATAAATAGTAAAACCAGAGAAACTGATAATTTTGCAGTGGTCTCTTAATTTTTTCCAGAGCTGTATATATATATATATATATATGCAACAAGTTCGACAGGGCCCATATATGTCGAATATAATGGACTTCATGACGTTATGAAGCATGTCTGCTTACTACTTTGGGATTTTTTGCAGGTAATTGGTCACTCGGTATCATAGTTACAGCTGCACATCTGTACATCTGCACATCTGTGAGGTAGAGCAGTGATTTAGAATATGTGACAAGAGTCCAACTGTCCATATCCATCCAATATACAGACAGCTGGAACCTTGCTCGAATAATCACACTGCTTGTTTCATGTTCCATTACCAGCCCTGGATTATATATATATATATATATATATATATATATATATATATATATATATATATATATCAAGGCCGTAGCCAGATATTGATTTGTAGCCAGATAATGATTTATTTAGGGTCTTTTACACATTGCTTTGCCGAAAAATAAAATGCATTTCCAAGTCCTGCCTCTGTGCTCTTCAAAATCTTTTCTGTCTATTTACTTATGTCAAGTGAGTGATGTGAGTAGGCTACTGTCTTTATTTCAATTTAATATCACTATTTAAAATATATGTAGTTTCTTTTTTTTTGTCTGACGAATGTAGCTTTTAAATATGTTTTATGCCGACTCTGTTTTTATTATAAAGTGAAACTAGCCAATTAACTAAGACTTCTTTGTACCAGTAAATAATGTGCAGAATGAAGGCAGCGGAATAAAATGAATTGCTCTGCATTTTAAGTAGTGCTCTTATAATGCAAACACATAATTAATCATTGCAATTATTATTAATTTTATTTGACGAGTTTAGCAAGGGCAAAGTCTTTGTTTTATGAAACAGTTAGTGTTGTAGCTACAATCTCCAAGCAGGGAGGGTAAAGCGATCTTTACTGTGGTTTTAGGAATGCATAGGTAGAAAAATAGTTGAGCTAATTTTGTCATTATCATTTTTCCATGATTAAATTAAGAAACTGAGATGGTTTAATGACTAATTACAACATTAAAGACAGGCAGAGCGCTTAGAAATAAAACCAGAAAATATTTAGTATTTAGAAGCATTTTACTTTTGCATCTGAAGTGGGATACTTCAAGGCTTATTTCAGACAGTGTGTGATTGACACTGGTAGTTGAGTTGAGGGTTGTGTCGAGTTCATACGGTTGTGATTTGCAAGGAGCCTTGCAGCTGGCCAATCACATTAATAGAAGTAAAATGCATATTCATGAGTATAAGTCAGAACACAGCCAAACAGCCAATCAAATCGATTGGTTAGCTGAAAAGCTCGAGCTGCAACCCTCCGAACTACAGATTGGTTATGATGTTCTTCCAAGTCGCGCAGCTAATCTCTCCGTCTTGTCAACCCACTTGAGCTCATTGTATTGCTGAACGTGATTTAATGTCAGACAAAACTTTATGTATGCCAGCACTCTTGTCTTCTCGGTATTTGGATAATGACATCACTGTTGAAATTCAAGTTCAATAGATTAGGATTTAAAACTAAGGCCCGGACCAAATGAAAACTCTGACAACCCGCTAATCACACTTAACAAAACTGTATTTAATAGCGTTTTCTTTTTTTTGTAAGTATCTTATTTCTTCTACTCATAAAAAGAAAACACTATTAAATACAGTTTTGTAATTGTGATTAGCGGGTTGTCAAAGTTTTGATTTGGTCCGGGCCTAAGTATAGTGTCTACAACAAATATTCTGGCATTGCTACATTTTTTAATTTTCTTTTATATTGAATTTGAATGTTGCAAAGAAAAATCTACTTATCTGCTCTGTAAAAAACCACACAGGTCCTGCAAATTAGAACCTCAGGTAGTCAAAATCCCATAATGGTATCTTATTCAGAAAA
Source organism: Acipenser oxyrinchus oxyrinchus (assembly GCA_030684275.1). Lineage (NCBI taxonomy): Eukaryota > Metazoa > Chordata > Actinopteri > Acipenseriformes > Acipenseridae > Acipenser > Acipenser oxyrinchus. The sequence goes on along the minus strand of CM060257.1, from coordinate 46,831,614 downwards.
AACCTGTTAACTAAACTTTTCTATTTAAATAAACAACATATAATAATGTCCGCATATCTTTTTTCTTCCGTTATAAAAACTTTATATACACACACACATATAGTGGCATAATTGAAATATAAATATATATTTATTTCCAGGACCTCCATGTTAGTGACAGCAGCGGTTATTAAGGATAACACAGAAGGTCATTTGTTACCATAGTTTGTTTTTCTTTTTGACAGAATAGGCACGTTATCTTGTCTCACTATATTATTAAGGCAAGAAAAATAACTTTTTAGCCATTTAAGTGAGTTGCAATGAACAGATTTAAAACAATAATGACCCAATTTAAATAATTTAGCTCTGGGGTAAAGTAAGCAATATTAATGTATTTAAGAGATTGGTGTTCCTTTAAATCTGCAATTTAGGAAAGTTGTTATTATTTAAGACAGCCGCCCTAGAATAATTATTTCATGAAGGTTTGTCATGATAGAATAAGCATGGGGAAAACTACAAAAATGCCATGCAACTTTACTATGGCAAACTCTTGCAAGGTGCAGTGGAACCCCACTGTAAAGACATAGAACAGACCACTGCCCAGAGTCCAGACCTAAACCCACAGGTCAACGTGGCCAGGAATGTCATTTCAGTAGAATATGTCTTGTCATTCTGCAAAGTCTCACAATTTCTGTAACAAGCTTAAATCTGTAACTCGACACCTAGCCAGTTACAGATTCTCAAAATTATGAATTGGTAAGAAATCTTGGTAAATGCAATGTTTGCTTTTTGTCATTAGCACTCTTTGCTCCCATCACTTTGCTATGAGTTTCCCTGAATCTGAAGCAAATCATTCAGCTATTCAGATAATGCACTATTTGCCGTGAATCTCAATACAAAATTGTGTTCTAGCTTAGCTCTGTTTTCTATTCCTTTTGGTTTTTATAAAGTTGCTCCTTTTGTTCCACTCAGTTGCCATTGAATTTTGAATTTTGCAAAGATAGACTTGATATACTACATGAGCATTTATTTTCTAAGGAGCTCACTTATTTTGGGGATAGAAACAGTTAAACCCAGGCAATGGCCTGTGTTCCTATTCAGCTCTACATTTCACTTGGTGGATAGAGCATCACTTGCATATATTTTTTCTTCTTCTTTTTTTTCCTGAGAAAGTGTAATAAGATGACATATTGCTATCAGCAATGTTCCCCCTGTGATCTGATCAGTTCTGACACAGCAGAGCTCAGCAGCTTTCTCTTTAGCTGTTCAAACCTGTTTGACATCTGAAACTTGTCAGTGAGGCGGAGAAGAAAGTTTGGCATTCGGCATGCCTGTCTAAACTAGGACTGGGATTAGTTTTCATTACTTTAGTATTCGTGTTTGCTGAAAAACACATGAAAGCTTTAAGGGACATAGTCACAGAATAAAGTCACTTCCTCAGGTCGTAAAATATAAGGCTTTGAAGACTGCTACGACATGGGAAAACTCATTGTTGATTTTCCTGAAATTCCAGAAAATCCCAGAACAGTCCCATGTTGGCATGGAGTGGATAGATCAGAGCTCTGAGCATGTAACTCTGTGTTTCAAAAGCTGCAGATTCCCTGCAAGAAAACGGAAAGATGATCTTGTTATTGGGTTTGTGGCTGGTGAGGCAGGGGGCAGGGGAGGGATGAAAGTATAGCTTGCCAAATTGTCCTTACTTCTTTGTAAAACAAAGTAGCAGTGTGTGCACTCTGAGAGATTTGGTTTTGATTACCTTGTGTTTGTAGAAATTGTGTTGAGCCTCTGGATTTCGCCAAAAAAACACTGAGCTTTGTGAAAGAGCTTTAGTGTCTGAACCACCTGCCAACATCCAAATCAGAACCCCAGCCCCCACCTCCCCACCTCTCTCTCTCTCTCTCTCTTTCTCCCTGCAAGCAATCACATGGACCTCCTGGCTCTAGAGCATTCATCCCTTACTTGGTGCTTTCAAAAAGTTTTTAACTATAGCCCTGGAGCACTGCTGCAACTCAGGAGCTGATGGGACTAGCAGCAGTACTGCTGCAGGGACTTCTCGAGCCCGCCCCACTGTTTCATTTGACTTTTGCCCAGCCTTTAACAGCCTCCTGAGTAACGGGATCCTAGTGATTATGTTCTCCACGGTGAATAGAGGGCATTGTTTGGCTTTTCTCAGTCTTTCCCTGTTTGGCTTGGTCGGGATGCAGTTGGATGTTACCCATGGGAGCCCGACGGAAGATGAGGATTACTATATGCAGGAAATTATTAACCGGGAGCATTACTATTCCTTACGGGAGGCAGAAGAGCCTTATTCCGAGTCACCTGTAGCGGCACAACCTTTGGAAGAGGAGCGCTCCAAACCCAGTAAGAAAGAGGTAAAAGCCAAAAAGGAGAAGGGAAAAGAGACAGATAAGGCAGTCACTAATGCAAAAACAGGTAACTTTTTAAAATTGCACCTTATTTCAATATACTTATGATGAGGCTGAATGTGAATGCTGTCGCTTGGTGACAGATTAGGATGTTTTTTGTAGCTGTTTAATGGTTAAGGTTAGGAATAGGTTAATTCTAGGATTATCCAGGTAATTCAAGGATCAAGTAGAATTAGATTCATATTTCTCTCATTAATCAGTTTTGTGCTAGATAACCAATGTCAGACATTAACAGTAACACATATGTTAATATTCAGGGTTGTGATTGGTTATGCTGCTCTGAAGGTAATTGTTAAAGGCCATATTGGCATAAGGGAAAAAAATACGTCCTCCATATTCCACTGACAATTTTTTACAGGCTTTACAAATTGAACCTCCTCTTTTTTATACAAAAATGTTTAGCTACTCAAATGATTACATTAAGGCTTATGGGGGCAAAAGAAAACAGGAAGTAAATCCAAGATTACTTCAGCATTGCATAGTCTAAGGTCCAGCCTAATCAATTTTTCCTCACAGGTGGTCTTTTTTTGCAGTGAATTTCCATTACGCTTTATGTAAAGGATAAAGTGGTGACAGTAGGCAGAGGAGTTCATATATAGGGTGGTCTTAAGAGAAGGATTTACTGTAGTTTAGAATTTGTGACCTTAGATTAGTTACCAGAACTATACCTTTTTGTAAAATGCAGTTGCTATACTATGCACATTGTTTGCAACTTGCTATATACGGTTTGAGGTAGATGCACAAGAGATGGACATATATTCAAAGCACAGGCTTCCTTAATAGTGGAGACTAATACCGCTCAGAGTATTACAAATATGATATCCAGGATGGAGGCAGTTCCTGGAAAGAATATTGAAAACAGCTGAACCCACAGTAACAGGCTTGCTCAGACATCTGCACATACTTCATACATCTTAATGCATGCAGACAATACAGTGGAGAATAATGCCTCCGGAAGGGCTTCCATGGGGCAGCTTTTGCTTTACTATGAAAGAAACACTAATCATACTAATCAAAAAGGCCAACAAGATGCTCAGATATATTGTGAGAAGTGTTGAATTTAAATAAAGGGAAGTAATGTTAAAACTTTATAATGCATTAGTAAGACCTCACCTAGAATATTGTGTTCAGTTCTGGTCACCTCGTTACAAAAAGGATATTGCTGGTCTAGAAAGAGTGCAAAGAAGAGCAACCAGAATTATCCCGGGTTTAAAAGGCATGTTGTATGCAGACAGGCTAAAAGAATTGAATTTATTCCGTCTTGAACAAAGAAGACTACGCGGCGATCTGATTCAAACATTCAAAATCCTAAAAGGAATAGACAATGTCGACCCAGGGGACTTCTTTGACCTGAAAAAAGAAAGAAGGACCAGGGGTCACAAATGGAGATTAGATAAAGGCGCATTCAGAACAGAAAATAGGAGGCACTTTTTTAGACAGAGAATTGTGAGGGTCTGGAACCAACTCCCCAGTAATGTGTTGAAGCTGACACCCTGGGATCCTTCAAGAAGCTGCTTGATGAGATTCTGGGATCAATAAGCTACTAACAACCAAACGAGCAAGTTGGGCTGAATGGCCTCCTCTCGTTTGTAAATTTTCTTATGTTCTTATGTTCTTATACAGGTGAAGACTATTACTTAATGTATTCCTCTGTATTACAGCACCTGAATGTCACAAATTGTATTTTAAAATATAACTGCATTTTATAGTATGCCTAATGGTGCTGAGTTTTATAAAATGGCATCAAAGGGTGTATATATAGTGACAAATTACTTAAAGAGTAGTGGGGTTCCAAAAAGTATAGCGTTATACTAAGCTCTTATCAAAATGGCTGCTCTAGTGCACTGGGATTTGAGATCTGTCCTCTAAATCACTGCAGGAAGAGCAAAAAAAACCAAAACATAATAACAAGTGCTCTGGCTTTTCAGTTCAGTACCACATCATGGATCGTTATTGCTGTGTTACCTGTTTGACAATGTGGGCAATAATCCTTACACTATCAATGCACTAGAGCGGCCATTTTGAAAAGAGCTTTGAAACACACTTTAAGGTTATAAGTGTAAAAAGTTAGTAAAAATGTTAAATGAAAAGAAAAATTACAGGCATGTTATTTAAACAGTTGTAACAACAGCTGGGGACGTGTAACGCTAGATTTTTCGGAACCCCGCTACTTACTCTTTAATGAATTTCAAAGCTATTTATTAAGACTTCCATGTGTTTTGCATTGCATTGGATCAAGCTTACCTTTTCTGCTAATGAAAGTACCAGTAATGGTTTATTTTCAATTGCATTATTAACAACTTAATATTAACTAGTTAGTAATTCATATTTAAACAATTTTCAGCATCATTATGGTAGCAGTTTTGTATAGTTCAATGGCTGCTCCGTGTAACTCTCTGGGAAATGGTTAGATAGATAGACTGGGCTGAAGGGTGATATCAACCAGGTGTTCTACAGATACCTCTTACTCAGCTAAAGAAATCCTTTGGAGTTCTACATATGTGATAAAGACTGGATACTGGATGTTTTATATATAAGAACAAGAGGAGGCTATTTGGCCCATCAATGTTTGTCTGGTTCCAGTAGCTGATTGATTTCAAAACTTTGCGAAGTTGGGTCTTAAAGGCTCCCAGTGATTCAGCATCCATATCATGACTATGTAGCCCATTCCAAACCCTCACCACTCTCTGTGTAGGGATATGTCCCCAATCCTCCGTCTTAGGTCTAGTACAAGGTTAAATCTCAAGTCCATTTTGCCACCAGTAACAGGGTCTGTGTAATGACACTGAAGTACAATAGTTTTGCAGAACACAAAAAAATACTTTTCCATGAGCCAATTTATATTTGTATGGCAGCAAGTACATTCAGCAATTCCACCACGCTCCACAAGTTAACACTGCAATCCCCTTAATCTGACAATTGACAGCTGCTGCAATTATAGAACTGAAAAACAATATAAAAATAATGTATTTATTTTCAAAGAAAGACGATCTTATTATGAAGAAAGTGCAACGGAAAAGGCAAATTTGCTGAGAGGAATACAATTTATATATATATATATATATATATATATATATATATATATATATATATATATATATATATATATATATATATATATAAACCAAGCAGGAAACAGCTTGGATGCAGTAAGGGACAGATACATAAATAGTTTCTTGTTAGTCCTTTAGCACTTGCTATAATAGTGCTTTGTACAAGACAGTATATCTTATACAGCCTACCACAGTGGTTCTCAACCCTGATCCTGGGGACCCACTGTGTCTACTGGTTTTCATTCCAACTGAGCTCTCAATTACTTAATTGAACCGATCATTTGCTTAATTAGACCTTTTTAATTGTTTTGGCTCTTAAACAGTTGCAGAGTTCAAGTTACTTATAAAATGTTATAGCTAAGTATTACCCCACTGGAAACGATAGTGGGCTACACAGTAACATATCTAAAATATCTGCATATTTTATGAGGCAGTTTTTATTTATTTTACTGGGTAAAGGGTCAAAAACAGTGTTGCAAGGTTATAAATTGAACAATAAAACAACCATGGCACTGTGATCAGCAATAATACATTCTGCAAAGGCTTATAATTTCAGAAATATATTTAAATCCTGTGCAGCAGTACAGCTGAAAGATTTGCAGAGCACGTAGGTCAATTAATTGTCTTACCCTTGGTTACACAGCTGTCTACAATGATTACATTTAGATTCATTTTGTTGTGGACTCGGAACGCTTGTGTGAAGGTCCTGTCAATTGGAGGGTCAATTAAGACACAATAAAATGTATCCAGGATTACACAGGTACACGCTACCTTTCCAGACTAAAGAGACAGAAAGGCCCAAGGCTTATTGCTGAAATTAATTCAAGTTAGTTTCGACTTGTGTGAAATCTGTGTGCTTACAAGTCTGCATGGAATAATTATGGTTCACATGTACATTTACTTCACAAAAGGCCAATTTTCTCTTCTGGTTGGCTTCTATCTCAATTAAAATAAATAAATGAATAAATAAATAAAACCTTTGTGCATGACATAAAGACATACAGGCCCAGTAACACTGTTCGTTTCAATTACAGTTAAAAGTGGGAACAAAAAAAATGAAAAGAACAAAAAGGGCAAATGGAAAAGCCCCAATGGCAGCCAGGAAGGAGAGGTCCACTATGAAGCTGTCAGAGAGGGTGAGTAAAGAGCGACTCTCTGTGTTTGTGAGTACTGTAATTTGGTTCATAATTTAAACACTGTGTGTTGGGTGTCTCCTATTGCTGAAACCTGCTTTGCTCATTACAGTACATGCCAACAGTTTTGTAGGTTCTTTCAGTTGAGATTATACTGCATGTGTCTCTGAGTGTTTAGAGGAATAGGAGACCTTGATCTTAAAGCTTTACTCCATGTTCTTTACTAAAGACATAACCTTATTCTTCACGTTTACAATAACTCCAGATTGCTGAAGCCTCACCTTAAAATCATAATCATAATGATATCCCTACTCCTGACTGTCTCTAACCCTCAACCTATCCCTAATAAAAAAAAAAAAACACCCTGCCACTAACTGTACTCCTAACCTAAATCTTAAAATAACTTTTAGACAAACTTTAGCAACTTGTCTTCACATTCTCATTTGAGAAACCTAATGTTCACCTTAAGGACTACCTCCTTATGCATGCAGTTATTAAACATGATCTCAAATGTAGTGGCAATTGTTATGTCTGTAAAAAATATATATAGTATTATTTATTTTCAGGACTGGTTGTCAGCTTGTTACTATGTTACTATTCTCGAAATGTATTTTTTGGATAAGGGCGTCTGCTAAGAAATAAATAATGATAATAATAATAATAATAATAATAATAATAATAATAATAATAATACCGTGTCTTTGGTTTTGCATTTTTAGGCTTTTAGTTGCTAACCGAAGCTGTTGTCATTGAATTAATGACAAATGTTCAGACAGCAGATGCAGTTCTTCCACTCATCTGAGCTAGCTATTTTTGAAGCTCATAATTAATGACTATGTGATTAATGTTTGCAAGCCGAACAAACAAACAAAAGGAAAAAAGTAATAGGTTTTCCAGATGGAAAAGCAACTAGGTCCTCCACGTATATCATTATGTCCTTTCTGGAAGTTATCAGACAAATGGAAAGCAGGGTAATCAAGTGGAGAAAATGTGTACAGCTGTTTCTAATTTGATTAAAAACAATGAAAAGCATTTCCTTGTTTGGGGTTTGCAGTAAAACACTGAATTGAGCGCATTCTAAGGCTTTTAAAGTTGCCAAGATGTTTCAAGCCTTAGGTCTTCGGTTTAGACAATGGTTGTATCGAGAAGCTTACTCTTTTTGACAGCCGTAAGTTCCCAGTGAAAGGTGTTTACCATGCAAATGGCCCTGCACTGGCCTTGAAAGCACATATGATCCCTGTGAGAGTACAGACATTGGATTTTATTCAATATATTTGTTGTTATTTATTTATTTATTTATTTATTTATGTATTTATTAAAACCAAAATTCGTCTAGGACAATTGGAAGCTGCTAGAGACTGGAAAATGCTGGCTGATGTTGGATAACGGCTTATTTTCCCACCTGAGATTGCCACCACTAACCTTTGACCTGATATTGTCTTGTGGTCTGGATCAGTTAACAGTTCCATGCGAGGATGCTGTGGATGAGGCGTATGAAAGGAAGAAACTTCGATACGCTCAACTAGCTGCTGAAACGGAACAGCGAGGATGGAGAGTCTAGGTTTACCCAGTGGAGGTGGGTTGTTGAGGATTTGTGGCACACTCCACAACCCGGTTTCTCAGAGAAATCGGATTGAGTGGTCAAGAGTTGCTACGGATAGTGAAGAACCTCTGAAGCAGCAGAGAGGAGCAACAACTGGCTGTGGTTGAGACGAAAAGATTGTAGTTGGGGACCTCAAGCACAGTAGAAAGAAAGCAATGGCGATGGAAAGGAAGGTAAGTAAGCTGGGCTTAGCTGAGTGGGGGACGGAGGGGGATGATGGTGGGGCACCAGAATCACTGTCGAGCCCTCTTACGGTGTCGTGGGCTAGTCGACAAAACACCAAGGATGGAAGGTGCCCACTTGAAGACCCCAGAGAACTATCCTACTCAACTCAGTCCAGACGGTTGTCATGCTGATGCGCTAGGGTGGCCACACTGTGGTTGATCCCTGGAACCAGCATTGCAGCCGTTGTGTGCCGATGCGCCAGGGAGGCAAAATAGGCTGATCCCTGGAGATAGCATTACACTTCAGTCATCAACACCAGGCAGAAGGATAGCTTCATCATCAGATGGAAGAAAACACAGATGGATCACATTAGTTTACAGTAAAAGAAGCTATGTCTTAGTTGGTGCTTATTTTGGTGAGAGCTGAGTCCAATATCAGCATGACGTTTTAACACCTACTCTCATGTAATGGAAATCATAAAGATCTGGATACGTCCAGTGACTGCTGTGAATAGTGCAGCTGGCGACGAAGGAAAGACCTTGTGACAGCCTGGAGAGACAGCTAGCAGGAGGAAATAGACCCCATTGGGGCTGGCAGGGGTTAGTCACCCAAGCTGGCAGTATCCAGCTATGTGTTCTCAAATGGAACAGGATGCTGGAGACACCCATCCAAGGCTTCTAAGAAACTAAACAGAAAAATACACCTAGAGTCTGCAAGAGTGGGGGCGGAAGATGACTCAAGGTTTGACAACATTTAATGACTTAGGAAAGGAAACGGATATGAGAGCGGAGAGTACTTTGCAAAGGACTAGCTCAAGAGCTGCAGTTAGCAAAGACATGGAGCTTCAGGTTTGTGTCTGTGGCTGGAATAAAGTGACAACGGTTAGGGGTTTGAAGATTCATCAAGGGAGAATGAAATGCTTGAGGGAGAAGTTACAAGGCCCTTGCATTGATCAGTACTTTTTACAAAGTCACTCAAGTTAGTCGAATGTAATCCAGAGACAGGAAGCAAAACACAGTTCGCAGGATATCAGCACTCCTGTCATAGATGAGAAGAGGACTTGCATAAACACAACTAGTGATGAACCTAATGATCCTTGTAAACCCGGTCAGATGAACCAGTGTAAGAGAGAAAAGAACCTCAATGGGCAGAAGCCTGGAGTTAAATGGCCAAGAGCTTCTGAGAAAACAACATGGGACACAGTAAACATGGATCCCTGTTTTGCGTTGGAAAGGTTAGCTGGAACAGTCGAAAAGAAGCTGGATAAATTTGGGGATACCATCTACGCATATGGAAGTGAGAAGTTTGGAGTTGAAAAAAGCAGAAAGTACAAACTATTCCTGTAAAGTCTAGACGGCAGGAGATTGATCTCTTAGTTAGAGAAAGGAGGCAGCTGAGGAAGCAATGGAGGAGAGCAGAACAAAGTCAGAAGTAGGCACTCAATCTATTATAAAGGGTCATAAAAGATAAGCTTGCAACATAGTGCAGAGCTGAGCGCCTACGGAAACGCTGCAAAAAGAAGGAGCGTGCGAGAACTAACTTTTATAAAGACCCATTCAAATTTGCAAAGAAATTATTCACCAGCGAGACAAATGGCATACTAAAAGCAACATAGCTGGAGAGATATCTCGAGGAAACACACACAGATTCAAAAATTCCTTTGGACATCCCACCTATCAATCTGCCAGAATACCAAACGGAGGACTGCAGTATAGTAACTGGAACGATTGTATTGATCGCTTCCCTTGTGCTGAGATATCATGCTGGTGCAATAGCAGTGATATTGATTTTCTGTCTACTGCTTAGAAATACTCTGTGTCATGTAGCAGCGCTGAATGACAGCCTTTACATAGCTCCCTGCTCTACAACCAGGGAGAATATTGAACAGGAATATCCTTCATCTCCCAGTTAAATGACCACTGAAAGGACTGGTGTCCTGTAGCTCATTAAGAGTGCTTCAGATTTCTCTCCGCCGCTGAGATTGTTAATCATAAATCGGTACTTTGCAGACAGATTGCGTAATTGTTGTTTCTGGTTTGGTTTGGTTTGGTTAGGAGGCTGTGTGGTCCAGTGGTTAAAGGGCTTGTAACCAGGAGGTCCCCGGTTCAAATCCCACCTCAACCACTGACTCATTGTGTGACCCTGAGCAAGTCACTTCACCTCCTTGTGCTCCGTCTTTTGGGTGAGACATAATTGTAAGTGTCTCTGCAGCTGATGCATAGTTCACACACCCTAGTCTCTGTAAGTCGCCTTGGGTAAAGGCGTCTGCTAAATAAGCAAATAATAATAATAATAACATGGCTCGGTCGGGTTTGTTTAATATGAGAAGGATATTCAATGACATACACTAACTGCTCATAATTCATGAAAAACTTTTGTGACCTGATCTATAGTGTGCACTTTGTTCCACTTTCATATCAAGAGAGTTTCTGTGATCATGTTGTCAGTGATTTTTAAAAATCTGTGCAACACAACTGACATTTTTCCAATGTCTGCAATTAGAATCTTCCCCTGTTCTTAATCATGCTCCATTCCTCAAAAACATGTAACAGAGTGGTCATTGATTTTCTTGAGGCGGTTTGGAATACAGATGCTCAAACTTGCTGGGATTAATCTACGACTGGGATCTTTGAAGCTACATTCCAAACCTTGTCTTCTATTCATTTAAGGCCTCCCAACAAACAGCTGCAATATATGAACATCATTAATCACAACTGTTGGTGACAATTGAAGTTTTTTGTTGTTTCTTTGTTTTGTTCCGGATCTTTGTTTCTTTCTTTTCTATAAATACTAATGATGTGATGTCTACAGTCTTTTGGTAGGAGAGAACTTTCAGTGCTAATATTTTCATTGGCAGTGATGGGAAACAACAGACAACCTCCACGTGAGGTTGTGGGGAAAACATTCTGAAGTACCCAAATTAATGAGGCCTTTCTTGAGCATTTGCAATGAAGTCAAGTTCCTTTCTGTCTCAAACACACACTGGGGCTGTTCATTTGGAGGACTTTTTAATCAACAGCAAATTAAGAATATGTTTTTTGCAGCTATCTTTAGTTATTTTTGCACTGATACACGGTCGTCTTTCTAAATCTGAACCACTTTATAGTGCCACGCAATAATTGTTTTCCTCCTTTGAGATCTGGGATTTTAATTAAAAATGATCTCTCTTACATGATTTATTTTCAAATGAACATACATACTGTATATTTAAAAAAAAGAGATATATTATAAAATATGATAACAATACCCATGTATCTGGTCCAATGATGTATTATCTTAAACCACTCCCATGAGTTACAGGATAATTAGCAAGTAATGAAGAAGAAAGTATGAAAGTGCATTATTTCCATGATTTCATACAAGCATAGCTGGCAGTAGGTGTATTCAGTGTTTAGGGAAAAATAAGCATTAAAGTCAACTAGATAAAAAAAAGAAAATAAAGTAATTCCTCTTTGTTAACTGCTGTCTGCTTACTTACCCAAAGGAATGCATTCCACAATAAATGTACTTTCCAAAAAACATCTGTTCTGCTAGAGTACGCTGTAAATGTAGAAAGTGTGCTCAGTGTCCACAACAAATATGTTAGAGATCATTTTTGTCGGATATATAAAATGATCCTGGAATGTTTTCGTTTTTACTCACAGAGATGCCCAGGATATTGTAAAGGAACAGATCTAACTCTGCAATCTAATTGGATCGTTTTTTCTGCAGTTGACCCTTTTGTGCCCCCTTATACACCACCACACCAAACCCCACCACACCACACCACACCATCAATACCGTACCATTGTTTTTCTTAATATTAAACAGATTGGGCAGGTATGCCAAGTCTCACTCATTTGTAATGAGCCTCACTCATTTTAGGAACTTTTCAGCCTCAATTTTAGCAGTCTCACTCATAAAAGAAATGGAAACGATAATGCATTTGAACCGAATATTCACAAATCCTACTCTAGGTTTATTCAAACCTCACTCATTTGAATGATCTGACCTTTGTATCTCTGTTGAGGTGATATGTTTAACAAGATAAATGGCCTTAAAATTATAATTTATCTTTTTTTTTTTAAAAGCTCAGACTGCATCCTAAATAGATTTGTTATTGTTGTTTTTCATTGTAATGCTAATGTTTTGACAGTGTGCCCTCCTATGGGCCTGGAATCCTTGGGGATTGATGACTTCCAGCTGCACGCCTCAACAGTCAAACGGTACGGCTTGGGAGCCCAGCGGGGGAGGCTTAATATTCAGGTAAAAAAAAAAAAAACACTTTACTTCCTGCAAAAAAGAAAACACGCTGTTATACACCTTTATTCCATGTGAGCTGAGGGACAAATGCATTCTTCAAACAAGCATATACTTTGTAACACATGTCCGAAATTGTGATGTATTTTACCTCTTATATATTCCTAATGCTGGCTATTGTTGTCATACTAAATATATTGTAGACTATTATATCTTACTTTTAGTAACTTGTTATCATTTTTATAAAAAAAAGTATGATAAAATAAAAATGGCAGCTGAACAGACCTCTACATCCTTATTTTGCAGCATTTGGTACTTGAGTTTTTCTTACACCACAACTACATTTAGAACAATTATTTAGATATACTGTATAGGAACAGTGCAGGATTTAAGTTCTTAAATGCGCTCTATAATTACAATACTACCTGCTGCCAGTCGACAAAAAATGGTATTTAGAACAATTGACAATTAATTAGTTACCTACTATTAAAGAGAAACTTCCAGAATGTAAACTATGCGAAGTTTCAGACAGGAAACCATCACAAAAAGTCAAGCAGACATTGGACCAAAGCAGACATTGGTAAGTCCTAACAACAGTATTCAAGCCAGGTAAATGTGCAGTCTGTGCCAGGCTATTGAGTTGACCTACACATTTCGTCCTTACCAGGGGGTGTTGGCAGTCAAACTGCCCCACTGCCTATCTCTCAGTCAGGTGGAGAGATGTCAATGCAAATTTAGAGGCAGCGTCGAGTCTACCATAAAAATAAGCAAGAATAAAAAATGATGTAATAAATGCTTATGAAATGATGTTCTATAAATAAATGTTCTGCAAGTAAATACTTTATGTTGTCATCTCCACTCTGTTCTTTCAACCCAACATTGTTTTGGCTAAGAATACATGCAGTTGGGATTTTTCAGTAGAATCTGTACTGTTCTTTCAGAAAACATTATATTTACAACATAAATAGCTGGACACATGAAGTTTTTTTTCTTCTTTTTTTCTAATTAAAAATACTACCCCTGAAATATGTTTTGTGAGATCTCACCTTTTCAGTGTAAGAGCCTGTTATTCACATGCAGGGTTCTCACCAGCGCTGTTGAGCGTAACGGGCCGTTACGTTGTTACCTGGAAAAATGACGCTGTATTCAGGCCCTTACGCTATGTTTTCAGTTTGCGTAACAGCCACAAAATAAAAATAATCCTGTGAAACACTGTTGATTATTCCTTTATGTGAGAAATTGGTTTGCTTAAAATACTTGTTTCAGCTCTCAATACTCTTCGATGGGTTGGTTGTGACAGCATGTTCTTTAGTTTGGTGCATGTAATGTATGCGACATGGAGACGAGATTAAACTTCACTGAACTTTATTAGCACATTCCCCCTGGTTGACGGATGAGACTAGATCCTGGGTGCACCCCTGATACACAGCCCTGTAACAACAACCAACACCACTGCCGGTCTTTATTATTATACCATAACTATGTTTCCTCTTAAGACTTTCATTTAGTTAGCCACTGTGGCTAAAGTAACTTAACATTTTTTAACCACAAAGGAAAAATTTAAGCAGCTTTAGTTACACAAGATCATTCTAATGTGATTAATAACATTAGTAGGATTGTACAGCCACTACTGTGTTTAAAAAAACGTTGTTTTTTTTTACCGTGTTCTTTCACCTGTGACTACTGACAGTAATATTGCACCGATTCTGACATTAAAACTCAATAAATCATAGTGAGATGAATCCGTCTTTTTTAAATTAATAAATGTGTTTATTATTTTATTAAATTATTCCTCTTTCGAATCTACTCTGTTACTATTTCCAAAATATATTTCAACACATTTTAAAGAAATAGCAAACAACGGGGGAAAAACAAACAAACAAACAAAAAAAACTTAGCTGTGATCTGGCTTGCCATCTGTGAAAATGTTCTTTCAGAACCAGAGGTTATGTTTGAAACCATGACTGCTTCACCTCCCTGTGACTAGTATCACGGTCATATTTTAGTTGGGTGACTGGTATTCCTTGGGCTACATCTTTCGGAACATGATTCTGGTAATTGGTCAGTACAATTTGTTTTATAACATTTTTTCTGTTGGATGCCATGTGGTTTTTTTGTTTGTTGTTTGTTGTTTTTGTTTTTTTACAAGCAGCGCCGTCTGCTGACTGTTTCTAATTAGAGCCTCTGTCCTCCCGCCAAACACAACGTTTAAGAACATAAGAACATAAGAACGTTTACAAACGAGAGGAGGCCATTCGGCCCATCTTGATCGTTTGGTTGTTAGTAGCTTATTGATCCCAGAATCTCATCAACAGCTTCTTGAAGGATCCCAGGGTGTCAGCTTCAACAACATTACTGGGGAGTTGGTTCCAGACCCTCACAATTCTCTGTGTAAAAAAGTGCCTCCTATTTTCCGTTCTGAATGCCCCTTTATCTAATCTCCATTTGTGACGCCTGGTCCTTATTTCTTTTTTCAGGTCGAAAAAGTCCCCTGGGTCAACATTGTCAATACCTTTTATTATTTTGAATGCTTGAATCAGATCACCGCGTAGTCTTCTTTGTTCAAGACTGAATAGATTCAATTCTTTTAGTCTGTCTGCATATGACATGCCTTTTAACCCCGGGATAATTCTACTAGCTCTTCTTTGCACTCTTTCTAGAGCAGCAATATCCTTATTGTAACGAGATGACCAGAACTGAACACAATATTCTAGATGAGGTCTTACTAACGCATTGTGGCATGCATATGTAACATGGTCAAGCTAAAGAGCTTTAATTTGGCAAAATTAAATCAAACTAAACAGTCTGTATTGATTAATCTACCAGCAGACGTTGAATGTGCTGGCAGTCTTACACAAGTACATTTTTCAAAGCCTTCGCCACCGTGTCGAACTTCTGGAAAAATAGTTGAGCCACAAGGGAAAACGTTTCGCTTGTGGCGACCGGCTAGCGGGAACGTAGCAGAACAAGCTGGGTTAAAGAAATAAATCGTTCAGACGAAGAACATTAATGTGTATTCCAAACATTTTTGAGATATTAAATCTTTTTTATTTCAAGGTCTTTAGAAAAAAATCCAAAGTTTCACAATTTTATAATAATCCTTTTGTATGACTTCGGTTTCCCATAGATAGATTTTCATATAGTATGTAGGTTTTAAAATGTAAAATGTGGGACACAGTACATGTCCAGATTTACTTGTGAAATGTTTATGTTGTATATTCCTTAACTATGGAACAACAGTGACAAACGGGTTTTCCACTTATTCTTGCAAGCACACGTGTGATCAAGTGTAAGTTATGTCTTTTATGGTGCAACAACCATACCAGAACAACGACAACAAAAGCAAAACTCCAGAATCACATGATCACAGTGAAGTTTATTAAAATATTTAAAATGTGAGATGATGCATGTTATTAGTATAGCTTTTTTTTTAGTAATCAATAAGTAGTCTATATTATTTTAACTACAAATAATACAATACAACAATACATGCAGAAACTACTACTATGCAGTAGGCTACGATTGAAAAAAAAAACCGACAGTCCTGAATTTAAAAAAAAATGTTTAGAAAACCTGATATTTATTCTATTTTAGAATATAAAGAACACTAATTATATTAAACCTTACTGCCATGTGAAATAAACCTGGGCTTGAAATCAGAACAGTATAGCCAAAATCACTTTCTCTAAAGATAATTTATACATTTTAATTGTATGTAGAGAATAGCACCACCATTTAAAGGAAATGGTATTAGCTCTCTTAAAGGAAATTTGAAATATGAAAAATCTGTTTCACGGGTTTCAACATTTTAAATTCATCATTAAAACAAAATGGAAAAAAAATATTTCTCCCTGCAAGGTAATAAAATTGGCCTCTGCAAAAAAGCTACCATTTCCTGTAAAAGAGACAGTCGAATGAGGATATCAAATAAAATGTTTAGTCTGGAACATGTCTCGGTCACTGAGGTAGCATGATCCTGGAACGGATTAAACTAATGATTCCCACATGAAGTGTAATAGATGCAGGCAAGGCAGGTACAGCAGTTAGTGTCTTTACATTGTTAACAAATAATGTGTGACTAATGTGCTTTTTACTTTAATTAGCATGTGATTAGCTGTTATAGGATGTTTATCCAGTGCTTTTTCACTTTTTTCTTGATAATTTATTGTAATTGCATAATATCATAAAGCACAACAAATACAAAAACATTAAAGGTTTTAAGAACAAGTCCACAGGATCATTGTAAAAAAGCTGCCGAGAACAAGTGCATCTAAAGAGTGGATTTCAAATTCAACACTGATGTGTAGTCCTGAATACAGCCGAGCAGGGAGTTCCAGAGAGAAGGGGCAACACAGCTAAAACTACACCCACCAAGAGAAACACATCTTGGAACCAAAGGCTTTAGAAGTCCAGATTTTGACGATCTGAGCCGTCTTCCAGGGATGTGTGTTGAAAGACATGGAAACAAAACTTTTGCTAAGCGTGGATAATTGTACCATCTTCTTCAAACAAGAGAGATACATGTTTTCTTTGCTGTTTTCTTACAGAACATTTCATTACAGTGCAGGGAATATGTAGGCTTAGTTCTGTGAAAAACGGTCTATTTTGAAAATACATTATGGAACAGTAAATTGCAGATTAGCATCTATTTTTCCTGATTTATTTATTCACCGTGACAGTCGTTATTATAAAAAAAAAATAAAAAAAAAAAATAAGAAGATTCCTTGGGGCCTGGAAGCAAGAATTTAATTTGTCAAGTGCAAATTGTATTTTTTATTACATGACAAGTCAGCATGGAATATAATAGCTGTAGGCGTTATTTTACGGAATATGAATTTAAATTTCACATGCTCCCATGTCTTATTCACTGTAATTGGCTGCTTACCTAACTGAAGGTGAGGCTTCAAAGACTGGAAATTTCTTGCAACTTAACTGTTGCTTGTGGGGTCTTGACACCAGTTTAAATCATGTAATTTGGTGCCAGTATTATCACCCAAATTTGAGAGTTAAGTTGAATTCAGCACTAACATTTTAATTAAAAACTACTTTCTACCAGAGTTTACCCTACTGCTGACACAGAGGTCGTCGTCCAGGCCTTTGTGTGAATGTTTTGGATTATGTTCCTGCAGCTAGTATTTTGACTGGTGCCAGGTGGCTCAAACTCATAACTCCAGGTCTGACTCAGTGTGGCAATGTGGTTTGCAGTGTGCAGGTGTATTGGTGATGTGATTACGAAACAGAAGACAGACAACAAAGTTCACGGTCCAAACAATACGTTTATTTATAATCCCAGTCTGGCGACCGCAAAGAATAATCCCAGGCAATACACAGCAATGTGTATTGCACTGTTCCAAACGATGGGTTTCCAGTTCCAAATAATAAACACAGTTTGAAAGAATAAACACAACAGAACACACACACATCCAGAGTGAGTGCTAAAGTGCTCGTGAAATACAATTTATTCGTGTACAGTTGTGAAGTGTTGTCGGAGCTTAGTGCTGGCCTGTAGCCACAACTCCGGAGAGTGTTAGCCATCTAATAATAACCAATACAATTAGACTCGACAAACAAATCACAGTTCTCCTTTCTCAGTTTCAGCTTAACCATAACACAAGAAACAGATCACCTAGCCACGTCCCCTTTTGTACTGTCAGTCATGCCCCCTGGTTAGCGAGTGCAATCATTTCTACTCCAATCCGTGGTTGCCAATTCAGTTTCCCTCTGGAGCGATGACTTGGTGTACTGTAGCTCCGCCCCCTTTCTAGATGGCCGACTTCCACCTAACCCTTGGAATAAATTGTCTGACCATCCAGTCCGGGGCACTCTGTTCCCTTTACACAGCGCCCTCACAGGTCGGGAGGGAGATTTATAACCAATATTCATTCTTTTTGTGTCACACTTACATTGGCTGAGTCAGTTTTTTGAAATATGAACTAAGGCCCTGTGACAAAGACGACTGAGCGGTGACGTCACGGCAGAGCCAGGAAACACAGTACAGACAGAGACTTGGGGTTTTGGTGAAGCTGAGCGCGTGATCGCTCAGCGTTAATAATCAAACAGAAAAATAAACGGTTGTAACAAAACACAGGACACGGCACTTTCGCCAAAATAAACAGACATAAACAAAACGGACTAACACTAAACAAACGGTGGACGGACAGACACACAAACACGGTGAGTAAATAATAAAACAAGTACCGTGCTGGTCCTACCAGCACGCGATAGCAATTGTTATATATATTTCCTTTCTCTCTCTCTCACCCGTTCTCCACTCACGAACACCCAACCCGAGTGAGTGAAAACATACAACTTTTATGCAGTTGTACGAGACTTCGATTGCTAGTCAATCATTCAATTGGAATCTCGGTACAACTGCACGTGAATTAATTAAAGTGCAATTCCCCGTGCTCACATATTATTACTTTTTACTTGCACGTGATGTGATTTGTGCCCTCCTCGTGCCTAAATACAAATCTACAATTTAAACACATGTGAAACACAGACCCGCTTATATCCCGTGTACCAATGCCTATACACCAACATTTACACACAACACGTAACACAAAATACACACGGGGGGGCACTTTGCCACAGGCCCTCAAAATAAGATGTGTTCATTTTAGAAGTCTTTGGGTTTATATGACAGAAAGTCTCATAGTGCCCTAAATTAGACCTCAACTTGAGTGTCCCCAGAGAAGTAACCAGACTCAAAAAGGGAAGATGCAACTAACAGTTACCCTTAAAAGCAAAATCATGCCAGTTCTGCTTAAGGAGAAATGCCATCAAAAGCTATCAGCCCCCAAACCTCCTGATTGCTATGGCAGTCATGTTTAAGGAAATAAAGGAAATAATGCACTACAGCTTCAGGGTTCCTCTCTGCTTTTGATGTCTATAGCCACCAACTCTCTTTCAGGCTGGTATCTACGAGGATGACTTCTATGATGGGGCCTGGTGTGCAGGGAGGAATGACCCTCTTCAGTGGTTTGAGGTGGATGCCAGAAGACTGACCAAGTTCACTGGAGTCATCACACAAGGCAGGAATTCCTTGTGGTCGTGAGTACCTTAAAAAAAAAAACAGAAAACAGCAAAAACCAATTGCACAAGTTTTACTTATTACTTTTAGAAGTTAGGTAATCATGGTTGCTTCCATGTATATATATTAGGGCTGCTCAGATTAACAGATTAATCAGACCAATTAATCAACTAAAGAGTTAATCGCAGCTAAAACATTTTTTACAATTTAATCGTGCAGATTATAAGTGAGCGGAGGCGGGACATAAACAGTTGAATGTCTTTAGTAGGTTTAACCAATGGGAGAGTCAAAGATCTGCCCCTTGTTATGCAGGCACCCAATCATTAGTGAGCAGAGGCGGGACATAAATATGCTAGCTACGGTAAGGGTGTAAGCATAGCTGAATTTTGCGCCATATTGCTTATTCTAGAGATCGTTATTGAGAATTCTATTGAGAATTTTGAAGTAATATTTTGAATGCTTTTTACAAATAATAAAAAAAAATGTCATAAGACAATGGTTATGAATCAATTTTCAAGAACTTTCTCAGAAGAAATGAAGGCATACACCACAAATACCCGAACTGACACAGGCAGGGAAAGGATATACTCGGCACTTCCAAAATTCAAATTAAGAAAGATATCCATGGCTTACTGGTAGCTGTCAATTAAAAAAAAGTATCGTGCTGGAACTGTATTTTGTTCAGTACAAAAAAGGCGATTTGGAACAGCACTGACTACTGCAATCTGGAATGTATAATGAAGTCAGCACAAAAACATGAGTGTTCCCAAAGTCACTTGCGAGCCACTGTTACACTGAAAACTTTTGAACAAACCCAAATAGATGTGTATATATATCCACATACTTTGTTCTAGGGGTAACAATAGAGCCTTAATCCCGTTCCCATTTGTATAACAAGAAGTCCCTTATATATTTTCTTAGCATTTTCCACACTTTATTTTCACTTTTGGACAATTTATCCTGCCAGCACATTATAAACTCACTTCCTGTGCATCAGGTATCAGGGTTATTTGGGCGTTCATTTTTTAAAGCTTGGTTATTGAGTTTTTGAGTGTCACATTGCAGCAGTCACTGCTGTTGTGTGAACAGAAAAAAACAGCAGATATAGAACAATTTACACTTACTGTAAGCGTGAAGAGAGCAGTGCAAGTCAAATACATTCAATGTGTCCCAGCTGATGAATGACCCAGCACCTGTCATGTGGATATAACTATCAAAGGGAGATGATTGTGTTAAAAAAGAAATATCAATATTTGCAGAAAAAGCACAGCAACAGTAAGTGAGAATGTTCTGGGGCAGCACCTCACGCTATCAACTGATAAAGATCCTCCACATATTCTGTATTCACATTTTCACAGCATGGTACATGTACAAAGCAATCTTTAAACACGAACGCTTCGGCACCATGTTGGATTTTTCAGGTAATCCTTTTAAACAAAATGTTTGGAAATTACAGAAAATTGCAGTCTGCTTTTCTACACATTCACTTGGGCATTTAGGTTATATTTTTTTAAACTTTAATAGGAGTAAATTGGTCTTGGTAAATGCATGTCATAAGCTATTCTAATTTGGGATCTTCTGCTTCATGCATTTAGCTGTAAAAATGTTCTTTGAAAGGAGCATCGTAATGCCTCATTGTGAGGGCAGGGCAATATGTGATAGTACCAGCTCTTAATTTTACATTAAAAGAAATATGCAATACTGCCTATTTATTCAGCTTAGCCTGATAAAAGTCACAGCGAGCAGCGTTAGATTATTGATCTACAGATAAGGTTAATTGATTTGGTTGAGAGCAACACTCCCACAGACTCTCTATGAGGCTTTGATATGCAAAGGTCATTACATTTCAGAAAGGGACTTGTCGTTCGTCTACCTTGTTAAATTTAGATGAAGATTTGCGTATGTGGCTACTTGAATAGCTTGAAATGAAGAGCAGAAGAGCTGAAGAGGATAATGACTGATCTCCTGCGCACTTTTTAGCCTTGACTTAAAGCCTTGACTTTAATTTATTACCTATTTAAAAATTTATTCTGTGTGTTTCTCTATAGCTATTTCTGCTCTTTTAATTAGTTTTTAAACCACCTATAAGCTGATTTTTCTAAGTTAGCAGGTTCATCAAATAATGTACCTGCCTTCATTAGAGAGCAGCCTGCACAGTTCTTCCATTGTAATTCTGTCCTTTCAATGTAATTCACTCAAATACATTAGTATAGAAAGTCCTCCAGTGCATTAATTCAGTGCACTACAATAATTTTAGGCAGCCTTGAATTAGTAGCACATACTGGGTTGAATCTCCACCATAAAATATGAATGCCTTTGAAGATCTGATAAGAATGCACCCTGCAACTCAAAATGGCAGCAAAGTGACACAGCATTTACCTTGAATTATTTACAAGGATCTTTGTGTTTTTTGTATTATAAGGTACAGTCTTTGAAAAGGGACAAAGGAGAGCCTGGCCCGAGCTGGCTCAGCACACACTGTGAAAGAGAATGGAGTCTTCTATGGGTCAGAGGAAACAGATACAATATCAGTAGCTTTAAAGGCATATTATAGTTTTATTTTAATTGTATGCTGAAGTTCATACATCTTAAATAACTGTTTTCAGTCAGTATAGCCAGGCTTTCTATATGCCAACTGTCTGGGATGTTCATACACCAATGGAGCTGCTATATTATTATGCCTTAAAATAACCTTGCTTACATCTGAATAGGTCTGAATTCACAGCATCTCTATTCAATGGTAAAAATACCAATCTGGATGAAGCGATGTACTTCACGTTGAAACATGAGTGAAAGTGGCAGACACTAGATAGCGCTGGCTCTTATGCCTACAAAGACACTTTAGCTGATGTAGTTATAGTTGCATACAGTATGTCTGTGGCAGGCAACTCCAACTGAAGAGAAACTCCAGAACTCAGATGAAAGCATCTTAACATGGACTTATAAAAAAAAAAATACAATACACAGTACATGTTTTAAAAATATGACTCAGGAATCTGGTTTTGATTAAACAAACCTAGGTGTTTGTGGATGTACTGTAGGTCTGTATTATTCATGCCATAAGGGGTGCTATGTACTGTATGCTTCTAATGGAAACAAAAGGAGACACAATCATGCACTTTCGGTGCTGCTCTGTAAAAAGCTTTGGTTGCATGCATAATGTTTTTGGCGAGCACACTGTCTGTCTAAATGTGCAGCTCTTTGTCTTTGATCATAAGTGTGGGGGTGGAAGTTTACTTCATAATGAGATTATTTTCTCAAACACTGAAGGACCAGTTGAACCGAAGTGGGCTCAGATCTGTTGAAATCCTGAATTACTCATCAATTACTTATCAATTCCAATGGGCTCCTATGCCACACTTGTCTTTGCCTGTATGAATGACCAAGGGAGAATTCAGTATTTTGTTATAGGGGGTCCCGGAGTGTCTCATCTGCTAAAAGCACAGCCTTGTGGTGTGCAGGGTGAGTCATACAGTAAAGGGGCCCATGGTGAGCTCATCAGACATCTGCAAATCTGACTTTTGTCCTCCAGAGGCCGATAGTTTGCTGACATTCGCGCTCAAGTTTTTTGGTATACAAAAAGCAATTGACTTGGTCTTGAGATCAGAGATGCCCACTAAACCTTCAGTTCTCTTGCAGGTGGAGGAAATAGCTGTGGTGAGGGAAGATCATTGTACAAATAATTGGACAAATAACAAAAAAAAAAAAATAATAATAATTTAATTGTATATATGATTTAATTGAAAAGCTCCAGTGCAGTGTTAAGGTATAGATTAGAAAGGGAAATCAGAAATCTGCAGGAAATGAGTTTATGACTGCATGTATTTTCAGTTTCAGAAATAGCGCTGTCAAATACTGCTTACGTGTATGTACATAACAACATATACCTGATCCACGTTATCCTGTTCATTTGTCTGTAAATAAACAAATACTTTTTACATAAGACTTTTTAGTCTGCATGTCCATTCTTATAACCCCGGTTCTGGCTAGAATACAAAGATCTCGCCTTCCAGAATCTTAACCAGTTGCCCAAACAACCTTCTTGGCTACTATAAATGCATTTACCAATGCATGCTACTGAGAAATGGATAGTGTACTAATTAAAAAATCAGGCCATTCATTTCAGGCATTTAAACCCTTGATAATAATCAAAAAAATGATATACAAAATAATTACAGCTCTTGCACAGCATATGTTTAATTACCCAAACTGAAATATAATCAGCAATATAATTGTAATGTCAGCCAATTGAGTCCAGACAGTCAAACAACATTAGTTGCCAACCAACACCATTTAGACATGCTGGAAGTATTCCTGGGTGCTACAGCTATTCTGTCCTGTTAAAAGCCACGCTGAATATGAGAACAGATAGACCAGCTCATGGGCTCAACATCTCTCATGCCATAGTGAGGGCCAGTAACATGTGATCATCGCTTGAGTCAACAGCAGCTGGAGGAGGGAGAGCTCTGTTAGGCTGTAAGAAAATATATTAGTCTTAGATTTCATTTTCCCAGCCAGGTAGCATTCCTTCATTTAATTTCAGTTTTCTTTTAGAAATTATATTCCAGCAGCACTCTCCCTGAAAGAAGTCGCTAACACATAACCTGTGCGTGTCTATCGACAGTTGTGAGTCATATATCATGCTGGCATTGCCAAGAAAGCTAGATAGAAGCATTTAAAATGGTGACTAGCATGGAAATAACATTTTAACAGTGTTATAGTTCGTCATATTGTCAATTATTCAAAATCTCTTTTTTTTGCCCCATATTTTCAAATTGTAATGATTTTTGCTATGTTGGGCTATGTTTTTCAACACTTACTCATTGTACACAATTATAAAAATAGCCAACCCACATGCTTATGGGACTGAAGTCAATTCTGCTGATTGAGGTAAGGCAGTCAATTTTCAGCCCCTTATTTTGATTATAATACCATTCTCTTGTACTGCGAAAACCTGTTAAAATTGTCATATTTGTGTACCTTTTTGATACAATAAAGCAATCGACTCAATAAAACAGAAGGTTTTGCATTGTTTGAACAGCAAGTGGAAAGCAAGTTTTGATTACAATATGCAGTTGATTCAATTAACCAGTCATTCCATTAAGCGTTCTACGCTGTACTGCTAAGATACAGTATTGACAATGTATTGCTCAAGCTACTAAATTTAGCTAGATACAGCTAATGGTTTTAACATGCTAAAAATCCCTGCTAAATGTTATGAACCAGCACTTAAAATCAACTTGACAAATGTCTTGGCATTTGTTGTCACTCTGTGACTTCCTTATATCAATCTTAACATAAAAAATATAAAACCGGCCCTTTTCCTATGAATTATTTAACCTTACCCTGATGTGTATTCTCAGACTTGTAGCATCATCCAAAACTAGACTTTAGAAGACATACTGTAAATGCAAAGCATTATATACATTGCTTTATGTATATGCAATATGCATCTGGAAAACTGAAAGCATCATCTGGGAAAAACTGGCTAACAGCTGTGTTATATTCTCTTATTCAGGGAATCAGTACCTCTGCGTTTGATGTGTGTTGCTCTTGCACAGTAATATGCAATCCATTAACTCAACAGTCAATACTGTATGAAACTGCGCCACCCGAGTAAATTTAAGCAATCATTTCAAAGGTGATCTAATCTCAGCTCCAGGCAAGTTTTCATCCCTGTGCTCAATTAATTAAGAACCAGGTTTTGTTGCAGTAAGTTGCGGCTGAGTCTATTTCAACTTCTCAACATTCAAGGTAACACATTATGTTAAGTGTCTCTAATTACTGTGTATGTACATAGTAGAAACCAATACTTAGCAAATACATGTGTACTTATGCACAATTACAATGTACTTAATGTGTAAATCTTTTTGCACTATGTAAGCTTAACCCTAAGACTTTTCTGATATAATTGTGTACTTACATATATTGTGCAAAAATATTTACACATTAAATACATTGTAACTATGCATAATAACATTGTATGCATACATGTACATGTATTTACTACATAAATGCATGGTAAATGGAGACATTTCATGTAAAGTGTTCCCCATTTCAAATATATAACAATGAGTTGTTTGTTTGCAATATTTTAGTCTGGGGAATGGCCTGAAATGTAATCACTTTTCACTACTTTTACCCCTTTTTTTTAAAAAAAAAAAGATCTTTTAATGTAAGTCTAATTTATTAAAAGTATTTCTTAAGATCTCCTCATATAAAGTGTAAATATCAGCTGCTGTGCTCTGGTTTGTTTCAGGAGTGACTGGGTGAAGTCATACCGGGTGATGGTGAGCAATGATAGCCACACGTGGGTAACAATTACAGATGGATTGGAGGACATGGTGAGCAGTGAAGGTTAACTGAGCCCCCTTTTCTTGGCACTTCTGTTTTAGGACATTTGGCATCAATTAATAAGCCCCTTCGCATTAAGGTACTGCAATCTGAGAATCATGCATCGGACATGCTCTGTGTGCATTTCTGAAGAACCACAGACAGTTAATTAGGTATATCTGATGGAAACTGAACTGTGAAAGGGCATTCATCTCAGCAAAGTAAGCAAGTGTCTGCTAGGTCTCCGTGATCGGTTTTCTGTAAAACCATGTTTGTTTTTGCTGCAGCACACAAACAACAACAACAAAAAAAAAACACCTCACAGATGGCAAATAAACACTAGAGACTAGGCAGGAAAAGGAGCATTAAGATACAGCCAAAATACCTGATATGTTTAACAGTAATTTTACATATGGTTTATAAGCAACATTTTAAAGTTTTGTTTGCAAGTGAACTAAATCCAATTTGGCTGGAGCACTTATATTTTGCCAGAAAGCTGGCTAACGATAAAAAAAAAGTCCTGTGTTTTGTCAATGTAGAGAGCTACTGTAAATATACATTAATTCTACCAACTGCATTAGAGACAGAACTGTTGCATTATAAGAAAACACTGACTAATGTATTAATTGGTAAGATGTATTATGTACTCTGTATAGTATTTCAATGTAGTTATTTCCCCAGTGCATATGATTTCACATTGGTAGTTTGGAATTGGTTTGGGATTCTGCCGTGAATCAGTTTTTTTTTTTAATGTTTCACATATGCCTGCAAATGAACCGAATTATACTTCAATTTACAACAAATGTGGAAAGGAACTATATGAAACTGACAATGCAAACAACTGGAATGCTTGACAGAGACCACAAAGTGCTGGGATGGTCCTCAATAGCAGTCACAATGCAGGATAACAATGCAAACCAAACTGAAAGTTGTTTGGCTTTTGTCCTTCTAGGGGCACTGAATTCCACCAATCCACTTTTCTAGTATCATCTTGTTAGCTTCACAGCAGAGCATCAGATCAAGTGCAAATTAGCAGTGTTATTCAATAGCAGTCATCACTAGTGAATTGGCCTGCGGAATAATTGTATAATTCTCGATTACCTCAAGACAGTCAGATCACTGGGTGTATTTTAATTGCATGGCCAACAGAATCTGTTTTGCAAGAGGTTTTTTACATACCCTTTATCTGCCTCAGTACCATTCGCTCCTCTGTACAGTACCTTTCTCATGCAGCACATTTTGTCTTCACTTTTAAGGATGCACAACACCAATTAGGCACTGCATGTTTTCTTTGCTTGAGTCTCTTTCCAATTATAACTTCACTTAACACTTGCTGTGCCATCCTGCTTTACTGAAATGGTGGAACTGGTGAATGGTACAATATAAATATTTCCTCTTTGACATTCTGTCCAGCACAGAGAGCATTGGGAATAGCGCGATATCTATGCATGTTGAATTATGGAATCAAATTGTAGTAATTAACCTGTAAAAGCAGTAAAGGGAAAAAAAAGTTGCCCAGAATTTGACTGTAACCTCTATGCAGATACAATGGATCAATACTGTTTTAATGTATTTAATTACTTTTAAATATGGTTAAGCAGAACGAATAACAATATTAATAATAACAGTAATAAAGCCATTTAGGTCAAATAATAATAATACTGGCACATTATACCTTAGCGCATATTTCGGGATTAAGTTATGAACTATGGAGGATTCTATTTTTTTTTTCGTCCAGGCTAAAGCAACACTGAGTTTATACTGCTGCAGAACTCACAGAGTTCAGTGATGTTGCAGCATCACAGCTCAACACCCATGGCATCAAGCGTAGGCTATGAAAGCAAGGCTGTGCAGTGATGTGCCAGTATGTAAGAGGAGCAGTGCGTGGTAGAGGGGCATAGGGCAGCATAGTAATTTGGTCAGGCATCAAATGGACATGGCGGAGTCAAGTATTCAATTATATTCTTTCCTGCAATAACTGCATTCTTAACACTGGAGGTTTAAGAGCAAGGACTTAAATAAAAGGCAGGCCGCAACAACGCAGCGCTCAATGAAAGGAGGTTTCAGGAAACATTATTACTTCTTTATTTGGCTTTATATTGCATTTACTTCCGTTTACGTTTGCCTCCTCTCTGGACATCTGTTATGTGACTTGGCTTGATATTTCCGAACTTTTGTTGGACATCAGGACCTGTCAAAAAACATTCTTTGCTCTTAAAGTTGTCAACTAACGTGGCCAAACTTACTAAACTTAGAACTTGATATGAGTATGCACTGTATTTAACAATCCCTTCTTGTTTTTTTGTTTTTGTTTAGTTTTTTGTATCAATTTCTGTTTCATTTATCACATCACATCCTTGTGGAATCAATTGAGTAAGAAAATAAATTAAGAAATGGCAAATAGAGCAAATGTACTGTATTTCTGACTTCCACCAGGGACAGTGGTTTGCAGGAATGCCAGGTTAATGGTCACCTGATATACTTAGAATTTAGACATGCTTCTGAGAGCTCTAACAAGGCAAATGGTAACCACAGTTTTAAAGTGATTACTGAAACAGAAAATGACACAACCTGTATATAAACATCAAAAATACCTTATTTTTATATATATATATATATATATATATATATATATATATATATATATATATATATATATACAAACATACACAATGTTCTAATCACTTAAATTTCACAATATATCACCAAGCTATAATGGTAAAGTTTGCATTGAACTGAATTATCCCCACCACTGCTACATCAAATAAACCTTGAATCTTATTAATCACTGTTTAACTGTGTCTCTCGATAGATTTTTCCTGGCAACACGGAGAAGGAAATTCCTGTACTGAATGAGTTCCCGGTTGCAATGGTTGGCCGCTACATCCGCGTAAACCCTCAGTCCTGGTACGAGACTGGCAGCATCTGCATGAGAGTGGAGATCCTGGGATGCCCCATGCCAGGTATTTGTCTTTAAATGAATACAAGGGGGAGGATGAATGCCAGGTAATGAAATCAGCTCACTATAGTCCCTGACTGCTTCAAAAACAATATTATATATCCTTACATTGTGAACGATAAATGGGTTCTACTGGTAATTCCAAGCTTTCCAATGCTCACAGCATTTGAAATGAAACAATTATCCTACTGTATTTGAAAAATATAATTCCCCAAAGTAAACTAAAAAAAAATACAAATGAAATGGTTTGTTTTTTGACGTGCTTGCTATTAATTATTATACAGCTTTTTTTAAAATTTAATTTATTTTTTTTAAATTTAATTTTTTATTTTATGCAGCTAAAGTTGCAAAAAGCACCAATGTTCCTCTAATGAAATCTAATTTAATCAAGGAAATGTTAGTGTAATTATTTCAAAAGAAGAACTGATGGAAGAGTTTTGATACAGCACAAATGATAATACTGTGGCGTGCACGGGGGTAGGCAGCAGCAGGGCTGGTAGGTGACGTAATCACACACAGGGACATAAACCCGATATACACTCCTTAGAAAGGAGCCGGCTCTTTTGCAGCAGTATCGGCGCTATGCTTCAGTGCGAGAGGTCCTGGGTTCGCGCCCGCCCTCCGCCTGTGTGTGGATACCTCATCCTGTGTGATGGGCCTGCCTGCGGGAACTGAGGTTCGCTACAATACATTCAGATGAAATGCTCTTTAGTAACTCACTTTTATACCCGAATGATTTGATAAGTCATGTTGGGTCAACTTTAAAGGGATCTTTATATCTTCTCTAATATTTAATGACATGTTTAATATCCTGTACTATGTTTTCTGTATCATTCACTATTGTGGTTACTCCTTAGATCATTAATTGCCAGCTTACTAACTACTGTATTAAGACTCCTCAATGCTGATTGTGTGGGAGTGAGGTGGAGATACTCATTAGCATTGCACTCTGCCCATAGGTGAAGCACTGTGCACTGGAGCCTGCGCAACACTCATATGTTTGCCTACTGCGCTTCCTAACAACCAACTTTAAGGAGCCTTTTCAGAAGCTGAGTGGACACTAGTGTTAAGAAACACACAAAAACCTTGACATGTTCCCAACTGGGTTTAAAGTTTAGAATGCACAGCAAGTCACCCGTTACTTTCTGTATAATACCATGGAACTTTTATTATCAATGTTAGAAACTGTGCCGTTCACTTGAATTACACAATACTGGTATTAACACTAGAACCACCAGAGTTATAGGCATACCTAGAACCGCCATGAGCCTGATGGCCGTATTAAAACAATATAATTACAATAATGAGAGGGAAAACAATCCGTTTTAAGTCAGAGTTTTTTTCCAGCCATGTCACATACAGCATCTGCACAACTGACATAATGTAAATAAGTGGGCATTTCAACAGAAATGAGTTAATATACACACATTTAAACATAAAGCACAACTGCAAAAAATGAAAAACAACAGAAATGAGTGTTTACACAGGTATATTATTTATACACAACACTATACAACCGAAACTCTGTAAGTAAGCAAGACAAAATTGAAAATAATTGGGTTTATAATGATTTCCATTACATGAGAGTAGATGTTAAAACTTCATGCTGATTTGAACTTGGCTCTCGCCAAGATAAGCACCAACTAAGATGTAGCTTCACAGTAAACTAATGTGATCCATATGTGTCTCCATCCATTTGCGCTTCCTTCCATATAATGATGTAGATATCCTTTTGTCTGGTGTTGATGGCTGAAGTGTAATGCTGGCTCCAGGGATCAGCTTATTGCCTCCCTAGCGCATCAGCACACACAACGGCTGCGATGCTGGCTCCGGGGATCAACCATAGTGCGGTCTCCCCAGCGCATCAGCATGACAACCGTCTGGATTGAGCTAAGTAGGGTACATCTCTGGGGTCTTCAAGTGGGCACCTTCCATCCTCGGTGTTTCGTCAACTAGCCCACGACACCTCAAGAGGGCTCGACGGTGATTCTGGCGTCCCAGAATCACCCCCCTCCGTCCCCCACTCAACTCAGCCCAGCTTACTTACCTGTACATCAGCGTTTCTTTCTTTCTATTGTGCTTGAGATCCCCAGCCAGAATCTTTCCGTCTCAACCACAGCCAGTTGCTGCTCCTCTCTGCTGCTTCAGATAAGTTCTTCACTGTGCGACGCAACTCTTGGCCATTGAATCCGACATCTCTGAGAAACCGGGTTGTAGAGTGTGCCACAAATCCTCGACAACCCACTTCCACTGGGTAAACCCAGACTCTCCATCCTCGCTGTTCCGCTTCAGTGGAAAACGCGCATATACCAGCCGAGTGAATAAAAATACAAAATAAATAAAAAAAACAACTTTTGAACAGAAATGTGTCTATATACAGGTATATTATTATACAAAACTGCACAAACAAAATAAGCAACATAAAATTGAAAATAAATGTGTTTATGCAGCCTATAGACATAAAAAGCACGCAAACTAACTGTGAATAAAAAAAATGGACAACTGCGTTCATACAGACATAGTTGAAACACGGTAACAAAAATAAATAAAGGAAATGTGGTTTACAATCACAACAGCACAACATGCTCTCAAAGAAGCCAAAGTGTTCTCCTAAATCACTTTCTTTCTCCACACGATTTGGGCGCAGCTGATGTCTTGTTACTATTGCATTTGTCAGCTGGCACAGAGGTCGATACCTCAGCCCTGCTTTTCCTTCTGTACAAAATATTTCTGAAGACAATCTATACTACAACGAAAACTCTGTAAATAAGTAAGATGAAATTGAAACTAAAATATACCATACAGTCCTAAAAAGTGCATACAGTATATATAGGCTACAATAGGCAGCCAGATGCATAGGGAAAAAAAAGTGATCGCTCGCACTTCATTAATTATTTTTCTCTCACGTTGTGGGAAAGTGCGTTACAGTGCGCAGGTGTAGAGGTGATGCAGTGCTCCAAACAAAGACAAACAGCACAGTTCTGATGAAATGATGGTTGTTTATTTATAATCCAAGGGTCGAAACTGACCAACAGAAATAATGATGAGATACAGGCAATACACATCAATGTGTACTGTTCTGTATATTTAATTCATGGGGCAGTCCCAAACAATGTACACAGTATTCAAAAACACACACACAATACACGTACCAGTCCTCAGTGAATGCAGTAGTGCTCGTGTTGTAAATACAATTTATCATGCTCCAAGTACAGTGATTTTCTGGGTAAGTGCTGGCCTCTGGTGACAGATCCAGAACGTGTTAGCTGTCTAATAATAACAAGTAACAATTAGACAAAACAAACAAACACTCACGATACAGCACAATACGGGTCCTTCCAGTTTCCAAGCTTTAACCACAACAAAGGAACAGACCACGTCGCTTCATCCCCTGTGCTATTGTGTTCTATATAACCGTCAATATGACAGCATCAGGCAGTTCTAGGTAGAAGTATTTTATAACTTTTTTTGCGATCCTGCCTTTCAAACACCGTCAGGGTATTTAATACATATATTTAGTAAATGTCAAGAACAGACAACCACGGATCTTTCAGACACACTGAGTAATTTAAATTTTAAAAGTGAAAACCGTCAAATTGACAGCCTTGGCTGTTCTAGTGTTAAGAGCCATGTGGATTTAATTTTAACAAAATAGAGCCCATATGTTTTCTCTATTTAACTAGGAGGATTTATTGGAACAGCTAATACAGTCCTTTATCCAAATGCAAATAGGGTGCTGTAGCAACGTCTTAACCACATTTGCTTTGTTTCAATTTAATTTAATCAGAATGTTTTTCAGTTGATTTAATCTGTTTGGCGCCTGAATGTCAGAATTTATTATTATTATTATTATTATTATTATTATTATTATTATTATTATTATGTTTTATTCATTGTGGAACTCCCTCAAACACTGCTGTTTGTTATTGTAGCTATAGTATTCCACTGAAATCACTCTCTGTCAATAAATGCTTCTGGTTGCAAATTTCTTTACTTTCTGGGGCAATCTGGTCTGGTGTTTGGAGCAATGTATAAATAAGCATGGGCTTTGTGAGGCTAGTGTTCTTGGTTACTCACATCTTGCTGTTGGTTGTTATATATACAGTATACAGTATACATTACAATCCCATGGCAATAGCTGTAGGGCAGACATGTCAGCACAAAGGCACCCTTGTAAATGAGTTGTAAAACCAGACGGGCTTTCCGTCTAAAACTGCAAGACACATTTTGGTCAAAAGAACAAATAGAGAGATGTGAGTGTGAGAAGAGCATTCGGCCCATCAGTGCTTGTGCAATTCTGAGTAGCCGATTGATCCTCGAACTTTGTGTAGTGCTCTCTAAGGGAACCGCAACAAGATGCCATGGTAACCCATTCCATACATGCAACAAATATATAAAATGATTGTGGTTTTCCTTTGGCACCAATTGTTAAAGGCAGTTGCAATGATACATACAAATTTTACTGCATGTACAGTGTGGGTGTAGCTAGTTTAAACAACAGAGAAAAGCCAAAGAAAACAGTCAAACTGTCTCGCAGCTTGTTTGTAAAGTATTTCTTTAGTGCTGAGTGTTATCATCTTCTGTGTAAAATGCTTTTCAATGGAGAGTGAAAAGCACATTGTGTAATATTTTATACCTTTCAACAGTGATATAATGGGTTTTCTTTGGCAGGGCTTCACAATCCAGTACACAGGCAGTCTCTGCACTGTGCTTTCTAATTCCTGAGAAAGCTGCCATACTGTATGCCTGAAGGGAAAATTAATTACATTGTTTCAATTCGTGACACTATCGCCTATGTGGCAGCGTAATCATGCTGGAACAGTTTAGCTCCTCTTATCCCTTTGACTTTACGTCTTGCCAGTGTTTTTTTTTTTTTACATGAATTGGGAAGTAACCAATATCATCATTTATGACAACCTTCCATATGGACCCAATTATACAGTTATGACTTTCTGGCTCCTTCACGAAGCGGGGAGGCTTCTGTTGGCTCCTTGCTGTTGATAATACTAAAAGGGGAAGCCTCACTGTACTGTCAGTTTCCAAAAGGCAAAGGGATGAAATAACTAGTAAGTGTGTGAGACTCTGCAACCATACAGCCCAGGAAAAAATTATAGCAGACTTCTGAGAGCTCTGTTGTTGATTTCCATTACATGAGAGTAGGTTTTAAAACTTCATGCTGATATTGGACTCAGCTCTCGCCAAGATAAGCACTAACTAAGACATAGCTTGTTTTATTGTAAACTAATGTGATCCATCTGCATTTCCTTCCATCTGATGATGTAGATATCCTTCTGCCTTGTGTTGATGACTGATAGGGATCAGCCTATTTTGCCTCTCTGGCGCATCCGCACACACTGCAATGCAACCACAGTGCGGCCTCCCTTGCGCATCAGCATGACAACTGTCTGGACTGAGCTGAGCAGGGTACTTCTCTGAGGTCTTCAAGTGGGCACCTTCCATCCTTGGTGTTTCGTTAACTAAGCCCAACTTACTTACCTTCCTTTACATTGACATTGCTTTCTTTTTACTGTGCTTGAGGTCCCCAACCAGAATCTTTTCGTCTCAACCAGAGCCAGTTGCTGCTCCTCTCTGCTGCTTCAGATAAGTTCTTCACTATGCATCGCAACTCTTGACCACTGGATTCCATGTCTCTGAGAAACCAGGTTGCAGAGTGTGTCACAAATCCTCGACAACCTACCTCCACTGGGTAAACCTGGACTGTCCATCCTCGCTGTTCCGCTTCAGCAGCTAGTTGACTGTACCGAAGTTTCTTCCTTTCATACGCCTCATCCACAGGCACTGTTAACTCTACCAGGTGAACAAGGCGTGCTGATCCAGACCACAAGACAATATCAGTCGAAGGTTAGTGGTGACAATCTCAGGTGGGAAAATAAGCCGTTGTTCTTCGTGTGTCATATATTGCTGGAATTGGTGGCAACCTGTTGGTCATGCTGCACTTGTCTTCCAATGCTAAGGCCAAACATCGCAGCATCTGGTCATGAAGCCAAGTAAACCATCTTTGGCTAAGACCCACCTGTAGCTGGTGATGAACATCCTACCCATAGATTAAGGTTCTGTGGTGATGGGAGAACATCATATGTTGACCTGATGAGGAAACCGATCCTGTTCTGTTCCACTGTCCATAGATATTGCCAGCCAATCTTGCATTGTTCCACACTCTTCCATCTCGTCCATTCTCCCTGCTTGGCCTGGGAAACTGCCTTTACACACCTCATCCTCTCCTCCTGCTTTTGCACCTCGTTGACTGATTAACGCTTCCAGCGTCTCTACTATAGTCAAGGAAACCTCATGCACAGTGAGTGGCCACAGAAGTCTTGGCAGTAGACCAAACTGAAAGCACCAGAGTTTATGTTTGCCCGGTAAAGCACTGCTGTCTATGCTCTTCAACAACTGCTTGTTGTCTCACTTCTCCCACACAAACTGTGTCCTTTAGGTCCCCATCATACCATCTCCCAAGACTTTTCACAGGCTTCTCAGACACTGTTGGTATTGCCTTACCATTAATGTAGAACCTGTTATCCACTACTTTACCTTTAAATATAGAGATGCTCCTTGACTTAGTGGGCTTGAATTGCATTCGTGCCTATTCAATGTTATTGATTAGTTTGCCCAATAACCAATTAGTGCAGGCTACTGTTGTAGTCATGATTGTCATGTCATCCATGTATGCTCTAATTGGTGGCAGTCACATTTCAGAAGCCAGTGGAGAAATGGTGCACCCTGCCATTATTCCAATTTCTAGACATTGCCATGTAGTGGTGAATACTGAAGTTGAAAAACAAAATTGTAAATCTCTGAAGTAGGCTTTCACTCAGTTTGTTATTGTCCTCGGTACACTAAAAAAATCAAATGCTGCCCAAAGAAGATCATGTGGTACTGAACCGTATGCATTAGCTAAATCTTGGAATGTCACATGGAGCTCCATCCTCTCCTTTTTAGCTGTTTGAATTTGCGGCCATATCACACTGATGTGCTCTAAGCATCCTGGGAAACCTGGAATACCGGCTTTCTGTACTGAAGTGTACGTTTAACAGGGAAATAGGGTGAAACTGACCGATACTCATAGAATCTTTGTCTTTCGGTATAAAGACCCCACCTGCTTGGCACCATGCTCTTGGTAAAACCTGTTTTTCCCATGCTAATTTCATCAATTTCCACAGGATTCGTAGAACACCAGGGGCACTCTTATACACTCTGTACAGAACTCCATTAGGCCCAGGAGATGATGACGCCCTTGCCTTTTTCACAGCTGGCTCTACTTTGCACTTAGGTGTGCAGTCCTCCATTTGGTATTCTGGTGCATTGTGTCCCACACTGTTTTCTCAGAAGCTCTTTCATTTAACTCCAAGCTTGTGCCCATTGAGGTTATTTTTCTATCTTACACTGGGTCATCTGACCGAGTTCACAAGGATTATTAGGTTCATCACTAGTTGTGTTTATGCAAGTCCTCCTCTCATCAATGACAACGGTGCTCGTATCCTGCGAACTGTGGTTTGGTTCAGTACATAGTGCTGTTGCTGGGGTTAAAAAAAAATGAACGTGTTACAAACCATGTAATTTGTTTACTTGGGTCTGCTTGGTTTTTGACAGTTTTTTAAAATAATAGTCTTGTTTCTGCAATGTTTTGATGAAGAAAATGAAAAATATGCATGTGAGTTTTAAATGCTAGTATCAGAATAGAGGCCCATTCTCTTGCTTAGCTATGTTGTCTTGGGATGTTGTTAGTCCGTCAATATCTTTTGTTAATAGCATTCAGATAAAAACAATATGCTTCAGAATGGAATAGTCAGTGCAAATTCAGTACAGTATGAACCAGTTGGGAGATTTACTTGCAGCTTTATAAAAGAAGAAGATGGCAAGGACATTTTGTGCTCAAAGCAATTTTTTGCAAGAACAGCCCTGCCAGTGACTGCACACACCACATGTTTCTTCTGCTGGTCTGCCAACAAGTACTGAACCAGTGACCTGTTTTAATTTCTTCCTACTATATTCAAAATATTTATTCTTGTTTTTTTTTTTTTCATTGAAGCTACTTAACCACTATGCAAATGAGCCGGGCATTCATGGCTTTTAACCTCATCTCGTCTCACCAACGGGGGACAGACTTCTTAATAGCAGTGCATCACACAACAATGCAGTGGTTCTAAACTAATGGGCAATGGTAGCACGGTGCCACTGTGTCATATTTTCATTCTTTGACATACAACTGGTATCACTATGGTATCAACCAGCTTTTCTACTACGAAGAGCTACTTCTGATTTGTAAAAACATTTGCGAGCCACTCCTCAAAGAACTCCAAGATAAAAATAAAGAAAAATGTTATTCTTATCTAGATTTCAATGTGAGATTTGACACTGCATGCTGTCGACCAGCCCAGCAAAATCTGACTTGTAATTAGAAAGCACAGATGGTCGTCACCCAAGCGGGTTTGAAATTTTGATTTGATATTTTAATCTGTCTGAAAAGGCAGATTCACATAGATAACTGGAACCAAATAAGGACACCACTTTCATTGCTGCTGTGCAGAGATTTCTGTACTTGTCCTTCTCCACTAAAGTCCAGAAGTCAGACACTGGGTATCTTGCTTTCAACTGAATATCGTTTTGAAGATTAAGAATCTCCATTTCCAGTTCAACACAATTCAGATTAAACAATGACCCCACCTGTTCAGAAATGTCACTTACATCCACATCCATAAAGGATTCGAAGCAAACATTACACAAGGTTACAGCTACTGAAAATCATGGAATTTGTCATTAAATTCTTGCCTAAGTCTGGCCAAGAGATCGCAATATTTACTGGTGTCCAAAAGTTCTGCAGCATCTTCATTTCCCTCCGATGTTTCTTATACAAATCGGAAAATGCTGGATGTTTTTCTTCTGCAGCTGTTGCACCCAATAATCCAACCTTGATTTGAAAGCCCTCGCAGCACTAATCATCATGCCTGCAATTGTTTTGTTTTTTCATTGCAATTCACTATTTAGGCTGTTTCATTTGTCTGTGACATCAGTTAAAAATGCCAAGTCAAGCAGCCAACACACTGACAGTCAACCGTGCACAATTTTTGTTTCTTGAGACAAGAGAAAGAAATCAGCGCAGTACTCTCCTTCTGCTAAGCCACCTTATTTCAGAGTGAAGCAAAAAATCGCCATACTCAGCGGAAACTTCAATGAGTAGACTTTGAAACTGACTCAGCAGAAACTTCATCAAGTAGTGTATGAAACAGGCGGTGTTGTAGAAGTCCAGTCTTTGGGGGGGCTCCATCCGTTGTTATTGACACAAGCTTTTCGAGCGGTATGTTCTTTCTAGCAAAATAATTTTTAACCTCATTATAGATATCTACCCCTAGCTTTTAATTGCAATAATGTCAAAAACTATTCTTTCACGCTAAAGTCCTCAAACACCATTCAAACAAATACAACCAGCTGAGCAGTGTCGCTCGAGTCAACAGATTCATCACACTGTATTGAAAACCACTGACAACAACATAAATCCCGGTCTAACACTTCACAGACATCTTCGGATAATGCAGATGCTCTCCTTGCTACAGTGTTAGCTCCCAGCTGCACGTCAGTTATAGCAGACATTATTTCTGACTTGTTTTTTCAATCTTTGAATAACGATTCAGACCAATACACTGATAATATATTCCCCTTTTGTAAGGGAAAGGCTTGGTTACCAAATGGAAACAAACCGCAGGGCTTTGATTCAAAGCTGAAGTATGAGTCAAAAACAAAAATATAGCCAGAGTATGAAAATCAATAACAGCTATTAAACAAGTTCTGCTTTTAATTAAACTTATTTTCTTAGTTCTTCAAACATCTGAAAGCAAAGGACCTTGTTTCCACAGACCCTAATAATTATTACCACAGAAGGAATGAGATCACAACCACAGACAAGCTGGACTTCAAACACCACAGCTACAAAGAAATGAGGCAGGTAAGTGCACAGCCTCCAGAGCACAGCTGCAAAGGGGAAAGTGAGGAGAACGAGCAAACAAGCGGTCACTCTATCGATGTATGAACTCAAACACACAGGAAGATATAATGTACGTTTGTGCTTGGATATCATGTTCTCAGCATGTTAATAAATACATTGGGGGAGATATGAGCATGTTTTTTTTAGCTTGGTTGCGGAGAGGGTTAAATTGAATACCCTTTTTGTCAGAAACATGTTTTTTAACAGTTTCGAAAAAGTGGGCTCTGTATAGTACCAGCACTTGTTAAGGTTTAAGGCTTGATCATGTGTTGCCAGTGGTAAAACCAATACATCTGTACAGCTGTTGAAAAAAACATCGATATTAAGCATATGTTCTATGTAGATGGACTATCCCTGAAATTATTTGTTTTTTTGTGCAAATGGAACCCTTTATATGCCTTCTTTCATAAATGTGTCTTCAATCCGTTTCAGCTAGCAGCAGATCTGAATGACTTTGGTAGAGCAGGTAGTAAATGCTCAGGTGGCAAGTGCCAGCAAAAGTGATAACTCCATGAGCCACTCGAGAGACCAGCAGATTTCTATTCCATCTAACACCTTGTAGATCAGCGCCACCCTGACTGCCAGTGGTGGCACTACTCCCTATTGATAGTGTTATGGCAGATACAACCCATGCATGTATGGGTAATTTTAGTGAGGATATATTTTTAAATATGTGTGTATTATGAAACAAATGAAATATACACAGTAGCGTATGTCACATTTACAAACATGATGAGCTTATGTCAGTTCCGTAAGGGTGAACACAGACCGATGCCGTTACTTGTGAGCTGACGAGTGACTCTTGCTGTTGCAGCTCATTCATTTGCTGCTTTCATCTGTTTCTGTGCAACTGCATTAGTGCTGTGGATTTACACACAGATGCAAGTCTGAAAATAATTAGCCCTGCACATTAAATCACAATACGATTTGAAATCCTACAATGTGCAAAATGCAGCTTCGGCTCATACCCCAAACAAATCAGTTTAGCTGTGTTTTCCTCCCTGATTAATTATCCATCTCTGCCACTTCAGCTGCTGTTGAGATTGTCTTTGTATTAAATGGAAGCAAATGCAGTCACCATCCATGAGTGGCTATCAACTCTGAAAGCTTCTCTTTCATCCCTCTCTTGTTATATTCTGTCTTCTTGAAACTTTTTTTCTGCACTGAAAATGCACCTTCACTCCCCACCCCAGCACCCATCCAAACATCAATGCTAGTTGCAATGAAGACCACTGTGTAGTCAGAGGCATGAAAAAACACAAGACTTTCATCACGTCAACAGAAAGCAGATGATATACACATGCCAGCTGTCAGTTCATTATACCTCTGACCACTGCTGACACAGATGGATGTCCGGAACTAAGTAACAACAATTACATACCTTCCTGCATAACCACATCACGTTTTGTAAAGATTCATGGTGCTACTTATTAGTTACAGTATGTTTTCACTGAAAGCCAGGGATGTACAATGGAGCTATGGAAAAACGATTATTTTGAGTTACAGTGAATGTTTTGGGGTTTTTTTTGTAATTTTTTCATGCACCTCGCTTCTCTGTTGACAGTAAATTGCTGTTTCACCGACTCAAAGGCAATTCTGTGTATATGTGCTGTTTGGTGTTTCCCACAGTTGATGAAGGTCGTAAATGAAATGTGCCCGAACGTCACAAGGATTTACAACATTGGCAAAAGCCACAACGGACAGAAACTGTACGCTATTGAGATCTCAGACAACCCTGGAGAGCACGAACTGGGTAAGAAGTAATGTGCTGCCATGAATGCTTATTTAGATAGCTATGTCTACAGGGCAAACTTAGATGGAGAATAGAGCAATATTGTAGACAGATTACAGTTTAACCTCACTTATACAACATGTCAGTGGCACTGGCACTAAGGGATAAGCTCCACAAACTTTCCCTGGGTTTTAGCAATATGCAATAACTCTAAATCTAACACAAACCCGTTTCTAATACAATTGTGTACTTTTGTATATTGTGCAAAAAGACGTACACGTTAAGTGCATTGTAGCTATGCATAATAACATTGTAATTATGTGTAAGTACACATGTAGTTCCTATGTAACTACTATGTAAATACACAGCAATTAGAGACACAATGTAAAGTGTTACCACATGTTTTTCAAAACATCACAGCATGTTTTAACATGAGTGACCATGAAACAGTCATGTTGAACAATGGAATGTTGTAGCCATGTTCACTGAATGACTGGAGTTCACTTTCTTCATTTTGCAGGTGAGCCTGAGTTCCACTATTCTGCAGGTGCTCACGGTAATGAGGTCCTGGGTCGGGAGCTGCTGCTGTTGCTGATGCAGTTCATGTGTCAGGAGTACCTGGCTGGAAACCTGCGGATCAAACACCTGGTGGAGGAGACCAGGATCCACCTCCTGCCTTCCATGAACCCAGATGGATATGACAAGGCCTTTGAAGTGGTAGGTCTTCTCTGGGGTGATGTGAAATGTGGCCCAATTTACTAATTTGGTGATATGATTATTGTACTAGAAGCTAGAAATAATGTAAGTAACAAAGCACTTGTCCTTGATTTCTCATCAATGTACTTGTTTGAAAATGTTTAGTACAGTGTTTAGTACATATCAGAACAGTGCTCCTGTTATTGCTTTCCTCATGAACTTGAAGTGCAGAAACTGGAAAACATGCAATTATATTTCTCATTGTATAATACTTTGCACATGTTTTCCATGCTTGGAAAATCTTTCATTTACCCAAGTGCTAATTTCATACCAAAAAAGACAACACGTCAATGATACAAGGTTAATTCAAGAGCCCCTACATATGAGTATATCTTTGTTGTTTCTTGCTGGTGAATGTGGCTCATATTGTGTAGCTCTAAAACAAATGCATAGGAAACAAATGCTCATCGATGATGTGATCTAATGTGTTTTTTCTTCGTGGCTAGGAGGCAAAACGTTATTAAGATGAGAATGATTTCCACATATGTCTTCTCTCCCCTTTTATTCGAAAATTGTATTTCATTAATTTATTTTTTTCACTGTCAGGTGGTCACAGCAGGTCTGCTGTATGCACAGATGGCAGCAGAGTGGCTATTGGTGGTAATTGGAAACGCTGGCCAGTAATGCAATTCCTCGTATTTTAAGGCATTTCATTTCCTGTCTTAATGGTTTAGAATGCACAGCTCAAAACCCATTTCAATGCGGTTTCGGATGGCCATATTGGGTCATTACACCTAGCGGTCCAGTTACACAGGGCACATTTTTCAAGTAAAAGTAAAAACTTTGATAGCATTGATGACCAAAGACACTCCGAGTTAGCCTATTGGGTCTGTGACACTTGGCAGGGCTCAGAACTAGGAGGATGGTCACTGGGACGCTGGACTGAAGATGGCATCGATATCAACCACAATTTCCCAGACCTCAACTCCATCCTTTGGGAGGCAGAAGCCAAGAAGTTGGTTCCAAGAAAGGTCCCCAATCATCAGATCCCCATTCCGGAATGGTATATGTACGACAACACCACCGTAAGTAAAACAAGTATGATGCTGCTGGAGCCCAGGGACTTCTGTTGTACTAATTCATATTCTGGGTACATCATGAATAGATTTTTTTGCCATAAAATCGTATTAGGTTTTTTTGATTAATACATCTGTAAATAAAGAAAGAGAGGAAGCAAAAAACAAATGTATTGTAGAGTGAATTCCAGTTCTGTGAACAGGACCACATTGCAAACTACAATAACATAATTACACCATGTCAGTGGCATACAGAGTTACTAGGCAGGTCTGGTTATACCAGCCTGTATCTATATATATATATATATATATATATATATATATATATATATATATATATATATATATATATATATATATACGTCAGTGATTTTGTTGTTCTCGGTTTGTAAAAGGAACATCTATAAATACAATCTATCCCCAGTAAACTATTTTTACACTGAGCTATACTGAAAGCAAGAAGTGACTCATAAAGCCTATTAAAATAGTATACTATTAAAAATGCAGCTGCAGGTTCTCAGTCTATTTGATTATAATGGGGAGGCATGTATGAATGGTGTTATAGAACGATTTCTTTACTTTTCAATAGATAATTTCTTTCACATAGGTACATTGGCCAACAAAAAAGAAAGCCACAATGCATAGGCGTGTGCTTACATTGTAATAAATGGCTAACTACATATGGTTCTTGCTCTTCTATAGTAACTATTGTGTAATTACATGGACATTTCCTTTTGAACAACATATTGTTACTTGATGTAATCACATGCTAACACCATTGTACAAAATATGTCCATGTACTTTCATACTTATTCCACCAGCAGTTACCATTTAAAAGCAGGAAATATTGGTTATTGCCATAATATGACATGGTTGTTTATGCTACCAATCTTTTCAATAAAGTACATTAAGAATAGACACTTGATAATGAATGTGGGGGAAAAATATTGATACAAAATAGAAAAAAAAGCTCTGAATTAGCTTACAACCCTTGCTGTGGACACGCCAGTGTCTATAAAACCATATCAAATAGACTGAAATATTAACATGCCCTCTAAGTGTTTAAAAATCCATTAGGCAAAACATAAAAAATGGAAATCAGAAAAGATCAGTAGCAATGCGTGCAAATAACATACTTTTAAGTGGTTGCTAAGGGCGCACTTCAAGTACAAGTGAAAAACAACAATACGGTAATTGACAGTGTGTGGCGGGGTGCCATGTTCAATGCTACTATCCGTAAGTAA
Source organism: Acipenser oxyrinchus oxyrinchus (assembly GCA_030684275.1). NCBI lineage: Eukaryota > Metazoa > Chordata > Actinopteri > Acipenseriformes > Acipenseridae > Acipenser > Acipenser oxyrinchus. The sequence goes on along the minus strand of CM060257.1, from coordinate 46,787,943 downwards.
TATATTTCAAGGATCAATGTCATTCTAATTAACTCCCTAATCAACATTAAATCATCCAAATAGCAAACAGTTTTGCGCAACCTTTCACATATTTGTCCCTAATTTAATTATGTTATATATATTCTTGCAACCCAATTCAACCCAAATTACAGAGTAATGTCTCCCTTTTATAAATAGATTTAAAAGTATATTTAAATAACAACCCCATCACTCTTTTTTTTCTTGCAGGTGGCAGTGGAGACCCGGGCAGTGATTGCATGGATGGAGAAGATTCCTTTCGTGCTGGGCGGTAATCTGCAGGGGGGGGAGCTGGTGGTGACGTACCCCTATGACATGACCCGCTCCCTGTCAAAGACGCAAGAGCAGACTCCCACCCCCGACGACCACGTCTTCAGCTGGCTCGCCTTCTCCTACGCTTCCACGCACCGACTCATGACCGATGCCAGCCGGCGGGTCTGCCATACTGAAGACTTCGCCAAGGAGGATGGCACCATCAATGGGGCCTCCTGGCACACAGCAGCTGGAAGTAATACATATAGATTATTGTAATATATTTTTTGTATTATTTATCAATTCTTATGTTAAGAAGTTCTAGCCAGTTTGATTACAGTATATTATAGCACCTTAGTGCAGGGGTAAGCAACCTAAACTAAAGATAAATTATTGCACTTTAACACTACAGACACGACCATAGCGCTTATTTTAATGTCGTTCAGTAATATGTCATAAGGACTAGAGCAGTGTTTTTGGCCACAATGTAACATAATCCACATTCAAATGCTATTATTCTACATTTATATTATACAAAAATATGTGAGAAAAGATCTTTCCCTACAGTTTTAGGGCTACTGCATATAGCAAGCTTTACCTTTGTGGCAAACGGACTAGTTAGGTCTCTTATTGTATGAATGCTCGCTCTGTGGGCACAAAGTGAGTAAACTAAACTCTTACAAGTTTAAGCATGTCCCCAATGGATATAATGTTATGAGCATAGCAGTTTTATTTGAGAAGTAGGTCTAGGGTCATTATCCTTCTGCTGTATAATGAGGCATGCAGTGCTGTTAAAAAGGTATACAGTATGCCTCTCATCTTTGATGTCCATATTATGGTTATAGTAGCCACTAGATAAACCCTTCTCTTTCGACAGGTATGAATGATTTCAGCTACATGCACACCAACTGCTTTGAACTGTCCATGCATGTGGGCTGTGATAAATTCCCCCATGAGAGCGAGCTTCCGGAAGAGTGGGAGAACAACCGCGAGTCTCTGCTGGTGTTTATGGAGCAGGTACAGAACAGAGCAGCTCAATACCCGCGAGGAAGCTCAAAGAAGCAAAAACACACTGAAGCACACAAAGGCTTGGAAACCTTGGAGATCTGTTAAATGTGAGATAAGCTGTGACAAAAAAACAAACAAAAAACATGGCCTTGAATTTAGTATGCATTCAAAGTGGTTTTGAAAGATCACCTGTATGAAGTACCACCTGTTTATCGTGAACACAACCATATATATATATATATATATATATATATATATATATATATATGTGTGTGTGTATATATATATATATATATATATATATATATATATACACACACACACTATCATGAGTGCTTTAGAACTTGTGGTCTATATTACATTCAGGACTGGCATCCTCTGTAGTCTGAACAGTATATAATATAATGATACTACGGTAAGTTTAAATACATGTATGCAGCCATTACTGAGCGGTGTGGGGTTGGATTGGAAAAGACTACATATTAGTACACTGGGCTTCTATTAGGGCTCTTTTGTTGGGAGCCTGGGCTATTAGGAACTTAACGGTATTAATTCTATAAATGGGACACTGGAAAGAGCAGTGATGTTCTGGCTGGACAAGGAACAACACCGTTTGAAAAATCTACCAGAGAGATCATTATTCCTCCCAATCTAATGTAACTAAGGATAACTGGTTTTACCTTTTTTTGAACAGATATGAAATGTATGTACTTCTACCTCTAAGGCATTACATATTGAATCTGAGGATAAAGAAAAAAAACAAAAAACGAATGACACCATTTCAACAAAATAATGCCAGGCTTGCCCAAAGGAGCCAAATACATTATCTGAACATCATGATAATTGTAGATACAATACAGATATGAGAAACAGAGCAAGATTTTTCTGGTATTTTGCATGTATAATAGTTACTGTATATATCTATAGTTGTGAGCCATAGTTAGGTAACCATGCTACTGACCCGGTTTGAACCAATCGGACCCAGGAAGTTCAACATATCTTGTGAGTACTGTCTTTTTAGTTTGGTACCATTACAATTATATATATATATATATATATATATATATATATATATATATATATATATATATATATATATATATATATACACAAATAATTATAAAACAGGAAACAGCTCTAATATCCAATAAGAATCAGGATCCAACAAGATACTCATCAATCATTAGAAATACTTCATACTGAAGAAGAAAAGTTATTGACGAACTGAAAACTCAGTATTTTAATATGTACCTATCATTGAACCTCCAATCTGTATCATTCAGTGTATTTTTAAACTCCACTGCCCTCACATTGTTTATTGCTTTGTATTAAAAATGAATTGAACAACATTTAACTACAGGTGGCCATGGACTGCACATCCATTGAAGTAGCTTTTCCCTGAATCATTCATTGATATCTAAAAACTACGGAGGCGGTGTGAGCAAACAGTGAGCATTTCTAGTTTATTATTGTATTGCTCTGTTGCTAAAATCAAATCAGAAATTGCTCTAGGCAAGACAACTGTATATGCATTCAGTTGATGCAACTACATTCTACTAAACTAATATTACTGACCAGAAAGCTGCAGACTCTTGATTGTTTAAAAAAAAAGAAAACAACTCTATATATGAAAAGCACAGTTTGGATTGATAGTTTTATTGCAGTTTGTTGAAATAAAATTCAAGCTGTCATTACAGATTGCCTAGGAAGATAGAACAGCAATGTGATAAATCGCTACGACAATATTCTCTGCTAGTTGTGCTACAACTGGGGAGAGCACAATTTTGTGGTGTTATAATTGCAATCTTACTTGGCGGATTCAATCAAAGCAATGCAAAACTCACAATATTTCCCATTGAAGGGTGCTATTCATTTAAACTTAATATAGTTATATCATCTTCTCTTTGATATTCCTAAAAAGGATGCAATGTTTTTGTAATGATACAATACATTATATTAATAATTATTCAGTCTCAGTTTTGGTATATTTGTAGACTACATGCATTTGGTTATTAGTAGTCGTAGTTGTAATATTCAATTGAAATGAAGGTGTGAATACCTTGAGGTGTATGTACTGCATTGCTTGGTGAGCTATATCAGACCAGTATGACTACACAAGAATAGAATTAGGTAATTCTGTAATATGCACTTCCCTAAAATGTCATGCAACCCAAACTCATTCCAGGGGTTAGGTATAATCACCTTTGGTTTTCTATTGGTGAACAAGTCTCTTTACTTTACAGGTCCATAGGGGTATCAAAGGTATCATCAGAGACCCACAAGGAAGAGGGATCGCTAACGCCATTATATCAGTGGAAGGAATCAACCATGATATCCAAACTGGTGAGGGGTTATTTACTGTATCAGTACTGGCCATTGCTGGGACTTCTGACAGAGCTGTATCACTGTGTTCTTTTCGGCTGCTCAAAGAGTGTTTTGACTGGTTACAACAATTGGAATTGAATGCATGTATTTACTGTAATGGACGTGTTTAGAACATCAGCAATGGGGTTGATAACTATGACATTGACATCAGCGTTTTCATTTCAGTGTGGAAGGGATTAAGTGTTAATCACGTCAGCCCTCTTCTACTGTATGTAATGTAGAATAATAAGACAAGCTGCTGTATAATGAGCCTCTGTACAGGCATTCAGAACTCGCTATGGCAAACTCTACCCACTTGAGCCAAAAAGCTTAATACACACAGCTCATTGCATATACAAATACTGACCAACTGATCCACGCTTTGCCATTGCAAATGTATTGTTCTCAATGATTTAATTGTACTAAATACACCGATCTGCATGTGTGAAGTATTCTGCATCTGGAAGTTTTTTTTTAATAGAGTCCTTGGGTTAAAAATCAAATCAAATTAAGAAAGGACATTTTAATTAACAAGACCTTTGCAATGCAGTATATGTAAATGCCAAAAAGAAGAATAGGCCAATCATGCAAATAGTATAATTACTGGTAAATTGTCAGAGACATCATCTTTATTAATAGCCCTGTAATAATAGCTCTTCGTTTTTCATTGGTGTGATAGAGGCATGAAACAGTAGTGCTGCCGTTTAACTTTTTCGCTGCCACACTAGCTCTCTTGGAAATGTATTTTTTTTTCAATTCAAGTTATTGTTTAATCTTTCTACAATCACATAACATTAAATTGCTGCTATAATCTACGATGAAGATAAATAAACTCAGAATCTTAATATTCTGAAATATTTGAAAAGTTGCAATCCTGAGATAATTTATTATTATTTGTTTATTTAGCAGATGCCTTTATCCAAGGCGACAGAGACTAGGGTGTGTGAACTATGCATCAGCTGCAGAGTCACTTACAACAGTGTCTCACCCGAGCACAAGGAGGTGAAGTGACTTGCTCAGGGTCGCACAATGAGTTAGTAAAAGAGCCAGGATTTGAACCAGAGACCCTCTGGTTACAAACCATTTTCTTTAACCACTGGACCACACAACCTAATTTATCTTATGATCTCGAAATAAAAAAAAACCTTAAAGGAGTACTTACCGATGCTTTAGAATCAATTGGATTACCTCTCATTAGCTTTATTAATACTGTAACTAGTCCCAACAGAAGAAGAGTGGGACCAGTGGCAGTATTGCTATTGCTAATAAGAGACAACAAAATAGAGTTCAAAACCTTGGTGAACACTTGTAGACTTGTATTGGATTTGTATTAATCGGCTGGGTAGCCTGTATGAATTGTTCATTTCTTGGTAGCCTCCTGCACACCAGTTCTCCCTGGGGTTTGTAGCTGGGTATTGTCTGTTGCTGACAGATTTACTGCTGGCAGTAAAATTTAAGATTCTGAAGCATTGGCAACGTTCCCAATCTTCCCACACACAATCCTCATGTATGATCACAATGTTCAGGATGTCGCCCAAACGTTGTCTTGAAAGCTGCCCACGCAATCGTTTATTTGCAGTCCGGCAAGCAGGAAGATATCGGCATAACTCCGTTTCATGCTGTTGTTGAAAATAAAAAAAAAATGGTCTAAAAACACAGACAGCTCAATGATGATTCAAGTTTTTTAGAAAGATTGCTGATATCTCCTCTACCCCCAGGCCAGATCACCACGTATTCAGTTATATTTGTGATGGTGCTGTGTTTTTTTTGTTGTTTGCTTTTGTTGTTTTTTCAAGACTTTTTGTGTTTTTTTATATCCCTTTTTCAGGCTAAAATTGAAAAAAGCATTGACATTGAAATAAAAAGCAAACTACAACAACACATGCACCCATGACAACATTAATATGTGTAAATTTAATATAATTTTACATTTCAAAGCAAGCATTTAATATCAGTGCCAGCAATGTTGACCTTTTTTTTAAATTGTTTAATTAATAGTGAATAAAAAAGGCTTACAAACAATTTTAGATTTATATAAGTCAAGCCACACCTGATGTGAAGTTTAACATTGGCTTTGGATTTATATATTTATAATAGGGGACCTATATCTCCAATTATTTGTGCATATAACGTCCTCCTAAAATATGTGTGGACCACAAAAAAGCCCCCCAAAAACGAAGCTTTCGTGTGATTTATTTTATTTTAATTTAATTTTTTGGTGATAAAAAGCATCTTTCAAGCAAACACAAAAGGTTACCCAATTGCACTGTAACACTATAACTTCCCCATTTCGTGTTTCAACAGCTGCCGATGGTGACTACTGGCGTCTCCTAAACCCAGGCGAGTACAAGGTGACTGCCAGGGCAGAGGGCTACTCCTCTTCCACCAAGGTCTGCGAGGTGGGTTACGACATGGGCGCCACGCAGTGTGACTTCGTCATGAGCAGAACCAACCTATCACGCATCAAAGAGATCATGGAGAAGTTTGGAAAGCAGCCCATTAACCTCCCCGTCAGGCACCCCAGGCGGAGAGCACAGCAAAGGCGTCGACAGACATAGGCAAGCCTTTCCCTGGAGACAGACTTCAAGTGCACCATTGCGGCAAAACGCTAATTTTGTGTAGGAATCAAGAGAGAAACAAAATGGGCAGAACTGAACGGTAATCTTATCATATACAGTACAAGTTACCTTAATCAGATTTGCAATGGCCGCAAATCCATAAGAAATATAATTCTGAATGTATAACTAGAAAATTGACAAGACAATAACTAGAACATATAAGCTATTCATATTTTATTCCACTGCCAGGGATGGTTTTTTGTTGTTATTGGAAGTCATAAGAATTTGTCGCCATTGTGGTTTGCGGAACCCATTCGTGCAGAATTACATGCTTAATTTGATCTTTCTTAAACAGCGCTGCAATTTGTTGCATGATGTTTCTTCTTTGCTTCGTTCTTCAACAGAAATAACTGCTTCTTCCTAAATTCAGATCTGTAACACTTGTGGTTTTGAAAGCTGGGTTTAAAGATGCACATTTATTGTGCAAGAGGAGAATGATGTGCCCTTTCAAAAGAGTTTGTTGACAAACTAATTGCAGCACGCCAAGGTGAATTTTTAAAAACAAATAAAATCCTTGTGTTCTTTTAAATAATCTTGACAGCATTTAATATTAGCGATGTGAGTTTTGGGAGGCTTGGAAACCCCCAACATTGTGGCTTGAAACTACAACAAGTGAGTGATGTACTGTACAAACCATGGTTGAAAATGATTTCTAATACATGTATGACTAGTGTGTACCTTGTACTCTATATTTTCTATGAGTTCCAAGTACAAAAACTCAATGATTTAATACTTGGAGAAGTTACAGTAAGTCACAGGTGGTGCAGCACTACCAGATAATGTCTACAATGGGGCTTGATTGAAATTGTCAACAGCACTTTTGTAGAGAGGGAGTCTAAATTGACAGAGGAGAATTAGTAGCTAAGTAACAATAATGCCAAGTAAAACAGTGCAACATTATTTTCCGTAATGGGCACATACAGTAGATCCCTTCAGAGATAAAGCTACATGTTATTTCTTCTTCTTTGAATGAGAAACTGCATTGCAACCAGCTGGGTTCTGGAGATCTGTTCATTAGAAAGTGGACTGCAATATAATTAAATAGGAAGGAAATCAACAGAGGGCAGCTTAAACATCAAACATTTTAATATGAATCACACTTACCCACCTAACTGTCCTAATTACTAAAGGGTTTTCACACAGTTCATTTCAAATGATTACAATGTAATTGAATGGCTGCTGTCAGTTTTAATGAATGCTTCTTGTATAAGTTCTGGAGTGTTTGCTATGTATTGCAAAAGTAACTGTATTTACTTTCAAGTCCACATATGGCTGTCAAACTGTTAGTGACACTTTATGTACATGCATGGGTATACTAATTATACAGTTTTTAGAGAGGAATATTTTGATCTAAACTGCTTTTTATATTTCTGTTCCAAGCCCTGCCTTTTTATTGAGTAATTTTATTCTTCACTGTGTTCTTGCACTTTAATAAAAGAATTAGAACACTACTGTGTGTAGCTGTGTCCATCTGCATTATGAAATACATCATTCTAAGAGACTTCATTGTATTTCTGAAACATGGAATACACTAGATCAGGGCTTCTCAAACTCGGTCCTGGGGACCCCCTGTGTCTGCTGGTTTTCATTCCAACTGAGCTCTCAATCACTTAACTATACCCTTAATTGAACCGATCATTTGCTTAATTAGACCTTTTTACTTGTGTTCAGCTCTTAAACAGTTGCAGATTTCAAGTTAGCTATGACATTTTATTAGTAACTTGAACTCTGTAACTGTTTAAGAGCTGAAAACAAGTAAAAAGGTCTAATTAAGCAAATTATTAAGTGATTGAGAGCTCATTTAATAGGGGGAGACAAAACGGTTTGTCGTCCCATAAAACAAACATTTCCATGAAAATGAAATTTTGAATGAAAAATACGTTTTTATGCCTTGTTATTGTTAACTTTACTGTGAACAGTATTACACAAATTCCAGTGCTGACGCTAAATAAACCCTTAGCCAACTTAGGGATTTGTGGGAAATTAAAATAATCTAACATGATAATTGGCTGGTATATTCTTGAAATGTATTTTTGTTTACGACTGTAAGTCGCCCTGGATAAGGGCGTCAGCTAAGAAATAAATAATAATAATAATAATAATAATAATAATAATAATAATAATAATAATAATAATCCTGTACAGAGCCACTATATTCCACCTTATTTTAATTCTTTCTTTTTACAGTATTGGTTCCAACCACAAGCCCCTAATTACTCTGCATCCCACTCACTCCTGTCACTCCCACCCACCATCTCCCAGCACAGCAGCTACAGGAAACTACAGCCGAGGAACCTGCAATTATACAGCAGCACCTTATCAGACAAGCAGCTAGTGTAACCTTTCTAGGGGCTGGAAATCGTGTCACACTTGCTTTTGACAAACAGTGGGCGTAAAGTAATATAAAGAGCTCTTAAACTAATATTGATCTGTCCTGGAGTTTGGTTTTATTACACTTCAGTTGACTGCTAATATAATCAATATTACATCAGCTGCTTTGGAGATCTACCCAGTATTGCAAGTGACTTGGAATCAACTATTATTCAGTATACAGTTATATATTGTTTTTGTTATGAAGAATAAAGATTATGATTTGAATTAGCCAGTCAATAATAGTAATAATAATAATAATAATAATAATTAGTATTATTATTATTACAAATTATAAGGACAAGAGAATTGTTCACTTATTTTTAAACAAACAGGATGCTATTAATATATTCCTTGAGCGTTTTATATTTGTGTTCATGCGTATTTACTTTCACATGAGAATGATTATTCTCAATAAAGGTAAAGCCAAACTCACGTCAATATTTGGATGACCTTTGGGTCCTTTTGGTACGTCGTTCCTCAAATAGCGGAGTGTACCTGATTCATAATAACATTGAACAATAACCTGTAGGCTTAGATTCAACCTTTAATGCCACAGTAACTGAAGCTTAATAAAGGACCTGAAACCATGAATAATAACCACAAATTAATCCCATCTGGTGAGCTGCATACACCGCTCTATCAAACACCTTGATCCTGGCTTTTGGGGACTTCAGCTGATGAAAAATGCACTATTTTACAACACTGGACATCGGTTATCAACAGTGCTGGTCGGTTGACTTGCTGCTCAGACTGGCACAGTTTTCAAAGACTTAAATAGAAAAGTTAAACTAGCTCTGTGTGTCAACACTGTGAGGAACTGGCTGAAGTGTTCTGCTATAGAAGTTGTGTAGAGGGATGTGGCAAAGTGGCTAGTGAAGGGGAACAGGTGTAGCGGTGATGCGATGCAGGAGTGACAAACAGACAACGGTAATTCAGTGAACAAGTGTTTATTGTGCTGTTTCCAGGTCTGGCGACCGTCAAATAATATATCCCCGGCAGTACACAACAATGTGTAAAGCGCGGGGAGCGTGAATAACTCTATACAGTTCTGAACAAAACAAAGGCACGGTCACCAGTCCTGGGTGAATCCAAACGTGCAGGTGCTCTGTGCAGTGGTTCTCCGGATAGTGCTTTAACTGTTTAGTGGTGCAATAAAGACAGACAATTACAAACAGACAGAAATAACACACAACACGTAACACTTATGTCTCTATATTCTGAGAGCTCCTCTCTCAGTCCTTCTCTCCTTACGCTTCAACCCCAAACGAAGGAAAAGATCAGCGTTACCCTGGCCCCTATATGTAATCCCACATCATATCTAGGTAAACGGTTGCAGCTGCCTTATTACTTGCAGCTGCCCCTCGTTTACCTTTCAAGTCAAAACGGTCTTACAACAGAGTCTCGCTTCTTTCCAGGCTGACCCACTTCCCGGTCCCGGAAACGAACTGTCAGGCCAGCCCTTCCAGATACTTCCCCTCCCGTTCTTTAGCGCCCTCACAGGTCGGGAGGAAGATTTATCACCAGAACTCATTATATTTCTGTCACAAGGGACCATCTGCTTTTCAGGTGTTAAAGAACATTAGGTTACTTACCGTAACCCTGGTTCCCTGAAAGAGAAGACGACCACCAACAACATTACGTATGGGATATGCCTGCCTATTGGTAGGTATTTTCTGACCTCTCTATACCAGAGCTGCCGATAGGCCCCTTCCTGGGATGACGCCCTCGGTCCCGCCTACTGAGGGATTAAAACCATCATACTGAGGAGGCCATTTCTCTTTTTACATCGAACCCAGTAAACGGGTTGCTAAGAAATGCGCACCCGGAGACACCGAATCTACTGGGGCATGGCACGCAGAGATAGCTGCTAAACACACCTTCAATGTGGAAGGTGACCTACCAGCATCAAGCAGTTCTTAATCGGCATGGGGCAAGAAACTGGGTCATGACATCAATTCTGGAAATACTTCCACTTATAGGCGTACAGCGACCAAGTGGAGTCTGCCCTAGTGCTCTGCAGAGTACCCACAACTGCGTCTGATAGCCCTAGGGCTGTCCAGCGGTCCCTTTCAGGGGCCAGACCCATAATTGGAACCTGCCCGGTTCCAGATGCCAGAGAGTGCCTCTCGCCTGACTGAAGAGATCCAGGCAAAGCGGGATCTCCCAGGGCTGGCCGTGTATTAGCTGGCATAGGGTTGAGAACCAGATTCTCCTGGACCACCGAGGGTCCACTAGGAAAACTGTCACTTTCTTTAACCGGACCTTCTCCAAGAAGGCCGGGAGCAAGGGTACTGGCGGGAACGCGTAAAGGAGCGTCCTGGGCCACTCATGGGCTAGGACGTCAACGCCGAGTGGACTGCTGGAGGAAATACCACAGGGGGGCAATGTGTCATCTCCGCCAAGGCGAAGAGCTCGATTTGCACCTTCCCAAACCGTTTGCGAGGTGGAGTCGCCACTCTGATGGAATCGCACCCTCCCTCGACAGGAGGTCTGCTGCCCAGTTTGCCACTCCGGGAAGATGCGTCGCCCGTAGGGACAGCAGGTTCCGTTGGGCCCAAGTCAGGAGCCGGAAGGCAATGTAATACAACCCCAGGGACCAGAGGCCGCCCTGGTGGTTGACATATGCCACCACTGATGTGTTGTCCATTCGGCCAGCAGATGTTTTCCATTTAACACTGGAAGAAAGTGCTAGAGAGCCAGGAAAACATTCTGCAGCTCCAGCATATTTATGTGCAGGGCTATCCAATGACCCGATCAGGTGCTGCGGACTCCCCTGCTTCCCAGACCACCCCCCAACCCAAGTTGGAGCCGTCCGTCATCACCACTTGGCGAGTTAATACCACTCCCAACCGCACGCCCTCACGCAGGTGAAAGGGCCTCCTCCACCATCGCAGGGCCGCGGAGCACGTGTGAGAAACTTCTAAAAGCAGTAGTAGACAGCTAGAGCCATTTTAGACCAGATATTTGCCACAACCATTCCCCTAACTGAACCAATTGCCCTCCTATTACACCAATTATACCTCTATTCAGATATTATTTAATTGCTAAATTCTAAAGCCTGATGTGGAATAGTCCCCATGCAGCTCTGCTCTATGACAATCTTTCATCTAGAAGTATTTCTCAATTTCTTCAAGAAACTTGTACAATACAAATATGTTAGAATTTTTGCATGAGATGGAAAAATACATCTTCGATGTGATAAGGGTTAGGATTAGGATTATGGTTGGATGTGATAAGGGTTAGGGTAAGGGTAAGGGTTGGATGTGATAAGGGTTAGGATTAGGATTATGGTTGGATTTGATAAGGGTTAGGGTAAGGGTAAGGGTAGGATGTGATAAGGGTTAGGATTAGGATTATGGTTGGATGTGATAAGGGTTAGGGTAAGGGTAAGGGTTGGATGTGATAAGGTGACACATATAGGAAATTCCATCTGGGATTTGCTCACGCTTTGCTTACTACAGTAAGTGAAGGAAATGTGTGTGATATTGGCAGGTGCCAGGCAGTGATTGATGTATTTAGAGATTAAAAAAAGAAAAAAAAACTGCATGGCTACATAATAGGGTGATTGATATCAATTCCATATGGCAGAGTTTTCCCCTAGCAATGCGTCATTAAAATGGTATTGTTATTCTCTGTTAATATTGTTGAAACCTTTAGTAATTTATCTACATGTACAGTAACATGGTTATATATATATATATATATATATATATATATATATATATATATATATATATATATATATATAAAATAGCATCCGTGCTTTAAAAAACTCCAATTCCTGTGTCTGGGTCAGTAATTTTGGAAGGTGGAAAGGTCCCGAATTGTGGCAAGGCACCCCACTTTGTCACATATATATATATATATATATATATATATATATATATATATAGAGAGAGAGAGAGAGAGAGAGAGAGAGAGAGAGAGAGAGAGAGAGAGAGAGAGATAGTATATTGTGGTGACGTGACTGACGGTCAAGGCTGGCCAGTGGCAGAAATAGCAACCCAGACACATAAACTGTAGTTCAGCGCTTTCTGCTCACTTTTAATAACCACAAAACAAACAAAACACAGGAACAAAATAACAGTTTGAACACAAACACTCCTAAACACACACAGCACAAGTACAACACCAAAGCACAGCTATCCCGGTGTTCACAGCACGCTCCTTCTCCGCTCCTAACTCTCCTACACAACCCACACCCACATTCAGTCATTTGTTCTTTTATAGAGCTTGACAATGGGTAATTGGCAACCAATCATTCCATTACCGCCTGGCCACATTCCATACTTTTCCAATCACACCTCAATCACTCAATAAAACACAATTTCCATCACGACACCCACTCACATGTGCACACAGCAGAGGCTCTGCATACATCCTCCCCCTACTCTGTCAATATATATATATATATATATATATATATATATATATATATATATATATATATATATATATATATATATATATATATACTGTAGTTTAGGATCCTAAACATAGGTGTGAATAATGTTTTACAGCACATAGCTTCATTAGCAAATCAGTATTCTGACACCCTCATTTCCCATCTGGAATCAATCTCCCTGTAATACCATGTAGATGTGTGGGAGGACTGGGTTACCATATTATCTTTATTGTGTTTCAAAGGTCATTCCTTCCTCTGAAGCTGTTCCAACCTTTGATGTAAAAGTGTGTCTCCATGAATATTCTGCAGCTGGGCATGCTTTACCTTTGATAAATGGTTCATCACTCATGGACTTAATAGGCTTCCATATTCATCACTGTGTTATAATTTCTATGATCTGAGTTTTTGTGCCAATGAATTTTTGAGGTTTTGAGGTGGGTGGCTGCCATTGTTTCTCTTGCTGTGTATCATACAGTGCTTATGCCCAACCTTGACTGAGCACAATAGGAACAGTCATTCTCTCTTGAATGATTCGGCTGTGCAAAGATAATTCAGCAACCAGGGACTGTCTTGAAAAGCAGCAATTTCCAGCCTGCTTATACTCCACTGTTGCAGCTCCACGTCTTTTACCAGGAGCAGTGTGATGCAGATGGGTTCCTATTCCTAGCATGCATATTTCAAAGGTGGTGGAACAAAAGCATTATGAATATTGTATGCTAATGGTACAATTTGTTTCAAGTTCATAGTACTTTACTTTTTAGTTATACTTAGTTTTGTCAGTAGTGTCAGTGGAAAGGATCAGATTAAAAATGTGATATTCATCAATGGTTCAGCTCCGCAATTTTTATATCTCATCTATGATTCTCTGTCCATCCACAGATACAACACAGTAACCCACGCCTCACTGAACATTTGGATCTTTCTTATTGTGATAACCAATATTCTAAAATCCCTCTGCAAACTTGTTAGTGTATGAAGCACCACCCTTACATATTCTAACCACTGACAGTGGGGTTACAAGCCCTATAACTGCTTGTGAAAATGAGTCTGGCTCTTTTGTACAGTGATTAAACCACTCCACTCGTGCCAAGTTACATTGGCTTTAGCAGCATTATTACTGGTCCCTCTCCTGTTGTGCCAAATTACTTCATTTTTTTGTTTGCTTTTTTTCAGGCTATATAGATTTTTCAAATACTATTAAATTATGTAGCTCCAAATTATTTAATGTGCAGAAGGTTACATGGTTTTATGTAGGAATAAAATATCTAACTAAAATAAACTAAATAAGCAACAAACTAATCGGTCTACAGAAGAAGAAACAGCTTGCAAATCCTAGTAAGAGAATGCAGCCTTGGTTGCAACTCCTTTCATGTAGTTTTCTCTCCAATAATTTAATTAAATGCAAATATGTTGCTATTTACTTAGCACTTCCTGGCAACCGAATATAGTATTAGCGCAAATATAATAATATCTTAGTAGTAATTGCATTTTTTGTTTAACCCTATTTCTACAGGTGTAAAAAAAAATAAAAAAAATAAACATCGCCACCACCAAAAGCCATGTCTCTTTCATGAAACATTAAATCCTTTATTTTAATAAAATCACAATAAATATTTTTTTGAAAAAATTAACCACTGACTCTATCATAACAAAAATATATAACAACATCTGATATGGCTTCACTCACAGAAAAAAAAAACACTGTAAATAGAATAAGAGAAGATTATTCAGATAATGCTGAAGCACTACTTTCCAATCTAGAAAAGCTTTTTTGGCCAGAGCCTCTGATGTCAGTGTGATGTTCAACTTGGATAATTGGGTTTAAGACATGGGACAGGGAATGACATGCTTATCTTAGAGACAGTTCTATTGAAGACACGTAGCAGCGAGGTGGTGTTAACGGACTTGGCTATTGGAAAAGTAGAATGATGATGCCATTGTCACACAAACCATTAGCAAGCAATCTTGTTTTTTGTTGCTGCAGGTACAAATTAATTTAAGGTTAATCTCATCATACAGGGACATATTCTCAAAGGTCTTACGCACCTCGTAAGGGTATTTACGCGGGGTTGGAGCTGCTTTTCACATCTGGAGCACAGCTACGCGCTTGTTTATAATAATACTAATAGAAGCACCGAAGGTTTTTTTGCTCTTGTTTGATTGGGTGATTCAGATGAAAAAAAAACTCGAGGAGGGGTGAGGATTGACTCGAGGAGGGGTGAGGACTGACTCGAGGAGGGGTGAGGATTGACTCGAGGAGGGGTGAGGACTGACTCGAGGAGGGGTGAGGATTGACTCGAGGAGGGGTGAGGATTGACTCGAGGAGGGGTGAGGATTGACTCGAGGAGGGGTGAGGACTGACTCGAGGAGGGGTGAGGACTGACTCGAGGAGGGGTGAGGATTGACTCGAGGAGGGGTGAGGACTGACTCGAGGAGGGGTGAGGATTGACTCGAGGAGGGGTGAGGATTGACTCGAGGAGGGGTGAGGACTGAGGATGTCCTAAAATGGACACTGTAAATATGCCTGCTTAACTGTGAAACATATTGGTTATTTTTTTCACTGGAGGGTTGCATTTATCTTCACATAATGGTGTAAAAGTACTATGATACAAACCTACAAGATTTCTTAGCCGGAAGAAGCCACTTGTTCTGTATTCAAACGTCACCATTGTGTGAAATCAACATATTATTTTGGGAGTGTTATGTTAACTCTTCTTTGAGTGATGGCATTTGCTTTGTGTACCTGCAATTACTATTGTTGGTGTGCTCTTCTGTGTAAATATAAAGTTAAATATATCACATTCAATTTAAGATGTTACAAAATAGTGCTGGGTTTGTTTTTTGTGGGGGGGTTTCTAGCATTGCTGATACAATACTGTAAAATCCTCCAAAATGTATTTTGATTTGTGTATTTAACCTACTTTCACTTACTCAGCATACTTTCAGCAAAGTATTATTTTTTTTGGCCAGACTTATGTTTGTTGTTGATAGGAAACTTTCGATCTTTAAAACAAATGTTATAGCTCAAATTATAGTTGACATGTTAAATACTGTTAGCTGTGTGAGAAATGCTAGTCAAATGCAAACTCTGGGCACCTTTACTTGGCCATTCAGAAGCGTGTCTTTGTTCAAGCCATATTTGCATTCCAGAGTCCGCAGAGTGGCAATCGCCACCCACAGCCAGGTACGCGGCAGAGATTTCTGTATGAGAATGTGCGCACTGGGGGGGTATCTCGCACGTAGCAACAAGCACGTAGATGCAGTCTACGAGCTTTTTTGAGAATAGACCCCATAGTGAATTATTAACATCTATTCCCTCCACAAACAGTTGGCAGATGCAAAGCAAAAACTCTTATTGTTTTAAAGGGACACAATACAGTTCAGTGCAAAAGGCCAGCTCAGTCTTTTTGTTCAAGCAAATCTGTGCCGGTATTTGTTCCATCTGCAGTGGGTGATAATATCAGTGGCTTTCTTTAAAAAGACCTTGCACCCTGGGCTCCAGTCACTTCACTAGTAAAATCAAGCTGGCCCCTGTAAAATCAAAAGGAACCCTTGCAGTCAGCATTTTCTTGGGTCTGGTATGGATATCATGGGTAAAGACATAGAGCTAGAATTTTACTTATATTCCTGTACTGTCCCTTTAGGGTATACATGTTTGTGATAATTTTTGGTAACATTATTCAGCATATTTTTTCACAATACAGTAAAACCACACACTGTGTTTGATTTGTTATGTCAGGAGATCAGACAAACTGTAAACCACATATTTTTTAAGCCTCCCAAAAAGGTACTCAGTTCAAATTAAATTTTAATTACACACATATGTTTAAAGAAACATCGTTATCAACTCTTACATTCCTGTAACAATAAAAATATATTTCAAGAAAAGGATTTGCTGGACTTATAATTTACATTTAAAACACCACAGAAGTCTGTGTTACCACCTATTTTACAATACATTTCAATGCTTGCACCGATTCAATGTGACTAGTATATAACACAAAACAAACAAACTACCATACTATTTTACATTATAAAGAAGAGCGCAAGTACCCTAGGTCCAAGCATGTTCATTATAGCCAGCTGCCCAACGTTTCGATATGTTGTGCATATCTTTCTCAATATATATTATAAAATGCAATCTATATTCTATTAACTAAACAGATCAAAATACAGAGTCATTTAAACTTGCAAACGTGTTACTGATGGTGGTGTTAATAAGAGGGACAATCAGATTTATTTTATAGAGTTCAAAAGCAACTGTATTTAGTGCCTCGACTGTTCAGACCCATGTCTTTTTTAGTCTGTTTTTGGTCAGAAAGAGAAAGATCATATCCTTGGGCTGAGCTCCTTGTACAAGCATTCACCCAATAGTTTTAACTTTCAGACCATAGACAATTGAATTCCCTTCTCTTTCCACTCACTGAACTTAAGCAAGCTAATGAACCAAAGAGGTGAGGGCCCAACGTGGCCTATGTCCACCTATATATATATATATATATATATATATATATATCATGCTATAAACTATTATTTTACTGTCAAAAGAACAGATTGGAAGAGAGCAAAATGCACACACATCTATCTGTCACTCAAATCGGCTGGTGAAAATTGGTTTTGCCCGGGAGAGCTGTGTGTTGTATTTTTTTCAATAGCCCAAAAAAGTGAAAGCCTCAGCATTGCACTGTGCAAGTGACATGATGTTTTGCCTGGCAGCATGCCACTGCTGATGTACCTACTGTATGATGGCACCAGTACTGCCAACTCAGTTTTACAATTTCACTAGAATATCCTCTCTGAAATCTCAAAAGACAGGCCAATGTGAGCCTGAAGGTGACAGTGTCTGATTTAACCCTTAAAATCAAAACAGGACTGATAAGCAATCTAACAAGGCAGCAGCAACATCAACTATGTAATTTTATAAGCAATACGTTTATATATATATATATATATATATATATATATATATATATATATATATATATATAGGGGACTACAAATATTACATTTACCGACCGTCATAGTAAACAAGGACCTTGTTCTTATCCTTTAACTGTTCAGAAAGTATTTGTCAATCGGTTCCCCTTGTAGAACACATGGCCTTGAGATATGAGCAGACAGCAGTGCCCGGGCGGGGTCTAAAGCCCCTGCAGCCCATAGGCAGGGGAAGAAGTGAACTGAAAAACGTGAATAATGTGAAATTAAAACAAAGAGAAGGTCGTGCTGTTGGCATATTGGCATTATACTGCATATATGTATTTAAACCTAAACATATATATATGTTTAGGTTTAAATGAATAGGGATGTATGGGCCACCCCAGAAGCCTCATGCTGATGCAATCCCACTAGTTAAGCTTTCACTATTCAGCTTCAACAAGCCTGCATAGTAGGGAAGCTTTAATGGAAAAACACTTGGGATATGGTATTAACTTTTGTCAGATGAAAATTGCACTGGTGTGGAAAAAAAAGAAGAAGAAAAAAAAGAAATTAAACTTTGTCATTTAAAACACAGTTAAAATGAGAATCGCTGTTGTAAATTCAGCACCATACCAAGCACTGTCTGCTCTTCCCTTTTCTAACTGCATCACGGTGTAGGTGACCTGTCCAGCTGTGTGTGCATAAGAGGAATACAATATACTAGGCAATCAAAATTAGAAGCTTCTGATACGGAGGGCTTCCCATTGGAATACCAATGCAGGGTAACCACGACACTCGCTTGTGCAAAAAAGCGTTTTCCTTAAATCTATTCCTAAATAAACATTATTACACTAGTAGCTGATTTGTGGAACAATAGTGTTTGTTTTTTTTAGTAGCACATTTTTTATTTTATTTTTTTAAAGAGAGGTTCTGTAATAGCAGCTTTCA
Organism: Acipenser oxyrinchus oxyrinchus; assembly: GCA_030684275.1. NCBI lineage: Eukaryota > Metazoa > Chordata > Actinopteri > Acipenseriformes > Acipenseridae > Acipenser > Acipenser oxyrinchus. The sequence continues at coordinate 46,769,040 of CM060257.1, read as the reverse complement.
ACAGCAGATTCATTTTTTTTAGATATTCTTTCTTCTTTTTTTGAAAAATAAAATCATTACATTACAGCTATCCAGATATGCAGTCGCTTATATCTTAGACTCCTTCAATCAAGATGGAATTTTCATAGAGTACTGTAATAATGTCAAAGCATCTGACTACTGTGCCTTACTCGGCTGTAATTTGATTGCAGTCTGCTTCCCTGACCTAATGAGATCAGGACATGCATCCCAAGTTAAATTCAATCCCAACTGCTTGGGAAAGGTCATATTTAAAAATAATAAAATCCTCACAGAGTGAATCGATCCTGTCAGTGTGGTGGGTTGCCGAGGCTTGCTTTCAACCCAGGCATGTCTTATGAGGAAGGCACTCAAAGTACAGGCTTAGTCATTCTAAAGTTACAGACAAGCCAAGACAAACCCTGTCAATTAAACTCAACTTGATCAAACAACCGCAGTTGCTATGGAGCTATCTTTTCTCTTTCTTTTTTTTTTTCTCGGATGCACTGCACTGGCAGGCTTGCCCATTAATTTGTTTCACAAAGTGGTCTCCAATTGGGACACGGTTTTGCAGTTTCTTATTAAAGCATTACCTACCACTGTGGAAGGTGGTCATTGAAAGGCCATCAGCCAGCCAGCCAAATGAAGAATGCAGTTATTTGGTTACATTTTTATTATTCCATTACCAGGAGTTAAATAAGGACTGGTGTGAACATGAATAAATGAACAGAAAAGAAACAGGGCATGAGACATACATAGTATAATGTATTCAAATTAGTGCCAAAGCATTTCCCAAAAGAAAGAAAAAAATACACAAAACTTGCAAACAAGGAATATTTGGACTTCATCTCACATATATCAATTTATATCTGCCTTTTAAAACTACCTTGTTGAGGAAATACGTGCTTATCAATTGTTAGGATCTGATAACACATAAAACTATGAACTCCGTTAATCTGTAGAGCAATTCAAATATACTGTAAGTAGGACTGGGGTTCAACTCCAGTACAGACCATGATTCCAAGAGAGATCTATATGACCTGCCTATTGCACTAAACTTATTGGGGTAAATACTGTAGATCTCAAGTTGTAGAGAATCAAGCATGGGACCAACAAACTCTTTTTAGCCCTGCAACTGAACTTGACATTAAAACTTCGGCCTCTTGTGGTGAGTCATAAGGATTTTGCACACTGTAACACTTGATCTCCCAAAATAATGTTTCATTGGCACCTTCCACAGTTTAGTCAACTGAACAACAATTTAATTGACTAAGGGAAATCAGTGGTGTTCAAAATAGCTGGTCACCCATTTCCAATCAGCTTGTGTTGCCCATAGTTACATAATGAGAATTATAGACCTTTGGGATCTTTTTGGTATTCTTCAACCACGCATACTTGACAGCTTCTTCAAGCCTTCGTTGAGAGGTCTTCATGCCGCGGTTTGGATGATGGTGCTTCTTCCGTTCTCACCCCTTATTCTAGATGAGTTTAGTGAGCTCCTTTTCAGGACTCTGTTAATAATATCAGTGCATGTCTTCCTGTACTGATTCCGGAGAAGCGAGTACACAAAGGGATCTGAAGCTGCTTTGCTGTAAGCCAAGCACTTGGAAACAACTCCCCAGTGAGGGCTGATAGGCACTGCTGAAGACAGCTCCACAAGCCTGTCAAAAAATAAAGAATTAAACACAATACATAAGAAATATCTGACAACATTTACCCTTGGACAATGACTAAAAGGTCATCACAACAAACCAAACCATCTTTTAAAAATCTCCTTCTAATATGAAACCTTGGCAAAACGCTTTCTTTCACAGACCTGTGTTACTATTCATCCTAAAAGATGACTCACTTGCTAAGGGTTTACTTCAGGGATTTTGAGTTTGGAATACTTATCCTTGCTGTTCCTTATTCTTTGTTCAGCTAGCAGGGTAATCCCTGAAAATCTGGGAACTTGTAAGCAGTGCCTTTTTAACATTTTAATTCTCTAATTTACAGTTTTAATACATTTTTCGATTTCCTTCTGCTTCACTTTTTTTACTGTTTGGTCGTGCCCTGCAATGCAGCTTCCTGATAAGTTCTGAGTTTTATTTCACTTGTGGAATTCATCGCATATCAAGTCTGTGGATGGAAAAAAAACAATCACAGGTATTCAGCCTGATGACCCAGGCCATGCTGTTTCAGTCAGTAGGTTATAATCTAAAATACATCCTAAATACTGTATTACTTTGAATTACTGCCACCCTTGAATAAGCACCACCCTCAGATATCAGATTTGTAATAGATGCCACCTTTGAATAAACGCAGCTCTCAATAATGAAGCATGTACATTAGCTCCTCTTCAATTTTGGGATGAGCAGGGCGATGCCTGCCACCACATAGCCTTTTCTTTTTATCCTGTGAAGATGTTGGCTCTTCTTGTAGCTGAGGTACTTGCTTTCTCCATTCCCTAATGCAACGCTCATTAACTCCAAGTTCTCGAGCAGCAGGTCCATTGCTTTTCTGATCTGAGAGTTGAACAGCTTTCAGTTTAAAAGCTAACTTGTAGGACTTCTTCGCCATCCTGATCAAGAAATAAACTTCAATGTACGCCTCCCTCAAATAACGTTAAAACCTCAATAAAAAATGTCACTGTTCGATAACCGCAATACTTCTCATTACCGCTGCCCTTGAATAAGCGCTGCCCTTGAATAAGTGCTGCCCTTGAATAAGCACTGCAGCTGTTTGTTTTTTTTAGCAATTTAAAATAAATGCTGCAGTGTTAATTCAGAGTAATACAGTACATGTGCATCTATTCCACTCTCCGCCTCGGTTTATTCTGTACTCTTTAGTGCTGTGCTTGCCGTGGAAGTTTTTACAGTGGCATCACAAACTGATATTGTTGTGCTGATAATCTAGGCCATGCTGCAGCCTGGGGCAATACCACCTTGGAGTCTGATCTTGTCAACACTGTGCTTGGTTAGTACATGGATGGGAAAACCAAGTGAAAGGGATGGCTTAGTGGGAAGCACTCTTCCCTCAGGGCAGAGCTCCACTAATGCCCATGCATGGTCTGGGGATATCTCTGATGTTTGGATGTGATATTAAGATGAGGTCCTGTCCAATAGATCCTAATAGCTACTTCATTGTTAATGCAATATAATGCCACTATTAAAGGAGATGCTAGGTATATAAATCCATTACATGTAGCCTTACATTTTGTGTTCTCCTTCATTGTCTACTGCAATATTTCAAGTTCTATGAAGAAGGAAACAATACGAGAAACCTGTATTTCAATCAAGATAATTTTGAAACATGCAGTGGCAAACTAATCTGGAGAATAGTAAAGTACTTCCAAAAGGTAAGACCCCAATCTCAGCTGTCCAAAAAGCAAGATCCCTATCTTAGCTGTTTGTTTTTTTTTTTTTTTTGCAATTGTTGGTTCTGAGAAACGCAAAAGACTAAGTTTGAAACGTTTTTCTAAAATAATTTTGTGGTAGACATTTTGATGGAGTTTTTTGGTTTTCTTTGGATTTCTCATTTAGCATTTCAATACCATGGTTTACATTTGTCAAGCTATTGTGTTTCTTGCACCTTTCATGAACTCAAACACAAATCTGAATTTGTAACTCCTGCTCCAAATTATCAGACAAATCGCAGTTCCACTGCCCTTTGTTAAAGAGAGTTGATGTCAGTGTAATAAAGTTGTGCCAGTCTAATTCAATATCTTCAAACAAAGCCTTTATTTAAAATTGTTTAGATGCAAGTTATCTCTTACAAGCATCCTTGAGGATAGGAATAACAGACAGATCTTCCTGTCTGACAATGACATCCATTTCAGTTTCATAAGCATTCCATATGGAAATGAGGTACTCTAAATTCAGATGCATGAGCTAACCTGCAGTCACATTTAAACACAACATCTCATTTCTCCAGATAGGACTGTGGCTGAACAGTAGACAACATCACCATAATCTCAACAGTGGTGTTTTCCGGATGTAAGGGAAACACCATCATATTCTCCTATGAAAGAGCACAGCTAAAAATAAACCCAGCTACTGCCATTGTTGTGAGCCTGTGTTTGTTGAAACTGTCCATTTCATTTGACGCTAGAGAACTCTAGATTGTATGTGTGGACCCAAACCTATGAGTTTTGTTCAGTAAATCAAGACACAGCTTACTTAGTTTAAATGGGCAACCCTTGGTGAATTTGTATTTCTTTTATTTTTATTTTTGAAGATGTCTATTACACTTGACTCGGGGTTAGCAGCGAGAGGCAGGCTGGTTTGACTGAAGTCACTCATCTCTGCCTAGCCAGCTCTAAATGTCTCTCTATTGCTAAAGTCCTCAAGTCTGCAAGATCAAAGAATAAGTGCTGTTAGAGATGCATGTGTCTGTGGGACTCCAGCACTGTTAAATCTAACCACCACTGACACTGCAGGTTAAGTAATTTGAAAAAGGTATTGAATGTAAGTGCCTAAGGCAATCCTCTCATTTCCCTGTGCTCTGTATGTTGCAGCAAACATTGCAGTTTATAACAATGATTTCACTTACTTTACCCAATTCACTATATAGTGTATATCTGTTACCACAAGTGCATTCATTCTATGTCACACATATACTGTCCATACATTGCAGGCATGTGGCTTTGTTAACATAATTGCTGTCACTATGTGAAAGAGAGCAAATAGCCAACTATTACATTATGTGTTCATTACCATGTTCATAATATATTGCATGTGTTTGAACTACAAGGTCAAATAATAGGAAACTAAGACAAGGACACATGAAGGCATTAGGAACGGTTGCCTTGACTTCATTTCTTCTTGTTTTACTCTAGAATGTATGATTTTGTTTGTTTGTTTGTTTGTTGGTGTACGACACTGAAACCTTTTGAAATCTTGTTATCATGACAATGCACTCCTGCCCCAGTTTATATATAGTAGCACTAATTATGTTGGTTGCATTTTCTGCTGTAACAAAGTGTTATGCACTTCAAAGAGAGAATTTATTTTTGCACTTAGCTGCTGGCACTGTCCCCATATCCATCATATGTATTTTTTTATAATGCTGTTTATGTTTTAAAGAAGCTGGGTACAGAAATTCCATGTCTAGTCCATTTAACTGTCTAAACATTACATAATGTGGATTTTAACAGACTTGAATTGTATTTGAAGCACTTAGCAGGGTTTCTGTAATCTGAAGTAATGCTATTCTGCACTAAACTGTTCAGGAATGAGGGAGGGGTGCAGGAAGTACCTGTATATGTCATGAATGTAATTGTGTATTGTGTAACTCTTTGTATTTTGGCATACAGGAGCTCACGCAAATGTTGTAGCTGTGTTTAACTTGTCTTTAAGAGACAACTCCATATTGTTACAAAATTACTACCAACACCCCTAGGAGTGAATAGGGGACACTAACTTACAGTACATTGCTCGGTTATTTGGTGATAATTTTATAAAATGAACAGATGTTATTAAAAACAGGAGTTAATAAACACTGGAGTTAATGCTTGAAAATATGTCCCAGTGCGTGGTTAAGAGTTAGGTGGCCCCTATTATGAGAGGTCATATATTCCTTTATACTGTGTAGGTAGCTTTCAGTTAAATGTATTTTGATTACGTCAGTCCAGAATGTCACGAAAGACCTTTTAAATCAACCATAGCTGGTAGATTCAAACCATTTGAACATTTTTGCAAAATGCTTAAAGAACGATGTGTGGCGTGTGATACTGCTGCTGACAATCATATCTACAGGGTTAAAAGAAAGATCTCTGTCTGCAACATATAATCTCTCCTTTTAAATTAAGAGAATCCTTTTCTCTTTCTATCAACCTTTACTTCATAAAAGTTGGAAGTGTTCCCTGTGAAGCATATCTGGACTGGTCTTCATTAGGGAATCCTAGAAGTGAAACATGCCATTTATGATTGACCACTGTGCGTGAATGTACTTACTGCTTTTGAAATATCACTGCAAGCAGCTTTTCAAATAAGAAACTGACACTATATTGAAAAAAAAATCTTACCTTTGAAATACTCAAAGCCAAAAGAATAAGCATTGTCCAGATGATATTTCTGTGTTATCTCTCTCTCTGTTTGAGGGACAAGCATTTATAATTCTTGAAGGCACCATGTAGGAAGTCCCATGTTAGAAATCACACACACACACACACACACACACATACATATATATATATATATATATATATATATATATATATATATATATATATATATATATATATATATATATATATATATATATATATATATAGTATATATTGCATCCCTTATAGTAAATCAGAAGGAATACAAGCGGGTTGGAATATAAAACAATATTAGTACATTACTGCCTTGCAGCAAGCCTGCAAGTTCTTTGGTGACTCACCTTGTTATTACATATGGTGCAAAGCAAAGAACAAATGTGCCGATAAAGGTGCTAATTTTCTTTGTAGCTCGTTGTCTCCGTCTCTTCTGCTCCTCAAGGCAACGCTGTCGAACACTACAATGGTAAAGCGTGATGCTGTTAATAATGCTTGGCCCTGAGATTTCTAAAAAAAGCACTGCTTAAAGAAAACTAAACATTTTTACATAAACAACAATGCAATTTTTTGTAAAAGTACGCTAATGGGTGAACACTTACTATTCCACTGTGCTTCCTCTGTTTACACTCTAACTAAACAACACAAGGTTTTATATTTGGTTCAGTATAAAACCCAATTCCATTCAGGGTTATATAGTGGAATGCTTCATATTTAGAATTCCATACCTGAAATCTTTCATTCTAGAACTAAATATTGGTACTAAATATGATTATGTATTTAATTGTATGTTCAAAAATGATTATTTCCAAATATGAAGTATAGTAGAATATGGTTACCCTAATGATTATAATTAACCCATTCGCTAAGAATCCTTTTCTTTTCTGTATAAAATAATGGTTCTTTAAAGGTCAATCAGAGAGCCTGTTTTTGTTGAAATGTGCCTGGTCTGGGTTAAAGCTCCATGGTCTTATCACATCAGTAGACAACTGTGTGCTCCAGTGAGGATGATTTCCAGTGGCTAAAATTAGAATCTGGCTTAATCAGATCCTCTTTAAAGTGTTATCATCATAATTTCTGGATAGTGGACGTGCCACTAATCTAAACTGGGGAATGTGGGAATGACTGCTTTTTAAACCATATAAAACATGTATGTAAAATCTGGTATTGATTTTTTGAAAATATCATATATTATTTACAAAGATCACTGTGTGCTTTGTATTTAATAACAATTTACTACCATTTGAAAAAGCGGTCAAACACTGAAAGTAAAAGCAACAGGGTGTTTTTTAAAAAAAAAAAGCATTTCCGTTTAACAAACCAATACATCCACACCCCAATGACCATAAGAGAAATTAAAACACAGAAGGGACAACTCTTTAATGTTGCTTTCAGCATTTGATGTTTGAGGCCAGTCTTTATTTGTCTGATATCACAAAAACATTGAATACTGTGTGTGTGTGTGTGTGTGCGTGCGTGCGTGCGTGCGTGCGTGCGTGCGTGTGTGTGTATGTAGGTATCACTATCAATGTGCGGAAAAAATTTGAGAAAATGTCCCCACAAAGATAGTAACTCCTGAAAAAACAACGTTGTTGGGGACATCGTCACTTTGTAAAACACGTTTTTAAGAACTAAATATGCCTACAAAAAAAAAAAAAAACACTTGTTCTGAGGCTGCAACATTTGTTCTGTAAAAGAGAAATTGCAATGTACAGAACTAGCCAGAAACCACTGGAGGTGCATGCAATGCAAGCCCTTCAATTAAACCCTTACATACATACAGATGTGGTATAGTTTTTGCACCTGAAAATTATCAAGATTGTACAAATTGTGCAAACTTAAAAAAGAAGAAAGAAATAGCCAGATACACACAAAACTTCCAATCTGCGTGTGGAATAAGTTCAATAGTAATCAAAAGTTAGAGCTGTTTAAAAATCAAGGTCAGTACCACTTACAAAACAAACTAATACAGAGCGTACTTAAATATCACAAATACCTAATTGGCTACATTAAAAAAATTAAATGCAAAGTTTCCCTCAAAAGACTAGTACCCACCTTCGCTGACTAACCCAATATGTGAATTGGCAAATTTAATTTCTAAAATGAACCGTGACTTGCAACAAAAGTCAATGCCAAGCCAGGGAGTATTGCCTGTAGTAAGTACTGAAAGCTGACGTTTTCAGTTGTCTTGAAATGATACTGGTCAACAAATAGCAGTCCAGGCAAATACTCGAATGGGGCCGATGAGTTCCCTTATCAAGTATATACAGATGTGTCGACCTTTCGAGTGGGCTAAGGATCAATGTAAATTAGCGAACGCTAATTAACGGATATGCTACTATTTAAAAAGAGTAAATTATTTTAAAAAACACATAAACCCAGTCATATAATAATACAGCACAGATTGGCATATATAGTGGCATCATGTATTGCCCCCGAATGAGCAATGTTCTTGATATTGTACTTGGGGTCGGATTGATACAGCCATTCTTAAACAATTGCAGCATCACAATAAAAAAAACAAAACATTATTTTTACGTTAAAATAAATACCAGAAAAAAGTTAACTTTTGCAGAAAAAAAAACTAAGGCGATGCGTCTTACCTTGGGTGAATGTCCACTAGTAGCACCAAAGTCTGCATTGTGATAATGTCTATTCTCTTACAGTGAAAGCGCGCCACTTTGAGCACTTTCAGGTAAGTAAAACACAAGACTATCAAGGAAAGGAGAAAGGTAAGGGCATGGAACACCACTGTAAAAACCACAAACTGGGTCCTGTTGTTGTGCGCTCTCCCGTTGCACAGAGTACAGGAGGCGTAGAGTTGATGGTATCCTACCCACGAAAGGCAAACCGACACGGTGGAGAAGGACACGGAATGCACCCACGTGTAACCGAGCATTATGGCAGCATCTTTGTGGCGCATCTTTGAATGGTAACTCAAAGGGAAAACAACCGCTATCCACCTGTCGATGCTCAGAGCTGCCATGCTCAGCATGGCATTAGTGGTCAGAAAGGTCTCTAAAAAACCCACAATTTGGCAGAATCCTCCCCCTCCTGGATGCTCCTTGTTGATAATTCCCACCAAAGTCAACGGCATGTTCAACACAGTCATCAACAAGTTGCAAAAGGTCAGGTTAAGGATAAACAAACCGGGAACTTGCTTCCGAATCTCCGCGCTGTACAAAAAACAAATCAGCACCACCACGTTGGACAGCAACGACACAATGATGATCACTACTACCAGGAAAGATACAATTACCTCCGCTGCGTCCATGGTGTAACCCCACTCAGATATTCAGATTTTCGGCAATTGTATCCAGCCAGCAGTAGCACTTGGATAACATGATGTTAGGTGTAGGGTAAATCCACGATCGTGCCAAGATAGCCCAGGTTATTTCCCGAGGAGAGCTGCAGATTTGCTTCTTTCCACGTCTGTGCCTTCAGCTTTGTGCACAAAGCACCAGGGATGTCCACCAAGCTGCGAGGGTCTAAAATAATCACTAGGACTGAACCACTGTCTCAAGAGACCCGCGATTATTAGTCAGAAGCTCCCCACTGATGCAAAAGGTGCATTTATTAAGTTTCTTCAAGTATCTCCACTATGCCTTGCTGAATGTTTTTCCTAGAGCTCTTTTGTGCATTTAGGGTTCTACATAGCAGGCTATCAAAAACGCAGCTCCTTTATTACTAAATCAGTACTTGAATAATGCTGTTTATCATCAGGCAGGCTGATAGAAAAGTCAAATATATAGAAAGCTGTAGATCGCCTCCCCCTCAATCAGCGAGCTGCTTTGATTTCTCGGGGCATTCTAGGGTGCCTGTAATATTGCAGACTGCTAATATTTGACCGTTCTTGAACGAGTTTGCAGGACCCAATTCTCTGCAAAATACAGTTCGAATATTATATAAAATATAAGCGCATTTTAAAATATTAATAATGAAACGAAAAGTATTATTCTATATTTACCAGAGCTAGTTATATTCCTTACATGTGATTGAAGCAAACATAGATCTCTTAACAAGCCCATTTTACCATCTGCTGAGACGAGCCACTGTTTTTTTTTTTTTTTTTTCTGGCTGCGTGAGATTAGCCTACTAAATAATACTATACGTTGCATCATATATATTTCCAAATACCCAACACAGCATAAACGAAGCAATAGAAATGCACTCAAACCTATCTGTAACATGTATTTTACAGTGAATTATGTCCATGCATTAACTAATGCATAAAACAATCCTTGGACAATGTATTCTGTACACAGTGAACTATATACATCGGTGATGTGTGTAAAGGCACAGGAGCCTAACTGTCTTGGACAGATCTTGCTGCAGTTCAGTCAAAGTTGTGGTTCTGTTATGGTTCTGCATTCTGTTATCGGACATGTTTTTTTTTAATTATTATTATTTATGTTAAAACATGGTGAAAAAAGCACTGTTTTATTTTAACGCCCAGAAACCTATTCAGAAAGGATTCTTGCAAAGACCAGTTGGAACAATCAATGACCTGCTCTACAGTAACCACGGGACAAAGCATTAAAATCATTCATTGCATGAATATGAAAAACAGATCCTACATGAAACATGCGTTTAAATTTAGTCCCATGCTCATGCTCAATATACAGTACTTCCACTAGAGGTATTTTTAATTGACCTGCTCTGGCTCGCAACTAACGTTAACAAACAAGTTTCTGTTCTGGATTAGTGTAGCCTATATGGAATTCAAGTGTCTTAAGAAAAAGAAGAAGAAGAAGAAGAAGAAGAAGAAGAAGAAGAAGAAGAAGAAGAAGAAGAAGAAGAATGCAGTAAAACACTTGGTGCCAATCACAGGCCAGTTAGACTATATACGTGATGGCCATGCACGTTGGCCACTCTGTCCATTTCAGTTGCATGGGAAGTTGGTGCTACCTCTATATTGTAGACCACTGTTTATGTGAGCATAGGAATCCAGCCCAAGCTGGTCCTGATTTGAACTCCATTTTTCATGTGCTGTACTTCCTGATTATCAGAAATACTGTAAAGTACCTTTTCCCATCACAGCGGGTACAGTGCAGTAACAAGTGGGATTCTCATTAGAACACTGCAGTAGGCTAATTGGACTGTGCCATCGTGAGATGCTGAGAGGCGTCTGGTACCAACCTAGCCAGTGATGACCTGACCACAACCTAAATTTTGAACGGCTTCCTCAGTGCATGCCTTTGGCTTCAGCTTGCTATTCTTTCTAAAGCAAGGCTTTTCAATTATTGATGCGCAGGTTGTCACTGCCTATTAGTTTGCTTCATCAAGTTGAAGCAGTAGCAGTAACTCTTGAGACACACAGTTAATGCTTCCGGCAATCTTTTTTGCTGTGAAGATTTGTACAAGGATGGCTATATTAGTCTGCATGTCCTATAAAGCATGTGAATTGATCCAAGACACGTGAGGTTCTGACATGGGAGCGTTTAAGTAGGCGTTTATGTGGGTGGAAGGAGCTGTCGTTGCTGATCCTTTATTTCTTTGCATGTTTCTTTACTTAATTTAAAACGCATATTTTATACATTACAAAAAAAGTTGGTATCTAATTACACCTTGTGCTTCTGGTCACATGGTCCGATTGCAACAAGACCATTGCCGTGAAATTTAAATAGGTCACCTAGAAATAGTTAGGTGCAAGGAAACGCCAGCAATTCTGTAGTTGTAAGTAATGTTTAGATTCATTTTATATACACACCCTGAATTAAAGCATAAATAACAAGCAAAAAAACAAAATGGCTTCAACACAAGAAAAAGGGAATCAGTTGCCAGTGTTAATAAAATCTTGATTAAAATCACTCCTTTAACACTTAATAGCAAACTCGTTCATGGAAAATAATCCTTACACTGACTAGACTACTTCAAAATGTAGTTTGTACTGCTGCTGCATGACTTACAATCAAGAGCATGCTTGTGCCCAGTGACTACCCGATAGTTTCTAAAGAAATATAGGTACTTAAGATATTGGAAGATCAAATACATTTTCTAGCCTCTTGTTTGAAGTGCATGCGGTGGTACAAAGTATAGCAGCTCTAGTTTTTCATTATTTTTGGTGTCGGAATAAGGGTTATTGAGCTCTACACTTAGTACTTATGTCTGTGAGCTTGAGCCCACAGAATAATTTGAGAACCTGCACAACAATACACTTGTGAACCAGAACAAATTACTTAACATTGATTGAACGTAATACAAATGAGAGAAAATGATAATCAGAAATCAGAGAATTTCCATCATGTTGAAGCTATCGTGGTCCTTTGCTTGTTGGGTCCTGTGCCTTGATTCAGCTATTTTTCAAATAAATATCTGGTATCTATCTAGGTGTAATCAGATTTTCATACCCTTGACTTCACATACTGGTATTTATCTTGGTGTAATTAGATTTTCATACCCTTGACTTCACACACACTGTTTGCCTCCAGACCCCTGTGATTTTGCTTAAATTTACCCACACTGCTCCATGAGTTTTGGTAACATTTTCATGGCCAAATCACAGCCTTATGAATGATATCCATGACCCTGACTCAATTTCTACATTTAAATATAATTTACAACGATTTTATATACCAGGGTTAACCATTAATGACGAGCGTATTAAAGCACCTTGAGGTTCTTGTCAAGAAAGGTTATATCGAAAATGTAAATGTATCAAAAGCACAAATAAAATGACATGCCCTATAACACCAAAGACTCCAGCACTTTCATTTTGATTGAATGCAAGCCCTAGAACTCTCTTTCCTATTAGCCAGTTCCCTTTTTCAGTTTCGGAGGACTATGAAAGATGGCTGTGACAGAAGCTGTCAAGATTTCTTCCTGAAGGTTGGTACACACACACACACACATATATATATATATATACACACATATATAGATATATTTTAGTGTGCCAAATTATACCCCAGGTTAAATGTCCTGTTTAGAATGTCCAATTCTGTTCCCTCACAGCAGCAATCCCCACAAGAGCAGAGCAGAAAGGAAGGTCAGTGGACAATCTCCAATCCCACGTTTGGGTGCCAGAGCCAGCAACTTTGAATAGCCATGAACACAAACCTGCCCTCCCTGTACAGTATGATTCACCCTCCACTCTTTGTAGTTGTGCCTTTACCAGACAAGCCACTCAGGGGACCTCAGGCAGTTCAACTGCACAGATTTTCAAACAGCAGTTATAATGCAGCTCCACTACAATTTCCATGCATTTTAAATGTGACTGCACTGTTCTTTTTTAGTGTGTCATCCGTTGCATGCTTGATGGTAGTCAGTGTTGCTGGAACAGAAGCTGAAAATGTACCGGCTTCTAAATGTGGTGGGATAATTCAGAAGATAGTTGACAGCACTGGTACTTTAAAAAAAGATCAGATTGTTGTTGCTATACCCTAGAGGAGATCCATTAAACCCTGCTCACCATGGTATGGAATCCATTTCCCTACCTCATGTTGCTTTCAGCAGTATTACTATACCTCTTTTATATCCCCAACATCTATCTGCAAAAAGATAAGACTCTTTAGGTAGGGTTTTAATATACTTTTATTCATTTATTTCCTTAAAATGTTTCAATCAATCATTGGCCAGTTTTTGTTTTTACAAGAAAACGGTGCAGACTTAGAACAGAGATTTGTGGTTATGCATAGCTTTGGGTTTGGAAAGCTGAATCCAATGTTACATTGATAAAAAATCTCAAGCTTTCCATTTTATTTGTAGCTATGCTTGCCTGTACCAGGAAAAGAACATAGGCTCTTATTAAAGTGCAGAAAGTCATTAAGGTCATCTCATCAATTGGCCAGTTTCTCTTTAAAACACCTTCAGTGCAGAATCTTTCAGATTCAGTTTGTGCCAGTGATGCCCTTTCTTGCATGTCGATTAAAATATTAAAATACAGCACTGTTCCTGAAGCAGCTACTGGTGAATCATCCGTAAGCTTGCACAGCCATCTAAATTACTTATCAGGGAGACTGCTCTGATATTCAGCAGACCGCATGTACAGTGTGCCCAACACCCTGCAGGACGGTAAGGTAGTCAAAGTCAGTTTCATAGTGGGTTTAGTGCGGGACTGCTTTTATCTGGGAAAGGGCATCTCGACATGATTGTCCAATGCAAAGTATGTCAAATTGTAAGAACCCTTTAAATGTTGAAATGCTCCATAAAGCTTAGATAACCTTCCTTGCAAATAACTTTCCTGTTTCATACGATGTGCTGTTGCAAAGTATGGTTTTATAGTTTATGTTTAACCAATGTTTCTGAATTGTTAACTATAGATTATTATTTTGAACACTGAGCAGAAACAGGGGCTAGGTTGAGTTGTGAAAGTGCAGTTCTTGAAGGGTGTAAAATGTTTTGTGTTCAGCAAAAAAGCAAAAACAATTGCTTTGTCTAGTGAGTTAAGCAACCTGTAACAACTTGATGATGCAGTTGACCTCAGGAACCACAAGCAGGTTGCCAAGAAAAGAAAAAAAAGAAAGAAAAGAAAAATGTCTCATATGTATGTTACAGTATTATATTATGTTATGTTTGCAGGGGATGATAATGTGACAGATCCCTAGTTCACTAAAGCATTGTTGCAGATCAAGTCCATCCAAAATTGCTGCACTTGTACCATGATGGTCTATTGTAAAGATGGCAATGCACCCTTCCACTGTGCCAATTATGTGCAAACGGTTGGAGGAGCATGACGGAGACTTTGGGCATCTTCCATGGCTGCCACAGTGGCGTGATCTCGATTCAATTGACCATGTTTGGGATGAACTTGAAAAATTAAATTGTCATCACAATACTGCAAATGTTCCAGTTATGGAATGGCAGAGTGCATTTTGAATGTTCTGCAAATCATAGCCAGTTTCTCACAGCTTTGTCCTTTCTCTTGTAGAGGTAAATACAAAAATATTTACAAATGACAATCACCTCTGAAATTGTTTGTATTCCAGAGACATGGATAGCTTTTAGTTTTCATTACCTTGTCATATTACTCAGTTTGTAAACTCAAAATTGCTCTGCACACTTTCAGTGATTGCTTTGTGAGTCATTATATGAGCAAAATGTTTTTGTGGCTTGTAGTCTGTGCAGCTGTAGTCAGCTGTTTCCAGTAGGAGCAAAATAAAGTAGAATACAAGGGGGGTTGCCATTGTGTTACAGATCAGGGAGGTCCACCTTAATCATTTAATGCATGTTTAATAATTTCTACCCTCTACTAATAAATGTATAACTCTCTTAGAAATTTGCTTAGAAGCTTGTAGTTGCAGATTTGAACAACAGGTGGTTATTAAATATTAAGTTGTGGAAACCCTTTAAATGTAATGTCCTTAAATATTTAAACAAATGTACAATTTTAGATGTTATTAATATGTATTCATTCTCAAGGTCTTTTGTTGGGGTGGTGGGGGTGGGGTGTTGGTCAGCCCTCAAGCGTATTTTATGTCAGTGATGGTTTGTGGAAGAAGATGGGTTTTTTCTGTAAATAATGAATTTGTTCTCATATACTGAACAAAAGTTTTTCTGTTCCTATTTTTTTATTAATGTAATTTAAAAGGCTCTTTCTTTCTTTCTTTCTTTCTTTCTTTCTTTCTTTCTTTCTTTCTTTCTTTCAAGACAATGGAATACACCCCTGAAGACACTGGGTTCTTATTTGGAGAAGTGGTTGATTGGGCAGGAACTGAAAAGCCATCTTTCTAAAACCCTTGGAAGACTAAAGATACTGCTGCTGCCAGTCTTGCACTGCAGCAGTGGGTGGGTGGTGTGGACTTCAGAGAATGATTCTCCATTTAATGACTTGTCATTTCTGTTCTGCACATATCAATGCTGAGTTAATTTACTCAGAATTATTTATTGTAGCTATAGTAACGGGCACATTTAGACTAATAAACGTTTATGTGTTGTGCTGAAAGAAAAAAAAAATCATAAACAACTTACAGATACAGAAAAGAGTGCTTCTCGGTGTTTAGTGTCTAGTTTGACTACAGTAATGGTTATTTCGCCTTTACAAACATCTTCCAAACAGTAATCTTCTTTTTTTACCCAGAGGTTTCTGTCAGTTTATGATTGCACAGATCTGTTCTCTGTCTAGGTAATATACTGTAAATGCTGCTCATCATGATTGTAAGTAGGTTCAACCTTAAATGGTAGGAGCTATGGAGCTATTATTTCCAAATACTACAGCAGCTTTTAATTTTTGTTGTTGGTCAATTTCAATGATCACTTCACTGTATTTTTACATAATAATGTTCATAATAACTCACAAGGGGGAAAACCAGAGCTTGATTAATGTACAAAAAATACAATAGTATTTTGATCTGGCACTGTTTAGATCATTAAAATAGACCCCTTGTGTTTGTTACAGCATAAGAACATAAGAAAGTTTACAAACAAGAGGAGGCCATTCAGCCCATCTTGCTTGTTTGGTTGTTAGTAGCTTATTGATCCCAGAATCTCATCAAGCAGCTTCTTAAAGTTTCCCAGGGTGCCGGCTTCAACAACATTACTGGGGAGTTGGTTCCCGACCACAATTGTGGTCACAATTGTCCATTAGTGTCTTGTTTGCTAGCAAGCCTTTTAGAAGTTTGTTTAAACATACTATATACAATAGAGGGTTATGCCACTTGCTTGCAAGTCAAGATAAATCAAGATTTTATGTACTTCTTGTTTGCACTAGTTTTAAAGCAATGCTGTTGGATGGTAAGCTATAGGGGGATCCATTCTCTATACACAGCTTTAACTCATGTGTTATTTCAAGAATGTTTTTTAAAGTTTGTTTCTATGTTTAAAATCAAGTTTGGTATTCCTGAAACTGTTCTGGACTACTGATGGCTTCTTTAACAACAGCAAAGAACAGTTTCATAAACATCTTAAAACTGCTTTTTAAATAGAGCCCCATGTCTCCAGTTTGAGCAATTGCCTTTGTACCTTGTAACATGGTTTTCCTTTGCAAACATTACATTTTTTTTTACCTAATCAGTTCTGATGCTTAAAACTTAGAAGGTTTTGTTGGAAGCTGTATGTAATGTATTCAAACCAGGGTATGCCCGTGTACTATATTACATTATTGGTGGGGCTAGGGCACAAGAAACCTAACAAGAGAAGACCAAGCCTGCCCAACATATTTCCAGTCTTCTGTGAAACAATCTTGTAAGAGCTATTAAAAGGCCCCTTTCACCTATCGTGTCTCATGATTATGGGGTATCACATGATTCAAATCCATTGAGCCATGCGGTCAAATGCAGTTCAGTTGTGCCGCATGCTGTAGGGGTTTCTCCAGTCTGTGTGCACAGAGTTGAAAAAATCTGTGTTCAACATAAAAAAAGAAATGAGTCAAGACATGGTTTTCTATCTCTTTTTGACATTTGAAAGTCTTGTTTTAAACTCAATACTAAAATCAAAGAGCCCATCTTATTTGAAATCAGTTTTGTACTAACTGTCTGGTTAGCAGGCGACCCAGTTAAAGAGGTGATGGCATTAATAGCTGTCTCAATGCAAAACAAATCCTGGATAATTATCCTTGGGATAAAAGAAAGGGGAACGCATCCTTTCAGCTCGGCTTTCTTCTTTTTAAGCCTCTAATGCTCTTTTTCTATTGCAGCCCTTTTGACTTGGGGATTGCCACATGTTTCAGACACACATACCTGGTTATTTTAGCAGGGGCCAGGTGTCCTTAACTGCTTTGTATGTTGTACTTTTTCATATGCAAGTTTTTGTTTTGTTTTTCAGTCACCAGGAGGTGATCAATGAGTAAAGGATAAATAGGAATGAATGACAAATACATCAGTGAGATAAATGTGATATTTCTGAACCTGTACCAAGCTGCTCTTTAAATCTGACAAAGCAAACAAAATAGAGACCTGTGCCGTAGGGTCAGGAGATATTCATTGTGACTGTCAGTATCGACCTACCAAATCTCTATCTCATTAACCAAAATTCCAGATGTCTGTATGCTGACAGAGAGCCCACCTAACCCTTCTGTCAGAGCACAGGGGTGAATTCCTGTTCCCGTCTGATTCCTGACAGAAGTTGCATTAAAAAGGGAAGGCTTATCTTCCTCTGACTATTACTGTGCTAACAGCAATGAGATTATGTTGCAAGATATGGAAGTGAAAGGCTTTTGGTCTACCTCAGGTATTGTAGCTTTCTTTTTGGTGAATCTGAAATGTAAGTGATAAGAACTGAATAGGTGAAAAATGCCTCATGGAGAGGGACTGGTGAAATATAAAGAAATAATAAATAGGGATGTGTACAAGTAACAGATCAGAGCGTACCCCCTTATTTATAGTCACTGCAAATGAAATGACCTAGGAAGTGAAACCCTAACAGACTACCCTGAAGATAGGCATTCAAACATGTTGCAAGACTCATAAAGGCCATCGTCATACTACAACTTAATATTTGTGTATATAATAGCAAAACATTCAAGCACATTCTTACAACTAGAATCATAAATGATAATGAAACTCATAAAAGGTTGAGTATTAGGCAATGCAGTTCATGTGCCTAGGGATACAATGTCTAACACCATGATGGCAAATTGTGATTTCAATCTGCATTGTGGAAGGATGTTTTATCCTAATTAAGTAGGTTTAATCAGAATTATTCTTTGGACGGGGAAATGAGATTCTACACCTGCATAGGGTAGGTTAAAACTGTACTAGCTATTGTTCTTTTTGCCAGTGATCTTCTCCGCAATCTGCTTTTAATAGATGTAGATTGTACTTCAATTGCCAAGCAACCATTGCTTATTGTCCACCAAAATGACACAATGTTTTCATGCATCTTTTGTCTGGAAGTTGACCTGGCATGCTGGCACTCTTTCATTCCTAAATGAAAAGTGGATTGTAATTGGGGGCTCCTATAAGCGTTGCACCTGGATAACCCCTTGAAGACACTAAATAGTAATATGTATGTTAGCTGTCAGACAAAGTAATTGTTTTGACTTTTTTTTCAAATAGTTGTAAAGTACAGCACTGCTGCTGCCTTCATTATTATGTAGATTCTACTAAGTAATGGAAGGTGGAAGTATTGCGTGTGTGGGGCTAAGTGGGAAGTATTGCATGTGTGGGACTATGGGTACAATACTCCTTCATTATACGGCGTACCTTTAATCTGTATAATTATTTTCTAGAGTTTTAGCTCTAGAAAATAGACTGGTAAACTATTCTGTGCATTATTAACTGCTGGAGTGATCCACTTCCTGTGCTTGCAATTGGTGTGTTCTCAGTTCAAAAGTTGGAAACAAAATGTAAGTTGACATGAAAAAATTTTTTGTGTGTGTGTCATGGCTATTTTCCCTTGTAAAGACTGATCTACCACTGCCACTGAACCTATGACTGCTGATATATCATAAACCATTTAAGTTGGCAATTGTCAGTGATGTAGAAACTCTGCGGGCAAAATCTGAGTTTTTGGATGATAGACCTAATGCTTCGAGATCTTGGCTTCATACTCGGTACACATGATTCTGTGATTCCTTAAATCTATCATGGGTTTCGTACAAAGCTGCCACCAATAGTAAGAACATAAGAACATAAGAACATAAGAAAGTTTACAAACGAGAGAAGGCCATTCGGTCCATCTTGCTTGTTTGGTTGTTAGTAACTTATTGATCCCAGAATCTCATCAAGCAGCTTCTTGAAGGATCCCAGGGTGTCAGCTTCAACAACAAAGTGCCCAAGCTTTGTATCTCAGAAACCATTAGAAGTAGTGACTTCAAATTTGCAGGACTATATAAACTCTTCATGATAAATGTGCTGATGACCATGACACTGACCTCTGACTTAATATGCTGATGTTACATAACTAGCAAGGAACAACTAAGGTGCTCTTAAAAAGTCCTGCTCTATTTGAAGAAACAAAAAATCCTCTGATCACCAGCTGATTCATAAAGCATATATATTTTAAAAGCAATATCTCCTATGAAATACTTTAAAGTCTTATATTCAAAGCTTACAAAAGAATCTGAAAAGTATCAGTGTTGTTTTGCATAGAGGCAACAGCCTCCTACAGTCCTCATGCAGTTTTTTATAATTATTCTTTTTGTAAAAAGTGAAGCAATAAATATAATCCAGTGGAAAAAGCCTGCAACATTAGATTGCAGAAGCCACCCATAAAAAGCATTTTTCAATCCAAACCCAGTTAAAAAGACTGGCATTTACTGTCTGGAATCTAATTTCCAGTTCAGCAGTCTAATGTTATTTAAAAATCCCTTTTTAAACCTGTTTTCCAGAGGATGTAAAGAGTCCTCCTGATTTAAGACACTACAGTCAAAGGCTCCATAAAATAGGACCACAAATTGAAAAAGCATTTTAGGTAATTTCATTTCACCTTCAGTAATACATAAATCAGTTTCTGTGTAACCATCTGGTTGCAAGTGCTATATATACTGTAGCTGCCTTTGATCAAATGATTCAGCAGGGTAGGAGGAGCAAGGGGGATTAATGGGGTCAGTTTAGCACTCATAGGCAAGTCAGTGAGCATGGATGAAGAGAATGTCAAAGAACAATAAGTGCCATGACCTATGGAAAGGTAAATCAGAGCTTCAGACTTGCACTTTCCCTACATCTAGTACTGGGATTCATACACTCAAAAGATTGTATGTTATATTTAAATAAGATTTTTAATTACATTACTGTAATTCATTTATAGGCCAGTGCAAACCTTATTGCATGAAATAAGTGTATTTAGCTGTGGATTTCAGCCTTTAGTGTTCCCGTTTTACTGGTCATGTGACACTCAAAGGCTCTTGTGGAAAGGATAGCATTACAGTCCAGGCTGGTGCATGTCAGGAAGTACAGCCAGAGACAGAAGCTGCAGTTTAAGCGCTAGTGTCAAGTTTAATACAAAGACAGTACTAACAAAAACACATTCAACAAAACAAACGGCACAAGGGCCAAAACAAAAGGTCTACAAAAACTCACAGATATAAACACAGCACAGCAACACAAAACATGGACCTCCACCTCAATCACCAACATTAAGTCTAACATTAACACCCATGATCACCCTTTTTATACCCTGTGACTGTAGCCTAATTAATCATCCATTTTTCAATTTACGACTCCAGCCACATTCCCACATGTATCTGCAAGGAAGAATTTAACCCCCTCCCTGCCAACCCAATTTCAAAACAGACACCCACCGGCAGGGCTTTCACCCTGCCACACTCCACTTCAAGTTCAGCAACAAAAGTTGACAAAAATGGACAGGAATAGAGTAGATTTCTATTTTCAGCATGTTGTCACTTTCTAATATACTAAGAACTGGTCCGCATGCAATATATACATGTAATCACTTAGACACTTTGAGAGTCCTGGAAACGCATAATAGTACAGTTATACTTATACACTTATACTTCTTTTTCAATACTTGCTATAAAGAACACAGGAGGAATCATCTATCTATCACCTTGCAAGAGAGTCCATGTAACCTCACGTTAAAGCTTGCCAGGAAGCTTCACAGGTATGGGGCATTTATAAATTTCTTCCCCACTGCTGCAATAACAGGTGCAACTTGGTTCCACTTGTAGATTTGTTCCTGAAAGGTAAAACTGTGCTCCTGCAAAGTAGGGATGCTCTGGGTTTCTGAGCAGTCACTGTGACTGTGATGCTCAGGAGGGAGGGTGCACTGCTATGTACTGTAGGTGTTTATTAATACATTATTAAATTGCATAGGAAAACTGGTGGAAGCCTTTCTTTCACCCCAAGTAGTCACCAATAGGTGTGACAATGGCTTTCATGTTTGTCGGGTTTATCCAAGCAGATGTCACTTGGACACCTGGATTGTTCAGTAATGCAGAGGCTCCCAGCAGGATTGCAATTAGGTTGCTTTAAGTAAGATGTGAATTAGAAATACTGATTGGCAATTCCACCTTCAGTTTTCCTACGCAACATTGGCTTATGCCATGACTGATTTACATTCTGAGGATAATATTTACCCAGCAGTTGCATTGTGTATTAGTTTCTTATCAGTGCAGAAATTTAAAAAAAAAAAAAATTAGCGTATTTGTAACCATTTACTTTAAAATAATGACAGCAGATTGTTATGAATTTCAATGGGATTGTATTAGGTCAACATCCAAATAACTTATTCTCCAATGATCCTCAGGAACAGCAGCTTCCCATTGATATTGCATACAATATATAGTTATTATTAGCATTTGATGCCAGATTTTAAGATCTGTAAAACTGTAAGAAATAACCAGCCATTTCCAGACAGTATAACAAGTGAAAGCGACGCTAACAGCAATTTCTGTTAAAAAAAGTCCCAATTATGACACTTTTTGCTCTTCCACCTACAATATTGCAAACATTACGTCAGGGTTTGCCTATTGCAATAGCCCTGTGTCGGTCTTTTTCATTCCATATGTTGTGTTCCAAGTTTTAACAATTTTGTTCCACGTGCCATAGAGGGGGAGTTACAGAAGGCTGCAAATATTACTACTGGACTGGCTCACCTGGAGACTTTGGACTTGGAGACTTATTTATTTTCTATACTTATTTTCATAGGAGATATTGCCAAACATTGCCAAGCCTCTTGCCCCAGGCCTTTCTTACTTATCTCTACACCCCTCGGCACTTCTCATAAAGCTGTTAATACCTCCATTTTCTCATGGATCCTGGGGTTAGCGTCTCCGAATCAAGAAGCATAATTAATATCGATAGAGAGAGCACAGCCCTGTCAATAACTCCAGTGAAACTGTCAATTATTCCCCATCTGGAGTGGAGGTATGCTGTCAAACAGTAAATCGGAATGAACCAACGATTCCTTTTCAAAACTCC
Source organism: Acipenser oxyrinchus oxyrinchus (assembly GCA_030684275.1). Lineage (NCBI taxonomy): Eukaryota > Metazoa > Chordata > Actinopteri > Acipenseriformes > Acipenseridae > Acipenser > Acipenser oxyrinchus. Next base: position 46,746,267 of record CM060257.1, on the reverse strand, counting down.
TCTTTTCTTTTCTGTTTTCCCTGAGTATCCTCTGCTGTGACATGAGGTCATGGCCATGTCAATTTCACAACAAGAAATGGGATCTTTGTGAAATATGGGAAAGTCAGCAGGGAATGGTTTTTTTTTAAAAATATATTTTCTATTTAATAAATAGTTTCACCACATCAGTAATTTACTCCAAGGAAAAAAAAAAATGTTTTGAATATGAAAAGAGACCTGATAATAAAGGCATGGAACTCTCTTAAATTACAGAAAATAACTGCAGGATCCACTGACATATTGTTAACACACACACAAAAAAAAACATTACCTGAGCCCATTTTAATATTCTTGCATAGCTTTCTGTCGTTAAACATTGTTACTGTGATTCCCTCCTTTTTTAACATTCCAGTTTATAATCTATGGTTGTATGCCTAACTGAGTTTTGGCTTGAGATATTGCTGATTGTCATGTCAGAGTGGCTCACTGTGCAGTGTGAGTCACACAGTCAAGGAGAGCGCAGGTTCACCTCTTGGATGTGACAAGTTGTATATCTTCTCTGGGGATTCCATAGGCTTTCCGGCTCTCCCACTGGTGAAGGAGGCAAAGTCATCAGGGACTGTTTCTCCTCATCAGGCTACAGCAGACCCTACAGGCCAGGGGCCTGTTGAGCTCAAGCAGACACCTGCAGGGCTGGAATTTGTTCTCCAGGGGCCGGCAGATTGCAATGATATCCCTCAATTGGTACGAATCTCCATTAGGAGATTGGCCTGTGGGTGAGGACGAAGCCGGATCCTGACATCAAGCAAGGATTGAACTCCCATGCAGTTTAAAATTATACTGTGTCCGTGTTTGTTAGATTCACAGTCCGGCTTTCAGCATGCTCTACCACTGTTAAAAGCCTCCTGACCAGGGGTAGCTGCCTGCTATTAATGTAACAGCTGTGCTATTCAGGGTGGTTTTTAACAGGATTCAACATAGTTGGTAGTTTATGTAAGAGACTGGATTACATGAAAAAAACTCTAAATGAGTGTGGTGTGTATGTGTGTGTGTGTGTGTGTGTGTAAATGTATGTCTTACACACAATTTCACTTAATGCAGTATTGAAAAGACCTGCCTTCTGTACTGCACTTGCATTGTGGATTAGTGTTCCAGAGAAAGAGGCTAAACCTTGCTGAAGCTGGAATCACTCCCCAGCAATGCTACATCAGGGAGCACAGCATGTCTATGTAATTAGCCTTTTTTGGGGGCTTTTGCTGCCGACAGGTCATGAGGTTTAGCACTGCACTCTGCTAATCAGCCACCACGTGGTATTTAAATCAGCAACAGTGAGTCTACAGCAGGTACCAGAACTGTGTTGTTTACCACTGGCAGTCTATCATGTCTCATGCCACGTTGCACTTAACCCTCTCAATACTTGGTGCTTACAATATCATAAGCACCAAATATTAAGTGGTGGGCCAGCAGTTATGCTCAGAGATTGTGTGGGCACTCGCCCACCAGGGGATTGTGAGAAGTGTTGATTCATGCATGAATGAATGCTATATGCATGTGAGCAGCATCATTTGTTACAAAGTAAAATTGAATGAATACAGGTAAATGAAATCCACGAAAATGAACAGGCTGAATTCAAAACTAATGATTTCAGAACTCAGAGGAAGTGCATATCATAGTCAGGTGTTATTCAGTCAAAATTTATTATGAATTTGCAGCCATTATTTTAAAGTGGTACCAAATAATAAAAATAATAAAAAAATGATTGCCAATCAGTGTTTTTATTTATTATCATTATCTATAACTGAATGACACTATTAATACCATGTTTATAGATTGTAACCAGGAAGTCTTACTTGCAGTGGTAAGAGGAGGTGGACCAGTTGCTGTAAAGATTTTTTTTAAACTTTAAAACTTCCTGTGCATTGCTGTGTTTAAATAACGGTGCTGGTTCACATCCAGGCTGTGCAAAGAAGCCGAACTTTGCTTGGGACTCCGACGGGGGCGTCACATTGGCTCAGACGCTCCCGGGGTGGGGATGGGAAACCGGCAGGGTCTTATTCTCCTCGTCGTGCAACGGAGAACCCTACTGGCCAGACACCGAGCACATTCAGAGTGGATAAGAAGCAGGGCTGATCTCTGTCTTCCGAGATCGTAGCCTGCCCACTTCTGCTCTGGATTGCTGGGTGTAAAAGCGATTTTGGCTTCAGGCTTGTGAGATCGGAGGATGCGCATTTGCCCTCAGAACGTCCGTGCTGGGTGAGGAGAAAAAACATAATTGGCCATTTCAAATTGGGGGAAAATAAATAAAAATAATAATTGTTCACTCAATTAAAAAAAAAAGAAAAAAATAACCTCCCTTTATGTGAACTATCAAAGAATGGATTATTGTGCTCAGTTCCCTGAATAAATATTCACTTTATCTTAATAACCATTTTAGAATATTATTTTTTTAATGAACATGATAAATAAAAAAAGAAAGAAATAAAGTGGCTGGATCTACATGTATTTTTCAATCCAAATGCATCAGGTCAGTGCACTCCTGTCCCTCTAAATCCTTGCACAAAAGGGCCACCTTGATTTCCTCTGCTCAGAATGCGCTCTGATAGAGCCGAGCTCAGGTGACTCATGCTTTAGCCGACTGGCTGAATGCCTGACTGAGCACCACAGCTACAACCAGCTAATGCACAAACTGAGACCCTGTCCATTTACATCAACTCACATCTGTGTCAGGGAATCCTTCCTCCTGGGACAGGGTTCAACCTTTTAAGTGTTTTCCTCTACATCTATATTTCCGTCATGCTGGTTATTTTCCATGGTCTGCCGCATGCAAAATACAGAAGCTGGTCGTACACAGTAGAGTACAGATAACCCATCCTTTCGTTTTTTCTTTTCTTGTTTTTTTCCCCTCCCTTGTTTTTGAGAGAAAGCAAAGCATTGCAGAGATTTTGGGCTTTTAGATTAAATTAAAGCTTAGCATTTGTTCAGACGCCTAATTACACATCCTCTCAAATGTGCAAGCACTATGTGTATACATATATTCCATTTAATTTCCATGGAAAATGCGTGACTTGTAGTTATGGTGAGCAAAATATCTGTCTATACTATGTACTGCTGTATGCTTCTGAGATAATTTTGCTGGTATTCCTCACCATCTTTCTTGCAGACCCGCTGTATAAATTGGCCAGAATTGGGTCGCGCTCCACCAGGGAAATTTGATGACTTTACTGGGTCTCACTGATGATTGTTAGAAAATGTCTTAAGATCTTTCGTGCAGTGTTTGCATTTCTCTGTCCTCAGTTGACCATGTGTAACAGGGGCGAGCTGTTACTGTGTGGGTATCCGCTGAGAGAAAAAGAGACAGAGGATTTGAGTTTGAAACGCTGCTCAGGCAGTTGCAGTTGGCTGCCACTAGGGTACCAGCAATGGTAGCCCTAGTGCGGGAGGCAATATATCCACTTGAAATACATGAAGAACAAAAATACAAAAACAAAACACTGTACAAAAACAACTAGGAAATAAAAGGTGGCCAAGAGCTACTCCCACTAAAAGGGAGGTCCTGCTTCAGGAACTTTCTTCCTACATAAGCTAAAATAAGCTTGGGTAGGATTAATTAAAATCCCCTACCTCTGGTCCTAAGGACCCCGGTTAAACCTGCAGTGCTCCTTAGCTCACCCTGGTTCCACATGCAGTTGTGAGGGTTCTCCTCCTTCACCTCCAGGCTTGCAAAGTACAGACCAAACACCAAACAAAAGAAGAACCAAGAAGCTGGTATAGCACCTGGGAGGGGCACTGGTTCTTTCTGATCGGGGTGGGATCGGTCGGGCAGAATACCAAAAGGGAAATATGCATAACAATATGCAGGGCAATGAACATAGTTTTATTAAACACAGGTGGTTAACTATATTTAACAAACAGGACAAGTCTAGAATGCACAGGCAGGGAATGGAGTTTGCACTGTTCAATAAAAGCACAATACATGTTTAATTAGAATTAAAAAGAACAAAGTACAGAGCTGCTCAATACAATCGCAGAGACGGGACTTACTAAAATAAAAAATAAAACCAATACTTTAAAACTCCCTGTCTCCAGCACTTCTCTAAAACCCCAATGCCTTTAAAATACTAATTTCTAAAACAGTTAAAAACACACACACACACACACACACACACACACACACACACACACACACACACACACACACACACACACACACACACACACGGAGGGAGACAGGAAGCACAGCAGGAGCCTCGCTCTAAATGTCGGCGGCTGTTTCTTTCATTTTTCTCTGCAACCCACCTCACAACACAAATGAGTCCAATTCTTTCCCTGCTCCTGCTGGATGTGCATCCAACCTCCACTCCAGACAAACCCAGCATGTCACATTGGACAAAAAACATTTCATCCCTCAAAATCAGGAACTTTTATACCAGGTGCTCAGCTTCTTCAAATCATTCAATTAGCACCTATGCGGGGTGAGAACAGGAGAACATCAACGTGGCAGTGAGATCTGGGAAAATCTACAACAAAGTAACGTGCCAAAATAAACATGCTTTATAAATGTGTTAACATAAAACTAACATTAAATCAAATGTGACAAATCAAAACATGAATATAATACAACAACAAAATCAAACGTGCCTAAATAAAGTGACGTGGGTCACCCCATTACACTGGCTTTTCAGCCTCTTTTCAAAGGTGACCAGAGTTAATTGATTGTCAATTGTTCAATTCACCCCTGGCTACCTACATTCATTTTAATCAGGCAAGCAAGGAGGTCGAACCTCCAAGCCCTGCCACCCAATTAAACAAATTAAACACATTCTTATTTACAAACATTACACATTTTTATTTACAAACCCAACCAATATCTTATTTACATGGGCAGGCCTCCACCCTGCCACACCATAAATATTTTAGGTTGGTTTTCATTTTGTTTGCAGTTTATTTTAACAATTAGGGGCAACCTGTAGCTCAAACATGGTTATTCTTAAAGTGACATCACTTCAATCTGATACAAACTCTCCAATACAAGAATGAAGGTGGATGATACGTTTTTAAATGCATTAAAAAATAACTAATAAGTAATAATAATAAGTATTATGAATGAAAATATGCTACTCCTCATGATCTGTATCTTTCAATTACATTTATATACGGGAAAAAAAACACCTTGGCATCTCAAGACAGCCGGTCACGTTGATCCCAACTTGTGTTCTTCCCTTTTATCATCTGAAGCCTGACCATGTTTTGTACAGTACACAGCTGCTCAGAACACAAACACCTAAAACTGACTAATTCGAGCCCTGTCTGTGCTAATCTAATTGTAACAGATGTCGCTAATTACTCTAAAACAACTTCCCTGCAGGGTTACTGATTTAAATATAGACGCCTATATATAAATATATCTCCATTTTACCCACTGCATAATACATATTAACTCAATAGTACCATATATATATTTAAATTCATGAAAGCATAGGATGTTGCAAAAATAAACAAGATAGATGGCCATTCAAGTTTCCAGATTACGGTCATGTTGGACAATTCTGAGGTCTGTTTTGACTCAGCTGTATTTGTTTTTAAAATAGCAAGTAATGTGTATTTCATTACAAACATCAGCAAGACTCAAAGCGATGTGCCAAGATATTTCAGTCTTTCCAAACAGAAACATGCTGAACACCCCAAGTCTGTTCTCTTACAGAGAATCTCCAATTATAATGGAGCTAGAACACATTTGGAAGCTTGTGAGCGAACCGTCATGAGACAGCGTTTTACACCAGACAGCGTTTTACACCAGTCTGAGTCATTTTGCACTGTCTTCCAGTCAAACTATTTTTAAAATCATTCAGCAGACATAAAAAGTCTCAATCAGTTTGGGATGCAATTAATTAACATGCACTGTATTCAAGTAAGCATTTTATATTCAGGCCCTCATCAATGCAGCTCTTTCCAGTGTGCATAATCAATGCTAGGCTCTTTGGAGCTGTGTATTTCTAAAAGGCATTGATCAAAGTTGTTTGAACCCCAGAGGTTACAAGATTATAAAGTACACAGTTCTTATAATTTAATGGAAACATGACATTTATCATATCCTATCCATTATGCAGTTTTAGGGCACATTAACATTTCTATTGATTCCATTAATTTTGATGCATTTGCACGTTGCATACTGTATCACTAAAGAGCCAAGCCTTGCAACTGTTTCATAAATGCCTGCACCTATTATAAATTAAATTCAATCGTTAAAAAAAAAAGTCCTTGCAAGACTGCATTTGATCTAAACCTTGAACCTAAATCTTGCCATAATATAACTAAAATAACCTGGCAAAGTAATCGTATTCCTGTCGTATACTGCCTTTACCATATGACCCTGTTATATGACGGATGTCAGTGTAGTGAGCTGGGTTGTGTCATGCATTGCCTTTACTGATTCTAACCCCTGTCAGTGAGATGAGGTTACAAGCTTGATAGTCGCTCCTCTTGAAGGGGCCTGACAGTATAGAACAGTTTTATTAATAAGAAACTTGATTGAATTTAAACAAAGACAAAAACAAAAACTAATTATCAAAGGCTGATGTTCATTTTATATACCAGGCCTCGTTTTCCACTAGACACCTTTTGTTATGTAGATGTCCACTACATTACCAACACTTAATTATCAACCACACAATCTCCAAATGAAAATGGGTAATATATTATGGTCTGACCAGGCATGTTGCAACATCTGTATTCACAGAGCCACTGTCATCCTCACTCCCTGCAAATCCCTGAAATTCATGACTTGGAATATCCATGACAAATAACTGTTCATCTGTCTGAGTCATCCTGTCAGTTATTCATAGATTAATAAAGTTCAGGTAAGTTATAATCTCTTACAGTTTTACCAATCATAAATTATACTGAAACATACCCCCACCCCCGTCCCATCCTTTTAAACTGTAAATGGAAACGTATGTTAAATGTACATTGTAAGAATGTACTGCCAATAAATCAAAGTTTTGCTCCATTTTAAACACGGGCAACCCTGGAGTCAATGGCCAATCAGAGGTTTGCTCAGTGCAGTGGCAACCAATCAGAACACATGGGCACGTCAGTGGTTGCGCTGCACAGTCTGCAAACGTCACTCTGCTTTTGCCCTCAGTCTTTCCGACATCATCTAGAATCCAGTGGCACAGAGAATGGCTGTGGTCTCAATACTTAATGCCAGGGTTAGGGTTAGGGCAATGGGTGTGTGTATTACACAAGTATATACAGTAGATATACAGTATTAAGGCGCATCGAATTAGTGAAATAAGCCAGAATAACTATATATTTTGATTCACATAACTACATTTCTAATTCATTATTAAACCAAATGACGCCTCAACTATAGAAACCCACTGTTACAGTGTTACACAAAGATTCCTTTGAACCTATTGTAGGTCTAAATGGAAAACTGATTTGAATATCGCACCTGTATTATTTAAACTTACACTCACTGCTTTGTTGGTTGGTTTTCATAAAATAAAGGTTTGGCCTTTTTATTATATTATTAATGTGCCGCCACTTGGATAATTAAAATGGGGTGGCATTCAGGGCATATTACCAGTTATATGGCGCATTCCTCGTAAAAAGATTAATTTATTTCAAATCGGCACCAGCAGGTATGCCCACGCTGCAGCAACATTGTGCTTCCCTGGGCCCTAAGGTTGGATCAAGTGGTAAGTAGTTCCATAATGAATTACTGTAATTAATGAATCCTTGGCAGAGCTAATGGAGATGCTGTCTCTTGGTGATTATGTGCTCAATTAATTGATGCAGTAGCTCCAAATTTCATTCTATGTTTTTGTTCCACCATTCCCTCGTCTTTTTATGATGTTTAATGACAGGTAGATGGACACGTGTTAGTTAATTGCATTATAATTGCTTCTTATAAAGTGTTGCTGTGTCACCTGATTGTCTCAATACACCTCTGTTTCCTTCAAGAGTTAACAGCGAGGTGGTGTCTAAGTTGCCCACCACCACAAGCTCACACAATCATGTGTTTTCCATGCCCATATTCAAGCAGCTGCCGTCATTGCCATTCCTTGTGAGCCTGATTCAACATGACTCTTTCACGGAACCCAGCCATCTGATATTAGCACAGATATTTTCAGTGCTCGGGTTTGTTAAAGTCACTGACTTTTTGTTGGCTGCCTGAGGGCTTCTCGTGATCTGTGGGAGGGATTCACTTTATAAGATCCCTTGACCTTTTTTAAAATAAATCTGGTAACAGAAATACCCCTGCACTGGTATGTCTGTGGCCAAATCAAAGTACATGCCCATCTAAGCTTGCTAATAAAAGTACTGTAGCGTGCACTGACATACCGTGCCAAGGGCTAATCTCACATGTCTAAAAATAGCAGGAACTGGTGTCTTCATTGTCGAGTTGCATTGCTAAAATCTGATCGTTATCCCTAAAAACAGAGCCATGGGTTGTTACCAGTTGTTTCTGCAAGAGATTTGGTGCGTGTGTGGTTTTCTCTATTGCTTGGCTTTAATTTTAAGTTCAGTATAATTTAATCTAGATAAAATGCCTTGACACGAGTGAAGGATCACTTCTTAAATTACTTTCTAGAACTCCAAAAGGTCTAAGGAGATGCAACTAGTTAACAGAAGCAAATTCTGCACTGCGAGTTAATGTTGACAGTAATGCAAATTTAGTAGCTGTTTGGTTTTACACTTACATCAAATAGCTAAAAAAAACAGGACACTTGATTCAAGCAGAATGGATACATTGAGAGTTATTTTCACTACTAACTATGTGAAGGTGTTTTCTTTGTTAATACTTTGTTTGCTTTACGCTTCACAGGGGACAGCTGTTTAAACATGTAACACAAGTTACTCTTTTCTACTTAGCATATAGTCCATTTTAACTATTCTAAGACTGTACATGGTTCCTCTTGTTTATAAGCTTCCTTCTGTGACTGCAACAAAAAAGGTATTGGAATAAACAAGTCTCAAAGTCTAAAAATATACTAACATACCCTTAAGATAATTTGCACACGTTTATTGTCTGCCTACAATCCAAGCCCACACTAATAATGGGGTTTATAGATTTGTTGACATGGGGAAATCAAAGCACAGGTCAATGGAACGACTCATCACTGATCTACAGTACATGACTTCACTAAGGTAAACAAACAAGGAATCTGGCATTTGAAAGTCAATATTGTAATGCAGCGAAAAGTCAGAATTCTTAATTGGGAGTGAGGACATATAATGAAAATATAATAAGGCTGTCATCGTATTTAGAAAATTCCACTGTGCATATAATTAATTATCTGGAAACCTTTTCATTTTTCCCCCCAGATACTGGTATGCATTTTAATTACCTAGATCAAAGTGGATTGGCAATGACAGATAGCTGAAGTGTTTCCATTTTTGAAAGGCATCTTTTGAAAGATGATTAATTACCAAAAAAAGTGTGAAGTTGTCTGTTAGGGGCAGCAGTGTGGAGTACTGGGGTAGGATTGTGGTAGCAGTGTGGAGTAGTGGTGAGGGCTCTGGACTCTTGACCGGAGGGTTGTGGGTTCAATCCCAGGTGGGGGACACTGCTGCTGTACCCTTGAGCAAGGCACTTTACCTAGATTGCTCCAGTAAAAACCCAACTGTATAAATGGGTAATTGTATGTATAAATAATGTGTAAAAAATAATTTAATTGTATGTAAAAATAATGTCATATCTTGTAACAATTGTAAGTCGCCCTAGACAAGGGTGTCTGCTAAGAAATAAATAATAATAGTTTGAAGATCAATCATTTCTTTGACATAAAGTACTGACTTACAAGAATACAGTTGTGCTGAAGAGGGGGTAGTGTTGATAATTTGTGGCTTCTATTCCATTAAGTTTATATAAATGGCAATTATGGAATGTCCTTATGTTTTGTAGCCACCATTCTATTCTTTCATTAATCACTGATTTGTCATTCAAGAGAGCATTTCCTAAATAATTCCAAATGACAATAGCACTTTTAGAGCGTATTATGATTGATCGATATAAGCAAGATTTGAAACTTATCTATCTGGTTTGACTGGCTATTGCTTCTACCTAACAAATAACAATTTAAACATGTTTAATTACTGGTAATACCTTATGCCTTGCTTTCTCCATGCTTCTGTATGCTCGACCACACTTCTTGTCCTATTACATTAAGTTTTACAATGCTATCATTATCCAGGCTGCTCTTCAGCATTTCCTTAATCACAACTAAAGGATAAGCTGTCTGTCTCGGTGTCATCTTATCATTTATTGCCTGACCATGTTGACTACAGATTAGTGCTGTTGTGAAGTCATTGCATCCGCTGGTGATTGTTCTTGCAGTTCTCTTCGTCAGATTTAAAGAGCTAAAGGTGCAGCAAATCTATTAGCAATCATCCAAAGCTCTATTCTGACTGTTACGTGCTGTCATGTCAGGTTAACTACATCTCGCCATAAAACAATGAAAAAAACGATTTGGTTTGATAAAGATCTCACTCCATGCTTTCCCCTGTGGCCCAGCAATCAATGCCCCACAAGGACTGCCTTTCAGACACAGCAGCAATGAATCCTGAGATCGAGAGCATCAAAGACAAGTTTAGAAATGGGACTACGTCAGCCAGGGACACAAGAAAGTTTACAAACGAGAGGGGGCCATTTAGCCCATCTTGCTCGTTTGGTTGTCAGTAGCTTATTGATCCCAGAATCTCATCAAGCAGGCATACAAGGAGGTTGTCATCAGCCTAATAAGGTAAATCTAATCTATTCTTTATCTTTTCAAAATACTGACACTTTCATAAAGTTGGGCTGCATGTCCCACGATAGTCAGAAGTAAACTTTTATTATGTAGGGATGCAAAAGCATAAAATGAGGCATTCATGCTCAAGCTGGTGCTGCAGAAAGTGTTTCCTTTTTGTTGAGGCTGCCAGCTGCAGAGGAATCCCCTCACACAGCACCACCCTTCAGCTTTCATTGCAGAATTATACACCTCCCTTCCCCAAACCTGCAATTTAGCAGTAAGGAAAAACTGCATTTAGAACATTAGTGGAGTGTGGCATTTATAAAATGTTCTTCTGGAAATGGTCCAATAAACAGACTTGTATGTATTTTCTAAGTACACCTGTTTTGGTAAATTCTAGTGAACAATGTGTTGCTGGTTTGTATGTACTGTATAAACCAACATTTGCGTTAATGGTGTATGAAATATCAGACTATGTTCTAATTGTATCGTTTATGGTTTTGAAAAAGAGAAAACTATGATCTTTTGTGAGAGATAAAGTAAGTAGTGTTATGCAAAGAGTACATTACTTAACTGGCAGTGGAATTGCTAGAAGAAAATATTAGCTGAATTTTAAAGAGGCGTGATTACGGCTGTCCGGCTAGACAGGTCATCTGTATTTCAGACTGCAGTTACAACTGAAAAATCAAGGACCTCTTTAAGGAACCAACTATTGACTGAAGGGGGAAGATGACAGTTGCAGAGGACTGTGGTGTTAACCCTAAAAACACTCACAGTAAGTTTGATAAATATGTTGCTCTGTGGGAGCACTTGCAGACACTCCAATTTGTTATTTTACACTTTTTTTTCCATTAAACACTATATTTCACATTCCAGTGCACCCTTGTATCAGTTCCAAACAAATCAGTTTTCCTTTGAGGCTAATTTATTTCAATATAAGTTCATAAAACAATCTGAAACGTGGACACAATGGACACTTCCATTGTGCTTCAGTGCTTTGGGTCAGTCAGACAGCTTTTGAAGGTGCCCCTAAGCGTCTCTTTTTTTATTTTATGGGTGGAATAGCTCCATCTAGAGCCCAGCTACATGTACTGCTCATATAAATCCCTTAGTCAAGTGTGTATATATATATATATATATATATATATATATATATATATATATATATATATATATATATATATATATATAAGGGCGTGCTCAGGTGATGTAAGCAGTGCTGAATCTTAAAACCTTCCAACCCGGAAAGTGTTGAAAAGTGGTTTTGGGAACATCAGCTGAGGTAGTTTTGCTAGCTAGCATCCTGCTGAAGTTCTAACATGCCTTATGAAGCTAGCTCCTGGAGAACATGAATCCTATGCATTTTATACAGTGCTTTTGCTCAACAGGTAATTGCTGTCTTTTCATGTGAACTTGATTCTTAGGCTGGAAATAGTCTATTTCCTGTAAGTGTGTGAGCGTCCCCCGCTTTATCTATTTAACACACTGACTGTTAGTTACAGCGCATGGCAGCCCAGAGGACTGATGTGTGAGAGACTCCATCTGGTTTTTCAGATGTGAAATACTCTGGGACATTGAACAGAGAAGAAGGGGGAAAAACAAGAATACACATGTCTTTTGAGGGCGCTCAGTTTACCAATCACAGGACTAGCTCACAAACTACATTATAAATTGCACCCGTAAGTGTACATATTTTATACAAACAATTCACCAGTGGCCGTGATGTGTGTGTATTTATTTCTTTATTTATTTCTTGTTATCATTATTTGCACTTCTTTTCCCTCGTCGTATCCTGTGCTCTTCTCTCTTGTTTTATGATCGGACTGTTTCACTGTTTTCAGCACACTCCTGATAGGGGGCAGGGGGGAGGGATGAACAGACCCTGACGAGGAAAAGAAATATCCCCGGAGCAGCCAGCCCTGGCAAGCAGTGCGATTCATCACTGTCACTTAGCAACCACAGGGTCTCCGTGGAGGCAGGGCTGGGACATACTGAGGACTGAAGAAGATACAAGCATATTTCTACACACTGTCTAATGCTCCTCCTGAAATCATTAAAACGTTACTGTGATTCATTCTGTGAATTTGGAAACCCTTTTTATACAACAATTCAGTCATTGGTTCATATGAGGATTGAAATAAGGCTCATTTACATACTATCAAACTTATTGATTAGATAGCCAACTCCAGATTCATTATTCGCCTTGTGAACTGCATATTTTGAGATCCATTGTCACAGACGGGCCCATTTTAAATTCTCACTACACAGCAAACCGTGCTGCAATAGCTGAAAAGTGACCTTAACATTTTTATAGATATACTTACTAACAGCTGTCTTCGTCTTTCTTAACCCTTCTCAATATATAATGATGACTCAGGCAACATAATGTATCTTGCTTCCTCCCAGTTATTGACACTGTATTTGCTGTGTGATAATTTATCGGAAGACTTTTGTTTATAACTGCTACATACAAAAAGAGAGCTGAGGTGTAAGTGGAATTATCCCATGGAACAATATCTGTCTTTATTATTATAATATACACTTAATATAAAGTGCATCTGGGTGACCAGATTTTCAAAGCTCAAAAACCGGGACACTAAATATTTGATAAGACTAATTAAACCATTTAAATATAGGCTATTTTAATGGTTATTTAAATAGCCATCCTCTCACTCTTACATTTTTTCAAGCAGCTAGCTAATTTCAGTACACTCCTGGGTGTGTAATTTGTGGCTAATTAGTTTAAGTAGTCATATTGTGTTATGCATATTGCATACTTTTATATTGAGTTCAATAATAATAATAATAATAACAATAATAATAATAATAATAATACATAGATAGCTAAACCAGGATATCTAGTCACCCTAAGTGCATCATATGTATGAAATGCAGTTAATATTTCCATTATAAAGTGTAATTTATAAAAATGGCTAAAAATAAAGATATAAAAAAGTTATCCCCTTTTGATTTGTTTTTCTAGGATGGATACAGATCTTTAATGTTCCTACCAGCAAGGCATTTTTCAGTATAGATCAGTAAATATAAATTTTATTGTAATTATATGTGTTATATGCATTACAACAGGACTTTTCAAACTTGGTCCTGGGGACCCGTTGGGTCTGCTGGTTTTCATTCCAACCCAGCCCTCAATTACTTAAATAGACTTTTAATTAAACTGATAATTGCTTAATTATACCTTTTTACTTGTTTTCAGGTCTTGAACAGTTGCATATTTCAAGTTAGCTATAACATTTGATAAGTAACTTGAACTGAAACTGTTTAAACAAGTACATATATATATATATATATATATATATATATATATATATATATATATATATATATATATATATATATATATATATATATATATATATATATATTATAAAAGCTAATATATCCCTTATTGAACTTGAACTTGGTGCATCTTGACATCATCTATCTGCTGCTAATATGGTCATAGCACCACCTGCTGGAAGAACTGGTCTTTGTTTTTAAATGGACATGAACTTACATTCTCCAGCACACTATTTCATGCACAATAATTCAGATACCTTTTACACTTTGATTCGGTGTGTACTGCTTAAAATGGACAATGAAAAATGAGTAGACCTACTCTGATCCTTAAAGCTGGTGATGAGGTATATTTGCATTCTGATTTAACAGCCTGAATAATATGTATCATATTACAGACTGATGGTGACGCCAACAACAGATAGAATATTTGGTAACACTTTAGTTTAGCTATCCATTATAAGTGATTATAAACGATAGCAAAAAGAAAACAGTGGCAAAGTGTATAATAACAATATTGCAAAAGCAAAGCCACCCCATACAATTGGCAAGACAGACATATACAGAGAGACAGACACGCATAGAAACACAAACAGACCTGAAAAGACAGGCATATCCATTATGACTGATTATAAACAATAGCAGCACAAAAATAAACAAAAGCGTATAATAATGGTCTTATTATTTCTAATAATATTCTCTAATTGTTAATAGCATAATTAATAACATGTTTATAGATTGTTTATACTCACTTATAACAGATACCTAAGCTAGAGAGTTACTGAATATTTACAATCAGAATAATAAGAGCTTTTTGAAAATCAGCAGTTTGAGAATAGGATTATAATGCCACAGCTTTTCATTAAACTCTCTCATACAACATGTTATTAGTGTTATTTAATGGGTAAAGTTTAGGTTTTTATTGTTAAAGGATCATCAAAATAGGGGATTTAAATAATTCTTACAGTTTGGCATTATATTGATCATGAATGCCACAGAACATTTCAGGAGAATTTGACTATTCTTCTTCATTGAAAACAAAGTAATGTGTTGCCTGAGGCCATATGCCACCATTATACACTGAGAAAGACTAAGGCAGCTGTTAGTAACTATCTATAAATATTTTAAGAGTTTTTTACAATGTGTGAAAAATGTATAGTTAAATAAGTCAATATTGAAAAATCAATACAGTTTCCTGTATCATACAGTACTATTATAAAAACACTGCACAGTGTAGTAAAACCAGGACCAGAGGGCACAGTTGGACCTAACTGGAAACAGATTCAAGACAGAGGACGGGTGATACAGTACTTCTTTACAGAGTGGTGAGGGTGTGGAGTGGGTTATCTAGCCATGTTCGAAAATAAAAGCTAAACAAAAAAGATCAAGAAATATTTATCTTTAGTACAGTGTACATTTACCTAAATACAAATCTGAATAAATGCCAAGGTATTCAATAAATGATCTATATTACGCTGTATTTTGAACAAAGCTGTTACTGGTCTTAAAAGCAATATTTAACATACTGTAGGTGCAAAGTAAACAAGAATCATAGGCTTAGGGAGACTAAAAATGAATGGAAACAGTGATTTATGATGCAAACCTCAGAAATGCTAAAATAAAGGTGCTTTATAACCCATATATTAAAGGATTCACAATTAAAAAGTGTTTGGGAGTTAGAGCAGCACACCACTGTCCAGTACAATAAAAGAAAACCATTTTTCCATACACAAGTGTCCAATTTCGGAGTGTAGTGGAGGAAAGAATTGTTCGAATCGATTAATTTGGGGCCTGACCTAGAGAGAGAAACCTGTACAGAGGTGACTAAAATCAGTAGTATGAGAGGAGAACTGCGGTGGACATAATTAGGATTGACCCTTTTGCATAATACATAATACCTGAAAAAAGGCTTTATCTATCAGGCAGAATGAGGCAAAAACAGAATTAGGGGCTTGTTTAAATGGGTCAAGGGTCAACCTGAAGGGCCTAAGACAGACCCCCATTTAAACTCTACAGTTTTTTTGAAAGCAGCAGCTGTACAATTTCACCGGGATTCAGCCACTTCTCCCTGTTCAAATTAATAGCAATGCATAACCGGGCCATTATCAGAGAGCCAGCAGCAGCACTTGAGCACTATTACAGCCCTCTCAAGTGCTAGAACAGGAATAGGCTTTTTATAACAGTGCCACTTTTTTAAATTAATCGTATTTAGCGAACATATGAAAAAGCATATTTTTAATTATAAAACGACTGCGCCTGAACCACCAAGAACTAAAAGGCTGTTCTTCTCTGTGCCCTGAAGGCCACACTGTTCATGTTTAAATTAAGCACAGATCGTAACCTCTAAATTGCAGGTCCAAGTCTTTTTCTAGTTTAATAAAAAGTTGTATTATTAATTTTTTTATTAATGTGTGGCATCTTCACATATCAACATTCAGGTGGACTAGGACTGAGGACTACACACAGTCTTACTATGGACTACGGACAATGCTAGTGGAATTGTTTTTTATCAAGGGTAATTTGTATATCTGAGCTACAGTACTTATCAGAATCCAGCTCTATAGTAACACATTTCTGGCTTGTTGTTGGTGTTAAAGCTACTTTGTACAAAAAGAATAGCAGTGGACAGAGTTAAAGCCACCAGGAGGCGCTATTTGTAAGGAGTTGGGAGACATTTCCAAAGTAGGTGTTGTGTTCTGATGAAAAGGGGATTAACACCACACACCTATTCTTGAAACGTGTCTAATGCTGGTCATTGAAGACTGCTGCTGGGGAGGGGTGGGGTGGGGAGGGGTGGGAGGGATAGCTTTCAGAGTTCTCAGCATTTCAGTGATTTTAATTAGTGTGCTAGTCTCAGATGTGTACACCTTCTTTGGTTAAACAGACCTTCATTTGTGCATACATAGAGAATAGAATCTTCACAATGTATTCATAAATATCAAACAGTATCTAAAAAAGTCTTGAAATAGATCAACATATATTGATTAATTCTAACCAGACAAAAGGTTCCTAATAGAAAGCCAGGGTAGCCATACTCTATCTTTTGTATTATTATTATTATTATTATTATTATTATTATTATTATTATTATTATTATTATTATTAGTAGTAGTAGTAGTAGTAGTCGTAGTCGTAGTAGTAGTATTAAAAGATTGTTACTTTGGATATTAAAATATAATTGAAATACCTACAACAGTGATGTCATCTTTTTGCTAGTTCATATTCTCTAATCGTAGTGAATTTCTCTGTATAATTGTACCTGTATGTTAATAATAAAACCTGATATCTGTGATTTGAAATTGCTTGTTGTGCCTGATGCTTCCAGTCTCTGGGTCTCAATAGATAATAAGGAAACAGAAGGCCCTGTTTTCTTACAGTACCCCTAGAGGGCACCATTTACTTCTTAAAGAACCAAGTGCCACTATACCACAGCTCTTAATCCCCTGCCTTTCAGCACTTGGCTTTTATTGAGTTTCTGATGAATGCATCGTCAATGCCCTACTATTAATGCATGAATTAGCAATTGTATGCCCAGCACAAGTACATGTCTTACAAGTAAATGTTCCTTAGCAGTGCACTCCTGGCAAGACTGTGTGTTTTTTTGTTTGCTGGTAGACAAAAGATATGAAAAAAAATCCAGTAAAGGTTATGATTAGGTCATTGGATTTTTGGCAGGTTAGTAATATAAAGTAGTTTAATAGGAGAAAAAAATACCATTTCATATTTTTTTTTTTGTCATGAACATCAAAGACGGTAATATCTCTGGCACAAAACAAGTTAAGCTTTTTCTTAAAAATAAGTCAGTTATAAATATATAGGTTTGATTTCCCCAGTGGTAAGATAACGGTGTATGGTCACATCACTGTGTATCATAATGTTATATGAACATAAGAAAATAAGAAAGGTTACAAACGAGAAGAGGCCATTCAGCCCATCTTGCTTGTTTGGTTGTTAGTAGCTTATTGATCCCAGAATCTCATCAAGAAGCTTCTTGAAGGATCCCAGGGTGTCAGCTTCATCAACATTACTGGGGAGTTGGTTCCAGACTCCCACAATTCTCTGTGTAAAAAAGTGCCTCCTATTTTCTGTTCTGAATGCCCCTTTATCTAATCTCCATTT
The DNA here is from genome assembly GCA_030684275.1 of Acipenser oxyrinchus oxyrinchus. Classification (NCBI taxonomy): domain Eukaryota; kingdom Metazoa; phylum Chordata; class Actinopteri; order Acipenseriformes; family Acipenseridae; genus Acipenser; species Acipenser oxyrinchus. The sequence goes on along the minus strand of CM060257.1, from coordinate 46,728,136 downwards.
GTGACCCCTGGTCCTTGTTTCTTTTTTCAGGTCGAAAAAGTCCCTTGGGTCAACATTGTCAATACCTTTTAGAATTTTGAATGCTTGAATCAGATCGCCGCGTAGTCTTCTTTGTTCAAGACTGAATAGATTACATTTTTTTTAGCCTGTCTGCATATGACATGCCTTTTAAACCGGTCGCTTTTCTTTGCACTCTTTCTAGAGCAGCAATATCCTTTTTGTAGCGAGGTGACCAGAACTGAATACAATATTCTAGATGCAGTCTATAATAGAAATCAGGCTTATTGGTCTGTAGTTACAGTGCCTATAGTAAGTATTCACCCCCCTTGGACGTTTTCACAGTTTGTTGTGGTACAACCTGAAATCTTGATGCATTTAAATGGGATTTCTTTACACAGCCTACTCAACACTTTGATAGGAACAGGTCGACATGTGGGGCATGTTGTCCACATCCTCCTTTCATTTAATATATTTGCTATTGTTTTCTCTTCATCTCTGATTTTGCCATTTGTATCTCTTAGACATTTTACTTCCTCCTTGAATGCTCTTTTTCTGTTATAATATTAGAAAAACTTTTTGGAATTGGTTTTAGACCCCTTGGCAATGCTCATCTCTTTCTTAGCCTTTGTAACTTCCTTTTTGACTTGCGTTTGCAGTTCCAAGTACTCTTTCTGTGTACTTTGTTCTTGGTCCCTTTTAAATGCTCTGTAAGCATTTTTTCTCTGATTTTTTTTTTTTTTTTTATCGCCCTATTAAACTATTATGGCCATTTTGTTTTAGATTTTGATTTGTCTACTTTTGGGATGTAATTGTTTTGCGCCTCCAGTACTACATTTTTGAAAAATAGCCATCCTTTTTCTGTGGATGTTTTCACTATTTTACTCCAATCTACTTCTGTTAGTCTCTGTTTCATTACTTCATAGTTTGCCTTTTTAAAATTGTAAACATCAGCTTTAGTTGTTACTTTTGGGGTTTTAACTAGCACTTCAAATGAGACCATGTTGTGATCTGAGTTTGCCAATGTTTCTCTAACCTCTACTTTATTTATTCTGTCTTCGTTATTTGAAAAGACTAAATCTAGGCATGCCTCCCCTCTACTTGGTGCATTGACAAATTGTGTTAGGAAGCATTTGTCATTTCTACCATTTCAATTTCCTCTTTCCTGCTCCCCACCAGGTTTTTCTCATTTTATATGGGGGAAGTTGAAATCCCCCATTAGTATGGCTTCTCCTTTGCTTCACGCATTTCTAATGTCATTGTATAACAGATTATTTTGTTCAGTGTCTGAATTTGGTGGTCTATAGCATGTTCCTATTATTATGCCATTTGAATTTGTGTCCATTATTGTGGCTCATATTGATTCTGAATTGTTTGTTTCTTCCAGATATAACACCTGGGCTTCAAGACTATTTTTGATGTATAGCGCTACCCCTCCGCCTCTTCTGTCCTGCCTGTCTTTCCTACACAGTGTATACCCACTAATATTATATTTGTCTCCATCACTCCTGCATAGCCAAGTTTCTGTAACATCTATCACATCGTAGTTGCTTGTTGGTGCAGTAGCTTCAAGTTCTAACATTTTGTTTTTGAGACTTCTAGCATTTAGATAAATACATGTAATGGCTGTCTAGCCTGAGTTGTTGCCTTGTTTTGATGTAGTCTCCTTTCTGTTTTTTTGTTGATTTCTCCCCCCTTCCTTTCTAGGCTTCTGAACCGCTTTGAGTACCAATAGACTTACACACTGTCAATCCAAAGCAGAAGTAATGGTGCCTTACGTTTTAATGGGCACACACTGTGGATTTGGAGGCTATTTTATTTAACTTAGCGACTGAAATGACTATTTATTTTTAAATTTAAAAAAGCAATATATATTAATCATTCCATTCTCCACAATATTTTTGTTGCCAAGTAGGTTAGTCTGAAATGACATGATGAGCTTGTCATTTTTTTGTACCTTTCCTTGAATACGTGAATACGTAGCCTTTTTATTCTAGAGTAAGAGTGGCCTAGTGTGAAGATGTCATCACACCAAATTCTAGGCTAGTCAGTTATGAGCTGAACCCAGAAAACCTGATTGAGATGAATAGGAGCCGGTGTCCACTTGTGTATATATTTCATACGCATATTCATTGTATCCCTCTTTTCTTGAAAAGTTTATGAAAACCCAGCATGTGCTTTGAATGCTGTTGTATTAAAACGGAGGACAGTGTGTGTTCGTCTTCGCCCTCCTGAGTCAGCGCAGGGGTGGTAGCGGTGAGCTGAGCTTAAAAAATGATTGGCCATTCTAAGCTGGGAGAAGATAATAAAAATAATAATCGACAACGACTAAATTTATTTAAAAAAAAATAAAATAAAATAAACTGCAACTACAGTAAATCCAAACAAAAGTCTCAGATTTACAACATAAAATAGAGGCTGAGTCACAAAAACGTTTGTATATTTATTTTCTGAACAATTGTTTCCACCAAGACTACTTTGAGGAAAAGAGCATGCATTTCTCATTTTAGCTATGCTTCAAAAATATTTTTCATTTGCATCCTTCAAAAATGGCAAACTTGATACTGGTTTAAGCAATTCCAGGCGACTCAAAACATATTAAAGGAAAGTGCTGTACTCTTTGCAAGTAATGGAAAGATTACAAGCTGCTAGAAATGAAGCCACTATATTAGTAGCTATACCTTAGCTTTATGAATCTGGGTACTAATAACTAAATTACCGGTAAACATAATACCAAGATTTTCAAGGCACAGCTTGTATATAGATATTCAATGCAACATGTTTTTTTAACCACATTGTTTGTCAGAATCATCTGGTGTTGGATGTCTTTTTTTATTATGAATTCTTCAAATTTCAGACAGCCATGCATTGTCGACACCTACAAATAATAACAAAAAGAGCAGCACAGGGCGAGCAAGGTGTGACATCCTAGGGTTAAATTAGCAATATCCTAGTTTGGTTTCCCTAAATACTGCCGCTGAGGTGAAAAAGATAGCTGTAGCTAATACCCGGTGATGGAACATATTACCAAGTAATATCCCGAAAGAGGATTAGAAGTAAAAAAAAACATATGGTTGGAGGGCAAAAGCATAGCATAGAGAAGCTGACAACCGATCCAACATTTCTTTCAATTACAATGTTCCCAACAATAAACTGCAAATAGGCAGGTGAGCAAAATAAGAAGCAACTAAAGCCATCTGATGCTGTCATTGCCTGGGGGCCGTGATGGGGGGTTGCCTGTCACATGGGGAGTTAGCGGTACCGATGGATGTGGCCAGAGAGCTAACTGTGTCAGCCCCTCCCAAGGAGATTGTGCAAGGCGACACAAAGCACCCCGGGCAGGTGGGAACCTACAGGTAAGTGACCCAAGAGATTTCTCATTGACAGCCAGGCAGAGGGAGGGGGCTCAGGAGTGGCCTCTAAAAGCTGCTCTGAAGCAAGCCGAGCAGGAACGTGGCCCGCAGATGGGATTGTTCTCCAGGTTAAGGTTACAGGAAGCTCCACTTGACTTGCGTTCAGCATGAAGCAGGGTTGAGACAGGAGAATCTGTCTGCACTTGTGCCACTTGTCAGTTCATGCCAGACTGGCAGTGTTATGGATTCAATGATATCTGTTCTGTATATCAAACATGAATGACGGTTGTGTTCTAACAAAGCTGCATAATTCTTTAAGGTCTGTGAGCAAAACCCAGGTGGACCCTAAAAACATTCTGTTTATTTTTTTATCTGCTGCACAACTCAGTCATAACACAGCACCTCAGTAAACAAAAGCAGAGCATCCTAACAAGATCCTAGTTGTTTTTATCTATCGCTGTGTTAATATATACTGCTATTTGCAATTACAATGACATTCTGCATTTAAGAAAAGTTTGTTAAAGTTATAAAAAATACACTATTTCTCAACATCTAGTCTACCAATAAAGGTGTAGCTTGATGTATAAATCGATATATTTGTTGTTTGACATTGATAGTGGCCCATGCAAAAAAAAAACATTCAATGAAAAGCGGCCCTCTCCTTGTAAAAGGGTATGACTCACTGCTCTGAGAGACAACCCTCTGGGGAGTATTTTAAAGCATTTATTTCTATCTTTAATTAGGACAAGGAGAAAAAACAGCTTCCAAACAACTAATTTAGCTCATGGTCTCACAAGCATGCTCGTTTAATATCATTTTCATTTTGTGACAATAGAAAGGAGTCCATTAAAGACTGGAACAAGGTTTCTTTTAAGCAGTACATCCATATTCTTAGAGGTAGAGCCATCAGATGGTTGCAGTCAAAGTATTGATAATTGACATGAAATGCACTTTATTGTTATAGTTTATTAGGAGTACTGTAAGAGTAGCATACGTTTAGCAATAATAGGGTAGACCTGTACAATATAAATTACATACCTAAGATGTACATGCTCTCTATTAAAATGTACAGTAACATAATAAAGTAATAATATTCTTCATTTTCCAGTTAGATAAACTAGCACCATCAAGGCAAACTTGGATTCTGATCTTGCCAGATCTTAGAAGCTCACAAGGTTGGCCTTGGTTGGTGCTTGGACAGAAGATCTCATGTGTTGAACAAAGGCACCTATTAATATTGAAAAAGGCAATGCTCCAAAAAGGATGGACACACCAAGTAAGTTCACTGACACGACCACTTTAATGAGAAACGTATTAGACCACATCACAGTGAAACCAAACCAAATACTAAACAAAATCCTGTTTTCATTCATTCTCCAATGCCTGCCCGGGCTTGTTTTCAACCCCCAGTCACAGGCATTAAATTTCTCATCAAAGACCTGTGTGGGATTCCACCTGCATGTAGGTGGTAGGTGAGGGAATATGTCGAAAATTCGGAATCGCTCATACTTGTAAACATTCCATTAAACTGCTCCCTTCCAACTGCCGATTACATGAAAGCACACTGTCACATCAATGGTCTGGGGTGAAAGCTGTATATTCCAGAGACACTCTTCAGTGCTCCTCATGGCAGCTGAACCATGGGCAGGATTATCTGTTTTAGGGAGATCATCTAAAATGCAAGATGACATTCCGTTTGAACGGGTCACTGCTTAGTCATCTGAGCCTCGGCACGGCAGAAATGAGTCAAGTGGAGGGCAAACACCTGGGCAGCCTTGAGTAGCTTGATTTAGAATTTGACTGTGATGATAGTCAGCCCATGAATTTGCTGAAACCATAGCCCCCGCAGAACTTCATTTAAAATGCAGCTGTCGCTGGCCTTGTGAGGAAGCAGGTGACATGCTGGTCGGTGTGCTGTATTTCCTTCAGTCCAATTGCAAAGGGGACATAGTCTTTAGGGGTTAAACTTCATTACTTGATTACTTGCCTTTTTTAATTACCTGAGCGAACACAATTCGACAGAATAGCTAGGTGTGTAAGTTATTATGACCAAAGTCCTTACGCCAGCTCAGTTTCCTAAATAATCCAATCAAGCCCTCTGGCCTTTACAGGTCAGCCTGTTTTCATCAGTGAACTGCAATGAAATATCGCTTTTCTTGTGATGTATGGTGCAGTTTTATGTGCTGATGTGCGCTGACGAATGGCTAACGGCTCAATCGGTTGCATAGCCTGAGTAGAGTCTGTAGGCAGCCAGATCTGTGCCATGCAAGAGCTCATTAAAGCTCTGCCTGACCCTGAATGGCTAAACCAGCTGTATTTTGAGCTGTTAAACAACTCAGTAGATCTCCTGCTGTGTCTGTTACATGCATAAAAATTTGCATTCTTTAAAACTGCATCATATTTTTGTTGAGATGCTGTGTTACATGTAATGAGGGTATTGGTATCAAACAATACCCTGAATCTTCGATGAACCAAAGGTCAGCAATGCAGGATTCTACCAGGCTTCCTTAGTTAGCCAAGAGTACAGGAAGCTCTTATTTGCAAAGGTATAGTAGCAGTCCCATACATCAAGATTCCACTGAGTTCCAGCATTCTCAAGGAGAGATACAGTACAAGATCATTCAGTGTTGTCCAGTGATGGAAGGGTATGGTTATGCATGCAGAAAGGCATTGATCCAACTCATCACTGAGAGGCTGTTGTTTTTTAATGAGTCTGCTTTGCATAGGATTATGTTGGTTTCATTCCAACATCACTGTGTATTTAGGGTGGAACTGTGAGTTTGATAACATGACAGATAGGTTTTGTTTCTCAGCTGATAATCTCCCTGGAGGGTTTTATAGAGTACATACTGTAAAATAAATGACACAGTAGTTTAAGTTGTTTAATGAGCTAATTAAATCAATATAATATATACCCCTGTATTAAACCGGTAAATGGACTGGCTTGAACCATTTGCTCATTCATAACATACAAAGATACTGACAAAGGCTCTGGAGACTCCAGAGTGTCCTAAATTGCTTTCCAAGGAGGTTCCTGTTATTTATTTTCTTTTCAACAAGATGCAGTGAGTTAGACACATTTGTATGCCTCAGACATAGACAGTCTTTAAAAAGTGAACAGCTGCATATTGTGCAATAAAATGTAGGCTACTATCACAGAGATAGTTATATAACACACCTGTGATCTGCCTGGATCTTGTTATGCACACTTGTTTATCCATTTCTTTGAAACTGGTAGATTATACAGTACAAGTAACCATGTAGGAACTTTGCTACTTCAGCCAGTTTCTCATTGTCGTGTGCCGAAAGACCCTGTGTGGATCCTGCTGTCCATAGTTTGTAGTGTAAATCTTTATACAGCTTTAAACTGGACTAAACATTTAGTTCGCCATCAGATTTGTACAAGATTTCCTGCTGCCTCAATGAGGGAGAGAATAAGCAGGAGACATTAAAAAGAACAACGGGTAGAGAAAAATGAGCAACAGGTAACCAGCAGAAAGAAACAGAAGCCAAAGAAAGAGTTGAGTAGCAAACAGCTGTGTTAATGGAGTAAGAGCTATAACCGTTGTTGTTAATGGAGATACTGTATTAACTTTCATTGACATTTAACTGCATGATTTAAGTGTCTTAAATTATACAGTAGAGAACTCTAATAAACTTCTGAAAGCACACGCGTGGCAGACTTACAAAAAGGAACCTTTAAAAAACACAGGATGCTTATTTAGCTCCTGAAGAGGGATAAAACAGAAAACAGAAAGGACTATTGTGAAGCGGCAAATTTGACGTTTGCTGTATGGCCAATTGACTTCTCTTCCCATTAATCAGGTGCACTGTTTACCTAATCTTTCATACCATTTCTAAACCATTAAAACTAAAAAGATTAGTATCACGTTGCTGGCAAAGAGTACTTTTTATTTCAGTAAAGGCTACTTTCACTCTCTGAGGGGATTAAAAACCCAGTAAAATTGATTCTTTAAAGCTCTACCACAGCTCATTGAAGAACAATTTTATCTTCCTTTTTTTTTTAAATAAATACAGTATTATTGTCCGGTTAAAGAGGATTAAGAATAAATCTGAAATTGAGTTGAATGCTATGCTTATCTGAATTCTTGACTGTGTTAATAGTGAACACTTTTGTATCATTAAGCAGGAAGCGGTGGGGGTTGCTTTCCAGCAGTTAGGGGATACCTTACTGTAGGACTAAAAGAGGAAACTGTGTGTTGAATTGCACTTAAAACCTCTCTTTGTAAAAGAAGATAGATTGCGAACTGAATTCACATGCCAGAACAGTGAGCAGGGCTCTGCGAGTGAGGTATCAGGTGCACTCCACTGTAACTTGTAGGGTCCTGATTGCGGTCTTTCTTGCAAGTTCTCCCCTCAATATACAGTAGCACAGCTGCAGCTGATGCTGTTTCAAGTTAAAGTTCTAATATCTACTTTTATGAATGTTTTGCGTTAATCACTGCACTCCTGTATCACTCAGTTCTGTAAATAAATCAGTGAATACCATTGGTGGCTCAACCTGACAATGCTTTAGCAGTAGAAATTAGGAAGTGGCTGCATTGGTTGCAGGCCGTCCCTGCTGCAAGCTCTGAAATGGATTAGGTGTTTCAACATTTTTTGTACTATACACAATACTTTCCATTTTTAATCTAACTCCAATTTCCTCCTTCATAGCCTCAAGCCGCCTGGTTGCCATGGCTACGCAGAGCAGCATACCAAGGAGTCTCTCGCTGAGTTCTTAGGCCTATAAGCCTAGGCCTCAGGCCAGCAATTCATATCTGTGGAAAACAGGCAAAATATACTGTTGATTGAGTGGGTGTTGAAGTATTGCAAGATAATCAACATATTTATTTGGGGTATCAGGATGTCATTGCTTAACTTTAGGCATCTCTTCAGGGAAAAGGAAATTAATGTCATAAACTTCTGTCTTTAACAGACACTTGAAATCCACCCACTTCCTAGGCCTGACTTCTTGCTTCAAAACCAGATACATCTAGGAACAGAAGCGCCTGTTCACTTTCAGTGTATTCTTTTGAATAACTAGCCACAGCAGCCAGTTATAGTTTTATTTTGTAGTGTTGGTACAGTGTTTTGCACAAGCTGCCTCTGAGGCTTACATCTATAAAACCACTTTGGCTGATATAGCTCATGAAACATATGTCAATGGCAGACAACAACTGAAGAGCAGCTCATGAACTCATCATCGAAGCACCTAAACACAGACAAATGTGTAATTACAAAAATAACCATTAAGAATGATTGTAAGCAAAAAATGTTTGTAAAAATAAGATGTATTTTGAAGTAACTGTTGTCTACAACAGTTTTATGAATATCGTATTACTATTTTTTTCTTCATTAAAACCCACTTTAGTCAAAGCTTTGTGAATATAGGGACCAAATGCATCAAAAATCTTTCTTATCCTAACCATCAGTTAAAAATTGTATTTTGACTTCATGCTAATTTCATCTTTTTCTTTTGCAAAGAATGCAAGGAGGTTTTCAGAGCAGAGTTTCGTTTTGTTCTTCCCCTGTCATTATCAGAGCACTCTGGCTCAATCCCGATGGCAGACCTGACTGTACATTTACATGAAAGGCTCCTGATTTCATTCAAAATGATAAGTTGGTGATAGAAAAGATCCATCGCTCCACAGAACCTGTCTGTCTGTCTGCCAGTTCTGCAACAATATCCACAGGGAGATTGGCAGATAGAAGCTGCTGTCGTCACCTCTTTTCCTTTTGGTTCCTGCTCCTTTTTTTTTTCTTGTTCTGCAAACTGGAGAAGTAGAACATGGGACAAGCTCAGGTATAGCTTGTTAAACATAACTTGAAGCAAGAGATGTACAAAACTTTCAGACGTATTAACATACAATGGGTGGGGTTGGACTGTGACAGTCTTGTCTTAAAAAAATAAAACATTACACACCATCTCACTTGCCCCCCATGTTTTGAAGTGGGCACTCCAAGCTCCAGCTTACTGCACACCTTCACGTGTGGGTCACGTTATGTTTAACAGCCTACTGATGAGTAAACATGGGTGAGTATTATAGGTACAGAGACTGTATTGCAATCAAGGAGAAGAAGCTGTTTCAACCTGAAGCCTTGGCCCTCACTACCTCTGTGGCTCCTATTCTGTGATCTGCACTGGTCTACTCTAACTGCTGGAGCTACTTTTATCTTCTAGGCTGTCCTGTCGCTCAGACTTAACCTGGCTCAAAAGCTATGGCAATATTACTAGATTTTGTTACTTTATTAACAGCAGTTTGGTTTAAAAAACAAAAATAAAACCACAAAATAAAGAGTCTTTATTATGCCATTCAAAACAAACACAACAGAAGTTCTGGGTTCATCAAAAGAAGTGGTCTATCTGGAGTAGATTGAAGAAAGTGCATGTTGAATAACCCCACATTCAGGTTAGATGGAAATCATCTCAATGGTTCTTGGATGAAAAGGAAGTAAGGTTGTTGTACAAATAGAAAAATCTTCCTACTGTACTTTTTTCAAGGAATTACCCCCATCACTTACCCCCATCGCCACGGTGACACAACAAACTGCACAGTGTTTTGTTAAGCTTTGGTTTTTGTTGTTTGTTTTTCTGTTCAAGGTAATGTAGCAATCATTATAACAACCACTGGTTGATAGATATATTAAAGTGTAACTGCTTAAATGGTTTTGAGAACAAATAATTAAAAAAGAACCACAGAGAATGTATAAAGGCAGCCAAGACATGCTGCATGTGGTTAGGCTAGCACACCACAGTGTGTACAGCATTGGACGCATTATAGTTAATATATTCGCACCTCACCATTAATATTCTTGATTGATTTTAGTATCAAGACCATGAATCTTTGACACAGATATTTGCTTGTAGTTTCTAATATGCATCTGCAATTCACCACAGGGATTTTCAGTCAGTGTATTATATACTTATCTTGAATATGCTTATTTCAAAACTATAATGCTTAAAATACATAGGGTCTGACTCTAAAAGTTGTTTTTTAGACACCAGGACATCAAACTAGACAATATACTATATAGAGAGAGCAAAACAATTTAACAGTTGACTAAGTTAAACTTTAAGGCAGCACACAGTAGCCAATTTTTCAATAAAATCGGTTTGAGGACCTACAATACCACAAGAATGAAACGCTTGCACTTGGCTTTTGGGGCACCTTGCATGTTTGTGGGGCATGCTTATTATGTGCATGGTACTGTATATATCTCCTTTATCTGGCACCCTCAAATCTTTACTGTAATAAACAGGAAAATAGCAGTGGCTTTAGTGTCAAATATATTCCGGTCATCAGAGCAGTACAATTTGATATCATCAAAGCCCTCTAAATATTTTTCATTCCTACTCTTGTAATAAGCAGGGGCGTCTGACAGATGCACAAAAGCTCCACAGTTTGCTGCTGGATCCAACAGTGGCGTCGACGTGACCATGAATTAGGAGAGCACCCTCCTCTGTTTCAAGGTACAGACAAGAGGCAGACATGTTCAATGCCTATTAGAGAGCCGCAATTACCATTCTTTTACACCAAAAGGGCTTTAACATCAGGTGAAACCTTCAATGCTGTTATTCAGTTTCCTTTTTTTCCTTTTTTTAACCAGTCTGTTGAGATGCAATATCCCAGTGCAGCATTTGCTTCAGTTTTATATTAAGAAATGTGAGACAAGGAACAAGGGCCACACTTTTTAATGTTGAGCAAAGCACAAGCCTCAGCAAGGTTAAAAATAATAATAATAATAATAATAATAATAATAATAATAATAATAATAATAATAAAAATAAATAAATAAAAAGATTTCTTCAGATATTTGAGTTTTTACTTAATATTGCATTTTATTTAAATCGGGCTATTTATTTAAATGAAGTAGCATTTTCTACACATTTTAGGGAATGGGAGAAACCCTGCCCTTTATAATCTTTAGTAGCGTAGAGTAAATATCATATCTAGCATACAGAAAGAATAACGAGGGAACTCCCTCAACAATATATGTTTGTTTCATCTAACTAATTAATTAATTGTAATAGGGGAACTATAATAAACATGTACGTTACAAATGTATAAATAGATTAAATGAAAACTGTTGCTTTTCTGCTCTTTTAAAGATTTGTGTGATCATGGCTGTAATCAGAATTATAGCCCCTCCTTAGAGTAGCCATGTTATTGCCCATAGATGCTATTCATTGGCACTATGGACTTGTTATGTCTGCATCATCGATAACATTTTTTATTTAATTCAGGCATTTGACAAGGTCATATAGCACTGAAGGTCAGTTGGTTGTAATGCCTGTGCTCTTAACACCAGACCCCACCTGCCTTCCTCCGTTTTACCCCTCCAAAATAAATCTGCTGATTGATGAAAATCTAAATAAAGTTCATGATTCAAGTTCCAGCTGGCCCCATTTGCTCCGATTTGTGCTGAACCATCTTTGCGATGGGCTCGCTACATGGGCTGTCCGCGGCCTGAAACAGGAGAAGCTCAAGTTCAAGGGAGTCACTTGCAATCATAAAGCCACCATTTAATTACAACACACAGGAAATTACACACTGAATGGCCGGGGCGGTGATAAGGGCTGACACTGAGGGATGACAGCTCCTGAAACCTGAGCACTTCATCACAAAGCTACTTATCACAAGAGGCTGTCTGGAAGGCTGACAATCTGATTGTACTGTCAACCCAATTCATAATTAATATATTTATCAAATTAATTACTGAAAAAACCTTGCTGCCGCCGCTCGCCACCAAACAGTAGCTAAATTCATCGGCCGCTGGCTCCGCTTCCTGCTAATCACCGGCTGTCAGTTTAATGAGGGCTGAGAGTGGGCCTCGGCTTTAGCCCCATGACAGACAAATTGCTCCCCTATACAGAATGATACCGAGAATTTAAAGGAAGAAAAGAAATATGTCATTGTTTGGTGACAACCACAATCGCGGCCTTGTCTTGGAAACTAAGCATCAATTCGAACGTACATGGAAGAGCGGAACGGTAAGGGGGTCAGGTTGTTCAGGGGGTGGATTCTTGTGGCACACGAATGATAGGTAACCCATTCTAAACTCATTCAAAATACTTTACAGATTTCTATCTTAAGCCCTTTGTCAGAAGCATTTACTGAATAGGATATGTTTTCAATATCCACCTTTATTTTTTTGATGTGTATGACAGCAAGAGGAACACAGATAACATGTTTAATACATTATTGACTTTTGAGCTTCACTGAGAGGGATTTGAATTATCTTAACACAGTTTAATGTAGTCCAGGACAGTACACTGCTGCTACTAGCAGTTTACACTCAAGCATAACTCCATACTGCTTTAGTACCGTGAAAGCAGTAAACATGAAGAACCGCAGAGAGGAACATCAAAATACTGGAGCATTTTTTGGAAAGCTGTGGGAGCTGAACTGTAGCCAAGGCTGATTATATTGTTTATTAAGTTTAAAATGAATAATATATAACATGCACATGTGCATAAGCCATACGTATATGATTTGATTTGGTCACACATTTAGCCCCTTTGGTATGAGAAGAAATCTACAGATGTTGGGTCGATGCTACAGTGTTTGAAGTTATTTGTAACATTGAACATTTCATTCAAGTATCGCCACTGCTGACGTACTGTGGTGTACAACAGAAATCTTACAGATTCACAAATGAGCACATTTCAGCTGCTAATCAGATGCATTTTGTATATGCTTAAATAAAAGGCGTGGGAGGCCTGGGGGGGTGTGAGGGAGGGGTGCACTTTTAGAAAAGGGACCTTTTGTTTCCATTATTTCAAATTCTGTTTCTTTAAACAACTCACCTTATTAAATTACAATTAGAAGACTCTTACTGAACCCAAGCCACTGACACTATTAAGACCGCTGTAGTGCTTTGCATTGGAGACAATGGCTTCTCTTTTTAACCCTTTCTTGAGGCAACAAAAAAATGATGGGTGCCTGTTGCTCATTAACTGAACACCATAGAAAAAAAAGTGTTTCATCAGTTGCCTAGAAACCTACATACTCTACAGTGCGACCCTTTGGCACTGTCTATTATGGCAAGGCAAAATGCATTGACACTTGTTTGCAATGCCTGATGCACTTGGCAAAATAGAAGATTTATTTTAATTAGCAAGTGTTTTTCATTTGTATTTTTTATTTGTATTTTATAAAACCTTTTGTATATGTCCAATATAAAACAACCAGGTTACATGGTGGTCTTTCAAATCTTAGAAAACATACTGTACCAATCATTTCCAAACCATGCCAGTGAAAAAAACTAAATATAAATACCGGTATAATGTTTTTGTTGTTTTTTTTTTTAAAATACTGTTTATACTACTGAAAACAGGGCTAGATATTTTGAGTTCACTATTTTACAGCCTGGACTAATTTCACTAACTCTCTGTTGTACTTACATCCAACTGCATTGTTTTTAGAACTCTCAAACTGCTCAGAAGATTAATCTCAAGATTAATCTGTTGGCTATTCTACTATTTTTAGGACAATGGACTTCAGCATCCCCAGTGTTAATATGATCAAAGCACAGTAAATCCCTTTAGATATGTACTGCTATGACTATTTAAAAAAAAAAAAGAAAAAAAAGTTAGTTTGACATTTCTGTTACTTTCTTTGTTGTGAAAAAAATATACAATTTCCTACTGAACTTACTGTGGAACAGTAGCTATACCAGATTCTCAGAATGGTGCTATATAATCAGCACTTTAAGCTCAGTAGGGGGTGTTATCCTAAATTTCTTGTCCATTTGTTCCTAATAGTATTAGCTATACTGACTCAATCTTATAAATTTGGTAAAAGAATGGGGAATCTGCTTTTACACAGCACTGAAGGGATTACAACATGTTTCATTTCCACTTGCCTATTTCAATGACAGTACAGAATGCTTATTTCTACACATCTTATAAGTGTCACTAATTCAACACAGAAAGACAGGTGTCCTTTACTCCTAAGTGCAATTTGTACCAATTTCAGCCAAAACTGGTAACAATCTAGTTTAAGAACTCAAAATGTGCCATCTCTTTTTTTTTTTTTTTTTTTACTAGTCTTGTTACATTAACAGTGTTCCATAGCCTCCTGCGGAATTACCATGGATTGACATATTCTCTAGAGCCTTTAGATGGCAGTGTTTTGCCACAATATACTGTAGTTGCCAGCGTGGCTTTGAGATAAAGCTGTAAAATAGATCTAAATGTGTTTTGCACTTACATACCGGTTCCTTGTTCAAACCCCTTCGTTATTCCTTTGCACAATAATATTTCAGTTCACGCCTTTTTTTTCCATGCGTTATGTCCTAGGTTACCATGTCCCATCTTTAATCTGCTGAATGCCTGAAACAGTAACTGGTGAACAGAGCAAACAACAGTGAGACGATAAGTAACGATTATTGTTAGAATGATAAAGTGTGCAAACTTCTGCCAAACTTCCAAGAACGTGCTGTAAATAGGTACTTACAGCATCACATGGTGATCTGCAGTTATTATACCTTGCTGTTTCTTGTGCCCAATTGCTGCAGTGTTAAACTACAGTCTGACCTCACTCTACTGCCCTCCGCACCAATCCCCTGCAATTAAGCAGCAATGTCCTGATAGCATCTTTTGTCTTAGGTACTTTGTCAGCTCTGTAGATAGAAGATAAATACCACGGAGTCTTGACCAGAAGGTCACAAGTTCACATCCTGTCTAGAAGTCACCTGTAAAATCCCTCGGAGGGGCTATGCGTAGGGCGAGATGGGAAACAAAGGCCTTGTCTGTTTCACTGACTTGAAATACTGTTGAAATGGGCTAACGGAGAGGCTCCTGCTTTTACCCAGCTGTACATGTAGGGAGCCTAAAGCAAGGGTTGCAAGGAATACTGAAGGAAGTGATCCTAATCACTTTAGTTTATTACTTTAAGTTATAAGCCACGTGTCATCAAAGAAAATCTGCATTTTTCATTGTTTTATAATCCGCAGCAACCGGATTCCCATGACCCCTGCTATTGACCCCTGCTTTGCGTTCATATATATGTAAAGGCCAGCTCTGGTCCTGGATTGCAGGCCCTGGGCTGCATCGAAACGGTGGCCTAAATCTAGGCTGGCCCTGGGCTTGCCATTTCTTTTTTGGATCGTTCACATATGAGAAATCCCTGGGCCGCCTTAAATCGCAAGTGTGTACAGGGTCTTATTTGCCTTCCCAAAACATACTTTGAACTGGTGTAGTATATATATATGGATACAGTGTCTCTTTCAGAATAAAACATATAGATATTTCAGCATTATTCACCTGTCAAGTTTCTGTAATGCAGGGTGAACAGCAGTATGTGTTAATTGGAGTTAATGTGGTGCGGGTTGATATTGTGGAAAGTTCAGTTCTAATATGTTGTACATTCAGAGAGTTTTCAAAATCAAGCGTTTAAATATTTAACTTAAATAGTGAGGAGGAGAGAGGGACAGCAGTGAGATGGATACAGTCTTACTGTATGTATTAGGGGTAGAACAACTACTAATAGATGAGATAAAAATAGTTCAATAGGTCGACTAGGTGCCACTTTAAATAAAGAAATATTAATAATATAATATGATAAGGTCTGGAGCTCTATTTGTGAACGTACTGTTCCGTAAATGTTTGTATTAACATTCCAAAATGCCATTTATATGATAACGGATTGCAACCACAAGTGTCTACCTGAAACTGCGCGCTTCACAATGACTTCCCATTTTTGAGATTGACAGTCACTTTTCTGTTCGACTTGTCCACTATTTGTTGCCACCTCTAGAATGCACAAGTTCATCCCTGCTATTGGTTTTCCAGATGGTTAGCTCTTACCCTTACTGTAGGTATTAGATCCCAAAGTGCATATTAACCCTTTAATCCCCACTGCTCAGAATATAATGACATTAGGTCCTTCTGCAGCTATTCACTGCAGAGGACTGCTGGGCTTCTAATGGGTTAATTGAGAGCTGAGGACTGACCTCTAAACCCTGGTGCATTGACCACATTTCCTCCTGTTGTTTTACTTTTCCACCTTGGTAATTAGTTTCCTTTATAGCTGATTTCAGCCTCGACCTTTGACAAGCCTCATTGTTCTACAGCATGGTTGTTACTAGATTGGTATCTGTCCCTAAATCCAGGTCAGTACACAAATATTTTATTTAAATAATCAGCACTTTGAGTTTGTGGTGCTCAATTCACTGACAAGTTTTAATTATAGTCTTTATAACTGACTACTGTCCTGTAGTGTGTGTGTGTGTGTGTGTGTGTGTGTGTGTGTGTGTGTGTGTGTGTGTGTGTGTGTGTGTGTGTGTGTGTGTGTGTGTGTGTGTGTGTGTGTGGTCAAATCACTAGCCATAAGGAGGGCCAGACCTATCAAGTCCTTTAAAGTTCTGTCAATTTAGCATAAATTTATTATATCTTAAATTCTCTGTTTTAATGATCTTATATTAGTTTTTAAGGATCTTGTCTAGATAGTTAATCATAGCAAACAACAGTCTAATCGGCCAATGCATTCCCACTACTTCACTACACATCAAACATCTCTAGGCATACCCAACACAATACAGGGCTATAGTACAGACCTTCTTCCATTCATTCATTTTGCTTTGACAGTAATCAACTATGACCAAAAAGCCATGAGAGATGGATATCAAAATAATTTCACTTGCTAGTCTTGCATGTCTGCTATCAGTACCGTTCTCTATTAGACAAACATGCCAATCAACAGCTGTCTGCATTCAGTTTCACCAACACACACACACACACACATGAATGAAATCAAAGAAGTTTGTTTACATGTCAAGCCCCCCATCATGCAACATGCCGCTCAGTGAGGAACTTGCCAAATAACGGTTTACAGTATGTGTGGCCAATTAAAACCAGGTGTAACAGTGCAATATTTAATTAAAACCAGGTGTAACAGCTCGATATTTAAGACAGAACCATATCGAGCTTTGGCCATTACCTCATCGCCGGAGTGGAATCAAATGCTCCTTTTTAGGATTGTCGCAGTAACATCGGGGGGGGGGGCGTTATCTGACATTCCATTCGAAAAACAAGAAGAAGATGGAGATTCTGAAGGTAATACAATAAGACTTTGGTACAGTCACAGGACTATCAGTTACTATAAGCTGTGCTGAGTAGAGGGGAGATTAAGATGTGGATTACTGAACACTTACTACATGTCATGCACAGGAGAGTAGTCCTCACTGCAGGTCTTCTTTAAACTAGTACAAGTGGGCATTTCTTACAAAGACCGATGTATACATTTTCAGACATATTTAAATAGCCTGTCACAATAATGATTGACTGTGGTAAAGCATATAGTGACAGCTTTTTCAACAGGTTTTATTAGAGGGCTTTGCAAACAAATTATCCATTGTTACTCAGCAATTGTAATCCTAGCATCTGAAGCAGAATATAGAATGATGGCAGGTGTATTAAAGCAGGCAGGTGTGCTCTGTGTGAAAGACAATCGTTTCAAGATTTATTTATTTATTTATATATTTTTTAAATCATACATTTTATTTCACTTCTGTTAATCGCTCCCATCGTTCGGATTGTGTGCACTTTTCATTCTTTTCAATAAACTTAAAGGCTGTCACCTTATCTTACCCAGGTACAGGATGACCTTTAACACTTACACTTGACCTCTCACCCCCCTGAACAACCCATTGGCATTAAACCTTGCTGGAGCTCTGACCCGGTTTCTGCTTGACTGGCCCAATGGTGAATAGAAGTCCAAGTTGTGCTGAAAGAGATATACTGTGTATGGTAGTCTGGTTTTAATGCAAACTGTAGCCTTCTAATATGGTGGATAAAGAGAATAATTAGACAGGTTCATTTAACCATCGTGCTCGTTTAAAGAATTTATTTCATATACTACACGTTTATATAATGCACATTTTTTGTAATTAACATCCCAATTTCTTGCCTAATTTGTGTCCTCTATGTCATTCTCTAGTGTTGTTTCTGCATGGATTATTATTTACCTGTTTAGTAACTAACCTCCTTTTTAACACTAATGTGTGCTTCTGAACTAAATTGAGGGAAAACGATTAATCACACACAGTTGCCAGCAAGGCCAGAGATTATAGTTACAAACGCTTAGTCCTATTTTCCAGGGGTGGCGGAAGCTTTTTACAATTCGGGGGGGCGAAGCTTCCTCAGTGCAATTTGTAGTTTCAAACGAAACACAATTCATGAGTTAATATTGAAAATAATTAGGGCCCTGCATAAATTGCGGCGTGATCTTCAGAAAATGCAGCTCAATTGCGACCGAAGCATGAAAAACCGCAGTCATTTTGTTGTAGCACCTTAATTATGGTAATTGAAAAAGCTTTACAGTGATTCATTTTCTTATTTCATAAAAACACCAATCTGAAATTGCACAAACGTGAAACAATATAGCATTCTTTTTTAATTTCAATTTTATATACATGTATACGTAGAAATGTTTTACAATAAATCTCTTATAAAAAAATCCAGTCCAGCAGACTTTGTAGAGTGGCAGGTGCATTTACAGTGTTTCAAAGTAAATAAAGTTGGAACACAAAAGCGAGCCCAGACATACCTGCATATTTACAGTTTACAGGCATTCAATTTCAAACAAAAACGCGCTTGCTAAATTGTTTGGATACTGCCAAGTATGGTCTATAGCACTGACAAACATACTTTTTTTTTAAACGACTGCAGACTTTTTTTGTTTGAACTGCTCATTTAAGTTCAGGTAGGACCAGGGTTGGTTGTCACACTTTTTACTCTATTATTTTCCTCAATCTGGTGACATTCTGCGAGGTTCTGTAACCTCGTTATATTGAAGAATAACTCCACATACAAATTGATGTTTTTTATTTCAACTTTATTCCATATCGTGTGACAAACAACCCCAGTATGGGGCAGGTTGTCACACGATATGGGGTTGGGTGTCACAAAGTATGTTCTTGCTTTTATAATAGACAATAATGCAACATTTTTTTTTTTTTTTAAATAACATAAAGTTTCTACTGTGTACAATGACAGAAAAAGTTGTATTTTTATATTATATGTGAACATAAAAAAATAGACCTATATATACAGTATATATTTGAAATGTTGATCCATGATACAAAATAATACCACAGCCTCCACAGAACCGGAGGACAAACAGTAAATAACTTAAATAAGCATTATATGGTGACATATCCCACATGTTGGTGTAAAAAAAGTAGAAAGAAAAAATATAAGACTTCTTCCTACAGGATGTACATGTGACAACCAACCCCCAAAAACGATGCGACAACCTGCTCCAACCAGACTTTACACGATAACTTAATTCTCTCAGTACTACTCGGAGAACCTACTGGTTTTGTTTTTACACCAAAAGATAGCCAGTATCTGGTTCTATTTAACATGGCCATCAGTTCAAATTCCAATACTACTAAGAGTTATAACATAAATAACAAGATTTTTTTACTTTGGGTATGAAAAAAAATTAAATATGTGCTAACGTTTATGTTAGATGGAATTGACCTCAAATTACAAGATGGCTGAGTTCCAGACAATAGAACACACATTTCAGTGTTAGTATCACCTGCCTGCATCTAGTGTCATAGTTATGAGCACTGTGACAACCACCCCCAGTCTCCCCTACCACCTAAATAAAAATGAATATGGTTTTTATCTACCTCTTTAAAAAAAAAAGTAAAATAATAAAAGTAGCAGTAACTTTTATTTTTTAATTTAGGAGATGAGTGGACGTTCATGAAGGTGCTAAAATGTATTAGCAAAAGTTTTAAGTAAATGTTTTAGTAATTAAAAATATCTAGGCTGTTTGTTCAGTAACTTGTTCACAGTGTGTTTATAAAGTGTATTCAAAGTATTCAGTCTGCATCCAATTGTCTGATTTCTACAACGTGTCACTGAAACCATTGAAACTAGCAATTCCTGTTGTGGTTACTGTATTGACATTGACAGACAACATTCATGGGGGTGTGCACATGAATGGAGATGTTCTTTCATGAAGCAGAAAAGGTCAAATGCATAAAAGAATACTGTATGTATGTATTTTTCAGGTCAAGGGAAACCTCTGATCCCTTTTTTAATATACAGATTTACCTCTTACATGCCGCCAGTGCTCATTTGTAAAACCAAAAATCATTTGAGAAAAGTCAGCTTTTAGGTGACTTTTCTGAAACAGACCTTGTGTTTGAAAAATTATGTTTTGTGGGCTAGCCTGGTAAAAAAAAAAAAAAAAGCAGTGTAGAATCAAATAACGCACACATAATAGGATATTAAAAGGGAATAAATTAATTATTCCTTCAGCTTCACGTACAGTGAGGGCAGCACAGTCCCAGACCTGTGAACACCCAGTTTTGACTGTGAAGGAGCTAGAATATTACAGAATCACCAATGCTGATTTATCAAGTCAGCTATGGTCAACTACATCAACAGTAAGAGCAGCTATTTCCTGGCAGGCAAGACTTAGTTTAAGTGACATTGCACTATGCAGCATGCCATTAGACCTCCAACACAAACTGCTAAATCACCTAATCCTGTTGTATGAATTGCAAAAAAAAAAAAAAAAAAAAGCTGGATGGGAAGTTATATTGTGAGTAGCCAAAGATATTGTTAGGAATGCATCATGCATTTGGGTTTCACCACATGCAGCTTTTTTAAGGTAAAAAGTAAAACAGCATCAGATTGGTCAAAATTGATCCAGCAAAAAAGTCCAGCAGTGATCTTGCATCTGTTATTGGTCTAAGCTAGTGATCAAAGGCTTGCCAATAGAGAGTGAAGTCCTTGTGCATTGAAGTAACTGAAGCTGTTCTTTATCTGCACTTTCATTTGGTGTTGTTTCCCATTTTTGAGTTCGGACAGCCAAAGGTTTTATGGAAGGAAAGCGAGAAAGAAAAGAAATTAAGAAAGCTGTAAAGCGCTACGCGCTATAATTACTGATAACAGAATCCATCTGGAACAAGACTTTTGCTGACGAGTTCACTAGGTTTAATCCACATTAGAGAAATGTACTTTAATGGTATATAACAATAATGTCTGCTTGAATGGCCTGTAACATGTCAAATGTTTTGTTGCAATCTTTTTTGAAAGGGCCTGTGTCAGCTGTCAATTAACATCACCCTTCTGCTCCCCCTCATCTGTGACCTTTTTCATGTCGAGATAAAAGGTGTGCATTCAAAGGTAACCCAAATACCTCCTGCCATTCTCTATAATATCTCCAGTTGTATATAGATTTGCAAGGAGCTACATTTCCCTTGGTTAAAAACGCCTTTGTAAGTAACCTTATGAAACGCAGCCCCTGAAAATGTAAAGGCCTTGTCCTTCCCCAACAGAGGAGGACAAGCAAACCAACAAGCTCTCATTCAGGCCCATTGAATAAGGCAGCCCTGCTGCGTCTCGCTGACTGATCTCCAACAAGCCTTTCATTCATTTGTGTTTCACGCAGCTGAGCTGTTTCTATCCGGGCCAGAATTACAGACCTTTAATCAAACAGAATGTACAAGGCAGCTGAACTACTTAACCGCTGTGCTTGTTCGGGGGCTAAGATAACCAAGTGTAACAAAAAGCCCGAACTTTATCCTTCCCAAGATGAGTACATTTCCTTTCTGTTGTTCCCAACAAAGGGCAGCGGGTACAAATGGTCCCCTATCTGTGTCACTGGGAAGTGGAGAGCAATTTGTTTCTATTAAACAGGACAGTTCAATTTTTTTTATTTTGTTGGCTTTTCTCCCCAAGTAACTTGTGCCAATCACTGCCTTTAATCTGAACTGCCCTTGACCGGGGCCTGCCATGCTCAAAGAAGAATCTCCCTTTTCTTGCTCAGGTAATTGTGAGAACGCTGGGGAAAGCCCTGGGGGATTGGATTCAAACAAACAATTCTGCCATTCTCAGAATTGTACAAAGAGTAAACTTGAATGCGACATTGAGTTCTGTCAGGCTGCACCTGCTGGTGATTCCTCTATCCCCCTCCTCCCTTTGGTTCATCGCGGGGTCACTGTATGTTTTGCTATACTGTGCTGGCGGGGAGAGCTACTCTGTTTCCAGTTCACAGTGAGATTAGATCTGCAAGTGTTTGACCTCTCTGATTTATATTGGGCATGATAAAGCAGTAAATAAAATAAACTGTGTTTCATGTAAGAAGAATAAGGGTTGGTTCGAGTTCCAAGAGATCACTTTCCTCTGTGTTTTTTCTTCTTATTTTTTTTGTAGGCTTTTCTTTAACCCTTTGACTCTCGTTAAGGACTTTTCATGCTGGGTCATTTCATTTCACATAAGTCTAATAAGGACGACCCAAGTTTTTTCTCTCTCCCATCATCAACCTCACATGTCAGCTAAACAAGAGCTTTGGCAGGCTAGAAAATAAATACTATTGCAATGTCTGATCTTGCTATGTTAGAAGTGTTTTCCATCACTAATCATTAATGGCTTCTGAATATTTGTACAGAAGTACTAAAAACAAATTAGATCAACCTCTACCTATGCTGGGATAAGCCACCTGTGGAGTTTATTGGAGGACTTTTGGAGCAACGGGAAATCCCCCAGGACTGATTCAAATAAAGGACCATCCCTGGAGCTATACAATGCATATCCCAGTGCTCAAATCAATGATTGAATTCAACCCCTTTGTAAAATTGATAATGGACAGAAACACAATAAATAATGAAAACAAAATGGCCCTTTATACAACACTATATGTTTTGCATGGTAGCGATTGTATCTCAGATAAAAATCTACTCTTGGAGAAATATCCAAATGATGCAAGGGTGGTACCACTTTCAGGAAAATGGAAACTTTTCATTGTATTTATTTATTTAAACTTGAGGGATACATGGAGAGTTTAAACTCCATTTGCTTACTCCAATTTTACATCTTTCAATATTGCACTGTGGGGGCCAGCAGTGGATCGCCTACATGTCTAAATAAAACAAGCTTTTGTGCACCTGATTACAAAATGAGGGTTTAGAGGCATTAGCAAAGAGTTTCCAGAACAGGTTATTAACCTGAAAAATGCATTCATCATTTAAATGGTCACTTACTGCTTATTGAAGTACTGAATGTATGAGGAAATGGGCGACATTAATGAACTATGGGTCAAGTAAGAGATGTTTTTATGGTTAAAACTGCAGTTGTTTACTTTTTTGTCCAGGATGCTTACTATAATTTGGTCTTTTTTAAGTGTATCTTGGAGTTCACACAACTTTTGTAAAAATAATGTGTAAAAAAGAATGTAATTGTATGTAAAACTAATGTGATATCTTGTAACAATTGTAAGTCGCCCTGGATAAGGGTGTCTGCTAAGAAATAAATAATAATAATAATAATAATAATAATAATAATAATAATAATAATAATAATAATAATAATAATAATAATAACCTTTGGTGCATTTGCTCCAGTGAGCTGTTTATTTTTTTTAAAAAAAGGTACTATTACTGCTACAAAACTAGCTGGCCTGTACATTTCTCTGTCTTTACTATACATTGCTAGGTTTTGTACATAAGAACATAAGAAATACTGGGAATGACAAAGGCCTATTGCTTTTTAGAACTGACCCCAAGGGAAGTCATGATAAGAATTAGAGAGGTCACTTATAGGGGTTAGAAATACTGCATGTAGTGATATATTACAACATTGTGGCTCAGGATCTCACCTTATGGCCAGCGGGAGCCGGCCTTTTCAGATAGTGAAACAACCTCACTTCTAAAATCACGGCAAGCCTCCCATACAGAAAATACAGTGAAATGTGGTTCCCGAAAATACAGTATGTGTGCCAATATATATATATATATATATATATATATATATATATATATATATATATATATATATATATATATATTTTTTTTTTTTTTAACAGCAAACCAGGCTACATGACTAGTTGTAACTGAGCAGCGAGGTGTCTGTATGTGCCTCAAATCCTCCAAGATTGGTGCACTGGATCATTAAAGTCTAAGGGCCTTTTCACATATAGTTTGTTTCAAAATAAACCTGTTTTTCTTGGGGGGACAAAAAGATGAAAACAACTGTTACTTTTGAATTCACACCTTAGTGCTTTTTTCCCCAAACATTGCACTGAACCCCCAAAAAAAAAAAAACATAGTAAGAACTTACAGATACTTTTGTTAATTTAATAAGCCAGAGTACTAGTACTGTGAATTTTAGTTAGTGCGCAGCAAGTGATATGTACTGTAGGGTCACAGGGGAAGCAGTCACAGTACTGTTAAGAATTACAGCATCACGTGTTGGCCAAGAAAAAGTGAAATTACAAAACCACGCTACCACTGCTCAGCACCCACATGCACAGGATCTGTAAAGGCAAAAGAAATACAAAGATACAAAGATGTCAGGGGAAAAATTGACTTACTATTGCCCGTGTCGGTTTTACTTTCATCAACTGTCTAGGCACCCTATCCAGTAAGATCAGGGGTTGTAAAGATTATTTAGTTAACATCTACTTGTCTGTTTAAATATGTGCTCTAATGTTCAATGTTTGCAACATCACATAAAAAAGAAGGGATACAAAAATAAGACAGCTTGCAACCCAGTAAAAACAGCTTGAAATGTCTACAGTATATTTTTCCTAACTGTACCATCTAGAACAAAGTGCCTGTTACCAATAAACACAAGGTTATAAAAAGGGGAAAGGCTTGTGAAACTGTAAACGATGAGCCTCAACTAGTGTAAATAATCTGCGTTGTGGCCGTATTCAAATGTAATTTACTTAGCCATCAATAATGAGCATTGTAATGTGCGTGTTTTGCAAAACAAATTTGCTGCTTTCTTTGTAATCAGTGCGATCAGCAAGCATGTATTTCCAGGTGTCATGCACACAACGTGGGGAAAATTCAAATTGAAAAATGGAAAATAAATACATTTTAATTTCTTAGAATTTGCCTACAGCGATTAAATTAACCCAACTCTCTCTATTCAAAGTAGAAAAATAATTTTAAACTCAAGAATGCAAGATTGGAAAAAAAAATGTACATGATATTAGAAAGTTAGGGCCCAAAGCAAAAGGTACATTTCCAAGAGCAATTGTAACACAATAAAACAACCTACAGTGTAAGCATTTGAAATATGGCACCTCTGTGCTTATAGCTTTTAAAAAGTGCTGATACCAAATAACAAAAACCTTGAGAACGGTGCAATCATTTGCATACATTGCAAAGTACATCAGTCATCTTTATCACAGTTGTTTTTATTTGTTGTTATTTGGTAAGAAAAGGAAAGAAGCAGTTCTCTTGTTGCTCTGCTGCTCTGTGTAATTTTTACATTTAGAATGATTGTATTCCTCTCTTTGTCTTTGCACTTGCTTCCAGATGGGCCCTATGTCCTTGCCTATAGCTCATGTTTTCAAAGACCAACCTGTACACAACATAATCATCTTTCTTTTACCAAACCAAAAAAGAATCATATAAAAAACGTATGCACTGGTATGATCAGATGTCTGTAGCTCTATTTGTATTGGTGGTGGAAGGAGTAAAACAAGTGCCTTTGGAAGGAATTAATGTACACATTCATGGGTTTTTGTGTCACGTATAAAAAACAGATTTACTTCACTACTTCCTAAGACAAATGTTTTTCACATACATTATGTTTGTCAGCTCAACGATAGGCGAATTGCCAATTTAAAATGAAAACCCAATAAATGTATATATTTAGACAATAGCTTCTTTCCGTGTTTGCTACAATGTAATTCAATTCTTTTTGGAAGAGCCATGCAGTGATGAAAGACATTATTTTGCTTCATTGTACAACCTGTTCATTCCAATATGTGTGACATGTATACTCTTCATGGTTGGTATGTCATACATGTCAGAATACTGTAAAACTGAATACAAAGTCACTGTTTTCCTATGTCCTATGTGTTATTTTGTTCATATTTATTGCACCTTTGACCTCCAGGGCAGGTATTTACTTTGCTCTATTGGGGTGGGGAAGTGGGGGTAATCATGTGTTCTCTGCATGTTTGTACACAAAAAAAAAAATAGTCCAAGTTTATCTTCCTGATTACTGTAGTAGCTAGGTCTCACAAAATCATCCTTTAATGTGACTCTTTCATAAAAACTTTTCCTTTTTTTTTAAAGCCAGTTGATGATAAACCATCTTGAACAAACAGCCACTCAGACTGAGCGCCAAGTGTATATTAAAAAATAATAATAAATAAATAAATTCAAAGCATATAATAAAATCACACAAAGCCCTTATTGAAAAAGGATGTGCAGCATTCAACAGTTTTGATATTATTAATTTCAAGCAGGAAGGCTATAATTATATACCAAATACTAAACTGGTTTATTAGGTGGACAATTGGTGGGGAAAAAAAACATTATTTACTTGTATGTACATTAACAATGCCACCCAAAGCCAGCCATCATTCACATACTGTAATGATTTATACAGCAAACATATTCATACGCCTAAGCAGTTAACCTCTGTATGCTGGGCTACAGAAGTGATACTGAGTGTATTCAAGACCTTCAATGTCCTTCCTCATGCAAGATACTAATTAAGTACTGGACACATATGGTACAATTAATTTAACTAATGACCACCTTTTAAGGTTTGAAAAAAAAAAATCCTATTGTTACCCTTCCTGAGAACCCCATCTGGGTCTTTCAGAGGCGTGAAATGCACAGTAATTATTAGCAATCATCACAGACCATCAGAAACTGATCTTAAAGCTGTAATTACGTGATAAATGTCTGTATAACACATGCCCCCTATTTGGCAGCACCCTGGAGACTGTGGATAATAGCTAGCAAACAGGCCTACGGCAAAGGCCTTTTCAGCAGGAGTAGTCCATTGTTTTTGAACCAACACACATAGCTTTTCTGTTTACAGAGTACAATTACCAAGTACAGCATATTTTGTGTCCTACATGTGAAGCAAGGGCAATCTTGTTATTCAAATTAAAACACAGTTACACTGACTTACACAACAATGCAGTAGCAGACCGCCTTTTAAAGATAATGGTTGAATCACAAATTAATACAATGGAGAGTCTATTCATTTGACACAAAACTAGGATGTCAGTTAAGTGTTAATGTGAGTTGTTTTTACTTCTGCTATTTGATAAATGATTAGTCATGGGGAATTAACTTTGATTGTGGGTTTATAAGAAACTATCGTAAATGTGTCATATGGCATAGGTGTTAATTTGAGTAATTATCTGACTCACTGACGCTTATTTTAAAACGTTACCATATTATTTACAGAATTAAATTGAAGTCAAAGCTTAAAGGGTGAACAAAGTAGTCCTGTTACACAGGCTCAACTGTAACTTTGAACTGCAACTTTACACCCCTGATAAAACTGCACTTGGGTAGAACACGGGAGCAGGTGTTTTTTTGTTGTTTTTAAATCTCAGTCAGTGTTGTAATAACGTGAGACTGTGTATTTCTGCCTGGTAAAGTCTCTAAGAGCAGCAAGAAAAAGAAAAAAAAAGATCTTTGATTAAGTGCTGTGTCACAGGGTGACTGAAATTGCCACTCTCATGCAGCCTTTTTAAGCACTTTTCTTTTGAGCATGTCACCAATTGTGTATGTATATGTATTTTTATTCACTTTTTGATTTACATTATTTGGAACACGATTTATAAATATATGTTTTTGCTTTATTATTATTTGCACTTTTGATTTTTCACGTTTGTTTCACAAAGAGTATTGATGTGATGTGATAGCAGAGATGCTGCTGGGTGATGTAGTTTTTACTGAGATTGCTAAAAGCAAACTGGTGATTGGATCGGGTGCAATATGAATTATACGGACCGGCTGACGATAGGTCGGCAGGGCAATAGGGGAGGAGCGTCCCTGTATTTAGACAGGAAAAGGAGAACCGCGGGAGAGAGGAAGGAGCGGGGCAGCGAAAGTAGACGACGAGATGAGACGAGACGAGACGAGACGAGACGAGACGAGACGAGACGAGACTAGACGAGACGAGACGAGACGAGACGGAATATAACATGCTGTGATTCGAGTCAGTTGGAAAAAGAACAGAGGCGGCAGAGAACCGCGGGAGACAGGAAGGACAAAAACGAAACAAGTAACCGTGGGACAAGACGCGAGCGGCTTGGAGCTGGCCCTGAAAGCACAGCAGGGCAGCATCAACGAAAGCTTGACAAACAGGTTCAGGGAAGTGATCAGTTTTTTAATTTTTTTTATTTTTTATTCGGAAGTATTTATCTGGCTGCACTAAAAGCCATCCATTTTAGTTTCATTAGCCAGTTTTTAACCCAGAGTGCTTTTATTATTTTAGTGTATTTCGTTTATCCTTTTTATATCCTTATTTTATCACCTTTGGCATAGTAAGGAGCTCCAACAAATAACTTAAATGTGATTTTAGTACTGATTTCACCAGTACTGTTTTGGTGTCGTAATAAATGTTAGTTGTAGCAATACATTTTAACCTTGTATTTAGAGGAAGGAAAGCCATGGCAGGCAAGCATTGTTTGTGTTTTTAAACTGTTTATTAGCTTTTTTCTTTGTGCCTCCATAGAGTACTAATAGAGAGAGCCATTCAGTACCAGCCCAGGCTGTTGCAGTACACTGACGCAAATCCCCCCTCTCAGTCCTGGAAAGACAACTATCCCGGTCCGGCAGTAAGTGGGCGTTGCCTCAACAGTTGTCTTAGACTTCCCTTTTTTTATCTTTTTTTTGTTTGTTTTTTCTTTGCTACTTTGCACTCCAGCAAAGGAGTGGGTGTATTTTGTTACTTTTCCACCCTAGCTATAATGTGGGTGGTGATTTATCTGGTTTTCAATATTTATTTTACAGATTATAAAAATAAAATTTGTTTTAACTTTAAGTGCTTGTGTTGACTGTCCCTGGGTAGGCTGGTCTCTAGTCTGCATCCTACTGTCGCAATAACAAACGAACCTGTGCCGAGCACCATTTTAGTTAATACTGTACAGTTCTATTGGATCCTGGTGCCCACAACCACCAAGTGGCGTAGTCGGCTACAACAGTTGTCCCGTGACACCCCCATCTCTTTCGACAGCTGCTTTCATCAAAGAATGAAAAAGAGGTCCAAAGAGAGGAAGCCAAACTTGTATTATCAGTTTCTAGGATTCAGCTCTAACTCAATAAAACTCACACTCAGCTTCCCAGAATGTGTTGCCTGCCTCAGCTGCAGTAGGTCCTCCATCAACCAGTCGGTCAGTGTCAGCTGTTTAAAATCTCAGCTGTATGTTTAAGGGAGTGTTAATCAAGGCTTTAAGGGGTCTATTCATAAAGGGGTAATGCCTGTTGAAATGAGAAAACCGGAGTACAAGATCGGCTTTCATCCAAGAGAATTCAGATGCGTCGTTAAGCCCCAACGATTTTCATCTATGAAGGCATGTTTTTAACTAACTGAGAGAAAGGTTAATGATTACCTTATTAGCATAAAGTTTTCATCGGTCCTGAGCGTCAACCTGCTATTCATAAGAGTGAATGACAGCAAAATGCTGTTGATAACTAGGATTTATTGAACGCTTTCTACAGTCAAGTCTAAACTAATGATAGTCTCGGCAGACTATTTTTTAAAGACCTATTTTATTACTACACTTGCTCTGTTATACAGTGTGACATACACGTGATTAACACTGGCTATTTTGAAAAAAAATAATCTGTAGCTTTATATGAAAGAACATGTTTAATATAAATATATACTCACACAAGAACATATTCTCTGGCATAATCATTTTGAAACAGCGTTGTGAAGCGGTGAGCAAGTGAGAGACTGAGAATAGACAGTTATTTTATTTTATTATTATTATTTCTTTGACAGCGGTCCTTTTCTTTTTATTTCTTTTACCCGTGTTCACAATAAACAGTTTGCATGAATACTGCCTGTGTAAACCTGTTTCTTTTCATGGAGTTTTACAATATACAGTATACCAGTGCTGCTGATGCAGTCAGTGGGAAATTTGGGCTTGCAAACTTGGATATTGCGAAAAACACTGTAGAGATCAGTGTTCGAAAGGGAGTTTTTTTGTTTGTTCCCCCCCACCACCACAAATCTATTTTGTGTACAGTGTGCAATATCGTGAGAAACTTTCACTGATTCATAAACATAATAATAATAATAATAATAAGAAGAAGAAGAAGAAGATAATTTGTAAGAGTAACATTTAAAGTTTTCAAAATTATTTAAATGTATTATTATTATTATTATTATTATTATTATTATTATTATTATTATTATTATTATTACTAGAATTACAGTATTATTCAAAGGTCTCCCACAGTGCTTTTTGTTGAGGTTTTTTTTTTTTTTTGGTCCTGCAGTTAAGAATGCAAATTCTATGTGTGCGTCTGGAAATGTGTTTACCAGCATTGCCAAACAAAACGAAAATACAAAATATTTTTTTAAAAATACTTTTTTTTTCTAAATTGACATGTCCTGTATTTTTGGCAGACGTGATAGGGGCATCGGAATCAGGTTTTGCAAACTGCCCATGACTGACAGCTGCAGACTCATTCATAAAGTGCTTTGTGACAGTCGCCCTTTTGCTCAGATCATTTTATGAATAGCAATATGGACGAATTTCGTTAGTTTTAAACAAAATTTGTTTTATCACGGCAGTCGGCAAGTACTTTTATGACTATTGAGCCCATCAATGCTTATCCATCTCCTAGTAGCTGCTTGATACCAGGACTTTGTGTAGTCAGCTTTTAGCTAGTTGTTATTAATAATAATAAGTAAGGCATTGTCTTTTAAAGCCTTAGCTATCATTCTTATCTGCACTCCATTTAACTGTTTATATAATTTTATTTTCATTTTAATGTAAATGCCTTCAAGGTCACTGTTAAATATTTAAGACAAAGTAAACTCACTGGTAACCCTGTCAAATAAAATAACTTTTCTTCAGTACGGTATTTTTAACATGGTTACATGGCATTATTTGGTTTCACTGTACAAAGTGGGCTTTTATTGGTGGGCATCAACTGTTATCAGAAGCTTTTACTAATAACTGAATCAATCTGTGCGCTCTAAAAAGAATATTAGCGAATGACTGTATAGTATGAGGTGGTCACATGATTCTTCTTGATTCTTCTCCATGGTTAGTTGGCCTGAGAGGTGGGGAGGTGGGGAGGTGGGGAGGTGGGGAGGTGGGGAGGTGGGGGGTGGGGGTGGGGGATCAATATTATCACTGAGCATCTTCACCAGAAACTGTTTTAAACATTCAGATAGAAATTTCAGTTTTCCATGCTTTCCCCATGCTTAGACTGAATATACAGTGATTTTGCATGATTAACCCTGATTTTTACAATAGTTTACCATACACATTTTTATTGCGTGTTCACTGTCCTTTATTGGGCTTTGCAATGCTTCGGAATGCCACAGTAAACTTTTTAAAAGAAAATACATTTGGTTATTATTTTTTATACTTATATTATATGTTTAATAGAAGCTTTGCTGTTATAAAAAAGTAGACAACAAGATAGATATAACTGACAGTTAAGGAGAAGGAAAATCATAATGTTTTTCTCTCTCGTGCTGTATAATTGTTTGGTCGAATGTATTTGTTTTAACCCATGGCCTTTTTAGTAACTGATTTAGCCTAATCCTGCAGTTTTAATGCAAATCAGGCCCAAGAGGAATAATAGAGAATAAGATGCATTTGTTTTTCTTTTTCAAAGAACTGCTATGTATAATTTGGACGAACACTAAATATTGTGTTTCCAAGGCATTAATCAGATACACATGCAAACTGTTTTTCTCATAACTGCAAAGCCTTAAAATGTTATATATATATTTGCCTGAGATTTGCCTATTCACCCTTAAACAATAACTGTGTCTATGTTTAAAGAGATCGTTGGAGTTAGAAGAAAAGTTTGTTTTGTTATTGTGAAGCCATCAGTGATGTTGCCGTTAGACAGTTGACAGTGGCAGTATTATTTATTATATTAATTTAACTGACACTTTTAAATTAGTTGTTCAGTTATATTTCAAACATTTAGCTCATTCACATAAAGTGGCAACCACAACTGCCATGCCAAACAATGCATTCATTGGTCATTTTATTCAAAATAAATTACCTTGAAACACCTTTGCCTGGGCTTTCTCTATTTCCTCAAACTCATTTTTGAGTAAAATGTGTAGCTAATGAAATGCTGGAATGAAAGCAGCTGTTGAACATTTTTAACATTATTATCATAGTGCTCTTTTATACAGCTATTAAGCTGCAGAGCTGGCAAACTCAAGATACTCTGCCTGTATGTTAGGTTTCCTCATGTCATTCCTAATGTCAGCATTTCAAACACATTCACACACATTCAAACTGGTTGTGGGTAGGACATATCAAGAGTTCTTTAGATTCATCTTGTGTATCATTTTCTGCTTCAGCCATGACATCATGGTAGTCACCTGGCTACACAAACAGAAAATGCATATTCCTGACAACTCCATGCACAATTCCAGTTTGACAACAGAGACTGAAAAAAACATTCAGGAAAAAAAAGAGATGTACAAAGTGAATCTAAATAACAAGCCGAATACATTAGTCAAGATAACTCTGAGATTAGTCAGCATCAAGTAGCAAAATTGCTATTCAGTCCCCCTGCAAGACAATTGAAATATTATTCTCTAAACAGGCAAAGCGTGGATGTTCCTTGCACTCTGTATATTGGAGAAGATGCTGGCCGAAACATTTGTCTTCTTCACTCAGTTACTTAAGGTTTTGCCCCAGAGGATTTAGTACAGGATGAGATAACAACCTCCCTAGCATCATGCTTGAACCGTCCAGTATCCCTTTTAAAATAGCTGTAAAAACATAGTAAAGTGCTGTAAAGCATGATACATGTAAATCTAAAAGTACAGTAAAATACAGCCTTGTAAAAAGAAAGCATGGTAAATGGATAGCATAAGCATGGAATGGTTTTGCAAGAAACATTGACAATACTGACAAACTAACCTTTGAACAGAGTGCTGCCTGTGCAATTTATGCGTCTGTCACTTTACACATTCTAAATTCTAAAGATGGGGGGAATAGAACAGGAATGAGGCACCTTGTAAAGGCCCTGATTTAAATCTCCTGTCTGTGAGGGGGATGCAGTATTGGAAGTGTCCTGTAGATGGAAACAGTGGTATGGTGTGGTGTATGCAAGTGGTTTATTGTGAAAGCATGAACCATGCTGTGCAGGATGGCGTAAATGTGATAAACTGTAGTTTTTTTATATTTAGAATAATTTAATTATTAGGTTAAGTTCAATGGCGGTTCACACTTTAATACATGCTTGTATGGCATTATGGTGTTATAAAAAAGCAAGACTTTTACAAAACAATTTGTTCCGACTTTCCTTTTTTTCTGCCCATGAGGCATTGTCAGCTAAATAAATATCACAATTGGAGAATGTGCAGTTACTAAATTTGGACACTGGTGGTACTGTATGCTTAGTTAAAAGCCTATATAAAAGTAAATATTCATATCATGGTTTATGTAGCACTATAGCTGGCTATTGTGGTGTGGTCATGTTAAAGAGGAATGTGTATCAGCCACAACAATATTCATGTAAATGCATCCCAGGCCAACGCCATGCATAACACCAGCTTGACAAAAGGGACTTTAAAAAACTGAGAAAAAAAAGTCACCTTTAGATTTCTTGTTGAAAACAGCAGGAATGCCATAATTGATGCTAATATTTAATGAATAATTCCATTCCATTGGTCGAGTATACTCTGGGCTTTCTCTTTTCTCCACATTTTAATGAATAGGTGACCGATTCTAACATTAGCACGTTCATGTCAATAGAAAGATTACTTGTTACCAGTCACAGAGTTTGGGGAGGAATGTGCCGCTATTCAGTTGTGCCTGCTGCCAAATGAACAGCTTTGCTTGAATGTGGGAAGAAGTCAGTTGTTTGAATCTCCTAATTAGAAAAAAGACAACATTTCTCAGCAGGGACCTGGCTACAAGGACATTCCAGACTGTTAGTCTAGAAACGGGCAAAGCATTCCTGCTTCTCTGATGCTTTTGAGCTGTGAAAAAGATTTAAACTAATGTCTAGCGTACATCCAGGAAAGAATGTATCCAATTCCTGTGGAAATTGTTGAGAGTTAACATTTGCATGGAACTGTAGCATTTTTAAATGAAATAGTCTCCTGATTATATTTGTTTTTGTTGCAGTGCGGAGACCTTTTATTTTGCTTGGCTATTAAATAAAATAATTGGGATACTTGATGAGCCTAGTGTTTTCTAAAAAGCATAAATTGCACTTTATATGTACTCAATTAATCAAGTTAAATTATAACAATATAAATCCATTACAGATAACCGTTAACAGAGATGATTACATTTTAAGTTAAATCCCATTATGTTTGTTGTAGCAATCCTGTTTTTTTATTTTTATACAGAGTCAGACTGCAGATTGATGCACATTGCAAAATAAATACCTGCCTTAATATGCAATTTAGGTTTATAAAGAAAACATTAAGAGCCCACATAGGTAGTATAAAATGAAATATGTTACTTAAACACTGAAAACAAGTCCACTGTGTGCGTTCTATATACTGCAACAGGGAGCCCATGTTTATTAATTGAATCTCTGCCTTCCTTAAGACAAATCCACATGACACAATTTCTAAATCTTTAATAATCTGCTTAAAATAACCGTGTTAGACACTTGTGTTGAAAGTAGGCCTGCTATACACTGTATAACAGGCCTACCTTTAACAGGAGTGTCTTTAAACGACAGTCTGTAGTGGCACAAACACTGTGGGTTTATGAACAAGCCAATCCAAATCCTGTAAAGAAGAACTGCTCAAAGTTTTTTGTCCCCTAATCTTGCTGAAATTGATTTGAATTTCTGGAAAAGCACATCTCATTCTTGATTAATTAAACTTTTGTCAAAATAATACATAAAACATGAAAAAAGCTCCTTATTATCTCCCATGGACAGTTTATAAATAGTGTAAAGCTGGACGTTTACAGTTTATAAATAGTGTAAAGCTGGACTTTTACAGTTTATAAATAGTGTAAAGCTGGACGTTTACAGTTTATAAATAGTGTAAAGCTGGACATTTACAGTTTATAAATAGTGTAAAGCTGGACACTTACAGTATATATATAGTGTAAAGCTGGACGTTTACAGTTTATAAATAGTGTAAAGCTGGACACTTACAGTATATATAGTGTAAAGCTGGACTTTTACAGTTTATAAATAGTGTAAAGCTGGACGTTTACAGTTTATAAATAGTGTAAAGCTGGACATTTACAGTTTATAAATAGTGTAAAGCTGGACACTTACAGTATATATATAGTGTAAAGCTGGACGTTTACAGTTTATAAATAGTGTAAAGCTGGACACTTACAGTATATATAGTGTAAAGCTGGACGTTTACAATTTATAAATAGCTGGATGTTTAAGCTCATGTTTATGGGGTCAATGTCTTGATTCGACTGTATTGGTTTTGATTTTACTGTATTGGTCAGTCAGTTCTCACCTCTTAAAGTGTTTTGAGCTGCATTGTTTTTATATTCAACGAAGATAATGTGTCTTACCTGTGATTCTAATTGAATGCCGCTGGGGTTGCTTGCTGCTGGCTGTCAGGACCCCTTGTAAATGTGGCTTTGGTCTCATTGAGTTAAATAAATAAAATAAATGGAGTTGGTAATGATATCCTATGTATGTTCAAGTTTGTTCAGAGGTTGCTGTCCGTTTTACCTGCTGCTAAAGCCATGCTTTCTGCAATTACACCTGTTCCATCTTTTCATTTACACTTTATTTTTATTTCATTTATTTTCATATTAAATGACTTGTATTCTAGGATATTTACTATCATCTTATTAAGGGGTAGTGGGAAATGCAGGCCATGCTTATGTATACTAATATTACATTTATATAATAAACATACATTTCTCTCATGGATTTGTAATTTGAAACAAAAATTGAACATTGAATAAAATATCCTATATTGCACTACTGGTAAACAATCTTCAGTGTGACTATTTATTCCCCCTTCGTGAAAAAAAAGGTTTAGATGTTTAGCAACGTGACAAGGATAAATTGTCCTGTCCTTTCTGTCTGTCACCAAAATGTGATTTGTTGAATTTTTCTTGATAAATGTAAGGGAGGGAGACCTTTCTATGGTAGTGACCTATAATTTGCCACTAACAAATGCTCCAGGCAGGGGAATAAAGGCTTTTCATTTGGCAAGCCTGAATCAGAAACAGCTTAGTGAAAGAGTCCTTTGTCTAATTGCTTACATTTACAAATAACGTGTGGCAACGGGGTTTAAACAGTGTTTTCAAACACTGTGAAATTGCATTATTGCCCCTTCACAAACCCAATAATAATTGAACAATTAAACTTTAGCTGTCTAATTACCACTTCACTGCTACCAACTGTACTGCAAATTACAGCAACCTGAGTCTGCTCAAATGAAGTCTATTTAGGCTAACTCGGTATTGTTGAGTTACATACTCAGTGAGCAAAGCTCTTTTATAGTTAACTTTTGTTTTCAAGTTAGGATTAGGTATTGTGCTGCCTGTTCCTCTGTAATGGTAATCCAGGTTAATTGCAAAATTCAAAACTGGGGCCTGCATTATACCGTACTTGTGCATGTTTGAGCTATTGAAATCAAGGACCTAATTTAAAAAAAAAACAGAACACACGGATAAACCTTGCAAAGTGTACAAATGATATTTTAAACTGGAAATTGTAGCTGTCTGTTTAATTTAGATAATTGAGCCTTTTACAATTTTTTTACTTCATTAATTGGTAGTGAATCACCCTAATTAACAATATCTAAAAATAGCAAATCAGACAAGAAATTAAAAAGGCTAAATTAAAAAGATGGAACTGTAAAAATGAATGTCTATTACTGTAAATTAGGCATACCTAGAGTTAGAGTTATCACTAGACTTACACTGTATATAAATGGCCTTACTATGCTGTGTATGTGTATATATATATATATATATACCCCCAGTAAAGTAGGGTCATTTATATATGGTAAGTCTAAGGATAACTCTAACTAGGTAACTCTCACTAATTATTAAATGAACATTTAAATTTAGAAATATTGGGCAGATTTTCAAGTATTAGTAGTAAAAAATCCTTGAAAAAAACTTGCACTCCGGACTCGAACCTGACTTGGCATTGAGGTGTCGGACTCAGTATTGGACTCAAGTCAGTTTTATAACGTGCTTCATTTATATTTTTTCAAAAGAAAAATGACCATCATCCTTTCAATTGTATTAAGGACCATTTGCAGAGATTTAGACAGTGTAGTTTATAATTTCCAACTTAATCATTCATATTCAAACATTTATTGCAAAGCCATTAATTTCTCTCATGCTCTTCCCCTCTAGGTGTGCTTAGCTCCAAATAAGTCTTTTGTACGATAAGGAGAACGCTTTTCGTAAAATGACAGGAACACATAATGATGCTAATCATTAATTTGCATTTCAAGTTAGAGCTTACGGAGGATGCAGCAAATAATAAATGACACTAATTCTGGTAAACCCATTTCCCTTCACCACTTACCCTGCATTGTACAGATCTGCATTGCATTTGAGGACTACAAAGGTGTATCATGGGTGACCTTTTTCTTTAATGTTGAGCTAGCATCGCTCAAAAGCACAAGTAGACAAATGTGACAGTACTTGAGTTACAATTCATGTTACAATGCAGCAGGTGTGTTTCAGTTTGCTGCCAATAAAAATCCATACTGGATATTACTGTGCTGGCTGGCTTTACCCCAAATATAAAAACAAAACAAAAGCAGAGCTGCTTTGACTAGGCCAACCTGGTCAGGATTTTTTAAGATTTTATGTGCGTACAAGCTGCCTGAAAGGAAACGGAAACTGTTAATTGCAGAACCTGTTAAATGTGTGCCATTGTGTGCCAGTTCTGCTGTATGCATTAGGCCTGCTGTGCGCTGGAGAGCAAGATCAGAATTGAATTTTTTTTTTATAAATATTTGGCTGATCACAGAAATTTGACTGACTTAGGTGTGTGGTAATATCAATTTCTACCAGATCCACAACTATATAGATATATTTGTGTGAATAATAAATTTGATTTAGAGCAATAAGAAGCTGTCTATTTAACAAAAGAGATGTCAAAAGGGATGTATTGATATCAGATTTGTAATGTACCAAGTATTTATGAATGCAAGATGTAGCTATTATTATATTATTTGGCAAACACAAAAACATTGTCCAAATGATACAATCAGAAACTTTTAATACAATTTTCCTATATTTATAGACATTTCCCAGCAAGATAATAACAAGTGATAAATAGTGGCACTGTTTCAGTGTGAGGTAAAGATAGAGCCATTGTTATTTACTCATACCACAGCATATGGCCCTCAGTTGCTTTGCATCATTTATGCATGCGAAACAAATTGGATTTAGGTATGCAAACTAATTGGTAGCTTTCACAAAGGTGCCAGCTCTCTATGTTATAGACATAGTTATCTATCCACATTTGTTTATTGATTACATTGCTAGCCTGTCCCTATTGGTGACCATACAATATGAAGCTGATCGATATGTATGTTGTAGTACAGTGGATACTCTGACAGAGCTCAAATGTAGTTTTGTCTGTAGATTTTATTAAAGTAAAAAAGGATACCCGTTTGTCAGCAGATTCGTATCCAGGAGAAAAGCTGATGTTCCTGATATTCCATTAAAATTCATTATTTTACTTACCAGCATAACCTTAAAAAATGCACAAGCTGTTCAAGCTAAGTATCACTTACTATAATACTGACCCAGCACTTGGTGGTGCCCTAGCCTCTCTAAACCAGCTTTCTCTGCACTACATGCTTCTGTTTTTAAGTCATGCTTCTTTTAAGTTTCATGCATCCAGAGAAATCACAACCAGTAACAGACTGTAAACCTGCAGAAACACTGAATACAAATAAATGTCTGTCAAAAAGAGGCAGTAGATCAGAAATGTACAGTGTTATACCTGCATTTACAAGTGACTCAGACATCGTACAAGCAGGGGGCGAACCTGCGCACCCCTGACCGCATGACTCACCCTGCAAACCAGGCAGTTATGCCTTTACCAAGTGGCAGGCAGGGTACCCCACCACCTCCTGGTTGCCATTTCTCACACAAAGAACAAAACTGTAGATCTGGTGGCAAAGAATTGTAGCATATAGTATGTGCTACACCAGTGGGGATTATAGGGTCATATAGAATATTACTTTCAATTTCAAGTGTGGGTATTTCCTAATCATTTAAGATAGGCATACAGAAAAGCACTGCGTTCAAGGAAAGATTTAATAAATGAATCTCTTGGTGGTAAGTTTTAGAGCTTTGAAATAATTATAATAATTCTCAATCTAATGTAAACAGGTTTACAAGCTACTGCACTGCATGCGTATGTTGATGCAGCATGAAAATGATTGTTGTAAGTGATCAAACAGACAGCAAGAAAATGTTATGTATGCACCCCCTTACGTCTTTCACTTAAGCAGCCAACGCAGGAACCCGCTAGCAGAAAATATTACCCTAACTCATAATAATGTGATCAGAAGGAAAATAATGATAGCTGATTAAAGTAATGCAGGTGATGAAGGAAGAGATGCCAGCTTTAGGTTGGGTGGCAGCTGTGACCCTAATTACACTGGCTGATTTATACTTGATTAAATCACTATATAAGTCACCTCTTTTGTTGAAAGCAGTTAAGCTACTTATATTCTTCACTAAACAGTAGCAATTTTGTTTGAAATAAATGTATGCAGCTCTTTTGGGAGCATATGGTATATTTCTCTCTTATTAATAATTCAAATCAAATGAGCAAAAATTAGTTGGCTCAGTTACTGCTGGTTTTGTCCTGCATTAATTTCAGAGACATTTTGTAAATGGGGCTATTACATAAAAAAGAGTATATATGAATTACTTATTACAATTTTAAAGACCTAGGTAGTTTAATGCTTTTTATCCCTGTAGCATTTACTTCT
This sequence comes from Acipenser oxyrinchus oxyrinchus, assembly GCA_030684275.1. Lineage (NCBI taxonomy): Eukaryota > Metazoa > Chordata > Actinopteri > Acipenseriformes > Acipenseridae > Acipenser > Acipenser oxyrinchus. The sequence continues at coordinate 46,687,903 of CM060257.1, read as the reverse complement.
TATTTATTTTTTAATATAACGTTTAGTCGCCCAAACTCTGAAGGACAAACTTCGAGATGTACATCTTTAAGCCACAAAGTAATTAGACAGGATATTATTTCTCCCTCCATTAAATAAAGTTCATTCATAAATTAGACATAAGACTTTTTAGAGCTTGGAACAGACAATAGACCATCTTCTGAGCGTTTGCAATTCAAAAATTAACCATGCAACAGTACATTGATCTGGCTGGACAATTCTAATTTCTTGCAAATGCTCGTCCTTATTATAGATGTTAGGGTTCTCTCTCTCTCTCTCTCTCTCTCTCTCTCTCTCTCTCTCTCTCTCTCTCTCTCTCTCTCTCTCTCTCTCTCTCTCACATATGTATACCTCATTACTTAACATTTCTAAACCCTAAAAATAATTGCTGCTCCATCAACAGAACATGTATATATACAGTACTGTGCAAAAGTTTTAGGCAGGTGTGAAAAAATGCTGTAAAGTAAGAATGCTTTCAAAAATAGACATGTTAATAGATTATATTTATCAATTAACTAAATGCAAAGTGAGTGAACAGAAGAAAAATCTACATCAAATCAATATTTGGTGTGACCACCCTTTGACTTCAAAACAGCATCAAGCATCAATTCTTCTAGGTACACTTGCACACAGTTTTTGAAGGAACTCGGCAGGTAGGTTGGCCCAAACATCTTGGAGAACTAACCACAGTTCTTCTGTGGATTTAGGCAGCCTCAGTTGCTTCTCTCTCTTCATGTAATCCCAGACAGACTCGATGATGTTGAGACCAGGGCTCTGTGGGAGCCATACCATCACTTCCAGGACTCCTTGTTCTTCTTTACTCTGAAGATAGTTCTTAATGACTTTCACTGTATGTTTGGGGTCGTTGTCATGCTGCAGAGTAAATTTGGGGCCAATCAGAAGCCTCCCTGATGGTATTGCATGATGGATAAGTATCTGCCTGTACTTCTCAGCATTGAGGAGACCATTAATTCTGACCAAATCCCCAACTCCATTTGCAGAAATGCAGCCCCAAACTTGGAAGGAACCTCCACCATGCTTCACTGTTGCCTGCAGACACTCATTCGTGTACGCTCTCCAGCCCTTCGGCGAGCAAACTGCCTTCTGCTACAGCCAAATATTTCAAATTTTGACTCATCAGTCCAGAGTACCTACTGCCATTTTTCTGCACCCCAGTTCCTGTGTTTTCGTGCATAGTTGAGTCGCTTGGCCTTGTTTCCACGCGTCGGTATGGCTTTTGGCCGCAAGTCTTCCATGAAGGCCACTTCTGACCAGACTTCTCCGGACAGTAGATGGGTGTACCAGGGTCCCACTGTTTTCTGCCAGTTCTGAGCTGATGGCACTGCTGGACATCTTCCGATTGTGAAGGGAAGTAAGCTTGATGTGTCTTTCATCTGCTGCAGTAAGTTTCCTTGGCCGACCACTGCGTCCACGGTCCTCAACGTTGCCCGTTTCTTTGTGCTTCTTCAAAGAGCTTGGACAGCACATCTGGAAACCCCTGTCTGCCTTGAAATTTCTGCCTGGGAGAGACCTTGCTGATGCAGTATAACTACCTTGTGTCTTGTTGCTGTGCTCAGTCTTGCCATGGTGTATGACTTTTGACAGTAAACTGTCTTCAGCAACCTCACCTTGTTAGCTGAGTTTGGCTGTTCCTCACCCAGTTTTATTCCTCCTACACAGCTGTTTCTGTTTCAGTTAATGATTGTGTTTCAACCTACATATTGAATTGATGATCATTAGCACCTGTTTGGTATAATTGTTTAATCATACACCTGACTATATGCCTACAAAATCCCTGACTTTGTGCAAGTGTACCTAGAAGAATTGATGCTGTTTTGAAGGCAAAGGGTTGACACACCAAATATGGATTTGATTTAGATTTTTCTTCTCTTCACTCACTTTGCATTTAGTTAATTGATAAATATAATCTATTAACATGTCTATTTTTGAAAGCATTCTTACTTTACAGCATTTTTTCACACCTGCCTAAAACTTTTGCACAGTACTGTATATATATATAATTCACAGCCTTTTAAAAGTATGTATAGCACCGTTCCTGATTTTTATTATACACTCCATTATACATTTATTATACATTCCAAAGCTTGCATTTTAAATTCATACTGGATATATATATATATATATATATATATATATATATATATATATATATATATATATATATATATATATATATATATACAGTATTTATATCCACTCCACCAGGGGTCAGAGCAGCTACCCACTTGAGTGGGTGAAAATCAGCTTCTATCTTACACAGCATCCTATACCATATTTGTTATATTACATAATTACATAACATTACATTACAAAAGTATGGCTAATTTCAATGTAAAGTAATTTCCATCTGATACAAACCCTCTGATATAACAAAAGGCCAGGGATGCAGTATCAATTACAGGGTCTGCTATGTATTATATATAAGCTGTAAAAGTGCAGGATAACTTGATGACTTTGTGCAGCTACTGTGGAAAACAAACTTCCACCTTTAACAGAAGCTCATTACAATAGGTGGTTGCAGCAGATTATTGGCAACATGATGGGGAAAGTACCCAGCAACAGCACCAGAACCCCATTGTCCAACATATGATACCTGTCAGATTTCTGTGCCGTGCCGTGAATGTTCCAGCCTGAAGTCATAGACCTGAGCTAGAAATGAGAATCTTGCATGCATGTTTCCTCAATGCGTCTATCCCAAAAGGGTTGTTTGTAATACCATTAACTTGGACACTTTATGAAAGGCTGAAGAGCTATAGAAGACACCAAGGCCTCTGTAATCTTCAGCTGATTGAAGATGCCCTTTAGGGCTATCCATAAGAACACATGAAGTGGTAGCGCTGGGATGAAGCCCCATTTCATCTTCTACATAATACATAGAACATAATGAGACCACATGAAGAGTAAAAATGGGGCATTATCCCCTGATAACTTGGGAGAAGTGTAAGATATCATTTTTAACTATAGAGCTTTTTTCCTTGCACTGCAGCCTCTCAAAGAACCACAGGCTGAGGTGCAGTGAATAAGGCAATGCTAGATGCACTTATTAAGTGCATTTGCTGTATGTAGTTGTTTGTGGGCTTGTCTTTTTGTTTTTTTGTTGTTGTTGTTTTTTTGTTTTTTTGGCGCCCATTGCATTAAATAGACTATAGCTTAACCACACCAAATTTTAGAAGCACTGCAACAGAAAATAATTGCAATTGTCGCAATAGTGATCTAAAACTAAAATGTATAATAAGTTTATACATTAAGTTAGCTGAAACTGAAGGCTAAAAATTAGGTTATACATTAAGTTAGCTGAAACTGAAGGCTAACTGTGACTAGTAATACCGTACTACTAAATAGAAAACAATGCTACTGTATTTATAGCAGTGGCCAAAGAGATGTATACTACAGTTTTCACTGCAACAGCAGATCACTAATGTGCCAGTCCAATTCAATCTCAAAGAGAAATAACTCAGATTACAATCAAAGTGGTCTTTAATATTGGTAATCCTTAGCAATTTTGTTTAGAGGTCCTTGATTTTGAAAAAGCAGACCCCAATAAGGACCTGAAGACCTTACTCAAAACCTTTTACTTCAAATCTGTGAAAGGACTCTTTTCTTGCTTGTTTGTGTCTGGCTTCCAGTTTGGCAGTCGTAATGTCTCAAATTGAATCAATCCATTACACTGGGAACCAGAGCTAATGTTTTCTGCAATGGAACCAGATAGGGTGAAAGTACAGGTGTAAAGGAACATAAATCACAAACTACAACACAATACCCTGTAGTGTCTTGAACAAAGGATTGACTAAGTCTTACAAATCTGTGTGGCACAACTTGACCCCCCCCCCCCCTTAATTCTGCTAATGGAAACTTCATGAATATACCTCATGTGCTTCCCTTACCTCTATAATAGATGGCAGCAAAAGCATCATGTGTCCTCTTGTGGAGTGAATGAGTTTCTGTCCCCTTTGTATTTGTTATGATTTATTGTGCATTATTTAATATGAAAGGTGCTATATTATTATTATTATTATTATTATTATTATTATTATTATTATTATTATTATTCATGTATGAACTTCATTTTCTAAGAAAAAAATGCTATCAAATAAGAGCATGGCAGTGTCTGAATTGAGAATTGCATTTCTCCCCCTTTTTCTCCTTCTTCTGTAGCTCAAGTTATTAGCACAACTGCGGGAGAATTTGTGAGATTGGGAGATATGAGTGGCAACGATCCATCGGGGACTCGTCAATCATGGCAAACTGCTACCAGAATTGAAATTACATCTGCATTTGAATTAGCAACATTATTCGCCAATTTAGTTCAGAGTGAACATTTTTCCATTGAAGATGGAATTAAATTAGAAAATGAGTGAGTCTTTAATTTCCAGCTTATAAATCACGGAATATAATTCAACTCCTCATACCTTAAGGCCAATTACATTATCCTAAGCGACATTTTATCTTCCGACCAGCCAAGTGATATCATGACGGGGGAACCATCACACAAATCAGATTTGCTCTGCTTGCAAGAAATATATCTGTCTCCTGAATTAGACATAAAATATAAGTATCATTTCCTGCACTAAAGCTGATTTTACATGAAATTTGATAGTCTTTATAACTCATAAACATATTACCGCATTACTTTGTTCAACCGCAATAGTCACCTTTCAGCAAGATAAACCCTATCGGTTAAAAGATCACTGCTGGAATTAAAAAGAGTTGCTTTTTATCAGTCTGCCTGTCAGGGAAACATCCAGGGAATGTGAGTGATGTTTACAGCTACTGAACTTCTTTCATTTATCATCTAAGAGGGAGTTGGAGGGGGGCACATTGTCCCCTTTGTAGGTCTATTATCATACACCACAAGACAAGCAGCTACAGTGAAGATTAAGTCAATTGTTTCCTATAAGAACTGAGGCCACAGTATGACTGCAGTTGTACAGCACTATACATTCAGCAGCTACTCCACATGTTTGTTAAGAAGTTCCTAACAAAATGACTGCACTCAGAAATGCACAGTCTTGCTTCTGCTGTATTATCACGGCCCTTTCAAACTTTTTTTTTTTCTCCTCATAGTCACATAAAAAGAATATGCTGGACCCTATTCACAAAGCTTTAACTCATGAGTTAACAAAACAAAACAAATTCTGAATAAAATACAGTTTGATATTCATGTTCTGTCCTTCTCTAAAATCAGAACATTTCCACAAATAACAAACACAGTAAAGGACCTATAATGCTCCTGCAAATCCATCATTCCTATATCTCAGCAAGTTTAATTCTATTCCACCTGCCCATGGATCACCTTCCTATTGTTCTTATCACAGCTCATTCATTTGATAGATGATTCGCTCTTTTCAACTGAAGCCACTATACCATGATTCTCTGATCCTAAAACAGTTTTCTTGTTATTTCTATATGCTGTATATTACCTTGCTCATTAAACAGCCCTGAGGGGAGCTTGCATGGGTTTATAAACCCGCCGCCACCACCATCTCATAAACTGTTAAACAACTTTATATTTTCAGTGTTTTGGTAGCTAACAGCACCTATTACTTTGACCTGTGATCTTAGATGTCTGCCATATTGGGGTCATGTGACTTTTTGCTTTCCTGCTGTTAAAGGCGCTATGAGATAACACTGAGATATTTTGTGATTCTCTCGGTTAAGTTTGATCTTGGGTATAGAACAAATTCACGCTTTTTTTGCCACTTATGTTTTAAAGCTGCCACCACCACTCCAGGTGGTGACTTCATACATACAGTTGTATATAAACTCAAATGTTTTACTGTGGTGATTTAATTAATAGTTGTATAAAGTTTATTGTTATTTACAAAGATTTGATTCCCATATCACACTATCGACAGTTTTGTTACCACAGCTGTTACCAAGGCTGTAGTTCACTGATCTAGGATTAAACAAACTGTTTTTAAATTTTCGTAACCACTGTTCATCGAAGACTTGCTTTCTTTAGCTTTTAGTCAACCCCTTGAAAACAAGACTTATCCTAAACAAACAAACTCATCTAGATATTAGTGTTGTGTCTTCTTTAAAAAATACGAGTGTGTGTAGGCAGCAACATGAGTTTTAGGTTAAACGGAAACAGAACAAGTTTAATCTAAAAATATGTGATGCAAACAGATTTACTGCTTATAAAGCACACACAAAAACTACATTGAATGCATTGAAAACAGAGCCAGCCTCAGCTGCTGATACAAGCAAGGTGTTCTGTTCAATTTAAATTATTAACATTTGTAATTACAAGAAACTAATTCTAACATTTTTCAAATGTAATATTTGTTGATCATTCGATGAGCTGATCGTTTGAATTTGGTCCCATAAGTAAAAGCTTTTAAAGAAAACCCTGCCTCAAAATTTCCTAAAACATGACATGGTAACTGCAGGTGAAGAAATGATTATATACTCGGTACATTGCCCTACAACATTATTGGTGCCATTTAAAAAGGCACTTCGCAAACAATACATTTTATATTTGTGTAATAAAAACATATTACTTTTTTTAAATTAAAATGCCTTAAACATCTGCTATCGTATTGCATCTGTATGTGTGCATGTGCTACTGAATGAAATGTACTGTATTAAAAAGAAGAAAGAAAAGCTCTTGGTATCTAATTAACTATGCTTAGCTGTGTAAAAAATGACAGAGCCCTTTAGAGTCGTATTGCCATGGCTAAACTTGCTCCCTGGCCCGCATCCTGCCCGGTGCTCAGAGCTTATTAAATATGCATCAGCTCTTTTAAACACACGGCACAAATAATGTGAGAGTTCTATTAGAAAAGGAGATTTCAAGGTGATAAATATTATTTCAAAGCGGCCGTGATACGACTCGTATTGTGCAGTGATTGGGGACAATATTAAAACCCACAAAAGGCCATTATACCTACATTCTTGTTCCAATTCATGCAATATCGCTACTGTTTAATATGATTTCTATTTATTTTTTTCTCTATTGTTGGAGTTTTATTGAGGTTGTGCCTATTTTATCAAACTGATCTACACTGGAAATGGAGGTCACGAAAGCCAACGCATTCACTCCAAACCTCCTTTTATTGTGCTTCACTTGCCATGAGCTCATTTAAGAAGCAGCCTGCAATATACAGCCTTTTATTCTGATTTCAGATTCCTGCCAATACTATCTGTCATTATTTAAACATATTCCATGACAACGGCAGGCTTTATTTAACTTGCTTTATTATTGTACTAATAACGCTCTGTTCCTTTATCTGCTGCAAGAGGAAGACAGCAAGGAGGGGGTAATATACTGGGTTACATTTTCATTCAAATGATGCTTTGGTGGTTCGCTCATAAAAAGCAATAACCCCTGACAGCACATTGGAGGTTCACAGGAGAAAGCTGAGTAGATAAGATCTTGGATCTATACGTTTCATATTCTTCTTCAGGAGCCCGCAGCGTAATGAATGATAAGTGTTTGACTTTATGATCCGTGCCAAACTTCATCATCAATACAAACATCCCGGGCCTGACAGCTATTCGGATTTGAACCGTTTCAGAAGGGCGTCCTTCAAACACCCTGTTTGTGAATGACAAAAAATGTTATATGTTTTTGATAGACTTTAAGTAAAAGCAACCAAAACAGACATACAACCCTTTATTTATATCGTTTGACATATTTAATATATATCTTTCTATATATTGTACCTCCCCGTCCTTCACCAGAGGTGCAATATCACATATGGCAAAATGTATGGGAGCAGTATATTCATTGTATACAAGTTTTGTAAATGATGAAGCAAACCAGCCCATATTGTGTAGGGTAGTATTGCTAATTTATGTCAAATACGCTACAGAATTGACTGTTCATTTGATGGATCAACAGTTAAAACAAATGGTCCAAAACATAATTTAATTTCACATGGCACTCCATTATGTCTAGTTTTTTAAAGAAGATATTATTACCTTGTATGCACACATACTGTGCACTCAAAGATTATTAATTTCTTTTTGATGGGTATCATCTTTGGACAATACCCTTCAAGTGGACCTCTTTCAGTAGTAACGGGGGGGGGGGTAAGCAGGACCTGGTCTAGAAGGCCCCACCACCATTAGTCAAACCAAGTTCTCTTGCTGGGTCTCAGAAGCTTGTTTGTCAAAGTGATGCAACTGTTCCGCATTAAGATGAAATTTTATTCTTTCACTACTAGAGCCAAGGGCTAAGAGGTTTCGATTCAGCCTACGGGCCATAGTGTGACCATGCTGGCCTTAATCACATCGTGATCACACTGCCTGGGCTCCTGGTCATCTCTTTCATTAATCACTGGGGCTGTCAACAAGGGAAACATTGAGACAAAACAACAATACTAATCAGATTTTGATGTATCATATTGCTACAATAAACATGGACTAACAGTAACTGCAATGAAGTATTACTGTGAAATCTCACTTGAGTATATCTACTGCAGGTACTACTGCATTATAGTCGCTGAGACGGATCTTTATAGCAATTTAAAGCATTTATCAAATAGCAAAAGAAGAAAGATGATGAGATTTTTATATATACACATAGCAGTACTATGATTAAAAATGCAATCCCCGTCTGCTTCCTGAATATTGCAGTACAATACTATTGCTATAGTATATATTTTTGTAAGAGCGTATTGTGCGTTTGTGGCTGCAAGCCTGGCCTTTCTTCAAGTCTATCTGTTTTATTGAATAGAATTAGGCAGTGGATCCCTGTGGTTACTTTCATGAAGGCACTTGACATTCAAGTTCGCTAAACAAAAGGTATCTCAATGCTTCTTATTACTTAGAGAGATTATTCCCTGACTCCCGGATGGAAACCTCAGATGTGTGAGGCCTTCGTTTCTCCAATGACAGTGAAGACGCAGGAGAGATAATAAAAGCATTGCTCTTCACCGAAATTACTCTGCCAAAACCCTGCTGTTAAAAAGATTGAACCCTTAAAGAAAAAAAGTTAATATATAGTTGTTAAAGTTAAACCTTGAGACTAAAGAAACAGAACGCCTCTCTGCAGGCAGCAGGAAAATAACCCATCTGTCATTACAGATGTGTGCAGCGTGTATGTTTTATAACAAATTGTTTGAAACGTGATTGAAATCTGACAAAATAACACCATGTTTTATAATAATGTCCCGAAGCAAAAATATGGTCTCTATAACTAAATAGTACTTCATCACCTTTGCCATTCTCAACAGCTCCCATTAATAGCAAGATCACAGTGTTATGCCTCTTATTCCTCAGCTGACCATGTAAGTGACAGCACAGGCTTCGGCAATGACATTGAAAAATATTTGCACTGACATGGCCACAAATCACCATAAGACAAGTTTAAAACTCAATATTCACTGAATGTGCATCTAGTATGTTCTTGTTAAAAGTGTAATTCAGTACTTTCTCCGCTCCGCATTCTTTTATTATTATGGTATTGACTGAAACTGTAATAAAGTTGTGTTGCTTGACAGCAAAAAAAAGAGAGAAATAAATGCTTGGGTACATTTACTGTAAGAAAGCTTGAATACAAAACCCACCCTTGATTTGGGGAACATGTAAGCAATGTAATGAAGCAATGCTGGTTTGAGATTGTAGCAGAGGAGCTGCACTGCTACAAAGTTTCCAAATAGAAATAATAATAAAAAAAAAGAATAGAGAATACATTACAGTGGTAGACAAAGACAATCTGGGTTATTCAAGTCATATTCATTAGTAACACTAAAAACTATAAGGATTCACATTTGCTGTAACCATCCTTATTGCGAGCAGTGGCTCTAGTTGATAACTCCACTCAAAACAGCAGCCTAGTATACTAATTATATATCAATATTAAAATTCAGTAGGCTTGGCCCTTGCTAATCCACATCCTGATCATCCAAACTGACCTCTTAATGAAATCTCTAAATGCCTAATGATCGCGGCAGTTGAAACCAAACCAATATCATACATTTATGATAATAAGACACTAGACACTAGACAAAACATTTGAGTGTGTTACAAATTGGGATCGGTGCAAATACTCCAAACGTTAATATGTAGACGTTGGGAAGTCAGCTTCCATAAGCAAACCTTTTCAATGTGCAGAAAAAGTACCTCCAGTTTCATGGTCTTAAAAATAAATAACAATGGTGGAGTTTCCATGCATGTTTTTTTTTTAGCTCGACACATTTGCTCGATAAAAATGTTGGTGTGAAGAGGTTGTGCTGCATCACTCTTTCACAGATCTGCAGTGGATAGAGTCCTTTCACGTCACCAAGGCAACATTCAGCATTATAGTGGAACTGGTAAAGGAAGATATGCAGCCAAAAAGGAATTACTTACTGCCTCCTGTGCCAGTGGAAAAAAAGAGTGGTGATTGCTCTGTATAGGCTGGCATCCTCAGCTGAGTACAGGGTTAGGGTTACTCAGCTGAGTACAGGGTAGTTGGCAATGTGTTTGGGGTGCATAAAACCACAGTTCATTACTGTATTTACAAGTTTGTCAACTCCCTTCTTCAGAAGCACTGCAACACGTACATAGCTATGCCAGATGTAACTGAAGCAAAAAGCATTGCTCTACGGGACCGTCCCTGTGCATACAGTATATACAAATCAGCAATCCAACAAAGTCTGTTATGCATTTATTCCTGTGCTAAAACTAGTCAGAGCATTTGTTTCAGTGTAGCGAAGACTGGTCAATATTAAATATAACTCCATGGTGCTTTACCATAGGTTATGATTCTGCCTTGTAATTCCAATTGTAAGGCATATTGTCCAGGCTTCTCTAATAGAATTATCCCTCTATTTCACCTAGCGGTTTAGGCCTTATCATCTGCGTTTAGTTTAATATGTGCATGATATGCTCCAGTAAGTGTGCTTAAGGCACATTGTTAACATAAGGCCAAATCTGTAATATAGCATGGACAATTAAGTGCACAATTTTTGTATAAATGCAAAATCCTTCACTGTGAATTATTTAATTCAACCTCTACAGTTCATTTAATAGTGCTCTTTCAGCGGCGGCTTCAGTCACAGAAAACTAATTTCATTCTGCGCTTTGATTTAATTAGATTGTATGATATATGGTATTGCTAATTCGGTGGCTCTGTACGCAGTGTCTAGGCCTGTCCCCTTCATTGTCGGCAATCTGTCAGCCCCCATTTTTAACAGTATTGAAAAATTCAAGCTTTATTATTGTCCATTCACTCATTTTCTCCCATCAGGAGGAAAGTAATGAGCTTTTCTTCTTATGAGAGCCAGCAGAGAGCGAGAGGGAGAAGGAAAAGGAGAGAGAGAGAGAGAGAGAGAGAGAGAGAGAGAGAGAGAGAGAGAGAGAGAGATGTGCCCTCAGTGCTCCAGGCATCAAGCAGCATTAACAGCCTGATTCATGAGTTAAGTTTCTAACTGCCCATGGCTATTAGCTCTCAGTCCTTTGCCTGTCATTTAGTTAACAAGACTCTTTAGTTAATTCACTCTTTTAATGAGACCGTGCTGTTGGACTAATATATTTTACTGTATGAAAGGTCACAACAGGAAGCCAAACAGATTGGGTAATGTAGTGGGGAGCCGTGGCTGTCAGGAGCCGGTTCAAGCCTTGCAGGCAACCCGACACACTCTCCGGAGCTGTAATAGGCTGCAGAACTGATGGGCCCGCGTTCACCTCAACAGTTGAGTGCCATAAATCACGGGGGGCTAAATAGAAAGCAGGCTTAATCAGAAGTGCAGACAAAAAGAGGGAGCACGTGTTTCATTACCCATTTAATCACAAACATGATTGCCATACAAGCCATGGAAACGTATGCCGGCCAGGGCTGACAAAGAAATAGCTCAATAGAGTGCTGGTGGAGCACAATTCAGTTTAGCTGCCAGCATTAAATCCTGATGCTTGATCTGGACTGTCTAGGTTTTTCACGCTAGAGAATAAAGTGCAGAATTTTAAACTCACTTAATATCCGCAGCAGCACAAGGAGTATGGGGAAAGATAGAAATATATAAACCATTGCCACATTGGGAACATTGTGGGACACTTATTCAGTTCTAATAAATACTATAGCAGACTGCAATACTGGAGAAGTTTGATAATACTTTGCATTTAACTGTATGTACCATAGTTTAACCATAAATACATTTGCTTTAACATTAAACTTTTAAAGAGCCTTTTAATTTTCTTCAAGTGCCTCTCAAATCACCCTATTCCATAAGACATGCATCTAGATTGCATGGATTTATGGATTGCTGGTAAGCAAGGTTATCTTCTATTTGGTACACATAAATGTAGAATAATGTAAATAAGTAATATATTATGTAAAATATTGCCCCTCAGTATTATTAACCTGTGGACTCCTCCCACACAAATGGTGGGATTATATATATACAGTACTGTGCAAAAGTTTTAGGCAGGTGTGAAAAAATGCTGTAAAGTAAGAATGCTTTCAAAAATAGACATGTTAATAGATTATATTTATCAATTAACTAAATGCAAAGTGAGTGAACAGAAGAAAAATCTAAATCAAATCCATATTTGGTGTGACCACCCTTTGCCTTCAAAACAGCATCAAGCATCAATTCTTCTAGGCACACTTGCACACAGTTTTTGAAGGAACTTCGGCAGGTAGGTTGGCCCAAACATCTTGGAGAACTAACCACAGTTCTTCTGTGGATTTAGGCAGCCTCAGTTGCTCTCTCTCTTCATGTAATCCCAGACAGACTCGATGATGTTGAGATGAGGGCTCTGTGGAGGCCATACCATCACTTCCAGGACTCCTTGTTCTTCTTTACGCTGAAGATAGTTCTTAATGACTTTCGCTATATGTTTGGGGTCGCTGTCATGCTGCAGAAAAATTTGGGGCCAATCAGATGCCTCCCTGATGGTATTGCATGATGGATAAGTATCTGCCTGTACTTCTCAGCATTGAGGAGACCATTAATTCTGACCAAATCCCCAACTCCATTTGCAGAAATGCAGCCCCAAACTTGCAAGGAACCTCCACCATGCTTCACTGTTGCCTGTAGACACTCATTCGTATCGCTCTCCAGCCCTTCGGCGAACAAACTGCCTTCTGCTACAGCCAAATATTTCAAATTTTGACTCATCAGTCCAGAGCACTTGCTGCCATTTTTCTGCACCCCAGTTCCTGTGTTTTCGTGCATAGTTGAGTCGCTTGGCCTTGTTTCCACGTCGGAGGTATGGCTTTTTGGCCGCAAGTCTTCCATGAAGGCCACTTCTGACCAGACTTCTCCGGACAGTAGATGGGTGTACCATGGTCCCACTGTTTTCTGCCAGTTCTGCGCTGATGGCACTGCTGGACATCTACCGATTGCGAAGGGAAGTAAGCATGGTGTCTTTCATCTGCTGCAGTAAGTTTCCTTGGCCGACCACTGCGTCTGTGCTTCTTCAAAAGAGCTTGGACAGCACATCTGGAAACCCCTGTCTGCCTTGAAATTTCTGCCTGGGAGAGACCTTGCTGATGCAGTATAACTACCTTGTGTCTTGTTGCTGTGCTCAGTCTTGCCATGGTGTATGACTTTGGACAGTAAACTGTCTTCAGCAACCTCACCTTGTTAGCTGAGTTTGGCTGTTCCTCACCCAGTTTTATTCCTCCTACACAGCTGTTTCTGTTTCAGTTAATGATTGTGTTTCAACCTACATATTGAATTGATGATCATTAGCACCTGTTTGGTATAATTGTTTAATCATACACCTGACTATATGCCTACAAAATCCCTGACTTTGTGCAAGTGTACCTAGAAGAATTGATGCTGTTTTGAAGGCAAAGGGTTGTCACACCAAATATGGATTTGATTTAGATTTTTCTTCTGTTCACTCACTTTGCATTTAGTTAATTGATAAATATAATCTATTAACATGTCTATTTTTGAAAGCATTCTTACTTTACAGCATTTTTCACACCTGCCTAAAACTTTTGCACAGTACTGTATATATATATATATATATATATATATATATATATATATATATATATATATATATATATATATATATAGTTATTTTTTTTTTTATTATTATTATTTTATTTTAAATACATATTTTGTTGTAGTGCAGGACACCATTTATTATTTTAATGCCTAGTGGCTAATAATACAAATAAAAATCCACTTCTCTACAGGTCTGCCCTCGCTGCTATTTCAGCTGTTCCTCAAGTGAGTCCCTCTGCTTCTAATTTGCACCCCATTGTCCGTCTCTCCTCATTGTCGCCACTCTCACTCTATTCTGTCTCCTAACTGGGTTCCAGCTCAATGCAGGATCTGAGATGTTGCCTCCTCCCGTTTTAGGAACATGGCCCCAGCCACTTCCATCTTCTTTGTCTGATAATTGCACCAATTTCTTTTTTTGTCATAAGATCAACCAACAGCAATATGGCGATTGAATCCTTGGCACCCTTCCAAGTCTGCGGATAAAAGGGTCAGCCTCACAGTAGAGTCGGGAGTAAAGATCTCTTATGGGCTGGGAAGAGACCATTATCAGGACTGGTTTCATTAACTGCGACCCTGAGCTACTGTACTTATTCAATACTTTTAGGTAATACCACAGACCTAATCTGAACTCGAACTAGTGGGGGGTAAATAAAAATAAAATTAAACAAAGCAGTTTGGGAAAGGGATTCTTTACGCATTTAATTTCTTACCTGTTAAATATCCTATTATTTGTGTTTTGCACAACACTGTGGCAGGCCCAGCCACAGCACACAAGTGAAAAAGCATAGCCTTGGCCCTCGTTTTCATAACAGCACCAAGGCATGTGCGCCTTGCAAGCTGTCAAGGAGGGATCAGGCAAGCTTTGGGAGCAAAGAGGTGCCGATTTTAACCCCTGAACCAGATAATCTAACAGTAATCCATTCAAAACTAATCAAACATTTACAGAAGTGCAGCGGCAGCGAGGAGCAAACAATTCATCACCTTCACATGCTCGTTACACTCCCAGCATCTCAATCTACCTATGCAAATGAGGCAGGGGACCTGACATAGGGTCTGTGTACAGAAATTATAAACAAATATTCATCCATTACGCTGCTGAAATCTAGCAGCTGAAGTACTAACAGAAGCTGAACTCCAAGCCCTGGGTATCAATTATTTATAAAGCTGGAACTGACAAGACTGTCTAGGTGAATTAGCAGCATATGTCAAGCTTTTGTTATAAATCCCAGCCTACTGTAACACTCATTTTGGAAGAATATATGTACAAGGTTGACAATATATCAACAGTTCTGGATTAATAATTCAGCAGAGCGATATCATAAGGGAGTACCCATGGAAGTGTGGTTTTACCGCAGTTGGGGCTGCAAATGGAAAAAATCCCAAAAAGATACATTTCCCCACAAAGCAATGATCAAACAAACCCATTCTGTTTTAAATGTGTTTCACACGCACACAATCTTTATTGCCCAGTAATTTCAGATCAGAAGCCGCAAGGCAAAGAAATAAAAATGAAATGCATTCTTTTTTTCTTTTTTTTTGTCTTTAAATGCCTAAGGAAAAAGTTGATTGCAAAAATATGATAATCAGTGATAAATTTAGTTATATGAGAAGTGTGAGGTAATTATTGTTAATAGAGACGCTCTATAACTCTGGAAGACAAAATGATATCCTTGAAAGGTTTGCTTTGATTTTTTTTTTCTTTTTTTTTTCCAAAATTAATTTTTGGTAAAAAATGAGCTGGATAATATGCCGGTAGTTTGTTTCTCAAATGAATTAAACATTTTAGTTTTTGTACATGCAGTCATTCATACCTAGTGTGGATATCAAATAAATGGTAAGTTGAGTGATGGTTTACCATTGATTTAAAAGGGTTTTTTACATTGCAGTATTTTTTTCTTTTCTCAATGTTTGTCTTAAAGGAAAAGTCAAATATGACTTTCCTGCACATCTGTAATGGTTAATCTGAACAATAAAAAGTAGGAATAAACTGGGCATATGCTGAGAGGGGAAACTGCCAAAAAATGTAAATCTGCTTTTTGGTGAACTCCTGTGCATTTGAAAGCTGCTGGGTAAGGACTGTTACAGTCCTACTGTACATAATTACAGTTCAGCATGCAAGCCTCATAAATCAAGACAAAACAGAACATGCCTGACTTAGGAACTAAGCACTCCGTTTGTCATTAAGGAAATGCTGGTTGAAGAGTGAAGTTTCATTTCAAAAGAACATCTCTCATATATATATATATATATATATATATATATATATATATATATATATATATATATATATATATATATATATATATATATATATATATATATATATATATATATATATATATATATATATATATATATATATATATATTACCATAGACGATTCCTTACAGTTGTATCCAGTAAATTAAAAATGAATGAGGCTCCGTTCTTTCTTTTTAATATTTAAGGCAATATTAAAGCCCCTTGCATCCCATGGAAGTGTTGTTTTTAAGGGGAATGACACCATTGGGCATTGTTTGCTGAACAGCTCATACATATTTATTGCTCTTTGTAGGTTCTTAAAGAAATTCAAAGGCTTTGAAATTGTTACTGCTTTGCAAGGAGTATAAAAAGACTTAAGTGGGAATAAACTGCACTGACATTGCGTATCAGTATATTTTATTTCCTTGTAGCATGTTCTGTCTTACTGCATGCAAGGTCAAACATACAGAAATGGCTCTAGGTTGTTTTTAATACTTGTGTTCTGCCTACTGAATTACCTGAATCATCTTGCAGTGTATGTATTGTAATCACTTCTGTAGGGCCAGGTTTTAGAAAAATACCAAGGAGACAGTGTGTGCCTGGAAACAGGCAAGCCACTTGACTAGCTTGACATGTTGTTCTGACCAGCATAAAAAAGCAGGTATGTGTTGCATATTTTGAATTTGAATAGTGTTGGGAAAACTGGAATTGTCCCCTACTGAAACAGTAAAATTGATTAATCTTCTAAGTTTTTCTACTGTATTCATTTTTTTTATAATCACAAAACTGTAGCAGTGTGCTCAGCAAGTTGACAACAGACTAATGTATTATTCAAAATGTAAATAAACAATCTTATGCATTACTTGTTTAATTATTCTGATTATGTGTTTAATAACTGATATTCTGTTTAACATCCTGACCATGTTAAAAATGGCAATATCTGATCTATCATAATTGTTATGATCTGCAATAAATACACACGATGTTTGTTTTTTTTTAAAAAATTATGATTGTTAATATATAGTTATTTTAACTGCTTCAGGCACCAATGAACAGAAGACAAAAATGTCACGGTTTTAGAAATCTGTTAACGCTAAATTTGAGACAGGTCTGGGAAGCTTGTAACACCATAAAATCCACCTACACCTGGGCCAAAACACCTCATTTGAGAAAGGGACAATAATTATATCGCCCAGGCAGACTGTGTTCATGTAGATACATATTGCACCATCATAACAATGTACAGTGCGCCATGGTTAGTTTTATATGTTGAACGCCTTCGTTAGTGTTCTGTTACCGGCTATTTTTGCAGTCTTCCTATAAATACCTCAAATAAAACGTGTCTGATTACTATTTGTGTTGACTTTCTGTAAACATCAACCCTGTAACCCCGGGGAAGCGCTCCTGGATTGTCACTTTTCTTTACGTAGTGCGGGCTGACGTCACCTATTTCTGTTGACAGTGCAGACGCTACACGTGGCGTGTTGTTTACATCTTCCAGGAAGACTCACATGGGGCTGTGTGAAAGAGGCAGCAAGATGGTGCAATCACATTCCGGTTGACTATTAAGTAAGATAGGCAAACTACATGAAAAATACAAACACGGACCCTGAACTACAACGAGATGACGATTTTCTGACTACATCTCCCTTGTCCGGCAAAGTAAGAGGTTTGTGTTTTGATAACGTTATATGTGGGCTTTGCTTACATGTGCTCTTATAATTATATCGAGTCAATCTTAAAATGTTCTTTTCAGAGAATGCATGTAGCTCTAGCATCCGGTAAACCATATTCAGTAATGAATTGGATAAAACAAGACCTAGTTGAATATGTGTGGCAAAAAGACCTAAGTACGTGTGACATTAACGTGTGAAGTGTGACCACCATAGCAGTTAGTTGTAGCTACACGAATAATATTGAGATAATTACCACCGCTTTAAAGTTGGTTTAAATGTATCAAAGAACACACATACACGTCTGGTTATGATGAAACTAGGCATTTGTTTTGAAGATGCTATTCTGTATGCTGTGGGTGTACAGTAGGCAGTGGTGACCCATTATTTGTTTATGGGACACTGGTCTGTTTTAATGATCTTAACAGCAGCAGATGTTAATACCTCTGCCCTTAAATGTATAAACCTTGATATCTGTCTGACCTTTTAATAAGGTTGTCAATAAATCCCCCCTTGGAGAATACCCCAGAAGGATTGTTACAGAGTTCAAATAGAATCAACACATGTGGTGGTGGTTTGGATCAATAAAACTGACACCACCACCACTTATAAAGGGATTCACCAACATTTTGGTAAAGAATATTAAGTGCAAATATTCAAATATTTTGTTTTTCTTCTGCAGATACAAATCCAAAGATGTTAAAACTTGGAAGTCGGCTGGTTCAGTTTCACCATGCCTCAGCCTCAGAGTTCGGTAAACAGGAGGAGAATGTTCAGGAATTGCAATGTTTTAAGGATTGCTTGGCAAAGCTGAGGTAATTTGCCTCTAAAATTTGCTCTGTTATTTTATGTAACATTGTTGCGTGTGCGTTCTGTCCGGCAACACAACAGCAACACCCCTTTAGTTAAATAATCAAAGATCTCTCATTTAATCTATGTGCCTTCATGTTGTAAAGTAATGACTTTTTACAAATATCACTATTAGGAATGCAGGCAACTGTAAACACTTTTGTCTCCTATGTAACTTCCATAAAGTGGGGTGAATGGGGACAAAGCCAGAAAAAGTGATTGGCACGTTTGTCAATTAGCCTGATCTTTCTTGATGGAAGGCCCATAGCATTAGCTCACTATTGGTGGTCATGTGATACTAGGCTGTTTCAGATCCAATAATTCCAGTCGAGTCAAATTACTGAGAAACTGAAGGTGGTCAAAACATTGTGCCTGTAGGCTGAACTGCTGACAGGAGGGAGACTGTTCTGTATCTGCAGGTAACAAGTTGTTACTTATTATGCTGTTATAATTTTCATATCAAGTGATATTACTGGGGAGAATAGGGACACAATGCCACGCAACTTCAAGCCGACCCCTGGCCACAAACAGTATAAGAAACAGGGAGAGGAGGAACTACAGAGAGTCATAAGGGTTATACAATCAGGGGTGAGCTGGACTGCTAGAGAAATGTTGAGAAGCAATTTGGGATCCTTGGGTCTGTTGTAGACAAACTAAGTGCACAGGATTTTGAAGGAATCTTTTGGAGACCAAAATCTTGCAGTGATGGCTCACTGTTTGTGAAACCTGACGTTGAGCACAAGTGTGTTTTTTACTTTGATCAAGTCATTGGTATTACACTCCCTCCTGAGGAACAGCGAAGGGATGTTCTGAAATTTGCCATCAACTGAATGGTAAATACAAGACACAACCAAAGCATACCAAGACTTTTGTCATGATTATTGATAATAGGTAGAATTTTTATGTACAGTATTAAATATTTAACTTATCAAGTGTTTTTTTTTTCAGTTGTGCGTATATCATGGCAGAATCAGTGCCTTTGTCAAATAAAAGATTATTATTATTATTATTATTATTATTATTATTATTATTATTATTATTATTATTATTATTATAGTAAGTAAAAAAAAATGGTTACAAGGGTTATACTAGGAAAACCTCCACAAACATCCTGATGCACCCCACTTTACAGTACTACTGAATATTAAACACTGCTAAACAGCAGTGCTTGCATATCAGCAGTGCTTGCACTTTGTTTTTTAAATAATACATGTCTGCTGATTTTTTATTTTTAAGAAAACGTGGTGGGCTGCAAAAGGAAGCCTTCTTCTGCAACTTAAGAGTTCCAAATCAGCTTCAAATAGGGAAAGAAGACATTGACTTGGTTCTTCTTACAGGTACACACAACCCTTATAGGAAATCTGTTTTTACTTTGTTTTTTAGAAAATGAAGTGAGAGAGGTTGGAGCATGTTATATCCCAAAAAAAAAAGATATTTTGTAACCCAATAAAAAAGAAAATATCCATTGCAACATGTCACCTTTTGTAATTGCTCTATGATAATTGGTTCAGAATTATGCTAAATGATTACTGGTGTTCTCCCAAAATAATAGAGAAAAACATGAACTACTGTATGTGTAAACAAGCTACAGCTATGGCCAAACGTTTTGCTACACCCTATAGAATGAATTCAATTTGCTTCATAAAGTCAAATGAAACCTGCTGAATAATGTTATGTAAACATATTGAATTAATCACCGGTTTATAGTTTTCCATATACTTAACGAAAAACTAACATGAAATCTAACATGAAATACTGTACTACTATTATGGCTTCCAGTAGACTTTTTGCAATATCATTTTGTAGTTTCTTTGATTACATGATGTTAAATAAAATATCTAAATTATGTTCATATTTTTTTTTTTTCTTTTTCTTTCTTTTTTTTTTTATTATGTCTCAGTCATAAAATTCTCGCTGATTCAAAACTTTTGGCCATAGCTGTAGTAGTGATTAGCTTGTTACAGCACCAGCTATGAGGCAATAGCTGCTTTTCCTGTCCTACCTGTCCTGTGTAAGCCCCAGGTAGAGTTGCTTGAGCAACGTTGCCATGATGGTAAAGGGAATAATGATGTATTGGAAATATCTGTAAAACACACATACAACAAAATACATTTAATATACTTTTAATGGAATGAGAAACACACATTGAAGTTACAAAGCAATTGAGGAATTTAATTCAAGAGCTCTTAGGTATTCATAAGTTGTTTCTGCATTTTGTAACATCTGTTTAGAAAATGTGTTGAAAATGATTTCTCCCAGTCTCTTTAATGAACACCTTTGACTCACATCTTCTGCATATGTGTCAAAGAGCAGCTTTGTACATTTTGTTTTGTGTGTGTGTGTGTTTGCATCATTGTTTTCAGACATTATTATACGAGGTCCCTTTTTTTGCTACTGTGGATTACAATTAACAGCTGTTTAATATGCACGATGCACACATTATTGCTGTGCTCTTAAACAACATTTGCTCAAATTTACATTGTGCCTCTCTGGTTTATTTTTCTTTTGTCAAGGGCGTGGTGTGTTCTGCCTTGATGTTAAAACCTGGAAGGGCAAAGTATCGGTCCAGGAACACAGCTGGCATTTAAACTTCACAGAAGAAACAGAGCATTTCTCAAACACATCCATCAGCCAGGTTGCTGATCCCATCCAGGTCATCAAGGTAACCCTGTACCCACTGTTACCATTTCTTGTTTAATTGATCATTTTAAAATAGATTTTTAGCTTTTTACTTTGCATCCTGTTCTTACTGTCATCCTCAGTATGTATTGTATCTTTATGAGACGTGATAATTATTAAACAATGACAATGATTAAAGGTGGCAAAGCAGGCAGCATGAGCCTACATAGGATTCAATATACATGGAAAAAATAAGAATGTGGCAACAGACAAATTAATTTCTGCGTATATAACCTAGTTCCATTTAAAGGTGAAACAACTCACAGTAAATATTTAATTTTTGATCATCACTTGTAAGCAAAACTCCCATGCTATAGACCCTTGTCCTTTAATTAAATGTATTGAATTGATCCTTATATCTTGTAGCGTGTGATTTACAGTTATATGTGTTTGAGCAGCAGTAAAATGTTGCTGATAAAACACAAAATCAAGGCCTGTCTACTAAACCCTGTGCCTTATAAATCTCCCGGTGAAATCAGATGTCCTCCAACCCCAGGATCAATCAGTCTTCAATCAATCTTTATTTTATATAGCGCCTTTCATAGTGGACCACCATCACAAAGCGCTTTGGGTATATAGAGCCTCTTACGAGACAAGCATGCCTGCTCAAAAACAGCATGGGCTTTGTAAATGTCTTCAGCTACCTAAATATAATTATGCACAGGCATATTCAAAGTAAGTGTTCCATAAAAATAAGAGATTCAGTATCCCATTTTGAAAAATTAAATCAAGTCCCATATTTTTTTCCTCTGGGCTCCATCAGCCCCTAATGGACACAAAATAGATTAATTTGTGCACCGATATTGGGATCTTCACTTGGCAAGCACAGCGAAGGTAGTAGTTTCATAGTCCTCCTATATTTTTTGATTGATCTAAATTATACTACAAGTGCTATTTTTCTGAGTCAGGGTAACATTGTCTATACAGAGATAGCAAATACTTATACTTTATTAAACTCTTGAAGCTGAGCTCTTCATTTCAATTGCTATAATTATATTCATTGGAGGAAAAACAAGTGCCTAAACACAGCTGGCAGGCTATGGACTGTCGGGCAGGATGGGATTAATTGTTTCCGAACAGAAGCTAAATTTTGGTGGAGGTTGGGATAAGTGGGGACGGCCACAAACATCTTAGTACTGAGGCTGACATAAGTAATTTATTCTGCTTGCTCTGGTCCATCTCCTACATTAATTCTAAATGCAGGCAGCTTATGCCGTAATTATGTTCAACTTAGCTAGCATAGGCAAACTCCTTGTGAAATCTGATTTCGGTCCTGTATAGATAATGAGTGGCTAATTATCCACTTTACCCGCCCTAAAGGTTTTTTTTATATATATAATTCTTACCCATCCTTAATAATAACCTTTCCTTGGAGAAGCTTCTTAATAGTGGAGGGAGCTCGGCTTTAGTTCTTTGAAATGAGAGGATGATGTGTCTTTTTTTCTATCTAGTCTGAGGATTAGATGAAAGCCAAGTTTTTGGGTTCATTCTGTGTTTCCAGGGCTGTGAATATTCAGTATTCAAAGAAAGAAACCTGTCAGCTTAGGTGATTAGTGTTTAGTACAGTAATCCGCTGCATATCCGCCCGTCACATATCCGCCCTAGCCGTTTATCCGCCATGATCAACCTCTTCAGCAACGTTAGTTTATTATTGAACCACGAAGATTAGTTCAGATATTGTAGATCCAACCAAAGTTTTCGTACACTGTGTTATATGTGCTGCGTGCGCTGCCATTGCTGGTTGTGTAAATAAATCCTATTCGCCTTCGGGGGCGTATCAACTTTAACCTCCGTTTCTATCTCTTGCCTGTCACTCAGCAGTGAATGCACGCACCCACACGGCAGACGGCTACTCTGTCACAAGCATTAATACCCTGTATCTTTCTAAACAAGGGATTTAGGGGGCGGTCCCTAATAAAAGCTGAATCTCAAAACAATAATTGTGTGAATATAGTAATTGTTACAGCTGTGTATAATGGTATTTACTCTGGTCCCACCACAATCGGATATGCGACGGATTACTGTACTAGTAAATACGATAACACTTAAAAATAATGGCCACAAATTCAAAATGAATTCCACCTGAATACCACAGGAATAACACCTGAATAGCTTATGCACTTCCTCTGAGTTCTGAAGTAATTCATTTTTAATTCAGCCCTGTTAATTCATGTGGATTGAATTACCCATATTTATTCCATGTTCCTTTGTAATATATTATGTTGATCACATGTATAAGGCATGCATTCATGCATGAATTAACACGTCTCACAGTCCCCTGGTGGGCAGGTAAGTAAGGGTATGAATTAGTGAAGAATAAACAGTGAATTCGTTAGGAATGGATGGAGGGGAAAGGGGAACCGAAATGTTTTTAAATCAGTATGAATTAACAGCTGAATTCAAAATGAATGACTCAGAGGAAGTGCAGAATATATACAAATGTTATTCCTGTGGTATTCAGCTAGAATTCATTATTTGTGTCCATTATTTTAAAGTGTTTTACCGAAAAAAAAGTATTTCCTTACATTTCTGTTGCTCAGTTTCAGAATTCTGGTGTCGTTAGAATAATGCTGGGGTTCCTGTATGAAAGGAAATACTGTACTGTGGAATGGAATGGAGCTTATTTACAATGACCCACAGTGACCTCATTCCCCCAAACATTTGTGCTGCTATTATAAAGTGTTCAGTCCCATAAGATTAGGTCCTGGCTGACACAATACATATACAGCAATGTTTGGGAAAGCAAGGTTTTGGTCAATCTCACTCTACATTCTGGAATCGTTGTGAATAAACCCCCATATCACCCCAGTTCAATAAGTGTATCATCCATAAATTACAAATATTATATATATATATATATATATATATATATATATATATATATATATATATATATATATATATATATATATATATATATACAGTACTGTGCAAAAGTTTTAGGCAGGTGTGAAAAAATGCTGTAAAGTAAGAATGCTTTCAAAAATAGACATGTTAATAGATTATATTTATCAATTAACTAAATGCAAAGTGAGTGAACAGAAGAAAAATCTAAATCAAATCCATATTTGGTGTGACCACCCTTTGCCTTCAAAACAGCATCAATTCTTCTAGGTACACTTGCACAAAGTCAGGGATTTTGTAGTATATTGCTATCATAATGGCGAGAAAAAGGCAATTAACAAAGGAAGACAGACAGACCATTATAACCCTTAAAAGTGTAGGTCTTTCCTTTAGAGAAATTGCAAAGAAAGCCAAGGTGTCAGTGACTACAGTTTCCTACACCATCAAAAGGCACTTGGAAACTGGAGGAAACTCTGACAAGTTTCTGAGAGTCAACAGCTTGTGTGATAGGCGGCTCACAGGACAACAGCTTCAAGCACAGCTTAACACTGGTCGAAGTAAGCAAGTCTCAGTTTCAACTGTGAAGAGAAGACTTCAAGCTGCAGGTTTGACAGGTCGAGTGGCAGTAAGAAAGCCATTGCTAAGATGGCAAAATAAGAAAAAGAGGCTTGCCTGGGCCATGAAGCACCGCCAGTGGACTACTGAAGACTGGAAGAAGGTCTTATGGACCGATGAATCAAAATTTGAAATCTTCGGTTCATCACGCAGGGTTTTTTGCGCCGTCGAGTAGGCGAAAGGATGATTCCTCGTGTGTGACACCAACTGTCAAACATGGAGGAGGAAGCGTGATGGTCTGGGGCTCTTTGCTGGATCCAGAGTCGGCGACTTGCACAGAGTGAGTGGCACCCTGAACCAAAACGGCTACCACAGCATTTTGCAGCGCCATGCAATACCCTCTGGTATATGCCTAGTTGGTCAGGGGTTCATCCTACAGCAAGATAATGACCCAAAACATACCTCCAGGCTATGTCAGAACTACCTTAGAAGAAAAGAACAAGACGGTAGGCTTCAAATCATGGAATGGCCAGCACAGTTTCCAGACTTAAACCCCATCGAGCTGGTTTGGGATGAACTGGACAGAAGGGTGAAAGCAAAGCAACCTACAAGTGCAACACATTTGTGGGAACTTCTGCAACAGTGTTGGGAAGAACTTTCCGAACAATATTTGATTTCCATTGTAGAAAGAATGCCACGAGTGTGTTCGGCCGTTATATCTGCAAAAGGTGGCTACTTTGATGAGTCAAAAATTTAGATTAAATTTTGTTAAATAAAACGATTCCATGATTTCTTTTCTATCTCCAATTGTTTATTTGTTCTATGCTTTAATTTCAGAGTACATTGAGACATTAAACTGCGTAAATTTCAATAAAAACTGGAAAAATGGAGGTGTTCTAAAACTTTTGACCGGTAGTGTGTGTATATATATATATATATATATATATATATATATATATATATATATATATATATATATATAAACAAATGCAGACATTTGTGTTTGGCATAAAAAGGGTGTGTGTTGCTCCAAGTGTGGGGGGGGAAAATACTGCATCTCCCACAAGTGTTAGCGCAGACAGGAGAACTGACAGCTGGGAAAGCTGGAGGTGTATTTAAATGGAGCTGCGCTAGTCTGAGGGAGAGCGAGAGAACCAGGAAGTCAGGTCTAAGAGTTTTATACATAGTAGATATGGAAAACAAAAACAAATTTATGAACGAAACACCGAAGGAAAGGAGAAGCAACGTTGTCTTCTAGCTACAATTACTTTGGCAAGTACAAACGTTATGGTTTATGAAAGTTTTTTACCGCAGCTTTTAAAAGTCTGGAAAGTAAATACGCTGACGGGTGTTATAGAAAGCTTAATGCATATGGGAATGCATTGTGTGGAAATAAAGAACCCAAATATAATGTGCAGAGTGATACGAATGTGCAAATATCAGACAAGTGGATGTACAAATGTTTAAATATTCTCTTGTGACGTCCGTGGTGCGGCCTTCTGTGTCCTCACACTATACTTTTTCGGCCATCCTACACTCAGTGATAGGATGTATTTTTTTTTTTACTGCTTTAAATTCTCTCCTTTAGACCAAGACAGAGAATCTGTGGAACCACTTGATGCGAAGTGGGGTCTGAGTTCGCCAGTCTCTCTTCCTCTCCACGGTGGTCTTCCTTAATCCTGACTGCCCTGTGGACCCTGAACTACAGAAGAGCAAGGAGGTGGTAGCCCATTGTGATTTGGATTCATTCATCAGGTCCTTCAAGGAAGGGTACCTTGCATGGATTTCAGATGCAGTGACACCATATTTGTTATCTGGTATAACACACCAGATATTTGTTATCTGGTATAACACTGAGTATAACACACCAGATATTTGTTATCTGGTATAACACTGAGTATAACACACCAGAATTTATTTGATTTGATTTGCAGTCATGCTCTTCCCACCGGGCGTGGTGTGCTAAGGTTATGTAAACCAAACAATTAATAGAATAAATTATTTACTACATCGTTATTGCTTGTTTTATATTTTAAACAGGCACTTGTCATACAAGCAGCTGAACGATTTGAGCAGTGTGCTGCAGAGAACGGGTACGTGGGACACTGTCAATCTGCATGGGGGACAGCAGTTGAAAGGGGACTATCGAGGCTGCCAGCATATAGCCTTGAACCAGGAGGAGACGGACCAGTTGGAGTTCACCCACCAGAGGAACATGTCAGCTGGGTATCTCTGGACTTTCTTGGGATGTTCACCTCAGGGGAACATTGGCCATCCTGTCATCAAACCCCTTGCAACTCCTCAAATCAGGTAATAGGTGCTGAGTCACACTCAGAGAGAGACTAAAGTGATATATATATATATATATATATATATATATGAGGTATAACTGGAGTGTACAAAATGTTTGGGAGCCCTTCTTCAGCTGTGTACCAAACATATGATGACATTGAATAGCCAGCCCTGAAATAGACCTGCTTTTAGGATTTGAAAACAGTGTTTTACAGTATGTACAATCCATACTTAATCCATATGTGTGTTTTATTTTTGCCCATGATGATGAGGGATGCTCCTGAGTGTACCAGTTGAGCAGCCTGGCACATTCAATCTGAACCCTGGCAGCAAGGGACAGGCTGCGTCGCAGCTGTAATAAATTACATACAAGTGCTGCAGAACAATAACAGAAAAAAGTGTGCGCCATCCATTTCAGTACCATTTACAAGAAATCAATATCAATACTTAATGCAATACTGGTGAAAAATGAGCAAAGATACAGAGAGCATAATAAAGCAGAAATGAAAGACCTTGGTGTTCCATTTTGGGAGGGGAAAAAACAGCAATACAGTGTTTTTTGCTGTTTGTTTTGTTTTTTCACGGGAATGCATTTTTTACAAGGGTCCGTGTTTAACCCTTTCTTAAAGTCTAAAGGCTGGGTGGCTAAGTAGATTGGGAATAGAATGGGAATCATTATACTACTAGATCACTGGTTACAGTCTTGAACAAGCTACCTTTTGTGTAATAAGTTTAGGTCAATTGTCATTATCATCATTATTTTCTTTGGGGGAATACTTTATTTCAATTTATGTTGTAAATGTGAAGAAACATAATGATAGTAATTAAGATTTTTAAAAAGCCTTCCATAATCCTAACATAATTCTCACTTATTCTTCACTGTGGACAAATCCATTTATCCAACCACCATGCTATACATGTATTTCCTGTGCAGAACTGTGTAGGATCCCACCTGAGCTTAACAGTGGATCAACCTGTCCCCCTGCAACACTACCCTTAGTGGATGTAAGATATACATCTGTTAGAAGTATAACATAGACGAATGCAGTAGTCTTACATCCACTGGGGCACGGTTTTGCAGGGGGCCATATTAATGGGTACACTCTGGTGTACCAGCAGTACTTGGAGGGAAGACATGATTGAAGCCACAGGGCTGCTTTAAACAAACCAGGATGAGATGATGGAAGGGGAAATGGTATACAAAGTGATTCTAAACAGTAAGAAGAACACATTCATTAAGATAACTCTGCTATTGCATACCCACACCAGGGCTGCTCTTTAATATCCACCGGATAAGAATTAGATTTATAATGTGGTGACAGCAAAAGCTGACGCAACTGATGCAAAGTGAAAAAAAAGTCAAACAGCAAAACTGTTGGAATATAAAAATAGGGATTTGTGAGAATGTTGTTATGCCAACGAGAGGTAAGGAAATGTTTTTAAAGTCTAGGTTATTACCCCTTAACCACTTCCAACTCCAGTTGTAAAAATTATTATTATTATTATTAGTTTATTTGGCAGACGCCTTTATCCAAGGCGACTTACAGAGACTAGGGTGTGTGAACTATGCATCAGCTGCAATGTCACTTACAATTACGTCTCACCCGAAAGACGGCGCACAAGCAGGTTAAGTGACTTGTTCAGGGTCACACAATGAGTCTGTGGGTGAGGAGGGATTTGAACTGGGTACCTCCTAGTTACAAGCCCTTTTCGTTGACCACTGGACCACACAGCCTCCTTTCCCAGGTACTAGATTTAGAAAATAATAATAATAATGTTTACAAACCTGTAATTGCTATAAAATGTTAACATATGATAAATAAAACACAAATAAATGACCTAAACTGTGTTTTTCATTAACCCTTTATATGCTGCTGTGTACTACATACTCATATTCAATATAGAGATAAAAACACTTTTTTTTTTTTAACAATGA
The DNA here is from genome assembly GCA_030684275.1 of Acipenser oxyrinchus oxyrinchus. Classification (NCBI taxonomy): domain Eukaryota; kingdom Metazoa; phylum Chordata; class Actinopteri; order Acipenseriformes; family Acipenseridae; genus Acipenser; species Acipenser oxyrinchus. The sequence goes on along the minus strand of CM060257.1, from coordinate 46,658,903 downwards.
AAACAAAAATGCTGCTGATAACAATAATAATCCATAAACAGTAATTATCAAATAAAAATCAAACAACATCAAAACGTGTGCCATTATCGACTTGCTCTGTGCCATTTATTGAAATGTTCAGTACAACACAACCCGGGGTTGCCTTCGCAACCGCGGCACATTTTTCTTGTGTCTCTTCTTTTGTTTTCATTTTCGTAGCAGACCCTGTACCTTTTTTATGGTCTCTGCTTCCCTTGTGTTGGAGGGATAGTCACAAATGCGTGTACACAGCTACTTTGTGCAGGCATTGTGATGGATCTGGCTGCCGAATTGCCTGTACCCAGCGCTGTGTTTTGATAGTATTTCGTCACAGCACTACCATTTCAAACCAAACAGCTTCCCGTTTGCAGCTGGCTTACCTGTAAAGTAGCTGCATTCTCTTTTGTTTGTACAGTTTGTACTGTTCTTGGCTCCACATCCTCTTCATCATCATCGCTGAGTGATAAGTCAGCATCACTGTCGCTGGTATCGAAATTCTCTGAACCAACTTCACTCCCGTTGCTCATTATAGAAAGACCACGTACGTTGTCATGTTTAGCTTTCACTAAAAACTATATAAACTACAACTAAACAAGTAAAACTAATAATAATAATTTAAAACACTATATATACACTTGTAGGTGACTGCATTCTTCAGCTGTCCACTGTTGTAAATTCCTTCTGGAAAAGTCTAGTGCCATAAGGCCAATCACTTCACAGTACTTTCTTTTGATTTACTAACCAAGCTGCCACAGCTCAAGTGGATCTTGTTACTTTTTTTTGTAGGGAACGCACATAAAAAAATATATCTCTTAAAGCAATAGTGACCCTCCCTAGTCCCGTTGTCGGTTAAAAACGAGAATATGTATTTTTTGTTTAAAAAAGCCCACTTGTTATTACTGTGTATTTGGCAACTATAGAAAGTAACGTGACCAATAATAGTATTTAGAATTTTTGTAAAATGTGTCAAAACCTCAAGTCCACTAAAAATACTCGTCGTCAGATGTCTTTCATGATCTGAATACTTATAATATTTTGAGCTGTTTCCAAATGCCATGTCACACTCGTTTTTGACACAGTTATTTTGATATATATATTTTAGCTCTGCATCCAGTATCAAAGCAAAAAAGTAACATTTTTGCAGCTTGATTAATTGCAAGGAGCTTTACAATATACACTGGTTTCAGTAACACCAGACAATTTAGGCCAGTTGATTGCAGCTATACCTTTGGAAAGAAGGTGACAGACAGCAAGGGAAGTGATTAGGTTCTAACAAGAGCACTTGGGAATACACATATTATTATTATTTATTTATTAGCAGATGCCCTTATCCAGGGCGACTTACAATTGTTACAAGATATCACATTATTTTTAGATACAATTACATTATTTTTTTACACACAATTACCCATTTATACAGTTGGGTTTTTGCTGGAGAAATCTAGGTAAAGTACCTTGCTCAAGGGTACAGCAGCAGTGTCCCCCACCTGGGATTGAACCCACGACCCTCCGGTCAAGAGTCCAGAGCCCTAACCACTACTCCACACTGCTGCCCATACATATATTAGTTTTGGCAAATCAAATATTCTATAGACATTTCTGCAAGTATGTTTTTCTGCAAGTATGGTAAAAGTGGCATTGTTAAGTAAACTACAGAGGGTGAGAATGTCTGTTCATTAATTGTTTGTTTACTACTGCATCTTACTCACCTGCTATAAGATGTCAGATTTGATTTAAAGCTTGAATTCCGTGCCAGTAGATGGCACTGTAATCAAGTTCTAAAAGCTTCTTAGCTGTAACATATACTGCAGAACATCTTGTACAGAATAGAAAAGTACATATTGGAAAAAACTGTTGGCTTTACACAATAGTCAACTGACAACTTGGGGTATCAACGAAGAGATTGTTTTTGACTTAACTTTAAAACTCCACATTGTTGAATTAATTTCTTTGTTACTTAGACTTTCAATATTTCTTGTTAACAACAACTTTTACTTTTAAGGGATCCCCGGAAGTGTTTAGAAAGATGCATTGTGCCCTCAAATATAAAAGTAAATAAATACTGGAGTTAATTAAGTTCTTTGTGAATACTGTGCTTTACTCCTTGAAGTAAGATATTAAGAGTGTGAATCATATTTGGAATAACAGTAAAAAAAAAAAATAAATAAAAAATAAAAAAACACATTTCTAATAGAAATGGATTCTCTCACTTAGTTGCACATATATTTTGATATGATCTGTAGCAATCGCAATGGTGGCATTTTGGCAGCCTTTCATATGTCTATCTTTAAATTTAGTGCCCCAGTTTTATTATATTTTACACCAGGGTACAGTGACTAGAGCACCAATATTACCAACACAATGACGTTGACTTCAGCTGTATCATGTGTCATGTGGACCAGTGTAAGAACTGTTATGTGGGGCAGACAATTGATAACAAGGCTGGATAACATTGAGGGATGTGATCAGATTTACCTTTAAAGTCTGAATGTTGCAAATCACTTAATACAGATGCCCTTTAAACATGTGTTTGTCTATATCCGGTACTCGTACTGTGACTACAAAAGTGATTAGATTGTTCTGTGCTTTCCATGCATTGGGTGTTCGACTGTATCCCTTTGATCTTGAGAAAATAAATCTGTCTCAGCCTAAATTAATTTGTGACTCCCTGCAGATTGTACCCGTTTCTTCTTGTGTGTCTCATCTGTGTGTGTATCAGCAGCTAAACAGTATTGTTTCAAATAGGTTTAATACATAGCACTAAATATTTTTGACAAAGAAGAAATAAAGGGCTGATTATTGTAGTATTCATAAGGTGCGGTGGAGTGTATTCCAGTTGCTATAGTAACCAGAAAATGGTAAAAGATCCTGTATAAAAGAAAATGTAAATGTGTATATTTGTGTCTTGGAGCTTAATATAACTGCCTGCATGAAACCTTTACAAATTAAAGCTTACATACAGTTGTATTAGCCTGTTGAACCACAGTGAACATTTCACTTTTAGATATATTGACAATATTTAAATGCCGACCAATAATCACTCAGCCTTTTAATGCAGCTGCATAAAATAATATGAAACGATCGCAAGATTTAAAGGAAAGCAGGTATTTTGAGCTTAAAACAAACCAAACAAATACAAAATTGTAAGGGATGTGTATTGATCCACGCAAGGCATTTAATGTATTCTGTCATCATAGATTAAACATACTTTATCTAAAAAAAAAAGCTGTTCTTGAGCAAAAATACATGATCAATTATTTTATGAAGGTCCCAAATACAGCACAGTAGTAGAAGTTTTGGAACTTCATTTTAAGTGGATTTGTAGATTTTGTAGTGCAGCTGCATACGGTATGTTGTCCTTTTCTTCAATTACAGCTGTGATTCAGGAATATGTTACTTGAACATTGCTTCCTCGATCCTATCTAAATCCCTTCCTGGTTCCAATGTGTGATCTTAAATGAGAGGACTGTTCTGTTTTACAATGTATCTGCACAACATTTAAGTAAGTGTTACTAGTACCAAGTATGAATTTAAAAGTGAAAAAACGACCCTGTTTTTAGTAATCCTTAAACACTTCTAATAAGGGTGCCTAGGCTACAGCAGGTACGGTACTTTGTGGAAAATACCCACATCTATTTAAATATAGAGTCTGCTTGCTCCTAGGCCCCATTTCTGACCACTATCTCCTATCAATGATAATAGAAAGCTTTCATTTATTATCCCTTGTTCAAGCTCTTATTCCTGCATTGAAAGTCATGAGAGTGGAGTAAGGACTGTTTAACCTAGAAATTCAACAAATTAAACATTGATGGCATTTTATTATTTTATTCCACTCACATGATTTGGCTGCAGTATTTTGCAACATTAAACTCTCCTCCTCTCTCTCTCTCTCTCTCTCTCTCTCCTCCCTTGTGATTATTTTAGATCACTGCCATTAACGTTGGTATGTTGAGCGATAATTAGTCACTCAGTGTTCTGTGTGACTGAGCATTCATTTAGGTAGGCAATGCTAGCTGTTTGCGGGACGCTTGTTAACTGAATGCAGTTAATTACATAAGAAGTTAATTACATGTAAATGTTGCATCTAAAAGCAGCTACCCAGCCCGCTCACTGCTTTAATAGGCACATTTCTGTTTTGTTTATTTTAGAGTGAGGCAATTAATTGATTTAGCTGATGAAGTGAATACGCCATATAATCTTTCCAGGCAATATGGCAGCAGCCCAAATGAGTTACTGTTAATATATATGCTGCAGCCATGTTTATTCTTATGTATTTGACTCATCACCTCGACTGCCAGTTATATTATTGTTTAAATTGATTGCAACACATGATAAGTGACTGTTTTTTAAACAAATTACACATATATATATATATTTTTTTATTATTATTATTTCAATCACTGTGTCCAAAACCAGATGTTCATAGGCTTTCTCACTTCCTTGGTGCCTTTTGAAACTAAGAACATAAGAAAATAGCTAAATGTTACAGTTTGGAGCGGAGTGAAAAATAGCTCCCATTCTAGTGGTTAACCAAGTGGTTTTCCACAGGGACAGTAACTTAACTACAGTCCACTTGCTGTTCTGCAAGCCAAAATGAATATACGGTCGGTGCAGCTTTATCGGAACACCTCAGGAGAAGAAAACATAGCCCAAAAAAGCTGCTGTCCCAATTAAACGAGAGGCAGTTCAGATGACCATAGTCACACTTTTTTGTTTCTTAATGAAAAGAAAAAGAATGAAATCACATCACATTATGATTCAGTATTAAATACATTATTTAAAATATGAGGAGTCAATGTTTTTTTTTATTCCTAAACAAAATGAATTGCTGTTTTTTATTTCAACATGAAATGAAGTCACATCTTATTACGAGGCGAGGCACCTGCGATGTTGACACGCCAACTTTCTTTGTAACAGCAGCCTGAGAAACCACAGGAGTTCTTCAAGAGTTCAACGTGGTTTACGCAATTTACGCAAGTCACAGCGTAATCACGTACTCCCTGCACTGACTGCACTTTGCTCTTGCTCTGAAAAGCAATCTCCATTCATCATTTGAAAATACTGTATCCCAATTAAACAAAGTGATGTCCCAATTAAATGAGATAAATAGCATGGGAAGAACCGTCTCCCAGATAATATCCCATTTAAACAGAAATCCTGATTATCAGTATCCTGATTAGGCGTCACCAACTGTATTAGAAAAATGTTCTTTTTTTATGGATATCAGTGACAGAATGTGTTCTTTTATTAGTGCTACAAGTACAACGACAACTATGTAGGAAGAAGAAAGACCTGTGCAAGGCATGATGGCTCACTAGGGTGCTTCCAAAGTAGGAGAGCCGTAGTGCCACATGATCTTTAGTCTGAGTGCCACCGTGTCCTTGTACTGCAGCAGTCTTCCAGGACATCCATAGAAATCAGGTGTAAATGGCAATGGGTTCTGGTTCAATAGTACATAATTTAACTGAATCTTTAGTGCCTTCAGAGTAGAAAGGAAATATCTTAAGCACGTATGTTTCAGCAGTGACACCATGCTGGGGCATTGGGCCAATTAATAGTCTAAATACCATTTCCACAGTGGCCTAGCTTACCAGATATCCTCAGAGTGACTAAAAGTCCCCACACACAACAATCACAAATCTATGTGTTTGTTATTCAGTGCTCCCTCGTTATAAGGCGGCCCTTTATACCACAGAACAGGTTATACGGCGTTGTGGCAATGGCTTCTGTTTGCTCCATAATGCCATTATAGTAGTACTTGTGCTCTCGTTATAAGGCAGAGCACAAATTGCATGGTCTCATACCTATGGCTGCTGACTACAGCATTATAAAGGGACTGTACCATAAAATTAGCATGAAAAGTAACAATAGATCTACATTATACATCTTTTCTTTATCACTAATGCTATGTGAATTGCTACATATATAGTAATAAACAATAGCCCATACTCCCTAAGCTTTATCAAGGCAGAAAAATATATTCTGTTTAATGTACGATAAATTACAAATTATTTTTTATAAAAATAAAAATAAACCTTGGCTATGTACTGTGTACCACCTTATATAAAGTGAACTAAATGTAGCAGCACATTTACCCATTTATCAATATTTTATCATCTGTTTCAAATTATGCTGTTTTAAGTCCATTTTAATTCAACTGCTGTCAAATTAAGAATATTTAGTGCATTCTAAGAGAGTGAAGTCAAGGGTAAAGGCAAGCAGAGGTCTTCGTATTCGCAGTCCTGTGGGAGGACCAGTAGGCTATAAAGGGACACAAGATCCATTACGTGTTGTAATGGAGGGAGTCCTTTGGGTAACATAAGGCTAGTTCTCTGGGGGAGGCTAGACTGCTGAACCTTAGGCTTGCAACACTCCAGTGGAATCCCCTCAGATCCCAGGCGAAGGGGCACAGCACCAGCTGAGCCAGATGCTTTACATTTGATACCAATCAAACATGAAATCTTGAATCTCCGGTGGATATAGGAACCCCTTTCGGGACATGCTTTGTTAAAACCTGATATGTTATTTACAAAAAATATTTGTAAATGGAAGCACTCTGGTCCACCATTATGTGGTCCCTACAACATCTTTCACAGGGAAACATGAGGCTTGTATAGATGTCACAAAATCTATGCTTTTCCTTTATTTGGGGGGGAGGGGGGGATTCTAAAACATGTCAAAATTTTGGATACGCCCCATGGGAGTTATTTTACATGTTTGGTAACATATGTCGAGTAAGCATATGGAACTAAAAAATATAGTCACAATTTGAGCATATTTACTGAAAGAACAAGTTAACCGAGGAAAACCGAGTATTACTAAGCTGAAATACAGAAGCAAAGCAGAATCTATACTGAAAACGATGAAATTGAGTGAAGATGAAAAAACCTGGTGTGTGCAACCAGAGTGCGCACATCTATAACAGTCAAACTGAAGACGGCATATTGCTAAGAATGTAGATAGATACAGTATATGGGATGTTAATTCAGAAACTGTAATTAAACAGAATCTTCACCCTTACTGCACCTTTCATGCTGGACCAGATGGAATTCACAGAGTGTAGGTGACTTGTATGCAGTGTTACATTCATAAGGTACCGTATGTTCAGCTGTAAATAAAGAATTATATGTTGATAACAAAGTGGAGTTCACTGTTTATTCCCTTTCTTGTGTACCCAGGGTAGTGCTTTATACTTTTTTTTACAGTTATGTTTTCTGTTGTTAGCAAGTTCTTTGATGTGTTACAGAGCCCCCCAATACACAATCTCACCAGACTTATAGATGTTATCATGCTAAAAATTACTGAAAGAGTTTGTGGTCATATTGGCTCAGTTTAAGTGTATTAAAAACAGGGAAGGTTCATATTTAATCTTTGACAATCAACATTAATGAACAATTCCACGATACACAGGGAAAGCCACAGCAGCGATGCAAACTTAAAGCTAGTGAATAAATGTGTTTCAGAAAAGATTTTATTTTATGCACTAGGACACTTAATTATGCAGCATGTTTACCATGTTCATTTTGCAAATACATGAGTATTAGGCTGTAAGCAGCAGCTGCTCTGGGAGGCTTGGATGTACCAGAGTCACCCGATAGCTCCCCAGACTCGCTTTTCAGCCCCAGAAATAAGATGCATCTTTGATTTGCTACTTGTAAACAGACAGAGACAAGAGGAGCCCTGATCAGCTGCACTGACCTGCCACTCGTGGCAGCTGTTTAAAGTGGAGTAAAATCATTGCATGCTGCAATTACCAGCTGTAAAGGGTTTCCACTAGGAAACAGCATTGGACAGGGTGAAGTCCACTGTTATAGAACTGGACTGCCCTCATCAGGTTTGTCTGGGACAGATGGGTAAATGATGCTGCTTGACTGTTGTTGGTTTCTTTAACAGTCTAGATATGTCATGAGTTTAAGCTTTCTAAACAGGGACCATACAAACAAGCACTGGTACCTCTTTTTTTAAGATTGGTTATGTATGCTGTTGTGGACCCATTGACCATTCATGACATGGTTGTAGATGTCAAGGAACACAGTTTTGGAGATTGTAATTTTAATACAATTGAAACCAAGTATTATGTACTGAAAATGTATTGAGATTTTGGGTATGTAGTTATCTTTCAGTATAACCTAGAAGCAGAAAAGAAAATGATTGTAGAAGTTACCCTTTCATGATACCCCTATAAGTATATATTCATCAACACATCTAACCCCAGCCCTGGAGCAAAAGGGGATCAGTCGCTGCATTGAATGACATAAGAGAGTCACTCCAGAAGGTACATCTTTTGTTATTTTGCCATACTGGAATGGCATGGAGGACAAGTGTTAAGCTATAGGGTATTTTTAATCTTAAGAGCCTGTAAGAAAAACACAATGTAACATATGTTTGTAAGCCAAAGTCTTAATTCTAAAGAAAAATACTCAAAGTTAGTAAAAAAAAAAAAAAATAATCATACAGTAATAATTACAATGGGTTTTCCAGGAAATTGAGTGGAGTACAGCGAATCAAAAAGAGCTTTACAATAGAGCACCACTGATGTGGATATTAAAGGAAGCGATCCACTAACTTAAACTGCCTGATAATTTGGCTCCTTGTCACTTCAGACTGATATAAATTGTGGTGATACACAGCATATGACAGCAGATGTCCAACATTACTGGAATGAAAACCTAATTGGTGCATGTTGTCCTTTAAACAAGCAGCTAGAAGATGGATTTGGAGTGCCCAAACCGTTCTTACATAAAACAGATGTCACCATAAAAAAGGGACATTCTTAATCAGCTTCTAAAGCCATCAATAGCTAGGATTATATATAATACTTAAATGGATCAGTGGATTAGCAAACGTTTATACCAAACACTGAGTATTTCATACAGATTGCAAATCAACAATTAAACCTTAATATATGCTGTTCTGAGATTCCATGGCCATTTAAGCAAGGCAGTGTTTATAATATATATGGCATTATATTTTTTGGACTTCTGTGTACATTCTATATAAAATAAATGTTTTAACTTCTTTGTAATATCGTAATGTTGTGTTTTTTAAGACTAATACTCTACTGTAATAGAAGTTGTTTGTCACTTCCTAGGGTGTATGTGATTAATTTTTGCATATATTTTTTACTTTGGTTTTATTGCTCCTAATTTTGATTGTCATTGTCTTAATTGTTTGTAGTATCACAATGGCCCTTGGTCTGTGTGTCACCTGCGTGGCAGTCCTTGTTTAGTACGGGTCTGTACAGATTCAATTATAAATGGAAACAAGGCGAGACTATAAATTGACCATTGGGACCCACCTTAAGTGTATCAAGGTTCTCTGAAACACAGGCAAGGATTGAACCTATGACCTCTTAGTCCAAAAGCACCACATTTAATTGTAGGCCAGCAGTAAAACATATCTCACCTCTGCTACAACACAGTGCACTGTGGCATTCAGTTAGTGTTGACAGCATACCCAAAAGTACATATACAAGGGACTCCTAATAGCCTCATCAAAGCAGCAGTCTACACCTGTGTTCACCACATCTGGGAGCAGTTTCCTGCCTCACAGCTGTAGGCAGCTTCCTGAGATTCCTGTCACAGAAAGGGCAGCCCTGGCTTAAACAGCCATAAGTGAGTGGAATAAGATTGACAGATCCAATCTTATGCTTTTTCACTCAGGAGGTCTGTTTCTGATTTACCCATAATAAAAAATAGCTGTAGAACATGTTAGGGGTTAATCAGCTGCATTATCCAGTTAGTGTAGCTGCACTGATTTGGTATGTGGTCAGATGAATCACGCTGTAATTGGCTGTAATGAATTCAATTATTTGTGATTATCTACTCTTGGTGGTAAAAAAAAAAAAGTCAGTTTAGATAAATGTGGTACTTTTTTTTTTTGTTGCTTGGGTTAAGCAAATCATCTACATTTATTAAAAAGTGGACTGCAAAAAGAAATGAGAAGCCTATTTCTATCTTATTTTTTCTTGTTCAATTTTTGTTGATTTGACCTTTTATTTGTCTTTCATTGAGGAAAGCAAGGACACTGATGAGTCAGGGCTGTTTAGGGAGAAGCAGTAGCTGTTAATGCAGGCAGTGGTGGTAGACTGTCTGCCTCCAGTCTGAATTTGAATCGGTGCGGTGAACTAATGTGCCAAGATAGTGAGCTTTGCTGGGAGCTGCAGCGGAGGTAAGATGTCATGTCCATCTGTTGGATAACAATTAAATGTGGCACCTCAAGCAGATCAATTTAATTTCAGCCGAGATTTTTTTTTTTTTATAAAGTGCTATGCTGCTCTTTGCTCTCCTCGCTAATGTGGGGGCCCTGGAGTGACTTTCGGATGACCTGCGCCTATTATCCATCCCCATCCTTTCCAACCTAAAGCAGTCACCGAAGATGCTCCAAAGAAATGAAACACGATAATAAAACAGTGCTTGAAATATCAACATCCCGGCCTAATTAGAATCAGGCTAATGGTCTCTAATTGCATATCTGAAATGCACCAGTTGAGTTCTTTCTAGTGTAACTTGACTACATGTCTCTTTGTACTGATTAATGGAGACAGAGCTGCAAACTAAAATGCAGTTAATTTATTGTAAGATCTATTAGGCATATAAAAAAGGGGAGAGCACGAATTATTAGCCTCTCGTTGCTGGAGATACATTTCATCTATGACTCAGAGCTGATTCTGCACAGATTAAACTTGTTCATTTTATTTACTGCTGACGTTTTTCTCTGCATTGCTAAAGCCAAGCCACACGAAATGGGTGGGGGATGAAAGAAAAACATGGTACTGTGCAATATATATATATATATATATTCTTTTTATTCAGTTGCTTTTATTCAGGAAAGAAATATTAGAGCCATTTTCAGCAGCTAGTAAGATGTAACATTTTCAATAAGGACACAGTGTGCTTGTTTAAATTGCTTTTTCCTCCATGCAGGAAACCAAGAGGGTGGCATTTCACACAAAAGTGTTCTTATTTAATTTGTTTACTGGTTTACCCTTAATAAAAGCTTCCGTCATTATTTAATCCATTGTTTGGTGATATTCGTTTTGGTCTGATTTAGTTTTTTATATTTGAAGGTGTTGGATGCCCCTGAATCTTGAGTAATGGTTTTGCATGTTGCTGTAATTTACATTTAACTGGTTTAGCTGGGAAGTGCATTCGCAAATGTGTTTTTAATCTAGTCCTTGTAAAACTGGCAGTTAAAAAAGTAAACGCATCACCCTGTTTGTGGTTTTATGCTCAATACACTGTAGCATATCTGTTCCAAAAGCGATTTACAAAGAACAGTTAAAAGCAAATTGTCTGTATATATTTTTTTGCATAAATACCCTTACAACAGTACCCTTTTTATTTCAGAATTTCAGATGGTTTTTATTTTAATGTAGAATCTGGTGCTTTACAAAATAGGAAATGTAACTGATGAAACGTTTGCTCTTTCAAGTGCTTTTACTCTGTTTTAAAGTGAAGCATGGTGTTTGAGAATTAGTTGCCAAATGCCTGGGGTCCGCTGTTTAACAGAACCATTAAAAGCCTGTTGTAATCATTAGACATCACATCAGTCTACAGCAATGGAAAATCCCAGGGGATGTGAGGATGTGGTTTCATTAGGCATAGTTGTGCCTTCTCTTAGTAAAACTATTCAATGGCACAGACTAAAATATTTCTTTAGTTTTATTCTGATTTTATGGATGAATAATCATTCAGTATACAATATTAAAATCTTAGGAAGCTGGTTTTGACCTGGAGGGTTTTTTTTTAGTTCCCTTGTTGCTATTAGCTTCCCCTCCATACGTTTGGATTGTACATTTTATGAAAGTATCGGTTCTGTTTCAGAAACCATGAAACACTTCAAATTGTGTGTTTGTTTAATTTTGTGCATCTCCTGAATGGAAAGGCAAATCATTGCAAGCTTGATGCAGTAACAAGATACTGCAATTCCCCAAGGACAAAAATATTTGTGGGACAAATGCTGTTTTAAAGGAAACAGATTTATTGTGGATATGCTTACATGTGTTATGACCACATAACTACTTCAATGTACAAGACTGCGTGTTTTAGGTATGGTTTCAAAGGCAAATAAAAGCAGCTAATAAACTTTGTGCTGAACATCGTTTAAAAATACTTCGAGTCACAGTACACACAAAAAAGCAGACTTGAACAGTTTTGAAAGAAATTATTCTTTATAATAATGTCATTTTTCAAAATATTAAAAAATGTTTTTTCTGCTTGTAAAATTAACCTAAATTACTAAAATTTTCAGATATCTGTAAGTTACAGTTGGTTCTTACTTCAAAAAAGTAATTGATTTAAAGTAATTGGTTGCTAAGTATGTTTGGGAAGCCACTGAGAAAGTTTGGGGCCAAAAGTGACAGTGAAGTGCTGATATATATATATATATATATATATATATATATATATATATATATATATATATATATATATATACAGTACCGGTGTTGTTAGGAAAGATTATTTATTTATGAAACAAATGCTGAATAAGATGTCTGTGTTATAAAGTGCCAGCACAGCTTTTCTTCAGTTCAGATACTGTATCAAAAAGGAGAGACAGAAACAGAAGTTAGACTGAGAAGTTGTTTACAGTTTGAACAACATCGGTACTGTATTTACTGTAGAAATATTGCATATTACTAGTATAGGGAATTGGGGGACCTGCTGTAGGAGCATTGTATCTGAGGCGCGCTCTAACCGAGAGCCTTATAGTGAGGGAGCACTATATATATATATATATATATATATATATATATATATATATATATATATATATATATATATATATATATATATATATATATATATATATATATATATATATATATATATATATATGTACTGGTTGCATAAGTATTCAGCCCCTTAATTCAGTACTTGGTAGAAGTCTTTTTGGATAGGTCTCTACTAGCTTTGCACAGTAGGATGGCGAAATTTCTGCCCATTCTTCACGGGAAAATTGCTCCAGTTCTGATAAGTTTGTTGGGGATCATTGATGGACTGCAATCTTCAAGTCTCGCCATAAATTTTCGATTGGATTCAAGTCAGGACTTTGACTGGGCCACTCAAGAACATTAATTCTCTTCTTGTTCAACCACTCCAGTGTGGCTTTGGCTTTGTGCTTCAGGTCATTGTCCTGTTGAAATGTGAATTTCCTCCCCAGTTTCAGACACTCAAACAGGTTTTCCTCAAGGATTCGCCTGCACTCTGTACTTTGCATCCATTCTCCCCTCTATCCTGACAAGCTTCCCAGTCCCTGCTGAAGAGAAGCATCCCCATAACATGATGCTGCCACCTCCATGCTTGACAGTTGGTATGGTGTTTGGAATTTAGACCAAAAAGTTCAATTTTTGTCTCAGCTGACCACAAAACCTTTTTCCACACGTCTGCAGTATCATCTTCATGCTTTTTCGCAAACTCCATACATGCTTTAAGATGAGGCTTTTTGAGTAATGGCTTCTTTCTTGCCACCCATCCATACAGGCTAGCTTTGTGTAGGGACCGGCTTATTGTTGATGTGTGAACACTGACTCCCATCTCAGACACAGAACTTTGCAGATCTCTCAATGTCATTGTTGGCTTTAGAGTGACATCCTGAACCAGTCTGCTGCTTGCCCGGCTGCTCAGTTTGGGAGGACGACCTGATCTGAATGATGGACTTCACTGTGCTGAGAGGGATAATCAGCGCCTTTGAAATTTTCTTGTCTCCTTCTCCTGCTCTGTGCCTCTCTACCACTTTATCCCTGACTTGTTTCGAAAGCTCCTTGGTCTTCATGGTTGCTTTGTTGGATCACTGTGTGAGTTGCAGTTTGAAAGTCTTTATATACCTGAGGGAAATTATCTACAAGTAAAACCACTTTGAGTACACACAGGCTGAAACCATTTCACTAATTTTGTGACCTTTCAGATAAATCATTTGCACCTGAGCTGATTTAGGGCTGCATTAGCAAAGGGGTTGAATACTTATGCAACTGAGATGAATGTGTTTTTCTCTGTAAATTGTACTTATTCATATTCTATATGCATTTTTAACTTTATCAATGTGGAGTAGTTTGTGTAGATTCTACAAGTTTTCTATATCCATTGGTCCTCGCTTTTATTTTACATTTGTAATGCCTCACCTCCATCTCTTTTGTTCTTTTCTTTCATTTTAAAAGACTATCGCAGAAATTGTTGCAGAGAACAAATGTTATACAGAGATGCTATCAATTAAACATGTTAGTATGAAATTAATGAACGCAGATACGAAAGTCTAGTTTCAATGCCTGAAACACAAGAATACAGTATATAATTTTCTCATCTCCCTGATCTGCTGATATGAGTATCTCCAAACCACCCCACGGCCCCACACCATTCATTCTATGCTCTATTGGGAGGTAAACAATATCAGGTTACACAGATTATAATTTGGATTTGGTTTTACAGTTGTCATTTTTTCCCCCCTGGCTGTATGTAACACGTTTCAGCTTTGGGTGAAGGGACGTTCTGATGAAAGCTGACTTGCATTTATTTGTTCAACACACCTGTTTTAAACACAATTTAAAGGGGTACCCGAGTGGCTTACCTGGTAAAAGCACATCCACGTGGTGTACAGGTGTAGTCATACAGTCAGGGGAGCGCAGGTTCATGTCCTGCCTGTGCAGAGTCGACAGTCTGTGCTGGAGATTCCGGACGGAGCGTCGCATTGGAGGCAAAACGGGAAAGGACTTTCTCATCGCACTACAGCGGACCCTACTGGCCAGGCACCTAATGAGCTTGGGTGGACACGTGCTGGCCTTTGTCCTCCAGCAGCCGGTAGCTCACTGACATCCGCTCTTGAGTTCCTGGGTGTAGAAGAGGAAGCTGATTTGGTCGTGGAATCAGAGGAAGCCCACTGAACCTTCAGTTCTCCTGAGCTGCGTGCGGAATTGTTGTGGTGGGGTAAAAAAAATTGGACATTCTAAATTGGGGAGAAAAATCAGGGGTATAATAATAGGGCACTCTAAATTTATTTAAAAAAATTGCTTTAAAAAAGTAAACACTAGTTGTGACTAAACAGCTTGCTGCTTCTCTTTGTTTTAATTAGTCTCTCTGCACAATGCAAACTGTGTTCAGTAGCTGCACTCTTTATTTCCATTTGTTTCGGCCACAGAGTGTTACAGGCGACCAATAGAAATAAAAGAAAAATCAATAGGGCTTCATTAAAACAGCAGGCAATCATGGCTTCGGCACAGCTTAATTACAGTTTCAGTAGCATTTGCTTTAATTGGAAAGAATAAAGAGAGTGAAGTGGAGTGAATGAAGAAATTAGCATATCTATCACAGTGTCACATCGCACTGTGCCCTCACAGCACTTTGTTCGCACTGAGAAGCACTGAGTGCTTTGGGGGTCTCTGAAAAGGACTGTAAAAAAAATGTGGAGGCAATTTGCAAATAATCAGATAGCAGCTTTGTATAACACGAATAAAAGGTCTTTGTCGTGCTTAGTTTCTTTTAGTTTTTTTTTTTTTTTTTGATGGGATGAGTTTAATAGTTTAAAAATAGTTACATCACTGTGCTGTACAATGTCAGATTAAATGTATACATAAAGTTACAGTTATCATCAAAAACTAGGAGCCGGATAAAAAGTATTGTGTTAGGGATACATTTAGATCATAATAACTATATTACATCTATGAGATTTAAAAGTATTCTACCTATCTGCAACCATTGCACCTGTTAATGAATATTCACCAGAAAACAACCTTTAATTACTTGTAATAATAATAATAATAATAATAATAATAATAATAATAATAATAATAATAATAATAATCTTTATTTTTATATAGTGGACCACCATCACAAAGCACTTTACAAGATAAGAGACTAGGGTGTGTGACCTATGCATCAGCTGCAGTCACTTACAACAACGTCTCACCCGAAAGACGGGGCACAAGGAGGTTAAGTGACTTGCTCAGGGTCACACAATGAGTCAGTGGCTGAGCTCGGATTTGAACCGCATACCTCCTGGTTACAAGCCTGTTTCTTTAACCACCAATGGCATTGTGAGTTTAGTTACGAAAACACCACACCTGAGTCTTAACTGTAGATTGTGGTGAGTTGTGAGGGATGTGATGTGAGCTGCCAAGACCACAAAACTCATTCCAGTTTTGACCTGAACGCGATTAGAACACAGGCCTCCACAGGTGAAAGGCTTGTGTATTATCGCACTGCGCCAAGTAGACTCAACGTTTACAGTAGTAATTGCTTCTTCTACTGACCTCACAGTTATAATCTCTTATAACTCCAAACAACAACCAGCCATGGCTGCATCTGACAGCTCTTTTTGCTGTGTATTTACCCTGCTGTAAATAGCTGTTGCAAAGGGTTTCAGGGTTAATAACACAATCGTATTAATGAAGTCAGTCTATAAAGCTGCATAAATACATGCAGATACAGAGCAATGTTTTATCTATGTGTTGTTCAAGCTGTGAAATAGCAGAGGATATTAAAATGGGAATACAAGCCTTTAGCTGCATGGCACTGTACTATAGCACGACAAATTGCATACAACACAAATATTATGGTAAGAAAATGCTCTAAGTGGGAAGTGCAGCAAAATGTAGCATTAAAGGGTTTCCAAAAGTAAATTTGAATTTCATGTTTGGCTATTTTTTTTTTTAGCAGTGCACTAATTCCCACAAAGGAGATAAATACCGTAATCAATGAGGTTTTGTAAATGTATGTGTTTATAGACGCTGCATTTCTGCAGAGCAGAAAGCCAGTGTAATTCAGCAGTAAAAAGGTTGATTTATAATTTGTAGCATTACCATCTGTTGTAGTTACGTGAAATTACAGATAAACCAGTTAGTAAACACTTTGCCCCATTGTCTGTTGTTTTGATAATCACCCATAATAACATCCAGCATCAATATGGTCTTTAAACCCGATTTGGGAGTTAATGGAATAAGAGGAGGCAGTCAGTGTATGCACCAGGGTAATGTCATTAGGAATGTTTGTGAAGAACAAATTAAATCAGTCGTAAATTGTGCTCTCAAGTCAGCCAGAAAAGCAGCCTCATTCAGGAGAAGGGGATTCATATTTTAACCTCTCGCAGAAAATGCACTTAAACAGATTAAAATAAAATAGGGACTATGTGGATGGATGTAAATGGTAATTGCTGGAGCTCTAATGGCTTCCTGTTAGCTATGTCAGGCTGTAGGCAGAGCTATTTTAAAGTTAACCAGTGATTGAGGTCATAGCTTTGGCAATCTGGTGATTAAACTGAACCGTGCATGTCACCAAATAGCAGATTATCCACCTAATGGGGTTGATCAAAACAGACACTTTTTTTTTTGGAATGTTTGGATGGCCCTTTTCTTTTTTATTCTCTTGTGTTTCACACGCACACTGTCTGAATATATCAATAAAAAAAACATTTCCAAATTGCTGTACAGTACATGTGATCGAGTCGTTCCAGTCCTGCTTTAACCCTATTGTTTTCCAGGGCTGGCAGTGTGTTTTTGTTTCCTACCTTCTTTTCTCCTGCAGCAGATAGTTGCTTTGTTTCACAGCATTCGCCTCAAGCAGTGGCATCTATAGCTCCAGGCTCCCCCACAGCCTATACTGTACCTAGCAGCCAACTACCCACCCTCCTAACTTTCAATCATTTTTTTTTTTTTTTGGTCTTACAGCCCACTGATCACAACATCTATTAAGGGTTTAACCCTAGGGTGACTTCGCTTGGATGGAAACCCCAGGCTCTTAGCAGCTAGGACATGGCTGGGCTGAGTGAAGAGGGCTTGCTTGTTTCTTGGAATGATGGGCAGCTAGTGTTGGAAGGGTCTGATCAGTTGGCTCCAGTTTATAGTAGTTTATGTGCATGGATGTTGACAAAGCAGCCTTGAGCTGATGACTGTAAACAAAAGGGTTGGCTGATCATACAGTTGCCCTACTGGAATCAATTGTTCAGTAGGTTTTTAGTGTCCCGGTGGCTGGGTATAGAGCATTAATGTTTAGACTTTGAGTCATTTTAATAGTACTTAAACAGAACTTTTGTATTTCGTCAGTGATTTATGGTGGAAGAGGCCTTGCGAATATGGAAGATGACCACTGTGTTACCAAAGAAACAATGAAATTGTTAAACAATTTGATACAATGTTGCTTCATAACATTGACAGCTTTTGATTTGAGTATATACAACATTAAATATCCATATAGGTGAATGTCTAGGTCAGAGTTCAAAACTGCAGCGTACTGTATGCGGGCAAATCCAGAACATTTGTTTATGTGTGCAAGAAGCCTTTTCCAAATGCCTTAATATATTCAGAATTGCAAACATATGTATTATCGTTCATATTTTTTTGCTGGCAATGTGGCTTTGATGGAAGGCAGTTTGATAAGGTCTCGCATACTAATCTGACATATTGTAAGTTTTATCCACCACATACTTCACAGGAGTATTTTTCTATGGAGGGCAAGACTGGTGTTTGCACCCCTCAACCCCTGGTTTTTGCACCCCTCAACCCCTGGTGTTTGCACCCATCAACCCCTGGTGTTAGCTGGCTTGCATATGGAACCTGTTTAAGTAAAACCACAGAAAATGAAATGTAATTAAATGGAAAACAATAGTATGTGAAGTCTTCTTTATGGTTTGGGATGTCTTTTAGGTTAATTTGTGAATGACAGTTTTTGTGATTTTTTTGTAAACATTTTTAACACTATTAGTTTGGGTGTTCACAGAATAAAGTAAAAACAAAATGTGTTTTTATTTTTTTTATTTTGTTTGTTCTTTGTACAAAGCTAGAATCCAAATATAGGAGTGGCAGGCAGTTTGTTTCATCTGGTACTGCCAGACCTGGTTTGTTTAAAGAAGGGGTGTTTCCCTTCTAACATAATATATAAGTGAATCTTTGTTGAGAAAAATCAGTTTTAGTAACATCATGTAATGATCAATATAGCTGTACCTGTTGTACATGCAACAAGAATTTCTTGGTGCATGTTAAATGCATGATAGCTAGCTACAAATGTGCACATTCCATAAAAATGACATCACTGAATTGACTTTGTATATCTGGCCACTATAGAGTTACCAAGATGTCCTCCCAAGAAGTTGCACACTGAAAAAACGTGAAGCGCCAAACCCTTTCACCTGGTTGCATTGTTATTTCTTATGTCTAATGACAGATATATTAGCAATGTAGCTGTCATTATTACCCTGGTATGGGTTTACGCTAAATTCAGGCTCAGTTGAAACCTGGCACCTGTTGCTTCAGGTAAAACTCCTTTGCAGTAATATTCATGCATTGTGTAAATTAACAAGGTAAAACCTGTGTATATTGTATAGCGAACATGCAGGTGATGACATGACTTCCCAGATACAAAGTACGTGTCATTACTCACAGGACAACGGTTGTCAGTTCAAGCCCATATCGAACATAAATTTACTGTTTTGGCATATTCCGGAAAATAAAGACCGGAATGCTTTGTTTTTTGGCAGCCATATATCCTTTTACATTAAAGCTTTTACCAAGATCATCTTACAATATGAGGATGGTTGCCGTTTACGTATTAAAATTAATGAGTTGGACGTCAAAATCTTTTATTACAGTATTTCAGGAAAAATAAGATCCAATGCTTACCTCATCTCCAGGACGAAGAGGTTTGCTTGGTGACTAAATCTCCACTTGGGTTTCCATTTTCTGATAAAATCTCCTGCCATTTTATGAGCTCACAATAAAAGAAGAGATGTTAAAAAAAGTCATATTTTGTTTTGTGTGTGTTACATTGAGAAACATCAGGTTTCTATGGTATTAAACCGAAGACCATGCCATAGATACTTCCATCAACTGAGAAGAAATCCATTACCTAAACAGTAAAAAACATTTTGCAAGAGATTCTTTTGAGAATGCTCTAGGACTTAAGAGATGCTTCCAGATAGTGTTATCTATCAATCTCTATTGTTGTTTAGATATTTTCCCAAACTTACTAAGTAAATTATTTTTATCCTCGCTTCTGAAAAGCTGCATTCCTGAAATTAGGTGTTCAATTGTATTTTTGAAAAAAAATGACCACCAAGGGGTATGCACCTGTAATTTCTGCCCCAGCTGCAACTGTATCAAATATAAGGTTAGTAAAAGGAAAATCTCTATACAAAAATAACACAGGGGACAGAAATGTAGAGTTAGCAACGGTTGTAGCTCGGCTAATGAGATGCTGCTCTACCAAGCATTGTCTGATGTTCAATTTTAAACACCATGGCTATTTGAAGCGTTGGAAAGGGTAAGAGAGACGAGGCGTTATGGCATTGCTGCCACACAGGTATGCTTGAAACTCCCCTCTACTCCCACTGCCCATTCCTGTCAACAAAGACTGTTGTCTGGGCTACTAGTCTGGACTCAATAGATTCTGTGTAGGAGCATGGATAATCCATACCGGCCAGCACAAATCTGTACGCAAAATACCAAAGAACCGGAATGACCAGTTTTTGTTACAGCCACCTGTAAATTTGATAAGCTGCCAGCAAGGTCTCACAGGCGATTATTGCCACAACATGGGTCTTATTTTTAGCTCAAAGAAAACTTTCATGAAGGAATACAGTGTTCTTAGTAATTAAAGCCTGAATAGAGTATTGTATTAATTGATGTGTTATGTTAGGTGTGTTAACATGCTATTGCTTTTTGATTTATACACATCTGGTCAAGTAAATGTGTGTGCCAGTGAAAAAATAAAAAACATGCTTGTTTGGTTTATATATATATATATATATATGTATATGTTGTTTTCTACCTTTTGGAGGTATTTTTTCAACAATAGAACATTTGTTTTATATAAATGATATTAACTTGGGTACCCTGGAGTAAACTACAGGGGTTTTTATGACAATGTAACATTCATTATTGAACCTATAGTTACATAACCAACTTCACCACATGATGAAATAGTAAACAACTTGCAATGAAAATGTCAATAGAAGCATTGTATAAAACTGTGTGTACATCAAACTATAAACATGGTACCAATGTCAAAATGCATGTTTTTATGCACTCTGTCTGGTCTTATGCATAACAATGGCAGACCCTCATCTGGGGCTGCTTGGTCCATCACCTGCCTAGGAATCTGAATTCAGTAACTCCTGTAGCACGTAACATCATGACAAGTTATTATCTTACAGATCTAAAAAAACAAATAAATAAGTAAATAAAATACACATAAAAATTAGCTAATACTATATCTAAAGAATTGTGTCGCTCCCTACTTCCTAATCATTTAGCAAATGCTTTTACATAGTTATTATAATACCGATCTAGATGTATAAAGAAAAAAAAGATTGCTCTACATTTATTACATAATGTGTCTGTCCATAATGAAGATTTGTACAAAGTTACATTCTCCTTAAGAGATAGAAATAAGAGTATAGAAAAGTGTAATATAGAACACCAAGATTAGTTTGTGTTCATCAGCAGTGCACACCCTATTTAAGAATGCAAGGAAATTGTAAAGAATACTTAACAAAGTAACTTTCATCTTTGCTTCTGATTATATCATTTTCAGCATCTTCCTAAGGGCAGAGGTGGATTATCTGAGTCAGAGGTTGGCAGACCTGACAATAGTTAGATTAGGCCTAATTCAGTTGAGCGAGCAGCCTGAAGACCCTGACCCTCAATCTGAGATCATCACTGTGAACGGCTGCTGTGGGGAGGAGCAGGCCAGGGGCTGACAGTGCGACTCACAAGAAGCATGCAAAAAAAGAAAGAGGAAAAAGTTTGACAGCCCGAGCTCAAGGGGATTGAGCTCATTAAAGCCAGCACAATGTGGCTTTTCATAAAGCAGTAATTAGTGTTGATTATTGGCCAGGTAATTGAGAGAGGCAGGGAGAGGGGCTGGGCGGTGGTAGCTAGCCAGCCCCAGCTGAGGCAGTATTAGAGCACTTGTGCGTTTTGTAGCTTCGCTTGTCATGTGTTTGCTTTGAAGAACATTGCCACTGCCCTCTCTTGCTTTGTTGTGGCTGACTGGCATTTCACTGTTCTGATGTTTGCTGCTTAATTGACAGGTCATCATCACATAGTATCTGTGGCTAATCTCCAACAGTCTCCTCTGTCTTTCTTAGAACACCTGCTAGGAGAGGTTAGACAGGAGTATTTCCAGCCACTGCCTGTCAGGTCCTGCTCTTGGGTCAACAGCAACACTCATATGTGACTGGTGATAGAGCTACCCCAACATTGCATCTCAGAGCTTGAGAAAGAAGTGGTGTTCGTTTAGTAGAAAGACCTGGGGTAGGGCGGGGGATTGTTACTCAACCAATGCACAAGCACAGTGCGAGGGAGGGGTACTATGTTGCTGAAGATGCAACCTTTCAAGTGAGACCTTAAGTCAAGGTCCTGTTGCTGGGTGTTATCTAAAACTAGCTTTATCTAAAACCCCTATCCCATTACTGATACTCTACCGCTCATTATGTCCCTGGGTGGGAAGGATGAAAGAAATCAGTGAACAAATAACATTTATTCATTTATCACTGCAGCTTAAAAAGCATGCCTGTGTATGTATAGAGCTCAGTCTATGTACACTTGCATCTCTGCAAATTATTGTAATAATGAACTCCTTTTTTGTATATGCAACAGCTCTGTATCTATAATCACAAGCCTTATTTATAATCTATATGTTGCATTCTTACGATGAAGTACACCTGACTTATAGGTCAGAGGGCAATGTTTAGAGGTAATCGGAAGACTGTCTGTTCATTTTTTTTTTTTTTTGTTGAGGGTAAAATAAAAAATACCTCCAAGGATGATTGAAGAGGTGCTGTCACAGAAAAAACAGGGAGGCTTTTGTCTTAACTGTAATCACGGCATCTTGAAAAAAAAAACCCCAGAAAAACTCCCCACTGATGTTGGCAGAAGCCATTACTTTACAGTTTGAAGAGGGGTGAGATTGGAATTGCATATAGGGATTGACAATTGAATGTTCGTTACTAAACTAAGCAAAAAAACACCCTTTCTAAATTGGCTCATCAGTCTAAATCGCTTTCTTGTTTCTTTTTCTATAGCGTGCAGTCTTTTTTGACAACGCTTTCTCACAGTGCTTGGTTACATTACAGACTTTCTTTTCGGTTCTAAACAAGGTTGGCATTAAGTAACAAAGAAATCGTATTTCTGCAGTCAAGCTGAAGACACAACAAGGCTTTTTTTACACTGCACAGTACAAAAATAAAGTCATCCTGTTTCCATAAACAGTTTTATTGCGAGACAGTAACTGTCTTTCCACTTTTTTGCCAAATATGAGCTGGCAACCCCACTCTCCCTTTATGGATGATTTAGAATATAAATTGCTTCAGCACATGCAACAGATGTGGATGTTGGTCCTTGCTTCTGGGTGCATATTAGAAGATTCTTTAGCGGTTGTTTTAAAAACAGGCTTTTTGAAAGAAAAGAGAAAAAAATCAAAACATTTTTTTTTCACTGTAAACTGAGTGTGTTTCTGTCAGTGTTTCTGTGCTTTCTGCAAAACAAGTCAAATGGATGGTCTCTAATTGTGCATGGCTTATTACAAAGGAAACCAAATCAATTGCATGTCTAAATACTTTAAGTTGATGTCATCCATTTAAGCTAACAATTTATCAGTAGTGTTTTGAAGAATAATTATATTCAGCGGTTGGAGATGTTTGGGATAACAGAGATCAAATATGTATTTATTACTAAAATAATTCTATAAACATTTTTGTTTTTTAAAAGCAGGTACACATTTTACAGATAAACCAGGATACAAGCAAGTATATCTGTACTATAAACTCTGACCCTTTGGTGGTTGTACTATGGTAATTCCACAGAAAGAAGACTATATATCTCCTTGCTGAAACCAATTACTTAACTACTTGATAACAGAGGGAACAAACCCACCAGGATAAGCCATCCCTGCACAGCGCTGCAGAAAAACCTATTTTTAATTATGCCGCGATAGCGACGGATACAATCCAGGTGCATACCCAAGTGCTTGGAAACTTCTGAATAAAACCCATCTCTGGCTAACTCCAGCGGGGTAAAGATTGATCAAATAGACCCCTAAAACTTGTTATGCTGGTAACCTAGTCTGGGTTTGTACCTGGAAGCCATTGTGTGCGACACAATACCTTAAATATGCAGGTGATTGTAATGAGAACATTATATCTGACAGGTTCCAAGTTTGGCTTATATTTTCTGAAGAATGTGCCCTGTATGCATTGGCACTTGAATGATCAGCTCAGAAGATGCTTTGTGGTTCAGCAGCACATACAGACATGCAGGCAGACAGGTACAGCAGCTGCTGTGCAAAGTTCCAAAGTGCCAGTCACAGTTATTCAAAGGGATTACATTAACTTGCATACTTTAGCAGATGTTTGTGGAACATTAGTGTGTAATTTACCATATTCATGATTAGTGGTCAGTTGACCACAGAAGCAAAATAAGGATCACCATTGTGTGCGACTGGTGTAGGTTACCAAACCACCCACAACTGGATATGCTGCCAAATACTGAACTGAAAAACTTAGTGACTTAGTGCATAAGTATTGTATATGAAAAAATATATTTTGAGTATGCACACTGTGGCATGTAGTCAGGGACACTGAGTTCATCCACTAAGAATCACATTATTATTACTGAAGATAAAAATCAGCTTTCCTAATAACACTAGCATTTGACTGTCTCAATTGTACACAGCCTTAAATTATAGGGTAATACAGCCCCAGTCCAGTTTCTATTTAGTTCTAAAACACAACGTTGCAACTATTATTTACATGAAAACATTTCACAGAAGTCACTGGATGCCTCAAAAGTCCTTCAAAACAATTGTATCTGAAGTGTATTTTTTCATTCGACATGTTAGGTGCAGTTGGATGCCGCATATCCAATTAACCAATTCTTTCCTTAACCTAGTGAGTTAACCCAGACATTTTCTGTGTTTTACAGTAAAGTTATGTCCGAGCTCAGTATTTGAAAGTTACAGCACGAAGATGTGCCATAACAAACATGCATATAATACAGTACATTGGTACAAATCATATCAACATTGATTGGAGTCCCTTTTTATCCAGTAAAAGCACCCTGTTAACTTTGCCAACTGTTTGAATGGTAAAGAGCCTTCCTGCCTTAGACCCAAAGAAGGTTAACTTTTATTTTGCACTGGGCCATATCAGTTTACTATTACATCACACTTAATTGCTAATAACGACTAATCTTTTATAATGATGTTATTTACAATTGAGTCTAGATTTTATCAATTTTAGAAAATCGTATTTATTCCAATTTAAAGAGACGTCTTTAGTTACAGGTTATCCCAAATTAAAAGTCTTTTCAAATCAAGATAGACGAGCAGGGGTGTAACCTGTTTAGTGCATGTATGCACGTGTAGATATATATATATATATATATTAAACGTCATTTTTTTGCCCTCAACCTGCCCTTATATAGTTTTGTTCATAGCTCACTGGTACTTGCAAAAACTCCATTAAAGCTTCTCAATTCTGTTCATATACCTAAAGGATCACCCAGTCATATTGCAAAGGTAGAGAATGTTGTTAGCTTAAGCCATTTGAAATATATGAAAATATTAGGGGCTGTTTAAAGATATTTTACAGAAGCAAGTTTCCTGTAAAATCATGTTACCTTAATAATAAAAAATGCAGCACCCTTTAATTACAGCAATTTAAAAATGACACCAATGACCTCGTACTGCTGCAAGTACAGTTGTGACATATTCGTCAGACTGTCAAGTGTCAGCATTCTGAATGCACCGAGACAAATTATGCATTATGAGACACAGCTTAACAAACTTTGAAAAAGACAAATATCAGAACATTCCTTCCTTTCAAAGGAAATAAATCATTGTATCATATTGTAAGGTGTTAGCACCCTGCTGCTATTTGGTGTTCACATTTTTCTTACCCCAACATCTCCCACCCCCCACACACAAACAAGCAAACAAACAAACAGAAAAATCAATCCTACCGTTTCTGTAAAGGTCATAAATCATCAAAAGGTTATGAGTATTTGTGACAGTTGAATCTAAGAAGTAAATAGTATTTTTTTTTTAGCAAAGACATTCATCCATTAGACAGCAGTGGCAGCCCCCTCTGGGCTGAAATCTAGTTTTCTTACACAAAAAGCTTACTCTGTAGACCACTGCAGGGACTCTAAATAGTAAGAATTGGGTTTTTTTTTTGTCCCAAAGGCCTTTTAATAGCACACTATAGTTTCTGATATATATATATATATATATATATATATATATATATATATATATATATATATATATATATATATATATATATATATTTTTTTTTGCAGGGTTTGTTTTCTCTAGAACTACAGTACTGTTCTTTTCAATTACTATATCCAGCAAAAGTCTTGTGTTGTCTGCAGTATTTATGTAACATCAGTATATACATTCTGGCTACTGAACTCTATTGCAGTTTGTATCAAACTCCTGGGGAAAGGATGTCAGCGATCTTAACCCAATGTAAAAGATAGTGTATGAGGATCAAACTCTGGACTCCAGGTTCAGAAATCAGCCTTCTAGGCCAAAAACCCAAGCTCGATTTGTGAAGCAGACACCTGTTGAGCTTTATATGGAAAAACTTTGCTAAGCCAACATGATAATGCCGCACCATTTTATTTTCATATAAAGCTCAGTAGGATATGCTACTGTGTGTGTTGGATCATAAGAGCTTTTCTTTAACCAATAACACAGTAGCAATACAAATTTAAAGGGACTTACTGCATGTGCAAATAGCTAAGTTGAAACATCTAATGCTGTTAAGCCTTTTTTTACATGAAAAAAAAACTATGGGTCATCAAGCATCATATGTCAAGTGCTATGTTTTAATATCACTCACTCTGAGCTCTTAAACTGCGAGGTGCAACACTAGCTGCTTAGCCTTCATAATGATTTGCTACCAGCTAAATGCCCTGAATAGAAATCACTGCTACAGTAATACAGGCATCGGAGCTGAAAACTGATTCGTAACCAGAATAACTTACCAGCTGATTTGAGGTGTTGTGGGGATGACACTAGTTTTCCTGCAGCAGGATAATGAGGGATAATACATTAAGGAACAAACAGCAGATCCTGGTTCATGAATCCTTAAAACCAACCACCTCTTGACTATTAAAATAATCACCAACAATTACAGATAAGAAGAAAAAAACGCAACTCAAAGTAATTTTTACCCACCTCGGATATTTATCCATCCTTTTGATGTTGTGTGGGTGAATAACAGGACTATTGGGCCTCTACAATGACCCAGACAATGCAGCTGAGCTGGAATAGAGGACTCAATCCGCTGCAACTATCAACTAAAAGGCCCAGACAAGGTATTGAATACTGGGAGATGAAAGAAAAGAACAAATCATTTAGAAATTGACCACCTCTAAAAATGAAGAAAATAGAACAGTAAAAAGGTATTGTAATATACTTTAATCTTCTCTGAATGTAGCAAAATAAGAAATGCCATTAAATCTTCCTTTGAAATACATGTGAGCCAATTATCTGAGCGACAAAATCTCGTTAATGAATCTATTGTTAAGGCAAATAAACAGGAAAAGCAATATTGGGAGGGCGATCTTTGTATGATACAGACTCATTTAGGAGATGAAAGACGAGAAAATGTAAGTTAAATTCATATAAATATCAGGGCAGAGGCTAGTTGCAGGTGTAAAAAACTGAAAATTGAAATTCCATTTGCCAGTGAAGTGAGAACGTTAGGTTACTTACCGTAACCCTGGTTCCCTGAAAGACAAGACGACCACCAACGACATTATGTATGGGCTATGCCTGCCCATTGGGTAGATAATTGCTGAGCTCGCTATACCAGAGCTGCCGGTAGGCCCCTTCCTGGGATGATGCACTCAGTCCCGCCCACCGAGGGATTAAAACCGTCATCCTGAGGAAGGCATTTCTCTTTTTCCATCGAACCCGTGAGGGCGACCTTGAGGTTGGTGGTTGTCTTCTCTTTAGGGAACCAGGGTTACAGTAAGTAACATAATGTTCCCTTTCAATTCGAAGATGACCACCAACGACATTATGTATGGGATAATGTATACCAGAGCCGTCGCGAGGGAGAAGGAACGACAGCATAATTTTTTGTCGAGCGTAGTTCTGATGCTGGGTCGCTACGTCGGCCCTAGCAGCTTCAGCCATGTAAACCTAATAAAATAAAATAAAAACCGTTGTAAAAAAAAAACACAAGGCTTAATAACGTTATTTAATATGCAACTTTTTACATACAAAACAGGTAAAACAACAAGACCCTTTTTAATTTCTACAGACGGCAGAAGACAGCTACCGTATTTCAGTTTGTAAATCCATGCCTCTCATTGGCTGAACAGGTTAACAGGTAACAAGGAGGAACACCGATCTCCCCTATGTCGAAGGGGTGGGAATGGGCGGGGCGGATGGGATTGATTTTTGCAAGTGCATGCATCAAATGGATAAAAACCACATCGAATGACAAAGTGTACATCGAATGGATAAAAGGCACATTGAATGTATAAAGCTCATATTTAATGTTTGATGCTAGTTTTTAACATTCGACTGTTGCATTTAACATTCCATACTTGCATTTAATATTCAATGTTGAATTTATTATTTGATGTTAAAATTTAACATTTGATGTTAAACTTTAACATTTGATACATGAATTTAATATTTAATGCTAGTATTTATTATTTGATGCTAAAATTCAATATTCGATACTTGCTTAAATTTACCATTTAATGAAGTGTCATTCATTATTTAATTTTTGTTACTTTCACCTCCCATATTAAACAGGATTACAGGAGTTGTTTAAACAATGGCATTTCCTGTGTCTCTCTCTGTTTTCATTATTGTTGCTTAAATGGAGTTTCAAATCTTCTTTATGTTACTGACCTGCTATGGTGCTTTCCCCATATCTGAAAGGACACAAAGAACACATAATAAAAATTACACATTGAAGAGGAATAAAATATATATTTGGTTATTGACCACAATTTAGACAGTGTCAGCCTTTATGACGAGACAATCTAGTGTATGATCAGGTGGCAATTAAACTTGTACTCATAAAAGTCTACCAGGTGCAACATCAAGAGGGCTTCAGGTAAATGCAAATTTAAAAAAAAATCCGCAGTAAAATACTTTATTAACGACTTCATTGTTGTTGTTTTTTTTAATTATTATTATACTATTGGCAACAGCTTGGAGAAGGCAAAAGGTTAAGTCCACTGAGTAGCTGTAAGGGTCTAGATAGAGGTTAACAGACTTCACTCAGTCCAGGGGTCTTAGTGACCTCTGCAGGCCTTCAGAGACATCGGGGGGTGGGCTTCCAACTCCAACACAGGCCAGGCAATGGAAAAGGCACGTGATTGGATAATTGATTTCATAAGTATCTGCAATGGTTCTGGAATAGGACATCAGCGTAACAATTACAATTAAAAAAAAGAGGTGGTTAATAAGGGTTGAAATTGAACTCCTGGATTTATAGGGGTCTGGAAATTGATAATTACATAGGAATTTAATAGGAAATCATATTTGAGTTTATCTGTATTTGCTTTTGTATTTTCACATTTAAAAAAATAAAATAAAGTGCAAAGTAGTCAACGTTTGTTAATTTCTTATTGTGATGGCAAAAAAATATGTAGATGCTCACATTTGCTTTCATAATTGTAATTACATTTTTTTAAATAACTTAATACAAGGTACAACTACTAAGCCTCATCCTATCTGCAAATTCAGACTTAAAAAAATGCATAGTCCCTAATGTGTTAAAGTGGCTCCAGTTATTGTGTAGCATTTTGTACTCCGTGCCATTGCCAGACTAGCCACCTGCAAATGAGCTCATGAATAACAGGTGCCCTTCCTGGTTAAATTATTTAAATAAATACATAAATAAATGCAGCTAACGTGACTGCAAA
Source organism: Acipenser oxyrinchus oxyrinchus (assembly GCA_030684275.1). Taxonomy (NCBI): domain Eukaryota; kingdom Metazoa; phylum Chordata; class Actinopteri; order Acipenseriformes; family Acipenseridae; genus Acipenser; species Acipenser oxyrinchus. Next base: position 46,629,001 of record CM060257.1, on the reverse strand, counting down.
TAATGATCCTGACTGCTTCTTTGCATCATTATGCAGCTGGGAAAAGAGACACCACTTCTTGCACAAAAATGCATTTCAAACAAAAACTGGAAGGAAAATCAATGAGAAGCCTTGTGGCACGCTATATGCCTTGCTTAAAACAAACAATTTTGCACATTTCTTATTGTGTTCTCAGCTGGAATATTAACAATAATTGATAGTGATGTGTATGGCTGCCCTACTGTACTATTCATTCCCTCATTATTATTTTATAAATATATGATTAACACTTATTGCTGTTGCCTGAATCCCTTTTACTGTGTCAGCAGCCCCTCAAAAGACTGCTCAAGCCTGAGAGATGCAGAGTAATTTCGATTTTACAGTTCCATTTACCCTGCCTTTTAATTTACCATATAATGATGCTATTAGAATAAAATACATCTGAAAGTTCTCTGGGGAATGCTTAATGTTCTGTGGCTTTCAGAGTTAAAAGAACTTGCACCATAGAGGCAACAGATGCTTTGAGTTCAGTGGATACGTTTCCGCTTATTTTGGATGTTTGAGTTTCTAGTTTAAAAATATTCAGATGCAAATGATTCAGTGCAGTAAACAAGATAATGTTTCTCCACATGTACAAGGATGAGAGGGAGAGATAGAGAAATCAGGATAAAAGCACTTTGACTTTTGAACAATGATATTTGCTGCTTTTTCCAATACAGTGCAAGCATCACTTTCGTGGCTCAATGACCTTTGCTTTGGTCCAATGCCCTCATAGGTGAAAGGGGAGAATTGGAAGTGGTCTAATGATGTCCAAGACCATTCTCTAGTTGCCCCCAACACTGCCATTAAGCTGCTGGCTAACTGCTGTCCTTGTCTTCTCTCCCTTTTAAAGGTTACTGTCAAGATGTACAGGAGAGGAGGTCAGGGATGGCTATGGAAGCCGCTCAGCAGCATGGCTATCATCCCCTACAACACACACATCGTCTTCAGGGTCTGCGGTGAAGAAGCAGATGCCAAGATCCTAGTCAAACACATTGACACAATCTGCCTGAGCATTTGAAATTGATTGGGGGGTTGCGAAAAAGAAGGAAAAAAATGGCCATGGCAGCTGCTTACTGGGCCAACACAAATAACATGCAGCCATTTTTTATTGATCAGTTCATTTACGTTCTCCTTCAGTTAATGGGAACACCGATCTTGTTAGCCATAGGTCACTGAACGATGAGGGAAGGGATTCTTTGTAAATAGCCTAGTTAAATTGAATGATTTTGTCATTGTTTTTTTTCTTTTCTCACACCATTATAGTTTAGCATTAAGGTGTGCACTTTGCATTGTGTGACAAGTGCACAGTGTATAGATATTCTGACAATCAGGAGTCTGCTTTTATGGGAAATTGTAATTGACAGGACTTTTACAGGCAGGCTGGATTAATTGTAGTCATTAAAATATTCTGTAGTATTATGATATAGTATTAAACATACTATTTTTTAAAAACAAAGACAAACAGTGGCTGGGATTACATTTTTAATTAAAGCACTGCTATCCCTTTTACCAGTTTAAGACAAGAACCAAACAACAAAACAAATATAATCTGTGATGAAGATAATTTGGGTTAATGTAATTGCTTACATTTCTCTGAGATTCACACTTGTACACAATGTTTGGAAGCCCTCAGCATGACTGTCAGGCTTCCATTTTGTAGGCTTTGCTCACGATTACAATATTCCCAAAACAGCTGGTTGGATTACCTTCCTACTGAGGTATCTCATTACCTCACATCTGAAACAAAAATTAAATCCCAGCCATTCCATGCATGTTTGTTTTTTTAACCAAGGTTTTTCAGAAATTGCATCATAATTAATTTTTATTGAATCTGACTAAATAATTTTTAAAAAATGCAAAATATTAAAGCCCAATCTCAAAATGAGACATGCTTGTGACTTGTAGAGTGCACTGGCCTTTAAACCCAGCAGCTTCTATTATGCTAATTAAGATATTCCTAGTAATTAACATGATTAATGTTATCTTATTTTGAATTACAATTCTAGTGCTTTCTAACACTTTAAGGTAATCATTAATTACCAATTAAAACAGCAAGCTCATTTTCTCCAGTGCAGTTCAGGTCTGTGTTACCCAGTCTTTAACACTCTAATTGAACTGATTAAAAAATGTGTGGCACTTAATGATATAAAACTTATGACAAATATTGTTTCAGTAGGTCGATGATTTATACACTCCAGTAATTCTACACCCACAGATCTCTAAATGTGTTAGCTGTGAATTTGATATAGTGTGCAGGACTTGTCAGGTCATTTAGTAGCCTCTCAGTTCATGATCTTATTTAAAAGTTCATAAGTACTATAAAGAATAGCATTTAGTTTTTTTCCCCTCCCGAAGCCTTCTTTCTTTGCTCTAAAAGCTGCATTAACAGGTCAATACAGTCAACTTTCCACGACTGTAATTGACTCAAATAAAGTTATTCCTAGTTGGGGGGATCTGTAGTATCAGATGGCTACATCATGCAGTTCAGGTTAGTCTTGGATTTATGCTTATTTCACTTGTCTATTTATCTCGGTTTGAAAAGTAAATATTTTGAAACATTTCTTCCCATTTTTTTCCCTTCTTCCAGTACAATTTGTTTATAGCACACAGGGCAACCAGCAGGTGGCCAGTTATCGTGGAGAGGATCCATTGTCCCCCAAAAAATCAGGTTTAGTTTTACACTAAAATAGAATTAATTATTTTCTGATTATAAATGATTCCGTAGCTTAAGATTCTGTGCATTTTGTCATAAACCTGACGATGTCCAGTGCATTTTTCCAGTAACACTCTAGTTAAAGTATCTGTTACAAACAATCAATAATGTGTCTAGAAATGTGTTATAAATATGGCTATAAACAATGAACTGTAATAATAATAATAATAATAATAATAATAATAATAATAATAATAATAATAATAATAATAATAATAATAATGCCAGGCTACAGGTGTAGCAATACTGTAGTGTTTTAAGACGGTGCACCTAACTGTAATAAACTGTTATTCCTGGTTAATAATTGTCAACATCTTTATAACATGTGACCAGTTTTTACAGCATTTCCCAGACATAATGCATTATATGTATTGATCCCTTATAGCTTAGGAAGGGAAACAAAAATGTAAGCAGGTGATTATTTTGAATGAATTAAAGCAAGTCCTATCAAATAATGGTTTTGACAATGGGATCTGAATCAGACCTCTGGGAAATGTCTCGCAGTCCTGAACCTGATAATGTACAGCAGGTGTTAGAAAGCACATCACTTTTGACACTTTATGCTCACTATCTACAGCTGCACTGTGTGTCCATTATATACACAAAACAGTGTTGCATTCTTGGAACTGATCAACAAATGGAAACCTCATCAATTTAATGTTTGTTGTTGGTTTTCTATTGTTCAGTAAACATAAAGATTTTTTTTAAAGAGGTATTTATAGATTTTGATGTTTGCATGTTTTTCTACACATGATAAGTTTATAATAGATTTAGTCTTTCTTTGGGTATATTTTAGTTTTATAATAATAATCATAATAAATTAATGCAGTCTGCATTTAGGTCAAAAACTCAATTGCAGTAATGCATTTTATTGTAATTGCTTTTGCATTTGAGTTCTCACTGGTTGGGTGCATTCAAGTCTTTAGCATGTTTATTGCTACATACTTGACTTTTTAGATTATTGTGTTACTTTTAGTATTTGAAGTTCCTTCAATTATCATTTGCTTTCACACTTATAAACCAAGCATGCAGCCGTTCATTTCATATAATTGAATTAATAATATATTGTAATTACATTGTTACCAATTAACACTTTCACTGCACTTATAACTGCCTTTGCCTAAGGGCATACTGTAACATCTTCATAATTATCAATTCCCACTTTGCAAGCATCGTAACTACAAAAAAAAAAAAAAATACAGAAAAAACTAGATCTGAAAACAATTAAAACATGAATTTTTGCAATAGGTCTTTCTGTCTATTGTTGTCTTTATTTATTTATTAACACTCTCTTGTATTGTGTTAACTATGCAAATCCAGCTTACTGTGTATTAGCTGTATTGTTAAATGATAATTTATGGATCTTAAAGTGTTACCTTCAGTAATGCTAAACTTCAGGATGAACTACATGCTTTGTATTGATTCAAAGACTTGCCTGTATTCCCTTTATTTTTGTAATTTGTATGGAAATTAAATGAGGTATCATTCTATTTCCTGCATGGTTGTTTTTATTGAGTATTCACTGTCAAATCAATAAATATTCACATAAAGTAACCCTGGGACATATTTTGTGGGCTTAACAGGGAGCGTTTTGTCAAGAGAATAGAAGAAAAAGAATATACAGGGGCTTTCAGTGTTTTCTATTGTGCTGTATAAAAAAAAAAAAAGTTATCATTAATAAACGTGTGTTCTTTTTTTCTAGAATTAAAAGAAGGGGTGTTGTCTTGAGTTGTATATATTTAGGCCCATGGTTAAAGGTCATTAATTGGACAGTTTCTAACTGGTTGGCCATGGTAAATGGCTTTTCTTTTCATTTCACTTGGTAGAGTGTGTTTTTTTGTCAGTATGTCCTGTCTAACCATGAACCAGCTATACATGGAGACAGATCAAAGACACAATAGGGATGACCAAGAGGTATCCATTGACTTTTCGGATATGAATAACCTAATATAAGGGAGGTTTGAAGTGTGTCTGGGAAAGGAAAAAACACAACCTCTTCCTGCTTTTGGATCACTGAATCATTGACCAGCACCACAAAGAAACACTTGTACACCGTAGACATAGATGAAAGAAGTTAAATTACTAGACCAAAAGTGTAACCGGATGCAACTGAGAAGGTAAACTTTCCTCTGTGCGTACAATAGAATTCACTTTTTGTTACTAAATATTTTAATATGATTTTCTTGCAAACTGCTTGAAAGTTGTAGTGGTGTTCCTTGGTTAAATAATTACAAAAAAAATCAACCCACTGTGTTATGACATAGCAGCACTAATGTTTGAAGCCCTGGCTAGACTGGATTACAAGTAGGGTAACTTTGGTGGTCTCCACATAGAGCAGGCTATAGGGTCTATCTTAATGATATAAACAGTGGCAGGTCTATTAATCCCACTTGTGCTTTCCCCAAGAGGAGATTTATTGACCCCTGCTAATAACATTACGTGATAGAATAAAAAATACAGTAAAAAAAAGTGACATGTTTTAGGGTAACATTACTAAGATGGGACAGGATGCACGGATAGTGGTGAGGACGAACATGGATGGGTTGAATAGCTTTTCTTATTTTGTTGTGCTCTCAGTACTGAAGCCTGCGTATAACAATGCTGAAAATGTGCAAAAATGTTATTATGCGTTATTCACTATTTACAGTACACCGTGACAGTATACTGGTGTTACAGTGGTGAGTTTTATTTATTAGCATTTTACTTTATGAAAAGCAATCCAGCAGATTTGACCAGAAAAACTGAATTCCTACCATGGCCAGAACCCAACATTTTAATTACAGGTTCTCTTGGCATACAGTCCTTTAGATGCACTTTTAGAGCCTTTCAGAGTGTGCTTTTTCAAAAGGGAATGTGAATTTGAATTGTTGTGTATCTTTCATCTTTCACCAAGTCCTATGGCTTTCCAGCACTGCCGTTCAGCCATTAAGATCTGTTTAAATAGCTGTGTAATGTATGAGAAGAGAAAAACAAAGCAAGCCTCTGCTCTGTAATAGCACTCTTACCCATGATGTTTTTAACAAATGTCAAACTCATGAGTATGTTAGTATTATCTACTTGTGCTTTGTATTGATCCTTGAATGGTACGGCTTCAAAGTCTTCAGTCATTAGCAGCCCATTAGTGTTCTCTGTAGGCTTAATATGCCATTCAAGTTGCAGCTTTTTTGTATTGCTGTATGGGTGCAAGTCCATTTGGACTTCTTGTTTAAAAAATAGCATAAGCTGAAATGTTCGTTTTAGAAACGTAAGTACCTGTTTAAAAGCATTAAACAACCTCCAGATTGAATTTACCTGTCTTATCAGCCTGTTTCTTTTTATAAAGTATGCAAATTACCATGCTAGCAATGGACCTGATGGTTGCACAGTACCTAAACGGCTCTTGTGCTGATACAAAGTAGATTTTTGTTCTTTTCAAATCTGTGCCAGCATGTGGTATGGTCCTCATAAGTAACCGCTCTTATAGGGACAATGCACAAAAGCATCCCAGATTTCTGCCAGCTTGTCCATTCCCCTTCCTTTCTGTTACCACAGGGACTGCAGTGCAACCAACAAGCCTGCCCAGCTTTAATACACATTACCCCCTTTGAAAGAATAATGTTCTTTTTCTCATTTTTGTTAATTGAATGGCACTGTAAAAATGAATAATACATTATGTTTTCCTTTGAATGGCACAAAGAAAAAAGGAAGCCAAAAATAGGCAGTATGTTTCCAGCTCCTTACTGAATAGTCTAGGTAAATTGTGTTGTAAGGCCAATATAAAATATGTAAAAGATAACAGGGCAGGGTGCATTAAGTGTATGAAGAAATAACTGCCTTCTGAAATCAGGAGGCGCAGTTGTCCACAAATGGACTTGATGTGTACTCCAGTTAAAGCTATCTATTATTTTTCATTGAGTGACTCTGAAAGTGAATGGCATTCCGCTTGTGATCTAATTTCGGATGCGCCTCTCTGTATGTTTCTAATACCAGTCAGATTTTGAGCAGTGTCCACCAGACGAGTAACAGAACTGAAAGCTAAAGGTTTCATGACCTGTCACTTAGAAGCATGCCATTACCAGCTCTGCTGGCCAGACTTTGCCCTCCAGGCTTGCGACCCTGACCTCTGGACCGTGGAGTTGTCTTTCACCTTCTGTCTCCCGGACTGCACGGCAAAGGTGACAGGAATGACCCTGACAGGACCAAGTACTTGAACTGCAGCGAGCTAATGGCCAGAGCAGCGCAGACCGTCCTGTGCAGAGTCACGCTGCCATATGTGAAAGGCTAGGATCTTCCTAATTGCTATAGGCCACTGGTTACTTTGCCTTCTCTGGATAGACAACAGTCATCCTGCACCAGGTTTCCAAAGGAACCAGGCACTCCAGATGTTGTGCATTAATATTAAATACTATTGTAAGCTCACAAGTATCCCACGGCTTCCTGCATCTTTCCTTAAACAACCTGTGGGGGCGTGTTGTCAAAGCGTTTTCTAAAGTATTGAATCAGATCCTATAGCATAGTTATATAAAAGGTCTCTAAACTCTTTCAGAATAAGTAACCTTCCAGAAAGATAGCTCTAGGATGACTAATTAAGTCATTGAATAAAATGGATACAGATAGGAATGGATATTTATGGACATACACAGGATTAGTTTACTGGTTTGCAGTTTTTGAAGGTTTTGAATTATTTATATTTCTCATGTTATTTTTTTTTATATCTGTATACAGGTCTGCAGTGTTGACGGAGTTACGCTCTTTCAAATGGTTTGATTCTCAGTTTTGTAAGATTCATGTCTTAAATAAACAGGAGTTTAGCCGACCTCCCAGTCTGCCTCTAAGGGGATTGTTAACCCCTTGAGGCAGGTAAAATCTGCTCTCGAGGTGTAATTTCTTCTGCTGGCGAGCTTCTGATGGTGCTCCTCCAGCATCACAAATCCCTGCTTTCAAAATTGCAGCCAGAACTGAACTAGACAGACAGGTACGCTTCGGCTGCGTGCATTAGCTTTCAAACACCAAACTAATTGGAAGGTTTAAGTAAGCACATGCTTTTTACACCGCTGGAACCTTGCTAGCCATTATTAGGATATTGAAACATTAACAGCAGTAAGCGCATCCACAGTTCAGTCTGTAATCGCAGTGAGCATTGGCAAGGTTTTCTTACACAGACGCAAATGGCGTTTCTGCAGAACTGCACATGACATAATGATACGGACATAAATCATAATACCAATTTAGACCTGACAGCTTGCCATCAACATGGCGAGCGCTGGTGGCTGTAAATACACACAATTATAAATCGCCATTTCCTAGCAAACCATGCAACCACATACATTAATATTCCCCGGTTTGGCTTGTTAGTGTTGCTGTGTTTGAGGCATGCTGCAAACAAAGTAAGTATTAACAATTTGCAAGTGCCTAGAAAATGACTAATAGTGCTTTTACAGGAAACAGGCAACAGACAATGAGAAGAGTTTATATTATAGGACAGAAGCTGCTATGTTTACCATGAGATTTACAGAACAAGTGCGATTGTAGTCAGAGAACAGCTAAAATGATTCAGACGTTTAGACAGTTAGGAGCACACACTATAAGGCACATTACTGTAGATTGAAAAATTACTGTGCATTACAGAATAGCAGAATCCACATAGGTTTAGCAGAAATTTGAGACTGGACTTTAATCCTAAAAAGGGGGACCACAGATCTGGGAGACGCCACGGTTATTTAATTTATTTAAATGCATTCTCATCTTAACATTTTGTCTTTGTTCCCTGTTTACACAACTTTAAGGATTTTTTTTTTAAGGATTGTATTTTCTATTTTTAGATATTATCTTGGGTTAAACAGTGACTTGAAAATGAGATTAAGCCAAACAGTTTCCTGAATTGCAAATTAGATTTTATTAAACCAAACAGACTTTTTAAAAAGCAGCCCTGTTTTACCTTTTTTTGAACTCATGAAGTAGTTCAATGAAGTTTTAAATGGACAGTCCTTTGTTCCTATGCTACTTATTTCAGTGTTTCTTTGATCAAATCAACACTCATAAAAAAATATAGCTAATAAAGCAGTAACAAGATTCAGACTGATGGTGGTCAGTTCTAGATCCATGTTACCCTTGAACCTATTTCTAAAGGGACAAAGAGATGTATTAAAAGCATTAAAGCTCTAATAAGATCCCAATTTCACGAAACAATACTGTGTAAAATATCTGCCCTGCAGAAAACAAGTTCCAGCTTTAAACTTAGAGCCCCCATAATAATGTTTCCATTAGCCTTGTTTTGTGGAACAGAAAAAAAAAATCATGTTGAGATGCTATCAACACAAATAAGAAACATACCCATATTATGGACTTGATTTGTTTTCAGATTTGCTTTGTTTCCATAAACAAGAAATTCAATGGCACTCCTTTAAAAGCCACATACAGCAAATTCGCCATTGAGCATGCTACAGATTTTAGGGCACTATTTCCATTTCTTTCTTCTTTTTTTACTCCAAACTTTTATTTCACAATTAAAATAATAATGCATTAAATCTAGGTTAAAAGCTTCCATATTTGTATTGGTTCTTACAAATTCAGTGCCTCGAGCTGTGTTCAATACCTGGTTAAATTAGAATATAAGACACCCTCGAATTTAAGACACCCTCGAACTTAAGACACCCTTGAATTTAAGACACCCTCGAACTTAAGACACCCTCGAATTTAAGACACCCTCGAACTTAAGACACCCTCGAATTTAAGACACCCTCGAATTTGAGACACCCTCGAATTTAAGACACCCTTGAATTTAAGACACCCTCAAATATAAGAAGCAGCCCAAATTTCCAACCCTCAATTTGAGGAAAAAATAAAACATCAAATAAATATGCGTTTGCAAAGATACAACCTCAATTACACATATGGATGCAGTTTGCAGCCGTCTGCTGTCACACAGAGCATTACAGTTATGTGCTGCTTCTCATTTCCAGTCGTGATTACTCACACCTGTTTTTCTCCCAATTTGTGAACTGTAGTATTGCTTGACATGTCAAAAACTACAGGGGTCTGATCAGCAATTTCTGATCTGTCCAAGCTGGTACTGTTTGTTAGAAACACTGAAATTGTAAAAACTTCTCTTCAAATTCCTCAGGAAGCTAATGACGCTTCTTTGAAAATGGCTGCCTCTGTGTCATGGATGATTCGAGATTGGGCAGTAACGTTTTGGTTCGTCTTTTTTCTATAGTAAGTCATGTTGCTGCTTGTGTACACGCCTGTGTACACGCATCACTACTGTCCTCGAATTTAAGATGTAGGATATTTTTTAGAAGAAAAAAATGGTTTAAAAAGTGCGTCTTAAATTCGAAGGAATACATACAAATATAATCGACAGCCGTTAAAATCGTGCTCAAATACAAATAGCATTTTAAAAGAATGAAGCATTTAGCATGTTAAATCACAACAGCCTTCAGATTTACTTTAAGAACCACAGACCATAGACATACAGTATATCTACAGTCTGTCATCCCTCATGCTCATCTACAATATACTTGCAAAACACTTAATAGTTTAGACAGCCTGCACCATTTTACCGTAAATACTAAACCAGGAAATCCATGATTCACCTAATCACAAAATGAGTCTCATGGAATAGAGCCAACAAGTTTGCTATAATTTGGTCAGTTTCTTTAAAACCCAATTGAGTTTGTAAGATTGTCTTTAAGGAGCATGTCTGTCAAAAAACAAATACATAAATAAATAAACCATGAAAAAAGCCAGACTTCACTAAATTAACCCTTCCATGACATTTGCTTTTATTTATTCCCATTCACTCCACAACTGCTTTTGTTTTTTGGTGATCATGGTGATAAGTGGGAACTTATTGATTCTCTATGTAGAAGCAGAACAGGCAGGGGCAAGGCAAAGCTTCCTGCTTTGAGCACACCTCAAGTCTGTCCTGGAGAGATCACCAAACTCATTAGTAACCAAGGCCTGGATTAAATCAGAATTATGGCAAAACTATAGCCATTATAAAATATAGCTACTGTACGGCAGTGCCATAAAATGTGATTTATTACCATTTATTAAACAGGTGGATATGCATTAGGCATTAGGACAGGAGAGTGGGTAGAATGCTTTATCAATTATTTATTCTGCATTAAATATAAGAAGAAAAAAGGACAAAAGCAGGTGGCTGAGTGAAGAGGTGGGGTGAGCCATTTAAAACTGTCTCTGCTCATAGTCAGTGAGGCCTAAAAGGGTCGCGAACAACAAACAAGAAGTGAACTCGGCGAAGCTTTGTAAACCTGTCCTTTTTTATTTTTTTTCATTGCTGATCACTAATGTACCCGACTCAATAGCCACGGCACAAGGGAGAGAGGCTGGTACTACACAATACAAAGAGCGCTTTAAGGTGTGCACTTTCTCTTCAGTAATTGGTGAAGAAGCTGTATTTCACTCGCTGATTTCCTGCCTTTTTACAGGTCTTAACAAGCATGATGCTTTTAATAGCGGTTTGAGTACATGCCATTCTCTGAGGACCCCCTCCCTTTCTCTCCCTCTCTCTTATTTTTAAAGCAGCATTAACTGTACTCTTTTTTCTGCCACTAATGCCTCAAAAACTCTACCTTTAATCATTCCTAGATCAGGAATCAAACAAGCAGGCCATTTCCTACTTTCAATTACTCGCTGAACAAAAAAAAGAAAAAAAAAAAAAAAGAATTGAGACGCATCTTTATCCAAAAACACCATGAGTACATTTCACAGAATTTTAATGAAAAACATGCATCTAAGAGACGGTTTTGACTATCACCAAATGCTCGTTGTCTTTTATCAGTGCCAAACCCCTTGTTACAGAGGCATCAGTGAAGGAGAGGAGAATAATGGCTCGGGAAATGGGATTGCAAATTACTTTAGATTTGTCCAGAATGCCACCTTTATTACTAAGGAAAATATATCAATAGGTACTTCACATAAAAAAAAAAGTATTTTAATAATGTATTACTTTCCTAATAACTAGCTTTACCTTTTAGGGAAAATACATTTGGCATCAATATGCGCATCTCGGAGTGGTGTCAATATAATGACAGGGTTCAGTTACTTTGTGGATACTAAAGCAAAGGCAACATTATTTGTCTAGTTTTCTTGTGGAACATTGGTATAGAATACATTCAGTAACATACCCTACCCATTTCTATTTCACCAAGTCACTTTAATACAATTTTATTTTTTATTTAAGGTCCTAATATCTGATGCACAGGAAGTGAGTCTATAGTGTGGTGGCAAGATAAACAAGTCAAAGAGGAAGTAAAAATTCTGGAAAATAAAATGATGAAGGGGCTTGCAAGAAAGTTAACTAAGTCTAACTAGCCAATATAATAATACTAATAACAATAATAATAATAATAATAATAATAATAATAATAATAATAATAATAATAAGGCAGTGTGTCAAGACTGACTTGACACACTGCCTTCCATTCAGTCACATCCCCTGTCCAGTGAGTTGCCACTACTCACCCATCACACAGTTAATGGTTTATGGTTTTTAAAGGGAGATGGCCGGGGAGCCTGTTATTCACTGAATGGATTGCCACTCGCATTGCCTTTCACTCCACTGGGCTCTCAAGGGTCCACTGATTGTGACCATCTATTCCTTCTTATTGACCAAGGTCCTTAATTACCACTGCAGCAGTAATACCTGCTATTAAATTCTTCTAAGCACGTTAGCTGAGAAGCCGAGGACAATGTTGTGCGTGAATGTGTGTACATGTGGGTAATTACAGACAGCGGTCGGTTAGGCAGGATGACGGCTAGATAACTGACCTGGGTCAAAGCCTTTGCTTTGCAGCCCGCCGTCTGGGGGTCTGGGGGGGTCTACATATGAAATTAAATGCTTACCCTGAGAAGGCCTGCGTAGAAAGAGATGAAACTGTCCAGGGGAAGAGCTGTGGGGCTATAATCGTTTTCAAGCTGCCATATCTTTTTTATTTAAACTTAAAAGCATTTACCTTAAGGCCTGTAACAGCAAAATCAATAGCGCAATAGTCCATTGTTTCAAGTCCATTTACAGATCCGCAGAGCTGCTCTAGCACATTTAATTGGACTACACAGTGCTGGGGCAGTAGTATGGTTTTTCTGCAAGACCTTGAAAAATGTTTTTAAGTATCACACAACACTGTTAGTGGTACTTGTTAGATTGGGCCACTTCTAACTGTTACATGTTTAATTGATTATTTCATTTAAAAAACTAAGATTTAAAGATAGATTAAAACATGCCAAAATGTCAGTGTCAGTGTTGCTATTGATTTATTATATACAGTAATAAAAGATTTTTTTTTTAAAAATACCCAATGTATATCCAAGTTCGGAGGATGTAAACATCACAAGATAACGTACCTCAATGTAATAACCACGATCACATTTAGTTGAAACTGAACAGGATTGTGGGATACCGCAGCTTTGTTCACTGATCATGTGACCTGGCGCCAACTGTGGGTCGTGCAGATATCGTACTGGGCCACCAGCAGGAACCCAGTAGAAATGAGACATTGCAAGACTGGTGTCCAGCCGTGGAGACATAACATTGCTGACAGCTTTTCTGCTGTTTGCAGTAACTCTGTCAAAAGACCACAACACAGTTCTGATCATTTTTTGGATTTTAATTTGTGTGCAAGATATAATAGCTTATATGCAACAGCAAATCAAACCAAAGACAAAATTACAACAAATTCAAAGTACCTATTATTATTATTATTATTATTATTATTATTATTATTATTATTATTATTATTATTATTATTATTGATCTCTGATTTCCTTGATAATGAATGTGACTTAATAATTAGAATTTAAATATGTTAAATTAGAAGATATATGTCATAGTCTTGCAGTATTGTTCTTTGTAAGTTTTGTTAGCAGGGCTATTATAAAAAATGATGTATCAGCCATCACTAGTGTGTGACTTGGATGAGAAAAAAAAGGATAACAAGCAACCTTAGCATATGAAACTACAGACAGTGGCACCTTCATTTACATTTGTTTTAATAAGACTATATTATAACATAATATTCAATGAAACAGGTGTACTGTGTTTTTTTCTTAGTCACTTTTTTTGGAATTCTCTCTGACTTTTATAGGTGCTAAATGTTACTGTAATCTTTAAAAACTATTATCCAGTTGTAAAAAAAAAAAAATAAAGAAAACTTGACAGGGTAAATGAAGAGACATCAGGACATTATTATGTAAGTCCAATAAACTGCTGGTTCAACTAACAGCTTCTAGTTGCCTGTGCAAACCTCTAACATTCAGCTGTTTCCCATTCCGTTCGTTACATCATCTTTAGCTAATCTGTCATACATTTTAGACAGCCAAAACAATTTTCAAATCACTCAGGATTTTGCCACAAGCACCACATCCTGTTAATAAGATTTTCATTTGGAATGATGCCACGCTGGACGCATTTTGTATTGTATATAAATTCTCAGATTTAATGGCTTCGGTTTTGTTTAATGTTAATGTCAACGATGACAAAGTTAAGGGGGGAGAGAATGAGAGAGAAAGAGACAGAGAGGGGGGTAGGCACACACAGACGCATGCTGAAAAGCAGGATTCTGACAGCTATTTGCAAGGTTAATGTTCTAGAAAACAACATCCATCTTCGAAACAGTTTCATTAGCCCCATCTAGCTGACCCCTCCACATAATGTTGTCAAATGTGACACGCATCAGATTATTGGGAATATGGAGATCAATAAATATGCAACAGTGCTGCATAGAGCGCTCCTGGCATCATTGCCGAACAAATGCCATCTAACATAGCGGGGGGGTAGCTGTCATCTGTCAAGAAATCTGTTAATAAATAGACAGGCTAAAGGGGGAAGCTATCAATAATAATAGAATGTATGGGTAATGATGAATTGGACTGCACATTTCCTAACCTAGATACTGATGCATTACCGTTCCAAATGAGCAGGCACTAGACAAACACATTGAACTTGTGATTTACATTAGTTATACAAATAGAAATCTGAATCAATGGGACACTACACTCTCAACCAGCTTCAATGTTCTAATCACATTGCTGCTGTCAAAATAAAACTCCGTTTTTAAAAAAAATTAATAATAATTACTGTAAATCTTAAGGATTATTTTTTTATTTTATTTTTTTTTTTTTTTAAGTATGAGGTAACATGCAAAGCCAGAGAGCCAGAGAGTTAGGTCTTCCATTCCAGGATTTCACTATTGAAAACTGACATGTGTTTCTATTGAGGTTTCTTTTTAAAAGCCATCATGCTCCTTTTTTCCTTTCATCATAGTGAATCTGTCTGAACTTCTCAGCAGGTGTGGCATCTCTTGTTTGTGTTGCTCTTCTGGTCTATGGGCACTTTCACCTTCCTCTTAATACATTTTAGCAGTAAGAGATTTTAACCACCTCTGTTACCATCTGAAGACACTCCAAGTACCTCAGTTACCCTCCTCTAACTTTATGCAACATACCTTCTACTAACATCTTGAAATTCCTTTCATGAATGTGTAACAAGTTATTACAATAATAGGTATTAGAAACACTACATTTCTATAGCAGACCCTAGTGTAGAGCTTGTACCGGGACAGTATTATAATTGATGGCTTGTGTATGATAATATGTAATAATGCTGGCTATTTGTGCTATTTTTCTTTAATCCTGTTTTGCTTCATTCTTTTAAAAAGAGAATGATGCTGGATATAATAAGTCAAAAGCCCACATACATAATTAACTTGTTTCTATATACATTGATTTTTCATGGCCATTGTTAAATTGGTATTTGTGTATTTTGCATTTGCCAATATTATGCATCAAGCCTTTACAGCTAAGCATTCCAATACTAATAACTGATTTTAACAAAATTATAACAAATACATAAAAAATTAGACGCATTAACGGTTAGATCTGACTTTATAAAGCACAATAACACAATTACAATAGCATTATTACTATCTACTGTGATGTCTTAAGGGGGGAATTGTTGATGATTTATGTGGCATTTTTAATTATAGATACCATACAGTTTAATTTTTTTTTTAAAATGCAAAAAAATGTTTTTGGATTAAATTTGTGTTACAACAAAGAAGTAAACCCACAGATGGTATTTCAGATGTTTGCTAAAATACTACATCTAACGGGCATAACTCCAGAAAAGAAGGTTGATTGTCCGTATAAAATTCATGAGTTTTAAGTTTTGTGAATATGGCGTAGATTAAGGAAAACGGCCTATATGACTCCCTGAATGAAAACCACAAACAAGCCTGCAGTATTCACACCCAATTAGAATTCTATTCAATTACCCTTCAGTTAGGCAGCATGTTCCAGGCAAGCAGATAGAATGGGGTCAATAAAACTACTCTGGGCATCTGCTGATCTGTAGAAGGGTACCCTGCTTGGAAAAATACTAAATTAAACCATATTTTGTAGCACATTTAAACCAATAAACTATCACCACTACTTAACCCCAGTGCGTGCCATTTAAGTAGAGGAGAAAGCTATTGTATACAAAGGTGAAAGCACAATCCAAATGCAGCATCTTATCTGTGATGTCATAAAGGATACCCAACAGCTCCTTTGTGGCAACCTAAAGGAAGTGGTCTGTCAGTGTCAAACTGTCCTCTCAAACACTCACACACACACCCACCCATACACACACACACGGCCTGGGTTATGAAGAATGACAGAGTCGGCCAAATCTGATCCCAGAGTAACATTGTGTCACCATAACATTTACAATTGGCGGGTAAGTGAATAAAGCTGGCCATGGATTTCATACCCAATTCTGTCCAATGCAGCATTTTCATATAAGCAATTCTCTAAAAATGTAGTAAAAAAAGGATGGTGTGTATTTGTTAGGAAAACATGTGGTACTGTCAAACTTTGTTTGAAGCAGATCACTGGCTTCATCTTAGTGAAGTCTGGAAAATGAAAAGAAAACAGCAGATCAATAAAGCAATTGGGAGAATGTCAATGTGCTGATAGGAGATGTAAAAACAAATTTAAACACTCCAGATTTTAAAAACAAGTTAACGTTTACAATAGAAACAACAACAAAAAAAAACCTGCCATCTTCTTTCCTTCGTTTCCTTTAAATACGAGGATCTGGCCAATTTTTTTTTTTTTTGGTTTGTGATTAAATTAAATATGAATAGATTCAACCAAAATGAACACATCAAATCCACCTAACTCTGAATCATCCCAATTCTCTTTTTAAACATGCTCTCTGAAGTTAGACACTGCAGGGGGATAATAAACTAGAACATGGATACATGTCTATTTTTTTTTTTTTACAGAACACTATTCAGTTCTAAAGAGAGAGTATTGCAGCTCTTCTGGTAATAAGGCCTCTTTTAGACCTCTTGATCAATCTCAGACCTTTAAGCACAGCACCATCCCATAAGTAGATGTTGCGCTAACCGAGACTTCAAAAGAAATGGGACCTGATAATAAAAAAATGGAGCAGTATTGAGTGGCCCTAGCAGACAGTGTATAAAAGCAGCCTTGTTCTCCACACACCTCCTCTATGCCGCACAACAGCCAGTTAGGATAATAGTCAAGGGGAAAGCATAATTACAGGTAATCATTGGCTGGAAAAGAGCTAGTGATCATTATAGCATAACAGATCGTACTGCTCCCTGCTGGAAAATACTGAGGCCGGCATTAGTGCAGAAGGCAGGTAACGATAGGAAAATTATCATGTAACCTTAAACCTCAGGCAATTTGAGTTTCTCTCTCTCTATCTCTCTATCTAATTCTAAAAGATTGTGTACAATTGAGGAGTCCGCTCACTAAAAGAAACCTCATTTCCAAGCAGAGTCCTCACTTCTTTAAGAGGATAGAAAGTGAGGATAAGAATACAACAATGTATTGGTTAGAAATGTATTGTGTGCAAAAATTACATCTGAGTTGTTTAAATGTAACTCAACGGTGGGTTTTAATACTGAAGTTCTGCTGACCTCATTCCACTGTATGTAATAATTGTCTTTAGAATTTAGACCTGCAACTGATTGATTCAATACAATTGATCCCTTTTTGTGTCACTAATACAATTTTACATTTTCCAATTTGCATTTTTTTTTTTTTTTTTTTTAGAATACAGCAGTAGATTTTTATTGGAGGGAAAATGATGATTGTCAATACTTCCAGTATTGATATGCATGGGAGGCATTATCCATACACAACAGACAAATTCAGCAATCCAGCAGTGGTGTTGTAAATCTTGAGGGGGTCTTATCTCACACATTGTAATAGTGTGTTTATTGTCCAGCAGGGGGTTTAGAGAATGTAATAAATAAAGACCTCCCACCCCCCTTTGTTTTGTAAGGTCCTGGCAACAAAAAAAGAAAAAATAGCAGAAACACAACTGAGCATGCCTATTATTATTATTATTATTATTATTATTATTATTATTATTATTATTATTATTATGCATTTATTTATGCATGTATTTATTTATTTATTTATATTTTCTTGATTTATTTTTAAGCTGATTACCTATGGTTCCAAACTTATTTTAGCTTATTTAAAATTACTGCATAGCATTCAAAAATATAAATCATAAAGAAATTACATTTAATTGCAGAACACCTAACTTGTACAACATGTAAATAGAAAACTAGGCTTAACAACTTAAAAACGATTCCCATAATGATTTCATCACATTGTATTTGACCCTCCCAGCAGTGCTATATGCAATAACAATCAACATGTACAGGTGCACACACGGCCTGGCTGTCTTCAGAGTGTTGTTGCACTGATAAAATGGCAATGGAGAAATACAAGTGAGGTCACAAAATCCAGGTGCTGTCAAGGTGGGATTTTTAAATGGGTCCAATGAGAGCGTTTGGTTTGTATAATTAAGAATCGCATGAGCTGCATTAGTAAAAGCTTTGAATTTCATTTTGTTTTTTTTCTGGAGGGCTAGACCAAGCTGTCCATCTCATTTCAAACACGGCCTTTTTGACTCCTGCATAATTGAAAATGAAGTTTACAAGGTTAACACAACAGAAGGTCATTTCATCTATTAAAGTGTCCATATATTTATTTTATTTTATTTTTTTGTGTGAAAAAAAGGCTACTTTATTTCTTACTAAGGAGGTATTAATGAATGGTGTCCAGGTAACCCAATTAAAACATCAAACTGCAATGCAGTCTGGTGTTCATGTGCCTTCATCTCTAGTACAAAAAGGTTCTTTGAAACAGGATTTTTTTTTTTCGCCCCCAAAATAATTGCAATCACAATTAGAAGCAGCGCAGTTACATTATCGATTTTCTGCTAAAAAACCTTTTTAGTAAACAGGCACAAACTACATTCATTAAGTGTAAGTGCTTCGAGCTATGCTGTGAAATTCAATTCAACCATTACTATGAATTACACTGATTACTGCTGTAATTACTTCTCTTGGCTAAAACTGTATTTCTGTCCTTTGCTATTACTATTGAACATATGACCATGTTCTGCATTTTGCAGCTAACAGATTTACATTCACCAGCTCACACCACTTATATAAATCACAGCCGCTGCTTTGTACAAAAGAGAGGGAAGGGAACGCAAAACAACCTTTAGGTGCAGTGAATGTGCTTTTTTTTTTTTTTTTTTTTTTTAAATAGCCAATGCCACTGAGTGATAATAGAAAGTGTAGCTGTCGACAGATCTCAGGAGAGAAAGGTGATGTCACCATTGATCAAAGTGAGCAGATTCATTGCATTAACAATGGCTTGATACATCTTTGTAAGAAGCCATGGAAGCTTTTACAAGTATACCTTTCCTCCTCCGAGGAGGAGATACAATATCCTTTCAAATGGCTTAGCAATAATTACTCAGCCTCTTCTGAAGAGACTTACAAATAATCGTGTCTAGTGTGTGAATGTGTGTGTGTGTGTGTGTGTGTGTGTGTGTGTGTGTGTGTGTGTGTGTGTGTGTGTGTGTAATATTTTTTTCTGCAAGTGAGGCCCCAGTGCTCACTTTACAACGCTGACATATGACATTTGTGTTGCTCAGGAATAAAAAGATTGTGTAGAAGCAAAGAACTTGCAACTCTATAAGCAGATCCTATGACACAAGGTTCAGAAGAGAAATACTCAGAATGGAGAATGGTCTCAGTTGTATTGGAGTCAGAATGCTACAGCTACCCAAAAGATACATGACCGCTACCACACTACCTGTCTGAAATTCAAGCGCGGCTGTGTCAAAAACCATATATACATAGTGGCAGCACAAAAATAATGCATGCTGTTACAAGAGACTGTAATGGGGCCCCATAGCTAACAAGATATATTTAATTATTACAAGTGTCAATACCAAGAATATACAGGTCACCATGACCTACAATCAAAGGAAGTAGACAAGCTTCTCATAAAACAATACCCATGTATAGTTTTTTTTTTTTTTATAAAAATTGGATTATCAGCTGTAGCTTTCAATCAAATATCCAATGCTTAGTGAGTGGATGTAACAGCCTTCCTCCATGATGCATTCAACCACACTGTGACTGGGAGAGGAAAGTGGCACCAAAGCTAATGCAAGGTAGCTAATGCAAGGTAGGACGGCCAGGCCAGTATGTGTTTAACACACTGGCTGCCTGAACGTAATTACATGTCGTCCAACACCTGCAGTTCAGAGATGTTGCATGAGTACAATACATATCTCTCCTGTTGTTTCATTACATGCCAAACATGGTGTGCTGGTAGTGTTGAAATGATGTGCATGGAAAATACATTTTAAAAGTGCATTACTGAAGATTATCCTGGAAACACTTCCAAATACATGTAACAATAACTAGAAGCAGTTAGATTGTAGTTAGCATTTACACATTTTTACTACCTGCACTTCGCTCACAGTTAAGTGATTGTGAGAATAGAGCTCCATACATAAAACAATTTACACAGTACTTTTACAGATTGTATACATTAGGAACTAGTGGGGACTTGTAGGTTGTAGACTTGTATCAACTAATGTAAGTTTATGTACAGTGTGGATAATGCACCTGTATTTTGAAGTGTATCCATCATATCTCTTGGGCAAAAAAATAAAAATAAAGTAGATTATAATCCTGATGGTATTTCTTTGTCAAATATTGTTTTAATAATAATAATATATTGTTTTTCAATGCTTCTTAAATTTTTGGCAGGCTTAGGATTTGGTAAAGAAAAAAATATTCTCTGTCTTGACATCAGAAGTGCGAGAAACAAGAACCTTTATATTGATAAGAAGAAAAAATCCTGTGTACTCGATAATTATTTATTTTGTACTTACAAAGTGCAATTCCAAATGTTTTCAATATTTTTGCTGCTTACCTCTTATTAGTGGTCCAGTGGTTGCTTCCTGGCACCTAATCATTCCGATATTGAAGTTCAGACTCACTCCAATGATCTAGCTGCAATAAGACTGTGTGATATACAGTACAGGTACCAGGATGCAGCTGTTCTCTAGTGTGTTGCATTTGAAGTATTTGCAGAGCCTGAATTAGTGTAAAAAAGTGAAAAAAAAGATAAATAGTGGACCAGAGACAGATGACACCAGTCCAAAGCATCAATCTAATAAGCGAACCTAAATACTGCTCTTGAATATCATAATAGATTCAGTTTTACATATTTTTGTAAATAAACCAAAGAGACTTCAGGACCTTGGTTATCTAAACAGTGGCAGCATTGAGATCCGTTGTTTTTATAAATCATCCATCTCCTTTGCATACAACCTTTATCAATGGCATGTTGGTTGACAGAACCACAGCTGGGGGCATTATCAGTACTTGGATAGAAGCACTTCAATGAATATCAGGTGCTGCAGTGCAATTGGACCTTCAGTGAAAGAGAACTCTACCCTGGAACCTACACTGTATGCACAGGTAAACATGGGATGTATCACTGACAGACAGGCTGACAAGTACTTCTATATACTGTCAGATTAGCAAACTGGCCAAAGAATGCCCTTAGCAAGTGGTTCTCTAGATCTCTGTAAGTGTGAGTGAGAGACAGACAGACATAGGCTGTGTATAATGACGTGGATTCCAATGCCTTGGTTATCAGTTATCTTGTTCAGATTGTTGGGCTATCTGCTCATTCTCCTCTTTCCTTTCTAGCTCATGCCCAGGTGTAAAACGTCTCTCTCTCCCATCACTTTACTGGCATGGCTGAAGCTGAAGCTGAGATAAGTAGATCTATTGACTTTGATCAGTGCAACCTGAATTCACTGGGTTCCTAAAGGCAGACAGTTCTCTGTTGACAGTGCTGATCAATCAGAAACATTAGCGACCACTTGTACCTGTCTGTAACTGATAGCACTGCTGGTTTTTAAATGATTAGGTCAGTACACTGCAAGCGAATCACTTTCAGGAGCTGAGCAACATGGGAACTGCGAAAGGCTATTTATGAGCTGCAAAACGAAATCAGGGCAAAAAACAGCAAATGTGTACCAAGAACTTCAAACAATGAACAAACGTGGGGTAATGTTTATTTGTTTTCCTAAAAAGATTGAAAGAGCGCTGGAGTCTTCTATTTATTTTGTGTTCACTTAGCAGCAATGATTTGTGTTCCTAGTGGACAAGTAAGCACGTCACACACACACAAAAAAAATCACAACTAATAGTTCACTGGACAAGAGCAGTGTCTGAAAAGAGCCCTCGCTCCTGCCCCCTGAACCACACTCATGGGTAAAGAAACCTCTATGTTAAACAAGCTTTAAACCTCCAAGCATGTTAAAAAACCAGAACCAAGCAACAACACTACATGGATATCAACTGGAAACACCTATTTGAGGAAATGAATGATGGTGTGCCTTAAAGTTAGTGGAACCAATGTGGATCATCATTAGCAGTCTATGATATCGTCTATGATAAGATTCTGGCGAATGGAGTGAGTCCTGTCTAACAATGAACATACCTAACTGTTTGCTGATCACAACATCTGTCCTCCTAATTCTTTACAATGAAAGCAACTTTGTTACAGCAATCCTAACAATATTGTATAAATCTGATTAACAGTGATTTACAATGGGAAAAAACAATAGGTCTACCAACGTGCCCCAGTTTGTAGATAAACTATCAGCATGCTGTTTTAAAAGTGCATTTTCAATCTTCACTTACTTACATTACTGCATTTTGTTTAATTATTCTTTGAACAAAATATCACAATTTAACTTCCTGCTTAGAATTGGTGTTGTTTTATAAAAATAAATCAATAAATAAATAAATAATAAATAAATAAAACCGTTACATTGAGTGTAAGCATATATTGCATAGTTAGAGAGATGATTTACAAGATTCATGATGGACAGACTAATCCTCTCAGGTACAGATTAGGAATTATATATTTGATTACTTCAAAGTGAATTACCAATAAATAACATGATTGATAATTTTAAGATCGTAATAGATATATGGCCATGCCATCTTCATAGTTTCATCTTCCCTCAGGCCATTCTGAAAACTTGTAACCTAACCCTCAAAGATTTGCTGCATTAGTTCTGCTTAGCTAGCCATGAATACTAATTGCAGGAAGAACTAACTGCACCCAGTGCCCCGCAGCAATGAACACACTAACTAGCACAAGAAAAAGTTTCATAGCAACAGAGGGCAAACAATGAAGGGGGAATGAAAGACCTGCAATATAGTTAAACTTAAAGGGGATAAACATCAATGTTTAAATTCCCTATAGTGCTGTCTACCGCAGCCTGACAATAAATCCAAACTGCCTGTCGTTAGTAATGCTTTGGCACAGGTATACAGCAAGTGATCCCTTCAGTGCAGCATATTGTGTCCATTTCTATCTAATTTTTTTTTTTTTTAGTTCAAAACCTTTGTTGCTTGTTCTTGAATTACCCGGTGGGCAATTATTCGTTGGCCTGCTGGGAATGATGATTCTTGCTTTTAGTGAGGTTGGAAGGGAAATTCATTTTCTCACATGACTAAAATGTTATCTCAGAAGTGTGCAGAGGTAAGCGGTTTCTTTTTATTTAAGAAGCATTGGGATTGGTTGTCTACTAAGACAAGTATAGCATTATTTGTTTTTCATTGTCGTTGTTACAAACAATAAATAAATAAATAAATAACCAGTGCCCCTTATGGGAAAAAACATATATTTTTAACATATGGTAGAAAAGTATGATCCTTATATTTTTCATATATAGAAATTGGCCCCTTTTTTATATATTTAAAATATATGGGATATATTTAAAATAAATTTTAGTCTGTAATCCATATATTTATTTTATATGTTGAAAATATATATATGGTGCACCATAAATATATGGATTACAGACTAAAATATATTTGAAATATATCCCATATATTTTAAATATATAAAAAAGGGGCCAATTTCTACATATATGAAAAGTATAAGGATCATACTTTTCTACCATATATTAAAAATATATATTTGTTCCATAAGGGGCCCATACTGTACTTTGAGTCCAAGTGCACGGTACGTGAAGCATTACAAATATTTCAAGAGTAGATCAGATTATAGCTAAATCTAACATCTACAGAGGCTAGGAGTGTAGAATAAAGGTTCATATTGGTGCAAAATCGAGCACAGGCACAATAAGAGCATAAGCATCCCCATTTTATAAACAAGGACCCTAAAAAGGATAAAGCTATGCACAGAAATCAGATGGTATTTTAATGAAGCCAACAAGCATTTGAATGCAAACCCTCTGTGGTTACACACTGCAACTGCAGATAAGCTCTCTTTGGAATATTAATACATCAGCTTGCAAAGTGCTTGAGAGCCTTGACAAGCTTTTTTTGTGCAGCAAGTTTTTGCTTGGAATTACATCCAGGGACAGTTTATTACCTGAACCCATGCAACTTACAGACAGGGATGCACAAAATAGTGGGGTATTTTATAACTTGTGTCCCTCTGTCATGTACAAACAATTGGGAAGAATTTGATTAGACTTCCTAATGCTGTCACCTAATAATCAAGAGTCTCTATCTAAGACTTTCACTTCCCTCTAGAAAGAAATCATAGCTGTCCTGGTATTGTTTTCTTTACATCTATCTTGTTGAGATCAGTGATAAAACTGATCAGCAATTAGAGCACTAAAATTCCTTCTAACAGACTGTTACAGTGAAGTAATCCACGCTGTAAAAAGATTAGCTGCTGGATGAGATCCAGTAAGCATGCAGGGGAAACAGTTGACTTTAACCAGTTAAGAACCATGGGAGCTTGATTGATCAGATTCTGAAGTCGAGTGGGTTTGATCCAGCCCTGGTTAGTCTTTGTATGTCATTGATCTTTACAAATAAATGCATATTGACAGCTTGACCTGTGTTTTCCTTCCCCACCAAACAGCCGATAAGCCCTTCCTGTCCTGTCCTCAAAGAACTGAAGGGTACAGATGACTTAAAAAAAAACAACAACAATCAATTGATGGGATCATTTACAGAAACGAGAGCATGCATCAGTGTTTCACAAATTACGCCTTGGCTTTCTTAGGGGGTAAACTTTGATCAGTGATCTTTGACCTTTTAGGTTAAGTCTGGCACAGAAAACGTTATAACCTGATAGCTCAGTACATAGTTTTCTAATTACACACCAGTGTAACAAAGCTGTGCAATTGCTTTACATATGTTTTGGTAACTTGTAACATGAATGGGAAAGGAACCATTATATAATTTAGAGCAGAAAGACACTGCATGAACCTTCCCTCAAAACTTCAGCAAAAACGTCTCGATTCTAGTCTGCTACAAAACCACCTCAATTCTGGCCCTACTACCATGCAGAGACTGACACGTGCTTGAAAACGTGGTGGCTTTGTAATGTAGACTAATGTCCACCGAGCAACGAATATTAACTACTACACTTAGTGCACTTTGCCAACCTATTTATTACACACAGTCAGCGGGCGTTGGGTGTATTACATGTCAGTAATACAATTACATATAAGTAATACAATCAAGTGCTTAGGTTAAAGGACACTGAGAGGCTAGATCAAGAGTGTTACAAAGTAATCTGAAACCCTCAGGTTGCAGTACTGA
This sequence comes from Acipenser oxyrinchus oxyrinchus, assembly GCA_030684275.1. Taxonomy (NCBI): domain Eukaryota; kingdom Metazoa; phylum Chordata; class Actinopteri; order Acipenseriformes; family Acipenseridae; genus Acipenser; species Acipenser oxyrinchus. The sequence continues at coordinate 46,603,315 of CM060257.1, read as the reverse complement.
CTATATATATATATATATATATATATATATATATATATATATATATATATATATATACATTTTTTTTACTGTCCCAATACTGTGATGTTTGCAGTCATTACAATTACTCAAATGCTATTTTTTTTCAGTCTTTGTTAAGCTGCTGTCCCCTGAGCTCAGGAGCTGCTCTTCAGTTCCAGTTGCCTGTATGTAACATAGATTAGAACAGCCATTGTGCCTTACATAAGTGAGAGCCAACAGCATCGAGTGATCTGCCACTTTCTGAATTCTATTATTGAATGATTCATTAAAGTGGCACATCGTACTGTGAACGAATTACTGTTACCCAAATAATTTCTCCCATTTGCATTTGGATGTGTTACAGCAGAGCTACAAGAACTGTACAACTCTTATATGATTGAATAAAGCATCTTTAAACCATATAACGCACCTATCTTGAAATGATAAACAGGCAATGAGATTTTCAGTTAAGATGTCACAAATTAAAATGTGATGGCATTATCCTGCAAATATGGTGAAAGGCATTTGATTTTATAAATGCAATTTTTTTTCCTCAACATTAACAGACACTGTTGCTCCTATTAAAATGTCTAATCTAAGTTTCTGTGTTATATAAGGGTTGCGCATTATATACAAGGTTAGGAGTATACTCTGTGATTATATTCTCTATAGTATACTGTATACCCACGTTATACGGGGTGTTATACCATGGTATCACGGTAGCAGCCTGTTAAGTTTAAGGACACTGAAAGAGCAGATGCTTTCTTTCCTGACAGCAGAGCACTGTAATGATGTGAAACCTCATTCATATTGTTCCTCAGAATGGCTTTAAGCTCTGCCTGCTGAATAGAGCAGGTGGGATATTGCTTCTTCTGTGCTCCTCTAGTGGATGAGAACAGGAGCTCTGAACAGGACAGAAAAGCTTTATCTACAGCATGCATTAAATCAAAAGTAAGCCACCTAATGCACACCCCCAAGAAAAGGCTGCCATTACCATTCGTAAGAGTACTCAGCGTCACAAAAACAAGAATTAAGTTAATTGCTGCATCTTTAATTAAAACAGCTGCTTTAGAACTAAAATGCTATTTTTTTCCTTTTTTCCCCTAATCAAGTGTAACAAGTGTTGGTTTCCTTAGCCTTTATCCAGTTCAAATGCAAACTAGTTTTTTTCTTCTCTTTTTATTGCTTTGATTTAAATCCCTGCATATTTTGCTCTCATTAGAAGCCATAGTGTGTGTGTGTGTTTTTCAGATTTGTAAGGTTTAAATAATGCATGATGCTGTTGAGCACATTCGCTCAGATAAATATGCTTTATTTCACCCCTGCAAACAAATGTTAAAATTACTAAAAACTTTTTTTTTTTAAGTTAGTAGAACCAGAAATTATGACTGCTAATTGATAATACTAAAAATGGATGTTGCAGCTGCATTCTGTTCACAATATTCCTCTGTATAAAATTATTCTACACTTGGTTTCTGAAAATACATGGGAAGAAAACGTTGATTATCCAGACAATTATACTCTCTGTGTAATGCACTACTTCCATAGTAAAGCCTAAAGCCTATGATTAAGCTTTTGGGAGTCGTATCCACATACCAATTCGACAGAGTTCTGTTTTAAGTAACTTTGACTTAAGCTTACACTGTATGTGCTAATGTGTTGTCTTGTCTTCAGATCTAATGCATTGCAACTCCAAAATTGGGCAGTCAGAAGACTTCGAAGATGTACCATTCTCAACTCACCCTTATTTGTAACTCATGGATAGTTTTTTTTTGTTCAATGCTTGTTTTGGTTTGTTCTTTAAATAGAAAAAACAAATAAGAAAAAACCATATGCAGTGTTTAAAGAAGTAAAATTATACCTTCCAAGTTAGTTTGTCTTGCAATGCAGGGAGCGACTGAGCTACTTGTGTCAAAACCACATCACTTTCTAATCTCCTGAGTCTACTAACTTAACTTAATAGGTGTTCATGGGGTTATTGTGCAATGGTATTTCAATCTCTACCCAGTTGAAGATGGATTGTTTTCAATGTAAAATATGGCAGCGGATCCATTGCCCTGAGCTCTGCTAATTAGTCTTTAATGTAACTTCAATTGTTTTGAAGAGATGTTTTCTCACTCTCTGAATCTCTTTAAAAGCATCCCTGGGGCTGGAATTAACTACTAAAAGGTGAGCCGTGAAACTCTGCTGCGGGACCAGGGGCAAGCTCAGGTTACTGCCCTGCCGAATATGATGCATGGACACTGGGACACGAAGGCACCAGCCTGCAGCCTCCTTCACCCACGACGCTGCTACAGGTTACAGACTGACACAAGAAGTGAAAATGCACTTTGTTCATGAAACCCAACACCAAACTAATGGTTACAAATCTGTTTTCAAAGAGAAAACCGGGTTTTCTTCATCTTCATGCACTATCGTGCCAGCGTGTGGAGAAACTGTATGGTTTAACTACAGTTGGCTGCTGTATTGGTTTGTTACTTTTCTTTTATCTAGTTCAAATTGAAAATTAAATGTCTCCTCTTACCTCATTTGTTCCCACATAATAATAATAATAATAATAATAATAATAATAATAATAATAATAATAATAATAAACTTTATTTTATATAGCGCACATCTTTTGTAGCTTTTCTTGTTAAGAAAGGGAGAGTAACTTTGTAAAATGAAATCTTAAATCTTGTAAGAAAGCCCCCATATCAGCTTACTTTGATCTCAGCTGGTAACACTGACCCTTAGGGCCTCCCTTGGAAGAAATTCTTAATAATCGGGGGTCATATTTTGATCTGAATCTTCATATCGTAAATCATTTCATATGTTTAGCTAAAGTAAGCAATGACTACTCCATAAATATAAATAAGTATTTCAGAGCAGTGTTATTAATTGAGAACGATATTTGAATATAAACAATAACAAGCTGAATCAATGTTTTGATTCAAACACCGGCTCCCTTGAGAAAGATATGTACAACATATCAAAACGTTGGGCAGCTGGCTCTTTGAGCTAATATATATATATATATATATATATATATATATATATATATATATATATATATATATATATATGAATCTGTGATTGGAAATCCTGGCCTGTGATTGGTTAAAACCTCATTATAAGAGGAAAAATGTATTTGACAGAACATTAATTGCAAAACATACTACAAAAGAAGGATACTCCAAACACTAAATTCAAACAAATTCAACTCAACGATGTAAACAAATATGACGGGCGGGATATAAACTGGATTATGCAGCAGTCGGCAAACCAGACGGAGATGGAGAAAAACTTTGCTAACTATATGGTATGAACTTCAAAACATTTTCTGTTATTTATTTATTTACTTATGCTGTATCAGCTTTATTCAAACAAAATATATGTCAATATTTATTTACGTATGCTGCATCAGCTATATTTAAACACAATATAGAAAGTTGTATTTTCTATCCAACCTTGCCTCACTTATTTTCTTGACTGATTCATATATTAAATATGTACTGCAGACTCATATATATATATATATATATATATATATATATATATATATATATATATATATATATATATATATATACAGTTGATTGATTGGTGTATCTTCTTTAACCAGTCTGACTACTTCTTGATGGCGAACATCACAGACTGACATGTTGGCATTGGAGATCACCCATAAGTAAACTGAATTAATTCAGTTTTTTTTTTTTTTAACTCTTTCAACACTGCAGACCTATATAGTGTCTAGCGCCTCCAGTTACATGGAAGTTTTAGCCATTCCAAGTTTTACAGTGAAGGGGCCCACCTGGAACCTTGTTCAAACAAGTTCCTTAATTATTTAATTGAACTCCTTATGTACTATATGTCCTGAACTGGAATATAGACTGGAAGGAACAGGAGAGAGCACCACTGGCCCCTGTGCTATTGTACTGACGAGATGAAAAGCCACAGCAAGCTTTGGGCGCAGCTTCTAACACTTCCATTCTTTTACGTAAGTGGGCCTTCCATTCACCTCTCACTACTTTACAAACACAAGCAGGGGAACAACAACACCTTGAGGGGTCGGGACTGCACTCAGACAGTGCCACTGACAGGCTACAGCAGATGGCACATAGGTCTGAACAATGCGCAAAAATAAACATGTGTGGGTCAGATAAGGACTCAGCCATGTATGGCAGGGGTGAACACCATATGGACTGTGTACAATTAAAAAAAACTGTTAGGCGTTAGGGAAGCTTATTGAATGACACACCATTAAAGCCAACCAACATCAGCCTGTGTTGTGCCATTCGGTCTATCTGCATGATCAGGATAATTTCTGGAAAACCTACCAGCTTGGCAAAGGAAGCCGCTTCTTTAGCTTATCTGCTTTAAAAGGTCATGATTTTTTTATTTTTTATTTCCAAGCTCCTCTCTAGACGCCTGCATAGGAGTATGCAGCCTTGAGGGAAGCTGCTGTTGCAAAATGCCCTGTGCCCAGAGTCAGGTTAGGTACCCCACTACTACCACCACATATAAGGTTCAACTACTGCAAAAGTTCTCTGGATCTGAACTCTTGATCTTTGGTCGCCAATGCTGACTCCACCAACTATCAACTTTATCCACCTTGGTAGTTCCATGTATTAGCCTGGTCTTCACACATCCTGCCAATTGTTAAAGCACTCAATCACACATAACATACTGGGAAAAAAACCCCAAAAAACAAGCTATCTGACCTTCCAATTATATGAGACCATGTGCAGTCATAAGTGTTTGTGTTCTGTACAGAATCAGGCTCCTTTTACATTGTGCAGTTCAACAATCTTAATGAATCTTGAATGACTGAATACAGAGTATTGAATATCACGGAATGAGATGTCATATTCACCCACAGTCATGAGAGAGAGAAAAAATGGGAGGAATCCATACAATGTTGAATGCAGAGGGTCAGAGGATGTTGAATGAATGTATCTTGAATTATTGAAGACATCTAGAGGACTGAAGAATGGTTGAGTAGTCCCAGATAGGTGTTTTGTATAAACCGGGGGATGCATTTTTGAAAGAGCAATATACTGTATCATTTGTACACTGGCTCTTACATATACTGTATGAATGGCTGCCATGATCAGATAATGGCTGAAATAAGATAGCTAAGTGTCCTGAGGTCAAGATGAGGGGGCTTTACAAAATCAGTAAGGTCATATGATATTTCCTAAGTGAATGTTCTATTAGGGATACTTTATTATATCATCAGCATTTTCACAATATGCTTGCATTTTAACAATCCTATATTATCTATGGTTTGTAGGATTCTCTTTTGCTGTTTCTGTTTTCCAGGCTTACTAAAAAAAAAAAACGCTTCTGAGAAGACTCCTCAAGGCAGACTGTGGGGAAGTATATAAGTGTTGCACAGGTTTTTTATGGTTTGTAATCATATGAAATAAAATGATTTAAGTGGAAATAACAAGTGTCATACAAAAAATGCAATCTAGGATACTAAACAGGTTTTACAAAATTAATATTAAGAAAATGTTGATTATATATAAAAGAATTTTCTTGTGCAATTTATATTTATCTTTAAACAATACACGTATGAAAATTAATATGACTAGTTGGCTTTATTTCAAATTTATTATTAGATATTTCTGACTACAACATTTTAGTTTTTCACTTGCAAAAAATAAAACATAGTATTGCATACCAAATTGCCTTTTACCAGTCAGCAATGACCTGTAGCAAAAGCATATTGTAGAACAAAAGCTTATCAGATTGGAGCAAGCCCATATCAGAACGTAGACATGAGAGCTTTTGAGAACATCTGTCTGGCTGTTTAAATTATAATCACATCTTGAGTGGTATCTAATCCTGCGCCATGCAATAAACTCTTTTTATTTATGCCTTAGCCAACCAAAAGAAAAAAAACCATAGAGAATGCACAGCCCGGAGCAGTATTTAATAGAAAAAGAACCTTGACAGAAGCCACACAAAAGCACTAGAAACAGTGGTGTATTTTACTGAGTGACACTTCAAACAGATTCAAATGGCTTGGTGCTTTTTTTTTATTCAAAGACAATGTATTACTTTCAACTGGAGTAATCACAAATGCCTAATTAGTTGTCAGGTGATAGTCTGTGTTCTCCTCAGTGGAAGCCGTATAGCTGCAGGGAGTTTGGTCAGCAGTCAGTTATACTTTGGATTGACAGAAAGCCCCCTCACCCAAAAAAAGCACTTCTTGTAACAAAAGGTAGCTAAATCTTCACTATTAAAAACATTTCTGAGTGAACCCCTGCCTCCCCATCAAAACCAATAGTCGAAACCCACAGCATGAAAAAGGAATAACACACTTTCTAATTAATCCATCTGCTCCTTGGGATTTCTCATATTTTTTTGCATATATTGTTGTATAATACTATTTATGCCGCCTCAAACTGTAGCTGACACTTTTTTACATTTTCAATTTAGAACATTCCATGCATATATATTTGGATTCAATTCCATTCTATTTTTCGGTAACATTTTTCTTAGATTTAACCCTTACACATACCAAACTAAACTTGGCTAAAACCATTGAATGACACTAAGAGAAAGTGTTTTTCTCCAAATTCTTACTATAAAAGAAAAAAAATATGACTTACAATTCATCCATCCATTATCATTAATCGCTTACTCCTTTACAGGGTCGCAGTGAGCCGGAGCCTAACCTGGCATACACAGGGTGCAAGGTGAGACTACACCCTGGATGGGACGCCAGTCCATTGCAGGGCACCACACATGCACAGGGCAATTTAGAGTGACCAAACAACATGGACAGCATGTCTTTGGGATGAAACCAGAGTACCCAGAGAAAACCCACATAAACACAGGGAGAACATGCAAACAGTACTCTAAGCCAGATTCGAACCTAGGACCCTGGCGGTGTGAGGCAGCAGCGCTAACCACTACGCCACCGTGCCACCTTGCTTACAATGCATTCACAAATAAAACCACTAAAAATTGCAACCCTCAAAATCAAATGTTTGAGAGGTAAATTTATTTGGAGCGCTTTATTCCTTTTTCTGAAAATATCATGCTAATGACAATTTGGAGAAAAGAGTTTTGAGAATCTAAATGAGCTGTTACTGCATGGTCACTGTCCGTCTTTATGATAGAGTTCTTCATAAACCTGATCTTTTGTAAACCCTGTAAATTTACATTGTATTTAGTGATGCTTGTTACTCTATGGTGCAAAAATAACATGGAGACAAATACAAGGCTACAATTCCACCCTTCAGAAGTGAATTATACCATTGGGATACAGTTCAAAAACTGTAATACCAGAATTTTACACTGGCAAGCCCATAGGAAAGTCATTAGCAGAAGACGATCTCAAAGATTCTTAAAAATTAGTTTTTTTTATTGTTTTTTTTTTAACTAAAATGCTGTTTTTTCTTTTACTGATAACACGTTTTCTGTAACTTAAACCATATGAAGCACTACTATATTAAATGAAGACTTCAGGTCTCTTCCATGGTAGAAATTCACAAGTTTACAACACCACCTCTCCATGTAACTGAATATTTTCCTCTCAGTAGGTATCAGCTGGGGGACGACGACACAATAAAGACCTTTGTTTTATTCTTGTGCAGCCTTCCATTCCCATTCTGTGTCATTTTGGGTGATCGTGACACTTGTTTGAAAGCTCTTTTACTGTCTTTTTTTCCCCCATATTCGTCTGCTCTCCAAACAAGAAGCAGCATTTTTGTCTAGTTTTTTTACAATTAAGAAAATGCCTCTAGGCTCTCTACAGACACAATGTAACCAAGAACACTTTTAAAAATTATACGATCAAGTAAGAACATATTTGTCAGTTGAGATTTCAGTGTAAGTTTTCAATGCGTGTGTTAATATGTTATATGTAGACCAAATGCAAGGCTTTGTATTCCGATCTCATCAGTAGCAGAAGCCAAGAAAGGTCAAGCTTGGTGAGTATAGGGCAATTTACAGGAACATCAAGTGTGGGAGGATGTTCTGTTTAGCGGTTCAGACCCCTCTGTGTCATTAAAGGCAATGCAACAGCACGTAATAATTATATAAAAATGTTGGCCCTCACCGCTCTAAGCATAGCACCCAAGAAATAGATCCCAGTCACATCTCAACCTCCCTTTGCCTCTAACTTGACTCCTTTATTTCACACAGCCATGGATCATGACAAGTAAAAGCTCACAGACTGAAAAAGTGAAAGCTTTAAGACTGGCGTTGTTGCTAATTTGTGCAAACCCTGTGTTTGTCAGTGGGTTTCTGCAGGACTCTGACAAATACACACCAGTAATAGTCATTTTCATTGTTGCTTGCTGTTTCCACATCAGTGTCGAGCAACTATAATCTGTCGTGATTCAATCTCCTTTTTTATTGAAAGAATTTGGAGACAATAAGAGTAGGTCAACAGGTCCCAGTGCTGATGCCCTGGTAGATATATGCAATCTATAGCAATATAGCAATCTATTTCAGCCTGTATATAACAAATGGCATTTGCAATAAAGTGGCTTGGTATTTGTTATCTTACTTAAATCAATAAGCCTTTGCAATAGATAATGCCATCTAAAGACATTTTTAAAAATAGGAGTTAATCAAAGAATAGACACTTTGAAAATATGCCAGAGTTGGGGTCCTATTACCTGTAAAAGAGGAAATTAACTTAATAGGATAGTGCCTAGATAAAATGGCTTTGCCAGTCTCAATAGCAACAGCAAACCATGTAGGAAATCATGTTGCGATGCACAAGTAGTAGTAACATGCAAATTGGAAAGCAGCTTTTAAATCAATTGTAAATTTTAAAAAACAAAGCAAATCCAAATGCTTTTTTAATCCTACTGAAGTTAAAAAAAGAAAAAAAATTCTAACACTTACATTCACAGATATCAGCTTTGAGATGCAAACTGTATTTGCAAATACTGGTTCCAAGATAACCTAATCCCAGTGCAACAATAATAATTTAAAAAAAAACACACACAGCATACATATCATTTCAATGGAAAGCAATAAAAACACTTCAGGTATTAAATAGAAAAAAAAACAACCATTGACTGCTTGAAACTTATATGGTGACCAATGCAAAAAGCTTATTGATAAACCCTATAAAGCTAGTAATGTTTGTTTAAAAGAAAAAGTGGTGTTATTTTATCCATGTATTTACATTAAGGTTGTTATCTTGAATAGCAATAATAGATTCTTACAGTATTATTTCTGAGACAAACCGGCTCCTTTTCAAGGATATCTGGCAAACCATATTTGAACACATTGATTGGCTTGAAGGTCATTTGCACATTTGCTGCAAACATAAGACCATTTTGTGGTTTTGGTAAATGTACATTACTGTATGTCAGAGGGTTTTGAATTGCAGGTAACATGGATATTGAGTGCAAGCCTATTCTCAAGCTTTGCTTCAGTACAGTTTGTCAATGTCACGGTGATGTAGTGGTTTATGAAGTCCGCTGTACTGTATGTTCAGTTTCAAACAAGCATGTTTTGGCTGGATTGTTTATTTTTTAGGGAATAACTTATTAAAATTAGGTACTTTGCTTGATACATTTATTAAAAGTACAATAATTCTTTTTTTCATCCATTTTCATCATTTCAAAAAACAAAATGTATCAATCAATGCCATTGCATATAAACTACTTTATTTTTGTTATTGTGTTTTTTTAAATTATTATTTGTATTCTAGTAGATACAGATGTCAAACACACACTTGTGGTTAAAATACTGGTGTCCATACAGAATTACTGGTTGCCCACTTTATCCCACTCATTATAAGCTTATTTTCAATTGGTTTGCTCTAAGCATTTTATGGTGAGCATGGTGTAAACATTGTAGCAAGACTGTGGTTAAAGGATTTTTTTTTCTTTTTTTTTTTTTTAACATAAATAGATAACCAGGTGTTGATGCCAGCTTCGTTTTATTAACATGTGTATCATAATAACAACTGAATGCATGGCTTCCATCATATACAGGTTACAGTTTCGTTCAATGACTTTCAGCTGCCCCACTATAAATATTGTAACAGCGCCACTGCCAATAGATATTGGGTTTACTGAAAAGGTTACATTTTGTTGTTTAAAAACAAGGCTTTCAAACAGATTATTTTCAATTGTTTCTCCTCACCTCCAAGTATAGGGAAATCTGACCCCTGACCCCCAGGCACCAGAAACAAGTTTACAAACCCGGTGCCTATGGATTGCATTTCCCACTTTTTAATGGTCATATAACCAGCATCACGTTGAGCCAAACCGTCTGCAACACCTCAGCACTTAGAAATAAAACCTCACCACAGGACCACAGCATCTGTTAACCATTGCAAAGCATTTAGAAGGCAAGAATGTGAAAGTGGCTTTTCTAATGGCTATGCAAAGTGAATTAATGAACCGAAAACAAATGCAGCAATGCAAGTAATTCAGAGGCATGTATACGGTAACCTTTTATCGTGTTTATTAATTAATAGAGCAGTTTGTGTCTGGTCTTTAAATGACTGAATAGAATCCTGATGATTTCACAACAGCCAGACACCTAACAAAATCAATCACCAAAATTAAATATATATTTTGTTAATATTTATTTTTATCTATTTTTTTGCTGTTACTGAAAAAAACAGTACATGTGCTAGATATCAAAGGAATATGGATGATTAGATGAAGAACTTACCTTCAACAAATGGACAATTCAGACAGGTTAAGATTGTCATTTTTGGTATTTGACAACTCATCACATATTAACATAATTTTTGGGTACAAGATGGTGCACCAATTATTTCCTATGATTAACCGCGATAGCCCATTTTATGAAACTAAGGTGGAAATATAGAAGTCCTATTGCTCAGTTACTGGAGATTTTGGATTTTGGCTGCATTAAATAATTGTGGGGAAAATATGGAGCGTCATCTTGTAACCAATAAGTAACTGACTTTTAAGTGACTGTAACTGATTTTTAAGTTGCCAAGAAAGACAGCAACATACTGGTCATGAGACATGGCCATGAAGAGGTTAAAATAGAGAAAGAAAATTGCTATCCAGCTTACATATAAACTATAGTTTATGTATAGCTTTATAATGCATCAGTTCTTTAATTTAAATAAAATAAAGATTTCTCTACTAAATGTGACAGAATATATTTTTGATTATCTTTACGCAGCCATGTTGGTATTTGTATCTCAACAGATATTAATAGTTAAGCATGAGGTAGATGCAAAAAAAATAATAAAGTAGCCACAGGCTTTATGTCTCCAGTAGGTATCACCAGATAAGGTCAAATAGACTGTGAGCTGCTCTTATTGTTCCAGTATTACTGAGTTTGTCACGTTAACATTTAAAAAGTGTTATTTAAATTAACGTAAAGGCTGTATGGATGCAATTTAGGTTTTAACTGAACTGTTGGCTCTGACATGCATAACCTCGCTAATCTGAATAATCTGTGTTAGTATACCTTTAAAGAAACATTAATGTTTGCCATTCCGTTTATAAAAAAAAAAAAATAATAATCTTGAAAAAGCAGCATGATTATTACATTAAGAGCAAGCCATTATCCATGCTGCCTATTTTTCCACCTTAATGCAACTAATGACAGTGAACTGCCAAAAATAATCATCTTTTCTTCAATATAATAGACCCGATCATTTCAAAAGATGTGAATGCAGAGATTGAAAGGAGGGAAAAATAAGGAAAGAAAAAACCCTTGAAAATGGTACTGATGCGCAGCTAAAATCAACTTAAATTATTAAGGCAGGAAACAAAGCAATTTGTCATATTCCAGACAACAAACCCCAGCCTCCCTTACTTTGTTGCAAGTGGTAATTATCTTTAAAAACAACGCCAACAAAACGAATGAGTGCCTCATTACGTACAATTATCAAGGAATTGGAAACATCATTTAACTAAATGAGCAAATAACACACTGGATATTGAAGAAACTGCCTGCACTTCTACAGTCCACTATATGTGCCATTACAAAAAATGTTACCTCTTTAATGGAATAATTTGAGGCTTTTTTTTAAGTTTTTTTTTTTTTTTTTGAAGAAAGCCTCAAAAGGAGAATGAGGTTTTGAGACAACAAACAACTGTTGAAGAGAAGCTGTGCAGTGGTAGGAGTCGTCGCCACTGGAAACTGCTTAAGGATGACTCACATAATCCACTGTAATGATGAGAATTAAGCTCAAGGGATTCAGGAGGAAAATAAGTAATAATTACCCTTTTTAGATATTAAGAATTTCAGAGTGGATACTTAAAGCCCAAGAGAACAAGATGAGACAATTGAATGGAACTGAAGATTATTTTTTCTCTAAAGTGGGACTTGCACACAAAAAGAACCCAGAAATCCCCCATGTTTTACTGATTTAAAAGACTGGAATGTTAGCAGCGTTTACATTATGCATGACTTTTCCAGTTGTAGTCTCTAAAGCAGCAATGTCCTCAAAATTAATTTTCTTTTGTAGCAATGATTCTTTGCTTTGCATTTACCACCACCTTCCATAATTTGATCCAGTTTGTTTGCATTCCCCAAAGGCAGCTTTATCCATAAAGATACAAGTCTGCTTTTGTACTTGCCACTTCCAGGAAACACAACTGACTACCTCTTGTACTGGTTAAGTCATCATGAGTGTAATACACAGCTCAGTATGCAAATTTAGTGTTAAACCAATAAAACTTCACAGGAAGCCCCCTGGCAGATGATATTTTCTAAATTCCTTTTACAGTATGTACTGTGATCATCTGATTTACTTTTTTTTTTTTTTACATTTGAATTCTCTAATATTATAAAGTACCATCAACTCAATTTAATTTAAAAAAAAAAAAACTTATGAATTTACATAGAGTATTTGTCCGTCTAGGTACAATGCAAGCACTAAATGTATCACAAATTTAAGTCATAGATCATACCGCTTTATCCTCAGGCAAAAACATATCATGTAGATCACGGGTGTCTAACCATTCATGTATCTCAATCACAACTAAGACAGCGTTTAATAGTAGAATTGATTTAATTTAAGTTTTTGTCCCTGTGAAACAAGTACATTGGGGAGGGGGAGGGGGTGACAACTGTACATTACATCAATTTTACTATCAACACATTTCTCAGTTATGAATGAGATACACAAATGACTTAACAGGCATTAATTTAATTCTTAAAAAGGAGTATAAAAGTCAGGGTATAACACCAAAAATCAGTTGCCCTTGTTACAACTAAAGTGCAACTGTTTTATACTGGATCTGGGACAGCCAGATAACATGGAAAATGAAATCAGAATATCAAGCTATCCAGAGTAAACGCGGCATTGCGCATAAACTTATCTGCCTTTGTATTCAGCTACCTGTGCAGATTCAATACGACTATACAAGTGCCCTGTTTTCTTATTAAAGAATGAAAGCATTCATTAGACCAAGGGTGTCCAAACCTACTTCTGGCCTTGTGACCTTCCCAATCGCAATCTGCAGCAAACCCACAACCACTGATTAACTGTACATTTAACAATTTGTTTCTGTTAAAAGACCTTCTAGCAAAAGTGTACCGAGGGATATACTGAACAGTATGATCATATAAAAACACACACCACAGGACATCTCTACACCAAATCAGTTTTTTTTGTTTGTTTGTTTCTTACACAGAGAAGGATTCCAGAGTTAAAACTTGCTGTTTTCAATAGACAAAACACTGATAATACAAAATCTACAAAAGTTCTACAGAATATCATTTATACCCCCAGTTTAGGGAGTCAGTTTACTGCAATAGGACATAAAAAATAGTTATAGTGAAGGAAATAGGACACACACATAATATACAACGACAGAATGAATAGGAAAAGGAAGAGGGCGATTTTATTGATCTCTGTATCTGTGGTTCAGGACTGGATTGCAGCAGACACTTCCACAACGAAGGGAGACTTCAGGGTGTAAAAAACTGACATTTTCTGAGGAATTTATGTTGACCTGTGGAAGAAACAAAAACAGTAATGAAACCTTAAGATCTGCTGGACATTAACAGTTGCAGTGAACAGGCATGTTACATACCTGCCTGAATACAGTATGTGTATGCATGTATTTCTAAAAAAAAAAAAAATCCACAACACTTTTTCATTTTGAAAATCTCCCATTTTAATGGTTGCAACACATTCGTAACCAAAACAGTTACAATGTTACAGGAGCAATTTAAATAAATACATTTTAAGGCAACAATAAAACAAGAATGGCAAGCAATCAGCTTACCTTCATAATGTTAAACATGAAAACACACACAAAAAAAAAAAATGCATTAATCTTGGTAGCCAGTCCTCACGTTTGTTTAAAATAAATAAATATCTATTACAAGTGCGAAAAATGGAGCACTGAAGATTACATTTGTAGATCTTCCATCTTGGGCTTCGTGCACCTTGGGGTATGCTGTGCTATGCAGAGATGCTCGCTTGCCATGGACCTTCAGCTGCCGAATGAAGATATACAAAATTGGGATGGTGGATGATAGGAGGTGCTAGACACAAATCCCAACAATGCATAACTTTCCTAACACAATTCAGATTGTGTATTGAAGCAACACAGTTGGAGTAAGTAACAAAGAAATATATATATAAAATGTATTGCCACCTTTATGTTTACAATAACCAATATAAGGTTTTATTGTAATTACTCCTACTATTAAAAACAAAACAAAAAAATGCAACGCAGGATAGATCTGTCAAACTGTGCTTAGTAACGTAGAGGCACTATCATATTTTGTGCTAAGGAGCATGTGTAAACAAAGGCTACTTAAAAGTAAAAATTAAAAAAAAAAATTTAGAACTGGACATGGGATGCTGCTTCCATATTAGCACACAAACACGCAAAAACACACACACAAAAAAACACACACCACAAAGCTGTGCAAAATATTAAAATAAAAAACACGACAGACTGCAGCTATAGTTTTAAGTCACTGTGCAAAGATTGTCTAGGATTATTTATTTAAAAGAAGCCGAGACCAATACAAATTGGATTTTTTAGCACTGAATTTAGAGGTGACGTATACCAGAATGATAATAGAATTTAAAAAACAAACAAGCAATTTGACCATTACAGTCAATAAATAAGACCTCATAGGTTACAAATGATAAGGCGCTGTCTAAACCTTGTTATTGTTCCTCAAATTCACTTAAAAGACAGAAACAGGTCCGAAGAGTTGCCTGTCTTAATGCATTGCGATTGCTTTAAAATTATTTTCTAAACAAGCCTCTTTGCTCTGTTTTTTCTCAGCATATTACCTACTGCGCATTTCCCCCTCTGGGATCAATTGTTTGCCAATAGATGATTTCTGAAGTCATGAAACAACGTCAGATTTACTATTAATGGCTTTATTTTCGTTAGTAAATCAAATTGAAACTCTGCATCTCCCAAGGGCCAGACCCTAACTCCTCTATGCTGCAACAGTCCAGGAAACAAAACATCTGCTAAACACAAAGCAGGGCCAATTGGAAATCTGAGTTTAATTGTAGATTAACCTCGTCAGGAGGTAGACCTCACTTTCTGGGAAATTAGAAAATACTATGCTGTGTTGGGAAAACAATCAGCCTCTGAAGGATGTTCTATATGAACTGTACATTTTGCCACAATCACTGGTTACTAAATTTAATTGACGGCAAATTCCCCCAAAAACATTTTTACACATGTATGAGAGGTTTGCTTATGGTTGTGTTAAATAAGCATCGTCTTTTCTACACAATGTGTAATAGTAACAGATTCATAAAAATGTACTTCTAGCCATTTACTTACCAACACAAACAAGACAGGTTACAACTAACAGTGCAAGGTTCAATATGCAAAATTATGCTTTATTTAATGGGGGGTATGAAATGTAGAGCTGTTTTGTACAGTAAACCTAAAAATCAATAACTTCAAAAACACAGAATCAAACTTGGAAGAAACCAAGACAAGTACATTGATGGTGGCACTAGGTGAAATGTTTACTTGACTTGGTTCTTTTAAGTTGTATCTTAGTATTGTAAACCTAAACTGGTCTGGAGGTTTTTGTTAATGCTCCTTGAAGCTCTTGGTGTCAGTGCAAATTTGATATGCTTCCAGACAGAGGCGTAGTAAAAATTCATTAGACAACTGATTTGAAGAAGGAGCAAGGTTTCCAAAACTGCCAAGGAATGGAAGAGTTTGACATATTGCATTGAATAAGAAAAGAAAAGAAAACAATGCACCCTTTTTTTTTCTCTGCTGGACATCTATCAACCAGCGGATATTGAAACCTTGGAAGAACAAGATAAAAATCAAAACTGACTGAACTGGCAGCTGCACTTACCCATATCAATAATTCCATTCATGAAATTGGGAACAAATTAATAAACAGATAACTTGGAATGTGATTTAAAAAATTGCAGGTGAAGGAAACTCACTTGGGCTTTGTTTCAGCATCTGTTACTTGGCGAATGTAGATTGCATCTTCAGGATGTTCAATGTCACCCAGTTCGTGCATGTAGGACGCTGCTATAGCCAGAGTGGAGCCGTCATTACTGAATGCAAGGGAAGCGATGCTGGTTGGGTAGCGGTGGAACTGGCATAGACGTTTTTTGTTGAAGGGGTCCCAGATATTCACAAATCCATCAGAGCCACCTTAACAAAATAAACACCACACAGGATTAGAAAAAAAAAAGGAGTAGCCACACACTGAAAGCTTAACTGTGGTATGTAACAACCACAGGCAATAGCTTTCAAAAAACAGTTTCTAGTAGATGGAAGGGAACCAGAACAGACATCATCCAACTTACCATTAGATCACGCTGCCACAGAAATACAATTTGTTTCAAAAAAGCATTTAACCCTAGAATGAAAGGCATCAACAGAGGCCACATTAAGAGATTCCAGTATTAGATAACTTAC
Organism: Acipenser oxyrinchus oxyrinchus; assembly: GCA_030684275.1. Taxonomy (NCBI): domain Eukaryota; kingdom Metazoa; phylum Chordata; class Actinopteri; order Acipenseriformes; family Acipenseridae; genus Acipenser; species Acipenser oxyrinchus. The sequence continues at coordinate 46,586,471 of CM060257.1, read as the reverse complement.
ACCACAAGTCTGGTAAAAGAGTTTTGTTTTAACACAAAAGCATGGTTCTTACCTGTAGCAAAGGTGTTGTGCACACTGTGGAATGAGATCGCGTTGACCGGGTAAACTTGCTCAATGCCATTTTCCTTTAACCTGTGACATTTAAATGCATATTTCTTCTTTTGTACTTCTGGGCTGGGGTCCAAATACTCAACTGCAACCCGACCTTCGATTGAGCTAAGTACGTAGCCCTACAACCAAGAAACAACAACACTTCTGCATGGGATTGTATAAGACTGCAAACATGAAAGCATCTGAAGAGAGAGTCTGGGCTACAGTAGCCTGAACAGCAGTAAATTGATGCAGCACCAGGTTTTTTCTCTCTCATGCAGCTCAGTTTAACTGGTCAGGTCATGGAGGTGCAGTTAGTGGTGCCAAATATTAGCGATTTTTGAAAACACCATGCTATTTCTCTCAAGTTTAAACAATGATCAAGCCAAGTACACTTCTAAAACAGTCCTGCAGCTATTCTATGGCTGCCAGACTTTTGTTAAGTAAACTTTCCTGCTAGAGCTACAACATCCTGCCTGGTTAGAACTCAGCCCCACACTCTTGATAAGTGGTTAAAATGATGGAGTCCCATTCCAACTTGGAGATATTCAAACCTTCATTTTACCTAGAATATTGAGCTCAAACACTACGCAGTTTATTTGAATTATTATTATTATTATTATTATTATTATTATTATTATTATTATTATTATTATTATTAATAATAATAAATGTTATTGTCACTCTTTCTGCTATGGGTAGAATCAAAAGCTGACTTGTCAGAAGCTAGCTGTTATTGGGAGCACATCTCAAACTATTGGTCCATCCAAAACATCAATAAACCCAGAGCTCATCAAATTTTAACAGGAAGCAACGTATAGCTTCTAGACCACAGAAACACTAGAAGAAAAAGTTATTGATCCAGATTGTTTTTTTTTCTGATGGAAACATGTAATCAGTATTTTAAACTTCACTGGTACCTGTTTGTTTGGAAATGCTCTGATGCAGCGGGTCTGATATTTGAGACTGGACTCCCTCCTCTGCTGAACATAGCCCATATTCCTCAAGTCCCACACAAGGACTCTCCGGCCAGCTGTACCAACGATCAGTCGATCTCCTGCCACCGACAGCGTGTAAACCTGGGGAAGAAGTAACACCACCACAAATCAGGAACGAGAGAAACCTTTTGCCTATTGAAATAGTAGTACAATTATACCAGTAAAAACACAGTACAATCCAAAGGAGTTTGAGGAATCAGGAAAAAACCAGTGAAACATCCTAATCTTTTTTTGAAGGACAAAATTCAAAATAGCCACACATCAAAAGCTAGGTAACAGTAAAACAAGATCCCCCTGCAAGTGTACATGCTGACCACAACCGTATGTCTTTGATCACTTGGAATGCACAAAGTACTTGAAATAATAACCACTTCAGTGAACACCTAATACGTTTGACAGCAGGTTAATACTTACCATTATTACTCACTACCGCCACCGTGGAAGAGGGAGAAAGCTATGAAGATATGAAAACCTTCCACACAGTATAGTACAAAAAGGAATTACTATTGCATCTTCTGATGAATAGGAAAGGATAAGGTTTTTTATACAATGAACTAAATTATATAAAAAGACAACTGGTGAGCTTTTAGCCATTTTTATTCCTATTCTTTTATGCTTCTACAAATCATCCCTCAGTCGCACCATACTTGCCTTTCACATCACCCTGCTGAATTCTTAAGTGGAGCACATCATCAACAAATCTTCACTGTAATGCCAGCTGCTGTCTTCTTTAGTTTAACCACTTCAAATCATTTCAATTGCCCCAGCTATTAAAAATTGTAATTCATACCCACCATTTGGCAATACATAACACTAGCTATTCTTTATAAATATTGGTTGTCAGCCAGACTTCATACTAAATGCCCTTCTACTGTTATAAATCAAGCTGCAAAGCTGACAGGTCATGCAGATTCTTGCAAGTCAACGGCGTGCAAACATCCATCCAGTGAAGAATTACAAAAACTGATGACAACGAACCCTGCGGAACCAATAAACAGCTTAATTCACAAAGGCTGTCAGTTGCACTCCAATCTGTCACAAATTCATCCCTTTACTGCGCACATATCAAACTCTGCTATAAATCACAGCCACTCTAATGCAATCCATTTATCCTCAACACAGAGCTTTTGCTGAAATTTGGTCAAGAATAATCTGTCGAGCAACATGGCCATTCAGTGGTAATGTGCTGTGTAATGTGGTCATTTTCACTGCAAAAGGCCAGAAGGTCCTGGCAGGTACGGACAGCAGAAAGTAACCAATGTTTCTCAGCGAGCGTATAGGATTAAGGGTTTCAAAACAGATCCACTCAATCATGCAAGTCTACAGTACAGGTACTGCAGACTAACTAAACAGAAAAGGGCTCTCCTACAAGTTCAGGTGTTACAGCTGAAAGTGTGGATACTTTGAACATTTGGAATACAAATATTTGTAATGCTTTAACATTGCTCTCTCCGTTGTAAACCTCAAAACACAATTTTGGAATATGGTAAATACTCTAGTCTCAATTATTATAATGTATTAGTGCTGGGACAAACACAGGATTTTCATGTATGGATATTCGCCCAATGTAAATATTTTTTCGGATATAAAAGCCATTATATTGCTCTGAATGCAAGCAGACACAGCATAGCAGCCGGGCAGGGGGTGTGGCCTTGGCCCCTGTGTGTGCGCGCCTTTATTTTACTGCAAGACCTCACCATATGTAACATGTTAAAACAGAAAAACATCCCAGGAGTAAAGAATACGTTGTGTAGGACTTACTTTACCCCAGTGAATTAGCTACAAAAACAAAGGATGCCCAATAGCAGTTCAAGTTAAAGGTTTTGTTTATTCCCGAAATATAGTACATCAAGTTGACACCTCATTTTATTTATTTTCTTTCATTCCTTGCCATTGCCGTTTCTTCACAGTAAACAGTGGCTAGACACATTTTCATAAATTAATAACATGAGGTTTACGTGTGCCTCTGTAACTTAACAAGCAAACTGAAAGTTAACTTTAAACACTTCAAATAAAACAAAATGTGGAAATTGCATTGTAAAATGAAGGGGGGAAAAAACAACAAAAAAAAAAAAAACACCATTTTGGTTCTCGTTTATTACATTCCACATAACAGGAATTCACAACAAAATTATATATATATATATATATATATATATATATATATATATATATATATATAATTAACAGGAAGTTGGTGACTGTTTAAATGAGATATTTCAGAACGACGTGCTGCTTTTAGAGCGAGCCAGAATCTTATGGGACAGAAAAAAGGCAAGCACAACACGTTTGTCCCAGATGGCTTTCAATAGAGATCACTACTATTTTGCTGTCTAAAACGTTTAAATTGAGGCACAAGAGCTGCTGTGTTGATTCTGTGTTTTTTATATATATTGATCTAACATATCACACAGAGATCTTTCATTTGCCATTTTTTGAAACTGTCACGCAAATTCTGGCGAGACGGTATATAAGTGCAAGTTATTTTTGTCACTGGTAGTGAATATGAACATCTGATTTTTGTATTCAAATATGTTAAAAAATATTTGTTCGAATTCAATTCAATTCAAACCTTTATTTAACCAGGTAAAGACATGAATGTTGGGATATTTGTCCCAGCTATACAATGTATAATGCCTTGCCACTGACTGATTACTTTTTTTTGTATTCTAAATGTATATAGAGTCCCCACTTTCAGCTGTAACTCCACCTGAACAGCAGTGCTTGATAAACATAAAAGAAAAACAACCTTGCTGTGTTGTATGTGTCAAGTATCTATCTATGTTAACTCCTGGTATTATATCACCACACTGATGCACAGGGATTACCATAAACAGTTGACACATTTTTAGTTGTCTACTTGTTAAACACCCCCCCCTCCCCCCCGCTTCATTTTCATTGTGATCAGCCATTGAGAAACCCCTTTATCATATTCAACATGCAACAAAACCATGGTTACCAGCATTCTAATTGAAATAACGTTTGGTCACACAAAGCTATACCTTGTAGATATATACCCTACACAAATTAAAACAATTAATAAACCGTAGAAAACGCAGCACAGTGTATTACACAGACTTTTATAGCATACATTTACAAGTAAAAACAATATGAACAGAACATTACAGAGTTGAACAGAACTAACTTGCACATATTCCGAGCTCCGCCCCTCTCCTTAAGCAAAGCTGGACTCACGGGAGGCAAGGCAGACGGGCCCGCTTCGTCCTGCCGCGGAGACTTCTGCCGTCGATCAGGGTATTGTACACATTTTCAAATCAAACTAGTAACTGTCACCGTATATATCTATAATAGCAAAAGCTTACCTACACCTTAACCCACTAATTTCAAAGTAGGCGCTTTGAATGACAGCCGCTGTAGCTGGCAAATGAAAGTGCACAGTCTGTCTGATAACTCACAGTCATTTAAACGAATGAGAGCATTCTAGCGCTGCTTCAGCCAATGAGATCTGTCAGGACAGGATGAAATGACCGACGGTGAAACTGCACTAGCCTATTAAGGAATCACTGATTTGACTGACAGCGACCCCTAGCCATTCAGTGCGGAACAGACAGCAACTATAAAAACTACACAGGCGAGATGATTTCTGAAAATTATTTTTGGTAAGAAAAAAAAATAGCGAGTGGTTTTACCAATGTTTATCCTATATAAACTTATTTCAGTCTAACTCATTTTTTGGGAATTCGACGTTTAACACGCTTTACCGATTACAATCGAAAAGTAGCAACCCTAATTATAACATCATGACACTACCAAATAAAGTAATACTAGTTGCCAATATTCTACTGTGTGCCTTTCGTGTTGTATGCCGCCAACCTCAGTAGCTTACCCTCCCACAGCAGTTCATTTACCATAGACATTATATAAAAGCTTAGAACGGACGCATCACCCAATTAGAGATGTGTATGGATTTACAAAAACACTAGGAGTACTGAATTTAGAGTTGAAGGTTTTACATTTATATTGACAGACAAATGCACTTCAGTTCTCAGAGTTGCAATATTCTAGTGCAGGAGAAAGGTTTGGCCAACCATGTAAATCTCCTTAAAACTTTGGTGCCCTTTAAAATCTTGTTGGGCTTTGGTGTAGAAATACAAAAATGTAGTAGATACGAAACCAACCTTTTCCGGCTGTGAGAAGGTTCCTGCGTTACATGGAGTCCTGGGATCCCAAAGCCTGACCGATCTGTCCCAGCTACCCGTCACCATCACATTCACCTCAGGACAGTACTCCACACATCGGATTGGAGCATCGTGGGCACCTACTATCGTTTCTGCAGTTATTGAAAGAGTGAGAATTAACACCCTTGTTATTACATGATCTACACGATTATAGGTGGATTGCGTACTTGGCTTTAGTGTCCAAAAGGGGCGTTTAGGGATTTAATTTAACTTAAAAACAAATCAGACAACCTAACATTTGAAGCCCTACCAATAGTGTGTGGAGGGTAGACAAAATGGTTTGTTGTACACGTCTTCATTGATTTAATTCAGATTGAGATGTATTATTTGTGCTGAACTGAGCGGGGTAGGTATTGCTGAATTAGTTTTTATCTGGTAAATAAATAGGATTGTAAGAAACAGATTGTGATAGTTGAAAGTTAATGATACTAGCAGAAAATCAAAGTAGAGAAGTCAGCATGTTCAAGATTAATATATTCTGTATTAATACATTTTGATACCAAATAAATTAAATTGTTGCTGCACTGCTTTGACAACACTGAAAAATCATTGTATGCAATATTGAAGAATATTGTGTGTTGGATCAAATTTGGGAAGCACAAATACGGCTTACCTTGGTCTGTGTTTAGATCATGCGTTTTCAGCTGCAGGTCCAAGCCACCACTCCAAACATGTGTGGGGTCCTTATAAGGAGCAAAACACAATAGTTTGTTAACAGCTCTGCGACCACACCTCAATATTGACCAGCATTCCCTCCAAGGCTAAAATGCGTGCACTTTTCACAGTAACTGGCAACAAACTTCACACTCAGTTTACTAACTTTCGCAAGTCATTATCATAAATATCAACCTCAATCAAGATTCCAGCCTCTCGAGGTAAACCTATTTTGAGACCATTCTTACAAAGCATTAACATAAGCATATTTGTGGCTGTCTTGCAGCTGATTCTGTGATTTCCCTCTGTAAAAATGCACGTCACATTAGTGCAGAGCTAGCTCGGGTACCAGCGAATCAACTACCGGTACAGGGTGGGCGAAGCAGGCGTCTGGCAATTCTGCCTCTAGAGACAGCGCTGCTCGGTGCTGCTCATCAACTTCAGTTTAACTCGTCGTATAATAGAACACTAAAATCAGTGAAGCACAATCTTCCTGCATTATTTACAAGTATAAATACTCTGGTAAACATAAAAATCACAATACTCACAACCTTTGACAGTTTTTGTTTTATTTCCCTTTTAAAAAAAATGACCATTTCAGAACTCATCAAGCGTTTTGAAACTGGCAAAAATGCAATCAGCACATTTGGTCGAAAATACACATTTAAGTGTATAGTAATTGAAGAAGACATACTAATGTCCATTTTTTTTTTGTGCAAGTTTATTCATCATGTGACTTCACTCCATGTCTCTGCTGAAACTCGACATGGCAGCTGCACCAACGAAGAAAAAAAAAAAAGCAATGTTTCAGTAAGACAGAGCTCAAAGAAATCTGATTATCTATATCAGGATGGTGCGATACTATTCTTAAAGAATTGCTGTAATTCGTGTGATCATGTACGAGTCAATAACATTAAATATCATAATGCCAGTCGTAAACAGAGAATAAGAAAGCAAATAAGACAGCAACAATGGCAAAGCACTGCATTATTCTATGCGGAAAAACAAACTTAAGATATTGTGGTCAAGACACAGCTTTCCCGAAGTAAGCTAAATGAATTGCTTATTTTAATGCCAGCAATGAGCCAAGTGGTGTCTATAAACATTATGACAGGTTTGAAGTGTCTTCAGGTGCTTTACTTACTATTACAGCAACGAATTGTGGTGATATTTATTAAATTTACTTATTTTAACTACCAACATTATATTTATGTTCAAATGCCATATTTAATTAATACGTTGATAAAGAGTGGGAACAAATGGAATTGGCCATTTTTGAAAAACTGAATTTGGTATTCCCAAGAATGGAACAATTAGTAGCCCTAAAGATGGTTACAATTGAAGGCAGTGCAGACGCCAGTGTTTTATGCAGTAGTAGGCTATAAAGCAATTTTATGCAGGCCACCAGTTAAGCATGCAGTCTATATCTATCATAACAACTGACAGGGCTGCACATGATCAGAGGCAGATTCAAAACCAGAGGCAGAGCCAGAATAAATGTCTTGTTTAAATTTAAAGTAAATTGTAAAATTGTTGCGATACAGGTAGTGGACAACAAAATGGAAACACCAATGTAAAGTCACTTAATAGGGCATTGGGCCACTACGGTAGCCCGCTCTGTGGTGTTCTCGGCGGACCGTTTTTTATGAAACTGGCTGCTCGCGACCCAGGTTGAAATTTGCAGTCAATTGATCTGCAGTTGCTCGTCTGTTTTGCCTTGCACTTTGAATTAATGCACGGATATCACGATCCTGGAGTATGAGCTTCTGCCCGCTGTTGTCCTTTGCTGATGATGATGTCTTTCGCTCGGAGTTCCATGCCGACATCACCTTAGACACTGTTGCTCGTGAAACATCAGCAAGTTGAGATGTCTTGGTCACTGAAGCTCCTGCCAAACGCACCCCAACAATCACCCCTCTTGCAAAGTCACTGAGGACACCTCTTGCAGCCATGCTAGCCATAATTATAGGCAACCAGGCCTGTCCAGCATTTGTATACATGACCCTAAGCATGTTGGGATGTTATTTGCCTAATTAATACATGAGCTACACCTGTGTGGAAGCCCTTGCTTTCAATATACTTGGTGTCCCTCATTTACCCAGGTGTTTCCATTTTTTTGTCCACTACTTGTACTTGTGTTGGAATATTGTTTAAAATTGGATAATGAAACAAATATATTGAAAGGGTTAATGCATGGCCGAAGGTTTCTCACTGATAATTTACCCTTTCTCAGTCAAAATGGCAAGTTTCAGTATCTAAAAAGCTTTGAGGGAACGCTGATGTTGACCTAAACACCTCTTCCATCAATCAGCCCTGGAGGTCTCAGGCAGACTGCCAATAATGCCTGGTTTCATGGAGTTTGTGATATGGACTAATTTTCACCCTGAATCCAAGTCTCAAGAAGTTAAAGGCATGAAACACAGGTAGTGAAATTACCAACCCCTGGAGGTGAAGGATTGGACCAATTTGACTACATGGGGTGGGCTGGCTTGGGGGGGTACTTAGTTGCATATCGGCTAACTATGGGACTGTGTTTCTTGAAGGAGTGCGAGTCAAAATTTAGATTTTTTTGGTTTGTTTTAAACTTGTAACCAGCTGTTGGTGAACTGACCTAAAAAAAATATATATGCATCACAGTATATCCACAAAACTCCCATCGGTTAATACGTTCAAAAAGTAATTACATAATCACTTACATAAAAGGCACAATCGAGAACAGGGGCGGAGTGCTGATACTTCATCCTCATTGCGTTGCCACCAACATCAAACAAGCGGACAGTGGTATCCCAGGAAGAAACCAACAAGAACTGTGCAGTGCTTGGACTGAACTTGACAGCAGAGATCCCATCCTCAGGGCCCTGGTTTAGCTTAAATTCATTTGAACCTGTCATCTGGGGTAGAAATCAATCCAGTATTAAACCAGAAAATCACTCGCATAGAATTAGGTTTAAGATGGTTTTCAATCTGTTTTACCCAGCATTTCGAACAAATAGGAATGCAAATGTCTTTTCACATCCCCAAAAAAAAATGTTGATATTTACTGAAAAATGAAAAAACAAATACAGGAACTGCACTTGGGAGTATATAAGGGAATAGAAAAACAACATGGAGAAAGGGGCACACATTCTAGCTTGTTTAACATACTAACAGAATATGACCCAATGAAATGTTAATAAATGTGGGGCTGTCAGCTCAAACTCATTGTAAAAAATGAATACATTAAAAGTGTTAGGTAGGAGCTACTAACAATTGTAGTACTAGTTTGCTGCACGTATACAATGTCTTGATTCAGCCTGTCACAAATAAATCCTTATATAATTTATATATATATATATATATATATATATATATATATATATATATATATATATATATTATACACACACATACACTCAGAGAGAGAGAGCGACAGACACACGACTGGTAGTGGTTTGTGTTACTGCATCAAATAATGACAAGATACACCAGCGTTTCAGTTTTAATTTTTGGTCTTAAGTTTTTTATGGCCACAATACTTATGTTTAAACAACACCACGATATGTTTTCCATTTTGTACCAACTTTACTTTTACAGAAAAAACACATTCAAAATACCGCACATGTATACTACGTAAGTCAGTTCGCTGCCAGCTACGTACGTCATAATCTTCTATCTGTTCTAACCTTCTACAAAGAAACACCAACGATTCGTCCACACGATAACAGAAATGCATATCCAATAATGGCATACAAAGAAATACCCAATGTAAACGAAAAGTTGTTCTCAAACCTAAATGACATTAACAACAGAGAAGGCCTGAAAAAGCCTGACAAAAATAACATAATTTAGCAACGACCGCATTCTATTAACAAACAAAAAACACATTCACAGTAACGATATTTAACATTTATTAAACTCACCTTTGTCTTAGCTATTTTAAAAATAAAATCACAGATGCACGGATATTCTTTCTATATATACAAAAAGAAACACGTACAGTATTTTCTTTCCCTTCTTTTTTTTTTCTTGCTGACTCTAAACACACCGCGCTATCCGTCTCGGCCCTTCTTTCCTTGCAGCAAAGCAAACAAAGAACAAAACGTTCTCCTATTGGTTAATTTGAACTTCAACACATTCCCGCCTCCCTTCTTGTCGACGCACTTCCGTTGTCATGTAGGACATGGGTGTCATGTGATACAGGAATGGCATTTTCCCATGTTGTTCTGTACGGGTTCGTTTTAAAATACACTGAAATCTAGTTCAGTAATATTGTGTATGGTTAAGTCAGTTCTGTGTCTCGGTGAGAAAGAACTCGTTGGTAAGCTTTTTTTTTTTTCAATTTAAAATGTGAAAAAAGCGAACCGTCGTGGTTTGCAACAATAGTTTTGCCAAAAAACAGAAAAGTTCTTGTAAACACAAAGCATTTGAATAATGATATCGGTATTTAATTAGTCATACAGCGTATCAGTGCTAACGTTTTTGTTGTTGTTGTTGTTTCAACAGTAACTACACACGAAACAAAACATTTCTAGAGGGAAAGACCACACTCCAAACCGCAGACCATTATAAATCAATATACAAATAGCCTATGTGTACCTATGCCAGTTTGTATTTATTTTTAAGTAAAAAACATGGAAAATATTGAATTCATTACCCTTGACCTGGGTAGCCTTTTTGTAAAGCTACTTTACCAGTATAAAACGTACCAGGGAATCCTAGATTGCATTAACCATAGTTAAAGAAGACTGTTATTATTTTGCATTGATCCATATTGTGATGATCACTGAGTAAACAGGGCTTCTCTTATTTTAACTTCTTTCTGTTTCTTTGTCAGCCTTGGCTGTGCTGGTTCTTATTACGGAACATGTTTTTAGATGCTAGAATTTCACGTTATGTCTTTGGTTACCTCATCGGTTTGCTAAAAAAAGACATAATCAGATAACCTCAAAAGAAAGGTACTTCTCTGCAAACGACAGCAATCACTGTTAAGAAAATATGTGCAATTAACATAATATGTGATCTAATTGTGACAAACACTGTGTATTAATTAAATGGCTGATTGAGGGCAGCATAAGGCATGTATATATATATATATATATATATATATATATATATATATATATATATATATATATATATATAACCATGTTTATCATTTTCTTTCTTTTTTATTTTATTTAAAAGGTATTGTTCAAAGAAAAAAATATAATAACACTGTGTAGGTTTAAATAGTGTCGTTGTTTTAATATTATATCGTATGACGTATGACTACATTGTGTTTTATGCAACGCTGAAACAAACTGTAAGTTTTTATATCGAAAAAGTGCTTAACTCTGATGATCTAATTTAAGGGACCTTATCGTTTTAGTTCAGTGAATTGAGGTATTGCCCAGCTTGTTTCTGTTGAAAATCAATAATTATTATTATTATTATTATTATTATTATTATTATTATTATTATTATTATTATTATTATTATTGTATACATTGCGTTGTCCATAATACAATACTTGCTGCCTTGATTTTTACACTAGAGTGTGGTTAACAAATTCCATTTCATCAATCTGAGAACATTTAAATTCCTTTTTGGACATATCATTTCCCAAAACAATGTGACTTAAGTTTACAGTGCACTCAGGTATTTCTGGTAATATAAAATTAATAAGACAAAACTCATCTTTCTCTATTCCTTTATTTTCAATGTTGTAATGTTTATTGTGTGTGTGTGTGTGCATGAAAAAATAAGACAGACCTATTTGTAAAGAAATTTATTTCAGTGTGATTTGTTAAATATCCTGGTATTAAAACACCAGATGTTTTTTTGTTTTTTTTGCACAGAACAGGTGTATCGGTTAAACAAAGAAGGGGTAGCTGTTTAAATGGGGAAACAATCTACACAATAATGAATATACACATGGTGTATTTGCCATTTAGAGAAGCACATTGCTATCATTTTTACACATCCAGTTGTTGCATAAGAAAGATACACTTCCAACAGGTAAGGTTATTATATAAATATACATTTATGTGTCAACAGTTTTATTTTATTTATTTATTTATTTAATTATTTTTGAGGGGGGGGGGGGGCGAGAATAAAGTCAGTATTCAATCTTGTTATACAGATTGTATAAAGGTAGGGCTGGTAGGTTGCTCCCGGGATAATAGAAAGGTGTTGGGAAAGCAATGGACCTTGGAACTGGGACTCTCAGAAGAGAATTGTCTCTGAATACCAGCGGCATCCCCACTAGAGTCTGTGCGGAGGCATGTGCCATGTTGGCTGCTTCTAGTTCCGCGGATAGCTGCCTCTTCCACTTGTTTCTGCGGTTTTGGAACCAAGTCTTCACCTGTGTCTCTGTTAGCTGCAGGCTCGAGGCTAGGCAGGCCCGCTCAGAACTGCTCAAGTAGCGCTTCATGTCGAAGGTGGACTCGAGTTGGTACACCTGGCTCCGAGAGAAAACGGTTCGGGTCTTCTTCTTGGACGAGTTGCTGTGTTTGTTGTCCTCTGAAGCCGGCGAGTTTTGGCCACAAGGTCTGTCCTTGTCTTCTTTGTAATCCTGTAGTAGAGGTGGCGGTGGTAAGTGCTGCCGTCTTTCTGTGCCGCCCTGACCCGCTGCAATCCCTTTACCTATAGAAAAATAAAGCAGTGAAAACGTACGTTTTTACTGCATTGCTAAATCAGTTTTTTTTTTCGTTTGCTTTCCCAGAATGATGATTTAGTTTCAATTTACTTTTTGGAATCGTAACTTTAAGCAAACTGAATAATGGGCATATTAATATAATGTATAGTATCGTAGAATATTTGTTTTATTTATATTATTATGATATGTAGGCTATTCGTATTATTTTAATTATAAAATAAATACAGTCCTTATAATACGAGGAATCTTTGTTACATTTCTGAAGAAACAGGTAGTTTGAAGCGATTTCTAAAGTTTATATACAGTGCAAATGGTCTTATTCACCAGTGTTATGTCAATAAAATACTATATTTTCTTTTACAAAAAGTTTTAGTATAACATCCATTCCCCTTATTAATTAATAATTTGTGAATATCAAATATGCTGTTCATATACATAATCTGAGACCGCTGTGCATTGCAAACGCTCCAAACATTATACGTTATGGTTATGCACTTACAGACCATACTAAAGTTGCATTTATAGTAACCTGGAACATATCATTGTAAAAGTTATGATTAATTAATTAGCGAGTGTGGTTTTATTTTCTTGGTCAAAAAAAAAATAATTTGTGCAGAACTTATGGCTAAATTGTATGGGATTCAGGAATTAAATACGGAAGTTGACAAACATAGCGAATTGCAAAGGTTTGCATATTGAAACATGAATGAAAGATTGATCAAGTGGCAATAGACTCACCGAGCTTCTAAATGACACTTACCGAGACGAGAGAAGTTGATAGGTTGGTGCTGGTGATTGCATGGCTCGTTGTGGCCGGGTTCCGAGCAGAAACAGCCCGGTTCTTTATAGCACGATTCTTCCCCGGCGCTACAGTCTTCTTCGGATGACACAGAAAGGGTTCGCGTTCTTTGCAAAGCTCCAATGGACGTGTCTTTGCTACCTGAGCTGCCACCTTCCGACGTGGTACCCAGGATCGACTGGATAGTAAAGCTGGAGATCGGCGCAGGGAAGCACTTGCTACCGCGGTCTTCTTTATTACTCATTCTGGGATCATAACACGGAGAGAGAGAAAGAGAGAGAGAGAGAGAAAACAACGCGTCTCGATTTAGAGGAGTATTGCGTAAAGTATAGGCGTTAAAGGTTTTTTGCTGTTTTTCCCTGAGCTTGCACAGCCTGAATGTATCCCCTGCCTTCCTCCAGAAGGGTATTGATCTCAAGGCAGCTTTGTGGCGTTGCTTCATTTGCATGTAGGTTAGCTTTGCACGGGCCAATCACAGCCTGAAAGTTAGCCCCGGAAATTTTAAACTACTTCTCTTCTGAAGCAAAAAACAATCCCAGAACAGGCCACTTGATTGTGACTAATTGTTTTGTACACATGTATCTTAAGTACATGCCACACCATCAACAAGCAATAATTATTTGGGTTGAAGCTGTAACTGAAGTCAGACCAATCGTGCTGTCTTGTCTGTGCTTTCAATTTAACACAAAAGGCATTATGAATCATTATATATATATATATATATATATATATATATATATATATATATATATATATATATATACACACACACACACACACACACACACACACACACACACACACACACACATTAATTGAATGTTGTTATTTTTATTTTTAAATAGACTCATCCCATCAAAAAAATGCAACAAAACTAAAATGTCATAATAACTGTGTTTTTCTAAACTGTAATATCACGACTTTGGCATAACTAAATATATTACATTTTAAAAAGTAATTGCTATGCTCGTTTAAATTATCAAGCTAAATACATGCATTGTTAAATGAGAGAATGATATAGCCGTTTGTCAAAGACTTTATTTTCATTATAGCTTGAACTATAATACACAGAACGTGATTTAATGTTCACACTGCATTGAATGCTGAAATCATTTGGGCTCTGTAACTACTTTACTGCAAAGTAACAGTAAATGGTGCAAAGAATTACAGATGAGTTCAAAGTACTGCCTAAATCGGCAATAGCATCTACATACTATATGAGGTTTTAAAAACCTAAATCATCAACGACGCTATAGCGCAAAGGGTAAATTTCAGATGGCTATAGAACGGATTGAATGCGCACTTATAGATTTGGGCACTGCATGCAACTAATATCGGATAATAGAAGTGAATGGAACATTATTGGCTTTGTATGTAAGCAAGTTCTCGGGCGCCAAGAATTGTAGCAATAGGATGTGGTGGGGGTATCGCTCATAGGATGCAATTCAAGCGAAGTAATTTATGAGCAAACACAGATTTTGCTGTCTCCCCCCCCACCACCACCACCACAACTCCACTCCCCTACCCTCCCTCTTGTAATTCTACAACCCTTTACAGCACGTGATCATTTTAAAATTACGCAGTTGACATTTCTATTGGGATTGATAAAAGTCGTTTAATAATTTTACATTAAATGGAAACCTCTTGAATTGATCTGTCTCCGATTTCCCTTTTTGAAGTTATAGTAATGCTGCCTTTTTCATCCCATATTCAAGAGATCAGGTTCAGGGGCAAAGTGATTCTCTGAAGTATTCAAGTATTCAGCAAACTGACCTCTAGACTTGCAATACCAGAGTCATTAAAGGGAAGGGCATTTCATCCTCTCAACCACATAAAAGTAACATTAGAATTAAAATATTTGTAATATACAATCAAATCAACAATATCCTTTAGCTCCATTCGAGGTATAGCGATTGTGGTGTACTTAAACACGCCTCGCAATTATATTCATAATCCCCTTTAAAACCTTTATTTAAAATTATAATTCGACCACTTCATCCACAAACAACATAGGAAGCCACTGCCTTTAATTACCATTAAGTAGCCTAATTAAACATCATATAAATAATTGTTTTGCCATTTTTTAAAATAAAGTTGTCGTGCAGTTATGTTTTTGCAGTATTGTGATAATTGTCACATATGTGTTGGTTACAAAATAATTGCAGTATAAACAGATAAACACGTCCAGTTATGGTTTTCCATATATAAATGTAAGAATTTGGATATATCTCCTTACATTGTTTAAAGATCACAATATGCAATGTGTGTAAACTACAACAGAAAGAATTTACACAAACGGGACAGTGATATGCATTTTGTATAATATGAAGAATGCTTTTGTTCTTTTTGTTTACAGTCAAACAGTATCAAATTACTACTGTCTGCATACGCTACATTAAAAAAAACTGAAAAATATTTCACTTTTTTCAATTTGGAAATAATCCGCTTGCTTGAAACTACAATGCTATTGATTCCTGCCTCCAATTCGGTAATAATTTGATAATTATCTGAATAATCTCCCGCGCCCTGAGGAGCAGCAGGAGGCCCCAGCTAATTGGTTGACTTATTAATTAGTGGGAGGCTCTTAGTCCGCCCCTCCTTGTCTTTGAACGGCAGGTGCATGGACAAGATGCGCAGTTCTCCTATATTAACCTTTGCATTCCTTTTACGGGGTCTAGGCATGTTACAAATAGTCAGCTTTAATCATGGTGTCAGCTCTTTAACCCCAATGTCCCTGCTACACCAGACACGGTCATCATCACCCTCCCCTCATCCTCTTCTTGCTGCTGCTGCTAACACCCGTCCTGTTTCAGCCCCAAATAGAAACTGTAGCTTCAAAAAGTTACAAAACGCGTGCCGTCCACACCATGTTGTGGATACTAAACAAAGGAGTACAATTCATCTATCTGTTTATCAACATCAGACTCCCATTGTGACGGATAGTAGCAGCAGCATTCCAAAACCGTTAGACTAGTTTTAGGATAATTATATAATCCATAGGTGGAAATTTCCGGGCTAATTTTTTCCCCTTGATTTTTACAAGCACTAAAAGCCAATAGGCAAATGTCGTGTTTAATGATGTTTAAATATTTTTTTATTATATTTTAAAATGTACATTTTATACAAATCCCCTTTAATATGTCAGATTGTGTATTTATTTTAGAGTTTTATATAGGCTGAGGATGGACACTAAATTGGGCATATGTTCACACAAGCGAGCGTTTTACTAAACGTGATATATGAGTACTGCTGCCTGCAGCTGAGGGGTTGAATAGAATTTATAGGGGGTACAGATAAGGCGTGAAATCTCCAATGACATAGTTAAATGGGTAGATTGTATACGTATTATCTATCTACGGCTTGTTTAAATCAGGGCATCTGTTGGGAGGATCCGAGCTCTTCTGGAAAAATAAAATAGTAGGCGTTTGTAAATGTAAAATTAACCTAGTCGTGTAGGTAATTGTGTTTTTAAATCATTTTAAAATAGGCTATC
Source organism: Acipenser oxyrinchus oxyrinchus (assembly GCA_030684275.1). Lineage (NCBI taxonomy): Eukaryota > Metazoa > Chordata > Actinopteri > Acipenseriformes > Acipenseridae > Acipenser > Acipenser oxyrinchus. The sequence goes on along the minus strand of CM060257.1, from coordinate 46,569,622 downwards.
TAACCAACGATAGCCGTAGAGATGGTGGATATAATGTGATCCAAAGGCCCAGCCTTAAGATTAAACTTGTGTTATCTTTGTTAACTTTCTGTGCACACTTTTCCGCGCATTGGAATCATGTTAAAATGGTATCCTGTGTTCGTATATATATATATATATATATATATATATATATATATATATATATATATATATATATATATATATAGTGTGTGTGAGTGTGAGAGAGAGAGGGAGAGAGTTAATTTTCATTATCCATCTTGTAGTAACCCTACAGACCCTAACAAGATCATTTGTCCCCGTAAATTAAAAGAGTGGCCTTCGCTAATTCCATGGCTGCAAAATATATATATATATATATATATATATATATATATATATATATATATATATATATATATATATATATATATATATATATATATATAGTCTGTTGAGCTCAGCTGTAATATTAGGGAAAAATTGTTCCTCCCGAAAAGACAGATGAAGTCATAAATAGGTTTGATCTGGGAATCGAGCTTCGATAAATATTAAACACAGACCTTTTACACGTGTGGATTATGATATATGGCGCGTCCAAACTTTAAAATAAGGAAATTACCAGAGAAAATGATCTCAATAAATTTTCTAAGTACAAACGTTGATTATGTTTCGATTTTCATTCAAAGCCCCAGCCTGCTCTTTTCTTTGGTTCATATGACATCTTGCATTGCTGGCGAGAGAGAGAGAGAGAGAGAGAGAGAGAGAGAGAGAGCTCCCTATTTTAAAAAGGCAGCCCTGGAGGTGTACAGTTTATGTAATCTGTGGCTGAAAATGAATTGTGTAATTTATTGGAAAACAGAAAGCCATGAAGATTGGATCAGCATAGCCTATCGACGGGCCCCCAATCCATCAAGTTCCAATTAACAACCTAACCATTGAGCTTTAATGGGTTTCCAATCTACTGGCCTGATAGACTCATCAATTCCTCTGGGAGAAATTAAGAAAATCGACCGCCCCTTGGCGTTGCAGTGTGATTCTTCTCCGCAACTATATGTCAAATTAAAAACACAATTAGAATTTAAACTGTTTCAATCAGACGGTGCCTTGCAACCTATGTTTCACTTAATAGAAGTTTGATGAAACTCTGACGGTTGCACTCCATCATGGAAGCGAATGGGGGTTTAAAAGATTTAAAAAAAACAAGAGATTCATTTTATTTATTTAAAAAAATATACTTATACGAACTAAGTAACTAATGATACCTGCTACTCGTTGATTAAAGGAGTGCGCAATGAAACGTGTTGTTTATTTTACTGTTTGCGTTTGACTTTTTGTCGCTGAAAGCAGAAAATCGCTTTTAACAGAAAATAGCAATTATTTAATCAATTATTCATATAATTCCAAACTCACACTTCTGTCAAGTTTCTATTAACACAATACTGAACAAATGCGGAAACCAGTGACTTTGATCAGGTAGGGCCTATATATTTTCCTTTTCAGAGAGAATGTCCACTTATTTGGAGCATATATTTTAAAAGTATTTAACAATGACTGTACCTAAATCTATAGACACTTTACACCATCAAATTTAATTTTCTCAAATATCCACCCTCAATGGATACAAACATGAAATCAAGTGTAAATTATTCTCTTTGTAAATTCCACAGACATCTGCAACGAGGCTGGGAAACATTATTCAACATCAGACTTAAATACACACATTGCAGCGGGATTAACATGCACTTTACCGTTTTAATTGAAATATATATAAACTACTTTTATTTATGTGCGTTCAGTCCAGTGTTTAGTTTTTTTTTATTTATTTTGTTATTTTTATTTGTTTATTTATTTATTTATTTATTTATTTATTTGCATAACCTTGTCAAAAAGGAATCATTATTGATCGTTTTTTTTCTATTTAATGCGAACAAATCAAGGTCATCAACACTGCCAAATGTGCACATGAACAATGGCCTTTATTTGAAACAATATTTTACAGACGTTTTGCGATCAATACGGACTGAAGCATAATGTTATGCCAATCTATTAATGCTCTTTAATGGCCCCTCGTTGAGTTTGCGTGGCATAACTAGTCGATACAGTAAAGTGATTATCACAATGACACTTGGTTGGAAGCCCCCGTGACGATATGTAGCAGTTACCCCCATTTTAAAATTGTGCAAATCACTGCCACATATAACATTCTCTCAGGAACAGAGTCGTCTCTGGAAGTTGGCTCAAAGTTGTCCACAAAGTTTTCCAAAAGTATATATAACTGTCATTGCTTCTATTTTCAGGACAGCTTGTGGATGGGTAAATTCCAGGAAAAAAAAATAACAAACCAGTAGAATTGATCAATATATTAGTTTGCTAGACAGTGCACATTATATATATATATATATATATATATATATATATATATATATATATATATATATATATATATATATATATATATATATATATATATGATACTGACCTTTATGCTCCAAAAGCCCCTCAGAGGTTTAATCGATGGATTTCAGCACTCAGGTGACTGTAGACAGCTTCAGACTGAGCTGATTTCTGCCACTGTTAACTTATATATCTTTTCCCATGTTTAGGGACTGTTTGCTATACAAGAAACCATCTATTTTAGCACCAAATAAAAAAAAAATACATGTGTGTTTGAAATACAAACACCACAGTTAGATATGTGCAGCCTGCCTCAAAACAATTCACAAGAGGGATAAGCCAATGTAACTCTTTAATTGCAAACAAACGCAGTGGTTTGGAAACAACAGCAAAAACAAAACGGGTTTATTCAATTTTAAACTGCTTCTATCTTGGTTTTCTTATAAAAAAAAAACTAAAAAAAACGATGGGCTGTATAACTGGACTGACATTGAAGCAACCAGAATTTGTGTTCCAATACAATATCACCTTTAGAAAAATATGTGGATTTGAAACACAGCGAACATTAATACCATACGAACACCAGTGTGTTTCCCATAACAATGGCGTCGTGTGCGTAAATAAGGTATTGAAAAGAAACGGCTTGTGTTTTCAGAAAGAGAAAATAAATAAATAAATAACCATTATACCATCTTAATCAGAGGCATGCGTTTTTATTTACCCTATAGCTTTAATTCAGATGGTCTTTTGACCGGTAGCAGATACAAACCACGATAGGGCCCTAAACTTTACTTTGAAAGGCGGTCAAATCATTTTATTGAAATGTACGTCCCACGACCTATTTACAGATTAATACACTAACAACCTGGCATTTATCCACGGAAATGTTAAAAATGACCTTTTAATTGTGCTTCAAAAACAATGACGTTACTTACAAGAACACAACCGAGTCTTGTCTCTGGGCAACTCACCACACTACCAGTTCAATTTGGCTTCTGTTCAATACAAACTGTTAAAATTAGGCCTGGCACAACATCTATATCTATCTGTCTAGCCATCTCTCTGTCTGGCTATCTATGTATATTAAGTTCAAATACGTAAATAATATATAGTGTTTAACAGTCAATTGAGTATGATTGCTTAACCTTTTTAATAGGAAATGGAACCCGATTGTGCGCTTAACATGACAGTACTATACCTTCACAGAATAATGTTTAATGGTTATATTCCATTAATGTGGGGCTTCCACCCGGTGGCAATTTAAAAAAAAATGATAATAATAAAAACACATTATTATTTATTTCTTAGCAGACGCCCTTAGCCAGGGCGACTTACAATTGTTACATGATATCACATTATTTTTACATGCAATTACATTATTGTTATTTTTTTACATACAATTACCCATTTATAGAGTTGGGTTTTTACTAGAGCAATCTAGGTAAAGTGCCTTGCTCAAGGGTACAACAGCAGTGTCCCCCCACCTGGGACTGAACCCACGACCCCCTGGTCAAGAGTCCAGAGCCCTAACCAATACTCCACACTGCTGCATATGTATGTCCAGGAGTACATTCAAGTAAATCACCTTGAATAGTCTTGATATTGCAAAATATCAATTTATCCCAGAGATGTGAGTAAATATTGCCGGTTTAAGATTCTGACATCAAGAGAACGTTGCTTCCACTGCCCTTGAAGGAGTGTCAGACAGGTCAATTCAACCCAAGTGCAGATGATCTGTTCTGTATCGCACTGATCGTTTCTTCAAAGGGCGAGGAGTTCGCGCGCGAACGCTTCTTTGTACTAAACACAAAACATTCAGATTGTGTAGACATTTGTAACAGCTTGTGTTTTCCGTTTATCTTGTTTTGGGGTTTTTTGTTTTGTTTTGTTTGTTTGTTATTGCAACATCTTAATTATCAACCATTGACTTACTTGTACCGAAAACAAGCACGACTTTGTTGGTATTTTACACAGGGTAACAAATATTGTGACTCCAAATTTCTGGTAAGCTTTTTTTTAGCATTATTATTTATCTTTTTATCAACATTTAAGTTTGGGTACAAATCTATGAGCTCCGATTGCTATATACACTAAAAAAACATACACACACAATGCTATGCTCAGTGGCGCGAAGTTACCGCTACAACTTAAGAAAGAAAAAAAATCTTTATCTTGTATTTTGTTTATTTTGTATGGAAGCCCTTGCCTAACTTTCGTGTTTTGTTTTTTTGTTTTAAGTTTAAAGTTATAAAAAGCAGTGCAAGTGTCACAAACTAGGCAAAATGCAGTACTTGCTGTTTCAACGGTTTGTTTCAAATGGAGTTAGTTAATGCTCTCTAAACCACTGTAAAGATTATGTACACCGCAAAGCCACGCGTTTTACAGTGGTTTGAGTATTCAATTACATGTGCGATTTCAAACACGAATAAAACCCACCAAAATACAGTCTATACTATTAATAAATAAATAGACTCTATGGTATACAAAAAAAGAATACGTGTTTAAAACCATCAGATTTGTGTTTCATGCTTAAACATTTGCTATTCCACGGTATGAAACGTGTCACTGCTTGGCAACAAGTGGCTCCTATGTTGTGCCTCGCTGTGAATCTGGAAACTCTGCTCTGTACGGCGGCACGCTGGTTCTGAATCTCAATCTAAAAACCAAAGTAAATACAGTGCTTTATAATCATACAAGAAAAATGCGAACTTCAATGTAACCTATCAAAAGTAAAACCAAAAACTAAATAAAAACAAACAAACAAACAAACAACCTTTAAAACCCTAAGGCGATGTTATAGATTTCACTTTCGAAAACAGTTCTTATCTGCTGTGCTCAATATTGGAGTACTGTCACAGAATATATTTATTGTTTTTATTAATTGATCACTTCGACAATCCATTCATCAATGTATTCATCTATCAGTAATCTATAAATGATATTAAAAAGTAAACGTTTACCTATTTGCGTAAATGTTGACTAAAAACAAGTTTAGAATCATGTGCTACATACACAATACGGTTTGTTGGTTGGTTTTGTATTTGTCTGCAATAGTATAGGACGAAAATATAGGCTAGAATATTGGAATTTGTATTTCAATGCTCTTACGGTTCGCGATGCAGAATTCTCTGCGTCATGCAGTGAAATGACAGTGCAACAGGATAAAACACACCGCATATATAAGGAATGCTCAGTTTATTTCACAACATAATTCAGCAATACAATATCAAATACAATAAAAAACGTCAGTTGTCCTATAGAAAGGGACGTTTACACAGAATATTGTCTTTGTGTAGTAGGGTATTTCTATACAACAGCTATTCAGAAAAAGAAGCACAGACACCCTGTGAAATTTCAGTTCATGATTATGTTCAAGTAAATTCCCACTTTTGGAACAAAAGGGATAGTTTTTTTGTTTTGTTTTTGTTTTTACGATTAAAACAGTACATTTATTAAATTAATTAAAAAATAAAGTATTTCTGATTGTCCTTCAGTTAAAGCGCTTGAACGTGTATGCTGTCAGTGCTATGTATGTCTTCCTATTGGCTTGCAGTATTCCAGTTTAACCATGAACACATTTTCATACAGTGAAACGTTCCATTAGGCTACTGAAGAGTGCTTTAACAGATTTAGTACAATATTGCACAAATATAAAACAAATTAACACAAGACAAATCAAATATACAATAATTCCGTTTACCCCAAAAAAACAATGAAAACAAACAACTCATTTCTTCCTGCATCACACAGAAAACACTTAATAATAATAATAATAATAATAATAATAATAATAATAATAATAATAATAATAATAATAATACATTATTATTATTATAAAATAAAAAATGAAAGCAAATGAAGTAATCTAAAGGTACAGCTGTTTTGCAAAGTTCAACAATTTGTCATCTTAAAAATGTATTATTTAGTATTTACAAAAATACGAAAAGGTCAATGAAAGTCATGCGGATTTGAACAATCCCTCTTTGCACTAAAAACTATAGCTCCATATAGGCTACTTAATTTGCATTCGGTATTTAAAACCCTTTGAATAAAGAAGTCACTTGTTGTAAGGGAAAGGTTTATAAACCGGGAAATCAAATGCAAAAAAAAAAATGAAAAAAGTGATGAAATAAAGGCTTTTCTTCAGGTAAAATTATTATTTGGCAAATTGTAATTCCGTATACATCACATTTTAAAAAGCTTTTTACATGAAGCTCAGTATATAGCATTGCGAGCGAGCTCAGTTTCAGTTATACAAAAAAATAATAATTATGTACATTTAATAATGTGAAATGTCATAATAATAATAATAATAATAATAATAATAATAATAATAATAATAATAATAATAATAATAATAATAATAATAATAACAGAAAGAAATACAGAAACACAGGACAAGAATTGGCGTCTATTTATAAATTGCACAAATCACTTGATACTTACAAACAATTACTGAAAATGTATAGCTGCTCCTCTTGGCTTTGAAAAAAAATCTATAAGCTTTTTTTTAAACAATAATAATAATAATAATAATAATAATAATAATAATAATAATAATAATAATAATAATAATAATAATAATAAAAACACAGTCCTCACACAGGTCGTAGCAGCGGTACCGATGTGACTAGGGGGTGTGAGTAGTACACTGGGTGTGGAAAGGTGAGGAGTGGTTGGCTGACTGGCACGTTACCCGTTGAGTTTCCAGTTTCTGAAGCAGAGTTCTCGTGGTACAGAATGGGCACCCTCACTATCCGCTGCGCAGCGGCGTGGCTCAGGTTTGCAGCTTCCAACTCTGCCGCTAATTGTCGTTTCCACTTATTTCTTCTGTTCTGGAACCAGATTTTGACCTGGGTCTCTGTTAGGTGCAGGGAAGCCGCCAGACCGGCCCTTTCCGAGCTGCTCAAGTACCTTTTCATGTCAAACGTGGACTCCAATTGAAACACCTGACTGCGGGAAAAGACGGTGCGCGTTTTCTTTTTCCTGCACTGCTTCTTGTCCGGGCTGTCCTCCCTTTTCTTCCAGTCCTCCAGATTATCGTCTTTCTTTGGTTCTTCCGAATCGCTCTCTTCCAGAACGATTTCTTCTGTGCTTTTGTTGCATTCGTTGTCTTTTGTGTCATGGTCGGATTTAAGAACCGGGTCGGGCGAGTCTCGATCGGTGCCCGACGCCGGAGACGAGTCTCTGACACTGGCCTTTTCTATAACTGAGAGGAGAGAAAAAAAAAAACAGAATGTTTCATTAGGAAGGTTTTAATTGAACCAGCGTCTACCTGTCTCGTATTCTGTCTGTACCTAATATGGATCAGAAACAAACTCAAGCAGAGATGACATAATATATGTCGTTTTACAACAGCAGGAAAATTAGACATTTAACACTAAGTCGTGACCATTCCACTTATCAAACGAACAACACACATTCAGATAAGCTTACTACCTGTATATTTTAAAGTACATATCCTAGTTTAAGGGAGATCTTTTTAAATGTGTTGTTATCCTCTTTTCTTTTTTCTTTTTCTTTTTCTTGACAAGTAGGCTACTGTATACAGGAAGCATAATGTACATAGCCTTAGGCTGCATGGAACAAGCTGACTATCAGAACATTTTTTTACTCAGGTTATACTTTTTCTATTGGCGTTACACTTTTCACAAAGAACCCCTGCAACATAATGCGTGGTTTTTAATGCGTTTTGTTAAGGATGTTCAAGGCAATGGGCCGGCCATGTATTGCACAAACCAATATCAGATCACTCCCAACCACGTCCAAAGGGCAAAATTATATTACAGTTTTAACTCTGCATACGTTTATAAAACCACGAAAAGTCTATTTAACTTGTAAGCACGTACCTTCTGTTCTGTGTAAGTGGCCTGCAGATGCGAGGGAGTAGGGATACCACCAAGCTGGAGCTCTTTCTAAATAGTGCGCCGGCAGCGCAAACCTCTGAGCAGGTACGTCAAACCTGGGAAAGCCGAGGTCCCCAATTTGAGAGAGCGCGAAACCAGCGCCTTCCAGTGCCCCTTTCACCGGGGCAAACAGAGTCTTTGGCTTGGATGGTTTGCTTTCACAGTTCAGTAGGTTCTTTATAGAAAAAGAAGACTCCTTGGGCTGACTTGAGTTTTCTTGCGCTGTCTCGGGCATGGCTGTATGTTGTTGGTGGCCGATGTCTCCCACCATAAAAATATAGAAAGATATTTCCGCTAATCTTCTTCGTATGTTGTTGTAGTTCTTCAGTGTCGTTAAAAAGACTTCAGCGCGCAATCCGCTATCTAGATAGATAGACAGATAGATAGATAGATAGATAGATAGATAGATAGATAGATAGATAGATAGATAGATAGATAGATAGATAGATAGATAGATATAATAATACTGGTCAAATATAATCTTGCATCCAAGTCCGCCAGAGATCCTCTGCAAAATGGGACAATGTTCACTGCGTCAGTCTGGCGCCAGATGCTAATGATGAAATAAAAATGTCATCCTTGTTAAATGCAGAGAGTATACGGCGCTTGGGCACGTACAATGGCAAATGGGATTAAGGAACAGCGCGGAAATGGAGAGAAAGAGAGAGAGAGAATGGTTTTGCAGTGAGTCCACCCTCCCTATGCTTTGCCAGTTGGCTTTAGGCTGTAAGCGCACGCCTGTTATTGGCTTTATATAGTCCAATTAGCCAACAAATGAGGACGGCACTATTAGCACAAAGGGATATGGACTCTGCTTAAGCACCACTAATACAGCAGGCAAATGACTCAGATCTGACTATTGGTGAAAATTGCAGCTTCATTTCCAGCTCATATATGGGTCTTTCTTTCTTTCTTTCTTTCTTTCTTTCTTTCTTTCTTTCTTTCTTTCTTATTACATCCAGCAAAACAGTTTTATTTTAAAAACTAATAATAATAATAATAATAATAATAATAATAATAATAATAATAATAATAATAATAATAATAATAGAAACAGCATTTTCTTTATAACTTAGAAAATAACAATTTGTGTCACTTTGTTTTAAACCTAAGCCAAAAAACATTGATTTATTAAACGATTACTGATGCACAGTCAAACTTTAGGACGTACAAAAAAGGCTATAGCCTGTATGTATAACAGATGCCAAGACACGATGGTACCGAGGAAAATCTAATTTATTGCAGAGATGTGAAAGAAACTCCTTACCAAGATTTCAAAAATAAATCAATGGAAATGTTTCTTTTAATTTTGCAGTTAGAATTTACACACATTCCAGATAAAAAAAAAAAAAACATTTTAAACATAAACTCAAACCAATAACAAATGTGTTTCATGAATCCCATCTGACTAAGTATAGCTCAATTTAAACTGTTCGTGTCTTCCAAATGTCTAAGTACATGTATTTGCCAACATAGAACATGGCATTCTATTTGTAAGTAGTACGTCTAAGCCTGCAATGTATGTATGGGTTATTAAAAAAAAAAAAAAAAGTATCTATACCGGTTTGTATGCATTAAACCCGTGTCAAAGGAATTATACCACTGTTTCACTTCCAGTTATTACCCAAGTAATTAAAAAACGTTATAGTTTATTCCTGTAATAATAATAATAATAATAATAATAATAATAATAATAATAATAATAATAATAATAATAATAATAATAAATAAATACATAAATAAATAAACCGGAGAAAACTGATGTAACAGATGGTTTAGTTTTAGACTTTACTCTAAATCAAATAATTTGGCAGGAGAGGGAAACCATGATATTTATGTCTGTATATTTCACATTTTAAAGTTGCTTTTTTTCATATCTCTTTCATGTCCTCTGTATAACTTAACGGGTTCCAACAATGCAGAGGTAATTAAGCAGCTGAATCTTCTCTTGCCTTTTCTTTTAACTCATTCATTCGTCATTTCTCGTGGACATTGAATAAAATAGGCGGTATTCACAAAGCCTGTCATTTTGAATATTTGAAACGGTGAATCGCAGGCTATAGCCAATTATTTTTCACATTGCTGCAGCAACCTGTGCTTATGGTGTTGTAAGCTAATATATGCTAGATAACTAATATCCAACTTGCGACTCGCTTTGTTTGTCAAAATGTAAGGATTGCAATTTTTTTAACTCATTTGATTAACTTCAAGTTTTGTATTATTGAAAATTAAAAATGGGCAGGTAATTGTCGCATCAAAATGAAATTGCATTGTGTGTGTAAGATCATGCTCCTTTGTTGTTAGGTTTGCATGGTTTGCTTTTTTATTTCAAATATCCAGCTAAACAAACGGTGTGCCGGACTGTATCTTGTTAATGAGCCCTCATCATACTGTCATTGGTAATAAGAGTGCTGGGTGGGGAGCAAATTGGTTTGCTTTGTTTCTCTTCGTAAACAATATTGTGGATGTTTCTAGGACTTTTTTTGTGTGAGTTAGAGAAAGACGTCTTTTTTCTATGTAATTGGATAAACTGAATGGTATACGTAATTATTAACACACACACACACACACACACACACACACACATATATATATATATATATATATATATATATATATATATATATATATATATATATATATATATATATATATATATATATTGGAGAGCATCGCAAAAAGTGTACCGGTAATTAGGCCTACATTTCTATTGCAAATCTAGGTTATTATTGTAAATATAAGTTGTGACTGGGGTTTACGAAGAGCAGACAGGTGACATATAAAATACAAATCTTCCGTTTTAGGCCTACTAGAATTAAAATAGACAGAATGCATAATACATAATTACCCGACAAAAAAAAATGGCACTCATGAGATTTTGTTTTGTTTTAAAGTATTGTCCTTTTAAAATCCTTTCCACTTTCTAAACTTTAGCACTGCTTTTGGCAGTATTCCTTCTAACACACAATGTTCCTTTGCTTAAAAAGAAAGCTTTGCGTAGCAATCCGTGGCTTTCGGGTTATTTGCCTGTGTGTGTGTGTGTGTGTGTGTGTGTGTGTGTGTGTGTGTGTGTGTGTGTGTGTGTGTGTGTGTGTGTGTGTGTGGTGACCTGCATTATTAATAATATCCGAAGAGCATTTAAAAGACTATGATTCCCCAACACCACATCAATAGTTTAAATGTTCGGTTTGAAATTGCTTTGATCAGTGCTAACCCCGAGTTATTATAAAAATGTACTCAAATTAGCTTTAGAAAACAGTGTTGTGTTATAAGCCGTTGAGTTTTTTTTTCCCCCAGCTAATATTTTACCTTCATTGTTCAGACATGTATTTTTTGTGGTTTTAAAACAAACCCCCGGGATAGAGACATCAAGACAAGCCCTTGTGGATATATCTATATGTCATCTCCCCTCCATATCATATTTCTTAGCTAACGATTTCGTTGTTGCAGAGTTAAATTTGCGCCCTGTTCTGTGTGTTATGTTCCTTAGTAGCCTATTTGTGGTTATATATATGCCTGTACTGAGAGGTAAAGACCAGCAAACACTCAAATCACGCGGACATAGCGCCCTCTATAGGAGATTTCCTTTCCAACTGCATACTTTAGAACAAGTACACAGACAACGCATGACATATATATATATATATATATATATATATATATATATATATATATATATATATATATATATATATATATATATATCGTTTGAGAATAGATACTGTATACGCACAAACACAAATACACATGCAGTGTATATACTAAACGCGTTTAAAGAGTCATGTTTAAAAAGATGTGGTTTAGTGTATGAGCCATAATTTTAAAACACTTCATCTTGAGATATGTTTTCTGTAAACATTTCAAACAGGAACACAAAATAACTTTTCAAAATCTTAAAATAACCACAGTAAGCTAGAAGAAAACTGATACCACTTAATAATGAGTGTCTAAATTCAAATGCAATTGAATAGAAACAAGCTTTCAGGACTTACTCTCAAATTTCAAGCAGTTATTCAAAAAATAACCTACTCATGAATTCTCACAATCTCATGAATAAGCAAACATTGTAAAATATCAACAGTACGATTAGGGCCTATACCGACTGTCTCCCGAATTGATAGTTTGTTCAATTTTATAGGAGATCATGTTAGTTCATTCATAATTACACTGTTGCTTCATGTTACGTCGTTTTTATTTTTTGTATTTTGTGTAAATCTCTAACTTCTTCCGTAAACTTCCATTTTCTTTTGTTTGATCGTTTTAAATTTGTTAACTTTTTTTTTTTAAATAATGCTACTGTGTTTTTTCCCTTTCCAATCCAACTATTAAAATTGCAGTCCGACTTGTTTGTCTGATTGTCCGAGTCAAGGTCACTCTAGAAATAGCTCCATATAGTCCATTAATTATTATTTTACTTATCTTATCAAAACCACTAAATATGTTAGAAACTTGAATCAATATGTAATTATCGTTTCAGTATGTGACAGAAATACAGCAATATGCTGTGATACGATAGAAAAACAATAGACCACACATGAAACTCATTAAAACAAAAAATTGGAGCTGCTGATGTCCATCTCCTGTATAATGAGAAAAGACACCTATTTAACCAGCTAATTAATGTGTATCATTAATATCTTATTTAACAATCATATCAGAGAATGTTTTGCTGTCGATTTCTATCAATCGAAAGGTTAGACCTCTAACCAGACACCTCATATAAAGTGTTAAAAAAAAGAAAAATTTAGAAAAGCCTTCTGACCGTTTTTCCAATTGACAAAGAGCGGCGACAGATTATTCAATACTCGCAACGTATTTCGCCAGTTGAGTAGCAACTATAGACGTATGTTATTATTATTATTATTATTATTATTATTATTATTATTATTATTATTATTATTATTATTATTATTATTCTATTTTAACTATCCTTGGGTAATAAAGCATTATTTATAAAACATACTGACCTTAATTTTGATATAAACAACACTGAATACCGGTATAACATATCCGTGTATGCGGTCTTTCTACATCAACTTGATGGTCATGCATTCAGATTAAAAGCCATTTCATTGGCTTGCCTATTTATTCGCTATAAGCCAGGTGTTAATAACAACACATGTGAACCAGATCCTGTTTGGAAGGTTGGTGACAGGAGAATTCTAAAGGTCTGATTACACTGGGCGCCGTAGCGGAAAGCGGAAAGAGGTAAACCCTGCGGCAAAAAAAATATATAATCCATTGTTTTGAATGGGTGCAATTACAGTGAGTGCTGAACAGAAAAGCGGTACGGCGGAAAACCGCGCGGCATAGACACCAGAGCGGTTTGTTGATAATACCGCGCGGTAAATTTCCATCTAGACCAATCAGCTGAAGTTGTTGTGTGACGTTATGTGCACTATGTACAATGAGAGATGGCGAACGAAAGACAGGTTTTCAAGGTGCAAAAATGCCCTCAAATGTATGAAACGCCCGGTCCAGATTATAAGGATATGCTAAAGAAGCAAAGTCAATTTGGACACCATAGCGGCCAAACTAGACATGTCAAGTAAAAATATTTGCATTTGAAGAGCAAGAGAAAACATACACAATATAGCGTACTGTATGCCATAGACCTCCAAGCAAAACACTTCAAAGTTGAAAAAAAAGAGGTCTCAATAATGGGCTTCTTGCAGTATTTCATGGAGGTTTTTTGTACAGGTTTTTAAATCATATTCTCATAAAACTCTTGGATTCACCATGCCAGGTGGCTGAATAACATTGTTTAGTTAATTCTAATATAATGTAATGTATATATCGTATATAACGTTTATTAATATAAATGGTCACTTTGGAGAATGTTACACAGATGAAACGCTGCATTTTTTTTAATAGACACATACACAAATATATGATTATATATAAGTGTAGCTTGTGTCTGTGAAAAACAAGTTATACTGCTACATGTCCACCTGCAGCAAACAGTGATATAGCGCTCTCTGGTGGTAACATTCAGCATTACCACGTCTAGTCTTTCCTTTGGATTTGTATTCACAGTGCACTAACCATTTAAAAGCTCGGCCCACCTTAGAAATTATGCCCTTGTATTAACTGCCCATAGCTCTGTGATATTTTCACCTATTCAGACTATGAGAAATAAAAATAACATTTTCTTTTAAAAATATGACAGCAAATCATTCATAAGGGATTTCAACTTTAATACAGATGGGTCATAATAGAAAGATCTCCAAATAGAAAGGGTTTGAGTTGCCTAACTCAAATAAAACCCGCAAAGATTTCCATGGGGGTCCCCAGGATATTGTGCAAACGTCCATCAACCGTCATGTTTAATGTAAAACAACCGTCATGTTTAATGAACAGAGGAATGCTCACTGCTGTGGTGATACAGGCCACATATTGTATAGAAATCATCAATATGAATATTTCTTTCACTTGAATGTAGGCAAGGTAGCGAGACAGGCCTTATAATTCCTACAGACGATATTAAACTTAATTTTAAATTTTAAATTTAAATTCAACGCAGCACAGGGTCTCATTCTTATTTCAATTTGCCTTTACCTCAGTTTTTAGTTGAAATGTGTAGCTACCTATAAAATGGTTTTTAAAAAGAGGTCCCCCAAACAATCAATGAAGAGTGGTCCTTACATTGAGCTAGCCAAAAAAGACAGCGGTATACAGCTGCATTATTACAGAGAAAAAAAGTGCCTTGTAATAATAATAATAATAATAATAATAATAATAATAATAATAATAATAATAATAGATGGAAATGCTGTGTTTTTACTTACTTTTCTGCCTGGAATGCTACTTTATTCAAAGCCAGTTCCATCACTGAACAGAGTAATAGTAGTAATGGAATACAGTGACAGTTGCATCAATTTCAATATTTCGTATCAAATGATGGTCTTTTAGTGAGGTAGTTTGTTTATTTTCTATTTAAGAGAAAAACTTAAGGTAAACCTTGTTGGTAATAAATACTTCAAACAAAGAATAAGACAGTCTATAGTTTTCATTTGAACTTTTCCTTGAATTCTTGTTTTTATGTATATATTTCTTTGTGCCTGAGCTAGGCTCAGCGTTAGAAGATGTAATATACTCTGACTTTTATATTATTTATTTCGAAGCCGCGTTATTGATTATTTCGCATGGAAAATGACAAATGGCACATGAGAGAGACACGGTGTGCAAGTTCTATTAAAGAAATGATAGTATTGCTCATGGATTGTTAAAGGGCTCAGTTTACATACTTTATAGCTTTACATCCATCACCATTTAATGGACAAATGAGGAAAAATATGAGCTGTGGGGATGGCTGCTCCCTCGCTTAAACTTTTATTTGTAATTGGTAGGAAAACTGGAGATGGATTTTTGTTTTGATACCTGGTTAGAGTTTCCTTCTTGGCTCAGAACTCATAATCAAACAGCTGCCACATAACTTTAGATTAAATATTAAGCAAAGGATGGGTGCTGGGGAGTAACACACGGTAGATTATCGTGATAAACTAAGTGAAAACGTAAGCCAATTACTCTTATCTTAAATTCACAGAATAGAAACTTCACACACACACACACACACACACACACACACACACACACACACACACACACACACACACACATATATATATATATTACATGTGTTTATTTTAGTTTTTATAGACGACAATAGCGATATTGATATATTTTATTTGATAAACTGGAATTTCATTTGTTGCCCATTTTATCCCCACTTTGCTTAATAAATATTTTGGCATCCCTAAATATATAATCATCTTTTCCTTTATGGAATAATGCAACAGAGGAACCCATCTCACTCGTGCAGTGGTACACCAAATATTTTCCAGTTCCAATTTGTTGTACGATTTCTATTCAGCTGTCCTGTCCCAATATATGTTTCTACACAAGCAGACTATTAGACATTAATGGTCCCTTAAAGAAACAGATGTTTGTGTATTTCCTTCATGAGTTCTTCAGTTTCAGCGTGTGGACGAAGAGAATCGTTAAAACTCCAAGATCCCCAATTTTTTCCTTTAAATTCGTTGTCTGCAATTTGAGCGTTTAACATTTAGTCTAACTATAGTAATCAGAATGCCCTTTCCCTGACCTACCGTGTCTTATTGTAATGCGCTGCTTATTGACACTGGGAACGGACAAGGCATTCTGAGATATTAATCACGCGAGATACAAAAAAAGGTAGGATATTAAATAATGATGACATATTTCAATATAAAAACTTGTATAAACATGCAATAATACTTTAAAGGGATGCAAACATGGTGTATTATTAAAAAAATAGTCTGGTCTTGCCCAGTAATGTTGCACTTTTACATTCTTACCACATGCTTTTAATATGCATTTACTGTGCCTTACCATAGATGACGATGCACATCCCTGCTTCACTACCCTTTCATTGTGTTTTCTGGGCGGCAGTATCATGATCCGCCAAAGTCAAGATCATTAAAATAAACCCACGCCTTCCCTTGGCTGTTTTGTGGACGTTCAGTAGAACATCCCAAGACACTTGTCAAAGAAGAGCAGATGAGAGGCCCTATCTATGACATAGTGCCCCCAAACCACACACATCCAACATGAAGCCATAAACTGTGTGACTCTAGTATGGGTTCAGAGCCTCTTCAGAACTCAGCAATCTGAAGAGATGTAAATGTGTGCAGTATTAATGCATCTGATCATCTTTGACGTTTAATTACCCTGTATAATAATATAGCTGCTTTTTCAATGGAGCACATACACAAAAGATGTGTACTTCTATGAATATGTTCTTTTTTTTGGTAAACTTAAGGAACATTACAGTATTTTAAGTTTTAAAAAGCATTCAGTTTTACTGCACATGTATTTTCTTGAAAACTAAAT
The DNA here is from genome assembly GCA_030684275.1 of Acipenser oxyrinchus oxyrinchus. Taxonomy (NCBI): domain Eukaryota; kingdom Metazoa; phylum Chordata; class Actinopteri; order Acipenseriformes; family Acipenseridae; genus Acipenser; species Acipenser oxyrinchus. The sequence goes on along the minus strand of CM060257.1, from coordinate 46,552,469 downwards.
AAATGAACATTCAAAAGAGCTGTAAAATAAAACACTGCAAGCGATTCGCGGTAGTAAATTAATTAAACATGTGGGTGGGGGTCTGCCCTTTCACAGGAACCTTGACAGCTCTTAAAACACGTCATTCCTGAACCTGACGTTCATAAATCAGGGGAGGCTAGCGACCTGAACAAGGCACATTCTCAAGCTTATTGCCTGGCTATCTTGGAGATGATCAGTTCCATATTGGGACTCCATTATATCCTGAGAGAGTGCCTGTATCATAACCAAGCATTGTATTTACATTATGTCATTTACACTTTATAATAAGGTTACATCAATAACAGTTTATAAACCATCTACATGCTATGAATAGATGATGAATAACAACCTATAAAACATTACTAATGTAGTTATAAACCTTTATAAATTCATTTATTTTATTATTATTTGTTTATTTAGCAGACGCCTTTATCCAAGGCGACTTACAGAGACTAGGGTGTGTGAACTATGCATCAGCTGCAGAGTCACTTACAATTACGTCTCACCTGAAAGACGGAGCACAAGGAGGTTAAGTGACTTGCTCAGGGTCACACAATGAGTCAGTGGCTGAGATGGGATTTGAACCGGGGACCTCCTGGTTACAAGCCCATTTCTTTAACGACTGGACCACACAGCCTCCTGTGTTACCCATATCGCTCTCTCCAGCGTGCACACCTGCCTTGCTGGCTGCAGACACCCTGGGAGCGCTCTGAGACTGGGTTAGAGTTATACAGAGTCTGGTCCTGATGTGAATCGTACCTGCCTTTCTGTGTCATTACAAAGTGTAATCTGGTCTGGGAAACAGAAAGGTTCTTATCAGTGTCAGCCTGAAATATAGATATGGGTCTGGTTACAAATGGCCAAATGCACAGGCGAGAGAAGAGGCTATCAATAAAGCAATTTCTAGTGTCATAACAGCTACGCTTTGTGCGAAGCCACCTTTCAAAAAAATTTTCCCTCTGCAAAACGCTCCAGCCCAACCATTAGGGGCTGCCTTGTGAATTTAATGGATTCCGAACAAATAATATTCCACTATAATGGAAAAGGTTGAAGTCAGTGAAGACAGATGAAGTCATAAACACGTATAATTGAGAATCAAAGACCGATAAATTTTAAACTGCTATTCATTTTCTCTTTATAGATGATGATCTATGTAGCCGGGGCTCCTGGAAAATGGAAGAGATTACAGGGGGAAAATTATAACAATAAATTTTCTAAACATACACCTTGATTATGCTTCGATTTTTTTGGGGAGGCGAGGTTTGCTGAAAGCTTGCAGCCTAAATGGCACCATAAAACAGGCTCCCTGCTCTTTTACCTCTGGAGCAAGATATGCCTGGAGGTGTGATTTTCCCTTTCTAAATGGAGGAAATGAATGGTGTAATTTATTGCAAACTCAAGCACAGTGAGATTAGATCAGCATATCCCATCAAAGGAACAACAATCAATCAGCTCATAGTTAACAGCTTGAAACGCATAAACCAGGGCTGCTAATGGCTTTCCAATTTAATAGATTGATAGACTTATCCATTCCTAAGGGATGAATTAAGAAAATCGGCTACTTTCACACATGCCACTGGCACTTTTGACAGTTTTCGTTCTTTTTTTTTTAACAGGGACACGGTTAAAGTTCTGACGATCTTTTCAAAGCGAGTAAGGGGCTCATAGATTTGTTATTCAGACGGGCAAGTGAAGTAACCATGAATGAGTTCATTTAAATAACCTTGTTATTCAAGGGGATTTAAAACCAGGAAATCAAGGATATTTAAACCCAGTGGCAGAACAATATATAAATGTGAACTAGCTGACTTATTCCACTGAGTGTGTCGACACAGGCCTTGTTCATCTGCTTTACTTGAATTACCATCACTAGAAACTTTTTATGCAAAGTAAAGAAATTGCTGTAAAGCATGTTTGTTTTTAATTTGTTATATAATATGCTACTTCATTTTGCAGTCTGTCTTATCGTTGTAGTTATACTGCCTTAGTTTTTAATGTATTTTTGGATATTTATATGTTGGGGACCTGTTTTAATACCCAGCACTGTTACTGGAATTTTTTCTGGATTTTTCAGTGCAAATTGTTTTTAAATGTCAGGAAATGTACAACTCTTTCTCATACTGGACATTGTTAGATATGACAGTATAACTGAAAACTGGAACAAAGTGCACATGTAGAGCCATGTTTATTTTCATTAATTCAACACATTATCATCAACCATAAATCTATGTCTATGTCTTTTTTTCCTTAAATGTATTTCCTTAAATTAAATCCCATTTTCTCAACCAAAACTATTGGTTTGCCTTTTATTGAGCTCCTGTTTTATGTGAGCCACTGATGTGTATGTGGTTACAGCAATCAGAAGCCCAATCCCTACTATGATCGCATGCAGTGCCACAGTGCCACCTATGGACTCAAATATATGGTGCTGTTCTATATTGGTTGTATAATAACACCTTGTAGTAGCGCTGTTGTTTTTCTTCATGCATTCTGACTTTGTTCTTACAGGTCACAAGGTCAGAGAGAGTGGCTCTGTGGACGTGTCTAAAGAAGAAAGAAAGTTTACTCACGTTATTTATTTTGCTACAATAATAGCTCTGAGAGTCCCCCCTATGCAGAATAAATTAAAATATTACATACCAGAAAAAAGTGTAATTGAACCTTGAATGAGGTGTGTTTCTTCATTCATTGTGGGCACCCAGAAGGCTGATCCCATTAAACCACGTAGGGGAAATCACTGTTCTACTTTCAGGTCCATTATCACCCACCAACAGACCTAGAGCTGTCCTCTTAATCAGCATAGATCAGCACCATCAATGCTTTAAACATCTGAAAAATTGATTACAAGTGTGAAAAACCCACCACATGCATTTTTTTCTTTCAAACTGAACTCTAATGATAAGACTGAGCTCAATCTAGTAATGAAGTATTACTGAGTCTAAAGAAGCCTGATGCTTGGGAACACTAACAGTACTACTGATTCCAGGAGGATACAATATTGTTGTTTTTTTTAACACTTCTAATTTCAAGGGTGGCTGCTATGACGAAGCACCTCCAGTTTTATTTTCTGTTGGTGACCCAGTGATTAACAAAGTGGACAATGAGGAGGAGGAGATCATCTGCACATTGCAATATTATTGCAACTACTTGTACCGCAATTGCTATTTGTTTGCTCTCTTCCTCTGCCTGGTAAAGAATGTTATTATAGCCTTTCATTAATATTCACATTTTCTTCAGCGCACCGACATTATCAGCAAGCTGATGTCACTGTAGTTTGGCTGCATTCTTTCAGTAGCTGTTAGAAATGTTTGATAAGTGTGAGCAATGTGAGTTTGTGCCGAAGGGCATTGAAACTACTACCAGTAATTCCACTAGCCAACAAAGAATAATGGCTCACTTTAAGGTTACAATTTTACCATACACCAATACACATGTGCAGCTATTTTTCCATAGGTCACATTTTACACTAAGCTTCTTAAAGGACATAATGATATTCCTGTGCAAACCACATTTATAATTATAATGTACCTGCTGTTTGTTGTCAAAACACAGCATCTCTTGGCTCTCAGTCATACACTCTAATCATTGGAATTAACCACCTGGCTTCTACTCAGAAAGAGAAGATGACCACCAAAACAATACTTTTGAGATATGCCTGCTTGTCAGGTATTTACTGAGCATTTTATATCAAAGCTGCCGATAGGCCCCTCCATGGAGTCACGTCTTCGGTCCCGCCTCCCGAGGTAATAAATAGTCCCAGCCCCCCAGCCGGAGTTGGATGCATCTGTCGTCACCACTTGATGGTTGTAAATCACTCCCATCCTTACGCCTTCACTCAGGTGAGGGGCTTGCCTCCACCAGAATAACGCGTTCCAACATAGACTAGGCACTGTCAGCCGATGGTGTCTGTCGCACTTGGAGTGTAGCCGAAAGGCATTGAGCCATGCTTGAAGTGGGCGCATGTGAAGTAACTCCAGTTGGATGGCTGACGAAGCTGAGGCCGCAAGCCTTCAGGGCCCCTACTGGGGCTGCTGAGGTTTGGGCAGAGGCTGCCTTGGAGGCTGCCTAGGGCGGTTCCGCTCGAACTGTCTCTCTGGGTGCTGATGCGCTGGGGCCCCACGTCCGGCATTTCCCTGACCTTGCTGACGGCCCCTCGAATAAGTTACCCCGGAGGCCTGAAGGGAGTGCCTCAGGTCGCCACGTGGCACCATAGGGATTGGAATAGTCCGGGTTACCGCAGTAACTGCCTGACGCCATCACCTCCGCCTTCCCTGTTGCGGAGCATAGGAGGGGAGCATTGCAGCCACCTGTCAGGATGCCTCTCATGCTCTGTGAGAGTGTTGTAGGATCTCTTCTACCGCTAGTCCAGAAGTATGGCCAGGGGAGATAGGCGCATCCAGTAAGGCGGACTTGTCCACATCCGGGACCCTCGCCTGAGACAGCCACAGCTGTCTGCGCGCCACCACTAGGCTTCTGCCCAGGGCTTGCCCATGGATACCTGAGCACAGCATGCCGTGCAAGGCGCGACACCTGCGTTTCACCTGCGTAAGTTTTTTTCAGGTGGGCTTCAGTGATCCTGCCTTGGCCGTTAGGGCATACAGAATCCTTGGACAGGCCTCCTACTGGGGGGGCTTGCACTACGGCCGCTATGGTGGAGTCCACCGGAGGAAACTGTGCTAGCCAGGCAAGTGCGGCCGCGCTCCTGGACACACTGGTAGCTGAGGCTGGGTGTTGCCAGGAGGATTTGACCTCCTCCAGAAAGTCCGGGAACAACGGAAAGGGTAGGGGGTCGAAGTCTGCGCTGGTCTGAATACAAAACTGCGCTATTCAGAGACTGCCTTCCAGGGGACCTAGAGGAAGTTGGCGGCTCGTTCCGTAAGTGCCCGAACCAAGCTCGAGGGCGCTGAAACCTCAGGCTCTGAGGTAAGCTCAGAGCTGGGGACCGTTTCTTGGGTCAGGTCTGGGTTTTGAGTCTCTCCCCGTAGGAAGGACTCCTCATCCCCGGAAGCCGCGATAGAAAGCGCATCCTGTTCCTCCTCGCTCATCAACACGTCCTGCTCTGAAACACCTGCAACGACCACCGGCGGAGCCGGAGTCTGCTCTGGGGCAGGCACTGGTGATGGAGCTGGAGCAGGCGCGGGGGGGGGCTGCTGCCTGGTCACATGCTCGAGTATTTTGGCCATCTGGCCCTTTACAATGTCCCTCGCCTGGTCCGCATTTTTCGCTCGCTTCCTACCCCTCGAGGGAGAGCTAGAGAGGTTGCGGGATGAACAGGCTGGAGCCTGCGTGCAATATATACTCTGTGCTGGGCTCGAGGGCAGGCGTAGGGGGGAGACCTGGCATCCCGAGGCCGAAGATGGCTCTCCCAGGCTGGCCATAAAGGTCTCGTCTGTGAACTGTGCCATTCTACTCTGCAAGGTCTTTCCTTGGATCTGGTGCAAATAGTGCAGAACGCCAAGCAGAGGCATGCTCTATGCCCAGGCCCTTGACACACAAAGTGTATTTGTCTTGCTGGGGCAGATTCTGCCTGCAGGACGTGCACGAGTGAAAACCTGACATTAACTGTAAGACAGTAGCACACACAGACACTCAACAGTTAGCTGGAGTGTGAGGATTTTATTATTATTTTTTTTTACTGTAAGCAGTAATGAAAAAACAATAGTAAGCAACAACCTGTAGGGGCACTAGGCCGCACACAGCGAGTGGGCATGACGAGGTCGCCCAAAGTCCTCGAGTCAACAGCGGCGCAGAGCAGAGCTGGTCTCGCTGGAGGATCATGTTCACCCTTCTGCAAGGTTAGTAAAGCAGACTGCGATCACTACAAGATGTAGGCTGTTGAAAAAAAATAAATATATATATATATTTTTTTTTTTAACACGGAGCGCAGTTGTGTAGCGTTAAACTCAGCCTTCAGCTGCCGAGTTTCTGATTCCAGGGAAGTGGCGAGCCGACTTCCAGCAATACAATTGCAAGGGAACTACAGAAAACCCGAGAGAAAGAGCCCTTAAAGAGAGTCAATCACACAACTGGAAGAGGTTAGTTTTTATACTCACCCTACCTACCCGTTCGTGAAAGGCAAAAAAGAGACTGAAGTCTCCGTGCAGTGACTATTTATTACCTCAGGAGGCGGGACCAAGGGCGTCACTCCACGGAGGGGCCTATCGGCAGCTTTGATATAAAATGCTCAGTGAATACCTGACAAGCAGGCATATCCCAAAAGTATTGTTTTGGCGGTCATCTTTGAATTGAAAGGGAAATAACCATAACATATAGACTCGCGCCACCTGTTGGACAATTTATGTGTTACAGCTCACTAAAGTGATTTGAAAATGTCTGCAGATAGTGGCCTTCAATTTGAATCTGATATTAGGTATTTTTTCACAACTGATATCTGAATATCACAAAAAGATTACTGACCTGTAAACAAGACGTCAAACAACAGGGCTTACTGTATTACAAAGCCATGTATGGTATTGTGTAACCTTTAACTAAGATACAACATAACAGAAAATGGAGTATTATTATTATTATTATTATTATTATTTATTTCTTAGCAGACGCCCTTATCCAGGGCGACTTACAATTGTAAGCAAATACATTTCAAGTGTTACAGTACAGGTAATACAGTATAGGCCTACTTTGATTTTATTACAGATAACACCAGGGATCAGAGAAAATTACAGGTTATTACCTACTTGTGACAATAACAGTCTGAGTGAAAAGAGTGATTTTGTGAAATGATTGAACATTTGTGATGTTGGCACAGCTTGATTCTCTTGTTACACCTGAGCAATGCTTTTATTATTTATTGGACCCTGGTTCAAAACCCCACACCTCCCATTCATTGTAAAAAATAGAATACAGACAATTAAGATTAGAGTTTATTGGATTATACACAAATACAATCCAAAGGGTCTACAGGACACAAGGAGTTTATGCTGAAAGTTTTAAAAGACTTGGGAACATTCCTGGCAGTTATTGTATCGCGTTCACCACCTAAAGTGTGTCAGACAGATACGATCAGCACCCTTTTAATGAAGACCCTAAAAAGTGATGGATCTTAATACCACTATCTTAACACAGGCCTCTTCCCATTATTGCATTGTATTTAGTGATGTCAATAAGTCACCCCTAGTCCCAAATTCATCTAGGAAATGATGCACCTCAAAATGCAGACTATGAAAGCAATTGTAGAAGCACATTAAAATACATGATTTGTGTTGAACGGTCATTTCTGGTGCTATTAACCCCCTTCCTTTAGTTGTTAAAAGGTATCAATTAGCCCATCCAATTAAACAGTTCAAAATGAAGCATTGATTATAAGTAAAAGGATAAGTGCAAAATAAATCCCTAATCTTTAAATGTACCTCCACAAACACGAAAATGCAAACATGTCTCGTCAGGCAGATTGAAAGGGCCTTACTTACCATTACAGCTTGCTTTTAAACTGCTGTTCCAATCTCAAGGTACGGCTTTGCTATTTATTTACATACCCAGAATGAATCTTTTCCTTCACCGTGTTATATATTTAGCTTTCTATTTCTCTTCAATAGGACGGAAATTGGTTACATATTTTTTTTACAGCTCCCAAGCCTATTACCCTGTTTTTTTCCCTTCGATTATTTATGGAAAACTATTTCATGCTTACTTACATTTCCCACTTATTTCCCCGGAGCGGCCTATAGCAGAATCAGTCTATTTCAAAAGCCTTAAAGCCAATTCTTTATGTGTTTGCAGGTTGCCCATTACAGTTCAGTGTGAATTGAAATAAAGGCCAGGGATGCTGTTATATGAAATGATTCAATAGCTCAGACCACTTTGGGACAGGGCCCTAAAAAAACATAGATTTATTACATCCTGTCAATTTGGGTTGCAGGGTATGAATGTATGAATTAATGAGAAGCGTATAATTATAAAAAACATCAATAAAATAACATTTGTGTCTAGCAACATGCTGTGTGACACATGATTGAAAACACTCACCTGTGCTGTACTGTGTAGCCTTTTCGAACTGCAAAATTACAACCTGTTTTCAACCTATCATAAACACTCAATCACTTTCGTTAGTACTGTTTGAGTCTAGTTTGGTAATTATACAATGTATATGATTGGTTTCATAAAGAACATAACCAGCAGACTGTTTGCACAGAGATGTCTCTACGTATTCATTTTAATATTGTTCCAGAGTAGCATGCTATAAATGTCCAGTCTGATTAAATCTATTGTCCATTTCTGAATCCAATCGATCATTGCTGAATCAAGTTGAAAGTGATCTGTTAGGAAGAATATCCCAGACCTTTCTACATGCAATGATAAATTCAAAGGACATTTTAATAAAGATGAATGGACGTCAGTACTTATGTGCTTCAGCTTGTTTTTTAAATGACTCCTCATGTTTGAATTAAGCTTCTGGTACAGCAACCCAGCAACTCATTTAGACTTGTGGGGCCACCATGAACAGAGCACAAGCCAACATTCACAAGCACCTCCGCATCAGTTCAGCAGTTTAAAAGCAGACCTACACTATGTATATATATATATGTGTCATTTTTGCAAGAATATGAGAACAGAAACTGCGTTGCACTTAATATAAAAGTGATAAATCAATGATACGGTGAGTGATCAATGTGAAGAAGAAGTGTGAAATATATCACTGACTGATATTTACTTCTTATGAACTGAATATGAATTTGATTGTAAACTAAACATTGATCACGTGAGAGATTAAGTTCAAGATAAAGGCAGTCAAAAACCAAATCCATCTGTCAACTGTATCCAACCCTGTCTGCTTGTCTTAATGTCCTTCTGTCCACGTGCAAAATTCATTTTCCATGAAATTTGTATCAGTATTTATAAAGTGACCTTAATAAACTCTGGCCGGTCCAGCCTGTTTGTCACTGTCATAGATGAAAATGTAATTAATGACACTCGGCCCTGACAGCGAAGTGCATTTGCCTTTAAATACCTCTCCGGCTGACTGAGTTTGTAGGAACCCAGCTGGACAAAGCCGCCTCCGATCAATAAGGTCAGAGTTCAGTCACCGTTCCCATCATTTCCAAGCTAACGATGCCTGCAGGTGGAGTATATGGTTTTTTACATTCGTGGACAGCCTCGGTTCACTAACAAGAATCATTAACCCTCCATCTAGCGGGATCCCCTGTAAACTGCAAACAGCACTCAGCTTTATAGAAGAAAAAAAAACTTCTGATGAACAGCCATTCAGCCCTCTTCAGGGGGTTGATGTAGCCACAGTGGTTTATATATGGTTTGAAGTGGTGGGTGTAAAATAAACAGAGTGGATATATGCAGGAATATCTCCATTACTGTCCTGAAAAATGCAGAAATGTATTTTTGCTGCGCTTATGATGTTGTGTGTGGTATTCAAATGGAATACTCAAACCCGTGCATTATGTTGTTCCACATGTATGGAATGTGGAGGTGGAGTGTACTGTATTTAAAGCATGGCACTGGAAATAGTTTGATGAGGATCAGGCAGGTAGCAGTCATCTGAGCTTCCCTTTCAAGCTCTGCAGGAAAGCACCCCTAACTCAATCCTGGCCTGAACACCCCCCAGACTGCCATTTAGTCCTGGGCCAATCTCAAACATTGACAACAGCAGAAATCATTGATGCTCATCATGGGCATATATCTTACTGGCAAAAAAGGTCATTTAATGGCCCTATTCAAAATATGGGATCCTCAAATATGGGACAAGCTGTAGAATTTGTGTACTTCTAATAGGATTCAGCTAGAAGAGAGCCTCCTACACAAAAGTTCCAAAGGTACACCCCTTCCTTAGCACATCGGTGTCATACTAAAAATGCTGGGCCCATTTATGGAAATTAAACTACTTTTAGAATAAAACTTTTAAAAAAACCTCAAAGAAACCAGTTTACAAGGTTTTGATGTATCAGGACGATACTGTTGTCATGCAAGGCTTTGCACCGATAAGCTTCGATGTCTATATTGTCTTGAGACTCTGTATGCTCTGCAAGTAGAACAAGTTTAACAAACAGCCATACAATTGTATTCTTCAGTGTTCTGCTGCAACATTTAACTATATAAATGTAGTTTGTTTTAGTTTTGCTGAATATTTTACGATTGAGTATTTGAAGTTATAGACAATAATAATTAATATAAAGTACGATCCCCACCAGATTCTCACCTATTCCTTGTGAAACAAAAATTCAAAAAGAGTACAGAAACCCTTTTCATAAAACCCCAGCTCAGAAATAAAGTATAACACATTCTACCAGGGAACGTTGTAATACTATGTGTAATTTGACATGCCAGGATTAACAGAACAGGGATATTTAAGAATGTGTTGGAGTATTCCTTTAATTATAGACCCTGGGACAGACCAATCCGTTTAATAAATTCCAAACACTGAGTGAAATGCTTGTAATAGGGCAACGTGCATTTAGAGATATCATTCAAGAATATGAACTATGGCTACCCCAGTGACAAGCTAGAAAAATGCCCCCACTTTTCAAGCTGTACAAACGGCGTTTGGTCACTATAATTCATAGCCGGACACTCCATTTCAAGTTGAGTACGACAAGTCCAGTCAAAAGCTATTATCCCATCTTCTTTATTTGTAGCACACAGTTTTGAGCTTTCAGAGAAACGAATAAATACTGGTAAAATGCCACTTCAATCAAACATATTGCACAATCCTTCTTATATTTGATTGAGTCCGGATGGTAACCTTATGCAGATGGAATCAACCTTTTAAAGTTACAGGTGTGTACAAATGTATTAGAACACCCCATTGCTTCTGTTGTTTTGATTTGTTGTGCATATGAAATCAAACCATTGTTACTGAAAAGCTTGGGAAATTGTCAAAATTTGATTGATGACTTTAATAGGCCACAAATGCAATTGATTTATAATAATAAAAGACAAGGAACATTTGGTCACAAATGGCAAAATGCAGGAGACCTTCTGGAAGTTGTTTAAGATGCCTAATTAAAACACAAAGTGGTCTAACATTTTCATTCATTCTACTTTCATTCATTCTACTATTGTGTTTACTGACCGAAAATTGAAATTCTCACCCCCAGAGATTTTCATGCAGGTAGGTATACAAAGGAGTATGGGGCAGCAGTGTGGAGTAGTGGTCAGGGCTCTGGACTCTTGACCGGAGGGTCGTGGGTTCAATCCCACGTGGGGACACTGCTGCTGTACCCTTGAGCAAGGTACTTTGCCTAGATTGCTGCAGTAAAAACCCAACTGTATAAATGGGTAATTGTATGTAAAAATAATGTGATATCTTGTAACAATTGTAAGTCGCCCTTGATAAGGGTGTCTGCTAAGAAATAAATAATAATGACAATGGTGTTTGAATAAATTTGCATCTTTACAAATGAACGAATTCAACATATCCAATACACAGACTGACTTTTGTATTTACAAGATTATTAAAATATGTAAAACGCTGTATAGTTCAAGAACGGGTTTCAATAGAATAAGGTGTGGTTCTTTTTTTATAATATATATATATATATATATATATATACACATGCCATTTCCTGATCTGGCCCCACAGATCCTAATCCTTTGCCCAACATTGTCCTGCAAAATAGCCCATCATAGAGCAAACAGATCATTCAAGAGATGGAGGTTCATCTATTTAAGCGAAGGAGAAGAAAATCGTTTTGGTTTTCACAGGAAATTAATCAAGGGAATGGGTTTTGTGGAGCGTACAGCAAATCTAATCTGTCCTTTGTGCAAATGTAGCTTGCTCCAATTCTTGGTAATTGTGGACAACATGCTCCTTTGTGAAAAGCCACTTGATCTGTGCATAATTAGAGATCTTAGTAGCTGTGTGTTAAAGAGAGGGGGGAAACTGCTTGCCAATGTAAAGTGTGATCTACATAATAGTATTTTTATCAAAGGTAGCAATTACATTCATTAGACAGGGTATGGCGAGGCAGCAAGCAAATTAGGTGGGTACGGATTGAAATGCTTTGTATTTTCTTTCTTTCATTTTAAAGACCTTTTTTTATGTTTTCAAATGCCTCATGTAGAGCTGGAAACTTATGAAATAAATACAGCGTCTGAGGGGGGAAAAAAAATTCAAAAGCCCTCTTTAACCTTTTCTGAGTAATGATCTAGCAGCGGCAGTCCTGAGGACAGTTACTATAGCTGCACTTTTCAAAAATTAAAAGCCTTTATTTCAGCCTAATTTCCTATGCAGCTTTTAAATGAGCCCAACATATGATTCAAGTCTTTGAAAAGCTCTGGGGCTTCACTGGATTAATTTGCTGGTCTTTTCAGACGCAAATTAATTGTTTTGTGTTCTATAAAACTGCAAACAGCACATAAATCAACCAGTTTAGAAGAGACGTGAGCCTTTTAATTATCCCCCTTTAAATTTGAATTAGGGCAAGTGGATAACTCTATGACTTTCTTCGTAAGCAGGTGTAAAGCAGGAAGCATGAATATTCAGGGAGGCAGGAACTAGAGATGAAATGCAGTGGGAAAGCAGAGAAATGTTTGTCTGTGTCAACTAAATTGGGACCTGCTGTAAAAATCATTTACCCTAATTAAGAAAACTTAATCCAAGACAATACCCTTTTTTAAAAATACACACTTAAGCACAAACGGTAATTAGTACAATTCACTGACAAGCAGGCAGGCCTCTGCGACAGATTTAGTTCTCTATTAATAGTAAATGATTTATTTACATATTACAGATATAATAACAAAAGCAAATCTATTACCCCTTGGTTTACATTTTAAGGTTACAAACACAATATTTTATACATATATATAAATTGTTCTAAATTGTGCCAAAATGTCTAAAATTAAAATTGAGAAGACCCAACTCATTTCACAACTTGACTGGCGAAAGAATTAGCTTGCTGTGTGCAAGTGTAGTTTCTGTGAGTCTGTTGAATAAACAAACTGCATAAGTCAATGTGTCCTACTTTCATATGGGGAGAGACACATACATTTACACAGAGCCAGCAAAGAAAATACTGTACATCTTTCATTTAAAAACCCTTGGAAGAGCAGGCAGTTAAAAGACTCCATGGCTTAATGTTGCTTTCCTTTCAGCTTGTCAGAGATATCAAACTCTGTTTATGTACCGTGTGTGAACAGTTCATTAGGCTATACAATGCACTACAATATTTAAATTTGATCTGATAAAGTCATTACAGTGTCATTTTTTTCCAGTAGCTAGAAGTATGTGCCCCTCCTTTACTGGTCATTAATGTCAAACAGGCTATAATTTTAACCTGTTTCAATATCCATTAAAATCAGTTGCCCTTTTATACCTGTATATGAAGTATGACTAATTATGCTCACTGACACAAGCTTTCGGCTAATCAGTCTCTATGTAAATTATATGAGTATTTCTGCAATTCTACATGCATAATTAAACAGGTCAAAAGGCAGGCATTCCTGTCTGCTCCCTTTTGTAGGGCTTGTAGTTAATATGATTAATCATAATGTTGTTTCTGTGTTTGGCAAGGCTTCTATCTCTGAAGTGTCTTTGCAGGGGAAACAATGAAAAATATATAAATAATGGTTTAATGAGACAATACTTATTTAACCATGCTACACCATTAGAAAATAGAGTCCCTGGGCATTCTATTTCTCCAGATTCCTTGTGTTCTTTAGATTCTAAACAGTAATGGGTTCCAAATAAAACCAAATGGCTCTAAAAATGAACCCCTAATTTCAAGGAGTGAAAAAATTATTACTATTTTAGTAACAGATGAAATAATGAGCGATGCTGTAATTAATCCTCTTTTTAACTGATAAATTACTGTCACTGAAGGTAAATTATTTAAACTGAGTTCCTTGTATCTGAAACCTGAGCATAATTACATTGCAATAAAATAACATTAGTGGTGACAGGTCATTAGAAGGTGTTGTAATTGACTGTCCTACTTGGTAGCAAATCGGTCGCATGAGGTAGGCCAGCCGCTATGGAAGTTTAAACCTAGGGGACTTTCCTTTATTTTGAATGTGGTCAGTTTGTTTGTTTCACAGAATCAATTAAGTAAAGAGCACCCTAAAACGTGGAGCATACATTTACACCAGCACTCACATTTCACCCCTTGAGCTGAAATACTTCAAAGAGAATGATTATGTTAAAACAGGTTAAAAATATACTGCTGTACTGCTATATATGGGACTGGACTCAGTGACTGCACCAATAGTTTACATTGTGCTGCAGTGCCATTGTATTAAAGTGTATAAAACATATTATACTGCAGGATATTTTTTATAATGCGGCTTACAAAGAAGAGTGTAAAATAGTTCAGAACTGAAAAAAAAGAGCTGAATACAATTATAAAAGTAAACATCTACACATGTCGCCAGACGGTTAAGCAACCTGCTTTTTAATGAAATCCGGTAATCTAATTTCACCTAATTGAATAACAATACAAACATTCCCTTTAAAACATACTGCTGTAATTGCTTTCTCTGCAGGCTCTGGCTGATAACGAACATAAAACACTTTGTTGTTGTGAACGGCTGGATTGCTGTTATTGCTTGTCACACAGCTCCACCTAGTGGTAGTCTTGTTTTACATTCCAGATGCTCATTGTTTGCAAGGCAAAAAAGAAATATTGCAACATTATATATATATATATATATATATATATATATATATATATATATATATATATATATATGTAGGATATCAGGTCAAAATGGTGCTGGAGGTACCAATCAGTGGTTGAATAGATTTTAATAGCACAGGGACTACCTTATTAAAATGAAACTGCAATCACAACATTTTGCCATCAGTGTGTCATGTGTTCTATTAAAAGGAAAACCACTGTCACATTTCATGTGGAATTCCTTTTAGAATTACAAAGGCGAAGAATACGAGAAAAACAGAATAGCTCTTTAACACCCTTTAATAGAACACCACTTTACTGAATTGTATAAGTGTCCACTATATCCTAGAAGCGTTTACCATCCTATCAACGCAGCAAGAGCACAAGATCACCTTTCCAGTTTGTGTAACAGGCTGAAATACAAAGCAGAATGAACAGCTGTGCCTCAGCTTGTTTTGAGTTCTTCCACTACATCATTAAATATAAATGCAGATTCCGTTTAGTTACATATTAAAACATGATCTGGTTTGGTTCAGCTACAAGAAACAAGTCTCCATTGTCAGTAACACAGAGCTAACTGAATTTGAATTGAAAATGACAGGTTTCATCTCGAAGATTGGAGACCCCTCCAGTAACTGAGTTAAGGCAATTCCTTCTGAGTTTCAGTTACTCTCTTTGAATTTACATTATACTTAATGCAGGAATCCGCTGTTAATTTAGGACACAGGCCTCAGCAGTCAGCAATAAAGTTGCATTTACCGTTGATTGTAATATTATCTATGACATACCATAATTCGATAACAATTACTTTAAACAAAGGATAACATTCAATACATCTATATACATTAACAAAGAAGATGTTATGGAAAATTCTTAATATAAACTGTTTATACTGAAACATTGTGCCACAGATCTCACAACGAGTAAGTACTTTCAAATGACTTTTTTACATTTCTCTTACTATGTTATAACATTTGATTTTATTCTAAATGGCTCTTGGTTTTGTTGCTTCTGTACTGGGCTGTTTTAATGCTTCTCTATATATTATGTAGCTCAGGCTTCATACTCCTGGTCGATGGCCTTTGCCATTGTGGTAAGCTGTATGTTTGTAGTCCCTTAAGTAAATTGTGCCTGGAAAAAAAAAAATACAGATGAAAAGTATTTTTTAGTTGACTATATTATATTAGGCTAATTTTGTTTTGTTGTTTACTAGTGCACACAATGTTGCACATGTGTTATCCACAAATGAGTAATATGTACTTCCCTCAACTCCCACTAGATGGCACAACTGGCCTTATTGGCCTTTTTACTTCTAAGCCAACTCTGTTGAGCAGAGTTTTCAAGAATGATAATGTAAACAAACCAACAACACGCCTCAGGTCTCACAGCTCTTTAAATGCAGAGCCTGTTGTATGAACTTAAAAACAATAAAAGTAATAATATGAAGCTGACCCAATTCTTTCGTGACCAAATGTAGTGGGGCCTTGTTGTCAAACTATGCAATTGCTCCATTTGTATGCGGAGCCACCCTGAAGTTGTCAAAAGAAAAGGAGACATTCTGATTCTGATCCTTTAGGAGGCGGGCCAGGCTTTTACTGCTGCAAACACAGGCTTGCTTACATCCAGAAACACACATGGGAATCATATCGGGTTAAATGCTTTCCAGAGTACTTTAGGCCAACCCATTCATGCTGGTACAACTGGGCCACAAAGCCTTTTCCCATGCACTGGATTCCAAACTTGTGCAAATGACCGTTTTGCAATTTAAATGGATCTCTTTTAGCTCAGAATTGTCTGTATCTGAGACCTCTTTTGTTTATGACACTAACACCCTGTAACATGCATACAGCATGTCATTAATGTGGCGAACATCTCTTACACAAAGATTAAGACAGATTGTTGTTGCTTAGTTCTGGGCATACAGCTATGCTGAAAATGATGTAGGTTGAGGGATCACTTAAAGTCTTGAACTTTGATGCCTAAATAAATACTTTCCCCTACCTTTCTGTAAAGGTAGGTTCCATGCAGGTCCACATTTATAGTGATCGTCAAACCATTTTTACAGATTACAAGACACAGGTGAGAGGGAATATAATTAACAAGGAAATAAACAGCACATACCTATTTTGCAGTCTCTGTAGTATTTTTCAATGGGATAATCTTTAGTAAATCCAACCCCTCCCATCCACTCAATACATTTGGAGCTTGTCAATGTTGCAACCTAATGACAATACAGTGAAGTGAATGCAATGACAGTACCCTCTCTAAAGACAAAACTAGTACAGAACTGAAAAAGGACAATTAGAATTTTGTGGACTAAATATGCATCCTGTAAGATCATTTAAAGTGCACCCCCAGCACAAATTACAATCCCCCTCCCACCTCTTTTTTTCAAAGCATTTATAGAATTCTGCTTGCCTAATTAGAAAATAAAAAAATTCTGAAGTCTGATCTAGACCAGTGACAGCAGAAGTCTTTATGAAAAACTGGTCCAATAGGAACGAGCTTGCAGGGGCTCCCAAAGTGAGCCACACGGGACACCAGGCTTTGCACTCTTGCTTACCTCCGCAGCAAAGTATTTGGCCATGCAGGCCTCTTTGATAAAGGGTCTCCCAGTCTCTCTCAAGCGCGCTGCATTGTATGTTAGCAGCCGGGCTGCCTCCAGCTGGGTAGCCACGTGGGCTATCTGATGTTGCATGCCCTGTAAAAGAAACTGGTCAAATCCCCACCCTTGCAATCAGTTCCACATTACTCTTACTGGTCTTTATTATTGAGATGGAACTGCCTGTTATTTATTTAAGGAATTCAATTGTTTAGCCATTCTGGAGACAGAATACCAAAGCATTTATGTAGTCTTAAATAAACCTGAATTAACTTAACTAAAGAAATAATAAATCTCCTGTTAACAAGACTAGAACCAAATAACTAAGTAATATTTCTCTTATATAGTCTCCTTTCATAACATTAACATTAACTTTTCAAACAGGTGTTAACTGAAGATTTTAAGAAATACTGCCCCCTGTGTTCTGTTTATGGTTAAACAAGTGTGAAATAAGACCTGGCAGAATTGAAGACTTGATATTTTAAAAAGAAAACATACCTGAAAGTCAAAGATCCTTTTCCCAAACTGGACTCTCTGCTTGGTGTATGGAATGGTGTTGTCAAAGCAGCCCTGAGCCAAGCCCAGCATCTTTGGAGAAAACAAAAAGGTTCATTTGAGAGTTTAGATTTAGAACCACACCCTTCCGCATCTCAACTAAAACCCATTAAGCCATTAAAGCTTCCATTTTTTCAGCCTTTTGGAAGTCTATAAATTGAATGAACATAGAATGATCTTAATGTTCAGTTCTTTGATTCACTTACTTAAAGCATATTTTACGAAATATGATAAATGCACAGTAACCTACAATAAATATCTTATATATATATATATATATATATATATATATATATATATATATATATATATTATACATTGTTACATTGTGTACATTGTTTTTAAAGTTTGATTTACAATATCAATCATGTCCCAATATTGTTGTGGACAGACCTGGGCAGCTATTCCAATCCTCCCCTCATTCAGCATTCCGATTGCATACTTGTATCCTTGGCCTAACTGCCCCAAGATATTCTTCTCTGGAACCTGTGGATTCATTAAAAAAACAGACATTTTTTGGAGCTTAAACCTTTGGTTGAAAAATAACAAACTGTGTCTGGCCTCTTTTTCTTTTTTTTTCTCATAATAATCATCATCACGTGAACTATCAGGTTCTAGAAAACTTTGCAAGCATACTTTGTTTACTGCATGAATTAATATTTTTCCTCCCAGCTGAAAGTTATTTGAATTGGACCCTAAATGTTGTTTTTCATCCAAGAACATGTGACGGTTTCTCTATTGTGTTATTGCCACGAAGCTATTAAAACTGCTGCTAAACATCTTCTCTGACATGTCTTTATAATCCAAGCCGTACACTAGAAACGGGATGTTTTATTTCATTCTTTAAGGCTCTTTCTCTATTATGTGATTCTCTCATGAAATGCAAGATGTGATGGGTAAAGAATTTTTGACTGTTTTTCTTCATTGAACAGAAGAAGATATAATTTCATAACTAAAATATTTAAACGTCGTGTTGTTGTTCTCCAATGATGTCACCCACTGTCAACAATGTGCCCATTAAAGACAAGTGACAAGCCCTCCTTAAGCGACCTCTCTGTAATGCAGATAGGGGCAGGTATCTACCTTCCTCAGCAGTCTAAGCTGCTACTTCAGGGAGGTTACGGGAGCATGAGTCATACATTTTGTGGATCAACTCACTCATTCACCTTTAGCAGCATGCAGTACAGTCTGATCCAATAAGCCACACATAGAAAAACTGTAGTAGGTAAAGGGTGGAGTTTCTTAACCATGTATCTACCTACCTTAACATTGTCAAAAGTCAGAGGGCAGGTTGACGATGCCCTGAGGCCCAGTTTGTTTTCCTTCTTCCCGATGTGAAGCCCCTCAGTGTCTCTGTCCAAGATGAAGCAGGTGATCCCCTTGTAACCCTGGAACATTAGGGACATTTAAGTGAACAACCATGCCACCAGAAATGTACACTTCAAAGCTTAGAAATCCATTGCCCAATGTTGTCCTGTTCAACACTGACAGGTCATAAGTTTCATATCTTTAAGCCCAAGCCCCAATGATGATGTGTTTTGAGCACTGTGCGCTCACTCATCCAGTCTCACTCTTTCAAAAGAACACAAAAGTTATAATATTCTAACTCAACCTGGAACAAACCCTCCCATTCAAACACAAGGTTTAAAAAAAACACCTTAAAAAGGGGTAGAGATTTCACCCACAAAATAGTGTTGTTGTTTATTCTTCTTTTTCATAGCTCTGCTTATAAAAATACATAATGTGACCAAGTCCCACTGTGTCTGAGTGATTTGTTTTTATAGATGTAGTTTATGGCATTCCAAGCAAGTGCAGATTCCTATTCAGTACTGGAAGTTGCTTACAGCAGAGGGGTTTACGTTAGCCATAACCAGGAACACGCCAGCCTGCTCCGCATTGCTAATCCACAGCTTGGACCCGTTGATGGTGTAGTAGTCTTTGTGCTTGTCAGCTCGGGTTTTCAACGAAAAGGCATCGCTGCCAGACTGTGCCTCTGAAAGGCAGAAACTGCCTATCTACAACAATGAAAAGACAAAGGGATTTACACTGACACTGGAAGGCTAGGTTTTATTAAACAAATAATTACCTATTTTTATTGGCTCAAACTTTCTTCTAGCGTGGCCGTTTTCATACATGTTACATAATATACACAGAAAACTATAACAAAATAGCAAGGTTCATTTAGGGATACAGTGCAGGGATGGAAATAAGACTCCTATTCCATAGCAGTTTGACCCAGTCCAGGATTTAATACAAGCTTGATTAGCCACAGTGTATACAGGTAGTAGACAAAAAAATGGAAACACCTGGGTAAATGAGGGACACCAAGTATATTGAAAGCAAGGGCTTCCACACAGGTGTGGCTCATGCGTTAATTAAGCAAATAACATCCCAGCATGCTTAGGGTCATGTATAAAAATGCTGGACAGGCCTGGTTGCCTATAATAATGGCTAGCATGGCTGCAAGAGGGGTGATTGTTGGGTCACGTTTGGCAGAAGCTTCAGTGACCAAGACAGCTCAACTTGCTGATGTTTCACGAGCAACGGTGTCTAAGGTGATGTCGGCATGGAACTCCAAGGGAAAGACATCATCAGCAAAGGGCAACAGTGGGTGGAAGCGCATACTCTAGGATCGTGATATCCGTGCATTAATTCGAAGTGCAAGGCAAAACAGGCGAGCAACTGCAGATCAATTGACTGCAAATTTCAACCTGGGGCGCGAGCAGCCAGTTTCATCAAAAATGGTCCGCCGAGAACTCCACAGAGCGGTTTACCATAGTGGCCCAAGCCCTATTAAGTGACTTTACATTGGTGTTTCCATTTTTTTGTCCACTACCTGAAGGTAACAAGCTCAAGAGTGTCTTATTAAACTCTCAGTAAAATCAGGAATGGGTCAAACTGCTATGCAATGGGAATCTTATGTCCATCCTTGCAGTAGTTTCTCTTGAATATTGGGGTCAATGTTCTGTAAGTAATGGGAATCCAAGCTTCCTCACCATGTCGTTGGCCAGTCTGGTGAGATAACACTGCTTCTGCTCCTCGGTCCCATGGTCTCTGAAGAGGGTGTTGATGAGAGTGTTCTGGATGTCGCACAGCACAGCCACCGCCGGGTCCACTTTAGCCAGCTCCTCAATGACCAGGATGGAAGAGAAGAAAGTGGAGCCAGTCCCTCCGTACTGCTCTGGGATCTCAATGCCCATCAGCTGGAACAAAGTAAGAGACACAAGCTCTTCATCCATAACTCTTTAGCAGTCATGAGGTACACAGCAGTACTAAAAAGAAAGTTGGGGACAAAACTCAATTATAAATCATCAAGTCACTATCAGCAAATCAAAATGCCAGGATTCAGAACATTCTGATGCATCTTATTATGCCATGTGCTGTCTCTTGCACAGAAGATTACTGTACTATATGACAACAACTGCAAAGACATAGATAATGGCATTAAATATTTACTGTGGTCTTTCATTAAAATAAAGAAATAATAAATAAACAACCATTTCTAAGAGATATCTTCTCTTTGAGGTCCTCTTGCCCACCCAAAGTGCTCACAAAAAGACACATACCATAAGAGACAGGCTCAACTGTGTATGGTGAAATGTTGGTCTAATTAAATTAATGTTTGTTTGTAGATTCATAATGTGTCAAGGTACTCCTGCAGAAAAACTAAATAAAGCAGATCCATTATGTGACAGCTGAGTTTCTTATAGGTTTACCTCAGCCTCCTTAAAGCAATCAAGGAGCTACATAAGGTTGACCCAGTTTATGATAATGAAAGTGCATATTGTGTGGATATGTTTTTGAACATTTCCACTGTACAAGTATTTCAAGTACAAGTATACAAACCCCTTGCTCAAATAGTCCGAGGATAACAGACTCATCCATACACGAGTCCTCGTCCATTTTCGACACTAATGGAGCAATGCGCTCTTGGGCAAACTTCTTAACTGTAGACCAAAAAGAAAAAATCTATTATTCTGAGCGCAGTGCCACACCATCCATATCCGTACAGATAAATGTGCGAGCCTTGTGCAGCGTTACCAACCTGCTTCCTTCATCATTGCCTCTTCTTCCGTGAAAGTTTGAAGGGGAGCATAAAGGACACCGTTTGCTCTGGCACGTTCTGCTGCTGCTTCTGATGTGATAGACCTCGTTAAAGATGGCTGTACTTTCCAAGCAGACACCAGGCTCCATGGTCTAACAACATTTCTTCCAAGCTGTTGACAATGGAGTTTTAGCTTTTACTATGATCAATGTGTTCTCTTTTTGAAACCTGAACAGTGATCCGTGAAAAGAAGATTGCAGACTACAGATGTGCAAGCCATGGGGATTTCTGGTTTGTGTCTGCCAAAGCCAGTTGCATGGTAGCTGGTTTGACGTTGGATATTCATTTGATATTCAAAACTACATCACATAGGCTTTCCAAACCAGGTTTAATTTAAAGAAGACCAATTGTGAATTGTTTCACAGCCGAGAGGAGCAACGGTGCCACACAACCGGATGGTTTCACACGCGGCGATTAGCGATTATCTGGTCTACCTCAGTCAAGGTAATACTTAGATTGTGCTACAGGTTTGTGAAACCAGTCATATGACATAACATTCGTAATCGAAACACGTACCTGACCCAAAACATGACAGCTGATATATGAGACAAATAGACGATGGCAAAATATTTAAAAACAGATACATAAAAACATAATATTATATCTAGATCCTGCGAGTATGGTAAAACTTTAACTCACCTTAAAGCAGTTTCTGACTAAGGGAGCTGCCATTTTTTTATTATTTTTTTTATTTTATTATTTATTTATTTTACACAAATTAACTCGCGAGAAAAAAAAATTGAGCCAAGCCCCCTTTTCTTAAAGCGACAGTACAGAATTGATTACAATAATTCTCTGGAGAGTGAACGTGGAGTTTATTATTATGTATATATTTCTTTATATTTAATCATATATTCTTTGTGCGACACAGGTGTTTTAGGAACTTTACTGGTATGTCAAGTACTCGTTTAGTTTAGCTTTAGCTTATGTCGCATTTTTGAACGCCTCTTGGGGAAAAGAAAACCGTCATATCTTAAAATATATGATAATACTACTGTTCCTTCATGTTTACTGTATTATGTAATGACCAAACGCCACATATGCGTATTGTTCATAATATACTGTAGCGATCTCGGTTAACGCATCACACAGGGGGAGTTAATCCACACACAGGCAGAGGGCGGGCGCGAACCCGGGACCTCACGCACTAAACTTGCATAGCGACGATACCGCGCCAGCCCTTTTGCAAGGAACGTATAGCAGGCTTATGTCTTCGTGTGTGATTACGTCACCTACCAGCCCTGCTACTGCCTTCCCCCGTGCACGCTACAATTCTTTTCTGGCTAGGAACCTCTCCTGTCACTCCGTGCGAGCACTGTTGCCTGTAGTGCTTATTTTCTTGCTGGACTGAACTTTCACCCAGAAGCTGAAGCTCGCTTTCCTTTTGTTTTGGGTTGGTCGAAATGGTTCAGTGTCTCCATGGAAATCCTTCACTTAGTTATTATTGAATAGAAATTACAGTAACAGTCTTCTACTCGAGCCACGAATCCGTTGTTATCTTCGGAGAAGGTGCATGGAGAAGGCTGGTCGATTTCGACGGAAGTCATCTTCGATGTTTGAAGAGCGGAGTGTAAAGATTTAAATTGAACAAGCAGAACTGCGGGTAGGTGGCGGTTAGCTTTTTACATATTGTTTTGACAAATGAACTGGAATCTCTTTATTTGTCTAGGCAAATAACTGATAATCTATAGAGACTTAAGTATCTCAATACAAAATAAATACATTCACAGAGAGTTTTTTTCGTTAGCTTTCTTTTTTTTCGTCACTTTAACTGCAGTGATATTTTTTTGCCTGGGTATATAGCTTACGGTACACCCTTTAAACTTTTACAGGTACCGTGGAACCGGAGTGATAGCGATGGCATCTGTTTCAAAATTGTTCCCCACTAAGTAAAATATTTCAGATTTAATTTCCAAAGTTTTTTTGTTTTTTCGTTCCTGTTTACATTACATGACAGCATGCCACGTGACTAGACATTTAATACCGTCTACTCTGTGTTGGCTGTTGAATTTAGTGTTGAGTGTAACCGAACACGCATGAGGGTCCTTGCAGGTTTTGTGGCACATGATAGATTTTCCTTATTACCAGCGTAGCAAGTATTACGTTACATTTTATTAGTTTTTTTTCATTAAAATTGGTTGCAGTACATTTAGTTTTGTAATAGTATTCTGTTCTAGGCTTTGGTTATGTATACTACTTATAATAGTAACAATAATAAGAAATACGATTTTGGATTTATGCTGCAGGTTTTATGTAAAGGACATCTGGATACCTGGTTTATGTTACAACAGCAATGTAAAAAGCTGTAGATTAATTTGAATATAGAATTCAAAATCCTCTACAGCTTGAAGAATGTTTACCCATTAGAATGTGTTATGGAGCTGCACACTGTATCAAGTCAGTATTAAGGCTTATTAAAATTACAGCAGCTGCTATTAATTGTAATTTTAGGTTTGGAAATTCCTGTATCGACCTTATTCAAATTCTATGTGATGCTTCACAGTTTCCACATTTACAACTTTAACTTTTTATTTTAGTTGGTTATTGAACCAGGTCTTCTTATTTTCATCAGTGCATGTTACTCAATTTACAGTGCTTACCATATACATCTAAAGAGCAACCTTTTTTTTTTGTTGATGAAGATACTATAAAGCTTTTTATATTGGCCTGAGGACACATCTATGCCCTCTAAACAGCAATAAAAAAAAGCACTAGATGCCAGAATTGTGTTTTAGGAAGACTGCAGAACCTTTGTATGTACATTGTTCATAGGTGTAAAGACATCCCCACCACCCACAAACGAATATAAGATGGGTGAAAAGAAACCAGAGCCTCTGGATTTCGTGAAGGATTTTCAAGAGTATCTCACCCAACAAACGCAGCACGTAAACATGATTTCTGGGTCTGTCAGCGGGGAGAAGGAAACAGAGGCACTTCAAGGAGGTAAGAAATGCTTCCCTAACTTGGAGCATGTAGTGTAGTCACCCCACCTACCAGCACAAGATTTTTCAGGGGCACAGTGTAGATTCCATCCTCTGGATGATATATAGTATTGGGAGAGTCCCATTAAATGTGCCTCTTGTTTATCTCATTGAATAGAAACGTATACTGCTGTGTTGGGGGGTTCTCAAGATTTCCCCCCTTAAGCCTACTGTGAATGGGTCCCTGGTATTGTGTAGCATCCTAAAAGGCTTTTGAGGTGGTTGAGCTTGAAACTCGCCATGTGATCTCCTTGGGCGTCAGGCCTGCCCAGCTAGTGTGCATTGACATCATCTTGCTGAGCCTTAAGGTTGTTTGAATGTCAATGCAGAAAACCGACCTATAATTTCACTGCTGACAGCTGGGACAGAGAATGATCAGAATGGACTGGACCATCCTTCGGTGGAGGTGTCACTGGAGGATAGCTCGGGGATGTTGGTGGATGGGTTTGAGAGAACTTATGACGGAAAGCTCAAGTGTCGGTACTGTAATTACGCCAGCAAGGGGACCGCACGGCTCATTGAGCACATCAGAATCCATACAGGTAAGGTACATTAAAGAGTACAGATACACCTTGAATAGCCCTGTGGCACTTGAATACCTAGCTATAAGAAACGACTTAGTCTTGTAAAACTGCATCTGGAAAGTTGGTATTCAACAGGTAAGTGCATTAAAAAGAAATTGTTAAATTATATTTTATCGTGCTACATTCAGCAGCTGTGAGCACAATCAAATCTAGGTTGTAACCAAAAAAAAAAAAGTTTTTACTTAATACCAGTTTGTGTTTTAGTTTAGAGTGATGGGCTACTAGTGCTCTTATTAATGAACAGTTTTTATTTTACCCACAATGGCAGGAGAGAAGCCTCACCGCTGCCACCTCTGCCCCTTTGCCTCTGCCTATGAGCCACCTGGAGGCACACATGCGCCGCGATACGGGAGAGAAACCATACAAGTGTGAACTGTGCTCGTTCCGCTGCAGTGACCGCAGCAACCTGTCTCACCACCGCCGCCGCCGCCACAAGATGCTGCCCATGAAGGGT
This sequence comes from Acipenser oxyrinchus oxyrinchus, assembly GCA_030684275.1. NCBI lineage: Eukaryota > Metazoa > Chordata > Actinopteri > Acipenseriformes > Acipenseridae > Acipenser > Acipenser oxyrinchus. Next base: position 46,526,585 of record CM060257.1, on the reverse strand, counting down.
ACACGCCCCACACTGGCCAACAAGAAGATGCTCAGTGTCCTGCAGAAGAAGTCCAACAACCTGGCCTACAGCCGCCGGCTCCTCATCAACTTCAGCCCACCCTCCATGGTGGTGCAGAGGCCCGACTATCTGAACGACTTTTCCCATGAGCTACCCAACATCCATGCTGAATCATATGAGAACATTGCCAGGTCTCAGGTGAGCAGCGGCAGTGGGAGTGGATGTCTTTCCAGGGACCCTCAGGATTTAATCGTGGACAACCCCTTAAACCAGCTCTCCACATTGGCTGGGCAGCTCTCCAGCCTGCCCCCCGAGAGTCAGACCCCTGTATCCCCGGATGTGGTCTGCCGCGATGAGAAGCCTTTCTTGATCCAGCACCCTGCAGACACACCTGTGGTGTCCACTGTGTCAACCAGCATGGCTCAGAGCTCCTCTCCCACCAGCCCTGAGCCCCGGCCGCCCCCCCGCCCCCACAGGAACTACAGCCCTGTGGCAGGGCCCAGCAGTGAGCACAGCGCCCACACTAGCACTCCCAGTATCAGCAACAGCCAGCCCAGCACCCCAGCCCCTGCACTGCCAGTGCAGGACCCCCAGCTACTCCACCACTGCCAGCACTGCGACACCTACTTTGCAGATAACATACTGTACACCATCCACATGGGCTGCCACGGCTACGAGAACCCCTTCCAGTGCAATATATGCGGGTACCAATGCAAAAACAAGTACAACTTTGCTTGTCATTTTGCAAGGGGGCAGCATAAACAGCAATGACTGCAAGACCTTAAAGATGATAATAATAGTGTATTTTGGATTACAGGGTAATCTTCATTTTTCCGGTTCCATGAATTTAACGGAAAGCTTTCGTTGCTAATCCTAGGAATTAGATCCGTATTTTTTTGGGAGAAACAAAGTTTGTGGGCTATAAGCTTATTTTCTGTTTAAAATGGTGCAGATAAATTAAAGCCTACGTCTTATCCTTTTTTTTTTTTAGCTCAGTTTTTAGTTTTTAGAGGGGGAAGGGGGCTCTAAACTTAAGAACACCAGTGTACTTGTGGAAGTTGTCACTTTATTACCTGCACAAGAATTATTGCACATAAAGCAATTAAAATAATAGCTTGACTTTACTAAAGGCTCCAGCTCACACTGCAGTAATGGCTCCAGCACACATGAGCTGTTTGGAGCGAGATGTATTACATTAACAATATCATTAAGGCCTTGTAGTTCCACTCCCTTACTAGTCTGTAGGTCTTCTAATGTAGGATCAGATCCCTTCAGGGTGATTTACAAACTTAATGTAATTCTTTATCTTCGCTGCGCTGGATTAAAAGGTTTTAGTCTTCAGTTAGCGAGGGAGGGGTGGGGGGGAGAAGACTTTCAATTCTATCTGAAGTTTTGGAGAGGGTATAGCCAGCTGCCCTCTTTAAGCCTGGTGCAGTAAGCTGTGCTATTGTCAGGCATAGGTTCGAGGGGAAAAATACATTTGGGAGAGAAATAAAATAATGCTGCTGTCTACTCTAGCATACCAGCTCGATATAATAGTGTTTCTAACAGGTACATTTATTATTCTTTAAGGAGGGGGGCTGCAAGACCTGATTATGCCTACAGAATAACCAAAATCTCAACATAAGAATTTTCTAAGTGCTATGTACCCAATAGAAACACCTGCATTGCATTATTCCTTAGTTACCAATATGCGATGGAAAGGTGGCAGCTCATTTCAGATTTTTACAAAGAAATCTGAATCTGAATGAAAAGAAGAAGTGTTATATTTTCCTGATTTAAAAAAAGAAATTAAAAAAAATAAGTGATGTAAACGGAATTATCTAGCACTTTCTAAGTAACCTTGGAATATGATTGAAATTGATCATTAGATGTTGAAAAGAATAAAGAAAGCCTTTAAGAACTAATTATAAACATCATTTCAAGGCCGAAGTATTCAATAACATTTTTAAAATATATATTTTTAAACAGCATTTTTTGTATCTACATTATAGCAACTATTAGAATGTTTTAAAGATTTCCTTTTTCAGTGACAATTACTTGCACATTTTATTGTGTGTGTGGAAGTGTGTGTGCTATAAATACTTTACATCACTAATTACACCTTGAAAATGTTTCATTTAATAATGTGTTGGGATTCATTTTGTTTTTAACAGAAACCTGTTACTTTTCTTTGTTTATCCTTGTGGTCCCATTGTGCTTTGGTTATATAAAAGTATAATTACAAATGCCATCTAGTCCATTCTACACTGCAGAACAGTACCTAAAACAGGGTCCCACTTAATTATCAGAAGATTTTATTTATTTTTTTAAGTTGAATACATCTGTTTTGCCAATTGAAAGACTTGCCAAATTGCTTTTTTTTTTTTTACTCTGCTGGGTATATATGGGTGTGTTTGCATTCTCATAGCCACACTGCATTAAAATGGGAAATAAAAGCTACACAAATAATTACCTTCCTAGTCACTATTGATTACAAATACATTTCCAACATGTGTGCATTTGTTTTTGTAAGTGTAAGGAATCGCCATGAATAGTATAGGTCCCCTTTTCAGCTAAGAAAGAAAGTTTCTGATGGTTTAGATGAAATTGCACGTGAACTAGTATGCCATCATAACAGCAATATATAGACATACTGGGAAGCAGTGTAGCTCTTTCTGATGAAAGGGTAGAAAAAAAAAGAAACCAACGCCCCCATCCCAAGTGTAAAAAAACTACTGTACATATTTAGTTTTTCAGTTGATGAAGACTGTTGTATGTATATGTTGACTTGTCCCAGGTTGTGGCAGCTTCAGATTTGCAGTATCTAATAAATAATAACAAAAAAAAGAGTTTTAACTACAAACATTTTTCTAATGAGGTGGTGTAAATGTATAGTTTAGGATTCTTTTTGTTAAGCTGTGCTTAAATTGCTTATTTTGCTTGGCTTTGAAAAGGATCATAATGAATGGGGGATCCACACACCAGTTTGAGAGTTTTAAGTGCCTACCAAAAATACTAATACTGTACCAATAGTTTAATACAGTTGTGTAGTCTGAAGACCCTTGTGCACTACAGGGAAGCAACTGGCTAAAATGTCATGGGTTACTTATGAAGCTACTTACCCTTTAACAACTTATTGTGAGAGTGTGTAATCATATTCATGGGATTTGTATTTTATGCTGTCACATGTCTTGCATGTATTTGGTGTGGACTCGCAATCATTGCATATAATTTGTAATTTTTTCAGTGTATTTGGCTTAACCCAGATTGTTTCCAAAAAGCATGTCAGATGTGAAAAGGGAACAGTAGCTACTGTATAACAACAATACACCAATCCTAACAGCTTTGCATTTATGCAGCTGTATTCAAATGCAAAATACAGAATTGCTTCTGTATACCGTGTCTCTGCTTTTCATAATGCAACATGTAAAAAGTTGTGTTTTAAATGCAGTTTTTAGAGCCTACATTGTGTATTCCTGCTACTGTATTGTAAAAATATATTAACACTGATTAACTAACAAAGTAATATTTTTTTTTACAATACAGACCACAGTTAGTATTTATTGAATGTTTTTGTGCCTCATTGCTTCTATTAGCTGATGGAGCCTTGTCTATTTATGGTGAGTCATGCTTTCTGAGAAATGATACCGATTGTTACCTAAGGAATTTCAACTGCCAGTCAATTCACTTTCAACAGTACAATGCATTCAAAGAGCAAGTTGTCCTTGTTTGCTAGCGTTACTGGTACTGTCGGTCTTATGTTTAGTTTTTTTGCAATTGTTTTTGCAGCTGAATTGTCTGTCATTAGTAGTATTTTATGCTATATCTTGTACATAATGCTGCATTCCAAGCTCTTGTTTTTTTGTTGTTTGTTTTGGAAGATGTGCTGTACGCATCCCAGTGATTTCCTTTTCAACATAATCTAGATGTTGGTTTTCATATTTATTAACGTACCCTGGGTCATTAACTGTAAATGAAGCCAGATTCCCCTATGTTAGTTCAAAAGGGGTGGCTTTTATTTTAAGACGGTGTTCAGCTGAAGAGTTCTCCGGTTTCTATAAACTTAGCACAGTTGATTAATTGATCCCTGTGTATGCTAATGGTAAATATCAAAGTAATAACACCTATGTTGAAGCAAATATAGCAATGATACGTACAGCACAGGAGACAATAAAGGCAAGTTATGAAGCTGCGCAATACTCTAGTAACACTTAAGCAGATCAATTCTGTCTTGTGTGTAATTTCCTATTAACGTATGGACAAAGTGTACTAATGTAAAAATTAGAATAGGAAAAAATATATATATATAAAACGTCACCTCTAAGTCATTAGGAAAGGTATGCCAATATTGGAAAGTAATGTGTAGCTTGTTTAACATACAGAACAGTATACATATACTCCATCCTGTTTGCATCGCTCACACATACGATCAAATTGTCCGAGGCTGGCAATGTTCCTTTTTTTTTTGCATACTTTTTTTGTACATCATGCAATAAGTGGGGAAATTTGCGTGAAATGTAAATGTTTGTGCACAGTACAAAAGATGCCTAATTTTAAATAATAAAATAATTAAAACTAAGCAAAAGTATTACTGTATATGTGGCTTCATCTGTAGCTCAACCTTAAATTACATCTGCATCGCCATCAGATTCCATAAATTATGTGTATGAGACCAATTCATATGAAGTACTTTTGTGAATGTTTTGTCAGTCCTGTAAAGTCAATTAAGGGTATTAAATTAATATAGTTTTTACATTGTCGATCAGGATAATGGCAAACAGGACACTATGCTTTCTGATCAAAGGGAAGTGTAAGGCTTGGCTATGGAAGAATGTGGTAAACAGACAGCAATAAATCATGGGAAATGGCTGCATTAAGATGGGTGAAAATACTTTCATTTTGAAGGTTTCTGAATGGCATGACTTTTGATTGGGATTGACGTGGGCCGTCACAATACTTGTAGTGTCTTTTGTCTTCTGCTCTTTTACAGTGTACCCTTTGATTTGATATGCCTGTTATAGAAATTGTATTGTTTTTAATTTATTACCTTTATTAAGGGTTGAGAATTTTCTACCTAGAGAAACAAATATAGTATAAATAATGGTGCATGGTATTTATTATTTCAATTAATAATACGTGTACTATTGTGTTTATTATTATTTTTTTTTTTTAAGTACTTTTATATAATATTCTGGTTTTCAGAATGCTGTCTAACAAGGCTGGAATTTATTTATTTTAAATGTAGAGTATCATAGAGGCTTTTCAAATGTAAATATTCTGATAATATTATCTCAGATATTAACTAAGGGTACATGAAACTGAGACTTGTACATCAATCTTCGATGGCAGTGTATTTCCAATGCGAAAGTACCTGAAACATTAATTATGTGTTTGTAATGTCATATGTAAAACATATGTAAATGACTAAATTGTTAACATCAGTGCATTGTATGTGTAGAAACACAATTTGTGAAAGACTGTAACTTAAATTAATGTCTATTTCAAACTTCAAAGCTCTGCTTTTTGTACTTCATAAGTAAAATTCATTTTTTCTAATGGGCTGCTAGTATGTTTGTGTTTTTATTATTTCACTTTTAAAACCAAATCTTTCCCCACTCTGCAAACCAGCAATAGTCAAAAGGTGGTGTGATATACTGTACATAATTGGAAAGAAATAATTGGGGAAATGTATTTATTTGTTGAAGTATAACTTGGGTCCATTATTTAAACATCCATATTTATATAGAGAGATTTACAATATAAAACAGTGCTCCCTAGGTATTTCACAATCTGGTTGATCCTAAGTTGACAGTAAATTGCATAAACATTATTTTACGTATCAGACAGTAAAAAATAAACAAGGAGCTGAGATAGACTAGGGACGATCTCATCCAACAAGTAATAAACAGGTTAATCTCTAATAGGTCACCTTGATTTCAAGGTGTATTTAAGCAAAATGTACCTATGATGTCCATTTTCAGTTGCTCAAAATGTGAGACAACTAACCTAACCACATCCTCCTTCCTGCCACTCAGTCTGATGAGATTCCCTCGCACCTGTCCTCCAGAAAATCTCCTTTCAGCTTGCTGAGCTATGCAACCAATAATCTCATGTTGTCAGGAGACAATTTATTATCTTTGAAAGACAAACAAATACATAAAAAAATTCTGACACTGTAAAAAAAAGAAAAAAGAAAAAAGAAAAAACTGCAGTTAATACCATTTGGGCACCAGGTGGCAAATGTGCTATTAAAAAGAAATCGCAGCTGAGATGAATGTAGTAACCAATATGTTCATGATTTGTATCTAGAAATAAATACATTATTAAGGCCACCTACCTACCCATACCAGCATTTATGTATAAAAAAAAAACTAAAATAACTGCAACTAAGAATTTAAGTTTGGTTCTGCATATATGGACTACAGCAGCTCTGTTTCCTGGAAATGGTACCTTCTCAAAGTAGCAAAAAATGCAATGAAGCTGTGACCTACCTTTTGTAGATTTCATGGTCAGGGATACAAGGGATACAATACAACAAGGGATATGAATATAGTGTTCTGCACCTTTGAATAGCAGTTTGATCCATTCCTGGTTTTAATATGACTTTAACAAAACACACCTGAGCTTGCTACCTATTCACTGTGGCTAATCAAGCTTGTATAAAACCTGGAATGGGTGGAACTGCTATGCTATTGGAGTCTTATATCCAATCCTGGATCATTTTATTTCACCCCTAATTTAAAGCAAATGCACAAGATGCCTCTAGTAGTACTTACTCTTCCTTGCCAGCTGGTAAACTTAGTATCTCATGCTCCGATAGTAAAAATTATCATCTAAAACTATCAGAAGGGGTCTGGAAGATGACTGATGTGGAAGGTGTGTGAGCTGCAGAAATTATTCCAGGCACTGGAGCAGTACAATCTCCAGCTGGGGAGCTGAAAAGGACATCTTAGTTTATTATTTTTAAAATGGTATTTTTGCATTTGTTGGTAAAACAACCATTTATATTTTACAGGTGTTACCATACCATCTAAATCTATGTCGATCCAGGGGATTTTTTCGACCTGAAAAAAGAAACAAGGACCAGGGGTCACAAATGGAGATTAGATAAAGGGGCATTCAGAACAGAAAATAGGAGGCACTTTTTTACACAGAGAATTGTGAGGATCTGGAACCAACTCCCCAGTAATGTTGTTGAAGCTGACACCCTGGGATCCTTCAAGAAGCTGCTTGATGGGATTCTGGGATCAATACGCTACTAACAACCAAACGAGCAAGATGGGCTGAAAGGCCTCCTCTCGTTTGTAAACTTTCTTATGTTCTTATATCCAGTTATTAAAAAAATATCCAACATTCAGCGATGTTAATAAGATTCCAATTGCATTGTCGTTTGACCCATTTCATGTTTCACAGGGAGCTTAATTGGGCAAGGTACTGAAAGAAAAAAAAACATCTAAATACACTCTTAGTAAAACCTGGAATAGCTCAAACAGCTGTGCAGTCCAACATTTTCACAGATTTACATGGAATACAGAAAATTATCTGTAATTCTGGCATTGAAATCAAAATGAAACAGTTGTCGCTGCTGTGTACTGCTAGTAATGTTGGTTGTTTGTCATATGTTATACAGTAAGTGGTTACCACGTAAAACTGTCATTGCATTATCTTAACGTTTCATCTACATTAGTGTCGGACTCTCGGAGTTCCAGCTGCAAGTTAAAGGCTTGCTCTGGAATCGTAAGAAACCACCGCGCAGTCCCAGCGCCTCAGCCGCCACAGGTATTCCGGGAGAGCCCGTGATAACTAGGTCGACTTCCCCGCCGCTGGAAGAAGTGCTTCTCCACCGTTTCGATAGCGCTACTTATACGTCTACGGTGGTGTCTGACTGCTTATAGAGACATGCTGTTGCAAACAATAATTAATTTAACCACATTATCCAAAATACTGCTACATTTTATACCGCTAAAATTTAATTGCTCATGTATTTGCGGGTTTCAGCTAAAGGTCTTGTTTTGGAAGTTGTAACAGCTGGGTTTCCGGAGGTTGCGGCACTGTAATCTACACACTGCGTAACCAATCCGCACAGTGAATTAAAAAAGGGCGGTCCTTACACGATTCCTCCTGTTTTAAAGGGGCAGTGCAGTTTTTAAAGAACATCACTAAAGGATGTGAACACACAGCCACAGCAAACGGAAATACAGGTTTTTTTTTCTGTTAGAGTAGAGTGGAAACACTACACTGAAACAACAGTTTTCAGAGTTTATAGATCCATAATAAAAGAGAGACGTGACAAAAACGTTTGTGGGTAAGCTTTGTATAGCCACAGGAAAATAAGTTGTTTAAGAATCTAATGCACCACTTCCTAGTTGCACCAAAAGGCAGTGAAAATGATATTGCTAAAGAACACCAGAGCTCTTTTTTTTTATTATTCTATTTCTTGAATATGAATAGAAACAATAATGAGTTGCAGTGAATACTATGCACGTGTGATAGCTTATTGGCTACAGTGAAAACCAGTTAATAAAATAACTGGTTAAATGAATACATTGCATGATGTAATCAAAACTTGCTTTTCGTTTGCTGTTCATCCAATACAAAACATACAGCTTTATTGAATCAGCCACTTGATGTGATCAAAATGAAGGTGTACAAACATTAGAGGGCTTTCACTGGATAATGCAAGAGTTCTGCACCCGACTACAAAACATTCTTTATCAATGAAGCCACTATCAGGATCATACAGAACCATGTTCATTAGCTATTAGTATTTACTGTTTACAGTTAAAATATGCATAGCATTTGTCTGTAATCAAGCTAGCACAGGTAAAGTCTAAGCAAAATGAAAATGCCATTTTTTTTGGTTTTTAAGAGGTATTTATGCTTTCTTTGTCAATTCACTTTCTAGACCTTATTCTTAGGAATAAAATGACAGTATGGTGACACAGTCATTATAGCAGCTATTAATAGTATCAAATAACCAAAACTGTAACTTTGTGTAAAAATGTAAAAAGTTAAAAAAACATTACCTTTAAAAAGAAGTGGTTGAGTATTGTGACTTTTTAAAAATGTGGTTTAGAAGATGTATGTAGATATAGCAGACATATCTAAATAGGTATGCAGACTGTTTATAAAAACAAATATACATATTAACACTTATTTATTAAATACATCATTTCATAATTAAAAATAAACTATATCATATGCAAAAATCATAAAGTATGCAAAGTTCTTTCAGTTTTTTATTGTTTAGAGTAGACAGGAAAATAAAACAAAAAAAGAACACAATTTATGTACCAATAAGGACTCACTTAGCCTTTGCCTAAGATCAATGTGAATTATTCAGATTCAGTATATTGCATTGTAATTGGTCAAATAGTTATTATATTACTTAATCTTAGTAATAAGTAACATTATTATTTGCACTGTCGTTCAAAAATCCACGATCCATATATAAATTAAAATATGTAACATTATTTAAGACGCTTTTTTCTTCCATGAATCTAGCAAATCTACCACTTAAATAAGAAAACAATATTGTTCTAGGAAATATTATTTAGCCATTTTCAGATTGCATCCAAACATCTATAACTTATTGTTGTGCAAGACTTCAAAATAGTTGAGGTCAGGAAAATATAAAACTGCCCTATACAATGCCAATTCTTTTATGTATTATTATTTTAGAAGAGATATATCCTGTTTCAGAGTAAAAATTCTATAGAAAAATCGATCATGCACAAATAATTCCAGCCATTATGAACCCCAGCAGTATCAGAAGCAGCAGACGTTTACCAAAACAAGCATGTGGTAAAATACATCTGAGATTCTGGAGGCATTTAAAAAAAAAAAAAAAAAAAAAAAAAAAATCACATTCTGTAAAAGTGAAGTTAGTCAATTTAATTGCACTTGAAACTACTAATAATTACAGTTAAAATGCTAATAAAGTGCAACTGAAATGCAGTTAGAATGCAGTTAAACTGCAATCTCACTGCTCTCTTCTGATCTGTTCAGTGCAGTCATTCTGCTTGTCATTTGTGATATAAAAGGAGCTATTGTCCCAAGCACAGCTCAGAACTGAAACCTTGAGCATGCTTAAACTAGTTTAAGCATTTCTGGGGAGGGCAGGTCTTGGTGGTCTCACAGACTGATTTGGTGGAGGTGGTGGGGGGCGATGGGCTCTTCCGACATCCTGATTATAATATTGAGCGCTGAAGAAAGAATGAAGGAATGTCAAAGTTGAAAGACATGCTTTCTATGTGACTATCAGTGCACCTGGTGACTGTAGCTCCTGCCACAAAATGCACGGTTGTATGCTGCAGCCAACCAGACATACACATTTTCTTTTCTTTGTACTCACTTCTTGTAACACTAACAGCTTGTTTCATAGACAGAGAGTAGCACTAATCTTGGATGTCCTTACCTAAACATCAGGTAGTCCAAGATCAGTGCTAAATGGGGTCTGTGAAACCAGCCATATATTTGGTTTTCCTTTTTTTGAAACTTTTTACTGGAGCTCAACCAAATCAGTTATTCAGCGACAGGTGCGATGCTGTGCTCTCAGTGGGAGTCTTTGTGATGTCCCTTATATAAAAAGTTTACAGTGTCTTAAATATCATAGGATGTTCGGATATACAATCCTAATGAAAGTCAAAAGTAATGAGATTTCACTTGTTCTATAATAACCAGTGACTGTATACACAATCAAGTACAATATAAAACATGTTATTGCAGTTACCTTTGTGGAGGACCAATGACAACCGTTTCAGTGGTGGGGACAGGCTTTTAAAAACAAAGCAGAAAACAGTTGAGACATCAAATAAGTAGATGCTTGTTACACAAAAACAACAATATAGTAGGATAATGCACATTTTACACTAACCTTGTTATTACTAAGAATCTCTTAATATTTCATGCAATGATTACAAAAAACGATTATTCTATCATTCATATCAAGCTCTTCACTTGTGAGGGTCATTGGTGTTGTATATATATATATTTACCGGATTGTTTGGGGTATTATTTTGCCCAGGTCCATTCCTTGGTCCTCCATTTGCAGCTTCAGTGCGCTCCCTGTAAATGTTATATAGAACGGTTTTTACTAACAATACATGACAGTGTTTTCTGAATTTCACAATGTAACATTGTACCTGCTTGTGAACTCTAATTCCATGGCTGTCCCTTTCGATTTCATCTTGAACTGACATAGAAAATAGATCTTTTTGTTTCTTTGGTATTGCCTCTCCGTTATTCCAGTGAACTGAAGCTGGGACTTCTTGGGAGCGAGGAGTCCAAGGATGAAACACACACTAAGTCTTTTGTGCATCTGTCTGTTGTATATGATTGGATGTCAAGGGGTAAACTGACCTGTACAGGGTGCTCTTTGATTTCCGACATCTCCTGAACACCATTTCCCGCTTGACAACGATGAAGATGATCGCAGCGACCACAGGGACCACCAGAAGAAAGAATATAAGTAGCCCGTCTCGTAGGGAAGTATCTAAAAAAACAAGGATGAGAATCCTAGTTGGCATGGCAGCTGATATGATAGTAATAGTAATTGTAATAGTAATAATAAAAGCAGAGGTATTCCTAGACTCCATGCCAGGGATACAGAGATTTCTCCACTTGCTTTTTTTTTCTAAACACAGTGATGTAACTGAAGCTGTGCTCGTTCACTACAGTGAGACACAGGAGCACACTGCATCCCTGAGGAGATCCCTAGGATATCCAGCCCTAGGCTCTGCAGCTGTACCTATGTGCGGGGGGCCACTGTCAATACTCCCTCCGTAGCCCCTGCTGCTGCAGCTCGGGGGGGCCCAGTTTTCGTCACAGTGGCAATTGCCTTCGTTGTTGCAGATCTAGATAGAGATAGAATGGTAAGGGCAGGTTTTTCAAGATGTGTCTAGTACAGGACGCTTGAAGGTTCAGAATGAACCTGGATGCAAACATATCTCCTGCTTTAAAATGGCGCAGAATTCTACTCTACTCATGTTCCCTTAAAGACTCTCAAGCACCATTCACCAAGCACCATTCACAAAGCATTCAGTGTTTTTGTAAAATCTAATGCATGGTAAAGCACAGTTAGGCATTGTAAGGTCCGGAGAGGTATGGTAAAGCACATTAAAAACCCGGCCAAACATGGTAAACTATGGTAAATGCATAAAATAACTATGGGAAAGCTGCAAAATTACTATGCAAATTTACTGTGGTATATGTTAATGAGGTAGAACTAGCAAGAAACATCAACAAGAAGTGTCCACTGTCTAGATATGGCATATACAGTATTACACACTACCTGAGCACTGGCAGACAGTGCTATGTATGCGCTTTCGGAAAGCTGGTTTAGCAGAAACATTTTGCTTCACTTACGCCATTCCCATTGCACTTGTTCTGTATGTCACAGTTAAATCCGAGGCCTGTGGCGTTTGTGCACTGAAAGTTCACGCAGGCCTATGGAAACAACAGAAAGTATAGAAAACAGCCATTTGAATCTGATGATGTCAGTTCTGGACAGTATAGGGAATTACATGTGTAGCTTCCACAGCAGAAAAAAAAAAAAGACGTAAAACTTGTATGATACATAGGTTATTTTCAGGTGCGCTCTTGAAATTGAAATTGTTATTGCAGTATAAACCCCAGGTTTGTTTACTTTAAAGGACATTGACATTTACTATTTATGGTTAATTGTTCTGCACCACAGCTAGGTTCTGGCACAGATACTGAACAAATTGGACTGGGTCCTGTTCGGTACTGTACGCTAAATCTAAGGGTTAATATGGGTTACAAATTAGCAGTACGTGCCAGTTATTGTTAAATCTCTAACTAATCCTTCTTATGATTTTATTTATTTATTTTTTTGCGGGTCGTCATTACCTTCCCTTTTTCACAGCCACTCCCCCGTTTCACATAGCCAGCGTCTGTGACGTCTGTCCCCAAGTCGAAGTCCGCGTTCACACACGTAACACCTCCAGTTTCCTTCAATGTCACTGTTGCTCCAAAAGGGAGGTTGTTCGTGTCGACTCCGATACACTGCAATTTCCCACACATAACGTTCCTGAGGAGACAGAAAAGGAGAGCAAATGTATTCCGCCGGGACGGGAAGCAACTAAAAAATAAAAACCTTTGTTTTGTTTGTTCAGGGCTACTTACTCTCTTGTACACTTGATATAATTGCTATCTGAGGGTCCACAGTTCCCAAACCTGTCACCCCTCATATTGGCGGTGATGAAACACATATCGGGGGCCTTGCTTGCCGCTGAAAAAAAATCCAGATTCGCAATTAGGATGCAGTTCCTCGCAGCCTTTTTCATTTTAGTTCCCATTCACTTGTTTAAAAACAGGTTCACATTTCATGAAGAGGCAGCATTTATTAATTTAACATGTCCCTATAGGAAATCCCAGTAATGAGCAGCACTGGTCTACCCAGGTAAAAACTGGTAGCTTGCTGGTTTTCAACTGGTCATGCTGGTTAAAGATCTGGTTAAGCTGACCCAGAAACAGACAGGGAATTTACAATCCTTTACTGTACAATTCTTATGCCAATTGATTTTATTTTGCTGTGAACCTCACACACACTTACTTTTACCGAAGAGCTTGCGACACTGAGTGTCAAAGCTCTGGCAAAGGCCATCAAAGCAGTAAGCAGTGTTGTTGGCACAGGGGTACCCGTTCATGATGAAGAAGTCGCCTGGACAGAAGCCTGAGTTCCCAGTGCAGTACTCCGGGAGGTCACAATAATCACTTCTGGCTCTGCATGGTGTTCCTGCCACTTTAATCTAGAAACAGAAACGGGTCACCTCTTAATATCACCCCTGTGAATGTCACCCTCCGCCTACTATCACCTCACTGAAATGTCCAGTATGATTCAGTGACTGCATAACATTCACAAGCAAGTAAGTTGCTGTGCAGTATTGAAACAATCTGACATATATAGTAAATAAGCATAATGCAGCATACAAAACAGCTCTCTCATGAAAAATATTTGTACACAGAAAAACAGGCATGTTTGTTGCATCAACACTTGTGTGTTTTAATGCACACTTTCCATATGCTACCCATTGCTGTAGTGTTACAGATCTGATGCTGTAGTGGCCCAAACTTGTTTCTGATGTACCTTGCAGTTATCACAGCAGACTCCATCTGCACAGGAGGACCCAGACGAGAACATGCATGTAGCCGCATTGCAGCATTTGTTGTTGCATTTCTGGGAAAAAAAGGGATTGCAACGGGTGACAAAAGCACAAAACAAGCTTCACATTTGTATACTCTATTTATTGCTACTAAAGAGTAGATGGATGTCAATAAGACTCCAATTGCACAGAAATTTCACCCATTCCAGGTTTGAATACCAGCTTGATTAGCCATGGTGTATAAGTAACAAGATCAGGTGTGTCATCTTAAACTCATAGTGAAACCAGGAGTGGATCAAACCACTATGCAATGGGAGTCTTATAGACTGGTCAGACAATTCTTTTTACTACATTTGTAAAAGGTTTCAGTACCGCTGGGGGTCCGCAGTCACACTGCTCTCCTGTGTCAACCACATTGTTTCCACAGGCAGGAAGGGTGAAGATTTGGTCAGGGGAGGGGGGGTTCATGAGACAGCGCCCACCCCCTTGAAAAATTAGATTCTGAAAGTCATTTTCACTGCAGCTGCTAAACATGGTCCCTCCCCTGCAACAGGAAAAAGACAAGAACGTTTCTTGCTTAGTTTTTCTTATTATTTTATATAAAAGGTGCGATAAAGGCGGCAGTGAAAATAAACAGCATTAATAAACAACAACTGGAGTTAAACTGCTGTGAACATGCAGCAAACTGTACAAACACAACTGGAAGAACAAGAAACACATTGTAATCTGTAACTGCAAATTGAGGCCACCATCATTTGATCTACATTGGCAGGCAAAGCCGATGGAAGAGCAGATCCTGATCTCATAGTCAAAGCATCTTAATGTAACTGTGGCGAACATGCTTATTTTATTTGAAGTGTTTATTCAAGTTAAATTTAGGCACAAGTAGATCTGGGCAATGTTATTACTTTATGAAAATGTGTCTAAGGCCACTTTGTTTACTGAGAAGAAACAAAAATGGCAGTGATTTGTTGAAATGTCTGCTTTATGTGTTCTTTTTGCCTGAAATACACACAAGACAACATGTTCTCCTTCCATATGGCATCCTTTGCGCTGTAGTTAATTCAGTAAAGTAACCCATTCACAAACTATTCTTATTTCTGGGATATTATTTTACTTTAATACAGTGTTACATATAATGGCTTTAAACATGTCTTGCAAATTAATGAATATTCAAATACTTCAAATACTCAATTTCATAGGGAAATTCCTAACATTAAAATTCTCAGCACTAATTACAATGAGAACCTCTTTGACTACAGCTTTAAGGAGAGTAGAAAATACAAAAACGCAATGGAAGCTAAATGAATAAATAAAGTGTTGCTTACTTTGCTGCGGCGTCCATGATACAAGCTGTATTGCAGGAACACCTGGTGTTGTCATGGTTCATCCCCAAGTTGTGTCCGAGTTCATGAGCAACAACAGTCGAGAAGTACTGCAGATTGTCGTAATCAAACTGTAAAGATAAAAATAAAAACACACACACACTCGTCAGGCTAGATTTCACACTCATCTGAGTGTGTCACACACTCAATATGATAATCTCCCTTATATCATTCATTACATCCTTTTCATTACTACAAACAGTGGATGTCAAAGTGATAGTGAATGAACTCTGTAGGAGGATTGCTTCATATAACTGACAAGATTGCTAGTCAGGCACAACCAGAGAAGACTACATCTTAAGGGAAACGCATCCAACAAGTATGCTAGTTACATCCCTCTGCCAGGTTTTTAAATCAGAGCCATCAGCCTGCTAAAACCGCTAATCACCATGACCAGCTGTTCTGTGCATGTACAAATGGAAGTGGGACTAAGGACAGACACTGGGGTACAGAATGACAGCTGCATACGGTACATTAGTACAAAATGAAAACAGATACCCACCGTATTGATTCCACCACCACTTCTGTTTGAACAAACTGAGCCAACAAAGGCCATCCCCAGGACTCCACCGTATGCACCCCGTCCACTGAAACAGGCAACAAAGAGAGAGAGTGTGTGAGTTTTGCTTATTTATGTTTGTTGTTTGTATGAAACACTGCATTTTCTCAGCCTACGTTTATATTATATATATATATATATATATAGCACAAGCATACATGTTTAATTGTGCAATTGTGGATGTCAAGTACTGTGCACTGCAGAAATGCACACATTTACAATATACAGAAGATAAAAATGAAAAGACTATGTTATTAGACACAACTGTCTTGGGTCAAAGCTGCGGCGTCTGGCCCTCCTAATTAAATGTCCAGCATGCTTTAACGAAGCAGACTCACATGATCAGGTGCCCAGCGTCATGTCTCTTCCTCGGCAGGAGAAAGGTCTCTCTCCACCTGACGAAGCGGCTCACAACCTGCCCCGCTGAGCCGTCCACATCGATGGGGTTGCTGTCCTTCCAGATCTCCAGCCCCGTCAGGATCACCTGGATATTGATCATTTTGTAGTACTGGAAATGGAAAGCAAAACCGATTTGCTATGGCCTCACGCGTATACAATAAGTTTCCTATAGTACAAGCATACCAAAGTATAACAAAGCACAGTGAAAGCATGGTAAAGCAGAGGTAAGCATTGTAAAGCACAGAGAGGTACTGTGTAGTAAAGCATTAAAAAACATGGCAAGCCAATGTAAACTATGGTAAATGCATAGTATAGCCATGGGAAAAGCATGGTAAAAGGTGCAAAAATACAGTGCAAAGGGCACTGCGCTATAAACATGCTGTAACCTGGTGTAGACACTATAATATCATTAGAGAAAAAACACTGTAATATTATTCCACTGTCTACACCTTGCTGTTGTGCCATAATAACCCCTACAGTGATACAGCACAATGTAATTCACCTGGCTTTTGTGACTTCCTGCATAAACCTTTATTACATCTTGTATCGAACCCCCAG
The DNA here is from genome assembly GCA_030684275.1 of Acipenser oxyrinchus oxyrinchus. Classification (NCBI taxonomy): domain Eukaryota; kingdom Metazoa; phylum Chordata; class Actinopteri; order Acipenseriformes; family Acipenseridae; genus Acipenser; species Acipenser oxyrinchus. Next base: position 46,509,576 of record CM060257.1, on the reverse strand, counting down.
AAGAGTTACTTAACTGTAGGCCAACTGAACAATACTGTAGCTCTTCAATATAACAGGCATGTGCACGCAGAGAACTGCCCTGACTCTGAAACAATGGCAGATCCATACATCTATTGAGAAAGCACCAATGTGTGAGGGACTGTATTATTTCTGAAGTGCTATCAGTCTGAAAGTATAACTTTCCGTGCTTGTGCAGCAAGTGTTTGGTTCTACTGAGGGTCAGACTCACACAGCAGTCCCCGTCACATTGCTGAAGTGAATTTACAAAAAAAAAAAATTCCACAAGGGATCCAGAAGCCTGAAGCCTGACCCACCCCATTTATAAGATTGGCCAGCTCCACCACTTCTTCTTTCACAGCTGTCTCATTGGACTTCTTTATGAGGTACTGGAAACAAAGAGGGTTACATTAGTTCATATTATGACTTGTACTGAATTTCTTTCTTTCTTTTTTTTTTTTAAAGGTTGACATTATTAAAAAAAAACAACAACACTCACCCTCAGGTTGTCAACAACCAAAACCAACTCCACATAATGAGTCTGGGGCAGGGCTTCACGCTTTTGCTGAAGATCAGAGAGACAGTAGTGTTACAATCACTACTCAGGAAAGGGAGCCATGGAGGATCTGTAGAATGTCATAAAAGACATTGCCTCCTCCTCCCTTTTCCACCAACTCCAACAACAACGGTCACATTTACTTGTTTGTTTTGAAATCTGTTGTATACCCGTGAATGCCATTTATCTTAAAAAAGAAAAAAAAAAGGAACGAAGGAATCCCATAAGAAATGCCAGCAAAGAGAATAATAGCATAAATAAATGTACCCTGAAGAGCCTCATCATGGAGTCCACACTGTGCTGGTATTGGTGGGTCTCCGTGTTCTCTTCCTGCCAGGCATCATTGGAGACTCCGCACACGAAGGGCTCATTCTGAGCGTGCTCCAGCTGGTACAGAAGGTGCTCGTTTGTGGACGACTCTGCCACAGGATCGATGCCATAGCTCTTCTCACCAATGAAAATGAGTCCCCTGCAAACAGAGGTGTAAACAACTGGCTTTTTCATTCAATGCTGGTGCTGCAGCAGGCATCACGAGAGCACCCGCTTGTATCTCTGTTAACACACGTCCATGTGTGGATTCTTTTTCCATTTCAAACACAATCATTATAGACGCAGTTGTTTATTTCTGGTTTGGTAACTTTTCTTTCTGAAAAGAACTTGCGCTAATGACGATTTGGAGTGAAGAACATTGAGAATCTAGCCCAGTGTGTGTCTGCGGTCCCGTCTTTCTGATCTCTATCACAAGCCATATTATTAGGACATTTTGTCATATAAATACATTTGGTTTTGGTCCCATGATGGTTGAGAACCATGACAAAGGTAATTGGGAACTACTGCATTGCTTGCTGTTGACATTGGGGTCATGCCCGGTTCAAACCACTTGAGAAATAATTCCATTGCCACAAGGTAAGACATACCTGAGACCGGAGCATGTACTGAGCATAACCAACGAGTCTTCAACTTTCTCCACATGGCCGTGGTAGTAACAGTGATCCTACAAAGCAAAGTTTAAACCCACAGGTTAACCCATGCCGTACATCCATATCCGTGGATGCTCATTGTACGGTTATGTAATAGCATGTTAACCCATGCCGTACATGCATACCTGTGGATGCTCATTGTACGGTTATGTATTATTATTATATATTTCTTAGCCGACGCCCTTATCCAGGGCGACTTACAATTGTTACAAGATATCACATTATTTTTTATTTTTTATTTTTTACATACAATTACCCATTTATACAGTTGGGTTTTTACTGGCGCAATCTAGGTAAAGTACCTTGCTCAAGGGTACAGCAGCAGTGTCCCCCATCTGGGATTGAACCCACAACCCTCCGGTCAAGAGTCCAGAGCCCTAACCACTACTCCACATTGTGTAACAGTAGGAAACAAAGTAGCAATGTTATACAAAGCCGCTGCAACAGGTCACTCAACTTTTTAGTTCCTGTTAAACACCAAGACTTCAATGCTGAAGAATGTTCATAGGTTAAACATACCTCAGATGTCATGATTAACACATTTCCTAGTCTTTGTCTCATGTCATGTCAATGACGACCTTTGATTACAAAACTTTGCCCCACTCTCCTTCCCCACGCCTACATTGAATTAAGGCAGATTTTTCTGGTACCGAGACACTAAATGCTTTTATCCTGAGATCAAACAACATGGTTCAATCTAGATAAACAAATGTCTTAAAATGGGCCGCTGGCAGCACAGTGGCAGGAGTCAGACGTAAAGCCAAATGATTGAAACTCAGAGCAGCACTTTAATTAAAAAGAAAGAAATACCAAAACCCTTGCTGCATAATAGCTAAGGGTAAGTATTGTGAACCTAGAGACAACAGCCTCCCTCTCCAGTATAAAATCTGTGACTGCATTGTGGATTTTATCCACACCCACCCTGCACACCCAGCACTTATTGATGAAATATCTTACCTCTGTTTTTGGGTACGAAGTCAATAATTTGCCATTTTTGTCATACGAGTACTGCACAAAATCTTTAGCTAGAAAGTCTCTGTAATAAAAAAAGAGCATATTTACCAGGGCATGCAGACAGGTAAACAAAATAAATGTGACATCTCAATATTTTTTAGCTAAGAAACAATTCATTAGACTACTTCATCCAGCTCTTGTGGAGCCCAGGGGGGTTGCTCAGCCTCTTGTTCATTTAAACAAACTTTGGAATTATACTAACTTTATTTGTCCAGGTACCACATTCACAAATGTTCTCACCATGTGAGTTGCTCTTATTTTTCAGGCACTGGACACTTACCCTGGAACCATTTTTTATTTATCATTAACCACAAATGAAGGAAGCCGCTCCCTAAAATGTGGTCCACTTGAGCTGGAATGGCCTTATACAAAAGCACATTGCTAAAAGTCACATACTTGTTCTTGTTCAGGTGGAGAAGATAGTTCTCTTTTTCAATCGTAACAGAATATGACAGTTTGTCCTTGTGAGAGTCCTGTAAGATTTCACATGGTCAGTTAAAAGCAACAGGTTTATTCTTAAACATTATACATCACCTAAAGGTAAATAGGACACGTGGGAACACTCAATATCAACTAAAGGTTAAGAACAATTTCATTAGCAGATGGTTGTAAATGTCCAGTAAAATTTAAAGAAAAAGAAGTAATTAAAATAGATCATTATAACTGATATTATTCTGCATTAATGAATTGGTAAATCTTTTTTTTTTTTTTTTAAAGAATTAATTGCGTGTGTATATACACTGTATATTTATATACCCAATGCGCATGCAATGTGTTTATCAGTAAAATACAGCTAGAGGTTTTAAACCCTGAAAGATTCCATTTAGAGAATACAGCTTCATCTCCATCCTGTACAGGTATGTTGTCCAAACCTGTTTGGAGTCATGAAAGTGGTCAGCCTGCCGCCTCTCCCTTCTTTCCACAATCTGAGGAATGACGATGCTGTAGCTAGACAGCCTGGCCGTCTGTTCAGCAAACGTAGCTGAAAACATGCAGAGAAGAGACTTACTTAGCCCTGATGTTGAGTCCAAAGCAACTAAACTGGAACATGATCCCAATACCTGTTGTGGTTATGATTTTCATGAAAAGGGGACCACTGAGAAGACTGCTTCTGCTAATCAGAGGTAGAAAATTGGATTTTAAAAGCTTTGACCACCATAACTTGATCACAGACTAACAAGCACAAACAAACAAACAAACAAACAAAAAAGAAACACGAAGAAGCCCTTAAAGATCTTGGCTTGAATCAATACTCTTTCACATACACATACAATACACACCCAGAAAACACTGGACACACCCAGAGAGCAAGAGGAACCCACATGCAGGTTAAGCAAGTCAGACATACAGTGACATTGTTCTTATTCTAATGTAAACTTGTTGTTTCACATGATTCAGGTAGGCAGGTAAACAGCTCTAAATGATTCCTGTTTTGGAATAGGCGTGGCTATGTAACTTCTTGTGATTTAGATCTGACGACTTATTGGTGAGGTGATGTTTAAATTGTAGCGTTCTTGGTTCCCGCAGGCAGGAGCATCACACAGGGCGAGGCAATCCACACACAGGCAGAGCACGGGTGCGAACCCGGAACCACTCGCACTAAAGCATAGCGCCGACACCACTGTAGAAAAGAGCCGACTCCCTTGCAGGAGCGTATATCGGGCTTATGTCTTTGTGTGTGATTATGTCACCTACCAGACCTACTGCTGCCTTATATATATATATATATATATATATATATATATATATATATATATATATATATATATATATATAGGGCGTGTTTTAATTCAGTTATTGGCAACAATATATGTTTGAAACAACAATTAAATTACAAATTAATAAATGCAAGATAGTAGTTTATACTGATCAATGGTATCACCTGAAGAATCGTGTTTCTCCACTAGAGGGAGGGCGCACGTAATATTGACACACAGAATAAAATCGGGAACAGGAATTGACAATACACCCGTTTCAAAATGTTCAATTGAACTTAATTAAAACTATTGTCGAAATCAAGTTTGAAAAATGGTTGTTCGGCAACGACAATTAAAATTCTTCACGCGAACTTGCATGTGACGTGCATAATTGTAATAATAACAATAATGTAATTGTCTGAATGAAAATATATTTTGATATTTATGTTGAGCTGTTAACCAATCAGCAAGAGTTGGGGGAATATTATACCAGCCATATATTCTGGCTCACCAGATTAGCATAAACTACAGTTCATGACCTCAAAATGTACAGTAACGGGAGTACTAAATCCAAGAACAGGCGATGGGAAGTAATTAAGTCGAAGCAGCTTTAAAATCAAGTGTCTTAAAGTCAGACACCACTGAACCATCTTACCGTGTAAAATTATTTGTAAACAAAACTATTGTTTTCTAGCAGTGCAGGTGGAAAAATTGCCCGGATGTGTGTAATCTTTATAGTAAAACCCCAATTTTTAATTATAATAATTACAGATATAATTTGTTTATTGTTTTACCGTAGCATTGAAAATAACTGTAAGGTAAATTGTATTTAGAAACTTTTAGACTACAACACACATTTTTTTTTAAAATAATGAACTCCATATACTAATACGTTTTTGTTTGTTTTTACTGAAAGTATTTGTAGTTTTCATCAGCTCCGATTCACCGTTTTTACCGTTTGTTATTGTCTGATACAAACCTATTACCCATCGCACAAAAGGTATAACTTAGATACATGTTGAATGTCAACTCAACTCACCTGCTGTTGCGGGCCCATTGAAAAAACAAACTGATAAAGTTAATAAAAATAGCCTTTGTTCCAACATAATTATAAATCCGACCGAATTGTTAGTCGTTTCATTGAGCCCTTGCTGTTCAGGTGAAGAGTAGGTCGCATCCAGGGCTGCGCGAGCTCTTCCTGGTAGGAATCTCGTTTTGTAATTGGACAGGTAGAACTCGTTTGTTGGGTATGTGCCATCGCATACCATGCACAATACCGATCACAGATACCAGCCTATAGTCAGGGTAAACAGAGGCGTACTCGACACAATTAAACTAGTTACACCTGTTTTTTTGTTTAGTTTTTTTTTTCTTCCCAGATACGTATCCATTGCTGTAACTGGCTTAAAGAGTATGTAGTTTCTTTTAACTTTTTTTTTTTTTTTTAATGCCCGTTAACATTTTTTGCACATTTTCAGAGATGTTCTTATTGCAGTTTATTTTTTAATCTTTGTTAATGTACCTGGACTATGTGTTCAGGCGCTGCTTTTCAGTTCCAGATACCCGGCAGTGTCTATGTATTAGTACGTTTTACAGTCCTCTTCACTTGTTCTGATATTTCTAATGATTCTAAGTGGTTCTTACTTCACTAACTTTGTCTTGTTTTTGTGCTTTGACTTTGGTCCAGGAGCAGTGTGTGAGTTGCAGTTGTCCGATTCTCTTTCACCAGACATGTACACAAATACAGGCTTGATCAGGAAAGGGTTTATTTAGGTGCAAAGCCATGGACAAAGTGAATCAAGTTTCATTTCCCATTTCTATGCACAATACATGTTCTCTTGCTTGTGATGACTCTTACAATTATACAAACACTTTGCTAATTTAACCTACATCACATACACGTCAATGGTGAAAGACAATCTAGGAATTAGAGCTGGAAAAGAAATTGATATATTTATTAATTGTAAATAAAATGAAGTTAAAATGCACTCGAAAACAAAATGACAACACAGCTTGAAAAAATTACCAGGCAGAACATAAACATTATGCCTAAAAGTTAAAAAAAATAAACACCGACACAACCACTGATCTGTGAAAAGATAATAAAAAAGAAAGCACTGTTTACTTTGATTTTCAGAGGTGAAGATGCACAATACAGAAGTGTCTTAACCTGCATTATTTCACTCTTAATATACTAATAAAGTTAAATTAAACACACTGTGTCAGATATAACACTGATCTGTGTATTTTATTAAAACTTAGAAATAGAGCACATTATTTAAACATGCCCTTGTCAAAGAAAAGTGATACACATATGAACACATCAAATTGACCATATTGTAAATCATTTTAAAAGAAATAGTTTGTCACAAAAGTTTATGTCACTGGAGTTTTTACAAGTAAAGCTAAACTATAAGAATCAACTGCAATACATTCAAACTAGAACAAATCTGTATTATGGTGCAGTAGCATGCAGAGTGAGAAAAATCTCCTTTTTTATAACCTAGCGATCAACTATATTACAACGGTAACTTTATACATGTATTCTATAAAAAAGAAACATTCAGTTCAAACACAAACTGTTAAAGCAACGGTTTGCTACCAATTCAAATTAAATAAACAACAACAGCCGCTGTACTCCTAGCCCAGCAGACTTTTTTGCTCTGTAAAAAAAAAAAACTGGAAAGGAACTCAAATTTAAAATATTCCTCAGGGAAGAGATCCCAGTTATCGTGCTTGCCTCGTGTAATAGATCATCCCCACAATGCTACAGCTGCTGAACTAGAGAGAAGAACACACTCATTTTAGAAAATTAAAGATTTCAATAAATGCACTTTTCATATTTTGCCCATTACTAGAAAAGAATTGCCTACCCAGGTCTATCAGCAGCTCTATCCAGTAGCAGCTCTATCAGCTCTATCACTTTGATTTAATTCAGCTCATAGCTTTCTGATTTCTAATTGCAATTTCTGGATTTCAATTTCGAACTTCTTTATCTCCAGCAGCATTTTCTGTTCTTCCAGTTTCTCTTTCTTCACAGCCGTCTTCAAGCCAAATTGATTCTCATCTTCCTGATCGGAAACCATCTCCACGTCGTGGCGTGCAAACAGTCTCCTACCTCCCATAGCTTCTTTGCAAGAACCTGAAAGTGCAATAAAAATAAAAAAAGCATTGCAACCTGTTTCATTACTACATTCATTTAAATCTATGCCTTCAGCCAATGTGCTGTCCTATAAAGTCTTATAACAACTGCAATATCTCCCCCACCCTCACACAACCATACTTTAAGATTCTCAATAAACTATGAAACTAAAAAGGGCCGGATTTAAATCTTTTCAAATGGCTGTGCTCAGAAGGTTGTGATCAACCCACTGAATCGCATAGACCTTTGTGAAGATATGAGATTCCCTACCGGTCCATACGAATGGGCTGACATTTCCTATTAACGTCCCATTCAATGGGTTGATGACAATCAGATTGGATGCTGTACCTTCCTCTTGTACGTGTGACCTATCCCTACATCCTGTCCCAAGAGAAATACAGCACACCCCATCAGGAATAATACAAGTACAATCCTATAATTGCCTATGAAGTAACCTATACTCATAGTGATATACAAGCCTGGATGTGCGTACTACTATGTTAATTTCTACTTACAGGCACTGCAACCGTTTGACTCTTCTTTCACTCTTAATTCTTTAACCTGTAAGGGATCAAACTCTAGGTTCAATTCAGGGAGATAATTTACTTCACTAAGATGAACACTGAAAAATGATATAAACCATAAAAATAAAAGTGGTTTCATTTTACCTTTGTTTCAAAGGTGGTGCATTCATGGGAACTCACTCTGGATGTATAGGCAGACCTGACAATGATTCGACGGCCCTCGTACACACTGCCGTTCAGCCGACTGATAGCCTGCTGTGCGTGCTTTTGGTTGGCAAAATCCACAAAGGCGAAGCTTAAAAGAACAAAAGCAAAGGCTTACAGTGGAAAAAAATCAAATGCACTGAAATCAAATGCTGCACAAAGGCTGTGTTATAGTCCCATTTTCATGTGGCAAATTATTCCACTGTTGCATTTTCTTACATCGTTTTTCTGCAATACCTACCTTCCTGACACTGAAGGGGATGTTGCCCACATACACCTCACGCTGTGACTTTTCCACTGTTAAAATAAATTAATAAATGCATAAATTCATTGACTGTATGTAGGTTGTGGTATTTCCTGTTATTCGCTTGAATTTGATTTGTGGATCAGTGCAAGCCAGATTTACAGGCTTGTCATGTGACTTCTTCAGAATTAGGTAATTGTGTGTTAGGGTTAGCAAACTGCTGCTTGTTCCTTGTAGAGGAAATCGTTTTGATGACTAACAAAACAGCACTGCTTTTTCAAATAACGTTTACCTTAACAAGGGTAGGTCTGAAATCCAGAACTGTGTGCAGATCTAGTTTGAAATCATTAGAAAATAAACCAACAGAGGGCTCCCGATCGCGGGTTCGAATCCAGGCTATGTAACAGCCGACCGTGACCGGGAGCTCTTAGGGGGCAGCGCACAATTGGCTGAGCGCTGCACGGATAGGGAGGGCTTAGGTCGGCATGGGAATCCACGGCTCACCACGCATCAGCGACCCCTGTGGTTCTGCAGTGGAGCTGCCAGATCTGTGTTGTCCTCCGGCACTATACATCTGGTGGCATTGCTGTGGATCTGCAGTGCGAAAAATGACGGCTTGGCAGGAGCACGCTTCAGAGGACGCGTGTTCCCAGCAGCCGTTTCCCGAGTCGGCGGGGGGGTTGCGAGCGGTGAGCCGAGGATACAGATAATAATTGGACATATTAAATTGGGGAGAAAACTGGGGTAAAAAATTGGCGACTACTAAATTTATAAAAAAATGAATAAATAAACCAAGAGTTAAGCACTATGCGTTTGCATTTCAATTCACATCTATCGGAATGCATCTGACTGCTAACAAGCCTTGTAGTTCTGTGTTGCTACAGTATTTACCTCTTTTCTGGTAAATGTTTTCCATGGTGGAGTTATTCTTATCTTCAAGGTGTCCTCGGAAAAATACACAAATAACTGTTCAAAGGTATTGCAAAACCTCACATTTAAATCATTCAACAAGATTTTGTAATTGGTTCATGCATTTATTTATTTATTTATTTATTTATTTATTTGTGTGTGTGTGTGTGTGTGTGTGTGTGTGTGTGTGTGTGCGTTTTAAACTGCAGTTTGCCTGGTGTCCGTGCTTGCTTTTAACCTGCGGTTTGCACCCTGGCCTCCTCTGACGATCCTGAGACACCTTCGTCGTTTATTTGCGACCAGGCTGTTTTCCGAGAACAAAAAAAGCAACTCATCAAACAATCAATATACACTTGCTGTGTTCTATACTTCCACGTCTTATACTTTTAATATACCAATAAACATAGAGTATAATTAAAATTATATATACCGCTAACAAACGTACCTATGGTACCACCGTGGAAGGAAAAACTGCCAAATAAAATGTAAATTTAGACGTTCGTTAAAAATAAAATAGGTTAATACTTACTACACTAATGCAACCGTAACTTTGCACCTAAAAAGTGAATACAACTTTTTTCTATAGCGCCTCGACTCCGTGCTCAGTTTATCTTACCCACGTGCTCTCATTTGCAGCTCCCTTTCATCTCCACGTGTTTGCTGGGAAGTTGGTACGACAGCAGTGTCACATATTTGTAATTTATAGTTATCTTAGTTGTAGCATGTGTCTGTATTTTTGGTATGTTTATTAATAATAATAATAATAATAATAATAATAATAATAATAATAATAATAATAATAATAATAATAATAATAATAATGGGCAAAATCATTTTAAGTGACATTGGTTATACAGAGGCTCAAAATACTGTACCCAGTGAAGCCAAGATGTGTGTACCTCAGATTTAAAGGTGTAGCTGTGTTTTATTTCCTCAGCTTAAAAGATTTAGGATTTGCCATGTGATGAATAATACAAACTATACTGCAACCAGTAGCGACAGGAGATTAAAAATCATGGCATTGACAAAATAATTTGATGGTGGCTGGTTTCACAGACACTGGTTATATAACTAATGCTTAATTATTAAGTAGTCCAAGATTAGTAATCAGGGTGGGTTTGAAACCAGGTTTGAAATAAGGTATGACTATAGCAGTGTTCATATACCTCATGCCTCAAAGTGACATGGTGACAACCAGCTGGTTTCAAATCTTCAAAGCCAGGGGAAGGTTTGACAGTAGTGTGCAGAAGGCTCATCTACGTAATAGAACCTATGAAAGCGACACTAAGAAAACATTGTGCAGCTGGTTTCACAGACACCAATGAACACTATTCTCGGACTGCCTTACCTAAGGTAACATTATATAGTCCAGGATTAGTGTTACTCAGGGTGTTTGGCAAGGTTGTCTGCAGTACAATTATTCCAGACTGGCTTTTCTTTCCCATAGTCAGAAACGAAAGTAACTCTAGTCTTTCTCTAGAATGGGTGGAATGCAGTTTGACATGTAGATGATTAAGATGTAACAATGTAGCATGCTTCCCCCCAGGCTGAAATGATGTCAGTTTTGAATTTGTTCAGACAGATTTTTAATGTAATCAGTAAAGATCAGCCATTTTCAGACGGTGTAACGCCCCTTCTCCACTGGCACATCCGACCCGGGAGGGCTGGGTACGGTACAGGTACGAGTGGCGCTCCACTGGCTATTTGTCGAGCCCGAGCGAGAACCAAACCGTGAAATTCCAGCCTCACAAGACATCTGAATCCGACTGCGAGCCGAGCCGAGCCGAGCCAGGGTTAAGGATTTTCGTCATTACTTTGCATCAGTCAGTACACTCCAGAAAGAAAAACAGTAAATATGGCGTGCAGCGAGTGTGACGAGAGAAACGTACAGCCTTGGGACGCTGAGGAAGTGCAGGCTCTAGTTTCTCTGTGGGCAGACAGAAGTGTTACTGCAGGAAGATCTGGAGTCGTGCCTCAGAAATGAGAAAGTTTATGCCCGAACCTCTGACGATTTGTAGCAAATGGACATAAACCGTGGATATGGTACACTTAACGCACACTGAAAAACACTACATTCTACCAAATGGAAAAACAAAATACTGACAGCTGTACCATACATACAACTACGGGTCACAGATGATTTTTTAAGCACTCAAACAAAAAACAACTATCCTTAAAAGAGATATCTTTGGCAAATCTTATTTTTAAAACCTTTTTCCCCCCCACTTCAATATAACTAATTTAACTTTAGTAAGTCGATATAATCAGTAACATGTTTTGATTATAAAAACGTTCCAAAACAGATTCTGCGCAGAATGAGGAAAGTCTGCGTGTCGTAAACGCACCCAGTAATGTTTGTCTGTATTAGGCCCCACTCAGTGGTCTATCCCTTTGCCTGTTTTTTAAAGCAAAGTGCACATTTAAAACAAACACACACACAGAGGAATATTACTAGTTTAAAATACAAGTTTACATATCTTAGTATTCAAATGTAGAATTTTTATTTTCGTGCAGAATTTGTGGCTACCCGTTTAGCATGGGTCCTTCAGCAGCTTCGCCGCTTTAGACTGTCGTAACAAATCTGTATGTTGTGTTATTGTATTTGCTGCTAATTTGTTCAGTAGTTTATTTTGAACGTGTAGTGTTGTAGGGTAATAATTCCCCGCACGATTAGATAACTAGATGAATTCACGTATGTATATATAATAAACAATGTGATGTGCACAAAGAGAGGGGAGGGTGAATTGCAAATCACTATGAAAATAAATCAGGTTTTCACAAAGTTATGGAAGACGGTTACAAAAGAAAATTCTTATCAGTGTCCTTAATTAATAACATGTAGTTTAGCTGACTGTTAATTAATTATTAATTCGAGTTTGCTGATTCAACTGTATCGTTACGGTTTACAAATTATAGTTCCTTATTGCCAGGTATAACAGTAACAGCAGTCAGTGCACAACTACCGTATACATTTTTGTGTAACTTCTGTTCACGTTGAATGGTACTGTGATTGTGATATTTTAGTTATCTCATTAATTAGATTATAATAATATGGCAAAACAGTGTTTGTGCTCAAATAAAAATGCACTGATTTCTGCACGTTCGTCTTGGGAGCCGGCATCTCCTGACCAGCTCTGGGATGTTTTGTGCTTGGTTACCGCTAACAGTCCTGCAGAGTTATCAGAAAAATGCTCAGATCACTCAAATAAGTACGTAAGTAGTTTATGTTCATGAATATTACCATTTTGTTTTCCACCAAGGATATTCTATAGGGCGATTCTAGGTTTGAAGTAGTCGATATTAGACTTTTTGTGTTGTTGGGTACTAATCCTTTAGTGTACATTGAAGCTGGATCATCAGGAAGTGTTTGTCTTGATAGGCTGGTTTATTCAGTGTAACAAACGTTAGATTGTTATGGAATTAACCTGTAGATTATTATTTATTATTATGGTTATTACTATTATGATTATTATAACAAATGAATAAATATGTTAGTTATTGGTCATGTATTGTTAATGCTGGGATACCATGTGCTATTTTATTGTTCAAAGCAATAAATGAGAGCAAATGTATGATCTCGGTGTATACACTTGCTTTAGTCCTGTCAATGTAAAAAGATTAGCAATAGATTTTATATATTTGTTAGCACTCAAATCCCAACCGTTATTCCTCCTGCTTATACTTCATAGGGATGAGCTAGTGTTTTTGGAGCAGCCGCTGGACAATGGGGGAGATTCCCCCTGTGTGCTTCATCTCCAGTGTGCCTTGCAGGGAGGCTGTGAAATAGCCTTTCTGCAGGTGGTAAGCGAGGCTCGCATCATAGAGGTGTATTCAGACACAGAGTACTGTGGCACTTGTCGAGGAGAGAAAGTCAGCAGTTTGCAAATCAATGGGTATGTTTTTTTTTTTTTTTGGTATAACGCACTTTTACATACATAAATGTACGACAGCGTCCCATTTAAATTCCATTTAGGTCAATTGTCTTGGTTCCCCCATCTTGCTTATAACTGCCTTTAATATTTCTTACTTCCACTAGCGGCACAAGTGTTGCAGGGGGTAGGGGGCAGGTTAATGGTTACAGTCTGATGGACCAGATATACATTGAGGGGCCACAGTGGTGCTTTAAACTTCACCAGGCTGTAATGAGACTAACAGGAAATGAAACCTAGCAAATCTAGAAGAATACATAAGTTTAAAATTATTTTCTTTTGCAGTGTTAATGAAAGTATTTCATTGTACAAGAAATGGGTACATCTCGAGTGTCCTGTGACGTCTTGTGAAGTGAAGGTGAGAACTCCTGGAATTGTGGAAGCCGAACTGTGAGTTGTCAACTGCATAGTTATACAATGTAACGCTGTGTAACTTCTCCTTAACGGTGCAGTTTGAAATCATTGAAATGGTACCATTACAATCCCTCCTGCTATCCTTTAACCGATGATGCTATACGCTCAAGTCGTGTTTATTATTGCTTATGGTCTCTAAGAAAAAAATATTTAACCAATGCACTGTTATTTTTTTCTCCAGTTACTTTCCCTAGATAGAAAAAACAGAGTGGGCGTTAATAGTGTTTTGTTAGGAGTGAAACCTGTCAAGAGGCCTGTAAGCTTTCCTTCAGGAGGAACGAGGATTGACCTGGAGCGAGTCCAGACTATTGTGGAGTCCATGGGAACCAAGCTTTCCCCAGGAGCACAGCACCTCATGGACATGGTCCAGTTTCAGCAGAAGGTAGGTCAAGTGTTGCAGAGCATATGGGACTGTAAGAGGACAAGGTGCTGGGTGGGTTGAAAAGAGAAACTTATGATGAAATAGCAGGGATGAATTAATAGAGTGCTATTTAAAATAAGATGTTTTATCTATTGAAGTGTTTACTCTAGTACTACAGTAAGGAAGGCAACTTGTTTTTTCTGCTTGGGAACTCCATGTTTTCATGCTGCCCCTTTTAAGGAACTCACAAGGACATACCCCACCACTGTGCAGCACTGACTGTTAACATGATGCCCTTTAGTCATTGGTAATGCTGCCTCGCGGACTCGCATGTTATAAGACATTTCAGTTTGTTTGTTTTTTAAAGCAGAACCCCTCTATTTTTTTAGGGAAAAAATGAATCAATGATTTTGTTAAATTGAGAAACGACATTAGAGTGTTTTAAGAGATCTTGTACTATTTAGTTGTTTGTTTTTCAGTTTGTTAAATAAAGAAGTTTTTAAAGACTGGAGTAAACGATTTGAAAATATAACTCTTCCTTCGTGTTACTAAGTGATAATGCCCATTTGTCCTTAATTTATATTCCTAGAGAAATATACAGTAATGAAAATAAGAATAATAATATTTGATATTTCCAGAACCAGCAAGATAATCTGGGAGGATTTCTGGGGCTTCTCATGGGAAATAGACAGTTTCCAGTTCTTGGAAAAGAAAATACAGGATCCAGACCGACCCCTGACGTCAATGCACAAACTGCAGAGGATTTTGAATTAGCAGGGGGGAGCTTGGATCACAGCTCTGCTTCTAGCCTTGAAGCAGAAGTCATTGCAGGAGGAGTGCTGACTACTGAAAGTCTTCAGCATCCTTTTGGAGTGGACAACAAGGTCCCTCCTGCAAACCAAATCACAGACATGGTCTCATCCTACCTGCGTAACCAAACTGAACAGAAGCAGAACACTATCAGTGTAGACATGCTGCCGTTCCTTCAGAGTGTGTGCGGTCAGGTGAAACAGCTGCGCATTGAGGATGGAGCACAGAAGAGTGAAGTGGTGCAAAGGAGCAAGCCAGGTCCAGAATTGGAGTAAGTGTAAAACCAGCATTCTGTTACAGTATCAAATAATTTAAAAATAATCCAATCCTCAGTTTCCACTGGAAATGCACGCACTGGAACGGAGTGATATCCCTTGTGGACAGTATTGGAACTGCATTCATCTGATACTGGTCATTTTTACAAACTTGAAACCTTGATAACTTAATGTAAAAAAAAAAAAAAAAATATAGGGTTTTGAAGATGTAATGAGAATTTATAAATATGAAAAACTTACACCACACATGTGGCTAAGAAACTATTGCTGGGATAACGTTTTTCTTAAAGTCACTACCACAAATGAAACCTAGAAAGATAAATGTAACGCAGGCATAAAAGTTTTACTTAAAATTTACAAAAAAATGTGTCAGACAGAAATGAAAAACAAACTGCTACAGTACACAATGTTGGCATTTTGTACATTTTCCTATAGACCTTTGTTAATAAAAACCTGTCTGAAAGGTTACAGCTGAGCTGTATTTCACTGCTCTGTTTGCATTTGCTCTACAGAAAGGAACACATGTGCTGCTCTTCATTAGAGAAGGTGCTTGTGAAGCAGATGGAGATGATGGAGAAAAGACTCATGCACTGCATAGACCAGCGTCTGAATGCACTGGAGGACAGCCTGGAGAGAAAGGTCCAGCCTGTGCTGGACATCGTTCGGAGGGCTGACGGCCCCAAGACGGTCAAACAGGACTGTGGTTGCCGTGGAGCACTGGTAAATGGAAATGCATAACCAAGACCAATCGGATGATGAGCAGAGTAAATTAAATGGGACTCTATTCAATAGATTATAATACGGGCAGATATACATATTGCTGCTATTTGATGTTGTTAAAATAGGGTGTTTAATGCATTGTTAAAAACAAAACACTAAAGAGTACTGTTACCAGGTGCCTCACCTTGGTATCGAATGGGCCATTTTTAGACCTGTTTAGTTCAGCTGAACAGAGCTGCTGCTTGTTTTACTGATGGAGTTAATATTTGAGCTGCATAGCCCCAGACCATTTACCAAAATAGTAAAAACCTTCATTCTTGTTCTTGCCCCCATTTGACCAGAATGCAACATGTCGTTGACAGCAGCAGTATTTTAGAAAGGGATATTGTTTAAGTCACAGTGTATGTTGCAGTTTTCAAGTACATTTATTTTTTTCTAAAATGGTATTATACAAGAAATCACTATCAGTTGACTTTTTTTTGGGTTAAAATTTAAATGCACAAAACCATATCCTGCTTTCATGGTGTACTCTGCACCATGTGATATTTTCAAGAAATAAACCTTTAAAATGTTTATGGTAACGTTTGATTAATGCTGCATTTCTGTTAAAAAGGGAGGTGTTACATTCAGGCATTTAAAGAATATGTATGTATAAAATTAATTCTATTTTTAGTACAGTTAAGATCTGCACATATAATACATTTTTTTTTGTTTAGTATGTTGCAAATGTGCAGGATGTGTACAGTATTTACATTTTAACAAATGTTATTTTGATAAATTGGGTAGACAAAAGACCACTTGAACTATGAGTACACAAAGAAACAGCGTAATACCTAAAATCAGGGGATCTAGTGTTTTTATTGTCTTTGAACGGAAGCGATAAACCAAAATATAGACTAATCAATGACAGTCTTACTTGATAAACCTAGCGAGAAAAAAAAACAATTGAAGGAACTACTTGATACCCATTTCCGGCAAATAAGGAATGCTGTAATAAAATAATTTTAAACTAAAATAAACAATGTGCTTTTAAAAGCCATTTTATTGCATTAGTATTGTTACAGCTTTAAGAAACTATAATATTGTCTAAAAGATCATTATTACAAACAAGAGAAACAGGATTTCAGCATTGGGATACATTTTGATTAGGTTTAAACACTGTTCAATGAATAGTTTCTCCAGTAAAATTGTTTGAGCTTAAAGATGTAAGTTGCTAAGGATAATGTTGGTGCCTGGTGCCTGGTGCCATTTATAAATGAAAATGACAGATAGCAATGTCATCCAATCCTTGTCTGCTAGCATGATTACAGAGAAAGTTCAGGAATTAATAGTTTTGATAATATAGTGCAGGTAATTGTAAAAGCTGCTGCTGTAGATTCAGAGAAATAACTGCTTGGATGTTTATGTGGGAACTTTCGCAGGAGCCTTTTCACCTGCTTTCATCTGGTCTGAAAAGCAACACATTAGAAAGGGTTATTTATTATAGTGTTATATAGACAATCTTATTTCCTCTAATGTACATCTCGGAAGGATTTTGTACTGTACTGCTGCCTAATATATTACTACTAAATGTTAAACGTTACAAACGTCTGTTCATAAAATAATAATTTATTTCATTAGTATGTTACAGAACCCAATGCAGTGTTCAAGAAACTTTACTGTCCATAGGCAAATAAACTAGGGGATTTTCTTTTTTTCAACTTTTACTCTGGAAGGAGTTACAGCATTTCATCCTAGATTTCAATCACCATCTAACATGGTTTTTTGGGATTACGCTTAACAAATAAGTGGATTTCCTGGCACAATAAAAAGCTCTATATATATATATATATATATATATATATATATATATATATATATATATATATATATATATATATATATATATATATATATATATATATATATTTGTTTATTAAAGAGCTTTTTATTGTGCCAGGAAACACACTATTCTTCGTTTTTTGGTTTTTTTTTTCCTTCTGTGGTTTCTCCAGGCAAGGTATAGGCTGATCAATTCAAACACTTTGTGCTGAAAAAGTTAAAGAAGAACATAATTGCGTTTGATGTCTTTTTAGCAGTGCCTGCTTTCTGATTACCTCCAGGAGACCCCTCCTGCCTCAGCTTGATGGGTCCCACCACAACTTCAGTCTTGCTTTCGGACGAGCTCAGATCCCTCTTGCTTCTGGGTAAGCAGCCTCTGTAGCAGCGAGCTGAATAATCGTAGGCCTGGCACACTGCAATTTTACACTGCAGGTACACTGAAGGGTGGCTGCGCAGAAACTTGAAGGCACTGAATTTGAAGCGGGCAGTGTTGGTAGCACTAGAGTAATAGGAAGAGTATGTGCCATCTCTCACACACCTGAAAAATCAAACAGTACATGTGATGGATTATAAATCATCTACATTTCATAAGTGCTCTGTTAACTCAGATTCTAATATAGAATTTAGAATACGTTTACATGGTAAGTAGGGTGTCCCCATGGCTCTGTCGCTTGCATTCTTTTCTCCGAAGAGGCTTTGTACTTTAAGGGTGGTCTATTCTGCCAGCTGAAAAGTTGAATGTGCCACCTTAGGCGAAACTGGTGTCTATTTAATTTGTTTGTGTGCCCTATTCCCCTTGCTCATCTTTTATATATTGATATAGCTGCTGATAATGACAACATTGTGCAAGCTCGGTGATAAGTGTAGTCCTACCCGTTTCTGATTAAGTCGTAGGTCTTTGACACAAAGTCATGTGAAGAAGGAGAGGCCACACAGGTGTCCACAAACACAACCAGGTCCGAATCTGAGCTGTTGAGCTGCACTTGCACGAAAAGGTCTTGGTTCAAATCCACATAATATGGCCATTCGTGAACAGGTCTCCAGAACGAATCTGATGTATAGAACGACATGTTGACGCTGTATTGGCCCCAGCTGGTTTCGTTGGCAGTCACGTCTTCCTTCGCCACGTACATGATCTGCACCATTGTGTTTTGTTCCATTTTGCAGCCCACACGAAGCTGCAGGTTGCTTTGGCGGGTGATCACTCCTCCAGAACTATAAGCTCTGATGTTATTGTAATAGGCAATGCTTCCGTTATTTACCTGCAAAGGAAAATATCTGGGTTGTGGTGAAACTATACAGAGGGAAGCTGAGCCCTACTCCAGCTGTCCAGGTTATATTCTGCAAGTATTTCTGAACCAGCTCAAAAAACAGTACAAATCCTAGCAATAGGTTCAAATCCTAGCAAGGGAAATACAGTACATTTTTCAGAACTCTGGAGATCGATGTCTTCATATACGATAACGTACACATTTCTGTAGTTACTTTAACGACAAGCATCTCTCGAAGCTTCTTATGTAACTATGGGTAGCCCTGGCTACCAAAATAGTTTTCAATCCCAGTTTAATTTGAGTAAATACTGAAAGAAGCTTAAAGTGCTTTGACAAACGTTCTGACTCAGTTAAATATTGAAGTTTCTATACAGTAGTATTATTGTACTACATATTCTGCTACTGGGTGGCTTTATAGTTACGGGTGATTCTTGGGTGATTTACATTTGGAAATATTTTTAGGCAGGGAGTTCCACAACTGGGTGTGCAGTGTACGTTATCGTATATGAAGGCTGAAGGCTATTGACTGGAACGTGAATAGTGCAACCACCAGGAACTGCAACAAGGTGTGGCCAGGTACAGAACATGGCTATACATTTCTTATAGCTAGAAAATATATATTAACTTACTGGAAGGATACGAAACCCCCAGTATTATTATTAATTTGGAAATTGTAAGCTTTACCCACGTAGATAACTATTTACAGAACGATGCAATGGAGCTTATTTTATGAATATGTATTTTGTCTGAGATATACAATAGGAGGTTATGTGGGCCAGTGGTTAAAGAAAAGGGCTTGTAACCTGGACTCATTGTGTGACCCTGAGCAAGTCACTTAACCTCCTTGTGCTCCGTCTTTTCGGGTGAGATGTAGTTGTAAGTGACTCTGCAGCTGATGCATAGTTCACACACCCTAGTCTCTGTAAGTCGCCTCGGATAAAGGCGTCTGCTAAATAAACAAATAATAATAATTGTATTACATATCGGTATTACATTATTTTAACTTTTTTTTACTTTAGTTGACCCTTTCATTTTAACCAGTAAACTGTGGCCTTGACTGTATTTGATTGTATGCAGGTGAACTGGAAATGTATAGTAGTTATATTGTGAAAGCAATAAAATATTAATATTAAAAAGCTATGGCAAGTTGAAAGCGTTTAGATGAATGCAGGTACTGTGCAGGAATCCTGACCAAGCTGCATGTTCTTTGAGACTGGCATTACCTCCCGGAGCGTTCCACAGCGATTCAGCGGTATTCTGAACAGAACCTGAGAGCCTGTGGTTTGCGGTCTGCAGTTTGGATCATTCAGGTATAATTCACTGGCATTGTAGCCCAGGGACTCGATGTAGGACGTCTGCAAAGTCACTTCCATGTAGTCGGAACTGCACTGGATGTTTGCTTTAAGAAAGCAGGAAACAGCAGTGAAAATGAAGCTTTTAGAGAGTGAAAATTGGGTTTAAATTGTGCACTACTTGCAATATAAATGGCTTTAAAGAAGATGTATCTCCCTGTGTATCCTGTTAAAAAGTATTAAAACGAATGACTTTATTTAGCCTTCTTTAATAATTGAGACTTATAGTATGCAGAAACAAAATCCCCTATGTAAACATATAATAATGAACATGTCAAATGTAACTTAAAATAAATGTGTATTTGAATTACCTCGGTTTTGATGTAAAGTGTTGTAGTGGGCATAAAACCCAGTAGCTGTGACAGACCCATCTGTTCTGAACACCACTGTCATAGTGTTTGAAGATGATTCAAATACAGTTACATTATTACGACAAATAAATCCTATGCGACGGTAGTTGGTTGAAGGTCCATCATATATTGAAATTGAATCACAGTTACAATTACCGCATGCTTCCATTCTGAAAAAAAAACAAAAAACTGTTGTCTCACAGATATTTTCCATATTCTGTGTATATTGAAAAGTAGATGCTCCATTATACTTAGAACAACTGAAAACAGAGCTCCACAAAGCAATTAATATATACAGGGCGATTCATCTCGCCATTGGGAAAATCACATTGTTGCAGAACATTTTTTTGTTTCATCTTTTTCGCTTTGGGTGTGCGAGTAGACTGGAACACGCAGACTGTTGATGAATGGCATTGATTATGAATGTAGGTTCTGTCCACAAAAATGAACTTACATTTATAAAATAGATTTTCTTGTGACCGTTCTGTGTCATGTGAAGTAAGAGTTATGTTGACACTGGTGCCAAATGAGTCTGCACTAATAATGGGTTGTTCCAAAAAACATACTTACTGTATTTGAAGGAATGTCAAGTATATTTTATCATTTCTTTCAACCTTTATGTACCATGTGCAGTAGGCTCCATTTGGATAATTATAGGGGTAGTTGGGACTTGAGAATGATCCATACGGTCCTTCCAGGAAACCTCCACAGGAACCTAATTAAACAAAAGAAAAAAACATGCAAGAAACTACTGCAGTGTTTCATATATAGCAAACAAACAAACAAAAATTGCATTATACTATAGAATACTGTGTTTAATATGTTAAATTCAAAGGCAATATATTAGCAATATATGACATAGTTGCTAGCATTTTTTAAATCCCATGCTCCACTTGTTGTTGGCTTCAGTGCCTTTGTCCCTGCTTTAAGTTTTGATTGTTCTGAGCAGCAGTGCACATGCTGGGTGAGCCACTGGTGACTCCAGGTTAATAGATTATGTACTGAATCTTAAAATATCTACCTGTAACTGGTGGTGTTGTTGGAAAGGTGGTCGAGTAGCAATAACCTGAGGAAACAAAATCTGTATTTAGTGCATTAGCACACAGGCTGCACATGACCATTCTTATACAAACATTTCCATCTATGCTTGGAGTGTGACTGCCAACTTCTGAGTAAGTTCTCAATTGCTGCAGTTTAATAGTTCCTACATTACTTACCATAATTCACATAGGAGCAGTAGTTACAGAAGTCATCACAGCAGTTATTATAATAAGCACAATTGGAGCTGCATGAGCAATTCCCAGCATAACCATGGCACCTGCCATAGCATGATCCTGGTGATGAATAGAAAGAAATAAAAAATACTGTAGCACAGGTTGAGAGTTTTCTGTATTCTATGGTATGTGAGAGAGAATCAAATGTGCCTATAACTAAAATATAAGTCGTCTATGGTACAACTCCTACCAAGGCAAACAGTATCCACTTAGCTCTGAATAATAACAGTGATGGGTTATAACACAACACCCACCTGGCGGGCTTGGGGTTGGGGTGCTTGAAGGCTGACAGTAACCTAGGGAACAGAAACTTTTTGTTAGGTCATGAGTAAATAGACATAGATATATGGTGTATTAAAATGAAAAGAATGCATTTAAATTGCAGCTACTCATCTCTATCTTATCTCTATGATGTAGGTGCAATGCATCTTAACAATCATGTACAGTTAGTCAAAAGTATTTGGTCAGATAATTTTTGTTCAAGGTCATATAGTGACATTACAGGTGGATTTAGACTAGCTCCATTGCATACACGACTCAAGAACAGGTGCATGTTGAAATAATGTACCGCAGAAAAGCGTTCTGATTTGTTATAAAGGTTGTGATGGTGTATAATACTTACCGTTATTCACATAGGAGCAGTAGTTACAGAAGTCATCACAGCAGTTATTATAATAAGCACAATTGGAGCTGCATGAGCAATTCCCAGCAGATCCATAGCAGTTGCCTCTGCAGGACCCAGGAGCCATTGTCATTGCTGAAAGAAAAGCACCAGTCAGAAACCATTTTTCTACACTTGAAGTACCTGAAATAATTTCCAAACAAGACAAGCAGTACAAGAAAACATATTTTTAGAGAGTGTTTCCTTTGGTTTGACAAATCAGATATTCAAAATTCTGTGACATAATCAGTTACGAGCACATTCTCCATATCTTTAAATAATGTTTACACCTGCAAAATGGAATAAAAGGTCCCTTTACATAAAAATCATGTACCACGGCTTAACTGTAGAGTACATTTGCAACAGAAAATTTTCCCACAGAACGATGTTTGTTGTACCGTCAGAATCTGACTGATTGCCAAAGTGCTGTGTTGGTAAGAGTCGCTCCCGCTACATGGACAATCTTTACAAATCGGGTTTTCTACAACTAAGCAACCAATAAGCCAATAGGAAAGCGCTGAAATCAATAATCATAAAGAAAGTAATTATGAAAAAAATGAAGACGAACATTTAGTGGAGACTTCATCTGGCTTCATTATCACAGTGAAAAAAAGTAATGTTCTGCCTTGCTTCCCAGACTTGCAGATAAAACAGCAGCTTTATTTGTTGAAAATTAAACATTTCGTTTACATCATATCCAGTCTCACAGTTATAGTTCAGAATCTTTCCAGGACTTGTGTCGCTCAGCAAGATTAGCGCTGACTTGGGACAGTCTACACAAGCGACAACGCTCTGAGAAGGATAGCTATTATTTTGCATTATGAATACTGTGTTTAATGTGTTAAATTCAAAGGCAATATATTAGCAATATATGATGTAGTTGCTAGCATTTTTTAAATCCCATGCTCCACTTGTTGTTGGCTTCAGTGCCTTTGTCCCTGCTTTAAGTTTTGATTGTTCCGAGCAGCAGTGCACATGCTAGGTGAGCCACTGGTGACTCCAGGTTAATAGATTATGTACTGAATCTTAAAATATCTACCTGTAACTGGTGGTGTTGTTGGAAAGGTGGTCGAGTAGCAATAACCTGAGGAAACAAAATCTTTATTTAGTGCATTAGCACACAGGCTGCACATGACCATTCTTATACAAACATTTCCATCTATGCTTGGAGTGTGACTGCCAACTTCTGAGTAAGTTCTCAATTGCTACAGTTTAATAGTCCCTACATTACTTACCATAATTCACATAGGAGCAGTAGTTACAGAAGTCATCACAGCAGTTATTATAATAAGCACAATTGGAGCTGCATGAGCAATTCCCAGCATAACCATGGCACCTGCCATAGCATGATCCTGGTGATGAATAGAAAGAAATAAAAAATACTGTAGCACAGGTTGAGAGTTTTCTGTATTCTACGGTGTGTGAGAGAGAATCAAATGTGCCTATAACTAAAATATAAGTCGTCTATGGTACGACTCCTACCAAGGCAAACAGTATCCACTTAGCTCTGAATAATAACAGTGATGGGTTATAACACAACACCCACCTGGCGGGCTTGGGGTTGGGGTGCTTGAAGGCTGACAGTAACCTAGGGAACAGAAACTTTTTGTTAGGTCATGAGTAAATAGACATACATATATGGTGTATTAAAATGAAAAGAATGCATTTAAATTGCAGCTGACTCATCTCTAATCTTATCTCTATGATGTAGGTGCAATGCATCTTAACAATCATGTACAGTTAGTCAAAATGTATTTGGTCAGATAATTTTTTGTTCAAGGTCATATAGTGACATTACAGGTGGATTTAGACTAGCTCCATTGCATACACATCTGAAACTCAAGAACAGGTGCATGTTGAAATAATGTACCACAGCAGAAAGAGCGCTCTGATTTGTTATAAAGGTTGTGATGGTGTATAATACTTACCGTTATTCACATAGGAGCAGTAGTTACAGAAGTCATCACAGCAGTTATTATAATAAGCACAATTGGAGCTGCATGAGCAATTCCCAGCAGATCCATAGCAGTTGCCTCTGCAGGACCCAGGAGCCATTGTCGTTGCTGAAAGAAAAGCACCAGTCAGAAACCGTTTTTCTACACTTGAAGTACCTGAAATAATTTCCAAACAAGACAAGCAGTACAAGAAAACATGTATTTTTAGAGAGTGTTTCCTTTGGTTTGACAAATCAGATATTCAAAATTCTGTGACATAATCAGTTACGAGCACATTCTCCATATCTTTAAATAATGTTTACACCTGCAAAATGGAATAAAAGGTCCCTTTACATAAAAATCATGTACCACGGCTTAACTGTAGAGTACATTTGCAACAGAAAATTTTCCCACAGAACGATGTTTGTTGTACCGTCAGAATCTGACTGATTGCCAAAGTGCTGTGTTGGTAAGAGTCGCTCCCGCTACATGGACAATCTTTACAAATCGGGTTTTCTACAACTAAGCAACCAATAAGCCAATAGGAAAGCGCTGAAATCAATAATCATAAAGAAAGTAATTATGAAAAAATGAAGACGAACATTTAGTGGAGACTTCATCTGGCTTCATTATCACAGTGAAAAAAGTAATGTTCTGCCTTGCTTCCCAGACTTGCAGATAAAACAGCAGCTTTATTTGTTGAAAATTAAACATTTCGCTTACATCATATCCAGTCTCACAGTTATAGTTCAGAATCTTTCCAGGACTTGTGTCGCTCAGCAAGATTAGCGCTGACTTGGGACAGTCTACACAAGCGACAACGCTCTGAGAAGGATAGCTATTATTTTGCATTATGAATACTGTGTTTAATGTGTTAAATTCAAAGGCAATATATTAGCAATATATGATGTAGTTGCTAGCATTTTTTAAATCCCATGCTCCACTTGTTGTTGGCTTCAGTGCCTTTGTCCCTGCTTTAAGTTTTGATTGTTCCGAGCAGCAGTGCACATGCTAGGTGAGCCACTGGGGAATCCAGGTTAATAGTTTATGTACTGAATCTTAAAATATCTACCTGTAACTGGTGGTGTTGTTGGAAAGGTGGTCGAGTAGCAATAACCTGAGGAAACAAAATCTGTATTTAGTGCATTAGCACACAGGCTGCACATGACCATTCTTATACAAACATTTCCATCTATGCTTGGAGTGTGACTGCCAACTTCTGAGTAAGTTCTCAATTGCTACAGTTTAATAGTCCCTACATTACTTACCATAATTCACATAGGAGCAGTAGTTACAGAAGTCATCACAGCAGTTATTATAATAAGCACAATTGGAGCTGCATGAGCAATTCCCAGCATAACCATGGCACCTGCCATAGCATGATCCTGGTGATGAATAGAAAGAAATAAAAAATACTGTAGCACAGGTTGAGAGTTTTCTGTATTCTACGGTGTGTGAGAGAGAATCAAATGTGCCTATAACTAAAATATAAGTCATCTATGGTACGACTCCTACCAAGGCAAACAGTATCCACTTAGCTCTGAATAATAACAGTGATGGGTTATAACACAACACCCACCTGGCGGGCTTGGGGTTGGGGTGCTTGAAGGCTGACAGTAACCTAGGGAACAGAAACTTTTTGTTAGGTTGTGAGTAAATAGAAATAATGCATTCACATTGTAGCTGATCATCTCTAATGTATCTCTATGATGTAGGTGCAATGCATCTTAATAATAATGTACAGTTAGTCAAAATGTTTTGGTCAGATTATTGTTTTTTTTCAGGGTCACAGAGTGACATTACAGATTCATTTAGACTAGCTCCATTTCATACACATCTGAAACCCCAAAAGAGTGTATGATGACATAATCAACCACAACAGAGAGAGTGCTCTGATTTGTTATAAAGGTTGTGATGGTGTATAATACTTACCGTTATTCACATAGGAGCAGTAGTTACAGAAGTCATCACAGCAGTTATTATAATAAGCACAATTGGAGCTGCATGAGCAATTCCCAGCAGATCCATAGCAGTTGCCTCTGCAGGACCCAGGAGCCATTGTCGTTGCTGAAAGAAAAGCACCAGTCAGAAACCGTTTTTCTACACTTGAAGTACCTGAAATAATTTCCAAACAAGACAAGCAGTACAAGAAAACATGTATTTTTAGAGAGGGTTTCCTTTGGTTTGACAAATCAGATATTCAAAATTCTGTGACATAATCAGTTACGAGCACATTCTCCATATCTTTAAATAATGTTTACACCTGCAAAATGGAATAAAAGGTCCCTTTACATAAAAATCATGTAAAACGGCTTAACTGTAGAGTACATTTGTAACAGAAAATGAGGTGTGCTGTGAAGATTTCCCCTTGATGGTGTTATTAATGAATTTTTTTTTTTCATCACATCTCTCAAATAACAGGATGCAGAAACAGTAGCTATCCCTTTAAAACTGGATTCCCAGGTTACCACACTGGGTGTCCTTACCTGCAGTACCTCGATCTACACTGCTGTATCTAAATAATGTTACTCATGCACACATATGTATTTTGTTGGTCTTTTTATGCATGAAGACTACAATACATCAATATAAATGAAGCAGTCTGGTAGGCACAACTATGTTGTGATACTTATGCAAAGTAATGCAATGCAAATACCTGGTTCTAGTGTTGTAGGGTTCGGATAGGAAGTAGTGGAGGTGTACAAGCAGTAATCTAAAAGGAACAGAACAGAGTTGTAGGGAAAGAAATAACTGCAGTATAATCACAGTTTATAGATAGGTTACAGGTTATGGAACATTTTAAACAGAAAACATTTTATGACTTTATTTCATGTAATTGTTTCTCCATCCTTTGAAAAATAAAATATAACTGAACCCACCCCCCACCCGAAACAAATTCTACCTGCTAAAAGGGAGCTGTTGTAAGGGGAGCCTTAGCTCCGGGCGCCCTGACATTCAAACCCTGTACCCATACAGTCTTGGTTTTCCTCTTTTTCTCCCCTCCACAATACTTCTTACTGTAATTCACATAAGGGCAGACGTCACAGAAGTCCCGGCAGCAGCTATTAGAATACACACAGCTGGAATCACAGGAGCACAACGCATTCGATCCACCGCACAGGCCTGCACAGGATGCAGTGTCTGAAACAAAAGAAACAACACGTTCACAGTGAGCCAGCTATAGATTCATACACACAAACAATATATTATAAACTACATATTAATTACTAAGCAATACAGCAATTATAGGGCCGCTCTAGATCATTTAAGTAGTTTAACAACTTAACAAGAAGCAACTATTCCCAGCTTTAAGGTCGTTTTATTATATCTCATTACCTTTCAGAAAAGAAGGGGGTCAAGTTTTGCATGGAGTTTTATTTCTGTTGTTTAACTGGCAACTTTTCATGTACTGTAAAGCCTGCTACGGTATGTTAATTTGAAGTATTTAGACCACTATGTATGTACAGTACGTGTTCAGTATAATACTTTGCACGTCAAATTATCCAAATAGTTTTTTGAATTTCAAGCGGAATTCAAGTCATCACAACCGTTTTAACCGTTTTGTACAGGGTCCTATACTTTTGTTTTTAATTTTACATTACCTACCATAATAGGAGTAGGATGCAGTAAATCCTGTGTGTGTCACGGAATGGTCGGAAGTGAAGACCACAGTCATGGTATTTGAAGATGAATGAAAAGTCTCATAGTCAGCCTGACACACTTTTCCGATTTGTGGAGAACTGGTTGAGGGGCCATTGTACACTCTAACATAGTCATAACTGCATTCCAATCTGAAAATAAATACAACAGCAAACACAATGCACATTCAGTTGTACAGCTCTTTTGAAGTGCTTGTGTTATGCTATCAGTTTGACATGGTAACAGTAATTGGGGGGAGATGGGCTTGGAGCAGGTTGCTTATTAATCGCAAAAAAAAAGAATATTCCTTCTTGGTAAGGCACACTAAACAATGTCCTACTTACCGAACATTTGTCAAAGTCAGGCTTATTTGACTGTGTCGATCAACTTTTATGTACCAGACACAGCGTGCATTGTTTGGGTAGGGGTATGGGTAATTGGGGCTCGTAAATTCTCCTCTTTCACCAGTCAGTTGACCCCCACACGGTACTAAAAATAAAATAATAATATGAATGACTGGTAAGGTTTGGTACTTTGCAGGCAATCCCTTAGTTACGACCGACAAGTCATGTAAAAAGAGGAAGCGGTATGTACCAGAAGTGGTGGTGGGCCAGGCTGTGGTTCTATAGGGCCAGGCTGTGGTTCTGTAGGGCCAGGCTGTGGTTCTGTAGGGCCAGGCTGTGGTTCTGTAGGGCGAGTCTGTGGTTCTATAGGGCCAGGCTGTGGTTCTGTAGGGCCAGGCTGTGGTTCTGTAGGGCCAGGCTGTTTTAGAAGTTGAAAGGGACAAATACATTATGGAAAAAACAAACAAAAAACATTCAAACAAACAAAGGTTTAGGGTTCATGCCATGGTTGTCACGTCAACAGTAACTGCAAGCTAACCATGCCTGATACTATGAGGATCGGTGCAGTCATAATAAAGCAGGATCTCAGTTTGGTTCTTTCCACATGCCCAGGACAACTTTTTTATTTTATTTTTTTAGTATGGTTTATAGCAATGGAGAATCACTCCAGGTTGCCTCAACCACCTGTCTGCCCCAGAACAAGTGGTTGAGGCAATCCATGGGAATTAAAAGAAAAAACTGAATGACTGATAGCTTACAAGGTATACAAGTTGGGTACTTTGTAGACAATCCCTTGAGTGAAGCAAATTAATAAACATGCTAACCATGGTTTTAAAACCCATTTGTTCAAATTTAGATCACCCATAAAAATAAGTGGTTGATGCAATCTGGGGGGAATTCCCTGGTGCTGTAAACTCCCAGCTCTGACTTTTCAGTTGCTGAAACCAAAAATAACACTTGTTCACTAATAAGGTATACGAGTGTGCATGGGGGCTGGGTAGGGTAAAACAGACCTCAAAGGGTTGTGTGCTTATATTGAACCCAGTCTTAAATCAGATAAACACCTTACCAAACAGCGGATGAACCACTAAAATGATGCAATGCAGTTTTTAACTTGGATCAGATAAATACTGCAGAATAGTAATATACCGGTATGTTGACGACTGTAAGTCTGCTAAGAAATAAATAATAATAATAATGTTCACTAAAACATGGAACTGTGTTAAAGCAGTTGGTACTTACTGGATATCTTTGGGTATCTTGTTGTGGTGTACCATTTTGGAGAAGGAACTCCTGAAAGAAACAAATTCATGCTTTTAACCACAAAATGGTGGAGGTTCTACACTAATTGAAATATAAAGATCATATCCATATACTACAGTCCAGTTCAGTTCATGTTTCTAACTGTCTCGTTATATACTGTATACTAATGCACAGGTAAATACAATGACAACAACTCAAAGCACCAGGCAGCTTACCAGGATACAAGTATTTAAAATATAAAATGACCAAACTTTTGTAAAAATAATACTGTACCTCTTGCACTGCCAAAAACTACCAACAAGCATGCAACAAGTTGCACCATAGTCCCCATCTTTCTCCTCAGCAGTCTGTAACAACTATCAGTCCTGTCAGCTTTATGTAATGTACCTGCTACGCTGCAGTTGGGATTTTATGAGAGCCACAAAACAATAAGATGCCAATATTGCATATGGATGATGACAAATGATTTTATGATGCTGAGAAAAAGGAAGCTGGAGATTCACAAACTTTAAAGTTATTTAACTTCCTTAAACAGCAGGTATTTATTAAGAGTTATTGAGAGTTCCTTATCACATTTATTTGATTTGGCAAACCGCTGAAGATTGAATTGACAGGGCAAGATTGATTGTGTTGAATGTACTGGGTTTAATTAGGAGCTTATAACTATTTGGAGTCATTAGCCGGACCTGCTACCTTTCCCACATTGTTATTGATAAGGAAATAGGTTGTCCGTTCCTTGGAGACACGCATTTGGAATTGTATTAACTCTCATTTCATTTTAAAATGTGAGGGGCAGATATTTTGAACATTATTTTTGTTGAATCATTTGAATGTTATGGGGTTTACATTTTATTTCCCTTACAGGTTCACTTAAAAAGTACAAAAGAAACAGAGTGTGAAAGTGGGCTGATATTTTTGGCAGTTAATGCAATGCTAGCATTAAATACTGGAATTGCACAGTTTGTCATATTGTTTTTCAATCCAAACCCTATTGTTAATGTATCAATAATAGACCAGTTCACCCCATAGCATAGATCCAATGAAATACAGGCATTGAATCAATTCAATTCAATCATACAATGCTGGGCAATACCAGATTAAAATTACCTGCTGTGTTAGACAATGTTTCTTGGGCAGAAGATCCTGAAAAACACAATTAAACAATGCAGAAATACTCCCATCTTACACAACAGTGAGTTGGTTGTGGATGCTTTTGCAAAGTTTTTGGGTTCAATATTTTCGTATTTTCTACTACAGTAAAACTCATTATATTCAGTGAAGTAGTCTTCAATATTTAGCTTTGATGAAGTCATGGGAAAGGTATGAAAAACAAATCTGCACATTAACAGAAAACCATCAGCTGTATAAATGACATCCCTTCGTTGTAAAATATTTGCTGAAACCATACACAATTAGTTCACAACACTAATAAATGCAAGTATATCATTACGATGGAGGCAAAGCGGGGAGCAATGATTATTACAACACGGTAAAGTTTATTCTACAGTGTAATTTATATTCATGGTAACATACCTGGGAATGCACTGTCAAAAGCAATCAGTGCATATACAATCAGTTGCACTGCAGTCTCCATTTTTCTCCTTCGCAGTCTGTTATAATGATCAGTCACACCTGGTATATATACTGTACCCTACCTGCTGAACAATGGGACTGTTATTTAGCTCCTATTATTTATCAGAGCCACAATCATACACTTAAGATAACACAGCTCTTTCACTGTAGACGTATTTATTTGGTTTTGCAAAACATTGGCTATGGTTGAATGAAACCTTTCATTCTATTAACCATTCTGGGTGCTTCTGGGGAGCCAACTTCCCAACGTTTTGGTATGTTTAACATGCCTTTGTCAAGGGAAAGTGTGTTTGAAAACAAACAGTGGAGGAACTTAGAAGCTTTTGATGCCATGACAACCACACTCAGTTATTTCTTTTTAAATTGATTAATGTGTTTGGGGTGTAATATAATGCATGATGTAATGATCTACTATTTCTTTCTTCTTTTTTTTTTTTAATTTAGTAGTCGCCAATTAGTTTTTTGTTATTTTCTCCCCAATTTAGTAGTGTCTAATTATTTTGTTTAGCTCAGCTCACCGCTACCACCCCTGCGCTGACTCGGGAGGGGCGAAGACAAACACACGCTGTCCTCCGAAGTGTGTGCCATTAGCTGTCCGCTTCTTTACACACTGCAGACTCACCATTCAGCCACCCAGAGCTACAGCGTCAGAGGACAACGCAGCCCTGGGCAGCTTACAGGCAAGCCCACAGGCGCCCGGCCCAGACCACAGGGGTCACTGGTGCGCGGTGAGCCGAGGACACCCTGGCCGACCTAACCCTCCCTCCCCCCGGGCGGCACCCCCTGGGAGCTCCGGTCCTCGGTCGGCAAAGGAATAGCCTGGACTCGAACCAGCAACGTCCAGCCACTCGGGAGCCCCCTACTATTTCTTTCTATTTAATACCTTCAGGCATCATGGTATTGAGTCTATTTAACCATTTATTTTCCTTTATTCTTCTGTATTATACATTATCTAAATTTATTCTAAAACTACAAATTATAGGTCACTGATGTTTCATATATACATTCGACTTTATATATAATTACACACAGTTGTAGGCAAAAGTTTTGCTTTTGTGGATGAGTAAAAAAATTATTTATTTCAGCAATTTTTTTGCAAAACACCAAAAATGCTAATTTAAAAGTATTCATACCCTTTGATGCTATGATAGTATTGTATACAAGGTGTTACTAATTTCAATCTGATAATGCAGAACCTAATTCTAGAAAAGTCTAGAAAATGCTGGATTATAGGTGAACATTCTTAGAGAATATAAAATGATTAGGCATAGGATGATTGCTGTCATTACCAAAAAGTCAGTATGGGAAAAAAATGAAGAGCTATCTGAAGACCTGATTTATTGTCATAAAGCTCGAGAAGGTTACAAGAAGATTTCCAAGCATTTGAGTATCCCAATTTCAACTATTGTTTCTATTATCAAGAAGTACAAGACTCATGGTACTGTCACAATGCTCCCTCGGTCTGGAAGAAAGAAGGTTCTTTCACCAAGAACAAGTAGAAGAATTGTGAGGAATGTTAATAACAATCTGAGATTGAGTGCCAAAGATATTCAAAGTGAATTGGCTGCAAGTGGGACTGGGGTTTCCATTTCAACCATAGGTCAAGTATTGCATGATGAAAGTCTCAATGGTCGCAGGCCAAGGAAAAAGCCACTCTTAGGAAAACGTCACAAGGACAATTGCTTAAAGTTTGCAAAATGGCATTTGAATGATGGACATGAGTTCAGGTCAAAGGTTTTGGGGAGTGATGAAACAAAAATCAAGCTATTTGGTCACGCTGATAGTCGTTCTGTTTGGAGAAAGTCTGGTGAGGCGTACAAAGAAAAGAATACCATACATACTGTCAAGCATGGAGGTGGTAATATCCTTCTATGGGGCTGTTTGGAAATGTAGTTCCAATACATGGTTAAATGGATTCCATACCATACCAAAAGATACTGGCCAATCATCTGAAACCCTCCGCTACAAAACTTGGTTTAAAGCACAACTGGACGTTCCAACACGACAACAATCCAAAGCACACATCAAAATCTGCTTCAGAATGGTTAAAGAAGAATAAAATCAAGGTTCTGGAATGGCCAAGTCAAAGAGCTGATCTAAATCCGATTGAGAATCTTTGATATGAGTTGAAGAAGGCTGTGCACAAGAGAAGTCCTCGGAATTTGAATGAACTGGAACAATTTTGTGAAGAATGTTTAGAAATCACTAAAGAATTATGCCAAAAGCTCATTGACAAATATCCTAAGCGTTTAAAAGAGGTTTTTATTGCTAAAGGTGCCTCAACTAGCTCTTAATTTCATTTTCCTTGTCAGGGTATGAATACTTTTGAATTGGCTTTTTTGGAGAAATTGCATAAATAAATCATTGTAGACATCTATTTCTTGTAACTTTTTTCCCCTTATCCACAAAAGCAAAATTTCAGCTACAAAAGATTTTTCCTATAATTATTTGTTTTTGAGAAATTTCTAGGAATTATATAGTTCCACAGAGGGATATATATATATATATATATATATATATATATATATATATATATATATATATATATATATATATAATGACTTCTTTCCAGTGAATAACCAATCACCAGCTGCTTCCCAAATTAACAGAAGACACTGTTCAGGTGAAATGACCCAGGAAGTGTAAACAGGTAACCCAAGAATAAGGTACAGAAAGTGAGAGCCTCCTTTAACCAGAGTACCAGATGAGCCCCTACCACTGCTAATGACTAACTGTGCAGATACAGATACAGATACAGATACCACAGCACAAAGAGGAGGGCTGCAGACACCACACGCACATCAGAAAGAGAACTACTTTATAACACTGTATACACTACAGTATTGATGTTGTGGCTCACTAATGTACTAAAATTCACATTCTACATTGCAGGGATTTATAATATGATTATATTTTGTAATATCCGACCTGCTTCAAATTGTAGTAGTGTGTTTCTTAAAGTATAAACCAGCTAAATAAAAGTTGGCCAAGCCTGAGAAAACATTCCATGTAAGTTTTGTTCCCCTGATCAGAATCCCCTTATCAGTCATACCTTTTAGAAAAAGTACTTAAGAGTATTTACATTCATGATTTATTGCGCCATGTAACAATAGGTGAAAATTGATTAGCTAGCAGCTAATGCAACATTTCATATTTTCATTTTTATCGTATTGCAAAATAGCAACAACTGAATGAACTGCTATCATGCGCAAATAATACTTAGCCTACTTTAAAATTGCAATTTGTTTGTACATTGCAAGCATTGGTGAGTTTTTTTGTGTATGAAAAACCGCAAACATGTTTGGCACAAATATCAAATTCCACTAACAATACATACTTTATATTGCAAGTGTATTGATATATTGCAACAGGTCGCCAAACATTTCTGGAGCAAAATAGGTTTTATTGGTTTGATTAGCCAAATATTTTGGCCGCAAATATTTATGGCTTTACAGTAACTGCTATAGGTCACAAAAATAATTCTGCTTTGTAAGCATCAAGTAATTGCCTCAGTGCCACAGCGGTGTGCGAACGGCAGGTATGTTTAAAACAGTTGTTCATAGGCTGCTGTTGATTTTCTAGCAATTCTTGTCCAACTGCTAAAATTACATTTTGGAAAAACATTTCAAACGAATGCAAATCATACCCATGTTTTAAAAGCCTGGGGGATACCACTGCATTGTGTGCATACAAAAACATGGCAGAACATTAGAATATTGGGTGTACAGAAGCATGCAATAACATGGCACTGTAATAACTGGGTAACTACCAACAACAATTCCTGCTCTCACAGGGTAACCGGGTGAGATGGCAGCAACTAATGATTAAGGACTTTTTTTTTGCCAGCCACCAACAAATTCATAACTGAAGTATAGTGTAAAAACCAAAAGCACACACACTCTAGTTACAATAGTTTTGCAGTGCATGTCATATTTTTGAACTGCTATTTAGCTATTTTAACTGCCAAAGCATGCCCTGCATTTCTCTCCTCCATCATTGTGGTAACAATAAAAAACAGCAGCATTCTCAGCACCACTTGAAAGATCTTTGAAATCCTGGAGGAGGTTTTTTTTTTTGGGTCAAGTGAATTTATAAAATCACCAGTGATACTAGTTTTCTGTACGATAATGTAAACAAAGCTAAAAACGGTTAACAAAAAAGTTGATCCCCCTGTATATTTTGTTTTTGTAAAGGAAAACAGAAGACCCTCAAATCAAGAACAGCCGTGATCTCTGACTTTGTATGTAAATATTGTACAATCTAAAAATATTTCTCTTTTTAAAGTATTTTATTCCCCTCACTTACAGACATCATCCAAATTTTTTTTTTGAAAACAATAAACCATCATAAATGCCCACTTAGTGTGTGCGTGTGTGTATAATTATATATATATATATATATATATATATATATATATATATATATATATATATATATATATATATAAAAGTTTTGTTTCGATTTCAAATGTTAGTCTCTGGTGGGTCTCGCATAATGATTAATAAATATATATATATATATATATATATATATATATATATATATATATATATATATATATATATATATATATATATATATATATATAAAAGAAACACACATTGTCTGCTTGTATATCTCGAATAGTAGTTAACAGCTTTCAAAGCATGCATTTAATCCCTTAACAAGTAAATACATGGGAAAAAAAGGAAAACAAAATGCGGATGTAATGCACAGCACATCAATCGCAGTTCTCTTTATTATTAAAGGGGCGAGTTCCCCCAGTCACGTCCTGGAAGGGTCCATCGTGAAAGGCGAGAACCAGCTCGGGGTTGCGATCAGGGGTCAATCTCGTCGGGGACGACGGTCAGAATGACGTCTTCGTTCCCTCTGCGTACCACCATGCGCAGGGTGCTGTCCTTCTTAATGGCGTCGCTGACGTCGCTGGATGAGGTTATTAGCTTCCCGTTGATGCTGATGATCACATCATGTTCCTTCACCCCTCCGCTGTAACGAGGAATCACACGGTCAGCTCTTCTGAACCCACCTCTATCCCATCGAGAACTCCTGCCCTTCCTAGACTTCCTCGTGTCCTATTGGTAAAAGGAAACTGCTCCCAAACTCTAATATCGAAATGGCTGTTGTTTTTTTCTGTTCCGATAGCTGTACTTCTATTTGGAATTATATTTTGTTGTTTATTATTTATTTTCTTTCGGGCTATACAATGGGCATACTGAGGCTTCTTTACTAATTGTTTGACTTAATAATG
This sequence comes from Acipenser oxyrinchus oxyrinchus, assembly GCA_030684275.1. Taxonomy (NCBI): domain Eukaryota; kingdom Metazoa; phylum Chordata; class Actinopteri; order Acipenseriformes; family Acipenseridae; genus Acipenser; species Acipenser oxyrinchus. The sequence goes on along the minus strand of CM060257.1, from coordinate 46,473,050 downwards.
AATATTCCTCTGAATACAGCTTTATAATCCACTTGTCCATAATTCTCTCTCGATCCTCTATCCTGTTGTTACAGAAAATAAACACACCGACTGGACTAGCAGAAGCCAGTTTGATCAGCTCCCACTTCCGGTAGTGTAGCTATGGTACGGGTCGTGCATTTTCAGACAGTGCTGTGGCACTGGCATTTCTTCCTATGCAAGTTCCAAAAAAGGAATATACCAGACTTCCTGAGATACTGGAACTAACTGGAAATAAACCGTACAAATTCTGAAAGCAAATGGCAAACTTATATGGGTTAAATAACCCTACTGTCTGGAAATAAATGGGAAGGTGAAAGGCTTCACATACAGTACCATTGCCAAACCGCTCATCCTCCCAGCTCCTCAACCCTACAGCTGGCCTGGGCCAAGGATATTCTCTCTGAGCGGGCCAATGTCTGAAGTGCTGTTTTAAGCCAAGTTCTCCTGGCTTCCTGTTCTAGGTCACAGGCTGGCTCTAGTTGCATTAATAAAGCTAAGGCATTCATACAAGTGAACTACAATATCTCTTCTAGTGCTGAAATCTACTCCCTCTCGGCACAGAGAAATGGGTCAAGAGGAGCCTTTCAACATGACCCTGCACAAACAGAGGTCGCCATCTAAAGAAAGGATTGATTAAAACAAAGAGTGGCTTGTTAATTGGGAAGCAGCAGGGCTGTACTGCGCACCCCTCTGTTGTGTGGTGCGGCAGTGCTGTACTGCGCACCCCTCTGTTGTGTGGTGCGGCAGTGCTGTACTGCGCACCCCTCTGTTGTGTGGTGCGGCAGTGCTGTACTGCGCACCCCTCTGTTGTGTGGTGCGGCAGTGCTGTACTGCGCACCCCTCTGTTGTGTGGTGCGGCAGTGCTGTACTGCGCACCCCTCTGTTGTGTGGTGTGGCAGTGCTGTACTGCACACCCTTCTGTTGTGTGACGCGGCAGCGCTGTACTGCTGTTCCACTTACGCTGCAGCTGGTGTTTTCACGATGACTTCAATCACGTACGCTCCGGAGGTGACATCTGGAAAATCCTTGTGCTGTTGCTTCAGTTCCCTGGCAAGCCTGTAAAACAGTGCAATGAGTCTGAGTGAACCAGCGACCTGCAATCCCCCAAGATTTACATTTTGTATACAAATCCATTTCACTGGAAAAAAACAAGCTTACATCTCCATACCACATGAATCAAGCTGCCTTTCTAAATTGAAAACATATTTCAATAATGGTAATTTGCAGACCATGGATTGGATTTTATACCGCAGTGTAACTGTGTTAGCTCGTATGCATTGGATATTCTGCTTTTCAGCAATGCTGCTATCTTTAGTATTAAACCATGTTGCTTCCGAGATGAAACATTTTATCTACTGGATTTTGAGAACTCTCTGAAAGTGTTTTAAAGACTAAGAACCTCTAGCAATGTAGATCTCTGTTAGAAGGGCTCACTCACGTGGTAGTGAGGCTCATCATTCTTACTCCAATATACTTCTTTTTTGGTGCAGTCATCCCTAAGTAAAGAAAAAGCAGAAAGTCAATGAGTGAAGGTTAAATCACAGGCATATACACTGTAACACATGTAAAACATAGTAAATACAAGTATGGTCTAGGCATTACAGAGCACAATATACCTTGCAAATATACCATCTGCCACAACTAGACCACAGCCAACATGGTAGGATGGTATCAATACCTCAAATACACACAGAGAGGTTTTCACATATTTATACCTGCACTGTGATTAAATGTGTTGGATCCACCTTTCACTGGCAATGCACTGCTGCAAAGTTTCCCCCATATTCTTCTGCAAGGATGTTATAAGTTTATGCTCTGACATCTTCTTGCAAGAAAATGAAGCAAACTTTGCACTGGTGCAAACAGAATGGAAACTGGATCCGTTGCTATATCCAAGGCAGAGAGGAAATCCTGGAGGTACCTTTTGCCTGTCGGTCGTGGGACTCCGCGAGGAACTGCCTGATTTTATCAGAGGGAATGGCGAAGGAGATGCCGGCCGTCACCTTCAGAGTGTTGATCCCGATCACCTCGCCGTCCTTCAGAAGCAAAGAAATCCAGCTAAGCTCACAGGTCTCTTTGCAGGAATTGTGGGTGGAATTTGGCTGAGAACCGGCTATTTGTATGAAGTAGTTTCACATGAATGACCACTGTAAGCGATTTACAATCACTGAGAATCAAAAAGCCTCAACAGCAGCTCCTGCCAGCTGTTTTATTGTGTGGTCTATCAAGAGAAAAAAAAAAAAGACGGCTTACCAGATTCACCAGAGGGCCTCCGGAATTCCCATACTGAAAGCAAAGACACAACAGGTAAGTTCAGCTGCCAAAGACTGAAATATAAACGTCAGCACTATATTTCAAACACTTAATTTTGTTCCAGTATGGATGATGGTACCCTTGAGCCAGATACTGTCTTTAAGTGAATCTGTTTTTTTTTTTTTTACTGTACTTGAAATTCAGTTCTGCAATTTACAGGATTAAGTACTCTGTATGGTCCCTATAGGCCTTAAGCCTTAACCAAACTGAAGGCATTATTTACACCATGATTTTGAGGACAAATGCAACTGAAATGGATCCATTTAAGGTATTGCTTTGAACTATTAATCTGAACTCAGTGGATCCTGTATTGGAGGGTTTTAGGGCACCAAAGCTCCTAATAAAACCTGTAAACCCGACCCTAACCCCAAACCTTAACCAACAGAGTACGCACGTTAATGATGGCGTCGGTCTGGATGTAGTCCATGTCCGAATTGCGGAGGCCCAGCTCTTTGCCTCCTCGCTGGGTGGTGCTGACGATCCCTGTGGTCACTGTGTTCTGGAGGGAGAAGGGGCTCCCGATGGCCACCACAAACTCCCCCGGCCGCAGGTCAGCTGATCGGCCCAGCAGCAGAACGGGCAGCTTAGCCTGCGGAGAGGAGCCAGCGAAAATCAAACTGCAATGAAACCACTGCAGCCACTTCCACCGATACAGAAAGAAGAGCCCATCTAAACATAGGCTCCTAAATGACAAACGTCTTCAATACCAGATAAGCAAACAGAAAAAACAGATGGATTTAACATATATACAACTGTCTCTCTATGTAAAAATTGTTTGCAATTAAACATATGGTGTAAATATATTGTATATGCATTTCCCCCTGTGTTATGGCCATGCAAAAACACAGAGTCAAAAGTACTGTAAGTGAAACAAGGTTAGAAATTCTTAAATAGGGACTTTATTGTTTGAAATATTAAAATACAGCATGCTTTAAGATATTTATTTAAATTATCAAAATTAATACACACAAAACTGTAATTTACAATTCTCTAGGTCATTGTTTGATTCCTGATAATGCTTGTTTAACCTCTGGTCATATCTCGAAACCATTTGGAGACACAGAATTATTTACAGGATTATACATAAATTACCAGTGCAAGTACAGTGCACTGAGGGACGAAACAATTTGCCAAAACGTCTTTTTCAATGTCTGGCCCCAAGAAAGAGAAGACTTTCGAAACCAGATCCTTGGGATCCCCAAACTACCATGCTGAGCGAGTCTGGACAGTAAAAACAAAAAGCAGCAGCCCGGTTGAGAGGGGGATGGTTTTGGAATACGATAGAACGTCCAGGTTGAGTCGAGTTTCTAAAAGCGATTTCACGGTTGATTAACGACACAGGGTAAGTGAATAAGAAACATCTAAAAAGGAACCGTGATGGTGCTGGAATGAGTATTGGCCTGAGAAAGACACAGAAAGTCAACACGTACTTTTGTTTTAATGTATTATGGAAAAAAAGAAGCAGGAAAAACTTTATTGGTCTCTCATCCGGCCAGATCTTTACTTACCTAAGTGCTAAGCACAGGACATAGCGAAGCCTGGCTGGCATTGAGTAACTGCCTATATAAATAGAACACACAACAAAGTGTGTCAAGCATTCTGAATATATGGGAAGGGGAATCTTTCACCTCCTCCCGCTCGAGGAATACATCCCTTCAACAGGAATAGCTGTCTGCAATCCACTGCATGTAAGTGAATAAACAGATGGGGGTGAAAGTGAATAGAAATGCAAAGGTTTCTGGTACCTAAGGTCACTGTGTTTGAAATAGAGTAACTTGGAAAAAATGTCCATGCAAATAGAGGCATATAGTTGCTTCTAAGAGTGACCTAACCAGAGGTGGCCAAAGTTGGCCTTTCCACTCCTGGTCCTTGTTGCAAAGTTGTTGTAAATTGTTTAATTGAACCAATTAAACCTCCACCCAGACCCTGAAGTTCTTCATTATAGCAATTGAGCTGTTAAACATGGAGTAGAATGGCCCTTCATGACCATAACTGGACACCCCTGGTTTTAATCATCAAAGTGTCCGTTTTTAGGTCAGACTTTGTATAGACCAGTAGAATGAACCCCCATGGTCTTTATACACCCAATCAACTAATTGAGAAGACAGGTAAAAACATGGCAAAGGGTGCAGATCTAAATCAAAATTCCAGCAGTGCATCAGAACAGAACAGCCATTTTGGAGCATTTCCACATCAAAATTAAAAATACATATCTAGCAACATTGCTGCAGGCCAGAGGCCAATCAAGAACAACATGTTACTACTGCAGAAAAGACTTGACTAACACTCTGAACATGCACCTAGTACTGAGCTGGGCGATTTCCTGCAGATCCTTCCTTGCCAGTAGTGCTCTGACTGTCAGTAAGACCCTGTAGTCATTTTTACAACTGCAGAAGCGTTACCACATTCATGGATATTAAAGGTGTAGCGGCCCGAAGGTCTACATCATAGCGTTTTATAGCGTCGACCACACTGACTATTCATATACGGAGGACAAAAAAAATAAATAAATAAACTTTACAAGACATACAGTAATTCAACTAATTTCATTTTCAGTAACACATACTTGAAATTATATTATGCTTTAAGGTGCATGGTACAGTGCATTTGTAACATTCTAAAAAACGTTCAATGCCTGCAAGGCATTGACATTTCAGTGCCACTGCCATTGAAGATCATTTGAAAAGAGCTACTTTTCGAGACTAACATTGTATTACACAGGACTCCTCGGCACTATAGTTTACCCTTTTCACTGCCATGCAATCTGTGTTCCTGCTGTGTCAGTAATAATGGCATGTTTACACTGTACTTAAATATTTGTTAACAAACATTTTACAAATACACAATATCAAATTGCTAATATAACATGAGAAAACACTCCAGTGTGGTGATAACATATAGATTTGTAGGTGAAATCACAACTTGTAGCAAATGGAGTGTTTTAAAACAGAATCCCACATGCCACATGCAGTGGGTTTTTCAAAGAGACCACGCTGTTTTTTTTTTTTTTGTAGGTTGCATAGTTACTGACAAGATCTCCCGGCACACACACACAAAAAAAAAAAAAAGTTTAAGGTTTAAAGATTTCAAAGCAGGACAAAAATCCTAGTAGAGGTATGTAAAATAAATATGCTGTCACTAGCAGTTTAGCTAAACTCTCATCCCACGAGTCAGTGAGTCACGTTAGTTAGAATCTCCGTGCCAGAACTACAGCTGCTAAACGGGTGGGAATTGTTCTCCCTGTTTGGTGGTCTTTAAACCTATGACTAATGAAGCTGAATCTGTTTTTTGTGCTGAGCTGGCAAGCCTGAAATTCAGACACTAACAATGTACAGATCTGTCGTGAAATCACAAAGCTGCGCCCCATAATGTCAAAAGTGTTTATAATCATGGATCAATGTAGGGGATCTGCATCCTAATATTTGGACCAACCTTGTGAGTCACTGTGGCAGAGTGGTTGCAATGACGTCACAGACCAGGAAGTAAATTATAAACAAAGAAGTGCTGGGCAACCGGCGCTCAGCGAGTTTATTAAAGTAATAAAACAAAATATTTAAACAGAGCAAAAGACAGAAACAAAAGGGCACGTTGGCCAAACAAAACAAACAATTGTGCTAACAAATATTTTGCTGGCGATTCCAGCACAATAGCAGTTGTTTCCTCTCCTCTCCTCTCCTCTCCTCTCCTCTCTCTCCTCTCCTCTCCTCTCCTTCCTTCCTTATTCCCTGAACACTCTCTCCTTGGGTGCAGAAAAGCTGCAGGTTTTTATACAGGTGACCATCTCCCGATTAGCAACAGTTAATCAATTAATTAACTCGGGAGATGGTCACTGGCTGCACGAGGTTTTTAAATAATTAAACGCAATAAACAAACACACGGCTTTTCGCCGTCATCTCAAAATAATAACTAAGATGGATGGCTTTGTCTGCCTGCATAAAACTACGATAATAATTACAACAACAATAATAATAAAACATACATAAATAAATAGTCACTCACAAAATAAATGCAATGCGAGAGTTCCTAAGACTCCAGGCTTAGCAGCGTTGTAAAGACCAATGGACTTGCAATCTGTCAGCTACTTAACCTAACGATCACGTCTTGCACTAGCAGCCTGCTGCAATTATAAATTTAATCGGGAATCTGTCCTGAAATTTTATCAATTTGTTTCTTGGCATTTTATGACAATACATGAATCTGATTACGACTGGAATTCATACAGTATGTGTAATTCTCCATGGCCACATCACAATGCTCTCAGGCTCTTATATTTGCTAAAAGGTAGTTACAATTTAAATTAGCCAGAAAGATGAAATGGATCATTTTTCTACGTGCATCTAAGGGGAATGTTTTTAAAGAAACAGAGCCGTGCTGGTCTGCTATCTAGATGTGCTGCGAGTTTAGCATTCACATGCCTGGGGGATGCGGGGCTCAGGGTATTACATTCACATCCCACTCAATACCTCAATTTACAAACACCTACTGTACCGGGCTTTTTGCCTCATTCTGATATAAATTGAATACCAACGTTTTGCATTCCAGACTGTCATATCCGCAGATAGACTATCGGTTTAATCTCAGTGTAACAGCATTGCTTCTTTGTCAGCAGCTGCTGTGCTACAGTAAATCAGTTTTTCACATTCTTCTTGCACACAGGAAACTCCTCTGGGTTCCTCTTGGCTTTTTGTGTTGAAAGCTAGTCTGCCATCTTATCAGAAGTGTGGGTGTCACCCTTAGACCACATGACCAAACCATGAGGAACTATCTTTGTTTTAAACAACTGTTCAATAACACTTCTGTAGCTGTCAAGCCACACGAGGAACACTTCCGTTCATAATAAGGCAAATTAGATATTCTCCCGTTTTCCACCCAATTGAAAATGGTTCAGTTCTTCCTGCCTCTGTCCAGCCTTGTCGTGGGATCATTGTGACAATGCAGAGAGTGCCCTTTGAGCCCACAGTGACACACACTCCACATGACAGTGTCTTTACTGTGTGAGCCACGGGTGACTCAGTACAGTTCATCATTTTAAACATAAACTTTATCTTACTAGAACAGAACAAGTTACAACACTATTTGAGCAAATCCTTTTTCAAGCAAACATACCCCAATATATAAACTTCAAAAGCGCATATATTTAGGTGCCATTAAATTAACATTATGTGGAATACTTCTTTCAATATCTCAGCCAATCAGAAGTCAGTAAAATAAAAAAATAAAAACAGGTCAGCTTGTGGAATCCCATATACAAGTTTCCCATGGTATTTTTGCACAGTATTTTTTAAAATTTTCCCATGCTTTTCCCATGGTAATGTGATGCATTTACCATAGCTTACCCTGGTTTGCCATGTTTATTAATATGCTTTGCCATACCTGCCTGTTCTTCCCAATACTTGACCATACTTTCGTTGTGCTTTATTACACTTTGCTGTGCTTCACTGTGGTAAACTACTGATAAACCAACACAGAGCTGGACATGCTTGAATTAGTAAAATAGCAGCCGCCCTCTTCAGTTACCAGACTTGAACAGATTTGTTTGTATGGTAGCTGGGGGGAGTTTACTTGAGTTCAAACAGCTGGCACAGCACAGCAGCAAAACAGCAAAGTCACAGCAATCAAGAGAGAAATACAGGGAAGGTAAGAGAGACTCCATTTGATTGTGTATAGCTACATACTGTATGGTACATGGGTTTTTATGTGCCTCTTAAACCAAGTAACAAGACAGAAAGAAAAGGCTTTGGAATGCACCTCACTTGCCAAGGATGGGCGCTGCAGTTTATTACAAACTAAAGTGGAATTTTGGTCAAGACTTTCTCATTATAAAGCACCGCAGTTACAGACCCCTGACCAAAAGCCCATTTTCCAAAAATAAAAATAAAGACATAAATGAATTTAACCTTGCATTGGAAACGTATACACCTAGTACATCCTGATATTGATGCGATACAGGCATCTGGAACCTCTTTGTATCAGATAGTTTGTATCAAATTGAAATTACATAAGATTACAATAAGCTATACTGTTTAATTATTCTAACTTATTATAAAAAATACATACATACATACATACATACATACATACATACATAGGGTACAATGTATAATACCAGCTAATTTCACCTACTCAAGGTCAGAAGAGCCAGTAAGCCCAGTAAGTAAATACCAGCCTATATCATGCCGCACCTTGTACGATTCTCTATAATATTAAGTAGATCCCCATGTTGATGTGAGAACAGCCATCTCAAATGTCTTTGTATCAGATGACTTGCATGAGATTAGCCATACTGTTTAATTATACCCATTCAACTACATGTTATAAAAAATATAGTATAGGGTTTGTGTAACTCACAAGCAGAGGTCTGTTATGATTATTAATTACAGAAGGCAAGATAAAAAGTCTTTAGTTGGGAACAATATAAGACAATACAACAGAGCGGTGTCTGTGTGCCTCTGAGTTCATGTTGCACTTGACCCACACTGCAGCTTGGCAGAGTTTAAAAGGGCACCAGAGCCAATGCTACCATTCTATTTATTCTTTTCCCCTCATTAAAAGGAGATACTTGTGTGAGTTACAGTGCAGCTACAGCCAAGCGCTTATTTGTCTTCATATTATGTCCTTCTAATATTAGCGCTTTAAATGTGAAATTAAATCTCTCCTAATATTATCAACTGTTTAATCAAAACAAAAACTCCCTCATGCAACAGCACTAATGCTGGTATTCTGCTCCAGCAGTTCCCATTATAGCAGACGTGGTAATGTTGAAAAGGATATTGCAGTGAGGTGTGCAAAATACACAGGAGAGTGCATTTGTTGCATATTCTACAGTAACCCTTTACAGGCGTCAGAACCACGAAAAGCGGGTCTAAACATGTAGAATAGCATGCCATGACATACCCAGACAAGCAATTCCCAAGATATACTTCAATAAGTAAATAGGTGGCTTACATTCATGCTATGGGACAAGTTTTTAAGAAGATTCATTCTTTTGAAATTAATTTTAAAAAATGAGTATGTTTTGATAAGGAGGTCCCAAGCACAATAACATCTTATGGCACATGTTCCTAGATCAGTGGTAAGTACTGGTCATTGCTTCCCCAAACCTTATTACAAAATATCATACTATTCTGGTGAGAATTTCCATAGCCATAAAAAACTCAAGCTAAGAAAGTGTCAGTACACGGAAACAGTAACTTATCATGACCTACATTCATAGTCCCGTCACGCTGAATAACATGACATTCACAAATAATGTACTGAAAAGCTATATTCTATATAGCTGCAGCCTAATTTGCAATTAGGTAAGTACAAATAATTCAACTGTTTTGAAAGGCAACACAAAAATATAACCTGGCCACCTGTGCTTTTCTGCTCATTGGTTTTGTTTTTATTTGAAAACAGCAGAAATTAAAAAAAAAAAAAAAAAGAAATGTAAATCTTTGAGATTTGTTTTATCTAGCTTTACTGCACATCAGCACCTGAGGATTCAGAGATTTGGCTACAAACTAACGTAACCACAAAATGCCGGTCTCCAGCCATGTTTCTGTAGCCCAGGGGAGAGTGAAACACATCCAAGCAAACTTCACTTCCCAGTATAGCATTTTACAACCTGGTGAAATGAGTCTTTGACCAGAGGCAGTCATTCTGTATGAACAGGCTGAGGTTATTATCGCTTACTTTTAAAATGCTCTTACAATTGTGATGTGCCATTTATTTAAAGGGGATTGACTGTACATATATGCACTGGCTGGCCAAAAAAATGAGTAAATCACTGTCGTATCCCACAATTCAAAGCCCCTGCTGCATTGTTCAGTGTTGAAGGTGTCACGTGACCACATAAGTTTATTCACGCTATCCTCCAGTACTGTTTTGTAACCGAAGCAAAAATAGTACTGGAGAATCGCATGAATAAACTCCCCTCACTGATAGCAGAACACAAGACATAAAGCTAAGAATAAGATTAAAAGGTCATTGAGTTACTCGCTCTCATGTTTCCACACAATATCTCGTGTTACTTTTCTGTGGCCTGCGGTAATCGAATGACTTGTTTGATCAGAAATTACTGGGAGTAAAAACAACGCCAAACAAAAAAAACATGTTTTAAAGCCTTTTTGTAAGATTGTTGGGTAATCGCTGCCTCAATCAAAACTGCCAAACCACAAGGCTCTGCCTCAAAAAGCAGCCATGAGGAATGTAAATGAGTCATGGAAATGGAAAAAACAACATGTCAATCAGAGTGTTTCTCTCCAGAGGTTCAATATCCATCACAAAAAAAGGCTTGTGATTATATCATCACAAGCCGTAAAGTTATCCAGACTTCATTTTCGCTTTAACCCAACCCAACTGAGCCAATTTCTGGCTGGTATTCTGTTTTTGTTTTTTTTTTTGAAAAAGACTTCCAGTCAAAAGGTTTGACATGGAATCTTAGTTTCTTTAAGTATTTTCAAATCTAGCACTATTGTATGTTTAACACGGTTTAATTGGGATATGCAACTTTTTCAAGATTTACCACCTTAAACAGAAATGAGTTTTGTCCACAGTTCTATTTTGCTCTGCAATTCCTATCAATGTACACAGCAGACATCTTGTCTGTACACGTTTTATGCTCCAACTGTACTCAAGTGTTGCTTGCCAATCTGAGTCAGACCTAACGGACAGCAGCTAATTCATTTAACCCTTGCTTTTCTTTTTGGTTAGACTGCATGTTGCTTTACTTACCAGTTCTAGCTACTGGGTTCGTTCTCCAGCAAGAGCTGCCGTGGATAAGAGTTGCATTGTAGAACAGGGGGATGTTGTAGCTAAATCGCATGAGGGTTATCATGTATTTTTTGTATTTTAATAGCATTTTAGGTTACCACACATATCCACTGAACAGACAGACACTGCAGCTGCTGAAATTACATTTATAAGAGAACTTTCTGTTAAATGAGAAGTCATTAGCTACTAAACCAGTTCCAATAAAAGTGAAACATTCAATCCTATTCACAAAGCTTTAACTCCTTAGCTATTTAAAAGAATTTACCACAGTTTTCACAACTGTCTAGGACAGTTTCATGGTATGAATATCACACTTTATTTTATTCATAAAAAAACACTTTGGTAAAAAAATAAATAAAAAAACATTCTTTAAATAATTCATCATTTAAAGATTTGAGAATAGGAACCATTGACATGGAGTGACTCAGTGCTGTTCCCGAAAAGAAACTGCAAACGGAAAAGGCCAAAATTTCTCTGTACCTTTTCCAGCTCAGTAGGAAATGAAAATGTATTTTTTTCTGTAAATGTGGGTAGAAATGAACAAACCTACATAAAACAAAAACAGCTGATCTAAAAGCCAGGTGTTGAAGAGGAAACATTAAAAAGAAAAAAAAGTACTGTTGGCTACTGTGGGGAAAAATAGAACATTTCTCTGTGGTACTGCAATAACTCTGCCAGCCTGTGAGCTTACACATGCTGTGACATCCTTCACAGAACATTCTAAAAGCAAGGAGTGGTCTAGCTGAGGGCAATATGGCATAAATATCTGTGTCAGACAAGGTCAATGCTGTATTCCAGTGTAATCACCCCACCACCTCACATGAACCTCGAGTCCAGCGCTGCAGTAAATCATCCTTGGCTTTGTTTTATTCTGCTGAGCCCAGTTCCAAGGAAAACAACAGAATTATCCCCCCTTATTTCTCAATCCTAGCATGAGAACTCTCTCCCACTTTCTTTATCACAGATTTTTTTTCCAGTTTCCCAGTTTTGACCCAATATATCCTGCCACTACAACACTATACATTCAATTCCTGAGCTTGCACAGTTTAGGAGCCCACCTGAGCCTCACACTCAGCAAAGCATTTAGTATGCAGTGTTTACACAACGCTGCACATAAAAAGCCGCAACCTCAAATTGCCTCTCAGAGGCCTTGAGAACCACAGTACACAGATTTGCACTGAGTAGGGACCCAAATATCTCAAAGCGTTAGGAAGAGGGACAGAGGGGTCATGGTTCTCAATGTGGGAAATTGAAAAGAGTGAGTTTATTGGAAAAATGCTTGGCCGTGACTGCTGTCAAGAGGGAAGATTCAAACCCATGAACGAGGCTCAGATGAATTCTCTATCAGTTCTGATTGCTCATTTACACTGTGTCTACCTCCAACAAGGCGTTTAAATCAAGTCTTTCTTACCCTTTTTCACTACTTTTTAAAACAGCCCTCTATAGACAGAGTCCAGCTTACCCCAGTGTCTATTTTAATTAGTGCAATGTCCGCCTTCTCGTCCACGTCGGTGATTTTGGCATCGTAAGTGGCCCCATTCTTCAGCTCCACCTTCACCCTGTGCTTATTGGCCACCACATGAGCATTCGTGACAATCAGTCCATCCTCCGAGACCACAAAACCAGAGCCACTCGCCACAGCAACCTCCCGCTTCGAAAACGTCAACCTGAGAGACGGAGAAAGAGAGACTCAACTCCAATGAGGTGCAGCAACCTCCCGCTTCGAAAACGTCAACCTGAGAGACGGAGAAAGAGAGACTCAACTCCAATGAGGTGCAGCATTCAATATGTGCCTCCCTTGTCACTGCTTTCCATTTCTGATATTTTTGTTTACATTTTTTTTTTTTGTGGTGTTGGGGGGGAATGCAGATTGGAAATTAATACTGTGGTATACTATATGGAATATAGTATATTGGACCACCTTAAAGTAGTACAGTATTTTCACAGGGGATACAGGATATCGATTGGCACACACGTACTTGCGGTACAGTTCAATGTGAACCACAGCAGGCGCAATTTTCTCCACCACATCCGCAATGAAGTTGTATTTGTGCCGGAGGCTGTCTGGGTTTTCTTGACCTGCTGAAGACAAAAATAATTATCACAATGTTCCAAAAAGAGGGTAACTGCAAATTTCACACAGGAGTCTTCTCGTGACGTGAGTTCGTGCACCAAGAGGATTTAAAACATGATCCACTGTGTCCCACAATAATGTTCAGTTTTCCACAAAAAAAAAAAATATATATATATATTCCTTGGTGTCTCTTTATTATATTAATTCAGTGAGGTCTGGCCCACAAACATTCTCAATGTTAACTCTTACAAAACCCGTTATAAAACGTGTGAGGGGGTGATATAACAGTCAGGGCAGTGCGCTTGGAGTCACAGGCTTGGTGTTGACTCAGCTCCAGCTATGGACTTTCATCTCCCCGCCCAACGGGAATCAGGAACAGATTATGGAATCCTGGGCCAAGCTTGGACCGAATCAATGCGCTCAGAATCGTCAAAGGAGGACATACTTGATGCTCTGCCAGTGACTTACAAAACAATGATTTAATAAGTTTGATTAAATGTTACAGTCGACTCTCACTGATCCAAACTGACCCCTAGTGTATGTGCTTTACCATGTTTCAATATGCAGATACTCTTCACTGCAACTCAGCCTGTGGGGAATGCTGCTTTATCGTGTTGTATTTCAAAGTGAAAAAAAACACTTTAGAAATGTTCAATTCACTTATGTAACTATAAGCCCAGGAAAGTCATTGCTAATCCTTATGGGTGTACTTTTATTTAAAAAATAAACTCCCCGCTGCCTCACTTCAGCTATTCAGCTTAAGAAAGTGGTTGAAAACTGCCACAAATGCAGATGTGATCCCTTTAAGTATCGGCCAGCTGCATGAAACAAGTACAGCCAGCCTTTCACTGCACTCATGAGGCCTGAGTCCACTTTGGGAGTACAGCGCTGGGTATTTCATGCTACAATATCCCTTTCACACGTGGTCCCAGCTCCAAGGAGTAATGGAAGCAGGGTCTTGCAATGGAAAGGTTATTCGTAGCATCACACGACAATCTGTTCCATTACCACAGTGGAATTACCATCGGCTATGAATTCATTTGAAAACACATCGTGCTTTTTAATCATACATTTATATGTTGTAAACTTCTATTCTGTTTGAATGCAGATATTCCCACATCACTGACCAAACCGCGTAGAAACATACACATTGGGCTTAATTCTCAAGCTCTAAATCACCATTAGCTCATTTTTTTTCAGAAAGGAGAAACATGCCCAGTAAAGTTCCCAAACCAGACATAAACTGAAGTTGTTCAGAATTGTAGTGTGTTTTTCTTTCTTTCCTTTCAGATAAAAATGTCGCAAATGACAATTTGGAGTAAATAGCTTTGTGAATCTATCCCATTGTATCGTGTGCTGTACGATACTAACTGATATCCACCACATCCTGTTAAGCTGAATACCCATAATGCCATTACATTAGCACTTGTGTTGTGCACGGCCGCCTATCCATGGCTCCTGACTAGTGTTATAAATATATTGCATATACTGTATATATTTATATATTGCTGTTGGAGAGTGCTTTTCAAAGCCATCACAAGTCAGTTTTGTAACAGTAGTGCATCTGTGGTTGGGTATGATACAGTTACTATAGACTCTGGGGATTGTTTATCAGGTCCCAAACCAAAACATCTGCTGTGCATGACTGGAAGAAAAATAAAGATTAAAAAAAAAACCCACACAGATTTCAAAATATGGTTATAAACCAAACAAACAAGTGTTTATGCAGACTGGGGTAACTGCTGCTTGTTTTGGTGGCCTCAGTAACCCTCAGCATGCATACTGGGGTTCATGTGGGAGTGTGGGGGGTCAGACAAGACTGAAACCATTAATGCCCGCTGTCACGTTTTATAGAGCTGTCATATACTCAGAGGCTCCTGGTGCCTGATTTTGCCGATTCACTGGGTTATTTTTATATATATTTCGAAGCCGTGCTCATAGCAAGTTTCTGCAGCCATTCCAACATCAATACATACTCAACAGGTACTTTATATCAAGGGTCCTGACACGACAATACAAACAGAACATATTTATTGTACTATAATAACATCACAGTCCTAACACAGCTATTAAGATTGAAATGAAATTACTGCACAAAAAAAAGCATTCCAAAAATACAAATAGGCATGCAACTAATTGCATAAGGTAAAACGAAATAACAAATGAATTTGAAGCGTTGGAAGTTATGGAGGAGAATTAGTGAATGTAAATAAATAAATAATTAAAAAAGCCCCAATGACCGCTGCTTGCGGCTTTTCCTTCCTCAATGTACAGTACTGTGCAAAAGTTTTAGGCAGGTGTGAAAAAATGCTGTAAAGTAAGAATGCTTTCAAAAATAGACATGTTAATAGATTATATTTATCAATTAACTAAATGCAAAGTGAGTGAACAGAAGAAAAATCTAAATCAAATCCATATTTGGTGTGACAACCCTTTGCCTTCAAAACAGCATCAATTCTTCTAGGTACACTTGCACAAAGTCAGGGATTTTGTAGGCATATAGTCAGGTGTATGATTAAACAATTATACCAAACAGGTGCTAATGATCATCAATTCAATATGTAGGTTGAAACACAATCATTAACTGAAACAGAAACAGCTGTGTAGGAGGAATAAAACTGGGTGAGGAACAGCCAAACTCAGCTAACAAGGTGAGGTTGCTGAAGACAGTTTACTGTCAAAAGTCATACACCATGGCAAGACTGAGCACAGCAACAAGACACAAGGTAGTTATACTGCATCAGCAAGGTCTCTCCCAGGCAGAAATTTCAAGGCAGACAGGGGTTTCCAGATGTGCTGTCCAAGCTCTTTTGAAGAAGCACAAAGAAACGGGCAACGTTGAGAACCGTGAGACGCAGTGGTTGGCCAAGGAAACTTACTGCAGCAGATGAAAGACACATCATGCTTACTTCCTTCGCAATCGGAAGATGTCCAGCAGTGCCATCAGCTCAGAACTGGCAGAAAACAGTGGGACCCTGGTACACCCATCTACTGTCCGGAGAAGTCTGGTCAGAAGTGGCCTTCATGGAAGACTTGCGGCCAAAAGCCATACCTCCGACGTGGAAACAAGGCCAAGCGACTCAACTATGCACAAAACACAGGAACTGGGGTGCAGAAAATGACAGCAGGTGCTCTGGACTGATGAGTCAAAATTTGAAATATTTGTCTGTAGCAGAAGGCAGTTTGTTCGCGAAGGGCTGGAGAGCGCATACGAATGAGTGTCTGCAGGCAACAGTGAAGCATGGTGGAGGTTCCTTGCAAGTTTGGGGCTGCATTTCTGCAAATGGAGTTGGGGATTTGGTCAGAATTAATGGTCTCCTCAATGCTGAGAAGTACAGGCAGATACTTATCCATCATGCAATACCATCAGGGAGGCATCTGATTGGCCTCAAATTTATTCTGCAGCATGACAATGACCCCAAACATACAGCTTAAAGTCATTAAGAACTATCTTCAGCATAAAGAAGAACAAGGAGTCCTGGAAGTGATGGTATGGCCCCCACAGAGCCCTGATCTCAACATCATCGAGTCTGTCTGGGATTACATGAAGAGAGAGAAGCAACTGAGGCTGCCTAAATCCACAGAAGAACTGTGGTTAGTTCTCCAAGATGTTTGGACCAACCTACCTGCCGAGTTCCTTCAAAAACTGTGTGCAAGTGTACCTAGAAGAATTGATGCTTGATGCTGTTTTGAAGGCAAAGGGTGGTCACACCAAATATGGATTTGATTTAGATTTTTCTTCTGTTCACTCACTTTGCATTTAGTTAATTGATAAATATAATCTATTAACATGTCTATTTTTGAAAGCATTCTTACTTTACAGCATTTTTTCACACCTGCCTAAAACTTTTGCACAGTACTGTATTTCCTTCAGAATGCGAGACCTGGCTTGTCTATTATTATCCCCCTGAAAGCAGCAGAAGGCTCCCTCCTCAACACTCTCAGTTACTTCTCCTGGTGAATGTCTGGCTGGGTTCCTGACCTTATTGCATTCCCTCCGGAAGCTTTTCTTCCTGTCCTGGGAGTCCATGCCGGGTCCCCATCGCTTGCCTGTCACTCTGCTCTGGCTGCAGGGCTCCCACACTGCCCTTCATAGTCCTGCCTGCACCAGTCTCAGATGACGCCTCTTACATCTTTTTTCAGAGTCACTCCCAGGATGTTGTTGACACTCATGTTTTATGTGTTTTTCCATTCGGAAGCTGGGCAGTGGATTGAGTTCCAAGACTGAGATTCTCTCCCCTAGCTGCCTCAGCAGCAGCAGCAGCAGCAATAGTGGATATGGGATGCACAGCAAACACCCTCACTGTTAAGTACATGTTTAGAATTCAGATCCTTTCAGCTAAGCAAGTCCCACATGTGCAGTTTTGACAGAAACACCTATTAGAGCAAACAAGTAATTTCATTTTTTAAAAATCTGCTTAAAGAAAGATCAGGTTTACAAGCTTTACTTCAGGTAGTCTTGCATGTCCTAGATACACTATAAATGACATTGTGCAATGGTTAAAAAAAAAAAATACTGAAATTCCTTTGGTCTGAAAACTTCCAGAATCACAATTTGGAAAAACGTTGTGGAAACAATAAGCAGTTAAAAATGAGCATTGAAACTTTTTTTAACTTAGTTCTTGCAGAAGGAGTAGGGTGGTGGTGGTGAGGATGTTCCAATAAATTAAGGTTGTTTTGAGTCGTTGAGCTGAAGCCTATATTTGCAGTTGGGGCTGGGTAGATGCTGAGTAAGCTAAAAAAACACATTGACCCACAAAAAAAAACTGCTGCAGAAAAGCCACATCCACTGCTCTCCTGCTCTCATAGTCTTAGAGCATGTGATGCAGTTGCTTGACATGACAGGGAGCTGCTGACAATGGCTGGCTACTTGTTGTTTCTGGAGGCTCTAAATACAAACTCAACAGCCAAAACGTACAACCTTAAAACCAACGGCGTCAGGGTATTTCTTATTATTATTAAGGAATCACCTTTCCCAGATACTGCAGTAATTCAGGCTTTAATTGCTTATAATTTACAGAGCAGTAAAATCATATTAAAACCGTCTGTTTTATTTGGTGCACTGCACAAAGCTGGAACCGAACTGCTATACGTGATGGATTTATCCCACAGCTGCGTTTCTAGTTAAGACTGTAATGCTGGCACAAGTGCAACCATAAGAACTGCTGCCACTAAGGCAACACAATGAGCAGAGACACAAAAGGGTTTATTCATTGAGGTATTCCAAATGATGCACATGGAGAGGGCTTTAAATCAGGAGGGCAATAATATCCTAATATAAGTATGCTTGATTGCAATGGATTACAGTATTCTCCTGAACACAACTGGTCTACTTTAATGATCTTTCACAGGCTCCTTAAAGGGATACCCAAATATCCCTTTAAGTATATATCCCTTTAATAGTATAGACATTCCTTGTAAGCCACCGAGAACCTGAATTTATGGGATCTACAAGCATCTATTATTATACTATGAACTACTTTTTCATACAGTTAGAAAAAAATGGTCCAAACCTTTTGCGCTGGTAGAAAAGCTTAGTAAATCAGCCCTAATGCACTTAATAAGCTGTGTTATAAAAGCAGGACATTATGTTATAAAACTCTTGCTTCGTGCACCACATTCATTTGCATCCATTCCAATAGCTATTAATAAATCCTGCTGGCAAAATCTGTATTGCAGGGCTGGAGAAACAACAACTCGTATTTCCTTAATGAGCTGTAACTGCCCTCCTACTGCTAACCCGGGCACAGAGCAACTCAACAATGTTCTAATTATACAGAGGACAGAATTATGAAGTGCTGCCTTACAATCTAGCAACGTGCCCTTCTACTGAGCTTGAGTCTCTCGTATCAGAAGTCTTTGGTACTCAACAGGGAGACATACGACCTTGGAGGACCCTGACCTTGTGATCTCAGAAGCTAATCAGGTTGTGGGTCTGGGTGGTGCTTGGATGGGGGACCTCAAAGGAAAACCATGTACTGCAGCAGTGTGTGAAGTGCTTTTTCATGGCTCAGTAGCTGACTCCCCGTTTACTAAGGTAAGTTTTAATACGGTAGATTGTTAAATTCCAAACCCATACAAGTAGGTTACTGCCACCCTTAACCCAACCCAAACCTCAACACTATCCTCAACCCAACATCCAACCCCAACCATATCCCTGAACCCAGAAAGTCACCAAGCCTGGGCACACACTAATACCTTTCCAGTTTTCCATGCTTTACCCATGTCTACATAATGAATTAAGTGAACATTAACAATCTGACAATGCCGTTTTTTGTTTTTTGTTTTGTGCTTTACCATAGTTCCCAGTGATTTGTCATGCTTATCTCTGATTTATCAGATTTCAATGTGCTATATCTCCCCTTTGGTCACTGTGTGGATAACTGTACCATGTTAAGTTTCCTATCTATTTCATAATGCATATACCGGTATGTTTTTTCAACTTCGACCTCAATAGCATTCACACAAACTGGTTTACTGTCTTGGAATTCACTCCATCATTCTGCTTTTTTATTTAATTTCATCAGCAGGGATGGTTGTCAGAATCCCATTCCATAGCACTTAAATCCATTCCAGGTTTTACCATGTGCTGAATTAGCCACCGTGTATAGGCAACATGCTCAGGACTGTCTCGCTGAGCTCACAAGGTGTAACCTGGATTACATTAAACTGCAGTGGAATGGAAGTCTCATTTCCATCCCTGCTATCAGGAGCTGGCATCAGGAACTGGCACACATTTCTTCACCAAATAAATGCCAAAATATTATTGCAACCAGACCACTCACAGAGTGCAGCACCTAGCAGTCTGAGGCTGCACGTTCACTAAGTTGGCCAATGGACTTGTTTGTGCAAGTAATACTTAATGTTTGTTTTGGAGAGGAAAAAAGCTTTTTTATTCTTAAAATTGATACTGTTTAGCACAAAATAGTTATTATACGCAAGGACCCGTTAGTTGTATCTGTTTAAGTACTGTGTAATTATGTTTAACGACAGTAGGCCTACATATCATTTTGTATCATTTTGTATATTGTACGCTGATGAACAATGGGTTTTTATTTTCTTTACAGCAACTGGCAGAAGCTGATAAAAGTTTAGCAGAAAAGAAGGAACTGATCGATACTCAGTATAATATACTCGGTGGTGTTATCTGCCTGGAACACACTTAAAACTGCAGTTTGACAGTACTTAAGGTAATATTCATATTTAGCACAATTAATCAATGCAATATTTTGGGGGCTGATGAATGATACAGCACGCTAAGTGTTCAACAGAAAACCGAACAGGAAGATAATTTTCACATACCTTGTCCGCACGCTCCTCTCTGAATGAAGATTACAGGCGGCCGCTTAAGTTTCTCCGCACGCTGGCTGACACTTTTCAGTTCACAGATATTTCTGTAGGACACGCCGTCGCTCCCGCAAACTGCTTCGGAGCTTTCGCAGACGCACACCCCAGCTTTGCCCCTCCGTCTCACCGTCAGAGAGTGAGCCACGCCGTCTGAAACAGAGCACTCCAGCCCTTCTCCGCAGACCGGTTCCCCGAGCCTCCCCGAGCCGCCGCAGGACTCTCCCTCCCCGACTGCGCAGACAGGGCAGCAGTCGCATTGGTCAAGTGTGTCCCCAGCGAGACATTCTGTTGGAATCGGAGGGCACTGGGACTTGTCGCATCGGTCGGGACAACCAACGACATATCGCTTAGAGATCCTGGCTTCTGCAAATAGCAAGGGTACAAATAGCAAACCGGACCAGAAAACTTGCCAAAACATGATTACAGCTTATTAAAATAATAATTATAAATAGAAGGAAAAAAAGGAATGCAGAATTACAATTTCGACCCCCCAAAAAAAAGTTCTACAAAGTTTTTTTTTTAGTTTTTTTTTAAATTATTATAAATTAACTTTGCATGGGTATGAGGTATTCAGTGACTACAACTTCAGTCAGAACGAAATACAAAAACTTAACGAAGTGAAAAAAAAACAACAAAAAAGTATACTAAATCGATTCAAGTTGCTGTTTGCTCTTGTATGAAACAGCGGGTTCTGGTATGGTTATTTAATACAGTACAGCTGTGTAAACCATCGCATTCAACCTCTCTTACGAAGCTCTCTCTTGTGCACGTTGTTCGTGTTTACAGGGAGTTTATAGAGATTCACCGTCATTCCATCTGACGTGACACACTTTAGAGACAATATACAAGGCCAGCGATTGGTGGGGTTGACCGTGACGTTCAATTTGGGAAGATTATTTAAACGGCCAACAGCAGCCCTCATGTATAATACTAATTTATACCCACAGAGTACAGCTGTACCGTATTCCAACCGTTACAAAAAAAAGGTACCGGTGTAGTGTTAAAAAGTGGTACAT
The DNA here is from genome assembly GCA_030684275.1 of Acipenser oxyrinchus oxyrinchus. Classification (NCBI taxonomy): domain Eukaryota; kingdom Metazoa; phylum Chordata; class Actinopteri; order Acipenseriformes; family Acipenseridae; genus Acipenser; species Acipenser oxyrinchus. The sequence continues at coordinate 46,451,525 of CM060257.1, read as the reverse complement.
CGTCAGAATGTGCTAGGCACACCAAAACGTGTCCCGTGTAACGTCGCAAAGGGATACGTTGTCACGTTGCACGTGGTACGCTATCATATTTTGGTACGCTGTCAGATTTTGGTACAGGTGCAATCAATTGCGATCTGATGGGTGTTTTCCTACTGTCAAACAGAGGTACATTTACCATTAATTATATAAACTTAAACTGGAAACAAAAGTTAAATTAAAAAATTCACAACGAACAAGACAAAATGAGAAGTCCACCGCAAAGTTGCACAAGGAAAAAAAATGTACAAGACCCAATGTATTGCATATGATAAATATTCACATATTATATTCTTGGTGGAAAAAAAATCATAAATTACATAAACAACAATGTAAAATAGTGGAAAATATGATACCATACATTAAATTAAAAAAAGATGTAAAAGACCGAAAACAGCATAACGTACCATATTTGAATGGGCGCTTCCGTTTTCTTAGCAGAAGTTGTTTAGGCATGAGTACCACTTTTTACCACATACCTGAAAATAGCACTACACCGGTAGACAACTCTTATAAACAGAAAAAAGACCCCAAATTGGAATAGAGAACGTCCAATTTAAATGGCCCATCGCCTAGTTAAATTTGTGGCTCTGTAAAAGTTATTTGTACTACTCTTTCTTAGCTCGTGTGCCATTTTTATTATTCTATTCCTGGTGTAGCTGAAGTGTGTTGCTTTTCTTATTGCATGCATGAAAAAAAAAGTACTTAAAAATGATTTCCCTTATTATATAGTCTGTTTGCTTTATCACATTAGAATTTGGATAGATATAATATCTTTTGTGTACTATAAAGTTTTTTTGTTTTTGTTTGTTTTTTAAATAGATGACTTTTTGCACTACTAGTGTCAGTGTGGTTGTAGTTGATTTTGTACTTAAACCCCAAAGCCTGCGTCGTACCTGTGGACAAATTGATATTTCCATTCAGTTACAGCCCTGGTAAAATGCACTTTCAGATGCAGCCCAGCCCTTGGTTTTAAAGGCAGGGGCTGAAAAAACAGTTGAAATACTTTATGAACACTTTTCAGAAGCTGAACAGGAGACATTGAAATAGTGGAGTAAACCCACAGAGCACTATTACTAGAGCTCTATGTTGTGAAAGTTTTGATTGCTGGTGTCATTTCGCATATGGTACCACTGGGGAGTCAGTGGGACTATCAGCTTCATTTTCAAATCGGGACAGGTGTAATTTATCGCTAACCCCAGGAGCATCTACCCCTGCACACGACCACAACCCAGGAGAGTGTCCGCGGCGCAGGGTTAACTACTACAAAACCCTTAAACTGCAAGGCGGTGCTCCTGAAGGCATTGCCCAGCCGAGCGCTCGCCTTTTATTTTTAGCTTTGTTTTGTTTACTTTATTAAATGTGACACAAGGGCTATCATTGCTGGTACCCTAGTGTCAGCACTGGTGTTGATTAAATCTGCACGCCTGTTTACACTTAAACACTGTGGTTAACCAAGCTTGTAGTTAAACCTGGAATGGGTGCAACTGTTCTGCTAAAGGAGCTTTATTTCCATTCCTGTGCATTGTAAAGGAGTATCCCCAAATCTCACTCCCACTCTGGATGCTCTGACTTTGGCATCTCTGGAATCATGGCAATGGGCAGCCAGACTATCAACAGAAACCAGCAGTGAATACATATTTCTGAGCTTACACCCAGTCCCTCAGCTCAACTCTTCAGAACATGAGATACAGTACTGAGAAAGCTTAGTGAGATCACTGAGATGTGTTACTGTTCACCTGTTATCCACCCTGGGCCTCTATTGGTTCTTATTTATTTTGTCTTTCTTAAATGTTCTGCACTTGTCTATGCTGATATGACCAATTTAGTTTTAGTTCTGTGCTTAATGACAACCAGTCACCTAAGCTAATGCCTCTAATAACTGAAGGAAAGCCACATGCATCAAACAGTTTACTGTGTAATGACATAGCAAGGACCATGCAAGCACTGTGCTTCCAAGATATCTGCTTACAAAACCGACAAGGTTACACTGGAACAAATGTATCCTCATGTTGTTTTGAACACAATGATGTATAACTGAATGATCTCCACTTGGCTTTCAAAACAGAAGTGAGTAAATGCAGTACCATATTCCTTTATTAGCTCCATATGGTCGATCTGCTGGTTTGTCCAAAAACTCTAAAGGGACTTTAATAACGCTAAAGGGACTTTAATATCCTATTTGTGTTCCATCTGGTTCTCTGTTGCTGTTTCCACTCGGCTCCCTGCATTCTGCCATGCTTGCTAACTATTCCAGTGCCTGAAAGGGTTCCTCAGGACTGACTGTGAGGCGGGGAAGCATATTAGTGTTGCATTGTGCACTGAAGCCTGTGCAACTCCAATCTGCTTATGTACAGAACATACATAGTAGGATATTTAACATGTTTGCTGGAATGAAGTCACTCATTGTAAATTGAGGGCCAGAAACCCACACTTGATGGTGGGTCCACTAGAGGGAGCCCATGAGCTATGTGGAGAGAAGTTCACCTTTGTTTGTGTGTGTAATATATATATATATAACACACACACACACACACACACACACACACACAGACACAGACACAGACAACCCTCTTTATACCGCCTGGTAAGGGCCATGGGCAAAAACAGGCAATAAGCGAGGGTGGCGTTATAGTGCGGGTTAAAAAACACACACACACACACAACCTTCTATGTGTGTGGCGGATACACTATAATTATACAATTATAGTGTATCCGCCAGGAGTACAGTACTAGTTCTTAACACAACTGTAGGGATAATATGGTATGGTTACTTTCGAGGAAGTTTATATATATATATATATATATATATATATATATATATATATATATATATATATATATATATATATATATATATATAAATAAATAAACACACACTCATTTAGTGTCACTCAAACAACCAAATTCATAAAAACAAGTGTTTTTTTTTTTTAATTTTTTTACTGTACTGGTCATATTTAGTGTTTGTGGCACGGCTGTAAGCCTGCTGAATATCATTGAACGATGCCATCTATTTATTTCACAAAGCAATTTAAACTCAACAGCACTTTGTATGCAGTTATTTTAAAAAAAAAAACGTTGAATATGTACAGGCAAACACTTTTTAAACGAAAAGTGTATGTATATATATATATATATATATATATATATATATATATATATATATATATATATATATATATATATTCTGCTGTTTACAAACCTGATGCTTAGTTAAGCCAGCCTTCTTGTGCAAAACTGTACGTAAACAAACAAAACTTACCGTACTTTTTTTTTTTTTTATTTTTTACTGTGGTTTATAAAACTCACTTATTTTAGACTGAGTCAAGCCTTTTTCAGTAAACAAATCGACCCGCTCAAGGTAAGCCGTTTTTTATATCCATTACAATGTCTCCAATTGTCCTTCGATGTATGCCTGCCTCACTTTGGAGGCGAGAAAACATTTGCGATTTCTTTCTTATTTTCAGATGCATGCATACATGCATATACGTTTTCTTTTGCTCTGGTGTTAAATGCAGGGTCGACTCGCCATTTTGTACTTTCTGTTTTGCTTTGGGAGCGGGAGTGTTGATGGCATTGGTATGAACATTGAGTTAACAACGAATTAGGAAAGCGAGTCAAAGTTTAACTGCATAACTTTGTTATTTTAATTGGCCATGATTATTTCGCTGGTGCTACAATGAGAGAAACTACAATGCTTATATTTACGTTTGCTTGGCTTGGGAAGTTGGCGGATGGCGAACAGCGGGGTGGCGATATAATGGGTAAAAATAGCAGTTTTTATACTGGTGACATTTGTTCAGAGAATAGCGGGCGGTATGCGAGGGTGGCGTTATAAAGGGGGGGGGGGGGCAATACCCCCCCACCAAGAAGCTATCTGACAGTTTCATGAAGCAAGGTGACTGTGGTGTTGAAATAACTCATGAAGCTCTATAGGCACAAGCTAAAACCATAAGACTAGCAAATTGATGTCTTCTGCCTGAGAAATTACAATGAACTCTCTCGCTCTCTTTTTTTTGTTGCTGTTACCTTGGTAACCATATTATTTCCAGCCGCTCTTGTTGTTGTAGCTTTACATAATGTCTTCCACCAGCCCTGAACATCAGTCATGACTTCACCAGCAATGAAAAAAAAACACACACACATTCACTGTTCTCAGAGACCACTGGCAGAGAAACTAAAGGCATTTACTAATCGGGGGTGGGTCACCCAAGTTCAGATAAAGTACCAGATTTAGTTTTCATGTTTATGTTGCTGTTTTCAGTACATAATGAGTTTATGTATTTTAACTGCCCATGCAGCACTGTGGGCTTTTGCCTTCCATTGCAATGGCTTCGAGTTTCATAATTATGTAACTACATACCCAACTGGCGTGCACTCAATGAATACAGTTTGCTTTCTTTGCTTCAGTGGTAAATTAAATATGGTGAAATAATGTATAGTTTACCCGTTTTTCTAGTTCTATAAATACCATAGCAACAGAAAAACACCCAGCCTATACACCATACAAAGTATAAGACATGAATAAATTCTAAATCAGTAAACAAAGCAATAATGATAAATAACTGTATATTGCAGTTCGGTAGATTTGGATTATTGCCTCAGTCTGTATTTTTGTGTTGCTTTTACTCCCTCACCCTCTTATATATGGTTTACTGGTGTCGATTGCTGGGCCCACCCTGTTTGATTATCTGCTGTGAACCGCCCTGCAGCTGTATGTATTGCACACTGCATGTTATTAGTCCTGCCTCAGATGTTAACTTGCTTGGGCCAGTTTCCTGGTCCGGTTTGCTATTTGCACCGTTGTTAGTTGCAGAAGCCAGGATCTCTAAGCGATATGTCATTGGTCGTACCAACCGCTGTGACAAGCCCCAGTGCCCTCCGATTCTAACAGAATGTCTCTCTGGGGATGGTGAGCATTACCAAGTGCGTGCCATGTTCCATGTGTTTGGTGACAGGAGGAGTACTGGGGGCTTACAATAGGAAAGTGTTGTGTGTCCAGAGTGTTGCATTCTGAGTCATTTTCAGATGTGTTCATTGGGAGAGAATTCCAGAGAGCAGGTGGCCACATTTGCAGACAAGGAATTTATGAATAAAGTTGGATGTTTTTTTATAAACCAGTCTACCAGAAAGCAATCAAAACATTACAGCACGAACAAGGTCAAATAAGTAACTCACTTGTTAGCGTGGTAACAGTTTCATACTTTCGAAAAAAATAGCCACAACAAACAACAAAACAAAAAACAAAACAGTGCCCTTATCATTCCATTCTTTTCACTTCTTCCACAGACCGATGTGGTACAGAGTTCAAACATTGCATTCCCTAGTTCATCTCAATCGGTATGAATCTTGCATAGAGTCACATCAGTCGCTCCACCTGCAATTCTTCCTTGGCAAGAGTAACTACTTGCACTCTCTGTACCAACAGTGATAAGAATAACAATACTGCACCTGCATGGCTGCAGTGCTAACACCTGAGCCTCGGTTGCTGGGGGTCTGTCTGTTTCGTACCATAAATGAATGAAGGCTGTAACTTCTCTTTGTTTCCATCAGCCAGGCTCTTGCTTCTGGAAAGTGTTGGGACACTGGGGCTACAAGCTGCCTGGATCCCCTCTGAGCGCTAGAGATTTAAGGCTGCAAGGCAGTCATGGATTCATGCTTGTTGGCACAGAGTATGGAACACCTCTCAGTGAAAAGCCATGAAGTCCTTCTTACCCTGACCTCCAAGCAGCAGCCAGCAAACCGGCTCTGAGCTTAAATACACACCCCCCTTCCAGGCTTCGCTAACATTCACTGAAACGTTAAACCGGAAACACTCTCAAAAGAGGAAGGTAAATAAAATCCATTTGCCTTCGATACTGCACCGATGTTTCATTTCCTGGTATTAAATAAATACCAAGTTCTGTAGAGACGAGCATTCTTCCGCTAAGCTCTAGCTCCATTCAGCCACCGGCTTATTTGCCCTTTTCCATTCCCAGAATTCACTTGCCGCTATTAGGAAGCCCTAATGCATATTTTACAGTGGTGTTATGAAAAGAACACTTGAAGAAAAAAATAAAGAAAAAGAAAACAAAGTCTGTTTCAGTAGATGGCACTGTTGTCTCAATATGCACAGCAATTACACTAAAGCCTGCAAAAGGTGATCCTGGTATGTTTATTTTTTTATTTTTTGTTAAAGTATCAATAGCCTTTTAACATTCCATCAGGAGAGTATAGCATCTATTCACTCATGAAAAAAAAAAACACATTTTAAAATACATGTTTTTATGAATAAAATACTGTTATAAGTGTATTAAACTGATCTAGACTGTTGTGGGTTAAATCTATGTGATTCAGGCCCAATAGCTTGAACACATTGTTGACATTTTTTTGAAAATATTCGATCATAAAAAATAAAAACCTCTTTTACTCGTTAGTCTTCTTTTTGCCTTGTGGAAATGACGTAACACGAAAAACAGGAGTTCAAATGGACAAGGTAACTAACTGCCCGTAACCTGAGAAAAGGAATTGAACAGGAAACACAAACAGAACCAACAGGAATGACCTGGCCTCATTAAAGGGTGCTGAAAGAAATCAAGTCATGGTGTTTGTGTAATTGAAACTACTTTAATCCATTAATGTGGTCCTTGAAATAGCTGCTCGGAGGCACAGGTCACTGTTAAACCTTCAGGGCAGTCACACTTTACTGAAGACTTGATATTACTGAAATCCTATTCCCACCAATATAAGGGGTGACTAAACCTTTACTGTAACTCACTGAACATTATACCATTAGGTTTGATTATTCGATACACTGCAGACAATGTGGACAGCTTTTTTTATTTTTTATTAAAATGTCTTTAAAAAATATTGCCAAACTGCATGATAACGACTAATGTCGAAGTTGATACCTACAAACTAATTTAACAGGTTACTTAATTTAAAGCCCAGGGTGAAAGTGAATTATTTATATTTATTTCAAAACCTTGGTTATCATACTGCAAATCTGAGAAAGGCACAACACAAAACGATCAGAACTACCTACTCTATAAAGAGAATGACATCACAAAAATAAAATAAAAACATTAAAAACACCAAGAAAATTATTATTGTTTATTACTTTTAAAACACCTACATTAAAAACTATGTGAAGGTTACATTTTTTGTTTTAGACTAAATAGGATTATTTTGACATTAGGGGATTTTTAATTATTATTTATAAAAAAAAAACACATCTGAACAACTCATAGATTTATAAAATGTGTAGTAACAGATAAATAACATTGCAGTTACAGACCAGAACAAGCCAGAAATGAGCTGTGCACCCACTGTACAGACGTTACATCCACATTTATACAAACCCTAGCGCTTGCAAGGTTTGCCTTGACAAAACACATGCAATATTAAAAGCAGCCACATCACTTGAAGAACAAAGCCAAAGTGCAACACACATCATATATTATAAACTGGATATCTAACAATAATCACGCACAGGTTTGAAAAATCAAGTGCGCAAAGCAATGGTTTTAACTACACAAAAAACAACAAACAAATGTATATTAACTATTACAGTATGTGTGTTATTTGAAGTGGAGGTGGGGCAGGCAGTGATTAGTTAAACACTAGTTTTAAAGAGGACAGTCTGAGATTTATTTTTTATTCATCTACCCTGGTCTCAAATATATATATATATATATATATATATATTTTTTTTTTTTTTTCAAGCCAGTATATTTGGATTGGCAGGTTTAACCCAAATTAGATCACAACTCATCCCTCACTCAACGGCTAGTCAGTTTTTATTGCTTTGGAAATTACAGCTGTACTATACCTAGATAATCCACCAATATAATGTCCCAACACAGCACCGGACTGCCACACAGTGCACGAATAAATGGTATTCTAGAACCACAAAAAAATAAATCAAATTGAAACTGAAAACTTGCAAGCTGTCACCAACTTTGACCATTTTTGGTGTGCTGTGTTAACCAACTTTTGACACCTCATTGTGGTTTAACAATTTATCTATTTTTTGTTTTGTTATGAAAACAGCCTGCCCCTTAGCTACTGAATTGATGACTGTTAAGATGCATTAAATATTTATGTTCATAACTTGAAAACACTCAATCATAGGATTGCAGTCATGGTAGAAGAAACAAACTTTTCTTTTAATAGTGGTATTACTCTTCATTTTTATTAGAAGGATTAGCAATTAAACTGTATTAGCACCAACTTAGCTGCGTTACCTTTAAAACAATTTGGCTTTGGTCAGTTATTGATAAGAAATGTTATGATCTGGAGGACTTCCAGCCTCTTGCTTGTTCCATGCCAAATATATCACTTTATTAATGCCACATAGATTTTATACATTTCCAATTTTGTTCAGATAAAGTGAAAATTACTTTACACTGTAACTGATGCAGTCGCATAATAATTTAAAATTGGTTATCGCAAAAAAGTTTCCTGAGTTTATTTTTTTTAAATCTCTTAGCTTATTTTTGATTTACAGTACTAAAAATTGTGGCCTTGCTCTTAGGTTTTTTTGTGAAGATGTCATCCTTTCCTTTTTCAACAGGTGGTATGCTATGTCGCATAAAAGCAACTCAAATATTTCACTTAAAAGGAATTCTAACCAGTACTTGTATTATATTCAAATTAGCTTTATTGATATTATTACAGGTCCCACCATTTATTGTTTAGTTTCAGGATATGCAAAGATTTCAGATACAATGTGATTGATAAACTGCTGCATGAATTTGAACTACTCAAAAGATTAGGTTTAGGAAGAAGCAGTAACTCTTCATCTGTAGTGTCCAAGAAATACCTACATGTCTGTATGAAATAGACAATAAAAACCAATAGCCTTAAAAAAAAAAAAAAAAAAAGGGGTGGGGGAAGATAGACACAGATAATATTGCCATCTATTTAATTTTATATTGATGCTAACTGTCAGTAGCTTATGAAACAGCGAAACACAAAAGGCTTTGAATCACAACACCTTTGGAGTTTGTATTTATATATACTGTATAAAAAAAACTTAAAAAAAACCTGTTGTAATGTACCTTCATTTTTCAAAATAGTTTTGAAAATGAACGGGTCCTTAACTTGGAAAACGGTACACAGTTTGATAACTTTATTACAATCTACTGGACATTTAAAACAAAACAAAACCAAAAAAAAAAAAAAAAAAAAACACACTACACACATACAAATATAATTTGGGATTCAAGACTTCTAAAGTAATAAGCCTGCCAGGGTCAACAGACTGGAGTCTACACATTTAGTAGCTGTTGCATCTAAAACAATTGTGATTTTTGCATTTGTTTCATTCATTATTACCATAACCACACACAGACACACACACAGACACACACACACACACACACTTAAATCTTTAAACCCATATTGCACAAATTAGATACATAGATAGGAGACACACACACACCACAACTACTGTGAAACAATTGGCAACTGATTTTAAAGTGTAAGAGTTGTTTTCTCCACTTTGATCAATATATTTAAACTATGGTTAACTCCAGGTAAAAATACACATTTTAAAAAAAATAAAATCAGAAACAGCAGGTGCACAATTTCCAATAAAAGCACAAAATCAAAATACCAGAAGCTTGCCTTTATAGAAAGGAGACACAGGCACTTTACAGCTATGCAACATCAGTGCAACAAAATGACAGGCCACAAAGATGGAATCACCCACATGCTTCTCAGCAGAGGCACACGAAAAAAAAAAAAACAACCCACAAGCATTTTATCATCATTAAAAAAAATAATCTACAACAGAGGCTTACACTTACTGTATGTAATGTACATACATGAAACAAACTGCAGTCTTGTGCTGAGGTCTAACGGATAATCATTCTGTCAAAGACATAATATATACTCTTGGACATTTATTTATTTTTAATGTGTTGCTTAGTTCCTTGTTTCAAAATAAAACTGCGTTTGGTGGATATTTATTTAAAAGATTAAGGCTCTGTGGCAACAGCCAGGGCAGAAGCTGAATTTGCTGTGAATCCTACAGAGCAAATATACTAGCAGGAAAGGTGTAGATGACCGAAGCACAAAGTAATTCGAAGGGCTCTTGCAATAGTAATACGTCTTACTATACCCTGTTAATAGTTTTACTGTTAAACATGATTATAAATTTGGCATTCGGCAACCAATGGGATCAAATATATTAAAGAAATACAGCAGAATAAATGACTTCTAAATTAGAAATCCATTAGCTAATGGTCTAGACGACTGGGTTAAAACTGAAAGAATGCTCCTTAGGAGTGCAACGCAGGGGAGCCTTAAGGGTAAAATGCTATGCTTGTAGCAAAAAATAACTTTGGGGGTTATTACAAATTCAACACTAGGTCTCCTGTCTTGCAATAGTATTTTTGGTTTTCATACAAAAAAAAAAAATGTAGCAAAAAACATCCTACACATTTTGGGTGTCACATTAACTCTCTCAACCATTCTTCCATAAGGACTTGTACAATATGTCCCCCTTAACGATGTTTCCCCACCATTTTTTTAGATGGCACCACCGATTTGAGTTTTCCGCCCCAATACATTGACTGACCCGATAACGTGGAAACCCCATCTAACATTGAACATCGACTGCCAAAGCCCCCCTCTCCAAATGAAACCCTGTTACAGGACAAGGCGCCTCTCTGATAACAGTTGAGGTACCAGAGCCACAAGGGAATTCTACAAATGCAAGATTTGGTCAGCTTTTGTCTCAGAGGGCATCTTAAGACCCTTTTCGGCTGTGTCACAGTACACAGCCGTTATCCCTTTAAATTAGATTACATCAACTGAATTATATAAACAAATAAATAAAAAAGAAGCAGCCATGTTCTGCAACAACTCCAACAGGACTCTCCTACAGTTCTTACTTTTTTATTTTATTTTTTTATTTTGTGACAATATCCAAATTAGTTTTTCTCTTCCTCTGGTTCCCACGTTCAGGTCCATATATTTACAAAACTAGGGCTGGACTGAATCCAACTGGCAGTACACTATGTCTAGACACTACCCACCAAAACACCACCACCATTACGTGCTGCACAGTCAGACATCACTGATGGGCAAATTATCATCATCCAGGTCGACGTGCTCGGAGGGAGTTTCCTGAGTGCCGTCACAGGTCTGCGGTGTCCCCGGGGGAGCCATGCAGGGAGTCACTTTGGAAGCTGGGTCTCCTGCAGGGAAAACCGGGATCGAGTGCTTCCCTGGATGCAGGGTCTTGGAAGGAGGTTCATGAAGTCTTCGCTTTTCCAGGCCAGGCTGTTTGTGGAGAGTGTTTGGGGGTGCAGGGAAGGCGTACTGCGGAAAAGATGGTGGGGGTAGGCTGCCGCCAGAGACTGGCGGCGAGGACTGGGGGGCCCTGGTCGCGGATGAAGAAGGAAGGGTTTGAGGAGGAATGGTTGCTGTGCTCCTGTAAAGAGGAGGGGTGTGTCGGTCAGAGACACAGAAACACAGTCAGGGAGTCAGTTACTTCACACTTCTTAGCACTGGTAGTAGCAGTAGTCATTTTTGGCATGTTAGTATTTCAGAGTCAGATTTTACTCTCTGAAAAACAAAAACAAGGAGACAAAAAACAAACAAAAAAAAACAAAACAAGACAAGGCAAAAGCATCAGCAAACAGGGTTAAATTTGACAAGCATGCGCTGCACCCGTGAAGCAATGCATTATTTTTTAATGACTTTCCTTTTCTCATTCAGCGCAGGCCTGCATTAGCAGCAGCAAAAAGCCCCTGGTGATTGATAAATCATATTAAATATTGAAGGCTATTCAATATTTAGCACTCGGTATGAACACCACAGGTCGCAACAGGCTCTGTTTCTTTATTAGTTACAGCAGACATTGAGATGGAGTCCAAGCATACTGGAGGCTGCTTCACTGTTGTACATTTATTTTTTTTTCTAATTTATATATATATATATATATATATATATATATATATATATATATATATATATATATATATATATATATATATATAAAATTGTCCAGATATTGCAAAAGCTCAAAATGAAAATAGTCACATTTATAGAAAGCCTAAATGGACAAACGTGTCAGAAGCTCTTTGCCAGTGGCCAGTAGGAAGTAACAAAATGTAAATATTAGATAAGAAAGCCACGACAAGCCAGAGAAAGCCAGCATAGTTACAGCTACAGCAACAGTGTAAAGCTTTTTATATATTTAAAAATATATATATTTCAAAACAAAAAGATTGGAACAGAAACATAACACACAGGTTCATATTCAAAAGGTGCCCTAGCATGACTTACAAAATAAAATAAATTAATACATTAATAAATTAAATTAAAATAAAATACCCCCCACGAATCTAAATTTCACACGACATTTTCAGAAACTGCAGCCATTTTCATAGTGCAGAATATTAATTTAGGGCCTATTCAATTGGTCGAAACAGCGGCAGATCTAAATACCATTGTTTAAAATCATTAAAATGAACCAACGTCCCTAACCGTGTGTGTGAATCTCTAGTGTTTTTATATTTAATAGCCAGTAAAATGTCAAGTTTGTTCCTTTTTTTAAAATTTAAATATCAACAGAAGGATTTAGAAAAGCCACTGTTCCTATCAATTGAAATGTTCTTTTTTCAACCCGTAGTCTCCCTGCCTACCCTTGAAGGAAGTCTTGCATCTTCCCCTTGACTAGCTCTTGCACCTTCTAATTACATCAGACACAGTGTTACCCCTGCTGAAGGGCCGAGAGGGGAAAGGTACACAATATTAGATTATTTACCGTGGGACCTTTATGAGTCCAACAGGCTTTTGCTAGTCAGTTTAAAAAAAAAAAAGGAATTTCATGGGAAGAACTTTTTTTAAAAGCCAATTGTAATTATTCAAAAACATTCCTTAAAACGTTTATTTCATTCTGATAACAGACTTCATTTTAAACCAACTGCTGCTCCCTCATGGAACTACTTCGACCTTACTTGATCTTTTAAGGAAAGGGACGCTTGGCTCCACAATTATTATACGCATTGGATACCTTTACATTCTTGGCCTTTCAACAGTAGAGAATACTCAACAGAAAAATCATTGAATTCAATGTAAAACTCAGGCTAGTCGCCCAGACATTCCACTATTCATGACAAACGATACACATACATCACACATCCACATTCTCTTAGGCAGGTCAACAATCAAGTTGATGCTGGTTAGCAATGTGGGTGAAAGGACTGAAAATCAGAAGCATTTAGTGAAGCTGGGGGTTAATCAAATCACATATGGTATGAACTCTCATGCGAACTAGTCAGAATGTTAGCTGTAAAATGGGAGGGTTTCACGAAAGTTAAACCACTCTGGTTATATTTTGTTCTTTCAAAGGTTTGCAATGGTGTTCAAAATGTTTGATGCAATGTTTGATCCACTTTCTTTTTTTAGGTTTAAATATTTTTGAAACAGTAGCGATTTTAAGGAAATGCTTGTGGTCTGGGGCAGTTCCCAGGACACTTGTAGTCAAATGTGAGTGCTTCAGGAGTGCATGACACCACTGCTGCAGAGATGCAAGTGCAGTTATTGGGACAAGGCAACTCAGAATTTGGGAAAACTAAGTCCTACAAGCCATCGGTCAGTAAATAGTGTTGAAACAAGCTGGAAACCACCAATATATGGTGCAGCTACAAATATACTGCAGCTTGTGCAACATGGCCCAAAAACTATTTTCTAAACCCATCACTAAACATATTCTTAATTAAAAAGGCTTATTTTGGTTTGTTTATAATTTAGTTTTTCAAATCAGTAAGATGCATTTACCATAAATGCCCTGCATTATTTACAGTGCGTGGCATTGGTGATAAGTGACACTGCAAACAATTTACAGTGAAGCCACAATGCAGCATCCTGGACGCGTGATGGATGTGCGCATAATAAATTGAATTACCAAGGGAGGGGTTTAAAAGCTAAAACGGTCATGGTAACACTATCATCGTGAATGCTGAAGCCGAGTTGGTTTTGCCAGTAGTGCCTTGCTGAAGCTGGAAATAAAGAATTTAATGAGGGTGATTGGGATGAGTTAGTCAAATTGATATGTTACTTTTTTTTTCAAAAGCAAAGGAAGCCTCCCAAGTTACATTCCTCCTGGGTTGTATACAAAAAAACAAATGAAAAACAGCAGCCAGTTTGACATGAGAGCTCACATACGTGCTGCATTCACCATTTCGGGATGTATACCTCTGTATACAAGGATTTGACAGCCGCCTGGCCTGCCGCATCTGCAAGAACACATTGCAAAGCTAAGATTAGAAGAACTTTAGAAGAGAAACAAAAATATAGAGAAGGGGGAGAGAGACAGAAGGAGAAGCTGGCTGGTAGATGACACTTTCTGGCATCCTTTCCCTCAGTTGATCCGATGATCACCACCTTCCCACACCAGAACCCTTTCTGACACAACAGGTTTACATGCATTTGACTGTTTTATACAACACAGTATATGTATTTATGTATGCTCATACATATATTTACACACAAGAAAATAACTGAGAATATTAAAGTAGTTCAGAGTAGAATATGGACACAACACATGCATGCAGTAAATATCAGACATTCAATGCATATTCCATATAAGCATGCACGCACATATGCAGAGTATATGTATACGTAATGAAGTATAACAAATACAATGTTGCATCTGTATCTCTAGAGATAACAAAACTGTTTGCAGTTAACTCTTTAAATTCAGCCCCATTAATTTTGGTGCCCCAGTGCACCGAACTTTACGTGCATATTACTCAGGCAACGTAAAAAACCACCTACGTGGTACAGACCCGACAATGACATATTCAATGTTTCCATGCCGACATCACCTTAGACACCGTTGCTCGTGAAACATCAGCAAGTTCAGCTGTCTTGGTCACTGAAGCTCCTGTCAAACACGCCCCAACAATCACCCCTCTTTCAAAGTCACCGAGGTCTCCTCTTGCAGCCATGCCTGTCCAGCATTTTTATACATGCTGGGATGTTATTTGCTTAATTAACGCATGAGCCACACCTCTGTGGAAGCCCTTGCTTTCAATATACTGTGTCCCTCATTTACCCAGGTGTTTCCATTTTTTTGTCCACTACCTGTATATATAGCAGTGACCAAAAATGTTTTTTTTGAAAAAAAACTTTAGTATGCCTGATCCTGTTGCAACTTCCATAATATGAAACAAAATTGCGTGGCCTTTCATTTGATATACATTACATGCATGCAGCACAAACTATCCAGTAGTTACACATACATAAATGAAAACTGTGAAAAACAGGCAGAAGTAGGGCTGAGTGTAAAGAGCTAAATACATTTTTAAAAAAGCGCTGAACTGGTTAGAACCAGGAACCTGCACCCCTGCCCCCCACCCCACCCACACTCAAAATGGCAGAGGGGAATACGGACTGGAGATACATACAGTAGCTGCTGATCTGCCCGGGCCGCGCTGGGCGACAATGGCCCCCGAGATTGCCTTGATCCAGCTGTGCATGTCCTCCGGGCTGTCTGCCTGAGAGAGAGAGAGAGAGAGAGAGAGAGAGAGAGAGAGAGAGAGAGAGAGAGAGAGAGAGAGAGAGAGAGAGGGAGGAGGTGACATCATGCTGCTGTGAGAACTCCAGGGTGAGCGGAATGACAGACACATCCTGTTCTGCTTTACCAGAAGACAAGCTCCTGAGAAATCTAAACTGCCCTCTCAATTCACAGGCAAAAAACTCAACAAAAAACAGTCAAATAATCTATTAACCATTTTATTACAAAAAAAAAAAACAGGTTTGCTTATTACAAAAAAGAATAAGCATTTTTATTTTAAAAGTTTGTTAATTGTAAGGGGAGATCAATCACGGGACATCCAAGAAAACTTATTGACCCAATTTCTTACCTGTACAAAAAAGGTTCTTGAAGTTGTTACTACTTCGAATAGATTGTCTCTCATCAATATATCACTAAAACAGAGGGGCAAAAAAAAAAGATCAAAACTGCTACATTTTAGGAAAAGAAAAAAAAAAATCATAGAGAGAGATTGCAGCAAATGTATACTTTTGATTGATCTAAACCCTCTTTCTATCCAATGAGCCGTCAAAGTAAAAAAATTAAAATAAAATAAAATAAAACGTCCCATTCACAAGTCCTTCAGTTTGAATACGTTGCTAGATAATGCAGTTCCGGGACTAATTTTATATTCAAACGATGACGACACTAATTCAATCCTGGCATGCACTAAAATGGTGGCACAGGAAATGAATTACGGTATGCTAAGGGAGACAAGACATGAGTGCGAGTAACATGCGCTAAAAAAAAAAAAAATCTCCCCAAAAAATGAACATGTTAAATCGCATTAGTTAACTGCGATTAACAGACAGTCCTAGTCCTGTACATTTGCCCATGTGGAATCACAAAGCTGCATCTCTCACCTCTGTTTACACTCCTGCACTTTGTTTACCTCCTTCAGGGGGATCATTCGGAGGGGTTCCTTATCCTGAGGGAAATCACAGAGAAAGTTAGTCCTTGCAGGTATGATATGTATGTATGTATGACCTGGCAAATATGACCTGCTTTGCAGTTCCATTAGCAACATTATCAGACAGCACGGCTTACAAGCACAGACGTCTCACTTTCAGTTTAGCGTCTCAAGAGAGGTTTAGTGTTTTCCTTTCTAATAATATCCCCATTGGCTTCACTGCCTTTCACTTTAGGTTCGTGGGAAAGCAATCTTACTATCTTGCATTTGATTGGATTATATGATTATTCATTGTTGTGCTTAATATTTTATTCAACATTTCATCATAAATAGCAGGTTGCTTTCTCTTTATTAAATGGATCCCTTTTTCACAGGTTCTGTAAAGGTTAATTACTACTAAAGGTGCTACAGGTTAATTACTGCGGAGCCACTAGAGGTTCAATGTTGCGTGTAATTAAATGAAGCCCAGGTTTCATCACTGACAGTAACAATTATGGTAACCCTTTATTGCATTCCATTTCGAGTTCTCTGACGTGAATAGTGCCCACATTACAATCTTCTGATATGGTGCCCATTCCTGACAACTACTCACCCACGCCCTCACCCCCCTTTATAAACAGGCAGCTAAAAGGGTCTGAATCGTGTGGGTGGAAGTACTTCGGACTTCCTCAACATTCATTCTCTTTTCTCAGCTTATCATGCGCAATTAATCTGCCTGTTATTTGACACTAATGATACGTTGCCAGAAAAAAAAAGGCAATACCTTTTTCGCTATTAATAGGTATGAAAGCCATGGTGCTCAGTGAGAGTAACATCCTCAGAATGTCAGATTACCCAAAGCCATAAATAAAAATACAGAATTAAATAAATTAATAAATAACGAAATAAAATGTGCCTTTTTTCCTTTTTTTATGCATTATCCTGTGCGTTTCTCTTTGAATAAATTACTCATTCATGCTTTTGCCCAGTATACTGAACACTAGTATTAAAAGAGCAACTTGATAAGGGTATGGAATATGACAGTTATCTTAACTAATGTATTCTTCTGCTTGCTTAGATGCACTTCCATATTACAGCCTGGTATTTTTACTTTTAAAAAAAAAAAATCACCCGTATGGCCTCAATACATCATGTCTATAAGCACAGCAGGTACACCAGAGTGTAACCATTACCTGTCCCCCTGCCCTCAGTGGATGTAAGAAGGTTCCTTTCCACTTCAGATTGTATTAATCAATAAATCATAAACTGCTTAAGACCTGGATAGCGGTTTTGTTGTTTCAATTAAGCAAGTCAGGAGTATGAATGAAATACTTGGGACTGGAAAGGCCTTGGCTGTGCATCCATGATTCAGTTCTCTTGGACAGACGACACACAGTTAATACAAAATGTATTAGAATGTAGGATTGGAGAGGGGGCCATCTACTAGAAAGAAACTCTGTACTGGAATTCCAGTCCAGAATCCCTGGGCTCACAGATCAAGCCATCAGGTCTTGCTTTACACCATTATATATATATATATATATATATATATATATATATATATATATATATATATATATATATATATATATATATATATATATACACACACACATATATATATATATATATACAGTACTGTGCAAAAAGTTTTAGGCAGGTGTGAAAAATGCTGTAAAGTAAGAATGCTTTCAAAAATAGACATGTTAATAGATTATATTTATCAATTAACTAAATGCAAAGTGAGTGAACAGAAGAAAAATCTAAATCAAATCCATATTTGGTGTGACGACCCTTTGCCTTCTAAACAGCATCAATTCTTCTAGGTACACTTGCACAAAGTCAGGGATTTTGTAGGCATATAGTCAGGTGTATGATTAAACAATTATACCAAACAGGTGCTAATGATCATCAATTCAATATGTAGGTTGAAACACAATCATTAACTGAAACAGAAACAGCTGTATAGGAGGAATAAAACTGGGTGAGGAACAGCCAAACTCAGCGAACAAGGTGAGGTTGCTGAAGACAGTTTACTGTCAAAAGTCATACACCATGGCAAGACTGAGCACAGCAACAAGACACAAGGTAGTTATACTGCATCAGCAAGGTCTCTCCCAGGCAGAAATTTCAAGGCAGACAGGGGTTTCCAGATGTGCTGTCCAAGCTCTTTTGAAGAAGCACAAAGAAACGGCAACGTTGAGGACCGTAGACGCAGTGGTCAGCCAAGGAAACTTACTGCAGCAGATGAAAGACACATCATGCTTACTTCCCTTCACAATCGGAAGATGTCCAGCAGTGCCATCAGCTATATATATATAATATATATATAAAATATATATATATATATATATATATATATATATATATATATATATATATATATATATATATATATATATATACACACAGTACTGTGCAAAAGTTTTAGGCAGGTGTGAAAAAATGCTGTAAAGTAAGAATGCTTTCAAAAATAGACATGTTAATAGTTTATATTTATCAATTAACAAAATGCAAAGTGAGTGAACAGAAGAAAAATCTACATCAAATCAATATTTGGTGTGACCGCCCTTGTTGAGTCCCGCTGGCATAATCGTATTCAGTCTATTTATCCATTTACTTTCTTTTATTCTTCTATATGTCGCATTGTCTAATTTTAGCTGTTCTAATACTACAAACTTTACATCATTTATGTCATGTGTATATATATATATATATATATATATATATATATATATATATATATATATATATATATATATATATATATATATATATATATATATATAATAGACACACACAAGGGCTATGATAAGACACTTGGTTTTGTTTTAATTCAGGGGTTGGCTGGTGGTATTTCAGACAGCTTGAGTTGACGGTGTTGGATCTCACTGCCATGTCAAAACATGTTCAGAAATTCAGTAGCATGCCTCCCGACATGTTTAAACAGCATCCATGCTATATCTGGTTACAGTTGAATGGTGAAACTCAATACACTGCCTGCTCAGATGGCCCTTTGTTAACGTCAAATTGTGTGCCGGTTAACAATGGAAGACCTTAAATGCACTTCATTTGGATTACTTGTTTTACATTAGGGTGCAGCATGCATGCCACTTTGTGTGTCATGTCAATGAATAGATAATGTGTATCTCACTTATAAAATAAAACATACCAGCTCTGATTTGAAGTAACTGACTGAGTTTTCATCTAATAGGAAATATCTTCTTTTCCAGTTTTTCATCTGCAAAAGCAATTGAAAACAAGCATCAAGAAAGCCTTAGATACCAACAGAATTCATATTTCTTTTTTCAGTTTTGCAGCAGTTTGTTTTATACATTTGTATAACATAACAGCAAAGTCGTTGGAAAGGTGCTGCAGAGAAACACACATTGCAGGAGATAACAGTATGGAACGAGTTGACTATCGTCTGTACACTCACCACAGCTCCTTGCTTGACACAGTAGCCAGCTTTGACCACGGTCTGGTCCTGAGCAGCTTTGCCCATGAAGTACGGCAGCTGGCTCAAGGAACGCTTCAACCCGCCCCTGTCTGCCCCCTCCGACCCCTCACCTCCCTCCTGCTGGAATAAGCAACACAGTAACAGATCTGAGCCGAGGCACGGGGTTAACACATCTTGTGTCTTCAAGAAAGAAAAGAACACATTCTTATTCTGAAATAAAAAAACACCCATTACAATTGTAAAATAACCAAAAATGTAAAACTAACAAAACTTACAATGTTTTGACAAATTGGGTGGGATTCAAAGAATGCAAACCTTTTTGATTTTACATAAATCTTATATACTGTACAGGTACGGATTATACATTAAAAGCACTTCTTTGGAAACAACGCAGTTTGACGTCTTACATTTTATTAATAAAGGTAGGCTATTAGATGTTGCCTCCACCCTCCTGCTACCTGCTCAGATCCATAAAACACAGAAACACACCAAGCTCTCTTGAACCCACTGACAGTATTAATACCGGTTCAGTCTGTCATCCCAACGAAACAACTCTGTATTAAGTAGTTGGCCGAGGTTGACAGAACACTGAGCTCCCAAACACAGTACAGAGTTTAAAACAGGTGCCTTTCCAAATAACTTGTTAGTGGTAAAGCACCAACTTAGTCTGTCTGCTTCCCACACCAGCTTAGTATCAGTTGTTATGACACACACCACATATCCTTAGGAATGGCAGGAAGATGGTCTTTTTAAAAAGGTGTACTCCAAGATTTCACGAACATATCTTTTTCAATGTAAAATCCTGTTGGTACCTGTGTGGGGGTTTTTATGGGAACGCCCCCAATGATTTCAGTCTTATAGGAGACCTGCTTCTTGGCACCTGGACACTCCAAAGGGCTTTTTTGGTTTTCAGAATTCTGTTGCACATCAGATGATTTTGGCACCTGTGACAAAGTGAAAACAATAGGTGGTTTTGTTTAAAATCATGAACATTTCAAAAGGGGATTAATAGCACAATATGTACCTACTGTACCAGTTCCCTGAATGCAAAGGGCTTGCCACAGCCTGCCCTCAGCATGCGGCACACATTCCCTCCACCATCCTCTTAGGCTCATGGGCAGCTGGGAGACTCCCTCACACACAGGCACTTCAGCTTAGGTTTGTTTCATTAGCAGACAATGCAAGTAAGAAACAAAGACACATATCCCCCACAATAGATATAAATAATACAGCATTAGAAGGGTGAATGACCCTGAACAGTTTGTTTTTTTGCCTCCTTTTAAAAAAAAAAAAATTATATATATATATATATATATATATATATATATTTTAGCTCAAAGAGAAATAAAATGCAAAAATGCTTTCTCAGTTCCTTCAGGAAGGAAGTGACAGGTTGCGCCTCTCAACAGCAGTTTCCACAACCTGCTCCTACAGCCACCCGAACCAGCGACTAACCCGGTCAGCAAAGAAACACTGCTTAGTTTAAAAGGAAAAGAGATGTGGTTCTGAAACATCGCCACAGTCTTTTATCCCAGTTACAAAACAAATTAAAAAAAACACCCAGACATGACATCACACAAAAAAAAACCAAAAACAAACAGTAAAACAAGTTCTTGTGGAACTTGACGGTTGGTTTCACAAGAATCCCTTTTCGGTTGTAAAAACAGGTCATTCTCTGTCTGAGGGACCGAAAGGGAAGATTAAAAGCAGAGTTATTACAGTGGACGTGGGAGTGCTAATTTGAATTCGGCAACAATCATAGCCATAAAAATAAATTAAAAACATAAATTACTGACCGACTCCTTACTAAAAAGAGAAGAAAATAGCAAACTAAGCTTTTAACAAAAACACCCCCTTTCACCGTTATGGAAAACCCGTGTTGATAGTAACTATTTAATTAATGAACACAGCCAACATTACCCACCCCCCCAACCTGCAATCATTTCGAACACTGTCCTGTAACTGCCATCAGTAACTCCTCATTAATCCAGCTGGCCATGGGTGCCTCATTAAATGTGACTAAATACAATAAAAAGAAACAGCGTCCTTGCAAGAGATGATAACATTTTTTGTTGTTGTTAAAAATCATTAAAATACACTCAGGGGTCTGGTGTGAAGGCAATTCCAAACGCTGGGGAACATAGCAGGAGGGATCGTAAAACGTTTAACTGGTTTTGGGGACGAGAAGGTAAACCTATTAGTAGGAACGTTACACCATACAGGGCTTAATAAATCCAAATTAAAAACAGCACTAAAATGAAGTGTTTTATAGAACACAGAAGATGGCAGGGTAAGACAAGCTGCCAAGCCATTCAAGTGCACTGTATAACTACAATGCTTGGGCCAGTCTTTAATCTTTTGGGTTAAGGGCTGAGTATCAATGCTGTGCTCCAATACAGTATTATAGAACAGGAGTGTGTGTGTTTGTGGGTGCAGTGTCTGGGAGGACAGTTCCCTGTATTCCCAGCTCTCCAGATCTATGGCTCTGTATAAAGCTCACTGTCTTTGCTCAGTTCAATGGCAATCACATTGCTCTCAGCTGAACGAATATGTGACTAAGTGAGTCACTAATGCCGGCCCAATTGATTACATGCACACAACATTGCTAATAAGAGCAGTGCTGTCTGGAAAATTAACAACCTCCAAAAGAGAGAAAGGGAAAACGCAAACGTGAGAGGTGCTTTTGAAACACAAGGTCTTCAGACAGCAGCCGATACTACACAGAGTCAGCGACCAAGTTAGAATATCACAGCACTGCTTTAGAATGCCCTTTTATAATCTAGATGCATTAATGATGTCCTTCATAAGGGATAGTTAGAGGAGGTATTTTTGGTAGCTGGTTAACAATGCCAAGCCACATTGAAACCCTACTGCAATGGGACTTCCTCTTCTAGAGCCCCACGCAAAGGGATCTTCAACCACTCAAGGAGCGCAATGGGGAGTGATCTGCTTGAACACTTACAGTGATTTTGGTAGCTTTGTTCAGCTCATTAACCCACTCAACCAGGTCTTGCTGATCATTGGCTTGCAAGAAGAATTTCCTCATCCCTGCATTAATAACTGTACAAAAGGAGAGAAGGGAGAGAGAAAAAAAAATCAATACAGTTCCCATCAGGTCATCATTTGCAAACTTGTTTAAGGACGATAAAGTGTGCAGCCTTTTAATAAATCACGTAAAGGATTTTGCCAATTAGCTTCACTGGTTGCTGAGCAGCATCCACAGGAAAGCGAGACTAATGGCTGTGAAAACAGCAGTGCTTATTTTTTCATACTAGGCATTTAACACAGAAACTCTGCAAGCATCAAATCACAAAAACGCTGTGCCTGTAAAATTGAACTCTTTTCAACTGAAACATACTGTGCTGTATCCTTATCGTGAATTCACTGTTGACACCAGACTAAGCAGGGACCCCTAAAGAATCAAACCAGTTGACCCTACCCCTATAAAAGTTTCCCCGTAGTAAAGGCATATAACACTGTAATAAAGCAAGTGAAAGCAATGGTAAAGCATAGGTAAGCAGTGTAAAGAATAGTAACGTATGGTAAAGCATATTAATAAATGTGGCAAACCAGGGGAAACTGGTAAATGCATAGAATAACCATGGGAAAAATGCAAAAATACCACGGGAAACTTTAAGGGTAATGTTTAAATAATGTTTTTAGGGCAGAATGTCTTTTAGGAATAAGTTTGATATTCATGGAACTCTTCCACATTGTTCTTAAAGAAGCGGGACAGTCTAAAACATTTTTTATAAAAACAGATTGAAGTAAAAAATGAAGTCAAATAAAAATCCATGCTTTCTAGCTTTGTGAATGGGTCCCGCTGGTTTATTAAACCTCCACTCCACGTAGTGCGACTCTGGTCAAGCGACATGTGATACATCACACCTACAATACATGAGCTGATGTAAGGAGCTTCTACTGGTATTACCAGCGGCTGCAGTGCTAGTTGCTTATTTTTTGTTCCTTGCTTGTTGAAGCTTACGTTAACTTTGAATCCCTCTAGACTTTAGGGAGGCTCTAATCTCATCTGGTCAGGAAAACTGAAAAAACAAAAACTGCTTTCCTCTTGCAATCAAATTAAAAACAGACTCCCTCGTCCATTCTCCTTCTAAAAGAAGAAGAGATTTCCAGGTTTGTTAGCCCGTCTCCAGTCATAATAGAATGTATATAGTTATCTTGTTCTTATATGTTAGTTCTAATATCAGCTTACCAAAGGATTCCCTTGAAATATATATATATATATATATATATATATATATATATATATATATATATTCTCTCTCTCTCTCTCTCTCTCAAAACACAACGGGATGACTCAAAGCAGGAAATGGGTATAAACAGACAAATTCCTACTCTACGGAAACTAAAATGAGTGCCATTTCACTTCTCGCACATTTTGCCTTTCATCCTTGCTTTAGCGACATGCTTAAACCATGAATCATGCTCTTTGCTATGCTGTTACTGTAAAAGGGGGAAAAAGTTTAAGCTTTCCCGAAAAAAAGAGTGGCTATAGGCCAAGGAAATGAATACAGCAATTATGAAAAAGCCACGTGCTACTTGTGCCTAGTCAGTCAGAAGAAACCGTGTTGTAATAAAACAGGCATGAGACAAACCATTGGACTAGTTTTCTATAACTGCATATGATTTCCACAATTGTCATACATCTTACTGGCACTAGCAACGCCAGCACTGTCCCTTTGAAGTTCTTGCGTTTTTCTTTTGGCTTTTCGATTTTTATTATTTGTATTTGTTTTGACAAATACAACGCTTATAGATTCCTGATACATGTGTACCTAATCAATTTATGTGCTGCAGTAGTACATCCAAAGGCATTGTACTGTATTAGAATTAGTGCTGGGACAAATATCTGAATATTTATGCACTTATTGCACTTATTTACCGTCACCAGAATTTGCGCAACAGTTTAAAAAAATGAAAAAGAGCTCTGTGATATGCGAGATTAATAATATATATATACATATATTTTTTTTTTTGGGACTTGTGTAATGTAAAACGAGAACCAAAACAGTGAGTTTTTCCCCCCCTTCACTTTACAACGCCATTTCCACATTTGTTTTATTTGAAGTGTTTAAAGTTAAATTTCAGTTTTCGTTTGCTTGTTCAGCTACAAAAAGGCACAAGTAAACCTCATGTTATTACTTTATGAAAACGTGTCGATGGCCACTGTTTACTGTGAAGAAACAGCAATGACAAGGAATGAAAAAAATGTGGTGCCAACCTTATGTAGTATTTATTTCGGGAATAAACAAAACAACGTTTAAGTTGAACTGCTATTTGGCATCCTTTGTTTTGTAGTTAATTCACTGGGGTAAAGTAAGTCCTACACAGCTTATTCTTTACTCCTGGGATATTTTTCTATTTGAACGTGTTACATATTGTAAGGTCCTGCTGCTATGCTGTCTCGGCCTGCGTTCAGAGCAATATAATGGCTTTGCTACTTTTTGAAAAACGAACGAATAGCCAAATGAATATTTAAAATCATGAGCGAATATCTGAACATGAAAATCCTGTTTTTGTCCCAGCACTAATTAGCATAAAACTAAAAAACCAAAACATAGATAGCACTCCTTCATTTGCTTTACCTGCTTTGACACCAGCTTTAACCTAGAAATGGTAACAGTGCACATAACAGCACAGTCCTCTATAAATATCCTGCTGTTTTGGAATGTGGTCCCAACTCGGATGCTAGCATCCTGTTGAAAAGCAGGATATTTCCCCAATCCTGCAGAAATGCAAAGCGCACTCAATAGCAGGTCACTGTAGTGTTTCCTTCAATTGAGTCGGAGAGCAGCAGCATGCCGCTTTGGGACAAAGATCTCTCCAACAGAAGCAGTGCATTGCATCTGACCAACTTGGGCACTGGCCTGCTGGACTGCAAGCCAAAGCATCACAAACCATCAATGGGCCATGCCTAATGCTTAATGTATTTGTTGATATGGTCTATCAAAAGCATATTTTACACACACACGGACGAGTTACAATAAAGTGATCAAATCAAGCTGTTGTACAAAAAAGTGTTATCAGCTTGATGATGAGCACGCAATTACAAATAAATTGATCACGCTAAACAAGGAACAGTCGGTGCTAACTTGGCCCCACCTTCCTCATTCAGAAATCCAAAAAAAAATTGGCAGTTCTTGAACATTTGCATTTCTAATTGTGAGTTTAAGAACAGACTTGAAGGCACATCAGAACAAGGTAATGATGACCAACGAAAATGCAGATTAACAGACTTAACGCAATATAAAATGGAGAGAAAAAGCAACACCAGGTATAACACACATTTCAATGCTTAACAGTTTAGCCATATCCTCAAATGTGTACTACATTAAATTTACATTTGCAAAAGCTCGAATGTTCTAAAGTGTAGTTGTACTGTACATCCCTCCTACATCCTTTAAAAAAACAATACAAAGGAGTTGAAAGGTCAAGAGTATTTGGAAACAAAAGTAATACCAACCCCCCCACCACTACATACATCCCTCCCGTACAACCTTGACATACTTTAGCACAATGCTACACTTAGTTAACAGTACCTGCGCAAGGGCCCCAAGTGCGTGTTGCTAGTCTTATCGTAAGAGGACTGAGCACCATTTTAGGGTACTGCGCAGATAATACGTGTTCTGTTTAGTTTTTGCTCACATTAAAACACGTATATATGTTATCAGTGCTCCAACAGCTTAGATTTATTATTCTACAAAACACACGGTAAGCAGCTTCTCGAATGGCTGGAGAGGGCTGAACTAAACAGCTTGGCTTTATAAATGATCTTGAGTAACACCCATGCAAGAAACACACCAGAAAAGAAAAGAGTCGGACTGCTGTAAACGCGTGCATGAGAATGAATGAAAATCCTACGAGGACTTACCAAAGCAGAACTCTGCCTTTGGTCTTTGCTTCGTTGCATCGCTGACCTTTAGAAGAAAAGGAAAAAAAAAAAAAAAAACCAAGAGCTCCAGTTAATTACAGACATCAAGAGTTGTTAAGGATGAACATTTTTACAAATATAGGGGCACTTAAGAATATAATACATCCAAAAGCAGCATAGGACATCCACGACCTTGAAGGGCCTTGAAGGGCCTGTCATTTGCATTTCTAACAGCAATTGGTCAGCATACCTGGAGTTAGGGGCCAATGAAAGCATTGCCTCAGAATTCCACTACAGAATTCCACTACAGGGTTGAATCTGGTCAACAGAGCTCTGACATACATTTGTATTGCAGATCGAGTAGCAGTTTCCAATGTACCCCTAAATGTTCCACCTTCTCCTATTTGCCAATTATTTAATTATTCAATTCGGACTCAAACATCTTTAGTTTATCTGGGAAAGTCCCCTTTTATTAAAGGAAGCCCCACTTAGTAAGATATGCACAAGTCTTAAACAACGTAACAGACTCACCTTGGAAATATAAGTTAGTTTGAGAGCTCCAACAGGCTGCGTTCCAGTGGGCAGGTTCTGTGAAAATAATAAATACAAATCATAATGAATGTCACACCAAGCTCAGGTCAGTTTGGAAGATTGTGTATGCCTGTTTGTTGGATTATGACTGTGTAGCTTTAAATACCCTGCTTTTACTTCAAGTACAGGCGCGACTCCTCGACTCCACGCACGGTACTTACGACTCTTTTGCATTATTACCCTGCTTCGACTTTACGATATTGATACGGCATTTACGACACGGCGAGACACGGGCCATGCGTCATGTGCGCACGCTTGGTGTCCGAACCGCAGTACCTGTCGTGGTCACCCTGACTCGGTCACTTCGCATTTGTTTTTTTAATGCATGCAACTGTTTTTTGTTTGTTTTTTTAGAATGTATTTGCCCTTAATGTCTGACAACAGCAGTGGACTCAAAATGAAATCTAAGCTGTGAACTCCGTCACATGATGAGGGGATTAACTTCAGGAGATCGTAGTTCTGGCTAGGAGTACCGCATACACACACTGAATACGTCTTTGGAAAGCCCCTATTCTGTAATTTTAAAACAAGCCAGGTAGGTGCCTGAGTAATACGTGCGTACCCACCGGGGAGCCAGCCCCGAAATCAATGGGCTGAGTGTAAAAGAGTTAAATAACGACGCTTCAATTTACAATGTGACTTTAAGGAACCAATTGTGGCGTAACAGTGAGGACTGCCTGTATTACATTACCAGTGATTCAATCAAAAGGAAAAATGGAAAATAACTGGCATGGACAAACAGAGCTGGTGTGGGAGTTTGCAGCAGCCATCTTCCCACCCTTTCCCAGCAGGAGATGCTGCTGAAAAGCATGGATATGGAGTGGGCTGAATAAAAATATGCTGGAAAAATATTGCTGCAATATGGACAACACAGGATACAGCAAAGGCAAAGTAATGTATTCTGTAACACCTGCAGCCCTTAGTTAACTATTAAACTGTAAAGAGATGTTTGGATATTCGTGTTTCTCTCCCAAATGGCTTTCCATAGAGATCACTAAGGGTATATATGCATAATCTGGTTTGTTTACTTTTTGCTGTATAAAACTTTTAAATCGAGGCTCAAGAGCTGCTGTGTTGATCTTGTGTTATATATATATATATATATATATATATATATATATATATATATATATATATATATATATATATATATATATATATATATATACACATATATATATATATATATATATATATATAAATATATATATAAATAGTTTTAGGCAGGTGTGAAAAAATGCTGTAAAGTAAGAATGCTTTCAAAAATAGACATGTTAATAGATTATATTTATCAATTAACTAAATGCAAAGTGAGTAAACAGAAGAAAAATCTAAATCAAATCCTTATTTGGTGTGACCACCCTTTCCCTTCAAAACAGCATCAATTCTTCTAGGTACACTTGCACAAAGTCAGGGATTTTGTAGGCATATAGTCAGGTGTATGATTAAACAATTATACCAAACAGGTGCTAATGATCATCAATTCAATATGTAGGTTGAAACACAATCATTAACTGAAACAGAAACAGCTGTGTAGGAGGAATAAAACTGGGTGAGGAACAGCCAAACTCAGCTAACAAGGTGAGGTTGCTGAAGACAGTTTACTGTCAAAAGTCATACACCATGGCAAGACTGAGCACAGCAACAAGACACAAGGTAGTTATACTGCATCAGCAAGGTCTCTCCCAGGCAGAAATTTCAAGGCAGACAGGGGTTTCCAGATGTGCTGTCCAAGCTCTTTGAAGAAGCACAAAGAAACGGGCAACGTTAAGGACCGTGAGACGCAGTGGTCGGCCAAGGAAACTTACTGCAGCAGATGAAAGACACATCATGCTTACTTCCCTTTGCAATCGGAAGATGTCCAGCAGTGCCATCAGCTCAGAATTGGCAGAAAACAGTGGGACCCTGGTACACCCATCTACTGTCCGAGAAGTCTGGTCAGAAGTGGCCTTCATGGAAGACTTGCGGCCAAAAAGCCACACCTCCGACGTGGAAACAAGGCCAGCTTGACTCAACTATGCACGAAAACACAGGAACTGGGGTGCAGAAAAATGGCAGCAGGTGCTCTGGACTGATGAGTCAAAATTTGAAATATTTGGCTGTAGCAGAAGGCAGTTTGTTCGCCGAAGGGCTGGAGAGCGGTACACTAATGAGTGTCTGCAGGCAACAGTGAAGCATGGTGGAGGTTCCTTGCAAGTTTGGGGCTGCATTTCTGCAAATGGAGTTGGGGATTTGGTCAGAATTAATGGTCTCCTCAATGCTAAGAAGTACAGGCAGATACTTATCCATCATGCAATACCATCAGGGAGGCATCTGATTGGCCCCAAATTTATTCTGCAGCATGACAACGACCCCAAACATACAGCGAAAGTCATTAAGAACTATCTTCAGCGTAAAGAAGAACAAGGAGTCCTGGAAGTGATGGTATGGCCCCCACAGAGCCATGATCTCAACATCATCGAGTCTGTCTGGGATTACATGAAGAGAGAGAAGCAACTGAGGCTGCCTAAATCCACAGAACTGTGGTTAGTTCTCCAAGATGTTTGGGCCAACCTACCTGCCGAGTTCCTTCAAAAACTGTGTGCAAGTGTACCTAGAAGAATTGATGCTGTTTTGAAGGCAAAGGGTGGTCACACCAAATTTTGATTTTTCTTCTGTTCACTCACTTTGCATTTTGTTAATTGATAAATATAATCTATTAACATGTCTATTTTTGAAAGCATTCTTACTTTACAGCATTTTTTCACACCTGCCTAAAACTTTTGCACAGTACTGTATATACACACACACACATTTATATATATATACATGTCAAAAAATAATTTGTTCGAATATTCGGATATTTGTCCCAGCACTAACAATTATGTTTTATTCCATATTTAGTTTTTGTGATACCGATAACCTTGTGCAGGGAATACATATATAGAGGCCTGACTGAAACTTTTAGCATGTCTGTGGAAATATAAAAAGATATGCTATACATTAAGACTCCAGTAAGTTATAATAAATAATATCCACTGTAACAGCACATATCTATACTAGCTGAACACTGTGCAGCATTCTACCAACTACCTCTGCCTACCTCCACTTCCAAGGGACTCAACAGCACCATAATGGAAAGGATGGTTATTACTATGTTGGATATCACCTGTGTAGGCGTGCGTGTAACACGTTATCAATAAGCTCGAACCAAATCCACCGGCACTGACAAGAGTATGACTGCCTGGCACAGCGACAGACGAGTTGGCTAGCAGTCTACCAGGGAATGTAAACTAACTGGACAGGGAGTATGGCGTGCAAGCTGAATTATAGAAGAACAAAGGAATGAATTTGCGTCACACCCAACATAAAAATACCAACACCCTAAACGAAACCTGTATTATTCATAAGTGAATTCTTAAATCCATTTAGAATGAACATGTGAACAGCAGAGAGAGAGAGAGAGAGAGAGAGAGAGAGAGAGAGAGAGAGAGAGAGAGAGGAGAATTGTTCTTCATAACCTTGCATAAGGAAGTTCAATCATTCCTCCATGTTAAATAAACATGTCAAAACTACCACATTCAAGCACTCCAGTTCAAAGTTTGGTTTCACAGACCTTAGGTAATGTAGTCCAAAACTGGCACTGCTACTAGATAAGAAATCAAGTGTTTTCATGCTGCAAAGGCATATGCGCTGCACTGTACTGTAGAGAGAAAGGTGGATGCAATACGCAGGCAAATCATGCAAGAAGCACGTTAACAGGACTACAGCAGCAATCATTCAAACGCTTAAGCAAAAGATGTCAAGTTAAATACAAATCAGTATAAATTGCCGGTGAAGCAAAAACACCTTGGGACAGTACTGAGAAAAAAAAGGAAATGCCAGTTTTCAGTATCTAAAGTACCATGAAAGAACTAGCTTTATGTTTAAGCTGGTACAGTAGAAAAAAAAAAAAAAACGTTATTAATTTAATAACTGGCTTCACATATCATGCTTAGCACTAATACTGGACACCTAAAGATAAAGTAGTCATTAGACAACCAGGGTCCGTGAAACCAGCGATATAGATTTGTTCACTTAGATTAGACAGAATATCTCTCTCTCAAGAGGGGCCACCAAAACCACTAAAGAACAATGACCAACAACATTTGACCATTAATACCTCAGGTTTATGGTATCAACATTGATCCGCTCACTGTGCTGAAGGAGTACATCCGTTGAAAAAGGGTTACACAGTCTGTTGCCCTTACCTGGGGGTTGTCCATATACCAGACCAGGCTGCCTTCCAGCGTGTCCAAGATGAAGTACCTGCGCAGGAACTTGCCGCTGTTCTCATTCTCCTCAATGTCGAGGAACCCACAGATACGATTCTGCCGATCCACATAAGGCATTTCTGAGCCTGCACATTACACTGCCAAGGAGAGAGAAGGGAGAAGAGTAAGCAAGAGGCAGGAAACGGCGCTGCAGAGCTAAAACAAAAGGCGGCTCTCCATTCCTAGAAGAGAATTGCTAATCCAGAGTGACTCACTCTTCCACCCACTATACACATCTGGCAGCCGTTCAAACAAATAGGACTAATTTAACTTGCTGGTGTAATATAAAAAATTGCAATACCATGCATGCATTTATTTTATTTCCACCCACGACTCTAAAAGCCCCTTGTACAGTTTTCACTGCTGATTAAGGCATTAGTTTTCTCTCAAATTGTTTGGATGAGCCCATTAAAGTTTTTTTTCCTGATACTGCCTTGCAGTGTTCATTTATATTAATGTACAATTATTTGCAGTATAATACTGTCACTACAAAATGTTAAAAACAATGTAGCAGGGGTGGCAAGTTGCAAAGCCATACTGCAGCAAACATATAATGGAGGTACAGTATAATATTACAGCTCCCTGCAAGACCCTACAGTAGGTTGTATGCAAGGGTCTTGGAATCCACAGATCTGAAGCTGTAGTAACTTGTTTCAACATTCCAAACAGGAAGCTAAGAGCTTTGCAATCCACCCCCCACCATGCTATGCAAAAACATATTTGAGATTTTTTTTTTTTTTTTTTTTTTTACAAAATCTAAATCTTCCATGACGAACTGCAATAAAAATATTGCAGTACTCATTTGCTCCATTAAATTGCACAAATCTCCCCTCCTGCTAAAAAGGTACAGTAATTGAACTGGAAACATGGATTCTTTGACCGTTGTTTTTCCGTACAAAACATTACACCTAAATCCCGCCTAGGTATATCTATACTAGGTACTAAATTCCGAAATTTTTTTACTAAAACTTATAACTGGCTCATTATCAAGTAAAAAAAAGTAAATATTTTAGCGTAGCATGTAAGCTAAGCTTGGCTCTCTCAGTATAAACTCCTTCTCTAGCTCTGGTACAATCAGTTCTGTACAGCCCACACTTTTTCTGTTAGTTCAAGTTTGATCATTATGAATACAAATGGCCTTGTTCTTCACGCACAGTTGAAGATTTTTTTTTTTTTTTTTAAATGTATAAATGTTAAGAGTCAAAAGAACAGCAATAAATCTTCAAAGTTCTACTGCATTTGCACTTTAGTCTGGCATCGCATCAGCCAAGATGGTAAAAACAGGAGCCGTTTTCTAATTAAAAATAAATAATAAATAAACACTTCAAAAAAATAATAAAAAATGGAAATTGCCAACAGCCATCATTTTCCAAAATTTGACAATCAAAATGAGGCAAACAGTAATTAGCCTTCATTTGCATTAGACATACAATACAGTACTTCCATGTAAATTTCATCACAAGAAGAAAAAATATGCATTATTTGATGAGGGTATGCAGGGATGGAAATGAGACTCCTACTTCATAGCAGTTTGATACATTCCTGGTTTTACAATGAGCTTAATGAGACACACCTTTTGTTACAGAAATGGGTGAAATTGCTATGCTTTAGGATTCTTATTTCCATCCCTGGTATGTATTTTACTTGCAGTACATAATCCCCTCCACCCACAAATGTACCTTGCAAACCCCCCTCCCCCACTTTTTAATAGGTTTGCCTTCATAATGCACATTAGTGGGCACTAATGTAAAACACTGTTTCCCCTGCGTCCCTAATACCCTTTCAGCGAACAGTGCCAGAGATTCCTGGAAACTGTAATAGCACACCAATCATTAGCCTGAGGTGACATCACCCAGCTAACTCGGATGGAATCAGGGGAAAGCTTTTACAGTGATCTCGTGCAGTCTGTGGTCCTGAGTTTAACGCACGTGTAACATACAGGGTTTCTCTCAAGATTTAAAACATACAGCCACTCAGCATCTTCTTAACTAAAACACAGTACAGTATTAAACCTTGTTAATCTGAGTACGGACTCCAATCAGAGAGGGGGACCTGTTTACTGTACATGCATGAATTCACATCAAACATGTTAGCAAATTTAGATCAAACAGAGCACTGCAACCAACTACTGTAGGTCTTCAGAGTTTACCATTAAAGAACAGCCTTGTTAATTTTACAATGAAGTACATTAATACCATGAAAAAAGCACACATTTCCAAGCACCAATATAAAACATGCTTTTGGTAGATAAAATCTTTACAAAATTCTATTTGCTTTTCATGATATGATCATATAAAATTTAAATAAGTTTTAGGACCCCTTTTTTTGCTTTTTTTAATGCAAAAGAAACCACAAATTAAAAGACATTTGCATAAACCATAGAGAACACTCTTAACCAAGCCCTGGCACAGGAAACACACTGTCGCTGGATATGAAGAGGAGGAGTGCTCTTCATGAAAACGAGGTCCTCTGGAGACCAGCTATCCAAGCCCTGACACAGGAAACACACTGTCGCTGGATATGAAGAGGAGGAGTGCTCTTCATGAAAACGAGGTCCTCTGGAGACCAGCTATCCAAGCCCTGACACAGGAAACACACTGTCGCTGGATATGAAGAGGAGGAGTGCTCTTCATGAAAACGAGGTCCTCTGGAGACCAGCTATCCAAGCCCTGACACAGGAAACACACTGTCGCTGGATATGAAGAGGAGGAGTGCTCTTCATGAAAACGAGGTCCTCTGGAGACCAGCTATCCAAGCCCTGACACAGGAAACACACTGTCGCTGGATATGAAGAGGAGGAGTGCTCTTCATGAAAACGAGGTCCTCTGGAGACCAGCTATCCAAGCCCTGACACAGGAAACACACTGTCGCTGGATATGAAGAGGAGGAGTGCTCTTCATGAAAACGAGGTCCTCTGGAGACCAGCTATCCAAGCCCTGGCACAGGAAACACACTGTCGCTGGATATGAAGAGGAGGAGTGCTCTTCATGAAAACGAGGTCCTCTGGAGACCAGCTATCCAAGCCCTGACACAGGAAACACACTGTCGCTGGATATGAAGAGGAGGAGTGCTCTTCATGAAAACGAGGTCCTCTGGAGACCAGCTATCCAAGCCCCAAGTATTTCTAAACAGGCAGTGTAGCAGTGTAGCGAGACACACTCCACACTACAGTACACTGAAGACCTAACAGAGCAGAAAATGAACACTAATACAACCTTGAGCATGCATGGTTGCAATAAGGCTTATATTCCATGGATCACTATTAAAAAGCATAAAGTAGCAGCTGCAGTTACAATTAATTACAGGGCTCTTGATCTGTATATATTGCACCTACACTAACGCTAGATGTAGAGGCAGAAGCAAAATAACAAAACGATCATAGAGGAATTCTAGAAAGTGATGATGAATACTTTGCCAATGGGTTCATGCATTTAAACAAATAGATAAATCAAATGTATTATTTTGGAGATTTGTTTTGAACGAATTATATATATATATATATATATATATATATATATATATATATATATATATATATATATATATAAAATTACACACACATGCTCTATAGAGCTCTGTATGGCTCTTTTAGCCAAAAAGGTTAGGCAACTGTGATCATTACAAAAAAAGCCCATTCTATCTCCTCTCTCTGCAGCAGCACAGCTGCACATTGTCTATAGGGGTTTCTTGTTCTATAGAATCAATACAGGCTGCTTACCAGTCCGTGCCTCCAAGACAGTACAGGTAGATTAACTGGACTGCTGCAAGCAGGCTCTATTCTACCAACAGGCTTTTGCACACTGACTCAAGCCTTTTTTTTCTCTTTGTACTTAAAAAAGCAAGCTTTCAAGTTCAGCAAAGCCTGCTTGAATGCTGTAACCTTCACTATGACTCACATCTCATTATTCATTTGTAAGATTTATGCCTGGCAGGGATACTGCACTTGTAGGTTGATTGTGAAGTAACCCCATATATCCTTTGTGGATTTAATGTTTAGAAGGAAGCTCTGAAATATTTTTTGAAACTTCAGGGCAAAAAGATAACAATCCCCCCCTCCCCCACCACCCCTGTAAAAATGTTGCTTCTAAAAGAATATTAAATATTTATCAAAATATATTTGAGTAAAGGTCACACTGTGGCTGTTGTGAGAATTATCTTGGTTACATCTTGGGCAAATCAAATAAATTCATGTTTGTCACAGAAACTCGGAAGACATTTTAGAACTACCCACTGCTATAGGTGAAGCACTTACCAGGCAACCACAATATGGTCATCCACAGTAAGCATGGCAGTGTCCATTTAAAGAGCCCCTTTTCCTACTGTAACTTGCTCTTTATTTAGTAATTTTCCTTGTTACGATGGACTACATGTAAATACAGCATGGTGGAATAGCAACAAAAAAACCGCATGTAGTGTTTTTGTATTGTAAGCCACAGTAAACAGCTCTACAGTATGTCTGGTGAGCCTCTCGGGATCTTGCACAGTAATATCACATCCACAACATGCGAGGAGTCCTTTCACTTCTTGAAATCAGAATACAGGCCCATTTGTACAATTCATTGATTACTCACATGTTTAATTTCACCCCAATAACCTACCCTCAACTACAATTTCAAAAAATAGAGAGGGAGCAAAGTACTGTGGTTTATTAGCGACTAAGGAAATAAGCATTAAACTAAGTTACTACAGTACACTTGCATAACCTTATGAATAGGGGAAATGGTGACCATTAGATTCACAATGTTCACCAACATTCTTATGCAAAGGTCAAGGTCACAGTAACAGAGTTATTAAGACTTGCAAGCAGAAACTAGCGTGATTGGAATCGGATCTTAATAAATCTTTTTTTTTTAAATTTAGTCGTCGCCAATTAGTTTTTATTATTTTCTCCCCAATTTGAAATGCCCATATTTTTAGGCTCAGCTCACCGCTACCACCCCTGCGCTGACTCGGGAGGGGCGAAGATGAACACACGCTGTCCTCCGAAGCATGTGCCGTCAGCCGCCCGCTTCTTTACACTC
Organism: Acipenser oxyrinchus oxyrinchus; assembly: GCA_030684275.1. Classification (NCBI taxonomy): domain Eukaryota; kingdom Metazoa; phylum Chordata; class Actinopteri; order Acipenseriformes; family Acipenseridae; genus Acipenser; species Acipenser oxyrinchus. Next base: position 46,414,806 of record CM060257.1, on the reverse strand, counting down.
TGCAGACTAACCGTGCAGCCGCCTCAGAGCTACAGCGTCGGAGGACAACGCAGCTCTGGGCAGCTTACAGGCTTAGCCCGCAGTCGCCCGGCCACTCTACAGGGGTCGCTGGTGCGCGGTGAGCCGAGGACATCCTGGCCGACCTAACCCTCCCTCCCCGGACGACGTTCGGCCAATTGGCGCCGCCCCTCGGAGCACCCGTCCATGGTCGGTTGTGGAATAGCCTAGACTCGAACCGGCGACGTCCAAGTTATAGAGCGCATCCTGCACTCTAGCGAGTGCTTTTACTGGATGCGCCACTCGGGAGCACAGATCTTAATAAATCTGACCAGAAACCACTTCCTTGCAATTTGAACACACCGTGTGTAAGGGGTTCTTAATGGTCTTAGTCTTTATAGAAGCAAACGACAGAGGAAACAAGTGAACAGGTACTTTGGATCAAGTTTCTCTTGCTGGTAATGCACTAAATGGAGCTACAGTAGCACTTACTACTTAATATGAAGACACTTTGGCTGATCTGGCCTACAATACATACAGTACTGTACGTATGTGGCTGGCAACCAGAACTGAAGAGAAGCCATCTCAAAGCACCTTAAATGTAGGGGTGTGCCAATTCATCTGACTCACACGGTGAGCAGTCCATGACACCATCAGATCGACAGCACATCATCACCATAACAGTTACAAACAGCATCAGAAGGTAGGATACTTCGATATGCACAGGCTACACTAGAAACATTAAATCATTCAAAACTATCTGCAACATCTGTGCGCGCTAGCAAAGCGTTACCTGTGCATCCCAGGGACCAGTCTCTGCTGACAGAGTGTTGTCCACTGATGGAGATGTGGTAACAGCACAGAGAAGCACACTCAAACCAGGACTTGTACATCACTGTGTTCCTCAAGAAAAAACTCAAAACGTAAAAGAATTCTATTTGTTTTTAAAAATAATCTGCTTTAGGAGAACAGTTTCTCTTTTTTGTCAGATTCAAAACTTTTGAAGAACTGTGCACATTTTTATTTTAGTTTTATTATTATATATCACATGTTTTAATAAACTGAAGTGTAACAAAAACTAATAATAAATGTAATCGAATACAAATGCTTGTAAGCAAAAAAGGTGCTGTATTAACACCAGCAGAATACAGGAAAACTCATGCAACAGTTGTGACGGTGACCAAACGTGTTCGTAAACAGCAGAACCAACGCACTGCAGTCTAAACTTGTTTTTACTGAAAAATAAACAGTAACATTTAATCATAAGAGCGGTCTGTGTTACATGCTGTCCGAACAGGACTTCACTAACACCAAGCATGGGAGCTGCAGCGTGCTGTTTCCCCATGTTACAACTGTACAGTTAGAAGAGCTGTCACCAATTCCAGACACCAGAAAAAAACTGAAAATATAAAACGTGCCGAGTTCATTGCAGTCATCAGCTACATAGATTAACCATTCAGCAGAATGAGGCAACAAACAAGCGAGTACAAGCATTAAGTTATTGTTTTAGTATCACTTTAGCGTCTTAACAAGTTGTTGTATTTTAAGCAGTTGACTATGGTAGCCATTGGCTCCTAAAGCAAAAAAAAAAAAAAAAAAAAACCCCACACACCTTTGTCTGGAGCCATGATTTGTAATTTTGCTTTAAGGAAACGTATTTTACATGCTTTACTTGTGTTCTTGCAAACACTTGCACAAGCAAATTAAACTGTGATTTTTGTGTTTCATGCTTCATTTACTGTATCGTGATATAGTACATATTGTACCGTGAAGACACTGCCGATATCCAGCCGGGCCCTACCTTAACGCAGACTTTAAAATATAGGTTATTTGAGTTATTGCAATATGAACCGTTAATAATGGTTGCAAACATCACAAAAAATGCTATACAAATAAATAAATAAAAACACAGAATTTGAAACCACTTATTTTGCTTATGGCTTGCTGAACAGAGCAGTTGATTAGCAAGCACAGAACTATCACTACCAATGTAACTGCAATTGTGTTTACTAGGATCAGCAGTTTTCATTAAACTGCTGATCTTTTTCTCAGAATGGTACCAGATTCAACGTTGTGGCGAACAGTTCAGAAGACGGGATCTGAGAAATAAAGTGTGAAAAGAGTGCTGCATTTAAAAAAACTGTAAGCCAGCCTACAAAGCTGAACTTTGCACTAGCTTCTGCACCAATGTGCCAAACTTAATGTAGTAAATCACTCACAATCTCGCACGCAGCTTTCTTTACCACTTCCAAAGGAACAGGGCGCTATTCATAAGACTAAAGGGAGCACTGTATTGTGGGTCTAATTGACTGGAAATGTATATATGGTTGGAGAATAACCATATCCACACACATATAAAAAAATAGTCCTTTTAAATGATATCTTCATTAGAATTCATGATTATAATTAAAAGGCAATGCACTAGCAGCAACACGTTCAACTGCAATGCTATGAATTTAAAAGTGCAACTTGACATGGGTATCAAAAACTGTACCACCCACACTTTGTGAACCTACAGACCTCAGAAGCACATCAAGACCTTTCTGGAAAGTGTATCCTATTTGCACTGAAATCCAGTAGTGCACTGGCATGGGAGAGAAACAAACAAAGTCGCAACAGACTGTTAACAGGCTTGCCTACTGTAAAGAAAAAAAAAAAAGACAGAAATATCTTCTGCTGCATTGTAAAGAATGTTTTGTTAGCTTTTAAAATGCTAAAGCCAGCCCCGTAGCCGATATCACTATTCACCAAAGGCTCCTTTCAAACAGAATGCATCTGCATTAATTTGCCTCATGTAAATACAGCGTTGTCCTCAGCTGGCATCCAAGTTACCAGGCTGTAAAACAGCACAATGGCAGTAATAGGAGGTTGCTGCTGCTGACTGGGAACAATGCTGTCTTGACACAATAGCAACATTATTTCTATGCAAACTCGAAGCAGAATATTTTGCAGCATGTGTGCAAAACACAATAGCAGAGCTTGTAAAGTAATGAGGTCTGAATTATAAAGGAGTCTCATTTTTACTTCCACGCTCTGCTCTTTAGTTTTGCATTTTCAATTTTTTTCCCCCCGCCCACACAAACCACTCTTAATACCACTCTCAGAAAAAGAACAAGCTTTGTTCTCAAGTACCAGGAGACTACTGGGCTAATCACATTTAGAAGACACCCTAAATAAATGCCGATTGGTTGACACTGAATCAGAACGCAAGGTTTCACAGGGCAATGGAACTTCACAGTTTTTATTTTGTCAACAGAATAGCAACTTCTAAAAAGGGGGTATTTCCATTAATGATCATGCAGAAGGTCTTCAAAACATTTAATTGATGATCATCAGGAGTCAATCATTGCATGGGATTACTTTGCTAAAGAAAAGATTTTGGAATATGTTTAACCGAACCTTCTACTGTCTGGTTGCAAAGGTTCACTGCAACATACGTGTATTTCAAATCATATGCCCTAGTCCAGTGGTTCTCAATCTGTGGTCCGTGGAAAGGTTACATAATTACGGAAAGAACGCAGCAGCATACTTTATACATCCCACTGCAAACCCAAAATTTGATACCTTAACTCAGCTACAGGTGCAGGAAGACAATGCATATATGGAGAGTATCTCCAAGTTAAAAAATGTCTGAACTCTCTGTCATATATAGGTTTTGGAGTGTCTAAAATGTACAGTATGTGTTACTGGGGAGTTTGTGTATTGCACACAGCAGCATGTAAAGCAGCACATGACAAGGCGTGCGCTGTGTTGCATTAGCATACGGTTGCAGGGTTCTCCCCAGGAATTCTGTACAACCGTGCGGCAGAACATTATAGCCGGGAGCACTTAACGGAAAAACAACTTGCCTTACCCTAAATATATATTACGACAAAGAATTTGAATAATGTGTTGTCTTTCGTTGACTATAACTGGTTGCACTTTTTTTATGGTCTACATTTTCTTTTTCATTGCTGTTTTTTATTATGGTAAATGACTGTGCTTATTTAGGCACTCTATGATTTGACTGGGGAAAGATAATTATTGAGCTTATTTGAATGCAACTGTTCATTTTAACCATTTTTTTTTTTTTTTACACAACAGTACTCGCACACATTTTGGTCACCATCATAACTGTTGCATGAAACCAGAGTGTAATAATCCAGCACCTGTGCACTTAAGCATTTGTATGTCAGCTGACAAGTGTTCAGCTGACATCCCATCACGCCTTTCTTCTTAAAGGTGTACAGCCTCTATACATGAACCCCCAATATCTCTCACAAGCACCTGGGTACATATTGTTACGGTATCACAACAAAAGGAATACACTTTTTTTTGTGTGCATATGTATAGCTATTATGTACTATATAGGCCTATCACCTTACAGTACAATAATATGACAAAAAATGGACTGAACGATAACACCCGAAAATAATCTTAATGTTTTTTTTAATAAAGTAGGCGGCACCAATTTTAAAATAACTTTGTTCACAGAACCCAGGCCCACCTAACGCATTGAAACAAAGAAAATCTACGGTTATTCTGAGTATTAGTGTTTTTTTACATGCTTATTATTCAGTGACCTATACTGTTTATTGTGTGGTCCGCCAAGATCAAAAAGAAAAGAAAAAAAAAAAAACACATTCAGGTGGTCCACGAACAAAAAAAGTTTGAGAACCACTGCCCTAGTCTATCTTGGAAATCTAGCTTTTATATTGGGATTGTGTGTGAATGGTTCATTAACCTGTTCTGTGATTCATGGAGGCTGTCATTGAAAACAGCTTATGTGTTTCTTTGCAGAACCTGACTGAGCTGCAAAACTCCAGTTCATATTGCAAGGCCAGGACCATCTTGTTCCAGCTGGAAAATATGTTTTAAAAGTGCCCTTTCTTTGACCTTTGAGTTCAAATACAAATGAGTTTAAAATTAAACGTCCAGAATGCTGGGATATCTGAACTGCGGAGGATCCTAATAGTGTCAAGGTTTAGATAATTGAAATAGGGCTATTTGTGCAGCAAAGTGTTCATTTCTATTATAGAGATAGAGATAGAGATAGAGATATATCTATCTATCTATCTATCTATATATATATATATATCTAACTATCTAGATATATCTATATATAGATGATAGATAGATAGATGATAGATAGATAGATAGATAGATAGATAGATAGATAGATAGATAGATAGATAGATAGATAGATAGATAGAGAGAGAGATATAAAATTTCAAAAGAGGTGGTACTATTTTAATGATTTAAAAAGGCCAGCAGTATTGATTGTAGAATAGTTTAGAGCAGTGGGGCACACCTGAGTGATGGCCCTAAAGCTCCACTGCAGTCCAGGTCTTTGTTCTGATCACGTCCTAAATTATTGAATTAACAGATTAAACTAAATTAAGACCTGGAGTGGAATGGATCTCGAAGGCCAGAGTTGTGTGGCGGTTTACGTGAACTAAACAGATCTACAGAAAGTTTCAATTTCCATCTAAAAACGCAATGTAAACAGTGATAGTGAAAAGCAGGTACTGCATGCTAAAGCATACTGTGCAAACACTGTAGAAAGAAATACAACAATGTGCTAAGAGACCCTGCGGTGCAGTTAGATGTTTAACAGACCTGTATTGTGCTCTGCCCACTGTACAGGATGCATGGTTTGCTTGTTTCTGAACACACCGCAAAGCCACACAGGTAAACCGAGATGGAAACGCACAAAACACAGACGAGTCAGTGGACCTCGGTCAGCAAACCACATGAGAATATTTCTGAGAGGCCAGCCGTTAAACACCGAAACCCTGCTGCCTGATCTGGAAATTCAACAATCTTTCCATTGCATCAGCTTTTTTATTTTTGCGGGACGTGCTTTCTTGGGGTTTTTTTTTTTAAATTTTTTTAAAAATTTTTTAAAAAGAGTATAAGGAATAAAAAGCCAGCAAATGTTTAAACACTTGTAATTTAGAAATGTGGGATGGAAATAAGTAACAATATACTAAAACGCAAGGAAGAAGTTGCTTACTTCTTCAAAATGAAGTATCGTTAATTTGTTTATTTATTTTTTTTAGAAAAAAAACAAAAGTGGGAGAATCAGGAACTTCAACATTAACACAGATTACAGATTATTGTGCTTGATACGTGAGAAAAACAAACTCATTATTACCTACAATAGCAAATGTATCCAAATCCAATAATTGAACTTCCCATGTCTGTCGTGACGTACACAAAGGCGTCCTGCCACCCTCAAGGGACATTAGATTGGCTCAGGTTGCTCACCCCTGTCCTAGACAAGCATTCACATAGACAAGCCACAAAACGAAGCACAGCCTACTGCACCTGAAGCAGATGCCAGCCCTGCCTCACTGAAGAACGCCTCAACAGATCAACGGGTCTTAACTAAAAAGACACCTTTAAGAGCAGAGTAAAGACCAGATCTTTCTTTTACTTTGGGGAAAAAGGTAACTGTTGCTCTTGTGGTGTAGACACAAGAAAGCTTTCGCAATTACAGGCTGCTGTGGCTACTGGGAGCTTTAAGGGATTTGGAGTGGGCAGCGTCTGACAGGTTAATGTAGCTGGACTTGGAGCTCAGCAGGTGAGGTCTGAGGTTAAAAGCTGAGCAGCAGGCGATGTCAAAGAGGAGTAATTGAAATACTGTGGCAGACACTGTGATCTCTTTTGCACAGACTAAATAACTTTCATAGTGCCACATACATCTTACAAGGCAGATAATGGATTGCTGGAGCCCGTCCATCAATTTAACCTAACTATCTGTATGCACTCTATCGCAACAATATCTGTACCTCAAGGGTTCTTATAAAATATAGGTTCAAGTTATTTTCATTTATCTTTTATGCAGAGGAGTGAAAAATAAATTATATATATATATATAAATAAATAAATAAAAACCAAAAAAAATACTACATATAAACTCAACCCAAGTTATGGAAACTTTATAAGGGTCACCTATATTCACCTTCAACACCAAACCATATTAAACACAAATTAGTGCGAACAGCATCAAGTATTACAATAACAGCAAACACAGGGGTGAGAATGGATCGACAGATTGGATATTCATATTTACTTTGCCTTTAATGGGCTCATATTTTGACCTATTAGTTACTTTTCACAAAAACAATATAACTTTACATTCTTGAAACTGTCTGCAGTACTGTACTCCAAAGGTCACAGTCTGCCCATGATGCACTTAAAAGAAAAAAAAAAAGTCTTCATCCTCATTTAAAAATGTTGCAGTGTTGCAGAAATATATGCTTGTATGTCAGAAAAGATAAACCACACTGAAAGGGAGACTCTGTTGGGATTTAAATTAAACTTTAAAATTAGAAATGAACCACTTAATCTTGTGGTTAGAAAAAAAAGGAGATTTTAGTTTAGATGTTACAGTATCTTTGCTTTACTCACTGAAGTAACCTAATGCACCAGCAGCAAAGCCCTGTATCTTGAATGGCAGACTGCGTGACCAAAATGTTGACCTACTTCTGTAGTTTTAGGCTTCTGGAGTCTGGAATGTTATTGGGTACAGCGAACAAATAAAACACGCAAAAGTTCAGAAACTGTGACAAATCCACCAGCGATGAAAACAATTAAAAAATTAAATACTGCATGTTTTGAACTTGTTTTCGTAATGTTTAGATCAACCTATACCCTAGGTATATGCCCAGCTAGAGGTTTTAGAGCATTTTACAGCGCTGGGGAAATCAACCAGGATTGCTTCAACCCACAATTACAGGGATGGAAAGAAGACTTCTATTGCATAGCAGTTTGACTCACTCCAGGTTTTAATATGCGCTTCATTAGCCCCAGTGCACAGGCAACAAGCACAGGTGTGTTTTATTAAGTGCATAGTAAAACTAGGAATGGATCAAACTGCTATGCAATGGGAGTCTTATTTCCATCCCTGGATTACCCCTAACAAGATGCAATCCAGGTGGATATATATATATATATATATATATATAATATTGTAGCGTTGCGTGTAAAATAAAGCAGACCACACAGGTAGGACGATTCAACAAGTTGTTTATTTTAACACAGTAACAAATATGGACCACTGCCTGCAGTGAACCACGCCAAGTAAAATAAAATAATTGAAGCTACCTCCTTATCTCTCTCTCTGGCATGCACTCCTATTTATCTCTTTCTAAACCGCGCCCTCACCAATGCCGGGCATGCCATTTGGACCCCAATCTCCCGCCAGCGATTAATGCTAATAATATACTTCCATTTCAATTAATTTACCCAAGGGGCTGTAGAAAGAAGGGCTAATTTCAATACTACTCTCGTGACATTCAAACGAAAGATAACGGCCGAGAAAGAACTCAGTGCAGAACACCATCGCATTTGAAAAGTTCAGCACACCATTTTAAAAGCACCGATCCAGCACAGTGACACTCATTCCACGCATTCTCAATGGTATTTCCACAATACGTCGGCCCGAACGTTTCCTGCACATTTCTGAAGGTGTGAAGTTTACTGTCAATAAAATCTGAACATGCATAAACAACCCAAACAGGAAAAAAAAAAAAACTATAAATAAACGCATCACACACATACAACTAAAATGACATAAGAAGATATCTGTAACATATTCTTGAGCGGCACAGTGCTAGCACAAGTAATACAATAACATTCGTAATATAAACTTATAATAAAATGCATTGGAAGCAGACCTGTCTTCTGCTCGTGCTATAACTAAGCGATCAGGCACCACACGCATAATATAAAATTACACCATTGCGGGCGGTTTGTGAATAAAAGTAGTTTAGCTAAATAAACACAATGAGGTTTAATATAGCTGTTTGTCATCCATAGTAAGTAAAAGCTGAAGCAAAATAATGTGTAATTTAAGGTTATCATTCGGAACCTCAACTAGTAGCTATGTATTATTATTCTAAAAACTTAATTCCAAACAATGTATATAGTACAGCGTTATCTCGATGAACCAAACAAAGGTGATTCATAGGAATGTTTACTGTATAACACACTACACTTTTTTTATTTTATTTTTTTAACTTTGCAGACCTTGACGTTCGTTAGTAGTAAACTGTGTAAAAAAAATGTACGTAAACTTCTTTCAAAGTACAATACGAAAAAAAAAATATCCAATTAAAATGTATTCGTATGAAAAACACGGCATTTATGATTTCTCTGTGTCTTCTCGACATTAATACTACAGTACAGTCAGTACAAGAGTACGCTCCAACCATCTCCCTAATTTTTCGTCTTGCTACGCAATGTAAGCAAAGAAGCGCATCTAAAGCATGTTTGTTTTTTTTTTGCTTTTGTTTTTACCGCACTAAAACTAAACTGTTAACAAACACGATACAATCATTAATTTCGTACTTACTCAATTCTTCACTGCGGAAAATGTTGAGTTACGAGGCAGAGAAAGACCTAAGCAACACTATATTAAATTTTCAGCCCATCCCGACTGACTGACTGACTTCCTACCTGAATTAGAACGCAGAGGAAAGGTTTTTTTTATTCCGGGGTTTTTGCGGAAACCGTTTTGCGGAGGATGCTGGGACTTGTAGTCAGCTCCGCCGTGGTAGCAAAAAGTGATAAAGCATGGGCAAAAACAAAACTGACTATTTACCACTATAAACTTTTATTAGTGAAAGCATTAATAACATCTGCAGGTGCTGATTTTTTTCTCAGCTTTGTAAGTTTCAGGTCACCTACCCCTAGCATATCAGTTGTGCATTACTGGGTGAATTAACAGCTTTCCCTTCACATATTTTGCATGTGTACATGATCCTGTTAAATGATTAACGTGTTTTAAGATTTGCCAGACTCAGCTAAGGCGATATATCATGTGTATTTTGTGGACCTAAAATGAAAAGACACTAGTTCACACCTAATTTAGTCTTCACCTCATAACACAGAATCTATGAGCATAATTAGCCAAAGTGCATGATAGCAAGCTCAGTTGAGTTGTAGGAAGCTCATGTAAAAAGCCTGACATTGAATAAACTTTTCATCCTTGTTATTTCACACAAGAAGTACACAGTAGGGTAACTTGGCTAATCCCAGGACTAAACAGTAAGAGCTATGGGGAGAGGTTAAAAGAGTGCAATCTCTGTGGTCTAGAAACGTTTTAGACCAGAGAGTTCTCATAGTTTTCTCCTTGAACATTCAGCCACAGAGTAAAGAGGTGGAGAGCAAGCATGTGAACTAGAGCTTCTACCATTCCAGGATGTACGGATGCTCTAAAGGTTAACAGAAATGAAGAGGCTCTCTAAACAGAGTGTACACTTAACCACACAATTCATGTGTCAATGTCAATCATGAGTGCTTGTTTTATTTATTTATTTGTTCCCCCAAAGCAACACAAACAGCTGGGATTCAAGCTTCCTACCTGGCCCTGTGCCCATGTGAAAATACTGAAATGTACGAGACCTTGAGATTTCACAGCTTCCTGTAACCCAAAAGAAAAAAAACAAACAAGCAAACAAAAAAAACAATGGAAATTAAAATATAACATGTTATACTGCATAAGTAAATCCAAGCATACCAGCCTTGATAAACCACTATATTGTTAGTTCAATATACTATATTAGCATATTTAGTATGTGCAAAGGTAGGATAGCAGGTGCCGTAGATGGTTTCCATGTCCAAAACTGCACAGATTATTGACGTCTCACAAGGAGCTGTTTCAAAGTGATGATTCTCTTTAGAATGTCCCTTCAGGAATTAAAGGCAGTGGTCATTGACAAATGGACACATCCAATTCAATTAACTTTTTAGCTAGAAGTAAAAAAAAAAAAAAACAGGAAGTCTAACAACAAAGTATAAATCTACTGGCTGTTCACTGGAAGGGTTCTCAGAAATAGTTAGGGTGAAAGCAACTATGGTATAATGGCACACCAATACATTATTATTATTTATTTCTACATGCAGATCATTCATCAGATCAGGACACAATCATGATCACACTGCATTGCAAATGGAGTTTCACCTCCTCTATCAGTCACTTGTTTTCGGTGCAGGAAGCAGACCTGCATTCACATACAGTAAACTCTACAAAGGTGTTTGTCACATGACACAACGGTTTAATGAGGTGAAAGTCCAAGCTGCTGGCTCAGTAAGCCCTTCTGTTTATCTTCAGCTCTCCCCTTGATGTTAAAGGTCTATTTGTTCCGGTCTGTCTTCCGCCCGCACACCTACTCCGTCGAAGTCTTCAGATGATGGGAACACAAGCCCAAAAGTGACATAGATGGGAAGGCTCAGACCCTTTACTATACAAATCTGAGTATTATAATAATAATAATAATAATAATAATAATAATAATAATAATAATAATAATAATAATAATAATAATAATTCACTCCCCCCTTCCAGAACAATGAATATATAAACATTTTAAAAACAGCAGGTGCCACTGAGTCTGAATGTATCGGAGCCAAAGCTGCCATTCCACATGCACAGTATTTAATCCGGCCTCTCTCTGTATGCAGACTCTTAATTAGTATGCGCAGGCTCTGCCTTCGACAGAAGACCTGACGTGACAAGCTTCCTTAGAGATGCCAGGATCTAACAGCCGCTCCCCCGTCTTGCTGTCCATTAGCCGGTGCTACTGGGGACAGATAATCAAGTTCACAAGCACCAGGGAATTGGACAATGAGATTTAGAAATGCAAGAGAAAGCAAGGCCACAAGACACTGTTTGCAGAATGCCTCTCTCCAGTATTCCATCACAGCAGTTTAAAGTCCCTCTGGGTTTAACCCTTTCCTTCATAAGCAGTCCCTTATGGAAGATAACTGTGGCATACTTTTACCAAACTGTAGTTTCATTAAACAGGATTGTCCCATCAGAACTGATCAGTCATATATTAATTTTCTCTACACTTCAAATCAGCAAGTCTTTATCATTTTTGAACTATGTACCAATTCTAGTTTGCTGTAGTACCCCATGGTTGATAAAGTGAACACAGTAAGGCACAGAGAAGTATGTCAAACTATGGCAAATGCACAGTACCTGCCTGCCTAATTGCAATATAACCTTGCTGGGGTGGTAAATGTCTTTTTTTTTCTTTTTTTTTTTTTAACTATTCCCCCTTACCTGGCTTTTGGCAGACTTCTTGGTGACACCAAAATCCTTGCTCAACACCCCAGTGCTAAGTATCTGCCAGTTTTCTTCCACCGTGGACTGGACCTTGACCTCGTATCGGAGCTCCTGGCCCTGGAGCAGACTGAAGGGGTGTCTTTCACAGGCTCGGAATGACAAAGCGGGGTCATTATACTTTAGCCTCTGTGTAATGGGAGTCAAATACAGAACATAAGAACATTTCACAACCATAGGCTGGTTCCTAGTAGCTGACTGATCAGTTTGGGTCTTAAAGGATCCCAATGATTCAGCATCAGCAAAATGGCTAGGTTACCCATTCCATACCGACACCTCTCTGTGTGTGAAGGACTGCCTCCGACCCTCTGTCCAATGTCTGATGGGGATCATCAACATTTGTATGGTGTGGATACTGTAGTTTAATTGAACTAGCTGGTTATAGCATGGTGTTATGTTAAACTACAGTTGAAATCAACATCTGATAATGTATCTGCAGTATAATTATCCACCTTAGCCATGGTAAAACAGGTACAGCATGCAGGGAAGGCTTGGTCTGCAGGGCAAAAAGTGGACTGCATCATTTGACTTGAGAGGAGACGTAATGTAGATATCATTTTTAGCCAGCTACTAATGTGAATTACCATATACACATCTGAGGACCTAAATCAAATTAAATGGAGCATGAAAGCTGTAAGTCATTAAATGATCAGATCTCGTTCAAGAAACATCTCTGTTATACAAGTTCTCAGGGGCCACTGCTAGGAATGTGATGACGATTCACCTGCCCTGTGATTACAGCAATGTATTGCAACTCCAGTTAGCTAGTGCACTGCCATCTGGTGTTGAAATAAGAAATAGCAGTTAAAGTTTTTTTGTTTCTCAGTTTTGTACATTACTGTTGAATTTTCATCTATCAAAAAAAAAAAGAGTTAATTAAAGACTGGATAAATGCTCCGAAAATATGTCCCGCAATGTGATATGAATGAATGTATTTTCATCCTCATTCATTCCCTCAATAGTTACACCTGAAGAACATAAGGCAAAATGGCCACATGCACTGAAATGCAATAGACATTCATGGGGTTTCCATGCGGGGCCATTTGCACGTGAAATGGCGATGCGTGTGCACGTTTTGGGAGAATTACTCGTGTAAATGAGGTTTGTGGCCAAAAAAAGCGGCCAAAGAGAGGGATAGGGTAACTCTCATTTACTCATGTAAATAATGAAACATACAGGAAAATCCACTCCCAGTTTCGCATGGAAACATGCATTTCACGTTTAAATGTTAATGAGTGTGTTTATCCTTAACTATAAATATTGCAAGGAAGCAGGTCAGTTGTTACTGTGGATTCCAAGACAGCAGAAAGTAGTGGCTGATGGGTGATTTTATGGTTAGCAGTGGTGTAGTTCACCTTAATGATAATGGAGCGACTTTTTTGTATTGTTTTTTGCTGTGTCTGGTCTGTCATGTTGTATATCTCTTGTGGTTTTACAGTTCTGTATAAAACCACTTACCATGAACTGTGTTATGCCCATGCTATAGTATTAAAGCTTAAATGTCTAACCGAATTAATTCAAGTCCTTTCTTTGATCCCAGCTATGTCCAAAGGCAACGCGTGTCTGCCCTCCACATTAATAAATATAGTTTGTGAACTAGATGTCATGAGCCAGCTCGATCGCCCAAAACAGCGCAACAACATCCAACAAGTTGTTGATGCCTTCTCAGAACTGACCAAATAAAATTGAAAATTAACGTATTGATTGTGTTTTATTTGTTTGCACCATTAATATTTAACACAACAGTAAATTCAACACAATTTAAAAGAGAGAGAATCTCTGACAGCACGAGCCTCCTCAGATCGCTGCTGTCCAATTGAAACTGACAGCTGAGGTAACCTTCACAGTTGCCAAGTCTGCTTATAATAAGAGGGATTGGACTTGTTTTTTGAGAGTCGCGGATTGGAATTTGCATAAACACCCATAATCTAACATGGGTTCGCTTGTTTTGAAAGTCTGTGCCACTTTTTTTTCATGTGAGACTTGCAACACTGGGCCGTCTGTCTCACAGCCAGCCACTGATTCCTGAAGACCTTATTTTGTTGTTGACAAGTTTGTGCAGGATACAGCAGGCAGTGGCAATTTTGAGAACGAACTACGTCCGTACTTCAGTCCATTTCATAAGTATCTGCAACCTCCCTTTCAAATGCCCACTACCCGTATTTGCCCAAGCGTGGTGTCAGCAGCTGTCAGTCGTCCAGACGGGTAGTGTTTCTAAGCCATCCCCTATATGCTGTATTGCCTGAATGATGAACAACATGACACCCCACTAATGACATTTGAAAAACAATTTGGGCAAGAGCAGTAAAACACATTATTAACCAACCAGGCACAAGGTATTTTGCTTTATCACAGCAGCTTAGATTCACTCGTGTACCAGTTCTCTGAGCATGGAAACCACAATTTCACAAAATTTCACGAGTAATCTCCAAAAACAGCACAAGTACTTTACACATAGCTAATTTACATGTCAACCCCCACCTTTCCCCTTCATTTGCATGACGTCGGGTGAAAAGCCCAGTTTACTCGAGTAAAATAAACTGAGCAAATGGAAACCCCACGAGACATTTCTTGAGCAAATGTCTCGAGTTAAAAAAAAAAAAAAACACACACACACACATGGAAACCCCATGATTGATTTGGCCGTTCCTGTTCTTCATCAGACTTACAGCAAATCCCTACAGTTACAGCAGTTACCATACAGTTCAAAGGCACACATCTCATTTCATATTGCCTTTTTGCTTTATTACTGCTTTTTCCATGTCAACCAGGGTTGAATGTCTAATACAAAGCATTACACTGAGCGGGGACATACTGAAGACACTGACAACTGCTGGTCACTTAATCTAAATGGCTGGTAGTACATAGAATATGATAGACACATAGACAGACAGGCGGACAGATAGCTAGACAGCTAGATTGGAAGTATCAATGGTATAACTTTACATTACAAGACTTGATAGTTCAGGGCACTATTTATTCTGTTAAAGATCCCAGCTACCAATTACCAGCACCTGGCAGCTTACACTCTTACTGCACCTTCATGGAGAACCTGTAGGTGGCGCTCTCCCTGTGTCTTGTGATACTGCGGCTCCTGTGAGGCAAAGACACTGAGGACAGGGTGCAAAACAGAGCTCCTGGACAGACCAGTACATGAGTTCCACACACTTTGACAAGATTTACCCAGCAGTTCCTTAATCAAAACAGTGCGTTTCTCCTGCAATAAATACTGAAGTGAGTTCAGTTACCAGTAAATAAATAATAAATTAGCCAAAAGGTATTATCAGCAGGGAATGGACGTGAAATTATCACATTAATGCATGTATGCCAATAAATGGCATCTCAAAATGACAGTGTTTGTGCTACCCTGCCAAAAAGCATATTATCAGAAATATACTATAAATGAGCCCAGTTTTCAACTGTGATGTAATGATGAAGTGTGACTTATTTATTTCGTAATGTTAAAAGGTCATAAGCATACTTATTGTAGGTCCCTTTAACTGGGATATTTACCTTAAGGGGTTGACAACACAACTTAGGGAGAACAACCCAGGGCCTTATTCATAACATTAGAGACTGTGTTAAGGAATGTTTTGTTCAGGACTGCTTTAAAAAAGTCCTTAAAACAGTACCTATATATCACATCAGCACTAACAGGTTCGTAATTCATGCTTTCTGCATTTTTTCTTCATACTTTTTTTTGGTTAGTTTTTGAGACACTGGGGAAATGTGGGTTATTTGGTTCCCTTGGCATGGTATATTACAGTGCTTACAGCCTCTTGTGATGAGGACTAAGGCAGATTGATAGCTTTTTGACCATTGGTTTATAGTTACATGCATTCACTTTTACAGAAAGCTTAGTAGAAAAAAGGGGCAGTTATAAAAAGAAAACAGAAGTCTTGTTCACCATGCGTGGGTTTACATACCCGGTCAATTAGCAGGCCAAACCGCATTGCCTGAGTGGAGAAGTCTGTGACTCTGTAACTAAAACATTGAAGAGCAAGCTGTCAAAACAGTTAACTCTGCTTCACCACAGAGCACAGCCTTGCACTTTTTAAATCATTTAGATATTTAACTAAGTGAGGCGCCTTTTATATTTTCACTTTCTTTCTTTTTTTTGCAGCAGCAGTTAATGTAATTTATTCCACTGGCCTCAAATGCTTTTTAAATCTATTTTAAATAGTAGCAGATGACTTTTGAGAGTGAGTCAAAGGGTCTGATTTAATAGCTCACGCTCTCAGCACATCATTTATATCTTTTTTTTTGTTTCTAGGAAATATTTTGAACCAGAATGTTAATTCAGTGGCTCATATTTTAACTTGTTATTTTTAGTTCAGTTCTGGAGTCCTTAGTACATTAACCCTAAAATTACAAAAATACCAATTAAACTATTCAGAAATGTATTTGTTAAAAATATTACTATCCTTAAAACACTAAAAGATTGCTCTGGCATTAGAAAACAACACATATTGTAGTGAACACTGACCCACACCTGCATGCATACAATGGATGTGCTGTTGTGGCCAATGCTCTTTTCATTTCAAGGTTTTACTGTTTACCGTTGATTCTAATTTTTTATTTTGTACTTATGACTTGTCACCACCTGGTGGACCAATTTTATGCTTGCACTTAAAATAAATAAATAAATAAAATACAGTATACATTTTACAAGAGGATAAAGAGAGGCAGATCTTAATCACGTCCAAAAATGCACAATCCTGTTCTTTTCATGGCGAGTGATGTTAAAATAAAGGGCTCAATAAAACCAGACTACAACGTTAAAGGACATCAGTATTTAGATCTGTCCCTCTTCAGGTCAGTTCTATAGAACCCAATACTGTGTGAACAGTACTAATCATTTTGAATGCTGCTGACTTACTGCATAGTAATGCTTTCTGAAGAGGAGCAGTAGCCCGGCTTGGGGCAGTACATTGATCTGCTGTATCTCCTCCAGATGTGTGTCTGAAACACACACACACGAGTAAATCAATTACACAAAATGGAGGTGGTAACTGCACGTTATGAAGTAGCCCCCACGTTATTCAGCTCTTAAGGAATTATTCTTTATAATCTTTATAGCTTTAGCTTGATGGCCATTCATCATCCATACAGCTACTTCAGTGTACAGTAAATGTGCCGCTCTGTTCATGAAACGCACGTGGGTTCTTTTTTCTTATACAGCTCTTAGCAGCCCTATGTTGAGGATGTCTCTCACATTTGTCATTTCCAAGTGTTGGTTTTCAACTGAGTATTAAAGCCACATTATAGGATATTTCCCCCAGACTACATTCTTTCTAAACTAATCCATCTGCGGTCGGTTGTGACACAGAACTCAATTTATACTTTGAGTTTGTTTGCAACTGGCTGTTGAAATGGCTATTGGCAGATAAAAAGCTTTTTTAATTTTTGTTTTATTTCAACTTGTGGACCACAGTGAAACATGTGTATTTAATTTGCTGTAGCACAGCTCAGTGTCAGTTACCATTATAAGACACACGAGTGTAAGAATGTTTAAAGTGCCCAAAGACAGAAACATCTGAGTATCTTTTTATACTTTCTCTGTATAGTGACACTTGAACTTTTCTTTGACAAACATTTCAATTCTTTCTCAATGTCTTTAATCTCATTTCTCCCTAATCAATAGTTTTCCCCATCGTCATTTCACTCTAGCAGTTTTCAAGAGGGGTAAAACATCTCTACAGTTAAACCACCTTTCAGAGATATAAACAAACTGGACGGTCAACAGGGACGGAAAAGTGTCCAGCATACTACACCGAAGGCTAAACTATGGAAGAATGTATTAATTGTGATTGTGAAACTCTGAAGCTTTAAGGGAGGCATATTCCACATTCCAGAATGACAGCACTGCATTCAAATAACACAGGGCTATAATAACATGGTCGAAGCCCAGCCGCTCCAAAAGCAGCGTTTTGAAGACAGCAGGGTCACTCCATAACCCTGTGTAGGAAAAAGGCTGCAATAAACTGTGCTGTCATGGATAAAAAATATATTCTGTCAAATTCCGCTTTCGCTAGCTGGAGAAATAATTGTGGAATGCATCTGGATTTAATTTAATGTTTGTTAAAAAAAAAAAAAAAGCTTATGCATTTAAAAGAAAATGTGACCCCAGAAAACTGTTTTACAACTGCTCGTTTTGAATTTTTTTTTTTTGGATTGCTTTAATTTTACTATTAATAAATTATTACAGTAATACAGTGCTCAATGCTAAAAGATACTGAATCAGAAATCAGCACAGAAATGGCAGTTAACTTCGAAAGTCTGTCTGAAAAGGGGAGTCAAATCCATGAACGCCTTGTAACAGAATTGCAGTTAGGCATGAAGCGCAGAGGGGTGGGTATATTTTCTTTTGTTAACCCCTCTTGTCGTCTATATCTGTCTGATAGTGTAAGGTGACTGCAGACAGCTGAGAGGCTGCACTCTAATGAATAAAGTGGCTGGGTCTGACAGCGAGGGACAGTTGATCAAGGGTAGAGTGCAGTCTGCCACTTACTAGCTGTGATCCCGTGAAGGAGCAAGGACTGGAAGAGAGCCACGTACTTCTGTCCCACATCTCTCTCGAGCAAGGCGCTTTTCTTGGGTAAGCTGGGGAAGACAAAGGGGGTTCTTTGGTCAGCAGAGAGCAATGTACTCAAACAATTTCCTTGGCCATGCTGCAACCCCAAAGCATTGGGGTCTATTCTAATGAACTAAGCAATGACAGATCGCAACACTTTTTTTATATTGATCATGTTGAGATTTTCCACCAGGAGGGATATATTAACCCCCTTGTTAACACCGCAAAGGACAACAGAAAGACAGTGGAATGAAGTTTGTGAAAAGGCTAGCTTAAACATTTTAGGGCGTTGTGTGCCATTAAAATAGATCCCACTATAAAAAAAGCGTTATACCTGCAATTAGAATGTAGATAGACTCACTGATCTGAACTACCTTTTATAAAAGCAGCCAACCACAATGCAGAAGAAAAGTTTTGAAACATTGGACCATATTCATTGTGTTAAGAATGTCTTATTTTTTTTAAGATTATTTTTTGAAGAGTGTTTATAAATTAGAATAAACTAATAAACCCTCTCTAAAACAGCTGAAGAAGGTTTCATGAACTACAAACCTGATTTAAATAATCAAAATGGTCTTTGAAAAAAAAAATCTTTAAAAATGTTTTGCTAATAGATCCCATTTATACAACTTTATTTTAAAGGTTGTCCAAAGTAACTAGCGAAATGACTCAGCCCCAAAGCCATCGCTGCAGATTCCAGGATCTGTCAGATTCACTTCATGTGGTGTGTTGACTCACACCATGCCCTGTCCCCTCACCATTGCAAAAACAACACACCATCTGTTAAAGGGCTGTACACAAACTGGTTGGAAAGTGGGCTAAATAAACATCAACATATGTGCAATATATCAGATTGTATTTGATTAAATAAAATCTTGTTGACTAGACAACTTAGGTAACCAGAAATAATTAATTTGTTGCCAAGCAACTCAGGTTTTTTTCAACCACTTCATGCATGTGAAGGGGCAGTGGCTCAGTGGATAGAGTTGAGGACTGGGATTCTGAAGACATTGCATATCTACTGAATCACTGAGTAAACGGCAGTTAAATTGCTGCTGTTAAAGCGCTGTAAATAGGAGGGAATAATGTAGTATGTAGTAAGGTAGAAGTGTGTCTGCTTGACTTAGTTTCTATCTAGTTTTACTGTAGAATTCTGATTGAGAATTGTGTTATGAGTGATGCACAAGGTAGTCAAACAGCAGTTTATTTGCATTTGTAACTTGAGTAAAAAAGGGGTAGTGAGGTCACTATACAGTTAAAAATGCAGTTTCAGTTATACTGTACTAATGTTTCTACAAATGTATTGAATGTTTGCTGCAGAAGTTTTTCATATTGCCTCCCAAAGGCATACTGTCTCTACACATACAGATACACCTTACATAGAAATGAGGTTCTGTATATGCAATTTAAAGGCAACACACTGGCTCTGGGGATCAGAGTCAGTTTAGATATGGGATGCATTTTCTTTGAAATAGACCAGTGTAGAGAGCTATACTAACCTGTTTACAGACTTCACGAATCCAACTTGACTTAGAGGCAAATGCTAATTGGTTAATATCCTGCCCACACGAGTCACAGCAGCTGTACCTGATGAAGTATGTTAAGATGGAGCTGTGTGATGGCATGATCTGGACTGTGGGGTTCAGTTGCAGGAAGACCCAGTACAGCACAGTTCTGCAGAGATGATATTCACTGAACGTGAATAGTCTGCGGGGGGTGGGGGGGCGGGGTGGGGTAAGTGTCAGTTAAGAACTGTGCATTGTACCCCTATGCAAGTGAAATTGGGGTAGTTTAGTGCATTTTAATTAGGACTGTTTCATAATACATAAGAGGTTGGTTATAAATTAGCTACATAGCTGTAGTGCACAAGGCTGACCAAAGGATGGTTACAAGATTTCAGCATTACCACCATGGGTCCTCTAGGCTAGGGAACTGTAGCACAAGTAAGTGATGTTGCATGAGCTGCCTAAAGAGGCTATCATTCTTTGCAAAGAGGCCTTTCATCACTGAGATAACAGAGACACACCATGATGGATGACAATAGACTTTTCCATGGCAGCAGCACACACATGCCAAGTAACTTATATAACCAGCATGTGCAATAGGTTGGCAAAATACTTCTACAGCACGGTATGTAATAACAAGTGTGTACAAACGGTGTATAAAACTGCAGTCTAATCATACAGTCCAGTTACTGTACATGTTAATTACAGTTCAAGGGGCTGACATTGCTGGCTTATTAAACCAGGCCACTTCATATTCTCCAGACACAGCCTTAAACTACTGCATAGTGTATATAAACAAAAAAGCATGCAAAATAATGAAAGACCTGGTAGATTTGAGCAGTTTCTGCAGCAGGTCGTGTGGCAGGTTTCGCAAGTGTATTCCTGATTGGAGCTGCGGAACAAGGTTCAGCTCCAGCCACCTCTCAACAGCGCCTCCTCCCTGTATTGAAGAGAAATGCAGTTGAGGCCAGGGCTCTCAGTATGAGTAAGCTCATGAGAAGCATTGGTTTTATCTTTACTTTATTATTGCATGTTCTGTAGGACTATGAGAATGAGATCAGAACACAAAGGGAAGCAAGCAAAATGCATCATTTTTGATTGGTTGACCATAGTCTGTGTGCAGCTAAATCAATTTACTTTGTTCTAAATAAAAAAAAAAATAGGAAGACTCCCTCTACTGTTCCAATAGCAAAAGTGCAAGTGTTTTTTTCTTTTCTCTTCCTTCGTTGCAGTGTCCCCTAGAAATGGAGTCCTGTGCCTGATGCTGTGTACTCACAGGGGGGCTGTCTCAGTGTTCACATCCAGTGATCTTACCTTACAAGCCATGTAGTGAAACTGACACACCGTGGATGTACTGATGCTGCTCATCATTAGAGATATGCACCTGTCAAAACAGACCGCTGTGAATAAAGCTTTGGCTTTTTTTGTGTGTACTTATTTTGTTTTATTAAATACGTTTTTTCTCCCAGAATACAGACAAGTAAAAATAGCAACGCTTCAGTTTAAGATTCCATGTTTTTATTATTATTAAATATTTTGACAGTGATTAACAAGGACTAACCGTTTTTTACATTTTGTTTTTATACAACACATTACAAAGCCTCTCTTTGACTGTGATTGCTGTGCTTGTATTTACAAAGCCTCTCTTTGAGTGTGATTGCTGTGCTTGTATTTACAAAGCCTCTCTTTGACTGTGATTGCTGTGCTTGTATTTACAAAGCCTCTCTTTGAGTGTGATTGCTGTGCTTGTATTTACAAAGCCTCTCTTTGAGTGTGATTGCTGTGCTTGTATTTACAAAGCCTCTCTTTGACTGTGATTACTGTGCTTGTATTTACAAAGCCTCTCTTTGACTGTGATTGCTGTGCTTGTATTTACAAACCCTCTCTTTGACTGTGATTACTTTGCTTGTATTTACAAAGCCTCTCTTTGAGTGTGATTGCTGTGCTTGTATTTACAAACCCTCTCTTTGACTGTGATTACTGTGCTTGTATTTACAAAGCCTCTCTTTGAGTGTGATTGCTGTGGTTGTACTTACAAAGCCTCTCTTTGAGTGTGATTGCTGTGCTTGTATTTACAAAGCCTCTCTTTGAGTGTGATTGCTGTGCTTGTATTTACAAAGCCTCTCTTTGACTGTGATTACTGTGCTTGTATTTACAAAGCCTCTCTTTGACTGTGATTGCTGTGCTTGTATTTACAAACCCTCTCTTTGACTGTGATTACTGTGCTTGTATTTACAAAGCCTCTCTTTGAGTGTGATTGCTGTGCTTGTATTTACAAAGCCTCTCTTTGAGTGTGATTGCTGTGCTTGTATTTACAAACCCTCTCTTTGACTGTGATTACTGTGCTTGTATTTACAAAGCCTCTCTTTGAGTGTGATTGCTGTGGTTGTACTTACAAAGCCTCTCTTTGACTGCGATTGCTGTGCTTGTATTTACAAAGCCTCTCTTTGAGTGTGATTGCTGTGCTTGTATTTACAAAGCCTCTCTTTGACTGTGATTACTGTGCTTGTATTTACAAAACCTCTCTTTGAGTGTGATTGCTGTGCTTGTATTTACAAAGCCTCTCTTTGACTGTGATTGCTGTGCTTGTATTTACAAAGCCTCTCTTTGAGTGTGATTGCTGTGCTTGTATTTACAAACCCTCTCTTTGACTGTGATTGCTGTGCTTGTATTTACAAAGCCACTCTTTGAGTGTGATTGCTCTGCTTGTATTTACAAAGCCTCTCTTTGACTGGCCTATTTTTTTGTGCCACTCTTCTAGAGTGATAGTGAAAAAGGTCTTCCGTAGATACGGGTCTTGCCGAGCCAGGCAGTCTTACACTAACAGAGAACACAAAAGTAACTAGGAGTAGGAGATAATATGCTCCAGAAAAGAATTTCAATATGTATAGCCAGGTAAAAACACTGTCAAAATGTAACACTGTTGTAAATGAATAGTATACACATATTAAAAGTACTTTTGGAGTATATAGGATATTAAATCACATTGGTTCCAGAAATAAAGTCTGGATAACTTCAGCAATAATAAAAACTCTGATTTTAAAACCCTTCTCTAGGACTGGAAATAAGACTCTCTTTGCATAGCAGTTTAATCCATTCCTGGTTATACTATGAGTTTAATAAGGCACACCTGAGCTTGTTACCTATACACTGGGGCTAACCAAGCTTGCATTAAAAGCTGGAATGGGTGAAACTGCTCTGCAATAGGAGTCTTATTTTCATCCATGTTCTTGTTATCCCTTTATGACCTCCATTTCAAGAAGTTTAATTCTATCCTGTATGTTTAATGTCAATCAGTAATTTATAATTCGCTGCAGAATGTTTTTAGCATTGTGCAGGTGGAGTGTTTAACACGGTAATACTGGTGCTGTACCATCGTTTGGTGCACCTGGGCGTTGTGCTTCCACAAGATGGAAGGTAAAAGGATACAGCTTGTTAAACATAACATGAGCCTAGAGATGCTCAGAAAATGGTGTCAGTCCATTCAAACAGACTAGGCGTGAGTTAATTGTCATTCTTCTCGTAACAATACAATACACACCATCTCTCTTGCGGGACTGTGAACCGAGCTGCTCTGACAATCATTCCTTACCGCCTTTGACTCTGCTAGTATAATTTATTTAGCACAGCCCTGGGCTTATGGAATGCCCTTCACAGTTTAACTTTGCTGTTCAGTGTCACTTTGCTTGACATGAACTTGTTTAAGTTGGAATGAAATATTTGGATGTATAGTAACTGTTTGGAACTATTTTATTGTTGTATTGTTGTTATAATTTATTGAGTATAAAATATTTAGGTCTCTCTTTGTATTAATGATTAATAAACTAAACTAAACTAACTCACACCAAAAATGCACACCATCTCTCTTGCTAGACTGCCAAATGCCTTTTTTGTTCTAACTTTTGATAACGGCATAAGAAATATAATCTTTACTGATATCCATTAATATTAGTTTGAATGATGTTCTCCCAACTTTAAAATGGACATGCCCAAAGGCTTACTCTCACCTTATTGAGTGATCTTATGGAGGAGGCCAATAATAGACAGTGGTAATTTTAGATTATTAAAATAGACCCCACAGAAAGACAAGAACATTCTATATAGCTACGGTCTGTCTATATAAACTATTTTTCTGAAAGTCTATATACTATCGATTTGGTCAGTTTCTCCTATCGAGTGTCTTACTGGAGATGCTTGTTGGCAGATACCCCAGAGTCAGATCCTTAATAGCATGTCTCGCTTGTCACTTTCCTAAGTGCAGATTTCAAATAGCAGACGTGCTTTGCTGGCAATGTCTTAGCATAACGCTCTTATGACAAAGACAAAGTGTTGGCAGAGGAACAGCAGAATTCAGACTGTCACAGTGTGCCATTAAGCACATAGCTTCACGGTGCAGCTATCTGATGGCAGAGAGGTTCTACAATATGACACAATCCTTCTGGATAATAAAGACCCCCCCCCCCCCACCCTTTGTTTTCAAGGGTGTATATCAAAATATTTTGTAGTGGTAAAGAACAATCTTAAACAGTTGTGCTGCATACCTGTCATAATTCTCTTCAAAGAGTCGTTAACTACTCCGGCCCTCACTGCTTTAAAGGCCTGGGACTTTCCTAGAAAGTCGCTGACTAGTTGGTCAGGCAACTGGCAGCGGTTGGTGAGGCCTGCTTGCTTTCATAGGCGGCATCTTCGAGAGCACAGGACCTGAAAATAAATGGTTTGGTTTCAGAAACCATGAATTATCTACCATTGCATGTTATTATTATTATTATTATTATTATTATTATTATTATTATTATTATTAACACATTGTATAGTTGAAAGTGGTTTGCTGTTTCCCTGTTTTTACATGGCTTCTGCTTTTGAGTATTGTCTACACATGTCACCCCTCATGGTCCAAGACACCATGACAGAACCACAGAGTTTTTTTTTATCATTTGCATGCTGTGCTGAGATTAAATGTTAACCTCATCTAGTTATTTAACAAGACTACTTACTTTGACTTCCTCTTGAATAGCACTATCTTCAATTGCTATATAGGGTGCTTTCAACAAATATCTGCAAGACCGGAAACAATGCTTTATTATTACAGTATGTGGCAGGATTCACAAAGTTTTAACTCCAAAAGTCTTGTTTTGAATGTTTTCAGATACTAAAAGGGAAGAAAAGTGCTTGGGATCAAGGTGAACGACTGTCTTGAGACGGCTATAGTGTGCTGTTCTTGTTGGAATTCTGTAAAGAGGCTATATTAAACTCACTGGCCTGTCACACAGTTTCTGTAAAACTGGACGGCCTTCCATGGTTATTTTAAACGGCTCAAAGAAAGCACAGGGCACTCTTAACAGGTGGCTTGCCTGCTCTGCAGCGTTGTATCTTCACAGATATTTAGAAGAGAAATCAAAAGTGTACAATGAGGCACAAAAGTGTAGGTACATGGATTCACTTTAAGAGCACAGTGTATAATGGGAAAGCGGTGGTTTGTGAAATTGATGCTGTAAGAAGTATTGTTTATGGACAGTATGCATGTAATAAATATTTTATATATATATACCATTTGTATTAACGGGAACAACAACATAATAATAATGTTAATACAGTGCTACTAGTAGAGGAGTATTAGGCATAGTAATTAATGTTAACCCTTTACGGTACAAGGGACATATGTGTATCTCAAATAAAATGATGCTAACTTTCTTATTTTTGCAATTAGGTGCACAAAACAGGGCTTAATATGTACTGACAGGCTGGATCTGGTCATCCAAATTGTCAGTTTCCTTGTGATATTGAGTGCCTCTCAAATGTGTTTTAATAAGTTTGAACAACCACGCAGTTCCTTGTGTACCTTAGGGGTTAAAGGCATGAAAAAAACCATAATAATAATAATAATAATAATAAATGAATTAAACAACACATTGATAAAAACAACGAATGAATATACTTACCTAGGGTAGGGTAGATGGTGATCTAAGATATCTCAGAGGTGGCACATGCGAAATATTTGGAACGAATTGTTCAGTGATTGCACTCCCACAAATGGGCAAAACCTGTGCCATGGTCGACTAACCCAAGAAACACTTTGATTTCTGAAGCAGTTTTATTGTTGATCGGCATATTAGGACCTCCTGATAGATATGGTGGTGTTAGCAAGCTGAAATTCAGAAATTGGTATAACTGGCTTGTTGCGCGGTGTGTTTACTTCGTAGATTACTAGGGTTCATCATGTCATTATTCTTGTTGTGTTCTGCCATCTCCCGCGGACTCTTGCTTGCTGTTACCCGGGAGACCGGGACTCGGTAGCCATGGAAACGTGAAAAGGACGGGTTGGCAAGAGACAGGGGGTACTTTGCGTTGATGAGTAAGGATACGATTTGGCAAGGTGATTTTTAGTACATGTCACGGGCGAGTTGCGGGAAAAAAACAAGAATTCACGGAAAGGCAACCAATAATGTAGGTTTAGCTACACCAACATACACAAGAGCTTTTGAACAGTACACACACACACACACACACACACAATAATATAACGACTATTGCTTTTGACTGCTGGCAAGTTTAAATGTTACTTTCGAGTACAAAACTTATTTCACACCAACGTAACATTTTTTTTTTCTTTTTTAGAATACTACTGTACGATGCAAGCTTACTGCGTAGCGAAACAGACGGGGTCTGAAATAAACTGTTCCTATTTCTCTGTGCACGTCCTGTGTAAATGTATATATACAAAATCACCATGTCAGATAATTGTTTTTATTACCGTGTTCAAAATAAAACGATATATATTTTTCTTCAGTAATAAATTGGTTGTTTCTGCTACAGAGCACTGCCCCTTTAAAGTGCTTATGACACCCTCCGAACCACTTTTAAGAAACATAATGTATGACTAACAAGTACTCCCAAACGAGATTTAAAATTGTTGGCAGTGATAAAGTTTTTTTTTAATAAAATTGCAATTTTAATGTGACGGGCGCATTTTCCTGTCTCGGTTTTGAAGCAGCCTGGCGATACCGGTAGTGACATCACAGAGGGAGAAGGTGAATAAAAGACAGATTGACATTCACAAATAGTCCAATTTTTTTATACTAAAATGCCTCAGCAAAGATTTCACGAACTTTTGTTCAAATTCACGATTTTCGCGAGTGACAAAATCGTATTGTTAATAATGAGTTTTCTTCAGAACTGTCTTTGATTGAGTAAAACTGAACCATACCTTGAAAATCTAACCAGATCTAAATAAACAGATCTATGCGCTCTTCCAAAAACTGCCGCAAGGTAGCAGCGCAGACCAGATTTTAGAAAAAAAAAAAAAAAAAAAAAAGATTACTTGGTTTACGGTGTACTTCAATTTAAATCTATGTTCTCGTTTAAACGTGGATTGCAAATTAAGCCATTTCTCTGTGATAAAGAACAGCCCGGTACATATAGTTATTTTTTATATTGTTATTTTTGTATTGATCCGTATAGGGTTTTTATTGATTTGGTACTGAATAGGACGAGCGTAAAGCGTGCTGGGAAATGTAGTTCGTCTCAGTTTTAAACCGTCGTAGGCGTTGCGTGACTCAATCAAATCAAATAGTCGAATTTAGAATCATATATATATATATGTTATATATATATATATATATATATATATATATATATATATATATATATATATATATATATGATTCTAGTAATGACATATTTCGATCGTATGGTTTTAATTGTTTTAGATTTAGATTCTGGTATGTAGTCTGATAAATTACAAATCGGTGTATCGAAGATTTAGCAATTATTTAATATTACTGAATGTAGTCTTCATTATGTTCTAAGTTGACAGCTGTGTGAGCAGTCCTTCTGTAATAAATAGCTTAACGCTACTGCCAGAGCGTTGCATCTGTAGGAAAAATACAAATCCCAGAAAAGTTTGTAGCTACGTGATGACGTATATTCCTGGACGCGTATCTCCGCTCGAACCCCCCCCTTCCTTTTCCATTTTCAACCACAAACCGTTTGCTTCTCCTACTAGCCAATCCCTTGGTCGCTTTCTGCTTCTCTCAGTGACGGCAGAGGTCCACCTCCTAACATAGCGCGGCACAATTGGCCGACTGGTGCTTGCGGCGACGTGACGACGCTTTTGGCAGCGAAAGCTAGGGAGGGGGGAACTCGAATGGAAGACAGCGGCGCAGCCAAAACGAGTCAGTCGAGTTTGAAATAAATAAATAAAAATAGACGGAATAGAACTTTGAAAACAAACTTTATATCTTCCTGGAGTCATAGTTCTCGTCGTAGTCATCGAAAGGATTACCGCTGCCGTTGCTGGAAATAGTTCCCGGTTTGTTTATATTGTGGGAGGACGCCGAGAGTGAAGGAGGCCCCGTCGAGTGCGATTGTAAAGAAGCTGCCGCCTCGGAGTGTGAGTGAGGTGAGTAGCCGACTGAGAGGCTTCCCAACACTGCCTGGGGGAAACTTAAGGAACAAGGCGCGATCATATTTCCTGCGGCGCCGAGTCCCTGGTTTGTTGCCTGTAAATATGTGCTGAATAATTTCCGTCTCTATAGAAATATAACTCGAAACGGCGGAGGTTGATGGGAAAGCCGACCATCCCATCACTCTTTGGGAACGGGAATGTATGCAAATAACGGTGACAAGATAAGCAGCTGTGTCAGGCCTGAGAAAAGAACAGACTTAAAAACACCAAGGCTCTCTTATATTGTTTCATAATTACCCAGATGTCTGTCTGTCTGTCTGTCTGTGTAGATATTATAGACAATTTATATATATATATATATATATATATATATATATATTCTGAAATAGCGAGATTTGAAGCAGGAGTTTTATTTACTACTGTTGGATGATAGGAATGGGTCAAATTTTATCCTGACGTTTCTAAAAACAAATGTCGGTATTTTTTAATAAATGAGAAATATAACAAATCGTGCAAATAGTAGCTGATAAATTTCCTGTTACTATCATTTTAGAATGATTTTTTTAAGCGTTTGACTAGTATTTATGGATACCATTTTATATCTTTAAGGAATTGAGCAGTAATATAGTATAGTGTTAGGCAGTTCAGACATTATGGAGGTTGGATGACGCAGTCTTTATATATTTGTTTTCTGTAGTCTTAGTCAGTAGGGAAAATACAGTACATACACTGGTTACCAGATTTGTCTTAATTCATGCCCGAACACACTAATAGCAGGTTGCTGCAAACAAAGGCTGCAAAACAGCACTACGTCAAAAAAAAGTGCACAACAAACTGTAAACAGTGCTTTACTCCTGAAGCAAAATAACTATTGCTTAGGAGCAAGTTACCTATTCTCGCATTCTGTGTGAATTACGAATGCGATTTTATTATTTCCATTGACCTGGATGAGCATACATTCATTTTATTTGAAGAATAACGTTGTATTATAGTTGTTGGGATAAACGGTGAACTAGGTCACTTCGGTAGGCTATTATCATTACATTAAATGTGAGTGAATCCTTTTACTAAACAACTTTAAGGTATCGCATTCGTGACCTTGACATTGTCTGTTTTTCGATTATTAAATACAGATAAGGTTGTTTTAAACAGTGGTTGCAACGTAATGTCATCGATGATATTAAGTACTATTTGTTAATTTACTATTGGCTATCTTTTGATTACATTGTCAAACATTTGTGTATTGTTATACAGTCAAGATCGCTTTTTTTAAATGAAATGTTGAATAATGGAAAGCCTGCATAATAAAAGGTCAGGTAGCCTATATGGTGTTGTGTCCTCTGGCAATTAACATATTAAATTATTTCAGTTGTTTTATTTTTTGATAACTTAAGTGCTTCACAAAAAGAGCCCAATAACAAAGTCTATGCCCATGCCATGTAAAGAATAGAGATGTGGGGCTTCCATGAGTGTCATCAGTAACAAAAATAATGAATGACCTGAAGCAGTTTGGCATGAGATCAGTTACAGAAAATGTAGTGTGTGGTTTGAAATAACATACTGTAGGATTATTATGGGGTAGCAGGGTGTTCCAAAGCAAATCTGCTTACTCCTTTTCAATTACAATATACAGCTTGTTCCAATTTTAAATGAATGAAATAATTATCAGCAGTGGCATCTAAAAATTTGTAGCAAGACGCATCAGTTCCTCTAAGTGTTGGCTACACTTTACAGAGCATTCTAACTGTCCAATACAGTCATGCAATATAAATCAGAAAGCAGGAACACTATGTTTGCTACAAGACACTTGGATACATCTGATAAGAGAGCAGAACCAAAATGTGTAGATATACTTATATTTTCCCCTGGCTTTACATAGCATGGAAACAATGTTAGGCCTTTCTTATCCTTTATCTTACTTCTGTTTCACAGAGAATATGATACACACGTCATAATGACATCAAGATTTGGTAAAACCTACAGCCGGAAGGGTGGGAACGGCAGCTCGAAGTTTGATGAGGTCGTCTCCAACAAAAGAGCCACCCTCAGTACAAAGTGGGGGGAGACCACCTTCAAGGCACAGGTGGGATCAAAGAGGTCCAACTTCAAGCCAGAGGTGACTGAGGTCCCCAAAAGGGTAAAGTACACAGAGCCAGAGACGTCTGAAGATCCATTCGGCTTTGACAGTGATGAGGATTCCAAGCCTGTCACCTCCCGCAGTGTTGCACAGGCCAAGGCACCATCCGGTAAGCAGGCTGCAGAGACTGTGACTTCTGAGAACTTTACCTCCGTCTTGGAGGCCGATGGCAGGATTATCCAGCCTACCAGC
This sequence comes from Acipenser oxyrinchus oxyrinchus, assembly GCA_030684275.1. NCBI lineage: Eukaryota > Metazoa > Chordata > Actinopteri > Acipenseriformes > Acipenseridae > Acipenser > Acipenser oxyrinchus. Next base: position 46,383,882 of record CM060257.1, on the reverse strand, counting down.
ACGGATGCCGTTGCCACCGGTAGGATATCTGCCTTTGACGCAGCTGTGCATGGGATCAAGGAGAAGAGTACAAACAAGATTCCAGAGGAAGGAAACAGTGTCTTCAGCAGCTACACCACTGCAGGTAAGGCATTAGTCTGGTATCTGTTTTACATGAAAGTTTAGATCTCTATGCCAGTCTCAAAGCATAAGGGTTCTTAGTTCAACCAAGAAAAAGGAAAAAAAATACTTGTTCAAGTATTCATAAGACATTAACTCCTACTTGAGACCAATTTAGAAAGAAATAACATTGGAGAAAAACTACAGTGACTGTCTAGAACCAAGCTTTTGGGGAAAATCTAGGCCCACAACTATTCCACTTGTTGAAATTAAATCATTGTGTTTTGCTACAAACACTAACCGAAATTGGAAATATTTTAATAAATGGATTGGGAGAAATAGGCAGTGGAGGCTTTTGTATAGCTGTAGCAACAGTGTTGGTTCTATATACATTAGACAATACAAAAATGGTTAAAACAAAATTCAGCTCTGTACAACCAATTATTCTTTTTTTTTTCCTGGTTGAGTGTTCAAAAGGTAAGTGTTACCTACTACCTAGGGACTGTATTCTGTGGAATTCGTGGTTGCTTGGGAAGTATTTAAAACCTTCTTTCCAGTTCAATTTTTGGGAAGTTCATCTGGTTTTATATTTTTTTGTGAATGTGTTGACAAAAACCTCAGTGTCAGCATCACCTATTGCCACTTACACCTGGATTGCTGGTTTGTAAGTGTTGCACAGAAGCATCATTGCATCAACATAACTTTAATCTTTTAAGCCCTACTTCAGGTGTGGCCTACATTTAATCACTGACCTGATTGTTTCATCTTAGTCATGTTTGTGAGGCACAAAAACAGTTGTTTTGTTAAATGCACCTGCACTTTACAAGCTGCACACATAAAACAAGTTTATCAATGAAACGAAAAGGGAACCCGTGGTAGGGAGGGTGTGGAAGCAGACAGGATGAGCCACTGTCTGCTATCACCAATTCGTGGTATTAGCCAGGCTGACAATCCACTACATATAAAAACAGAAATACAAAAATGCAAAATAAACCCTGTGAAAACTAAACTAAAAACAAAGTGTTGTAAACATGGTGGTGCGCTGCTCCTACTATAGGAGGTCCTGTTAACTTCTTTTTACATTTGTTGGGATCTAAAAATCCCCAAACTAATCCCTGTCCCTGCAAGAAAAACTATTCAGCCCTGACCCTGGTTCCACACGCAGTGGTCAGTTGTGAAGGATGTTCATAGCCAATCATCCCCCCATACCAAACACAGCAAGTAGCAAATTCCAGACGGAGCGTCCGACTGTCCTGCAAGCATGTGCATGCATCTGAGAAGCCAGTGACGAAATGCTGGCACATACTTTTATGCCCTGGGTCAGGCACAGTGGGAAGTTCAATTATTACATCCTCATTTTTCTGGACAATTTCAACTCCCCACTCAACATCAACCGTCAGTGGCTGTTGATGTAGAATCCACAGTTGAATGTCCACAATCCTAAATCACCCTTCAGGATCTAATGAGTAGCTGTATGTAAAGATGTACAGCATGTTGACTCGCCTGCCATAAGTGGTCATAACTTGTATACTTAAATGTCTACATTGCTATAGTCCTTAAACCTGTTTGAAAGTTAATCACAAAGTCCAAGTAGCTGCTTGGGCTTAAACAGGATAGTAAAAATAATGATTGCCAGAATTTGGCCTCCTGGAAATATAAGCCATTGGCAGATATCTTAAATGTGCAAATAAATCTTTTTTTTTTTTTTTTTTTTTTTTTGTGGTGTGTGGTTTTCCGTATCAAGGGTGGGGAAATCGGTGGTGCACTCATGGGAGGAAAATCTCATCAAAAACATGTTGTCAGATTGACAGTGTTTCCCATCCTTTTTTTTCAATTGGCAAAATCAAATCAAAACATAAGTGGGCCATCTAGCATGTCTCCAGCATCAGCATTACAGTTTAAGCATTACAAAAATGACAATTTCTGTTTTTTTGTATTTGTTTATAACCATTTTCAACTTCATTTGACCATAACTTTGCTCCTGAGCTAGAGACTCCAAAGCTCTTTCTATTATTATTATTATAATTTATTTCTAGCAGACTCCCTTATCCAGGGCGACTTAGTCGTAAACAAAAATACAAGTACAAGTAATACTACAATTAAGAGCAAGATAAAAATATAATGACACTGGCTCTAGCAATCCCTTTTAGTTGTTAAATATTAGGGATTCACCGAATCCAAGTTTTTGGGGGTTCGGCCGAATACCGAATCCATATCAAAAGATCGGCCGAATACCGAACCGAATACCAAATCTACAAAAAATGTCAAGAAAATTGAAGGAAACTTTTTAATGAAAAACAGACTGGCAGCTACTTACAAGGGACACATACAATCTATAGTTTTGAGCCTTTTAGTTAAAAGTATTTTTATTACCGAATGGAAATATATACCCGAGTAAAATTTCAGTTTGAAACTTACACAATTTATCGCTAGCCCCCCTTCCCCCACCACAGAAACATCAAAATACAGAACGGTTTACAAGAAAAGAGAGCTGCATCTTTGTTATAAAAAAAAAAGTATTTCTGTGCACTGATTATTTTCTTTTCTTTTCTTTTTTTTTTAATCGTTTCACAAACAAAGCACAAAAGTCTACAACAGTTTGGCGTTAATATATATATATATTACAGGTTTACTGCATAACTTTACTCCATGAAAAGTGTGATGTGAATGTACTGTTGCATATGGGGGTATGTTTACATTCAGCAGTTGAGTGACGTGTTTAATGCGTGCGCCACCAGTAATTTAGGGAGTTGAGAGCTGCGACAGTTAATCAAACGTGTTCTTGTTATTAAATACAACAGTTACGTTCAATACCGGATTCATATCTCTTATTTAAAGAATATTTGTTTGAGCAATTTTAGTTAAAACATAACCTTTTTAAAAAGCAATGGGTCCCTCCATTTGTATTTAGATCGCATTATTGCGGAGTTTGGTGTGAAATCTAGTGATCAGGGGATGATTTATCAGTATGCACAGCTATGAAGAGGTATGTGAAAAATACAGCGAACAAGCGGTGGGGCGGCGCTGGAGATGCAGTACTGAGTGTCCTGTTGATATGCAGTGCCTTTTAAACCTGTTTTACTGTGGAAAAAATTTTAAACAGCGCGTCTAAAATAAACTGCGTGTGTGAAAATAAGTTGGACCTGACGCGCCTGAGATGCGCTGAATAAATGGACCACTAAGGGTTAATATTTGATACACAACTGTATTCTCGGACTTTTACGTTCTATTACTGGTGTTGTCCAGTAAAAATGAACCTTTTTACGGCCATTTATCAAAGATACAGACCGCACACTTTGAAATAGTGTCTTTACAGTTGATTTATGAGGTTCCACTTATGTGTTGGAGGAAGTTCTTGACTTCTGACCCCTGCAGATGGTTTCAATTCTGAACAATTGTTTTTGAACAATTTGAATTAAATAAACAGTTCAGTTTTGTAAGTCTGTGTTCACCTTATTTGATAATCAACTAGAACTTGACGAAATGTTGTCTGCAGTTTGTTATGGAAGTGTGTGTGATTTTAATGAAAGTGCTGACAGTATTCATAGTGTTTCAGTTGCGGTGTGGCTTTTGCTATCCTGTTGCTTAAACCGTTTTTCTGTCATCTATCATGTCAGACCTTAATGCAGTTTATAGTCGAACAGTGAAAAAGGTTTCATGACCTCGTTATGAATTACCACCTAAACAAGTAACACGCCTTGTAGTCAATTAGCCAGTCATGAGTTTGCAGGCAATGAAAAGTTGTGATGGTAATACTTCTATTTAGGTTGATCAGATGGAATGTGTTGCCCACTGAACTATGAAAAGGTAAAGATTGGACATAAAGAATTAGCTACAGAATTATGTAATAGGAGAATGAGTGTATGGGAGGGGGGGGGAATTAATAAATGCCCTACCCCAAAAAAACACATCAAATCTAAGTTATATTGTCAGTTTGAAGCATTGTTTCTTGTCCATTACTGATAATTATTAAAAGTGTATGTAAGGGGAGCTTATGCAGTATGATTTTGCTAGTCTGATACCGCACCTACTACTGCGAATATCTCATAAACCATTTCCGGCTTTATGAAAAACTCCTCTGGCAGAATCTAAGAGCATCCTCCACTTTGACCTGAGACATATTGGGGTCTTGTAACTTTGATTTCCGGATGATAAAAGACTAATGCTTAGAGATAAAGGCTTCAGACTTGGTACACTTGTATACTGTAATCACCTAGGTTAAAATTAGTTGTGGGTGTCATAAGACAAATTAAGCCTCATTCTCAGAAACCACTAATTTTGTCATGTATAATATTACTTCATGTTAAAAAACCATTTCCGTTATGCTATGTATCCAGAGATGCTAAGACAGCCCATTTCTTTTGTAGTTTTTGATCAGTTGTTTAATCTCTGTGTGTGTAGAAAAAAACTAAATAAAAAATACCCAAAGGTGTTGGTGTTCTTTGGCAGAAGCCTCTGGCACCCTTTCCAAACCCTTCCAGTAGGAGACAGAAGGAGTTTTGGGGGATTAAGTTACACAAGATTACCGAAGTAAGATTACAACAAATTTCAATTTTAAAGGTTTAATTTTTGTGTAGCGGGGAATTACATAATTACCGATAACTTCTGAATTTTTACAGAACTCTTGCAGTAGCTAACATAGATGTACCTGGTTACATCTCCCCTACTCTTCATTTCTTGATTCCAAGTTTCTAATAGTCTTTGAAGCCAGAAAAGTAGGAAGTTAAAACAACGTTGAATACCGTTTGTAAAGGTGTTAACGGTGACACGTTGGTGTGAAAGTTTACAACAGGGCTTGTTTTCACAGATGTTTTGGCTATTTTTTTTTTTTTTTTAGCATCCTGTCATGGAAGTGTTAACATTGATAGAAGTATTTGGAAATTGTCTACTTCCTTAACCTTATGTTTGTCTACTTGAGTTTTGTAAAGTTTTCTCACAATTTTAAAATTTGTGTCAGAACTTGTAATGTAAATCACAAAGCAAATTTGATCCACATTTTTTAGCGAAATATTAAAATGGCATAATTGCAAAGTTTCACACACACATTTGTGTTCTTGAATGTCCTAGATTAGATACAGTATCCTATTTGTTGTAAACCATATATTGTATTTTAATGGACACATACAAATCACCATATTAGATTTTGCCGTTTTGGTCAGTGAAGTTCTTCTGTCATGACCCTCTCAACAAGGAATAGTCTTTCTCTTGAGGGGATCGCTGTAGCTTTGCATTTTACCACCATTCAGTCTGAAATGAAGCATAAAATCAAGGAAATTAATGTGGAAGCAAACTCAGCTACGTACATGATAGATGATTTAATTAAGGGGGTGTCTTTTTACATTAAAAAAAAAAAACCTCTTGTTTGTCTGCCTGTTTTTAAAAGCTCAAATGTATTGGGCTACCCTTTTCTGTAGGGTGGCGTTCCTGATTTTAAGCCCCTGCCTCCACCCTGTATAAGGGTGTATTAACTACATTAACTGCAAACAAAGCCCCGTTTTGAGTTGATGCCAAAAAAACACGTTGAACTGTAAAATAAAAGTGCAGACTGGGCTGTCTTCCAGTACACACCATATGTTTAATTGATTTCTGTTTTTATTTTTTTTTTAACTGTAGCTATACTTAATGTTTGACTGGGACCTTAATTTAAATGGGGGGGGGGGGGGTTGAGGTTGAGGTTGTTGAAGTCCTGTTGATGGGCAATGATAAACTGTAGCTCATCTACTTAGTAGAACCTACTGTATACCTTTTTCCACAACAATCACAGCAAACCAGAGGTTCAAGCAGTACAGTGGTAATCGATCTGCTTTAGGATATTTGTCCTTGCTTGCTTTTGAACACGATTTCTTCAGCTGTGATCGTATAAATACAGGTATTGAAAGTGCACGTCACAAAGTCCTCGCTGTTACTCACTGACATTTGTTACACATTATGTCAGAAGGGTAATGGGTAGAAACACCACTATTTTGTTATGTAAGCTTTCAAGTACAAGCTATTGAGTTTGTTTGGTCCTGACATTTTCTTATAATAATAATAATTGTCTCATTTATTGAGGAGTCTGCATCTGAGACCTCCCATGGGATAGCCAATATCATAAAGTCTTATGATATTAACTAACTTTAGTTAGAGTATCTGCTGCAAATCCATAGATGTAATACAATCTTGTCTATTGACGACAGTATTTTATTGACCTCAATGCACCATTTAGAATGAAGGACACTTAATTCTGAATGTATTCTAGATCCCAACTCCAAACTTACAAATTAATCTTTTTAGCTACCTAGTATTAATTAATTTCTTAATGTTTTTGTTCTTCTGGGGTAGTAGTGAATGTAAGGCTAATTGTTAGGTCAGGATATTCTGGTTTATTCCCATAGCAGTCTGAGACTGTAATGAGGCTTTGTTTATCCCTGGTGCACACAGTGCATTGGTCAGATTACATGCATTTACTGTATACCAGTATTCACTTGTTTTTTTTTTTTTATAAATGTATTTATTTTAATGGTTCTACAGCCAGTAGTAATAAACAGCCTGGTTCAGTGCAAGTACATTTGAAAAACAAAAATCCTGTTATATTACTGGCAAATGTACTTGGTCATTTTACTCCAAGTATAATAGACTAATCTTTTTAAATTAACCTGCTATGACCATGTTATAACCTCTTGCTGCCAAACATTTACTCCATTTAATAATTTCTTAATCCATTGGAAAGGGTTATCTTATTTTCTTTTTGGGGAAACCAGTGGAAATGTTGCTAATATTGTGTAACAACCAATTGCCTGTATGTAAAAGTATTAATTCCATATTGTTTGTATTCCTTTTCTTTTTGTGTTTTAGACAAGACACAACAGAATTGGTCAAATGAAGGCACTGAAAAGAACAGCTACTCCTGGTACAAGAATGCAACAGAGAGCGACAAAAAGCCCAGTGCTCAAACAACAACACTGAAGACAGAGACTAAGGACTCTTTAGATAGCTGGCAGTCGAGTGCAGGTTTCAGGTCGGACTCCCTCAACCCCGAGACCAGCAAAAGCAAAGAGTCCACATGGACTGGTAGCACAAAGCAAGGGACAGAGGCAAACTACGAGAGCAAAGTGGAGGAGCCTGCCTCACACTTTGACAGTGACTTTTCTCTGACATCGCAAAGTGATCAGGCTGGCGGTGGAGACATTGAAATCCCCATGGAGCCAGCTGAAGCAGAAGTCGTCTCCCAATCCGTTCTCAGGCTTTCCAACTGCAGGACGTACCGCCGGCCCAACAAGGGCAAGCAGTCTTCCCCTTCAGACAACTCTGATAAGCTAGCCGACAGCACAGACCAGTCATCGGCCAAGACTAACAGTGTGGCGGTCAAACTAGCTAGCACGGGAAGAGGGAGGACTAGAGACTACACAGTGTTGCACCCGTCATGTCTGTCTGTATGCAATGTCACCATCCAGGACACCATTGAGCGGAGCATAGATGAGTTTACCACAGCCACCCCGGCCGATCTGGGGGAGGCTGGGCGACTGAGGAAGAAAACAGAGATCGCTGCTGCAGCCAAACCAGCCAGGTTCCTGACTTTAAACAAAAAATAAGAAATGTAGATTTGTATACAGTGACCAAAGTCAGGTTTTGTAAGATGAAAAAGAAAGAAAAAATCAGTAACAAGACCAAAAGTAGTTTTTTTTTTGTTTTTGTTTTTGTTTTTTTGTTTTTTTGTTTTGAAGGTAGTACAGTAATATGCAATGTGATATAGAGGCTCATTGTGTACCTTTTGTTGATAGATGTGCTGCTACCTAAAAAGAAAAGTTAATGTAAAAGTGTACCAGATCAAAAAACTTGCAGTTGTCATCAGAAGGAGATCTTAAACCTGTAACTGTATTAATCCAGCGACTGGGTTCTGACCAGGCATGATTTTATTTACAATTATAAATATAAGTACAGTGGTTTGCAGAAGAGCAGGTTCCTGCATTTTAGGATAGGAGTGCAGTTAAGGTTAGTTTTGGTGCTCTAGAGTCTAAGCACATGGCATTGGTATTCCTTGTTCAATGATGGCCTGTGTTTCAGACATCTCTGGAGATGAAGGGAGAGATTACGGCCAACCATTGTTGAAATTATATAACATTTATCAGAATGAGCTTGGAATTTGGACCTAGGATGTTTGCTCCAACAGCAAACAACCTTTGCCCTGTAGTTTTAGATATGAGAATCCTGTTTATCTTTTGTATTAATCTTGTACTACAATTCTAGATTCCGGCCCACCCAAAACAAGTCAAAGAAAGCTGCAAAACTGGAGTTTTTTGGGTTTGATGAAGAGCATGGAGGCCAAGGAATTGAGGGAGACCCCACAGCCTCAGGCAGTGCAAATTACAAAATCAAATACTTTGGCTTTGATGATGTGAGTGAAAGTGAAAGCGATGAAGAGGAGGGGTCCCTGGTGTCCGAAAAGAGGAAGGCGAAGAAGAAAAAGGCAGCAGCAACAGCAGCCACTGCAGCCTCCATGACTTCGTCTAGCTTGCAGCTCTCCTGCATGGGGGAGAGCGATTCTCAAGATAGCCAGACCAGCACCAATACAGGTAAGGGTGTTGGAGGTTGCAATTATAGAATTAGTTGGTTAGAAGACAACTAAAACAGTTACATCTGTATTCCTTACTACGGACATTTGGGCCTATATCTAGACATATTGACATACAATTGTGATCTAACTTGTGTTGGTATATTGTATTGCAAAATGTTTAAATCCTCTCAATAAGGAAGACTAGAAAGGTGGGGAATTAAGTTTTAGAATGGTAAAGCTTTTTAAAAAAAATGTATTTGTGTGACTACAGATTATTTTTGTGTTGCATTTCAGACATTCTAGATTTCCAAGATGATTCCTTCCCAACAGTATCTGAAGTGACAAGGAGGCCAGCGAATCAACAGTCGGACAAGGCCAAGGAGAGCACCAGGAAGATTTTCAGTGGTCCCAAACGAGTAAGCAGTGGTGCACTTGTACTTTTTTTTTTTAATTCAGTGTCTTGCATTTGTACAAGTTAAAAGATTGATCCAGTAATTAAGGTTTCTATCCGGCATGAAATTATTTTACATAGTACACATCGTGTGTTACATTCTCCATTTTAAAGTTAATGCAGCAAAATTTAAAGTTATTTAGTGAGATGTTGAGATTAAGAAGGTAGTGTGCCTCTGTGGTTAGAGCTGGGGACTCTGAGATGCTAGTTTGGAATCCCAGCTCAGCTTGCAATTCTCTTGTAACCCTTGTAAAAGTTGTCTTAATCTAGCTTCCATTCCAAATTTAGACATTACCTTAACATTTGGATATAGTATAAATGGACCTCTACTCTTTTTAGTACTGCTACTGTTAGACATCAGCAGAGATAGCTGATACAGTTATGGACATCCATCCAGATAAACGAATTAAAAGAAAAATTAGGTTAACACCACATTAGCAGTTGACTAATAACTCCTTTCCTAAAAATGAATAATTTATGGTAGTTGAAATTTGAGGCAATAAAAATATAAAGTGTAGGCCTCGATCAAGGCTTGTGATCTGCCTGACAGATTGTATCGGTGCCTGTGTAGGATTATCTACAGCTCTCTTTTTATTACATTATCTTTAGATAATTCCAGAAAGTCTGTGCTCTCTAGCAGGGGTGGCCAGCCCTTATCCTGGAGAGTCACAATCCAGCAGGTTTTTATAGGTAACCTTTAAATCATCAGTTTCTGAAGAATATAAGTTGTTGATCAGTTTAGCAAGTTAATTTGTTCAATTAAATCCAGAGTGGTCAACTCTGGTCTGTGGAACAAAAAATCTGAACACCCTGCAGCTCTCAAATTATCTCTAAATTAAATTACTTAATTTAACACATTGCTACTTAAATTGAGAATTACTGCTTAACTATAAAGCCTGCTGGATTGTGGCTCTCCAGGACCAGGGTTGGCCACCCCTGCTCTATACAAGAAGAAAAGCAGATATTGACAGTATGTGGATTGCACCACAGTTTCACAAAGAATTGTAAAATGTTTAACTCTTTCCGATCCAATGTCGGACCCTGTCCGACATCAAAAAGATGTAAAAAACAGGTCTCTAGTCGTTTTTTCTCCGGAAAAAGCAGAGAAAACCATTCAATGGCCGAGTGAGACTGATAGGAGACGAGAGAAGCCGAAGAAAAAAAAAAGAAAAAAAGGGGCGTATGAATACAGATAGCCCCGGCACCACATAGATAACATGGACATAAACAAACAAGATAGCTGCTTTTGCATCCAGTGCTCAAAGAACATCACATACATTTGCAGAGCTTTTTTTAGATGTTATAGTAATAAAATAATGACTTGGATCGCATTATTGAGGAGTTTGATGATAAAACGAGTTTGATTTATCGGTATGCACTACTATGAAGAATACAGCGAACAAGAGGTGGGGCGGGGCTGGAAATGCAGTACTGAGTGTCCTGTTGATATGCAGTGCCTTTTAAACCTGTTTTACTGTGAAAAATACTTTTAACAGCGCATCGAAAATAAACTGCGTGTGTGAAAATAAATTGGACCTGATGAGCCTGAGACGCGCTGAATAAATGGACCGCTAAGGGTTAAATGCATGTAATGTGGATTTTTACAATGTCACCAGGTTTATATCTGACCTATGACTCGTAATAATCTATATACGTTAATCAGTTGCGTATCCGCCCTAGCCGTTTATCTGCCATGATCAACCTCTTAAACAATGTTAGTTTTATTGTTGAACGGAGAATATTAGTTCCGATATTGTAGATCCTACCAAAGTTTTCGTACACTGTGTTGTACGTGCTCAGTGCGCTGCCATTGCTGGTAGGGTCATGTGAGCTGTTCAGTGTGTTCATGTAAATAAATCCTGTTAGTTTGCGGGGCTTATCAATTTCAACCTCCATCTCGATCTCCTGCCACATGGCAGATGGCTACCCTGTATCTTTCTAAACAAGGGATTAAGGCGAGCTCCCTAATAATAAAAGCAGAATTTCAAAACAATATGTGTGTGAATATAAGAATTGTTACAGCTGTATAAAATGGTATTTAAAGCAGGATTCATTCATCCAACTTTTTACATATCTGCCCTTACTCTGGTCCCACCGCAGTCGGGTATGCAACGGATTACTGTACCTGACAAATGCTTAAATCTGATTGCAGCCATAAACATTTCAAACATTGCTTGAGTAGGAAAATGCGTTTTCACAAAGTATCTGGACAGTGCAATTAGAAAAGAGGCTGGTAAGTTACAATTTCCCGCTAAACCATATAAGACATGATTGGGCAGCATTTGTCAAGGCGGTAGATAGTTTGCACATTTGGCTTAATCTATTTGTTGTTTTTTGAGACTTCAGAACCAAAGGACATGTAAAAGCAATATTTGTCTGGTACCTTGGAAACATTGAAATTCATGGATGTAGTACTGTGCACTACTTGGGTTTAACAGTTGTTTCCAAAGCCACGGGCATGCTTAAAGGTCTAGTGCTCCATTTATAGGTAGCTGTCAAAAAATGCTGACTGCTCTTAAGTAGGCAGAGCTGATGCAGTGCTAAGCCAATGCAGCCTTTTTTCCAAAAGGTGGCTGTTTATTGAAACTGTCATTAGGTCTTTGTGCTGGTTAATGATGGGCATTGGCAGAATGCTATGCTTTTCGAAGCCCATGGAGAAATGGAACAGCATTGTATATTGAAAAGGCTGCACTCAGGGTGTTTAAGTTCACTTCTTCCAAGTCTTGGGCAACATGTGCATTTCTTTCTTTTGTATTTATTTACAGTTAAGGTTCGGTTATTGACTTTTGTAGGGTTTCTGGATTTGGTATTTGCAAATAAGATTTAGCAACCCTTAACATATGTGACCTGCTTAGTGTGGGGAAAAAGACGTGAACAGCAGCTTGTGTAGCTCTCTGTAGTTGTACTACATAGACACGTGTTCAGCAAGCAGTGAATAAAAACATGAAAATACTCCTCTTCATTACGTTTAAATTTGTTTTATTTACTAAAGAAAAAAATACGATGTATACTTTTTCAGTCTGAATCATTGTACCTTTGTTTGCTTAACTCAGCTATGCTATGTCTTTTTTATGGTTTTGAAAAGAGAAAATAAACCTACCTCTTGAGTTTAAACAGACATTTATTTTAATTTATTTCCCTTGCCATGTTACATTATAAGTGTAATTTAATATTTTACAGCTAAAATAATACAAATCACGTTAATTTACATTAAATGTGTCAAATCGGGAGAGTAAAGTTGTCAATGCACTAAAAAATCTTTCTTTTTAAGATTATTTTGAGGGCAGCTTTTTGGGCTGTTGGTGCAAGTGTGATGTGGCTTGATCATTAAATATCTCACATGAGTGATAGGGGAAGAGATTTTGTTTCAAAATATACACAGATATATAGTGAGCAAGCTCTGCCAGGGTGGTAAACTGGGCAATAAATAAATGCCCCCACACACTTTATCCATTGTGAATATTGGAGAATGGATAACGTGTGTGGTGAGGGCTTGTCTTCATTGCCTGATTTACCCCCCTGGTGTGGCTTGCTCACTAAATATCTGTATTTTCTGAAACACAATTGCTTTGTCTATAAGACCCATATGAGATATTTAATAAACAAGCTGTATCACACATGCACCAACAGCTCAAAGAGCTGCCGTAACAATTCAAAAGGTTTGCAAGGTAATACAATCTCAAAATTAACTTGGTATTAGATTAAGCCAATCTCTAAAAGCCTGCCAAATTTGAAGTGTCTAGCATTAACCTGAATATGCGTTCCTAAGGACATAGCAAATGTACATAGTTAAACTGTTGCTTTAACTTTATTCATGGGTTTCTCGAAATTAGGGTCTGTGTTATGTATGACTAAATGTTATAACTGTCATTTAAAAAGAGATTTAAATAAATTTGGTATCATTTGAAAGAGCTGAATATGTTATCTTGTGGAATATATCTCATTTTTGTCTAGGGGGTCATGTGACTGATTTTGAGCAGGTCACAAGGTGATTTGGCACTATTTTGCACTTGGTGCAGTGATGCCATCATCAAGTGATGTCTCCCTATAAAATATTTATACAAAAAATAAATTTACTGGATCCACATGTTTAGTAAAAAAAAACAAAACAAAAAAAAAACATTAAGGAGCAGAACAGACGGATAGCTTGAAAAATGTTAACACAAGAAATAATCGTGCCTACGGGACTGTTACAGATGTTCTCGTGATTAAATCGGTGCACAACATGACCTAGTAAATGGTAAGGTTTCATCAGTGTGCTCATTTTGCAGAACACTTGTTAAGACCACAAGGAGTCCTCGATGCAACAAGATCTTAAATGGGACTTTTTAAAAACTAAAATCTGATATGCATATTTCCTGAAAATACTAAATTGCAGTAGACAACCACCTGTCACTGGTGGTGTTCCTGCTTTGATAACTGACCTGAAACTAAGTGTTTTCTACCCTGCTTTCCCCATCTCACCCAGTGTCAAACCCTTTAAAAGAGTTCCGTGGACAGCAAGAGTACAGCTTGTGCTCAGTTTCAGGCAGTTTTTAAAGTATAGTGTTGTAAGTAACCATGCGCCAGTAAAATGTATATCCTTAATGATCATAGTAATAACGTTTCTGAGTTTTCTTTATATATTTTATTAAATGCACTGGTTGAGTTGTTTGTGATGGATTTCTCAAGGTTTCATGTAATCTGGGCATGATAACAAATTTCAGAAGTAACAATTAAGCGTAGCTGTGAATTGTGGTGACAAATGGGGGAGGCATATTTGTTGTCTACACCTAGTGGCTCCCTTAAAGCTGTGGCTTTCCTGTTCGGAAATATAAATGGGGCACTGTTGCTGGTACATAACGAAACCAGTCAGTTGAGTTCAACTTTGTCACAAAGTTGGGCTTTGGCCAGACTTCACACATTCATACTGTAAACAGCCATGGGATTTGTAAAGCATAGCTGTATGTAACTTTTCTTGAATCTCATTTACTTTGAAGGTCACACAAACTACTACTTCAGACTAATTTACAACATAATATGAAACTGAAATGAGCAAAAAATTGAAAGTTTGAGTACATTGTGCACTCATAATCAACACTGCATTGACACTTTTTTTGTACATTGTGGTATTGAGAAATAGCTTCATCTCTTCCAATCAACCACCATGAATAACATTGCACAGGAACAGTGTTTACAGCACACAACTCAAGATCAGATCATCATTAACAAGGTTTATGAAATATAATTAGGGCTTCTGTTTTTCTTCGGGTTTTATTAATTGTGTGTTTCGGTGCTTGTGTTTTAGCTATTTTCAAGTTTTATGTAAATCAGTTTTTTTCGGGACTTTCGTTTTTTATATACTGTATGAAATGTAATGTTTTCGGCTAATTTTCCAAAATGCTTGAGCGTTTTTTTTGTCAAAATATGTACAGTAACTCGACACTTAAGTTGTACCTTCTTTTCTTTGCTGTCTTCTACAATGAAATCCCTGTGGTCACGGGCACATTCTTCTGGGGTTTTTGTGTGGAGGCATTTTTGTACATTTCGCCACAATTCTGTTTCAAGTCCTCCGTATCTTAACTGTAATACAGCTTTAAATCCCGCTAACAGGCCTCCATCCTGATTGTAATCTTGTTTTAAATCTCGCAAGCGGAGTCTCCAATAGAAATGTAGGAATGTGCCGTCACTCAGTAGTTGGGGCGGGTTTAAAGTATTCAGAACGAATCAATGATAGATACAAGTATTTTTGTAGTAGGTTTTATTTTTTAATGGGGAAAAGTGTAAAGTCAACATGAATAGATTAACCATTTCCACAGTTTTTCTGGTATTTATTGGCTATCCACAGACTTTTTTTTTTTTTTTTTTTTTTTAATCGGGTGTTTTATCGGTTAAAACCGAAAATCAGAAGCCCTAAATATAATTTAAAGGACTAGGATTCTGGAAGTGACACAAGTCACAATTTGAATTACTTAAACCGAGAAGATTTCATAAGCACAGAGCTGGGTCAGGTACTTCCGGTCTGAAAGGTTTATTATTATTATTATTATTTTTTGTTTATTTAGCAGACACCTTTTATCCAAGGTGACTTAGAGACTAGAGTGTGTGAACTGTGCATCAGCTGCAGAGTCACTTAAAACAACATCTCACCCGAAAGACAGAGCATGAGAAGGTTACGTGACTTGCTCAGGGTGAGTCAGTCAGTGAGCCAGGATTTGAACCAGGGACCTCCTGTTTACAAGCCTTTTCTTTAACCACTGGAACACACAGCCTCTTTATTGTTTGGGTGGGTTTTTGTTGGAGGAGTGGTCATAAAACAAAATCCATTAACTTTGCTGCCGGTAGCTCTAATTTCATAACTTTTATTGCGATAACTAAATATGATCTCAGCCGTCCAATCAACTGTCTTGTGTTTTTTTTTTGTTTTGTTTTTTTTTTCTCAATGGGGCATAGCCATGGCTACGGTGAATATCCCCATGTAATTGGTTTAGGGCTGTGGTGGGTGTGGCTTTTATTATTTGTTTCATTTTTTTAATAAATAAATAAAAATAATGATAAACATACTCAACATCTTGTGTGGCATACATATTGAGACCTCTTCACATACATAATGAACTTTAATCACAAACGGGATTATATTATATTTCCAGGTTTCTTAGTTTCACTTTCAGTTCTACATCGGCCATTTCGACTCTTATGCACATTTTCTTTGCATTACAAGGCGTTGCTTCTAAGACGAAATCTATAAAACACCCTACAACAAAACGGATAATATCATTGGAGAGGTCTACTCGTTACCTTTCTGTTGATATATTGGGTTTTAATTTGTGATTTATGGTTATTAAACTACAAGCTCTAAAATAGAAAGATGTTGGGTACATGTGCAATTTATAGTCATTCCTTGTAGGCGGCATAGGGTTAAGTTCTCAATTTTTAGGACTACAATTTTGGAATTTATTTATTATTTTTTACCTCCACACAAAGGCATCAGGTTCTTTGGCATCCAACAGTGTTGAACAGGATGCATAGCAATGCAGATCTGAAAAGAGAATGTTGGTGTAAAAGAGGTTCCTGCACTGGTTAGGTCAGTGGCAAGCAAATTTACCCCATGATTGTTGCATACTGGCCCTCAACTGCAAAGGATGCTGGTATTCGAAACCAGAGTATCCCTCCCCCAGCATACTTGTAAGTTGCACACCTATTTTTTTGTTTTGTTTTAATAGCAAAGTGGGAGCTTGTGAAGTAGCGAGTGACCTTTTTGGATTTTTTGAAATTCATTAACATCCGTTTATTTTATTGTGATTTCTTTGGGGAGCTGCTACTGAAGCCACTGTGCAACATCAGAGAGTGATGTCCATCACTTTTTTTTTTTCTTTTGAAACAACAAAGGGTTGGAGATTAAACATGACCAGAGACTTCACACTGTTTTTGAAGTACGCTCGTTTCAAGCGCTGGAACGAAGTGTGATCTTTTGGATGGGATTTTGATGCCTCACACCTGGAGTGAGACTGGATGTGTTGTCCTTATTTTACAGCCTCAGCAGCAGGAAAATAAACACAAAAAGGAGGGGAGGGGGCTGTTCACCACCCTGTTAAGAGTAACGGCTGGTTAATAGGAGTAAATCAAAATGTGAAATACTTTATTCAATGCAACCTGCAGAGTCTCTGCCAGGTTTAGTTTTTTTTTTTTTTATCATGCCAGCAACAGGCCTAGCCAGTACAATTGCAGAGTGCTTTACAGGAGAGGATATCTGAGCCAAAAACCGAATTTTGGCTTTATCTCTGATCAGTCCTGCTGTTAATGCTACTGTGACTTGGCTTTTGTGTGTTGTGCATTCATTTTAAACTTGGGTTAGTTTTCTGCTGTGGTCTGGCTCTATAAAAACAACCTCCTAGAACCAAATTGTCTTTTTGTCATCAAATAAAGGTTCTTAAGTTCTAAGAAATGTCAAAGTGCAAGGTATAGTTTTTAAATGTTATTTTAATTGAAGTTGGTGCTCCTTATTGCCATGTCTCCAAGACATTAATTAAATGCTATGAAACTGTACTGCAGTAGGTTTGAATGACTGCCAGCAAAATAATTTCGCCCATTGTAAATTAAGCTGTACTTGGCAGTATAAGTTGCCATCTGAAATCTGCAATATATACTCTGCTTTGTACCAGTTAAACTAATGCATAGTCTAGCAATTAAAGAATTTTCCACATATTCCTGATTTTTGAATTTAACAACCTAGCTGCCCATTTATTTAGGCAATTTCCATGTGTTTTTTTTTTTACAATGGCAGCATTATAATAACATTATAATACTTGTGCAGGCACATTACTTTTTAGAAATTATTTTTTGTGATAAATTTCAAAGCAGATGCACATATAAGCGCCTGCACACATTCTCACGTGAATGACAAATTTGGAAATCGTGGGATAAGCAGATGGGTGGTTAAGTCATTTATTTGATTTGGTTCATTTATTCATTTTTTATTTATACAGTTGCATATTCATGTTTTATTGACGTCAGCATACCTCTAGTGGAAATCCTGTGTTCTGCGATTTAAAAAATCAAATAAAAAAATTATCTACAGTGCCCATTAAGAACAAGTGATGTTCCTAGTAGTCATGTTGCACATTGCTGCCCCTGCAATGTTTCATGTCTCAGTGATGCTTTAGCTTTTCCTTGGAGAACTTTTCAGAAAACCTCCCAGCCATCAATGTGTGCATTATTGTAGTCAATGTAAAAATGTCACCAGCTTAATCATACTTTTACTTGAATAGTACAGCTATTGAAAAAATGTAGTGTCCACTCCTTTCCGCAATACTATAAATGAAACCAGAAAAGAGGTAAACATTTGGTCCACTGTTTTGGTGAAAACCTGAAAATAGATATGAAAATATATATTTTTTTTTCAGCAATGTAACTTGAGTGACATTGTTTCTACTTTTTAATGCTTTTTCATGTGCATGGTGTTAACTAGCGGTGCGCATGGCTAAGTGCAAATTTACTAAAATAAAAAGTACCTGAACAGCAGACTCGAATAGTGAGGTATAAACAAGTTTGTGTGTTATAGATGTCCTTTTAATGTGTGGTTTCTTTCCCTTTTTCCAGTCTCCCACTAAAGCTGTATACAACGCCAGACACTGGAATCGGCCAGAGCCTGAGGAGCTCCCACCTCCCCCGCTGTCGAGATTTCATACTGCTCCGGTGAGTACTGCTGCAATCTGTTACACTGCTGACTGAATGCAGCCCTGATATAAGAAGTACAATAGAATGCCATTGTATAAAATAATCCTATATAACATGTGAAATACACTGCTGGTCACACTTTAGTATGGTCTATTCATCTACAGTGTCTGATTCCAGAAAGCAGAATATAATATTGTGGAAATGAGAAACTAACATTTGGTATCTCCTGATAGTATAAAATACACAATATATATTTCAGATAAATCCTGAATCACTGCATTTTTTTATAAACGTAGTGCTGTGTCTGATTATCAGAAGTGTACCTGATACAGATGTATTCTAGCATAGGGGGTATGCTATTCCAGAAAAAAAAAAAAAAAAAAAAAATTGTGTTTTTAATGTATCCATGAGTCACCATCATAAGACCCAAAGCTTGTCTGCTGGTAGATACATAACTGTTGGTTTTGCAGGCCAGTATATCGGCAAAGGAGACAACTGCCCATAAAGATGATGGGTTATTTAAGGCTCCCCCACCACCTCCCAGAGTGATCAAGTCTGTGACAATGCCCACCCAGCCCTACCAATACATTGTTACTGCACTGAAATGTAGGAAAGAAGACAAAGAGGTAAGCAATGGGATTTTTTGTGTTTAATCTATGTGAAGCTAAATGCCTGCCCCACCACCCACCCACCCACCCACTTAATATAAAATTAGGTTATCGGTTATATCAAGGCTAGTGGGTTATCATTGGTCATCGTTGGCTTACGTCAACATATTTAACCATTAGATCCCAGCTGAAGGTTGTATTGACGCTGAAATTAAAGTTTTATTTAATTTGGAGCCTGTCCAAAAAGATTTGTCTCATAGCTTGGTGTAAGCTTTATAGAAATCGGCAATTTTCATTTAATGCTAACTTTGACTACACACCAAAGAATAGGGTGATAGACAGTAGTCTCACAGTGGAGCAGTTTTATCTCTGCATCTGCCAGCAGGAATTGTTGGAATAAACAAGTGTCCATCTGTTAGGAAAAACTATTTTAAATGAATATGGAAAAATTGACTGGATACCTCAGGCATGTGTACACTTAATGGCCAGATGTTACCCTCCCTAAACCGTTATATTGGACAATTGGCTACTGACGTAACCAAAACCACAGGTAAGTTGGATTGTGTAAATTGTTTAATTTTTTTTATATTTCATTTCAGTTATACACTGTTGTCCAGCATGTAAAGCACTTTAATGATGTGGTGGAGTTTGGAGAAAACCAGGAGTTTACGGATGATTTTGAGTACCTACAGACAGGTTTGAAGAGCAGTCAGCCCCTCAACACACGCTGCCTTAGGTAAGCCTTTTTTTGTGCCCTTTAAGCTCGCTTAACCCACACATCACGTGACATTCTTGTGGAAATCGGAATAAACAGACTTGCAAACGGAACACCATTTGAATGCTCATTGAGAAGAATTTCAATATCTTGGGAGACTGGTTAAATAATGTTTGTGTTTGGTCAGTAGTGCTTGGTGTGTGTGTGTGTGTGTGGTTTTTTTTGTTGCTGATATTAGAAGAAAATGTTAACTGATTTTTAGGTACAGTACAATCAAGCAATGCTGATGACAATCACTAACGTCTGTTTAGAATAATATATAGCATACACAGTCAACACATCTTACATTGTAAACTAATCCTAATGTTTTATGTAATAATACACTGTTCCATGTTTTGATTTTGTGTTTTTCAGTATTATCAGCCTGGCTTCAAAGTGTGCCATGCCTAGTTTTCGAATGCACTTAAGAGCCCATGGGATGGTAGCTCAGGTCTTCAAAATGCTAAACGATGCCCCTCAGCACCCGGTAGGTCTATATGTTCTTATTTAAATGAAAAGCGAGTCGCCTTGATCCTGTAAAACCACTTAAGAAGACTTAGCCTTGCTATTTAAATATGATGTGGTTTTTACCCGGGATATGAAGCATTGGTGAGCAAATGCACAGGAGAGACTCAAAAAGGAACTTATCAGTAGAAAGAAAATGACCCTTTCCCATTTGAAATGTGTCATTTTATTGAAAGCTCTCTAGACCTGTAGACAGGCTAAAGGTGTTTAACCCTTTGTGGTCCATTTATTCAGCGCGTCGGGTCCAATTTATTTTCACATGCGCAGTTTATTTTAGACGTGCTGTTTTAAAAGCATTTTTTTTCACAGTAAAACAGGTTTAAAAGGCACTGCATATCAACAGGACACTCAGTACTGCATCTCCAGCCCCACTCCACCCCTTGTTCGCTGTATTTCACATACCTCTTCATAGTCATGCATACCAATAAATCATCTTCTGATCACTTGTTTTATCACCAAACTCCTCAATAATGCGATCCAAGTCATTATTTTGTTACTATAACATTTCAAAAAGCTCTGCAAATGCCTAATATTCTTTGAGCGCTGGATGCAGAAGAGGCTGTCTTGTTTGTTTATGTCCGTGTTGTTATCTCTGTGGTGCTGGGGCTATGTGTATTGCTCAGATCCACCCCCTTTTCTTGGGTTTTTTTGTTTTGTTTTTTCTTTTTCGGCTTCTATCGGTCTCACTCGGCCATTGAATGGTTTTCTCTGCTTTTTCTGGAGAAAGAAAAAATGACTAGAGACCTGTGTGTTACGTCTTTTGATGATAAATGGACAGGGTCCGACATCGGACCGGAATGGGAAAATTGTAATGTCGGAATCCTACCACCCAAACACAGTACTTTCACCAAATTACACAAATTAATACTTGGTCTTTTTTTTATTTTTTGGACCGATTTTATATTTTTGGTTTATATATAAATGTATATATCTCTCGTATGGTTGCTTCTGCAGATCACACTGACAAATGTTAGTCATGCTGCTAAAGCTCTATACTCCACCCTCTATAGAACTAATATAATAATTCCTGCATTGCTAATTTAATAATCCAAGAGATGCAATAACATTTTATCATGGGAACCATTCCTCCTATCCATGCGTATGCATTTCTAATTGTGTAATTGACCTTTACTTAGAATCTGGCATTGTGTACTGCTTCGCTGATGTACATCCTGAGCAGGGACCGGCTGAACATGGATCTGGACCGAGCCAGCCTGGACCTGATGATTCGACTCCTAGAGCTTGAACAGGACTCCTCTGTAGCGATTCAACTCAATGAAAAGGAGATAAATAAAGTTAAAGAGAAGATTCGTAAGCTCTGCGAAACAGTGCACAACAAGCATCTAGATCTAGAGAACATTACGGTGAGAATTTTCTGTATTTGGGAATGAACTAAAACTGATAGAGAACAAATAAAAATCTTCTTGCCAGTCGCCAGATGGCGCTCCTAAAGTGAAATTCTTAATTGGAAAGAACAGGCCAGCTCTGTAAAATCATGTGCGTGCAAGCAAAATTGGAGGTGTTTCAACTGCTGGACTGACTTTCTCTGCTTGCCTCTACTAGAAACATTTAGCAGTTCTTTAGTGCTAAATCTGATGTTTGTCTTAAACAAATAAGCAGGGTTTCACATCTTTGTAAAATTGTTGCATGCATAATATATTTGCATAAAATGTGGATAATGACTCTCACAAGCAGTTTTGTATTTAAAAGCAACTGTGAATCTCATCTACTGTAGCTTTTGAACAAATTGATTTTCCTGCTCCCTCTGCTGGTCGTCCTTTACTTGGGCATCATTGCTGTAAAATTCAAACCATGTGACTTTCTGTTCCCTCAGCAAAAGCTGATTGGTTGAAAATGCTGACTGTCCAGGTTCCTTAAAACTAGAGTACTATTTTAAATGTGAAGTTACTTTTTTTAATAATGTTTACGGTCAGCTATTGTGAAATGGTTTCATTAATTTTAAAGGGGTAGGTAATCATTTGAAACCCATATAGAAAAATGTTTGGTAT
The DNA here is from genome assembly GCA_030684275.1 of Acipenser oxyrinchus oxyrinchus. Classification (NCBI taxonomy): domain Eukaryota; kingdom Metazoa; phylum Chordata; class Actinopteri; order Acipenseriformes; family Acipenseridae; genus Acipenser; species Acipenser oxyrinchus. Next base: position 46,361,747 of record CM060257.1, on the reverse strand, counting down.
AGCCAAGGGTTCACACAACTTTTATCATTAGATTCTCACGTAGGTACCAGCAGAAATGGTTTGGTACGCACCAAAATTAGGGGTCATCATCCAAGTCGCTGTCTAGCGCCACCTGCTCCTCCTGACAGTTCAAACAATTGGGATGGCGGTATCTGAGAACACAACAATGAATGTTTTAAATAGGAGTCTGGATTGCTGGTTATGACAATTTAACAACTCATCATGCATTCTCTATTTATTTCAATATCCTACCACCATATTACCATCCTGGATATTCTAAAGCAAAAACCCAAACACTTTGTCACTTTATTAGTGTTGTTGACCCACTGGTATTTATATAAGGATATAACTGAGGGGAGAAAATGTTATTTTAAGTATTGCATGTGTGAGCAACCTCGCTGCCTTTATGAAAAAATGCTTTCCTGTTAATGAACTGACTGTACACCTTTTATAGATTAACTGTATATACAACAATCAAGCAGTAACTGATTTATCAAGAAGTTGTGAATCATTCTTAAATAAATAAATAACTTCAGTGAAGAAACATGCAAGCCATTTTGCAGTATCAGTGACCACTCCTGGCTTGTTTTATTTTAAATATGACTACAACATACACCAAGGCCGGGGTTTACCTAACATTTAACTTTTTCTGCTTTCAGTCAGGACATTTAGCCATGGAAACACTGTTATCGTTGACCTCCAAAAGAGCAGGGGACTGGTTCAAAGAGGAGCTGCGGTTACTGGGTGGTCTGGATCACATTGTAGATAAAGGTAGAGAATTTCCATGACCAGTATACTGTTGTGTCTTAATTTATAAAAGCTGTCGTGTATGAAAACACCATTGAACTGTAATATACAAGTGTTACGTTGTGTAAATGTAGATCTAGATAGTAGTAGATAATTATTAGAAAGTAAATTGCCTGGCTATTACACACAACTGGTTTCATTTACTTGGGTAGTTAGTTTTGGCAATGGTTTGTGCTCTGTGACTGCTTATCAGTAGCAGCAAATGCTGGATTTCTTGGAAGCAAGTTCTTATTCTCACCAGCAGGGTTTAAATCATGCCTGACCAGCTTTGACTTTGACAAAATGAACACTAGATACCAATTCACAGCATGGTCAAAATCGACTGGGTGGGAGAAACCACTGGTTATGCAAATTGTGCATGTGTGTCTCAAGGGAGCTGATCTGTATTTTGTGTCCTTCCTGCAGTAAAAGAATGTGTAGAAAACCTGAGCCATGAGGATGATGAAGAGAATTTGGTTGCTTCCCTTAGGGGAGCTGAGAGGTGTTTACGGGTTCTGGAGAGTGTAAGTAACGATTTTGAGGTTGTTGATGGCAATTGAATCTTGTGTCCTAGAAAATAAAAGCTGTTGGTTACTATGGTAATTCAACCTGGATTTCTCTCCTTTTAACTGTGCTTATCTTTAGAACATGCATAAGCCTGCTTTTAAATAATTCTTTAATCTGCATTTAATAAAAAGCTGATCCTGGCTGTTTATTCTGTAATACAGGTGACTGTTCACAACCCTGAGAATCAGAGCTACCTGATTGCCTACAAAGATTCCCAACTCATAGTCTCCTCAGCAAGGTGAGTTGACATACTTAATTGAGATTACACAAAATCCTGGTACATTTGGTGCTTGTAAATTTATTATTTATTCAAGAACAATCTACTGAGACTGCATCTCATTTACAGAGCAGGTGTTCAGAGCTGATCACTACCTCTACTTAAGGGTGCTATGCAGGCTGATTTTATAAGGTTAAACACTTTGCACTACTTGTAAACCACTCTACAACCTTGTAATCCTCTTTCTCCTTGTCTCAAAACTGGTAATCCTCTCTTGCTTTTATCCTGGACCTGTATTTCATTTTCCCGGCAGCAACACATTTTCAGTTTTTAGTTTACAAAGGAAATGTTCCCTTTCCTTTACAAGTAAAACATTAATAAAATCTAAGCTGCATTGAGGTTTTTTTTTTTTCGTCATTGTTGTTTGTGTTGTGGAAATACAGCCATGTATTTAACTCCATCTATTATCCTATATGTAAAAGCCCTCTATCTAAAAGAAAGGGTTCTTTCATAGTTGCAGTTTGTGACCAGTATTCTACACTTAGCCTAAAGCCTGCAGCAGGTAGTGAACCTAGTTTACTCCCCATCTGCGTATGAATACGGACCTTATTTCAGTGTTCGATTGGGCACCTACAGATCCACAGACTTTAACAAAGTCTAGCACAACAGCTTGTCTGTAACTGTACTTCCGTCGCTAATAGAATTAGAAAAGGCCCTTGCAGGGCACGAACCAGACCCCTTCCACAGACATTACCCTGCGGAACCGCATTCAGTGTCAGCATTCAGGCAGAGGGAGCAAGACTAGGTCAACAAAGCAGGCAGCCACAACTTGCTGTGTTCATTCAGCTTTTCCATAATTCAATTTGGAAGAACCAAGGGAGGGATACACAAGTTAAACTTCCATAATGTCTTTTTTTATTTTTTTCAAAACGGATCCTGCAAGCCTGCCGTTTTGTTAATAATTGATGGCAGCTTACAAGTTCAGTTTTCATTTGCATAATCTGTGCTGAAGGTACAGGATTTGGTTTATTGAATCTGTAACCTTAAGAGCTGAAGTCTTCAGTTTTATTGTACCCCTTGAACTGGACTGCATGTTTTAGTACTAACACTTTCAAAATTTGGTAGAAATTTGACTCTGTTAAGCTTGTTTGATTGCCACTGTGTTATATTTCCATCTTGTATAAAACACAGTTTTAGTAAATGGAAGGTATAGATTGAATTTGGTGTGCACAGCTTGATCTGTTATAGTTAGTTGAGCTTGTGGATGTGAAGTTATTATTTTTTGTTTAATTCCTACATAAATGTGAAACTTGTGTAGGCTGGCTGGCTTATTTCTATTTTACCCCCCACCCCCAAAAATACATTTGCTTGTTAGTCAAGCCTAGTACGGTATATTTAGTTTATTTTTATACCATGAAGAGAAGTTCCTTTTCAATTACAAAACACAGAAAGCAAGGTCACTCTTGCTTTGCCTTCTTGCTGATTTTAGAATGAAGCTGATTATGTTTGAACTGCTGCTCAGTTCCCTGGTGAACATAAAAGACCCCTTTTGTTACTGCTGATGTTACACAGGGTCTTGGCTTGTCATTTGTTTGAGCAATTTGCAGCAACAGGTTTTATTTTTATAATTTTTATTATTTTACAATGAAACAGTCCTGCAATCGCATGTTTTGTAAGTTCTGTGAGTTCTGTTTTGCAAGAAGACACAATGTTTTTTTTTTTGGTTGACTTTGTTTGGCATTCTTAAGTAACAATGCATTAAATTAAACATGTATTCTGGATTCCTTTGAAGTTACCACTTTGTTGCAGACATTTGAGATCATTGCTGTGTGTAAGATGAGTGACTGACTATCCAAATAATGTTTAGTGTCTTTTATACATGTTTTTATTATTTGTTTATTTGTAGTCTGGATGGTTAACATTAGGGATTTCACGGCTTTTATTTTAGCTGTCCTGTGTGTAGATAAAGTATAATGCCCCTGAGAATTCATCAAGCAAGTGTTGATGAATCTCTGATACTCTTAACAATTTGGTGTCTTTTCTCCTTATGCAGAGGGCTGTGGCACTGTGAAGAGATGATCCAGCGGTATAACCATGTAGCCAGTAGCCTGGCTTCTGCGGATGGCAAATCCCTACCACACCGTAGCTCCTCAGGGAATGTGGGAAAAGCCGTGGAGGACTGCATGAGAGCCATCATCGGAGTCTTACTCAACCTTACCCATGACAACGGTGAGCAGTGACTCCAAATACTGTGTGTTGATTTGTTATGCCAGGATTGGGAGGTGATCCATTATTGAAACGTTTCAATTGTTTTTGTGTCTACAGAGTGGGGAAGCACAAAGACGGGGGAGCAGGATTCTTTCATAATCACAGCATTGCACTGTGTACTGCGGGTCCCACAGTACCTTGCTCAGGAACAGAGATTTGACATCAGAGTGCTGGTAAGCTTACACAATCTGTATGTGTTTCTCTTTTTTTTTTTTTTTTTTTTTGCTCAAATTTTGGGTAATTTACTGTCCCAAGAAAGTTTATTGAGGATATCCAAAATGTGGTCTGCTTAAACTTTTGATGGATTGGAATTTCAGATGCTATTCATCGTGCTGTGGATATGGTTTTACTTCTTTTTAATGGTACCATCACTTATAGTGTTGTGTTTTGCATCTTTGTTGCTGACATTGCTTTATTCTGTTGTGCTCTTAAGGGACTTGGCTTGCTGATCAACCTGGTAGAGTACAGTGCCAGGAACAGGCACTGCCTGGTGGAGATGCAGATGGACTGTGAGCCCTTCGAAACGATCTGCATTGCAGAGGGAGAGGAGCTCAAGACAGAGGGGTCTATGAGTGCCATTGCAGCCTTGGTACAGGTGAGAGCATTGTGATTTTGGAGACAGATTTAATCATTGAACGGCTAAAACTGTTTTGGGTTTAAGGCTGTCAAACTTGGATTGATTTAAAAAAAAAAAAAAAAAAATTAAATGTAGTCTGTTCAGCCAGACTGAGTTTCTCAGTTTGGGTAAAATGCGTCACTTAAGTTACAATCCTGACATACTCGGGGGTTAGAGGTAGATGTATATTGCCTTAAGGTTTAAGTCCTGCTTTTTATGTATTTAATTCTTTCTGTGGTTTTAGCTGTTCCTTCAGCGAGAACGTGCTGCCGTTCTGGCAGAGACTGAGACAGACGATTTCATTAACGACGCACCCAAGCCTCAGCTGGACCAGAGTGGGGAGTGGCAGGAGACCAGCGGAGAGATCCAGTGGGTTGCATCCGAGAACCATATCAATAGCAATACAAACGAGAAGGAGAAGGAGAAGAAAGAGGAAGAGGATGAGGAACTCGACCTGAACAAAGGTACACTTCTTATTTCATCAAGTGGATTATGTAACTGGCTTCACACAAACTGAGAACTTAGAAAATAGGGAGTTTTTTTGGTAATGTTTCATAAACTATTACTGGTGGGGGAAAAAGTTAAATAAAATTGTCCTTGTGTTGTATTTCCCCAGCTCTTCAACATGCTGGGAAACACATGGAGGACTGCATTGTAGCTTCGTATACTGCACTGTTACTGGGCTGTCTTTGCCAAGGGAGTCCTGTAAGTAACTTCTTAATCAGTTATGTCAGGTAGAATCTATTTACCTGTTACACAAAGTCCTTGAGGTTGGTTGAACTTTACATGGACAGTAGTTTTGCTGTGGTTCCTTCAAAGTCTGTATGTCATGGTGACACTTTCATGGTACTGACACCTGCTGTGTTTATAAAATGATGTATGTGTGTTAGAGGTGTTATCTGGATAGTGTAAATGCCAGGACAACTTGCCTGTGTTTTCAACCCGACATTCACAGTTCTCTACAGTAGGACTGTTTTAGAAATGTAACCCTGGAAAAAAAAATAATGTTTTATTTCCCTTTTGCAGATGAATGTGACTACTGTGAGAGAAATTTTACCTAAAGGAGATTTCTCAATAATGACAGAAATGCTTAAAAAATTCTTAAATTTCATGAACCTTACGGTAAGTGAAGCCATGCATTAATGTATAAGTGTGTTTGAATATTTAAGCATTGAGCACAAAGTTGGCACTGTTTAGCTATGCCATGCTTGCTGCTTCATGTTGCTGTGTATGCCATGAGTGTTTGATTCTAGAGCTTAATGTTAGCCAGAAGATGGCCTTCCCTTCCATTCTATGCTTAAGGAAATTCCTTGTTCCAATAAGTAAATCCTGAATTACATTCATTGCTTTCATTTTTAATAAGTCCTGCTTGTGTGTAACCTGCTGTCCCTTCCCCTCTTCCTGCAGTGTGCTGTTGGAACGACAGGACAGAAGTCCATCTCTCGGGTGATAGATTATTTGGAGCACTGTTAGAGCACTTGGCTTTAGCTGGATCATGCAGGAATGATCTACCCGACCAGAGGAGTGCAATGGGGAAAGAAGCCAAGACATACAAACACAAACTGGCCTATTTGTCAGTCATAAGCATCTCTTTGCAGCAAACTTAAGCTTTGATGTCTGTCAGGCTTGCACTCTATTGTGTGTTTTATTTTCATTTGTTTGATTTTAAACTGGCAAGTACAACAGTCTGCGTTAAACAGAAACGTGTATGTGAGGCTGCAGACTTTCTATTACAGTTTTTATAAAAATAAGTGAGCTGTTCTGGCAAGCTATCCCAGCTTCATGGCCATTTAAAGTTATCTGCTTTCATGACTCCTAATCACCTCTGCCTCAAATAATTTTTGGAAAAGCTTATCTCAATGTTGCTCTAAAAAAAAAAAAAATTGCAGTAGTTTCAGCTAAACTCCTATCACTGCTTAGCTGAGGCTAATTGTGGATCATTGCTAGATTAGCACGGTCTCAAAGCCTTTTGTTTATTTGTCACAGCATGAATTGTAATTTGGTTAATTTAAGGGGGAAATGCAGGGGTAAAATACCAAATAATTTGACATGTGGGGTGGGGGTTCACTGAAGTGCCTAAGTATACTGTGTCTCAGCTAGTTTGGCAAATTTGACATCTAACGAAATTGTTGCCAAAGGCAGAAAGAGGAAAGCTTACAGCTGAACTGTACCAAAGCCATTTGCTTACTTGGTATTACAGTTCCTTTTTTTAACCCCAAATAACTTAAAGTAAGCCATTACATTATTTAGAATGTTTATACAAATATAACTAGCTTTCTCTACTTTCAGTGGGTGGGAGGGGGCCAAAAATAGCTTTTGCTCTCCAGGTGCAGGTGTTTTGTATACAGTTGTAAAATGGCATATTTCAGTAGTTATGGTTCAACATGCAGCTAACAGCAGTGGTAGGTGTTGACCCACTGAAAGGATTTTCAGTTGCTTTGGTGGAACAATAAAGCAGTTGATCTATCAGACTGTCGCATTGATTGGAGTTCTTTCTTGGCGCATAGGGTTTCATTATATGGAATACGTTTGTCACAACATGGCTATTCCAATTAAGTTCTTTGTTCCAACCACGTTCATCATTTTTAAACCTTGGTCAGTCATAAGACAGTAATGAAAGGAACCAACGTAAAGATGCACAGTATCTTAAGCAAGTCTGCGACTCCCGTCACTTAAGAGGTTGAATAGTAAGTATTTGTTCATGAAATTTATAGTAGTACAGCTGGCAAGTGTTTTTTCCAGTTTTAGATTTTGTTGGTAAAACCTATATACCCTGGTTTAAAGGAAAAGGTCTCTTAATTATAGTTTCCATCAATGCAGAGTGGTATGTTTCACAGGGGTGTAGTAAATTGGTTAAGAACTTGGTTTTAAATAAAATAAGAAAAGAAACACAGCAGGACTGTAAACCATGTTTTATGAACAGGCCTATTTTAATAAAGCACTTAGATTTCAAGGGATTGCATTGATTATGTCCCAATTCTTTTCTTTTTTTTTCTTTTTAATTGAAACTAAATAATTGATCCGGATGGTTCAGATATTGGGGAGCATATCCCAAAATTGTTACAATTAGAATAGAGCTAATGTCAAGAGTTACTAGTTATTGACTTGGTCATGCTTTTATAAACCCAAGTAATTCTATAGAGAACTGTGTTGTGCAAAACTATAATCCCCCAATAATGCCTTTTCATATATCCAGATACAATTATTTATACCCACTCTCCCCCAGCAAATGTAAAATGTTTTTCATATTCTGCTATAACTTAAAATAGGAGCACGGTAAAGTTGTTAGCATGGTTAGTTGAGTTTAGAAAAATGCAAATCTTAAATTCTCTATTAAATCTGTTTTCAGATACTGCATATCCTAGCATGTTCATTTGTTGTATTCATGAGCTACTGGTTTTCAGATTGGTGTGTGTTGTGGGATGAGGGATGGGGAAGAGCGTTAAAATGTACTGGCTCTGGATCGAGCAGACATGGCTTTGTTTTTGTGTTTTCCCCCCTCCCTACTCCTGTATATTTAACTTGCATTGTTTTTACAATGCCAAGGTATAAATAATAATTTTATTTGACGTTGTTATTAACTAGAAACCCTTTTAAGCTGTTAAACCTCTTGTATTTAAGCAATGCAAATTTTGTTTGAAAAACAAAAAATTCCAGCCAAGGTCATTAATTTTTTTTTTTTTGCAGTCATTACTTTTGTTACATTTTGCAAAGTATACAAGAGGTCTATTTGCAATTCTAAATAAAATAAAAACCTTTGTAAATAGTTCTGTAAATATTGACTATTGGAAATTAGAATGGTAGACTACTTTTCTGAATCCAATCCTATTTTTTATTTTATACCGTATTTCTCAGTTGTGTTCTTTTGAAGTAAAACAAAAAAAGCCAACTGCAGGATAAAAAAAAAGTCCGAAGTTTGTACCAGTTTCAGGAATTGTCTTTGGTTACCTGTAAATACTTTTAACTCCAATAAAAATTGCTACTTTCAGTACACTAGCTGTTCCCGTTTGAATTATTTGCTTTATTTATTGCAGCATTTGGAGCAACACAATTAGCCATGTGAGTCATGTTGCTGTTACAGCTGCTTTAGCCATTTTGAGATGCCAGCTTCATATTTAGAGCTAGCGGAAATCCTGTTATGGGGTCATGTGACTTGGTTTCCAGATGATGACATAACACTTTGAGGTGTAGGTTTAATACAGTACACCAACTGTATTATATGATACAGGACTCTAAATAAAAAACAAAACACACACAAAGTTGTTTCCTACACTGACTAACAAAAAATTGAGAATGGCCATAATGTGTAGGATCAGGTATAGTTCCCTGCACATTGTTCGTGTCTTGTCCGGTGTTGAAGATTCCATGATTTGGGCCACTGAAACACATACTGTTGCTTGTTGCAATACACTGCATACGTCATGACACACTTGTGACTGGGGTCGAAAGTTGCCATGCCAGAAACACGCAGGAGACATGTTGGACACCGCTTAATGTAGCCTCTGCTTTATGGGACAAGCCGTTTGCAGGGGCATCCATTATAGCGACAGTCAGATGTCCCTGAGATGCATTCCTACAATTGACGGCCTGTTTTGTGCAAGCAGAACATTGTCAGGGGAAAATGTTACTTCAAGTATCAACAGTCTCTCTGAAAGCTTCATTTTTATATATTTTTATCTTTTAGTTTTAAAATTACTGTAGGTGTTTCTCTGTCGATTTCAGTTAGGAGTATACAGCATACTTGTTTAAACTAGAGACTTGCTGAATTTGGCACAGTGACAGCGCAGAGGGTAAAGCCATTTAATTAATCTGTTTGGTGTTGTAATTATTAAATACTGTGGTGCAGGTCAACAGAATGGTTTGATTAGCAATTTCTTCCACTCCCACGCTGTACAGAACAGCAAGAGGAACAACTACAGATCTCACATTTACATATTTTGCAATTCTCATGAAAATGTTTGAGTGATCAATGTACTGTATTTCGGCACATTCTGATAGTGTAATAATCTTTCTGCAGAAAAGTAGCGTACTGTCATTTAAAAAAAAAAAACTTTTGAAACATCTATCTATCTATCTATCTATCTATATATATATATATATATATATATATATATATATATATATTTTATATATATATATATATATATATATATATATATATATATATATATATAGTATATATATATATATATATATATATATATATATATATATATATATATATATATATATATATATATATATATATATATATATATATATAGATATAGATATAGATAGATAGATATAGATAGATAGATATATATATATATAGATATATAGATATATATATATATAGATATATAGATATATATATAGATATATATATAGATATATATATAGATATATAGATATATATATAGATATATATATAGATATATATAGATAGATATATAGATATATATATAGATATATATAGATATATAGATATAAATAATTCGTGAATCTGTTCCAGTCTGCTTTAACAGCCCCTTACAGAAGAAACGCGTGTTGTGAGATCTGGCGTCAAATAAGAAACGTTATTAAACGTTCTGAGTCTTATGTATTGCATTCCGAAAAACAAACTAAAAAAAAGATTGAGGCAGTGGGGGACGCAGGGGGTGATGCTGAGATGCCAGAATCACCGTCGAGCCCTCTTGAGGTGTCGTGGGCTAGTCGACGAAACACCGAAGGTGCCCACTTAAAGACTCCAGAGATGTACCCTATTTAGCTCAATCCAGACGGTTGTCATGCTGATGCGCTGGGGAGACCGCACTGCAGCCGTTGTGTGTGCTGATGCGCTAGGGAGGCAAAAATAAGCTGATCCCTGGAGTCAGCATTACACTTCAGCCATCAACACCAGGCAGAAGGAAAGAAACGCAAATGGATGGAGACGCAGATGGATCACATTAGTTTGCTGTAAAGCTACGTCTTAGTTGGTGCTGAAGCCTGAAGTTTTAATATCTACTCTCATGTAATGGAAATCATTTTTACAGAACCCTCTGTTGTTTAGTATATACATGGCTCTTATAAAATTTAAAGTTCCAGAGAAAGCATGAAGTAAATTGACAGTGATCAGTGTATGATTAATCACAAATATTTCATTTTTTGCCCTATTCTTAAAATTAAATGCAATATTGTGATCAGTTTCGCTTTATGTATTTTTAAAGCTATAATTTAATTTAGTGTATATTTTTTCTAGTTCCACAGTGATTTTATTAACATTTTGTTAAAGGCAAAACAGAAGAACACACACAGTACAGCAATTACAGAAAAATCGGAATCAAATTTATTTATTTACTTTGCCACATAATTTACCACAGGCATATTACAGAGATTAAGGATGATTACAATTGTACCAAATATTAAACGTTTATACAAACACCAATAATTGGTGGCCATCCAATACATTACATGCATTACACTTTGCATTGCATTACGGCATGTATTTTTAAATCACACATGACATGAGACCTTACATTTTCAGCGCGTAAAGTAGGTGTACCCCCTACATGACTTTGTTGACCAGTCCAGTCAAATTCACAAATATTGTAATATTTCTTATTAAATTTACCTCGATGTATTTGATTAAATAATGTATTCATTTAGTCCCATTCTGTCGTTCCCAGAGATCAATATAACCCGTTATTTCAGTTTGCAGGAATGCTTCATCACAGTCGCTGTCTGACCGATCCGAGAAGTCCCGTGAACCCTGTAAAACGCACGGTGGAGAATCCCGGGGTTGCCCTCTTTTCATTGTTCTATGTCCTGAATCGTGACTAGATGGTGACCTGTCCTCTGAATCGTGACTAGATGGTGGCCTGTCCTTTATCTCGCAAGATCCAGGGAGATAGTCAGAGTTCCAGCCGCCGGGACTCTGAGACCGCTCCTTTTGCGCATCACTGTCCGCGACCCCTCTGCCTTCAAGCAGGTCGCAGAGCGCGGAGATGTATATCTGAGCCATTTGAAGAGTTTCTGACTTTGACAGCTTCTTGTCACTCTCCAGAGTCGGGATGACACTCCTGAGCCGATCGAAAGCTAGATTTAAACCGAGCATACGCCTCCTTTCTCGGGCATTGGCAGCCTCGCGACGTCGTTTCTGAACCGGAATCAGGTCGCATGGTTCCCTGTCGCTGTAACCAGAGGTACCTGGTACCCGTAGCTCCACAACAGCGCATGGATTGCATTGGAGTGACAGCGCTTTCCCTCGACCTGTTGGGCTGCTAAGATCGATCCATTTAGCTTGAAGGAGGTTTTGTGCTGCCGATTCTCCCCAGACCCCTATACTGTGGAGAGGACCTGTTTCTTCTCGGTCATGATAAATCACACCCGCCTCTGCCTGTTTGTAACTTCCACAACTTGTGCCAGCTGAATAAGCGGTATGGTCAACCAGACAGCATCTGATGTCTAGTTTTTCTTGAAACTGCTGCATCTTTTCAGGCTGTAAGATTTTGAAAACCCAGCAAACTCTTCTTTATGCTTTGGAAAGTAAAAGTTATCTTGAACTTTTTGGGGGGCAAGGGAGTTCTTTTATTTACAGAGGGGCGCGTGTGGAGAACGCGAGGGGCGGAGTTACGGTCGTGTGCAGGAAACAAACGGCAGCAATTCAATTTCTTTCATTACAAGAGGAGGAAGTCTATTAACCAAGTTCATCAAATCTGGATTAGGTCCGCTTCGAAGATCACTGAGGAAAGGGGGTGAAGTGTCACTCGTACTTCGAAGAACATTGTAAATACACACACACACACACACACACACACACACACACACACACACACACACACACACACACACACACACACACACACACACATATATATATATATATATATATATATATATATATATATATATATATATATATATATATATATATGAACGTATTATATTTATCACAATACTTTATCTATTCATGTATGCAGGCATGTACCCTTACCCATTAACTAATGATGGACTGTAGGCATGTCTGCATTACCTGAGGCTGAGCAATGTCCTTTTTATAGAAAGAGAAAACACGGTAACTATTTATGAACTATTTATATGAACTATTTATTTCATATGGCAGGTGAGCGAGGCCCTTGTTGACGTGTTGTTCATTATATATTGGGTATGAGTCCTTGGCAGTCTTGGATTGTGAAGAATGACCTTCTTCACTGGGCATTTTGTTCTGCATTTCACTGTGCCTGTGTAAAGTAAATACACCGAGGCAATATGAGCACTGATTGATAAGACAGGTCTAGCTGGTTACACATTTTGAAAAATACGTTGGAGCTACAAGCAGATTGCATAATACACTTAACCCAAGCGCTGCTGCTGATAGTAATGCTCTTATTCTATATATTCGTGTGAAATATCAGTTTTCAGATTTTTTGTTCCATTGGATTTTTTAAATTTCTGAATGCAATTAAAGAGCAACAACATTAAAACATAAATACCACTATGCTTTATTGCACCTTACTGTGCTTTTACTGTGATACACTGCAGCCTCGCTGGTAGAGAACATGGGTCTGATGGGTTGAAATGTATTGATAGACCTGTTAACTATTTCATAGTACTGTAAATCATTTACAGAGTCCAGGGAAGATAATATTCCAAACATGTGGGAATCAATCAAGTGTGTGTGTATCTATATATATATATATAGTTTCCAATAAAGCTTTTACTTAATAAGACTAAGAATTATTATTATTATTATTATTATTATTATTATTATTATTATTATTATTAATAATAATAATAATAATAATAATAATAATAATATAAAATCAGGCAGATGGAAACCAAAAGTCGACAACAGAACTGCACAGATAGTTGACAAGAGTCCTTAATTTCTGGAAAGAATACTTAGAAGTCAACATGTGTGTCTGTGTGTGTGTGTATGTCAGGGGCCAGCCAGTGCCCTGGTCAGCGCTGTTCTGGCTAACATTAAGGGGAGTAGGATAATTGGCAACTCATATCCGCAGCATCCAGTCTAATCCTATTAGCCGGTGTTCAGAAAACAGTGGGCTCCCTATTTTCATTAAGTTCATTATAAAAACATAGCCCCCATCCAAACCAAAAACTGAACCATGGTAATCTTCCTCGTGGGGGTGGGTGGGTTGTATGAGGAGCTGGTCTTGACAGATTTGGCACACTTCACATATTAAAACTAATGAAGCATCTCATTGAGCAGAAGACAAGAGGACAGATCAAAACCAGCCCCATATAGTTAGATTAGCGCCCCCATGCAGGGCTTCATTTGGGGGTGAATGCACGCCTGTCAATAAAGAAGAAGAAGGAGAAGAAGAAGAAAAAAGCTAAAATTGGTAAAGGGGATTAGCCCGGCATAGGATGCCAAAACTTCCTTAAAAAAAAAAATAAAATCACATCTGACACTTTTGTTCTTTTACTGGGATTAATGAGCAACATCTGAATCCCCATTTGAAAGCCACATTTAAGTAAATCACTACGCAACACTACTGTCTGTCACTGCAATTCTCATCCCTGTAGGGCTAGTTCATTAGCTCCAGTGTCAGAAATCAAAATGTTGCTTTTGTGTTTTCGATTGTCATAAGCTTTGAATGTAACCTTTTTGTATTTCAAAGAAACAGACAACAAAAGGAGTTTGAGTAAATCACTTTTCAAATAATTGAAAAGTGAATTGAGTATTTTAATTATTATTTTTTGCTAAGTCTGTGATACAATGCTTTCAGGAACTGCTCTTCCATTCCAGTTGACTTTAATTATTTCTTTTTACCTTTTCTTGAGTCAAAAAGATGGCCTTCCACAGTTAATAGGCTAAATCCCCAAGGTCTTTAAATTGCTGTGTAAGGGGAATTTAAAACTAAACGAACCTCATCAGTATAGCACCACATTGTTGTTTCAAAAGTGTGTTTCAGATTTTCAGATAAGCCTAAATCCTAGCTGTGACATGTTTTTTTTTTCTTTATTGAAATAAGTGTCTGCCAACTCATACTGCAGATACACACCCACAGCTCAGCTGAATTACAGCCCAAATAGCATCTTCATACTGAACAATTACGGCAAAGACATGTATATTTTGCACAAAAAAACAAACGTAATTCCAATACACTATAAAATACCCACACCTTCACAAAATCACGATCAACCATATTAACAGTAAAATACAACCCATTAGTATTTGTGTAAAAAAAATCGTAGTTTTCACCTCCTAAAAATTCTTTGTACAGCATTGTCTTTTTTCCAAATGGTAATTTTCAATATGCTGCTTTATTAAACGTTACTGCGCTTTCACTAGTGTTTACATACCTCACAAAATTGTGACACGAGAAAACTGACACATACACGGAGCTGCGCGGTGAGACAATGCCGGTGACTCCTGCACTCTATCTCTAACGAATACATACAATATACACTATATTATTATTATTTGTTTATTTAGCAGACGCCTTTATCCAAGGCGACTTACAGAGACTAGGGTGTGTGAACTATCCATCAGCTGCAGAGTCACTTACAATTACGTCTCACCCGAAAGACGGAGCACAAGGAGGTTAAGTGACTTGCTCAAGGTCACATAATGAGTCAGTGGCTGAGGTGGGATTTGATCTAGGGACCTCCTGGTTACAAGCCCTTTTCCTTAACCATTGGACCACACAGCCTCCTTTAACTATAACGACAATTACATTATTCTTATTATTATCATTGCAGTGCCAGTGACATTTAGAAACCAGTAACGTTTCACTTATAATAGTGATCACACACAAGTACGTTCATAATGCAACACGGTGCAATTTCAATTGCAGTTTATCTGTAGAATAAAACAGCCACACAGCTAGACCGCAGTGTTCATATCGGAAGGAAATAACACCATAGAGCTCGCAGGACTGTGTTGTTGAATCATTCAGCCTTTAACAACATTACTGCACAGGCCCTCCGGCCAGCAGCATGAGACACAAAACCAGAAGGAAATATTTTATTTATGTATTATTATTATTATTATTATTATTATTATTATTATTATTATTATTATTATTATTATTTAACACGAGTAAAACATAGAATGTGCACAGATTCAGTAACAGCCTCTGAATGAAACATTCTGAATAATACAGCACGTCAATTTCTTCTTCTTTTTGTATTTGCCTTGGTATAAAGCAAAATACAATAAAAAACTTGAATGTACAGAGCTGGGTCGGTAAGCTACAACTAGGCTGCAATTTAAATAAATACATAATAATAATAATAATAATAATAATAATAATAATAATAATAATAATAATAATAATAATAATAATAATAATAATAATAAATACAGTGTTAAAAGATCCACTTAATGAAATATGACTAATAAATATGCGCCTAATTTAGCTGGATAAATCTCAGCTGACCTTACATACTACCACGCTCTGCCCCATCCCTCTTTGCTAAGGAAAAGGAAAGACGTGATATTTTCTCTTCTGAAAACCAAGGTAGACTGCAGGCTATTGAAAGAATAAGATGTGCATCTGCAACGGGGTATTTAAAGGTTGTGTGTTAAGCCTTTTCAAACGCAAACCAAAACTAAAAGAAATGAACCCTGCTAACTTATCCCCAGAAAGCTTGGCATATATTTGCACGCTAAATTAGCTATCATGGTTTTATCCATGCGATACTCAGGGGTGAAACTCAACCAAAAAAAAAGTGCAGCTACTCATGCACAGCCGGGTGTAAACATTTTAAAAACGGAGACAATTACATATCGGTACACGATACATTTATAAATACAAAATAAAGTTTAAAAAATAACTGATCAATTATAACCAATTCACCATAAACAAAGACGCTGAAAATACTGAACGCTTTGTACCCTCTGCTTGTATCACTCAGTCATGTACTGTAATATAACACTTAAACCTTAAATGACAAGCATTAAGAAATATTACACTATGCAGTAACTGGGAGTTTTGTTTCAAGATATGCAAAAAAAGGGATGATGTTATAAAAACGGTATAAAAAACAACTCTGCTAAGAAAAAATTATACAAAAGGTCAAACGATGCACAACAGGGGCTAAAATACTCCTCAGTATGACTCAGTAGAAACAGTATAAATATTTTTTATTTTATCCCTGGTATTGTGGTTTCTGCACAAGAAGCAAAGTGGCAAAAGACATATTTTCATAAAGTAATATCATTACTGTGGTTTGCTTCTGCCTTTTAGATGTGCATGCAAGTGAAAACTCACATTTAACTTAAATAAACTCTTCTTCTGTTTTAGAAAAGGGGGCATTGTACAAAGAATAAACACCTCTCCGTTTTGGTTTTCATTTATTATAGTCCTCATAACAGAAAATACTAGGATCACGACAAAACAACAACGTTGATCACTATGCTTAACATATACCTTGCAAGTTGGGCCAGTGTTTGAAAAGCGTGAAGCACACCTCGATCTGTATCCTGATTCTGTCCCACTTACCAAATCTGAAGCTTCACTTTGATCCTGTTTTTTTATGTTATTGTTAATCCCTACTGTCCCACACATCACTTGCCATTTTAGAAAATTTCTCGCAAATTCTGGCAATGTGGTAAATAGGTGTATGGCAAAACTCATTTTGATAATTATTTCTAATGTTTATCAATTACGTAATTTATGGCGAACACTGACGTGGATTTTTGCCTTCAAATTCATGTGCAGCAATGTTCGTTTAGAATATTTCAGTTTCTCCGCCACACTAAAGAAAATAATTATTACTTCATAATAATGACAATTACACCATAACCCTGTTTTCATGTTGCACTGCTAAAGTCTTCTCTCATTGATCAACGAATGAGCACTGACACAAACCGAAATGGGCGGAGATTTGTGACTCATGCCAAAATGAAATCTGATCAGAATGAAAGCTCGACCAATCAACATGCAGTGATTATACTGACGTTAATGGTGGCCAATAGCAGCGAACAGAAACAGAAGCAGTATGAGGAAACAGAATGCAAGCAGCATGAACTGTGCTGAATGAAAGGGCATTTGTGAAACGTTGCGCAAGTGGACTCTGTGAGTGGATGTAGTGCATCCGTGTTGGATGAAAAGCAGATTAAATAAGTCCCGGTACCGAGTACCGGCATCAAAATAAGTCCCGGTACCAAATACCGGCAGAATTTCACCACTGCTTATTCTTATGCGATAACCACAATATAGACTCGTGTAATGTAAATGGAATTGTCTTTGTTTATTTTTTATGATAATGTAAGTGTATAACACTGAATACACATAAAAGGAGTTTAAAATAATCATCACACCAAAGTAATTATTATGGTAGATGTACTGGAGTTGTTCAAGACAAGACTGATAAAAAACAACTACACAAATATTAGTCATCCCCCCCAACTCAGTGATCCATATTTGTTTAATTTCACAGAAGGGTCGCCTGAATTGCTTTTCCTATTATTGGCAAAACAAGCAGTCCCAGGCCAATTTCAAATTATTAATCACTCTCGCACAACTACAGTCTTGTCTAATGGCGAGCTGCAGTTAATCAAGTTTGTTGCATGGTCTGCTGATAATGGCAATAGCTGCCTTTTTTCAGAGGGTGTTCTAAGATACTGTGGTAGGTATGTACCTCGTCGCAGATCGGTGGGTAGCTCGTCACCCTATTATAAAAACAAGGAGAAACAAGAGGCAGACCATTAGACATGTGTCGCATCCCGCCTCCTGGTCATTGATAGCTATTGTGATCGTCTTGTTTGATGGTTTGATGAAATACCAATTGATCTAATCCACTTCCTATGATCCTGTATAGGCGAGCCGCAGGGTGCAGCAGCCCGCCCCCTATCCATTGCATTGCACGCCTACTTTATTCATTTGTTCAGCATCGCTGTGGAAAGTTAATTACTTTCTTGTTTCTATTGTCACCCCGGTTACCATGGTTTTCCATGGTTAGGGACCCCATGGCTTCAGGACTGTTATTTGCACACGTCACTCAGGATGACTCCCATTTGAAAAGCCTCTCAAAGATAACAGGACACTGTAAAGGTATTGAACCTGTTTACTTATTACACACGTTATAAAGAATAAGGATCAAGAATGCTTGCTATGAATCATGTCAATTTTAATTCTATATAGAGCCATTTATGTTAACCCCCCCCCCAGGCAAATTTGCAACACCTAATAATGAATGTCTAGATACAGTATCTAGCCTAACTGTCCCCACCCCTTCCACCGATTCATTGTGAATATGTGTTTCACACTGGCTCTTAGCTTAGTCTAGGCTAGGATTGACAAATTAAGCAATGTGGTGGTTCAGGCAGGGAACTCACTTTTAATCCGTCAATCAAAGCTTATTATAACCAGACAATTGTCAGTCAAAATAGCAGTACCTTATCACTAACAATGTAATTAATGTCCAGTGATTGGCAGGGAAGGGATTTAAATCTCACCTGATCCATTACTGCCCTGCTGTGAGTTAGAGTGCACCTCCTCCTCCCCAGCCTCCACCTGTTTTTTGGCTTCGTCTAAGGGGGAGGGCAGCTATTCTGCTCGTCTAAGGGGCAGGGCAGCTATTCTGCCCCCTGCTCATGGCTTCCTACAGTCAGCCTCTCCACTTATCAGCGGAAAATGTATGGGTAGAGGTTCCCTGAGGTGAGGCCAAAGGCAAAATATGTATTATATGTTAAATGTTTTATCCAAGAACATATGATATGCATAACTGTGTTATTGTGTCTAATCTGTAAAATATTTTTCTACCGCATGAGTTCCCTGACTGAATGCAGTTTACTACATTCTTCCAAACCAGGGGTGTCCAATCGCAGGCCTGGAGGGCCATTTAAAATGAGATCATTAACTACTTTAGGGTTTGGGTGGAGGCTTAATTGATTCAATTAAACAGTTTAGACCAGGGTTGGAAGAAAGGCCAGGACTGGAAGGCCAACATTGGCCACCCCTGTTGCCTTCTGTTAAATGCAGATCCATAACACATTTAGGGCACTACACCTTTAAATTGTGACTCTGGGCAACCCACGGCAGACGCTGGATTCCCTAATTGTCACTCAAACTGAGCTTTCGGCAATAGCAGGCCTTTACTATTTGATGCATAACTTTCTTGAAGATTCCATCAACAAGGGGTCGATTTGATCAACCCCCCAGGATAAGGGCCACTGCTTGATTTTTCAGCACTGTGGAATCACCCTGGATCCTTTCCCAATACTGGTGTATTTCTTTAGCTGCACATTATCAGCTTGGGTCTTGGGGTTGAAATGTTTTCAAAACGAAAATTAAAATGCACACTGGGTATGCACAATATGCAATTATCTCGAATGAGTGCATTCAGTACTTTACAAAATATTGACTTACTTAAAAAGAACGAACAACCTTCTGGTATTCATCATTTGTTTTTCTAAATGGATGTTTCTTAACTGAATCCAGAAATCACAAAGACTAGTGGGGGGAAAAAAAACAGGATGCAGCAGGGTGTTTTGTTTCATTTATTGCAAGTCAGAGTATTCTTGAAAATATGACAGGCAGTAGATCTTTTTAGTCACAGCGAGGATTGTTTAAATGAATGGCGCTAATCTGCTTTTAGCTGTCCCTCAGAAAACTGGGCCACGGATACAGTAATGATGTGGAACTGCAGCAGTAACGCAGTGCCAGCACTGTAAAAATGAATTCTCTTTTACCAATAATAATGATGGATTATATAATGATGGCACAATTATACTGCCGGGCAGCAGAATGCCAGATGATGGTATTGCAGCAATCTGGTTCATAAATGGAAATTTGCATTTTAGATATTTGTACTGTAAACTTGATTGGAATTAATGCAGTTTGAAGAAGCTGAACAGGTCATGCAAGAAAGGGAACGTCCTTGAAAGCCACACAAAACTCTTTAAAAATATGATCATAGTCATGGTTCTTAGGGAGGGTGGGGTAGCCAACACATTGTTAACACTGATGAAGGTATTTAAAGTAAAGTATTTAGTGACTGTATGAAGGTGCTTGTTTCTTGTAACCACCTACCTGGGCTAGACCATTATACTGTGTTGAAAAACCACAACAAAGATAAACATGACACAAGGCTGAAAGTAATTTTACTGAATCTAAAACAAAACAGAAAAGCAAGGCATAAAAACATTTTCAAAGTAATAAATATAAGTTGGGGGGTTATGTAGCAAATAGTCTAATAAAGTAAATAATATACATTGGAAATGAAGCTTGCATTTAAACGCCCTGAAATCCAGGGCCATTAGTTTTATTGATCTTGCTGTGTACAGTGTATGGCTTAGGTACCCAATTAAATTAGAGATCAATATTGTCTTGCAAAGCTCGGTTTCCAAAACACACATAATTTACTAAATCCCTCAGAGATTTCAAACACATTTTCTGCGGGTTCTCTAAATGATTTGGATTATTCTGTAGTAGTCATTCTCTTTCCATCCCTAGGGCTCTATCCCAGGCTCTGATAACGAAATTAAGCCACACAGCTCACTAATAGCATTCAGCTCCATTTCAGTCTTTTTTCATTTTGTGTTTTAATAATTTTTATTATTGATTTATAAAAAACTGAAATAAAAAACAGAAGCGAGTGTAGTAGCCCGCTAATCCCAAGAAGGAGCGCACCTGGATTTTAGTTGTAGGAATCAGCCACTCAGCCAAGACTTTCACCTTTGCAATCAGCGGTCTGATCTGGCCGCTCCCTGCTCGATACCCCAAATACTCAGACTCTTCCCAATTGCATGCTTCTTTGGGTTAGCAGTGAGCCCAGCCTCCTGCAAGGATTGCAGTACTGCCGCTACCTTACACAGATGACTAGCCCAATCCTCACTGTGGATAACCACGTCATCAATGCAAGCAGCGGCGTACTGCTGTTGGGGCAGCAAAATGCGATCCATCATCCTCTGGAAAGTGGCTGGTGCTTCATGCAACCCAAAGGGCATGGTCGTAAACTGGATTGTCATTATTATTTATTTCTAAGCAGACACCCTTATCCAGGGCGACTTACAATTGTTACAAGATATCACATTATTTTTACATACAATAAAATTATTTTTTACATGTACCCATTTATACAATTGGGTTTTTACTGGAGTAATCTATGTAAAGTACCTTGCTCAAGGGTACAGCAGCAGCGTCCCCCACCTGGGATTGAACCCACGACCCTCCGGTCTAGAGTCCAGAGCCCTAACCACTACTCCACACTGCCACCCATATAACCTGAAGGGAGTCAAGCACGGTTCTCTCTCTGGATTCCGGGGTTAGGGGTATCTGCCAGTACCCCTTTGTTAAATTTGTACCCCTTTGTGTCATCATAAAGTGAGCCGTGTCTAGATGCTCCAGCAACTCATCTACTCAGGGCATGGGCATGAGGTTTCTCTCTGCAGTTTTCCTTGTCTCCGTCGTCGTCTTTAATTTTTCATTGTTCTCTTTTTGGTCTTCACAACTTTCTAGACTCATGTCTGTCATTGGATTTCCCTTACCACAGTAAACCTGCATGGTTATTTGGCAGTTCTCATGCCTTTTCCACAGTTCTATCATGTATTTACCTAAGTTTTAAACTTTTTGTAAATATGCTTTACCATGCTTTCGCTAGGATTTTGTTATACTTTTCTATGGTAAAGTTTTTAAATACAATACTCAAAGTAGGAACAATCTGTTTAAAAGGTGAAGATGGTATTAAAGGAGAATTATTACAAATCCTCACTAAAGGTCTTGATGAATATGTATAGATCCCCTTCCCACACACAAATAATAACACACACGCTTGTGCACCAATACACATGGAGAGGTTGATGCACACTATGTTCCCATTGTAAGATAACTAATTTTAGCAACGTGAGCCCCAAGTAAAACCATTGAAACTGTCAGGCGCAGATACGCTCCACAGAAGAATAACAGGACAGTCATCATACCTTTACTCTACAACATTATCCAAACACTAAAACAATAGGGGTAGCAAATGTACCGCAATCAGAGCACAATCAATCCATTTTTGTATTTCCTGTATATTGGACCTGTATTAGCATATAAGGAAGTACCAGTAAGTACTGTATGCTGAGTATTTACATTTTTTAAATTACATGTGGACAATGTTAGTAAAAGAAACTAAAGGAGAGCGCACCCTGGTGGCATACAATGGTATAGCACAGTAGATTCATATATATATATATATATATATATATATATATATATATATATATACTATACCCTTTCTTGTACTTTTTGTTTTGAGGTGAAATGCAGCTCTCCACCACACAGTTTCACAGAGATAAGCCCACTCAACAAATACCATGCTGTAGATTGATGACTCTCCAAGGAAAAATTAATCGACTCACTATTCCCTACTCCACAGCTTTACAATCTTAAAAAAAAAAAAAAAAAATGGATTACCTACACCAGTGTCTTGTATAAGGAGTGATTAACATTGCCCATCAAAGTGAGACCAGTTTTGCAGCATAAAAATTCCAGCAACGGCCAGCACTGGTTTACCCTGGTCTGAGCTGGTAAGAACATCTGCTTCTCAACTGGTCATACTGGTTGGAAAGACAGGTTCAGGAAACAATACATCTTAATAAATTCACTTTAGTGTAAAACTCTAGCGATAGCTGTCTGCACTTTTAAATTAAATTCAATGTATTGCTGAGAAACTGTGCTGGTGTTTACAAGTATATATATCGAGAGAGAGAGAGAGAGAGAGAGAGAGAGAGAGAGAGAGAGAGAGAGAGATCTATATATTGTAAATGTAGCCTCTCTCTGCTCAGCTCTTTTGCACCCTGTAATTATCAGACCCAGACACAGCACTGCATGTTTCATTCAGAATAAATCAAAACAAAACACAAAACAAAAACCTAACTCCCATTGGGGTGCTAAACTAAACTTTTTTTTTTCTTTTCTAACTATATTGGACGGCTAAGCCGTTTACCGATTGCAAAAACACTTTTCACACACCGTTTACAAGTTGTATAACACACTAAGGTTCACGCAATGCCTTACTTTACCCAAGCAGGACTTTGGTTTTCACACACAGGACCTTATATAATTATTTAAATTATCTAATTAAATTAGTGCCCGGTGATTCTGATCCTGTCTCACTAAAACAATACAACAATTAAACAATGAACCACTTAAACATGTGGCTGTGCAAAACTGCCACAAAACCCACATTTTCACTTTTATTTGGCAGGGATAGAAATTAACCCCATCCCTGCCGACCACCACCAACACATAAACCCAACACTTTATTTACAGACAGTTCTTTTATTTACAGAGGGGCGCGTGTGGAGAACGCGAGGGGCGGAGTTACGGTCGTGTGCAGGAAACAAACGGCAGCAATTCAATTTCTTTCATTACAACAGGAGGAAGTCTATTAACCAAGTTCATCAAATCTGGATTATTTATATATAATATATATATAAGCTATTTATCCAGTACGATAAAAAAACAGTAAAAAATGTGTTCTAGTTCCTAGCTGTTTGCAGTCCCCAGCTCACCCGCAGTTAAATTATGCACACATGCAAACGCATATTAACTGCACACACACAGCTGGATAACCTATATCTCTACTAACATTTGTAAATATACTCAGGATGTACTTTACACAGTGTGGGAAGCCAATTGCCAAAGTGAACAAGCCTTTAAGAGGTCATTAATATTCACTTTGGTTCTCTTTTATTTTACAGAAAAATCAGACAGAGAAAAAAAGGCAGAGATCCTGAATAAATCATAACTGGCAGCTCCCTCAAGGTGCTGCAAATCTCTTTGTGTATCTTTCCATTTTAATCTTGGTAGCATCACCGTAACATTCAGGCTACAAAAGAGAGATCCTTCTCTGGGCTCATTTGCCATTCAACACCCGGGAGCCAAGTCTATAATAACTTTTCCACACAGTACGCTGCTAAACTCTGCAAACTCAATATTACCCTGGATTCCTGGAATCTCACACCATCAATGAAAAGTTGGAATCAGCTCTTGTGTCCTGTATAGAGCACTGAGGCAACAAACAATGAATAATATTGTGTCGTTTTTGGAAGAGAGCCTGGTGATGAGAGCTGAGAAACAACTGGCTTTGAATTCCTTGTTGAGTTCCCTTAATAATGCACTTAATAAGTCTTCAGACCTGACACCATACCAGGGCTTTAACAAGCAAAGCTTTGCAAAGGTAATTATCCTTAAGGTTTAGAGCTAGTGATTATAGGAGACATCTGTATTTCATTAATCCTCAGTTATCTTTAAAACCATGCAACCTTCATATGCAGTGATTCCATTGAGTTTGGCAGGTACGCTCTGAACATTTGTCTTTGAATTAAAAACGATCTGTTACAGAAGGATTGTTTCCCCCTGCGAGTAAAGATAATAATTCCAGAACCTTGTGAGCATTTTGAGAATCTTTTTCCTCAATTGGTTCTACTGCCCAGTTCTAGAATGGGTCAGATTCTCAATCTCAACATAGATGTCTGGAAACTAGTGTTCCTGTCAAAAAGGATGACGAATGACTAAATAACTCCCAGAGATGTGCAGCAGTTAAGCTATATTACTCTCAAGTGGCATAAAATGTTTAGAACACAAGCTCCAGTTTCATTAGTGATGTTTCCACCTACTTGATTTGGACATTTTAATTTGTTTCTTGGTCATTTTAACAGAAATAATGGAACTTTTATGATCAGTGCCAGTAAACCACTCCCTTAAAACACTTCTCTGTGTTTGTAACATTTCATTAAGCGGTTCTCTGGAGTGTTACAGCTAATGACCTGCTTGGTAAATGGTGCTGGGATGTCCTCTGTAATGTTAATAGTTTTCCTTGCCAGTGCCACTTTACACCCATGTTATTTCATTACTCTTTGCCTCTATATAATAAAACTTTTAGAAACAGGATGGCCCACCTCAAACAAGTCGCTGCATTAAAATTGCAAAGTCTTGGCGGTTACATTAATTATCTCTAACTACACTGTGATTACAATTACAAATAAAATGGCAGTTGATAGTCTGTAATTACCCTGTATTTACACATGGGGTACTGTAATATGTAAACAAAACACGCATGCAATGACAGCACAATACCATTGTAGTGTAACGTTTTACCTTCCTGTGTTAGAACAGGAAAACAAAACAGGTTCAGTTTGTTTCAGAGGAATATCACACTGTGGTTTCTGCTATATCCCACGCATGGGCAGATTCTCAACACCCAATATCTCTACTACATGCAGCTTCCCAGTTGCTTTGTTACAAAGGCCTCTGTTGCTCGTGCTGGGACCAACGGCTCCTGGATCCCGTTCTTGCTTGTTTGATCTGTGCCCGCAGCTTCAGTATATGACTCCAGGGCATGTCAGCCTGCCCTGCAGAAAAAAAAAACATTTGAGTTTTATCAGCTGCTGTAACACTACCCCTCCCTCGGGGATCTCCTGGTTTCTTCACCGCCTCTGGCTCCTTCTGATCCTCTTGGACCTGTTCGTAGATGACACCAAATGTACCGGAGATGATGTTGTGAGCAGATACCAGTGGAGGCTCAACAAGGCAAGGATTGATATTGGGATTGAGGCTCGTCCTGATTTGAGGTTGCCTACTGTAGCTTACAGATCCAGGGTAAGAAGCGTTCAATAAGTGTGGCTTATTTTCCGACGTCTAAAATACATGAAGCCCTAATTTCTGGGGGGACATGAGATTCAGCACAGCATTGTTTTTATATGTATATTTTTTATTTATAAATATTCGATCACAATTCAAACTGTGTGGAGGATAGAACTCTGAATTAATCACAGTTCTGGAAACTGCCTGCAGGGTTAGCAAAGCTCTGCATTTCCTTCTGAATTTTAATCTGGGTGCCGTCTTTCTTCTACAGAGCAGCTACTTTCTATTTTTCCCCCATTTTCCTCCTTGTTCCTATTATCGGCAGAGCGTAAAGCCTCTAAATGTGCACCTTGGAGGAGACGTTTAAACAGTCAGCTACACACAGGCCAATTAAGCCACATCCTCGGGCACGCTCTCTAAAGTAAATGAGACAATGGGCTTGGTGACCCAGAGGGAGGCCTGTGATTGAGAATCTGGTTGTAAATGCATCTCACGGGGGACAGTGCAAAACTAACAAACTGCTGGCAAGCAAACTGGACCGCTGGCAATGATGTGAGACTTCAGTGACAAAGCACAGGCGGTATTGGAAACTTAGAAGTGGTAGTACATCAGTGCAGGCAGTCCTTTAAGAGGAAATCATTTTTGCCTCTAGTAGTCTGGCTGTGCATACAGAAACAGTGAGGTAAAAGTCCATACACTGTACAGAATTTTAACCACCTATGTGCAATCTTTTTAAATACAGGTGTTAGCATAAAGGTTTTCTTTTTCTTTATCTTTTTTCAGATAGGTTGGGTTCCAAACTGCAATATTTGACAACAGACTGACACCGCTCTCTCATTCTTGCTTATTAAATAAATGAGAAAATGAATCAAAATAACCTTTCTAAAGTCAATTTGTAAACGACAACGACTGGAAGGCATGAGGAAGTCTAATAAGTCATGCTCTGTCTGTTTGCAATGAAATGTCAGTCAATATGCACTGTTGTTCAACACCATCAGTTAAAAGTTATGACAGACCAGCTATATCCCCTTTATTCACTGACAGAGAGATGTTTGAAGGCATCCACTGAGCTAGGAAGGGAAGATAACAGCTATGTGATACAGTCCATTGCAATGGAGTTTATCACCTTGTCTTTATCTTACCAGGTGACACTGAACAAACCTTCAAACTGAGACCCTGTACCTTGCTTTAGGCCACACTGACCCCATGGGGGTTAATGGTATTCTGTGTTTGAAAGAGAAAGAGTTCAGTTTTATGCTAAAATGCAGTACTAGCAGTATAACTAGAAAATCCTCAGGGACAGGGTGATATTTGACCATCGTCATTCATGGAATAACTGTAGCACTACAAAAACGTTCATTAAATCTCCTCTATAAATGTTTGTCACTCGAGACTACTTTTTTTCAAAAGAGCCTTAACGATGTTATCAAACCTGTGCTGTTATTCCAAGAGTTCATTGCTAGGGCTTTGCAAACCTGTATCATCATAACCAGCAACCAGGTTTGAGGGAAATAGATTCATGCTGTAATTCAAGGCTTCAGAAGGTTGTGCATTTGTTGTTACAGGATGGAAAAGTGCAAAGTTTAAAATCATATCATTTTTTTAATGGTTTTATTTGGCTCCTGGTAGATGAATAGCATTTCATTTAGAATTTAGACGCATGTGGTGCTAACCTGGTGTTTCACATTATCAAATGGGAAGCTGAAATTGAGAGTCTACACTTAACATGAGTTTTGTATTCAGTGGCCCACATTTTATAGGGCATTCTTATCACAATACAGTAGCACTACACAATTGAGGTGAGATCTTTTTTTTAAATGGATAACTGCTAGTCTGGTCTTATTACTTATTTAAGCTTAGCTACTGATTTCCCATCACTGGAAAGCCTCTAAAACACTGCTTTTCTTAAATAAGAATTTGCATACGAATTAGCATTTGATTTGTATATTGAACATCTGGTAACACATATAATAAATAGGTTATACATGTATCTCATTTCTACAAGTGTTTTCACAAAGTGGCTTTCTCCATCTTGTCAGAATGCGTTTACTTTATGTGTCTGTGTGTCAGTGGCAGAAGGATGATGTCTGAGCCCAGTTTTGGCATAGTTGAGAGAATTCCACTTTTGCTGTCATCTTCGTCAGCATTTTAGGCTTCTTAAAGTAGTTAGTAAGAAGTTCCTCATGCTCTTTTCATTGTATCAGCAGGACTACTTACTGAATCAGACAGCTGTGTGGGAGACACATGTGACTTACCTTGCCTATTACGGGAATTTCTGCCAATAGAAAATAGTACCGAAACGGCGTTCCAGCTCGACTTTACCGCTGGTAGCTGCACAGCTGCTGTCTTTCCCTTTTAGAACCTTTCAGTCTACGACCATGTGGTGGCAATGTATCCTCTAGAAATTTGCTGTTAAAAGAAAATGCAGAGGGGCTAGGGTCTCTATTTCTTTAAAAGGTTTTTAAAACAATTTAGTAAAAGTATGTAAAAGCAATAAAGTGATGTCCAGGGATATTTTGCATTTCATTTTCTACAAGACCAATATTTTTAGCTGCAGTTAGCTAGGTTATGAACATGCACTCAGCCCTTTCTGGTAGTCATTCATGCAAATTTACTGTGGGATTCTGCAGAGATAAGAAAGGGGTCACTTTTCCTGGGGCGAGGAATACTGGAATGAACTGCTCACTGATGTCTTTCATTTTGTCAGCATTTACTTTGTGTGCTTCTGGATGTTTGGGGGTTTCATCTGATCGTGATCTTGAGTTCTTTTTACATGCCCTCCAGTGCAGGTGACTCTTGGGCCAAGCTTGGCAGAGAAAAGTGAAACAAAAAAATGTTATTCCTTCTTGTTAAATGTTAAAGATCATTTTTAAAAACGCAGCACAGAGGAAATAGAATAGAGCATGATAGCTTTTCAACAAAAAAGTCAGAAAAATAAAAATGTATTCTTCCTGTTCAATATAACCTTAAAATAATAATTTAAAAAAAGACTGAAGTTTAACTGTTAGTTAAGATACGGAGGATATCGTTTAAGACTATTGATATGACATTGTAACTGCAGCTCAGGATCCTAAAAACGACATTGTATTTTATGTGTGGTGCAGTAAACATGCTAAAACTTTTCACCATTTATCTGTGTGGCTCAACTGTCCAAATACATTATTTATTCCAGTAATATAGATCTTTTTTATCGCCTGTGTTCAGGTGCTTGGAACTCATTTCAGGAGCTGCTGTTTAGTAGTTCTAGTTGCTTACTGTACATACATGTAACACAGACTAGACCAGCCAAAGTGTCTTTGGAGAAGCAAGTGCGCGATCTAATGATCAGCAACTTTGGATCAAATGCTTGTGTTATTCTGGCAGCACATAGCTGAGCACTAGTTAGTTCTCTTGCTCACTAATGTAACCAATCCTTTCTTTTCATGGTTAATCCTGCCATCACACTTATCATTGCACACAGACATGCTGTGCACTCTGTTTCACTGAAACCGTGAGGCGGTGCTCTAACACAGAATAAATTATTACCTCTGAAAGGGACACTCTTGCATTGCAAATTAATCAGCTGTGCGAGAGACAGCCAATTCATCAGTGCCCTATAGCGTGTGCATCGTGTGTACAACCCCAGTTTACGGCCTTCACCAGCAGGTTACATTGCACCAGCCCAGCCAAACCCTCCTTCTCCAAGCCTCCTTTGACACTCACAAGAGGCCCCTGAAGCAGGGAACAGGCAAACTTGAGCTCTGGGTTACCCTGGAGCTGTGGACGATGCATATCATTTGTTAAAGGAGTGACCATGCTTGGAAGAAGTGGACCAGACCCTCTATGGTAAACAAAGGCATACTTTTTTTTTTGTGAAATTTGCTTTGCACGTTTTAGACAGCTTCCAACAGAGGAGATTAAACTCCTGGCATCCATGACAAATGGAGGAGCTTGATTGATGACAGAGTCATGCCATGCCTGCCGTTTGCTCGGAGGGTTCTTGGTCCACTGGCAGGCAGCAGACAAAATAAATACAGAGTTCTTTTTTTTCATCAGAATGGAGCAAAAAAAAAAATAGATTGCCGTCAGATATTACTTTTTCCAAGTGATGCCCCTGTGGCATTGTATGTCCCCAGTAGTTTTAATCAGCCTGTTACCAGACTGCAATGCCTCTGAGCTTGTTTAAAGAATTGATACAAAATGGCTTTTTAATGGTGTATTCAGACCACCTGGCTGCTCGGTGTAAGATATGCCGTAATGTTCTTTAAATGTTCCTCCACTTGGGCGCGCTATGCACAATATCGGCTTATACCAGCAAGTTATGTGTAGGATATTTGCATTTCTCCATTACTTTGTCCAATATTTAGAACTGTTCTGCCCACATCACATGCAGTTATATCTGAAATGCAATAATGTCATGTTGCAGTTTATTGTACATTTTCACAACAAGCATTGAGACATCTAACATTGAATAATCTTTTTTTAATATTCAGTGGTCCTCAGTGAATTTCTTTTTTAAAATTTTTTTTTACCAGATCTCATTTTGGAATCTGTCTTACATTCAATTAAACCCAACAGCAGAATGATTGGGAGAATTGCACTGTTCTTACAGAAATATTGCATTGAATTGGTTGTATTGAGTGACCTGCATGACTTCTTGAGCCTATAGGGACCGCCAGCTATGACTGAAACTGCTGAAATGGGAAACTGGCGTCTCTGCTGGTGATGTAATTGGTGGTGCTCCATCCTGCTGTAGTAGGGCAAACAGTTTCAAGAGGAACACAAAGGCACCCTTTCACGGCAGCCTCCCATAGCACTGTCAATACAACGATCCAATGTGACTGGGCTGTGTTTAAATTGCCCTGCAGGGATATGTGATATGAGTGGGGCAGTCCATTTTGCCCAGAAGCGTGTGACACATACAGCATGCTTTTCTATGTCTCCCCACCCCCTCCAAATGTATAGTGTAAAAAAAAAACAGAATGGCTGTTCCGCTGACAAAGCAATACGGCGCAGAACAACTTATCCGGTACCATCTCTCAAAAGATGAAAAAGAAAAAAAACCATGATTACAACCCTGTCTCGTTCCCTGAGAGTGGCCAGACACACAAACAGGCAGAGTAGCTTAATGGATCAACCTTACAGCCTTTCCATCTTCTATCAGATAGAGTAAAAAATGTTGCTTTGTCAAAATCCATATTATTTCAGATTTTTCCATTTGCCTTCAACCAGCGCTTGCAGAGAAGAAATAATAATAATCTCTGCTGCTGCTGTGAAGGGCTGCAGTGCTAGGGCCTGTGATGATGCTGTACGGGCTGGGTTTGCTGTGTGGTGTTATATTTTCACAGTAGTTCTGTTGCCTGTCTCCTCGGATGCAGTGCAATCCAAGGGAGCTCCCGTCCACCTGCCACTTTGCCACCATCAATAAAGCATGTGCAGGCCCTCATTATGCACATCGAGCATCAATCCCGGCACGTGCTTTTTACTACTGTGAGACAGTTCGCATGGAAGTGCTTTGTTAAAGTCAGATCGACTGGCCAGCAGATCTCCCTCGTTCTCTAGAGAGCCTGGTTGGTAGGTAGAGCACAGGAGCTCCGAGATATTGCTTTGCAAACTAGCTTAGCCACCTGCCTTGTTCTTATCACTGTGTATCTGTGATGGGGTGCTATATATTAGAGAAATGTAATGACCAGCAGGCTTGTTATACCTGAAGTCGGTGTTGGAAAATCCAAGGGTACTGTTTGAATTGTGTTACTATAAACATACTCTCCCAGCAGAGTCCAAAGAATAAGATCTCTAGTGACATGATAGCTTATCAGATCCAGCAGGGGTAGAGAAAAAAAATAAGGAGAAAGAACATTTATATATTTTGTAATGTCTTTGACGGATGCTGCCTAGAAAGAAAGAAAGGTGATAGAATAATAATCTTTATATAGCGCCTTTCATAGTGGACCACCATCACAAAACACTTTACAAGATATGAGACTTGGGTGTATGAACTCTGCATCAGCTGCAGAGTCACTTATACCAATGTCTTACCCGATAGACAGAGCACAAGGAGGTCAAGTGATTGCTCAGGGTCACACAATGAGTGAGTGGCTGAGCTGGGATTTGAACTGGAGACCTCCTGGTTACAAGCCTGTTTCTTTAACCACTGGACCACACAGCCTCCTATGACTAAAACTTTATGAAGTTTATTAGTGTTAAATACTGTATTCTGCATTAAAATGTATGTAGTATAAAATTCATGCTATATTAATGTTATGTCTAGTGTACAAACTTTACTTATAGTATACTACATTGCAATTTAGATTGCATTGTGTAAAGAGCAGACAGTTACAAATTCACTCCCATCCTATTGTGAATTATATATTCCCTGCTGTACAATGCAATTAACTAAAATCAGTTCCAAACATCTTTATGCACTGTTGAGTACATGTCCACACAGATTTTTATCTATGTATTATTGGGGACACATGATGCTGTCCTTATCAGATCCAGAACAATGAAAAGGGATGTTTAGAGTGAGAAGGGTATAGATCTGTATTTGCATACAGAACTGCAGGTTGAATAATAATCTCTGCCTCTGAATGCAGGCTAATCTATTTAATACGCAGTGACAGCCATTCATATTTTATACAGCTAGAGAGTTACAGCAGCCTGATAGACATTTAAGTCTGATATCCGAGCATGTTTTTTAAACAACATGCATTTGTTCCTGCCATCAGCACAAATGTGCTGCAAAAGGTTCAGCTGTCTGAATATGTTTCGGGGGCTGCAAGTGATTGAAGCAAAAAATGTTTTAAATAAATATTAAAACCTTTTTTTTTTTAGACAAAAACACGGTGGAGCTCTAAAAGTAACTCCTATAGTCGCAGACAAAAGTATTGGCACCTAAAGCTTATTATACCATAATTCAAGGTAACAGATTAAGGGCGAGCATTTAGTAAACTTCAACCTCTCTTTAATAAAACTAAAAGCTAAATATACAATTTCTACTAATTTAACAAATAATCTTTATAATAAATAAATAAACAAATACATGCTTATTCGTATTCATTCATTACAAAAGTATTGGTATTTCATGTGTCCTCCTTTTGCTTTTATTACGGCTTTCAGAGCTTCCTGATGAGACTCAGGTAAGATGAAATTATGCAAACAGTCAAGTAATACAAAAACAATTATAAATGATAAAAAAGAATTACCAAACATTCAAGTATCACTTGCATAAATGTTGCTTCTTACACCGAAAACCACCAATGCCTATTAAAATATATCTATTTCTAATTCTGTTCCACAGCACAAAAGGAAAAGGATCAGAACAGTTTTCATAGGTACTTATTAGCACTTCTATTCCATTACCCCCTCTCACCAGCAGGGGCCACCGTTATCACACATAGCATTTGAAAAATATGGGCATCTGTCACATAGGGGTTAGTCTGGATTCAATTGGTGCCAGTGCTCTGAACACAACAGCACAACTCTCTGCCTAGCAAAGCTGGAGAATGGCCAGGGCAGAGAAAGACAGTGTGATCAGAGCCTGGCAGTAATGAGGTCATATCTTATTAATGCAGTCGACTCATTTGTTCATTTTTCTCACATGCACGCATCTCGCATCTGAATCTATATATATATATATATATATATATATATATATATATATATATATATATATATATATATATATATATATATATATATATATATATATATCCAGCACACGTAACATTCCAGCAGAGAGCCCTTCAGAATCGTTCCAGGTTCATTCAGCCATTCCGCCCTAGGGGTCCTGATTTCAACAGCTCTCAGGGGCCTAGCAAGGTTGGGCTTGGACAGCACTTGGTTAATTACCTACGTATTTGAAGACTGGGAAGGGATGAATGCTCAGTTTATCTGTTGGAATTGACCAACATCACATAAAGAGCAAACTGACCCCAGTCCAATTATTTGTGAGGACGTGATCCGTTACACAGTCCGTGGCAGAAGCAGAGCAGCCCATACACCAGTTTATAAAGTAAGCTATTATAACAAAATCCCATTTAAAAGAAATACTGGTGGTTGAAAAGACTGTAAGCAGATGATAAATTATTCCACGAGAATGGAGCAAAATATGAAAATGAAAATTTCCCTTTATCTCAGATAACCTTTGGCAAACTAATATGTTTTTTTTCCCCCTCAGTTGAATTCATTATAATTTATTTTCCAATTTCTGCAAGCACTGCTAGAAAATGGCTCAAGTGGCGAGCCTGAATGATATTTAACTGAAAATTCATACCCATCGTTGGCTGGTTAAGCACTTTTATCACCCTGCACTCTTTTCTTAAGCATAGCTCAGATTGGACGAAGAGCGTTTCAGGGAATTGTTTTTAGGAGATGAGACAGTATAATAATAATTTTTAGCTATTAAATGTTGTTCAAATACTGTGTCTTGCTGTAATTTAACAGCAGGATGGTAGGTGAAAGGTATGAGAGCTTGTGAATTAGCCCTACAATAATACAAATATTTGTATGTCTCTATAGCTTTTTTTTCTTTTTCTCATTGCTACTGATGTCAAAGATTAAGCTGATCAGTCTTCTTTGAAAATACTGTATTTGCTTCCCGGAAAGAATGGAAGGGGATGCTGAGAGGCAGATTCATATATTTCTTTCATGCAGGATCCATAAAATGCTCTGGGATTCCTGCAAATGTTTTGTGTCGTCTTCAGGATGTACAAATAAAATCCTGATAGTGGAGTTTTGAACTAAAACCAAGACAAAAAAGTGAACACATTTTCAATAGCAATGCTATTGTACTGCATGAAGGACAAGCATAGGGCACAAGGGCAGCTACATGAGCTACTGGGAGCCATAAGGTTACCACAGTGGTAACATTTTCACATTTGACACATTTGACATTTGACACACTAACGGTATGAGAATAAACCTATCCACTCTGCATGAGGACCACTGTGCACTATCCCATTTGCTGCTGGTAATGATGTGGTTTGATAACGGTTCTGCTAACAGATTCCTTCAGGGTGGCTGGTATTATAACGGTATCCCAATGGCATTGGATCCTGGTTTGTTTTAGAATTGTTTTTTAAATTTAGATTTTAACAGATAAAACCGTGCATTGCTTTGCTTCTGCATACTTAAGGACACAGTTGTCCCCTGTCTTCCCCCCCCCCCCCTTGCCCACACTGCACTTGCACATAAGACACAAGTCTGCTGCGGTTTTCCCCCGGAATGAAAGGGCAGGAGAGCGTTGCCCTGCCATTTAACCCAGTCTCTGGTTTCCCTGCAGTAGTGTGTCAACTTCTCTGAATCTGTCTGTTTAATCCCTGTCTGCAGGCACATCTGTCTGAAAGGCCATTTCTTAATTGGCTTCCTTATAGCTAATTAGTAATGACCTGAGAGTTGTATGTGTGGGAGCTTTTCCAGCCTTTTAAGACTTGTTTGATACAGATTTAATTATGTGTTTACAATTTTAACTAACTCAATACAGCACCTTAAGATGACTCTTCTGAAAGGCACAATAAATGTGTCAATCATTGTTGCTGTTAACGTACGCTTCTCCGAAACACATGTCATGTACACTAGCAGTAGCGTGCTGTAATAAACCAGTCATTATATAATATTGTGATGAAAATGGCAGCGCGCCTCATCGCAGTCAATTGGAAAGGGAGAACCCTAGTTGACTGCAACAGGGCCAGTATGCAAATAAGAAAGCGAGAGAGAGAATCGTGGGTGCTGTTTTGGGGCGTTTTGGGGGGCTCATGGGAGGGCAGAACAGGACATAGGGGGTACGATTAAGGAGTTACACAGGTCTGCCATCGGGTGAGGGGTTGGCACCATGTGGAGTTCAGTTGATAAGTGCATGTGGCTGACTAAGCCTCCTGAAATCGATATCAGTCTAAAAGGAGAACTGTGGATTCTGCTAGAACTGAAATCTGTTTTAGTACTGCGGCCCTGTAGCTCACTGTCCGGAGCTGCCAGCCCTATTATTATTTCAGTGAAACACAGCAGGAAGTTCAGCCTGAGCTAAAGAACAATAGGGGGGGGGGGGGGGGCTCTTCTACTGAACTGTGCGAGGGAAGAAACACACACACAATAACAGCATTGATATGCTGCAGGTGTTTTTAGTGCTGTGTCAGCAACCTAAGGCAACATTCCACCTGTTTGAAGCCCTGTTATTGAAACATAGCTATTTCAAGACCAATACTAAAACATAAAAACAACAATAAACTGCAATTAAATCAAAGCTTTTAAAAAAATAAAAACAAGTTTCTGAAGCTTGTTACTTACAGTTCCACAAAGACCACATTTTGTATTGTGATATTTCAGACTTGGTACAGGTCTGAAATATTGTAGTTCTCTTAAACAATCTGTTCTTTTTCTTTTTCTAGAACGACTTGTTATGTTAAAACACAGCTGTGGTCTCAATAGGGCTGTCAGAAATGTCTTCTCCCTAAGTTCAGCTGGTACAACCGAGTACAAATGATAACCTGCCCCCCCTGCAAGGCTCTGCCCTCAGTGGATGTTACAAATATGTGTTCTATGAGGGTAATTCTTACTGATGTATCTACTACAACCAGGGTGTTGCAGGGGGGGCAGATTAATCTTACACTCCGGTGTTCCAGGATGTGATGAACAGAAATTATATGCAAAGTGATTCTAAACAACAAGTAGGGTACATTAGTTAAGATAACTGATATTTCAGAGAAGGGAGTTGGAATATTCAGATTTACTGACACCAAGGAATTGTGTTTTATGGATCTGGGACTTTATCTCTTTAAGAAATCCCTATCTGCACAGATGAGACTGTGATTTGTTTTTACCACAGAGGTGCATTCTTAATGCTGCTATGACAGAACTCAGGGCTTCTACGATTTACAGTGTATTGATGGGTTATAAATTACTCTTATATACTGTTTGCTTTGCCACTAGGACCAATGCATGATCCCCAGGGCATTGCATACCAGGTTTATAAAAACATGCCTATCCTAAAAACGTATGTTTTTTTTTAATTATTATTTAGTTTAACACAACTGGCCTTTTTTAAATAGTGCAACGGGATCTTAACCCTTACCAAATGATCCTAAATGCAATGGTTTTGTAATGATAGCAGAAGGGCAG
Source organism: Acipenser oxyrinchus oxyrinchus (assembly GCA_030684275.1). NCBI lineage: Eukaryota > Metazoa > Chordata > Actinopteri > Acipenseriformes > Acipenseridae > Acipenser > Acipenser oxyrinchus. The sequence goes on along the minus strand of CM060257.1, from coordinate 46,324,693 downwards.
CTACAATGAGCACAATGGTGGAATAGCATCACAGTGGTCATACTGATGCTATCACAATGGAAGTATGAACCTATTACACACAGTACCGGTAATCCATGTAAGTGCCATGCTACCTGTCGGTATGCGACACTGTGCTGCCATATCAGGACTCATATGTGCAATATTTCTTCCAATCCCAATATGCCTGTAGACAGGAATTAAACAGGATATTGTTTTCATGTGCTTCCAAAATCCATACTGCTTGCAGCTGGTGCTCTACCGATGTGCCTGGATACAGTAACAGGTCTTGTTTACTGTTTACAGGAGAATGTCAATAAATGCTAACAAAGCTTTTTACTGACTCGCTATTATGCCCTGACAGTAGTCAGTAAATGCCAATAAGCTAGGATCATAAAATACTTGACAAACTGAGCCTATTTTCTACAGAACTGACATGGGGGCAGTGTACAGAAAAAACAAAAAACAGTCCCGCATAGGAATAATACATGGTACTTAAGACTAATTCGGTATTGTATTATGTTGCTCTTGTATGTCTATTTTCTACGGCGTTCTTTCTTTATTTTTTTGGTTATATAATTCTGGTAAGCCAATCTTATCCTGTATCGATTTTGGGAGGTTAAGTAAGGAGGCCATTCAGCCCAATCAATGCTCTTATGGTTATTAGCAGTTGAGGTCTCAAACCTTTGTGAAGTTGGGTCTTAATGATTCAGCATCAACAAAATGATGAGGTAACCCATTCCACCCCCTCACCACTGTGTGTAAAGAAGTGTTTGCTCCAATCTGTCCTGCCAACCATCACTTAATTTATAACTGTGTCCTCTAGTCCTGGTTTCTGTGCTGTGCTTAGAGTATTGGTTTGGGTTAACTGTCAACTCCTTTTAAGATTTTAAGGACTGCTGGTTAGCTTGAGACCAGGTTGGGAATTTAGTATTTTGGGGTCTGTTACTGGGCACTCAGCAGGTATATACCCACATGTCCAGAAGGTTTAAAGCAAAATGATTAATTTAGGAGTTTAGACAACAAACAGTTCATTTTTGAACTAATGGACTTTTGTTTTGTTCTTGGACCAGCTGAACCAGCTCCTCAGCCAGCACCACGATTCCTGAACCAGCGCGACCAGCTGAAAACCAGCAAACCACCCGCTGTGACCAGCATACACCAGTGTGTATTTGAATATATTTAATCATATCTGAAAGAAGACTAGCTTGTTTCAAGGGGATGAAGAAACTGTATTAAAAAAAAAGCAATCTCTGGGAGAACAGACTGCTTTCCCTCCAAGAAGGAACCCTTTAATGAGGTTTACTTGAACTTGGGGTGGCGCTGTTGTATTTTTCATGTCGTTTCAGGCAGTGCAGGCCTAAGTATTATTATTATTATTGCAGCCAGGTTGCAGCAGTGTATGGCATAATAATATCCACCTCATACAGAAAGTGATTGAAGGAGTTTGGTCTAATCAGACTTGGGTCAAAATTTGTGCAAAACAAATACGCAACAGGCAGAAAGTTTATTGTAGTTGTCAATTTGGCCACGATACATTAGGTAATATATTCTATGTTGCCATTTAAATTGAATCACAAGGGGTAATCATTTTTTTAATCTCCTTCTGTATATATATATACATGGGGCACATTAAAGATTGTACATTTCAGCATCTCCCCATCTATATTTTTAGCTGCATGTGCACTAGGATGCTAATTATAATTTTAAAAATGTGTTTTTGGTAATATAACTGCATTTGTATCCAAATTTCAGTTCCAGTATAGCTTTATTTAAAGTAGGTTTATTAAAAAACAAACAAAAAAAACATAATTACAGTACATTAATGCAGAGCTAAACATCCTTTGGCAGCATTGATGAGTTTTTTTAGCATGACAATTCAACTTCATACAATGGAGGCATTAATGTTAATTAGTATTCTAGGTTTGGTACTGCCACAAAAAACAGTTTTTGTTCTCAATAGTTTTTTGTTCTCTGCACTGCATTTAAAACAGACAGACAATGACCCTTTGGATCCAAAGTAGTTCCTTAATGTACTTTTGAATATAGTTCTGACTCTGAGTGCAAGAAACATGTTCACTGTTTTTAAGAGACCTTATTCAACCTGATATTTGTTTGGAACAAACACGGGACACTATTAGGTTCCATTCTTCTCTGTTAATGGTATCCATTAAATTAAAAGGGCATTTATTTACAACTGTATTCTGACCCCTGCAGGTGAGAACATTTCACAATCGGTTTCCACTAGTGGCCCATAAACCTAACTGGTCACAGTTAGAATCTAATGGAAATCTCACAAGATAGTGGCCAGGCTGATGGCACAAGACCCATTAGCTCTCCATTAGTTTGTTTTTTTCAATCAATCTGTACTGACGTGTTGACATGCATAGTAAAGGCAGGATCCTAATGAGCCGTGTTTGGCTAGTCATTTATATCTTTCATTTCCACTGACTATTGAGTCTAGAAATAGTTTGACTGCCTCTCCACAGAACACTGCTTCCATATGCTGCAGAACCTGCTTAATTAACAATGCTAAAGGTAATAAAAAACAAACTGATCTACCGCACAAATGAAAATCTTAGGTGCCTACTAATGATGATAAGCAGTTATATAAATAAGAACAGTTAACGGGTCTTTCTTTTTTTTAAGATGAATCATAAGATTTAACATGGAGCCTTCCATTGTTAGTGTTCCAGTATTGCATAAGTAATGCTGTGTGGTGGTCCAAATTGATTTCAACAGTGCGGGCCAAACAATAGCATTGAAAGACCTTCATGATATTTACAGTGGACATTTTAAAACACTGGTAATTTCACTCATAAGGATAGTTGTAAACAGTCGTTATTCGACCAACCTCAGTTGTGGAATAAAGTACTCCAAAGTGTAACGAATCTCATTTTAGTGGCTGATGAGTTAATAATACTGACATCAGCATATGACCCATACTTACCTCACGACTGCAGTGCTTGCTCTTTAGTTGAAGGGTAAGATGCTCGTCTTTGAACCGTATGGTTTGCAGGTTCAAATCCAGCCCTTGCCTTTCCATTCAGTTCAATGAGCTGCCAACTCGTTACAAACGTTGCTGCCAACATTAAAAACACATTGGCTAGATTCTGGAGACTGGAAAGATGCATTGTTGAAAGTTCAAGAGGTGACCTAATTCTGTGTTCTTAAGAAATGTCTGGTCGCAATTAAATATTTGCTGTAGCTTTGAAGGCACAGTATAACTGCTATAATTCAGTTGGTGATGTTCAATTGTTTTGAAAAATGGTCCTCAGAATCAGATTTGGATACCCATGCATGCCTAATTACTTCTAATTAGTGCCTTTATTTGGTCCAGCTTGGGAACACTGGTGTCTTAATGTAACAGCACTTCTTCTTCTTAATCAACTCCCACCTTTGCGCGAAATACGCAACTTTCAGAGTATACATTTTAATGAACCATTCACAATAATGACTCCTCTATGGATGACAACAGAATTGGACTTTTCATTGTTCATGCTAATCCACTTTCAGTGAGAATTTTTTAGGACGGCTCTAAACTTAGCTCTTAGGGCAGCTACAGTGGTTTGTAATGCCATCCTCCCCGTTGAGAGAATCATATTGTCTAGGCAGAAAGTAATCTCTTTAAGGTCACCTGAGTTCGTCAGACAGTAAATTCCAATTTTTTTTTTCATGAGAGAGAAAGAATCTAAATGCCTCTTTGCCCCAACACTTGTTTAAACTGCTGGCTCAAAGACAATGGGTTCAACAATAACAGATCTGGCACAACAACATTAGAAAGAAATCTATATTTCTCTCTCCAGGATACTCCAACAAAGACGCATTCCATTTTCACAGCTGGACAGCACAAAGGCAAAAGGAGATAAAGTGGCTTGGCCCAACATCACATGCTGTCAGGCAGAGTCACTCCTATAACCACTAGTCCAGCAGCAGCAATGCCTCAGCACATTAGTCCATGGTGCATTCATTCACGGCTGTGTTGACAACAGAGAGGTGACTTGCCTTGCTGTATTTCAGCATCTGACCACTTGGTGACACTATGTGCAGAACTCAAGTTAAAGGGGAATAAAAAACATTTCTATACAGCATCTGAAGAGAGTCAGAGGTCAAGTCACTTGAGCAGGGATAAAGTACTGCATGTGCTGCAGAGGAAGGAAATTGAGCAGGTAGCAACAGTATGGCAGAGAATGGTAAGGTATAGGAGCGAAGATATGGTCACATTCAACACCCATAGACATGCTATGATGGCACCCTAACCGTAACATGTGTGAACAATAGTATCTTCTTCACTGTGATCTATTGTTGCTTTTTACTATTTTTCCCAGCATGTCAATGTACTGGTCAAGTCAAGTGATTCTTGGGTTAATATATATATTTTTTTAGCCAGCACTTGAACCCCCTGCTTTTGAAACCAACTTTTAGTCTTCTTACAAATAAGTGATATATACTGTAAATAAAACATGACATATCAATGTAAGGGTCCTCCATTGAGAGCTGTGGGGGTTTACCATTGATAGTGCCTGACCACTCCATTGTAAAGTAGCACCCTTTCTTTGACAGGGGATCTCAGGATCTCAACCCATTTATGCCGTACACTTGTTATGTTTCTATTACAGCAAGATCTCAAATCTCACACTTCAGAATTAAAATAAATGATCTTTGCCTTGTGACAGATGCATTCATTTTCAACACCATTAGGCCCTACATAGGTTATTAACTGAGCGCTGGACAGCGTATAAGCATTTTTCCCTCTGATTCAGTTGTTGTAATGGATCACTGTCTGCATATGAACTAGATAGGGAGTTGTGTGGAATCCATATTTTATGTCTATAAATATGTATCACTGACTTTGATCTATCCATCTAAACATGTAGTTTAAAAACACAATGAGACAGGCAGGTTTAAAAATAGATTTTTATATTGTAATTTTCATCTATGTATCGCTCCAAAAGAGCCAACTTCCCAATGTTTCTCTATGTTTAACATACCTCTGTCAAGGGAAAGTGCGCTTGAAGACAAACAGTGCAGGTGCTTATAGGCTTTTGATGCCATGGTAACCACACTCACGTATTTCTATTTCGATCTACAAATGTTTTCGTTATCTAATTTAATACATAGTTAATGATGTAACAATCTTAAAGATCTTAATTGATAAAAAAAATTGCCTGTGCTGTCTGACTAATGAGACACCCTGTGTGTGTATGTCTATATATATATATATATATATATATATATATATATATATATATATATATATATATATACAGTGTCTCATTAGTGAGAGCATAGGCAATATTTTTTTTACCAATTAGGATGGAAAATTGAGCGGCCACCCTGTCTGCTGTCTGCAACACACATCAAAATAATCTCAATTCGTTCCTCTTTGCTTAAAGACATTTCACACCTCACAAAAATAGAGAGACAAACAACATTAACAATTATGATGTCTGACTTATGGGAAACCCTGTATATCTGAATCTATCTATCTATCTATCATTTTCTCCCACAGATAACATTCATGCCACAGGAAGGTGACTATACCTGCAATTAGCCAGTCCACTGGTTTTTATCTCATTTAGACTAATGCAAATGTACTGACCCAAACGATCATTTCTGCTTCCTCACTCACTTTAACTAGTCAGACTTGGTTTTTACTGCAGTGCTTGTTTTCAACTGAAGATAAACACTCACAAGCTAAACAATAGCTGCTGATGTATCACACCAGGTAATATCAACGGAGGAAATGTAACTTCATGAATACAAGACCCAAGAAAGTATATATATATATATATATATATATATATATATATATATATATATATATATATATATATATATATATATATATATATATATATATATATATATTTGCATGTCAAATGGTTGTTATTGCCTATACTATAGTGACAAAGAGTGTGCGCTGTCCAGGCGGTTATGGTTCTGAAATGCTAAATGTTTGTGAATATCATTTTCCCTCCACGGTTCATTAACCTTGGCTGACTTTCAATTTGAATTTGAAGTGTTCAGTTACTATCTTGATTTTATAATGAAACATTAGTCATTTGTCAGATTTTGGATACAGAAGCAACCTGAGCACCAACTATCTGCGGATCTGCTGTCTTACCCATCAGCACCAGTCTTACCAGTCCCAGCAGTGTCAGCATCAGTCTTACCAGTCCCAGCAATAGCAGCACCAGTCCCAGCAGTGGCAGCACCAGCCTTACCAGTCTCAGCAGTAGCAGCACCAGTCTGACCAGTCCCAACAGTGTCAGCACCAGTCCCAGCAGTAGCAGCACCAGTCTTACCAGTCCCAGCAGTGGCAGCACCAGTCTTACCAGTCCCAACAGTGTCAGCACCAGTCCCAGCAGTAGCAGCACCAGTCTGAGCAGTCCCAGCAGTAGCAGCATCAGTCTGAGCAGTCCCAACAGTGTGAGCACCAGTCCCAGCAGTAGCAGCACCAGTCTGGCCAGTCCCAGCAGTAGCAGCACCAGTCTGACCAGTCCCAGCAGTAGCAGCACCATCCCAGCAGTGGCAGCACCAGCCTTACCAGTCTCAGCAGTAGCAGCACCAGTCTGACCAGTCCCAACAGTGTCAGCACCAGTCCCAGCAGTAGCAGCACCAGTCTCACCAGTCCCAACAGTGTCAGCACCAGTCCCAGCAGTAGCAGCACCAGTCTGACCAGTCCCAGCAGTGTCAGCACCAGTTCCAGCAGTGGCTGCACCAGTCTTACCAGTTGTAGCATCAGTGTCACCAGACTCAGCATTAACTTCAGTAGCAGTGAACCAAACGCACGTGTCAATGAAGGTATAAACCCATCTACTTGTTCATATTTATAAGTGCTATTCTTCTTGTCCTTTTAATATCACATGTTTCTAACAGTGTGAAGAGAGTCATTTTAGGTTGGTGTTGCCTTTGCTGGAAGAATTGTTTAAAAACATATGTGTTTAATAGTCTCCAGGCTTCATGAACAGGATATACAGGGTTTGTTTTTATACAAAAATTAGATTTTTGCCTAAGTAAAAAAAATCTGTTCCTAGCTAAGCCGTTGGGCCCCTGCTGCATTTCCATTTCTGACAGTATCTTTCTTGTTCTATTCGTGTCCAAGTTTTCAAGTATTATTTTACTCCTTTATTTCCTTTATTTCCGTATTTATTTTCTTTTGTCCTTTCTGTGTTGCCACAAAGATATAGCCCGACCGGTCACTACAGCACGTGTGCAATTTAGCTCCTGTTGCTGCTGAGCTGCTGTGTCAAGACAAGAACAGGGTGATGATGTACCGTACTAAAGCTGCACCTGGACCAATAGGCGTATGGTAATATACAAGCATGCTCTTCTATGGAATATACATTTTGCCCCAAACACAGTAACCTCTGCTTCAATATTTTAGATTTGCTGTATTTACATTGTGAATAAATATTCTGCCTCATTGTTTCCCCTGTTTACTTCTTTCTTTCGCTCTCTGGTTGTGTTTTTCTTTCCCGTACCTGCCTCACAGTCTTTCCAATTCCATCTCTCCCTCTGTTCTTAGGACAGATCGGCTTGGTGTACAACGCACTGCAGTCACGTGGTTTGTGAGAGAGAGAGAGAGAGAGAGAGAGAGAGAGAGAGAGAGAGAGAGAGAGGGAGAGAGAGGGTTCCTTCTCTGCAGTTTGCTGTTTGTTATGTCTCAGATACCGTGAAGCTGGATAGAGAGAGAAGGCGAGCGAGAGAGCGCTGGATTCTGTACCTGTGTCTATGTCTAAAAAACTGGGGATATCTCTTTTTTTCAATTTCGCTGTGACTTATTGTTCTTCTTTCTTGTTTTTTATTTCTTTTTCAATCGTTTTCATCTTTCCTGTTTTTTTTCAGTTCACCACCACCGCTAGCACAATTGGATCCCTTTTTGGATTGGTCTGACTACCAAAGAAGCTTGGATGAACTGCTTTGGTAAAAACTGGACATGGAATTACTGATACTCTGCCTTTCCTCTTGGATATTGCATTGCAATTCAGTGCGAGGGGACTCCATCATTCATATCGGTAAGAACCTCCAGCATAGAGACGAGCCGAGCAAAGCAATCAAGCCAGTCGAACGCACGATATAAGGAATTAATAGCAGTCACTTTGTTGCATGGAGAGCATTCTATAGAGAAGATAACTGAGAGGTTTGCGTTTGCGTATGTCTGAGATTTCTGAGAGTTTCTGAGAGTTGAAAGAGTGATAGTTTGTCATTTGTGTGAGTGTGTGTGTGTGTGTGTGTGTGTGTGTGTGTGTGTGTATGTGTGTGTGAAAAAAGAGCTTTCATGAACTTTGAGCATGGAGAAACGGTAGGATTCATAGGCATGGATGTGACGATAAACCAACTGTAACTTCCCCATCCAATATTTTAAAAGTGATATAAATAGACCCTGTTTTAAATATGTATATTCAAACAGGTTTTGTGGTGAATAAAAGGGGACACTTATGAATAATGTGTGATAGTTTCCAAATGTAACGAGACGTTCAGAGACTGACTACCATATTTAAAAAGGTCTGGACAAAAAAACAAAATTAAAACAATAATAAAAAAAAAAACTACTCGGAATTTAGGAATAGATCAATCACACATCAAAAACAGTATACATCCTAACTGTATTTAGAAGAGGTAGTGACAAAGAGAATTTTAAAGCGACTCTCTTCTTGATCTGTTGAAACGGGAAAACAGTGAAACAGTATGGGTTGCAGCGTGCTGTATGAAACAGGGGTAAAGCAAGAAATGTATTCAACATGTAAATTATTTGCAGCAATGTCAGAATGTCAGTGCAGCCATTCTCAACCCCGACTGCCCCCCTCCCCCGCCACCTTTCCCGCTCTTCAGATCTCTTATTATGATTCACGATTCAGATATTAAACTGACCAGAATCGTATGGTCACGTACATCATCTGAGTATAGCTGAGCACTCGCCCCCTCATTCGTTTTAATGCGCTATGCATGCATCCTGAGAAATTAGAGTGCAGTACTGCCGTGGATTTAACGTGAAAAGGGTTTTTGTTTTGATTTTCTTTTTTTTGCGGGGGTGGGGGGCGGTGGTGGTGGGGTGTTGATTAGAATACAAATCCCATGTTGAATCCAGTCTTTTGAAAAATGCCAGTGTATCTGAACTAAAACGACCATTCTTTTGAAAATAATTAAAAGGCGACTGGCAAGCCCAGCACACAGCATTGCAGATCTATTAAAAATCGAAGGAGGCATTAAAAAAACGAGCGGAGAGACTCGATCGGGGTGATTTGGGAGTAACAAGTTTACATACAATGAGTGAAATATACATACTGTGCTGCGCATCCGTCTCTCTGTATAATTATTTATTCAATGATTTAGTGATTATTTTTAAAGATGTGGCTACTATATTGGCTATTTGAGTATCACAGCCTTGTCCAAATGTTTGTGTCACAGTAGATACTTTGGCTAACCTTCAAGAACGCGAAGTAATAGCCTGTCTATTTAGAGCCTATATTAATGTATTTTTTTTAAAATAATACCTACATTACATGAACATGTTAAGTACAGGCATCCATATGCTTCCAGGAACCCGTAGCTAGCAGTATGATGTGGTATATCTCAAAGCGGTAGCCAGTAATTGCACAAACATCTGTCCAACGCGATCCTTTTTTTATGTGGCTAATATTGTGAGACATGATTTGATAGCTGATATCTGGGGGGGCGGGGTAATTGAAATTGTAAAGTGTAGTCAAAATCGTAGCGTTTAATTGGTGTCTTATTAGCGAACTGATCGCGGGGAGAACAGGTGTTCGGGGCCAACAGAGTAGTGAATTTGTAAGCTCCCTGGGGTGAAAAAATGTCCGTGTTTTCTTAATTGTCGAGTTCTGCTTTGTAAACTGTTACCATATGAGGAACTTTACATGCTTCTTCCGGGAAAAACGGAACAGATGCGCATTATTATTATTATTATTATTATTATTATTATTATTATTATTATTATTATTATTATTATTATTATTATTATTATTATTATTATTATTTTCTTGTAACACTACTGTTCTTAAAAGAGTTCTGGCAATGTTGGGATGTGTTGAACTAAAGCGGTTGTTTCACAGTCAAAATCTATACTTCTTTTTAATAATAATACAACAAAACACGTTTTGTGTGATGATATACGTGTATAGACTACATCTGGTTCGGAGGCAAATTACTGCATAAATGAACTGAGGGATAGCGGGACCAAGCGGAACAGCAGCCTAGAGGGAGGCAATAAACAGTGCAACAGGTTTAAAGAGAGGGAAAAAAAACTTATCTTAGATACATTCTTATCTTTTGTGTTTACTGCCTGAAGAGTATCCAGAGACTTTCTAGGCTGTCAAGTGTTTACAGGGACCTTAACCAATGGCTGTTTTAGCGGAAAATGTAGTGCGTTTTTCCGGCTCTGACATAGAAGTAGGTCCCTATATGTCCCTTGTGTTGTACAATTATTATTCAATCTGATACCGTCCTGCTGCTGAGAAAGTTTGAGTGAATGAAGGAATATAGCTAACGTATTGGGCGAGTTTATACAGATTTTGGAATCGGCCAAGTTATCTGAACTTTGCCTTATACTAAAATTAGTAGGCATATTGGATGCTAGTTTCATAAAACTAGGCCCCAGACCGTCTGATGTCAAGACAGGTAAGATAGAGTGGTTCTTTTTGTGAACTAATATTTCTTTACAATATACAATTTAAAAAACAAAGCAAAACAACATATGTTCAAGGGATACAGAGTCCTATGGTCCGCTCCCTAAATCGAAACATGTAAAAAAATAAAAAAAATAACATTTTTTATTTGAAAATGGAAACAAACAATACAACAATTCAAAACAAAGGCACATTCCCATTTGAAACATGTAACATGATGAATAAAATGTAATTTGAGATTCACGAAACTCTTCTGGACTGCTGTTGTCTTCTTTAACACCAGTGTAAAAAGTGTCTTGAATATGAACATTACATGTCATGTAGTTCATCCTTTTGAATATTGTTACTGAGACAGCAGCAGTCTGTCAGAATCTAATAATCTTTTTTTAAAAGTTACAGTTTTGTTCTTCTGTAGCCATTATTTTGCGTTTTGAAATGAGCAAGGTCATGATATTTCTTTAATTGTTGGTTTTGCACATGGTTATTTTACTATTAAGAGCACATTCTAATGCTACCAGAAGGCATGTTATAATCCACAGTCAAATACATTGAAATAAAAACCAGTCACAGAACCCCACATCTGTGCCAGTGGTCCCCTTTAATTTAGTTCATGCTCTATTCCATTATTTTAAAATTCAGGAGCGGCCGGCTCCTCTCTTTTTAATAAGCAAAAGAAAACTAAGGCTGCTCCATGAATCAATAACCCATAGTCAGGAAGACTCGTAGGGGAAATGATTTACAGCCTGATTGTGCTGATTTAGAAAGTTTTCGATCAGCCAACAACGGTAATTGGAAAGCGAGCTCAAATACTGTGAATCCAATCTGGTCTCCCTGACAAAACTCAGATGTGGCATTTTACTTCTGACTATACATCATAAACATGCTTTATCTGTCTATCTAACTATATATCTATCTATCTGTCTAGCTGTCTGTCTGTCTGTCTGTCCCTGTATGCCTATGTGTTTATAAGAGAAACCTAGGGGGTTGAAATTCAGTTCTTCATATTAGATCTCTCTCATCAAACAGTAGACAGACCCTACAATTTCATTCACTAGATGTCAGTGACATCAAGCTACTCATCAAACTATATTTTGCGGATCTTTTCCAGTAACATTAATAATTCATGCTTAGTGCTTGAGTATAAATTTAATTGGATGCACTGAAAAGCGAAATACCAGTACTGTATCAGAGCTCATCCTAGGAAATTTAGATTGGATTTTGTTTAGTTCTTGGAGCTAATGAAAATAGCTCCCCGTCTGTAAGCACTGTGTAGTTTAAATTGCAGTGAGTTGCAACTGGTAAAGAAACATTCAATTAAACTCAAAGGTTGGTTTTATTCGCTTCAACTTGTATTAAACCGCAACGTTATGTAAAATGCTACCTGTTTTGACTAAAATGCTTATTAGACTGTAGATGCATAGTAAAAGAAAACATGTTAAAAAAATCTAAACAACCGTAACTCTTAATGTTAACATAATTATTAGTAATTGTCACTGTTACCAAGTCCTTTTGTGTTCTCTAATTTTACAGCCTTGCCAACCTAACATCTAACCTTAGCCCAATCAATATTAACAGTTGTTACTGGGGAACAAAGAAAAATACAGGTCATTATATTGTTAATTACTGTTGAATGCAAACCGTGTGTAAGAAAGCACGTATTTGTTAACACACATGGTATTGTCCACATTCCAAGTCCGGTAATGCCTGATGTCGTTATCAACATAGCGCGTGTGTGGTTAACTATAGCTATACCTTATGCTAGTTTATCTGTGTCAGTTATCATATAACATGCTATAATACTGCCCAAAACAGAATAGTGTCATACTGTTGTAAGCATCGCAGTAAATTATGTGAAACTATAATGTTTCTGGACGGTATAGTATTTTCTTTATATTAGTCGGTCATACAGAGCTGGGGTAAATGATGCAGTTTCTGCATTTAACTTATAACATTCTTGATGATTATGATCCTGTCTTGAATATACAGGAACCCCCCCCTAGACAAACATATACTAATACTATACATACCTGCATTTACCCTAATTCTGGTGCCGCAGAAATATAGTTGATGTTGCCTGTTTTATTTAGGTACTAAGAACCCCTCTGATAAACTTAGATAAAAATGGAAACTTGTTTAGCATGCAGTTAATATAGATTCGTACTTACTCGATAACAATATTTTCTATGTTTACAAAGACTTTTAGCAAACCAGAACATTATACCATTCACAACGTCATAGAAACAACTCGAAAATATCTTCGTGTAACTGTGACTAGAACACACACTTCTAACACATGTCTATAATAGGGTTGGAAGCAGTGGTGTGACCACTGTAATCCCACTTCAATTTGTTTATTGTAAGAGCGAGTCCCAGGAGTGAGAAATGTTTGGTCTAATGAAAGGATTAGTAAATAACATTCTTACCATTACGACCATACCACAATACTCAGTAGACAGCTCCACGGTGCTGAAACTTACAGCAATACCGATGGAGCTTAATATAAGAGGGGATCCGCATTTAACTCTGCTTTGTAACTCCCTGTCTCGTTTAGCGGGACGTCCAAGATTTTCTAAACTAAATTGACTAGCCAGTAATGCATTATATGCCTGGCATGCAGATTTACATGTCAAACATTATATGGCTTTATTTTAGAAAGGTCGATTTAAGCACATGTAAACGTAAACAACATTTACGATACTCAAAAAAGCCCTTGATTTAAGCATTGCATACAGTTGCATTATGTATAAACTTATGTGCTTGATTCACAGGCGCCATCTTTGAGGAAAGCGCGGCCCGAGATGATGAGGTGTTCCAGTTGGCCATATCAGACCTTAGTCTCAATGACGACATTTTACAGAGTGAAAAAATCACGTACTCCATAAAATTTATCGAGGCCAACAACCCGTTCCAGGCGGTGCAGGAAGGTAAGTGAATGTATTTTAATATATATATATATATATATATATATATATATATATATATATATATATATATATATATATATAGACACACACAGCCTCTTACGTGGGGTTGCACTGAAGCAATTGATTTAAGTGGACAGACACATCATGCTGTTTTATTGCATACCTACGGTATATACCGTGCTGTCGGGGAAAGGTGATGTTTGTCTGATAGGATGTTCTGCATAAATAGGCGCGTACACATTTTTGGCAAGCTCCTGGGTTCAATATCATTCCATTGGTGCATTTTGTTAAACGCGGTCATTTAATGTCAAACGTTGACTTCGTGATGACCCTATATGCATTTTAAGCCAGTTCAGTTGATACTTATAAATGTAATTAGCACACAATCAACCGATTAAAAGAGCAGAGAGGGCGACCTTGAAGAGAGGCTTTTGCATGCACTATTTCTGTAGTGCAACCATACCTTTGTCAAGCAGTAAGATACACACGAGTCGTGTATTTGTGTCTTCTTTTTCTGACATCTCCCACGAAAGTTGGTGCTGTCTTCTAATGGAAGAAAGCTAGGTGGAAGTATTGAGCCAAGCTTGGTAATAATGCATCTTCTTCAGGTAATTGCTGTGCAATCTGTAAGGTTCTGTTGTGTTTTGTCCTGCTGTCAATGAAAAATTGTGCTTTCATGGTCAACAATACTTCAATAGCGGTCTCCCGTGCTGTGTCTCTGAGCCACTTCAACATGAAGGAAACGCGAATTTTAAAACAAAGCAGAATATATATATATATATATATATATATATATATATATATATATATATATATATATATATATATACTGTCTCTCTCTCTCTCTCTCTCTCTCTCTCTCTATATATATATATATATAATTACCGTCTGAGAAAGTATTGAATCGGTTTTTGTATTACTCTTGGGTGTCGAAGAAGCAGCTCGAGTAGAGTCTTGTTTTGCCACTTTCCCCATCCTTATACTGCATAAATGTCATGATTGTGAGAGACGCGTTATTGAAAAAAGGGCCAGTGGAACTGAATAGCAATGGATTTGTTTTTGTGAATCGAGTTAGGGAAGGGGGCGGGTCTCCCTTGAACAGAATTAAAATTCAGAAAGGATTGCTGTTTCAGCGAAAACAAGTGACTGCAACTGAAAGCACAATTAGTTTAAAATGGTGGCCCAGGGCAACCCTGTCCCTTGGGAGTATCTTGAGAAATAAACGTTTGAGATCTCTGCAGTTTGTTGATATGGAATAATTCTGCTTTTAACTGAAGCTAATAGTGAAATGAAGGGGCAGGGTGTAATACACTATGGCAGATGCCTGATTGGAGCGTGTGTGTTTTTTCCACCTGTATCTCATTAGGAAGCAGCTGAAATTTGTGATATCTCTCTTGGAGGTGTTTTATACAGTAGAAAGATTAAAAAGCGGAGAAATTGGCAAATAAATGGTGGCATCCTACTGCGCCATTAGCATTGATTCCAATGCTTTAAGTACAAATGACAGTTTTCAATTGACAGGCTTCATTCAGATTTATTTTTGCAGAGGAAATTAGTTAGTGACTTGCTAGTGAGTGCTGTGTTTTCAGGGGCACAGGATGCGAGAAAGACTTTTTTTATCTGCTGTAAAAAGAGACAATCATTGTCTTTCTAGAAGTCAAAATGCAAAGTTTACTACAAAATGGGGTTTAAAATAATAATATAGGCTACGTACAATGTTGCAATTCAAAGGGATTATAGAACCGAGGCTGTAAAATCACATCCCACAACGATACCAACATTCTCACTTTGGCTCAGGTGAATCAATCCCAGTTTGTTTTACAACAACGCTGTAAATTCCCCTCTTTTGATACTATTCATAGGGCCCCATCTGAGCCCGTTACATGTACACTTCCGTTCTGTGCTGCACATTGGAAACTATGTGGGTTCACCTGGGATCCTTTAACCTGTAATACGGCAGGAAGTCAATGTGGAAAGTAGTTCTATTTAACCTTTTTGTCTTGAGGGAGGGTATTAATGGCTTCACTGTTGGATATTACATCCATTCCAGTTTGTACACATCTTGGTGCAATCCTTAACAACGCTTAAGTATGGAATCAGATGCCTTTCTTTATTGAAATCTGATTTAGGATGCCTACAGATCTCTCCTATGGATTGTAAACTATGTATCAGATTACACTGGCCTACTGATTTAGGGCAATTCTTTCTGTGACCTTTTTAGAAATCTAACATCTTGAAGCCACATTTGTTATGCAATAATGGTGTTTGCGTGACATTGTGGATTGT
The DNA here is from genome assembly GCA_030684275.1 of Acipenser oxyrinchus oxyrinchus. Lineage (NCBI taxonomy): Eukaryota > Metazoa > Chordata > Actinopteri > Acipenseriformes > Acipenseridae > Acipenser > Acipenser oxyrinchus. Next base: position 46,308,837 of record CM060257.1, on the reverse strand, counting down.
TTCATTATACAACAGGCAGCTACGAACTTGAATGAATTATGTTTAGCAAGTTGGTATGTTTATGTGGTGTAGGAATACATTGGGCATTGAATGTGTTGTAAAGCTAGGCTGGTAAATGGTTCTGAATGGTCATTGTAGAAAGCCTTCTAACTGTTCATTGATACAGTCGCTTGCAGTATTGAATGCAAGTTATTGTTGCCATGCAAGTACAGTTGCTTCAATATGCATTGTTGCTTGAGTGCTATAATGTATGTTTTTTATTTTGTTTTTTGTTTCTTTTCGGCTGCTATTCGAACCATGTGCTTCAAAATCTTCCTTAGGAAGAGCAGATGCTTAACATGTTCTTGACGTAAAGTAACCTGTCAAGTCTTTATTGTTTCAAAGTAAAGGAACATTCTGAACGTTTTTTTAAAGAGCAACTTGACTAATGTATTCTTCTTCTTCTTCTTCTTCTTCTTCTTCTTCTTCTTCTTCTTCTTCTTCTTCTTCTTCTTCTTCTAATTCACTTTGTATTCTAATTCATTTTCTGTATCAGTCATCTGTACCTTAATAAAAATTCTCAAACATATCTAAGGTATTCCATAATGTAACCATTAACCAATCGGTGATATAAAAAAGTCATTCTAAACAACAAGAATACATTAGTTAATGGTGATATGTCAGACCATACCAGGTTGCCCTTTAATGTTCAATAACTTGCTGATGATGATTAAAATCTACCCTGCAGTCTTGGATTGAGTGATATTGTGTATGCTTAACTTAAGACTGTAGACATGTTGTATTTAAATGAATGCATTGTCTGTAGGGTGTCTCTTATTGTACGGGAGATGTCATCTCATGCAGTTTGGACAAGAAGACTGAAAAGCCAGTTTAGGGCATGCTTTCTCCTGCACACCTCAGTATGCATAGCAATGCGCCGTGTCACAGCCTTCCATCTGATGTCATTGAAAGTCTTCATTGGCATTCAACCGAACAGCACCTTAAAAGCTGTGCTCCTAAACACCACTGTGCAATCAGACTTGATGCAAAGCAAGGAAGTGAATTGAAATCTGCAGATGGACAGCTCTTATAAGGGTAAAAAATGTCATACAGATTTGTTTTTACAGTTTTCATTTTTTCCCCATAGTTTAGTTTTTTTTACTTACTTACAGCTTTATATTAATATAACGCAAACAATTCATTTTTCAGAAAATGAAAGCAATGTAGTATGTCTCTATAATTTATGATTCTGGTGAATATTTAATGTGTCTTAGTATATTTTCTTTTTTTTTGTTTAGATGAACAGATGTTGAAATGGGGAATACGCTTTGATATATCCAGACCCTGAATCAGAAGGCATTATCATTTCACCACCACCACATCTGGAGAAGAAAAAAAAAATGTTAGAACATACTCTTGTTTTTGTTTTTTGCTGTGTTCCAAAGCAGTCTCTTTAAATAACACAAACCTTAGTACTGATACATTCTCCTTATTTAATGAAAACTCTCCCTGTAGTTTGTAGACTCCATCCTTAAATCCTTTTTTTATCAATACAATCCACTTTCTGTCCAATATGTATCTTACCCTTTATGACTAAATCACTGACTGCTTCTTCCACTGCCTTGCCGCTGTCCATCCTATTGACCTGTTTGCATGATCCGTCCCTCTTAGAGGGCAAGTCTACTTCCCACAAGTATGACTGTATTAAACAATAATTAATTGAAAACAAACAATAACAACAAAAAAGCATTTACTGAACCGATTGGTGCCTCGATTCGGAAACAACATTTTTTGTCAGTGTCCTCCAAAAGATAATATTTTTGTCGTGCTGTCTTGTCTAGAGTCACATCAGTTGGCCTCCCACACCTGCACGGGGCTGTTGAGAATGGTTTCTGATCTTTATATCCCGGCGCTGGCGCACACGAGTGAGTGTGTGTGTTTTCTGTCTTCCCCTGTTGTTACTGCAGCCTTCTGACAGTTGCCGATTCCCCACTCACCTCATATGTATAACTCTATGGGTTCTATCATCACATCTCTTGCTTATTGACAGATGATGATTTTCAATCTCAAGACACAGTGGGCGGTGTCAGCAGTAAGTGACAATATCTGCTTACTCTGAATTATTTTTTCACACTGGGCAGCACTGATGTCAAGCGGGACGCAATAACTGTCATGAAGCCTTTCTTGTCTAGTGTGGACATGGTAGGTGACAAGGCTCAGACCCAGCTTGACATAATAAATCTGGGCAAGGGTTGGTTGTGATCCCCAGACTCATGCTGGAAAGATGAATTCCTGCAAGGCAGTATCGAATTGTTTACAAAGCACAGTTGTTGGGGCTTCGTAAGGAATTGAGATCTGGTAATGTAGTTTCATATGAAAACAGCAGTTGGATTGAAAAAGTATTCCAGAAGTGAACATAAATATCTCGGCTTCACCTTTCTCTCTTTCATAACTACTTTACCACTTGAATCTTCTACTTCAGATACTGCCAGTGTGTCCTCCTGCTGTTTCTGCTAAGCATACTGGTTCTAGTTGCACAACATATTGTTGTTGCTTGATTCTGTACCAATAGCTTTAATAAACTAGCCTGCTACTCTATCGTAGGTGAACAAACTCAGCAGAGAAAGCTATTTTTGTCATGTTATTGTTTCCAAATGGATATACACTATGCTCAAGCAAAAATATGGAGACAATCTGAACCCTTTAGACAATTATACTGTAAAGTATCTAGGGTTGGTTGGTCATCAAAAGATTTGAAGACTGCATTTTGGGGACTCTTTCATCCTCATACTTGTCATACAGCAACGTCACGATCATATCAGCGTAAGAACATGATTGGTCTCATTCCTAAAACCGTTTATCAAGGAAAGAAACTTCAAATGTAACCAATTGCAATGGCTTTCTGGTGAACAGGAACCTGTCAGCCCTCTTTCAAATCACAAACCTGACAGAAACTAACCACACTTTTCTCTTGGGTGAGTTATGGCCTTAAGCACTGACAACCTCAATTGCATTGTGACTTTACTGTTGTGTTGCCTGTGCATGCTCTACTCTCCAAGATATAGAGCTCACACCATCAGCACATATGGAGTGGAAAAACCTTACTGTTATGCATTGCAAATGTTTCATTTGGGCTATGCCTATGCTTGCTCTTTCTGTCTGAGTCCTTTTAGCAAACGCTATGTGGATATACAGTATACTGTACATTTGATCTTGCTTGGGTGCGGTTCTGGAAGGAGGTTAGTCTTCCTCTTGCCAGCAGAGGCCCTGTAATGCCAACACTCCCTAGGCTCCTCCTCTATGCTCTTGAATGCTAATGCAACTCTTGGGCTGCATTCAGGAAATGGTGCAGTACCAATCCGTGTAAATCGTCCGTCCATTCACAAGGCTTCACTGCTCTGAAAGGGACCAGAAACTGTACATGCATTGCTTGCCAGGGGAGAAAGAAGGTGGCCTTCTCTTTTGCCTGTTTTGTTGACACTTTCAAGGAGTGGTTTTAAAATGCATTTTCTTATATCGTATCAGCATTTATTAACATTACTGGTCCCACTTTTATTGAACGGAGAATCCTTTCGTACTTCACTTGTTTTTATTGATGTTTATTCAAATACATTTAAAATAGCAGTTCTGTGGATAAACTGCTGCATCCCGGTGCCTTTGCTGGAGGTCATGGTTAGATTGCAGCTGGATTATTGGTGCGAGTTTAACTTCAACACATAGAGTACCAGAAATCAGCAGAAAAAGATCTACAGCCCAATGATAAGGAAACCTGTAAAATGTCGACAATGCTAATTAGAGGTAAAAAAAAAAAGGATTTATCTCAGTTTTTAATGTGCTCATTATTCTTTCCCACAGCCCAATAACATTCCCCAGAAAACAAATTAATAAATTGAAAACAATTCCACTGTCACTCATAGCAATACCACTCATGTGGAGCTGGAATTGAAAACACACAGTACTAATTTCTTGAGTACTAGAGAAATATATCACACCTGCATGAGTCTGGGTTCAAACTAAAGAATTAAATGAGCCTGTGAAAAATCAATGTTTCAATAACCATTCACTACTGTTTGGATGGCTGGAGTAAGCAGATATGCATACATATATATACACACACTGTATATTCTAGTTGAAAGGAACACATTGATTTCCAGTGCTATGCCAACCATTTACCATCTCCTTCATGTTTATTTCAGTTCCTCTAATTGTTTGTGTCCTTTTCTAAGAATTAGGAGGGAGACTAAGAGGCAGGCTTGTAATTTCCATTTCTTAATGGAATACATACATAAACAAGCAAGGCATGTTCTTTAATTACACTAGATTCATTCATTCCTACATTCATTCATTTGCCAAATTTAATCATCCACATTCATATCATTACTTGTATAAAAGTTATGCAATTACAGTGCTCAACCTAATGGATTTATACATTGCAAGTGCATTTTTACATACCAGTTATCAGACCTGTATTGTAAGTGCTCTAGATAAGCTCTACAATGTACTCTGTCATGTGGCGCAACCTTTATTTAAATGCTATATTGCTGTAATATAAAACTGTAGATGGTATCTTTATACTTCACAATTGATGTGCCTAAGGTTATTTGCCAGCTGTGTGACAGTTGTTTCACAGGCTTTTTAATATCGAATTGATATAGAATGTTGTTTATTCTCTGAACCTGTTGGGTGGCATATTCTTCTGTCATTTTCAATTCAGAGTGAAAGTATTAAAAAAATACTTCTAGGCACTCCGCAATCATCTGCTTTTGCATTTCTGCTCCCCCCCCCCACACTTATTTATCTTTCTGTATTTTAAAGGTGCAATCTTTTTTTTTTCAGAAATGGAGTGGACTGCTGTGCGTTGCTAAGTAACGTACCGCTTGCACTGTTGTCAAAGCCATTTACATTTTTTTTTAATTTTTTTACAAAAATCCTGTGCCTGTGTAACGGGCAGTGCTGTGTGATGTTGGTAAGATGAAGTAGAAAGTTACATAATCTCAAATGCAGAAGACGTTTTTTAAGACGTTTGCTTGCCGTGTGCGTGGTCGCCGGTTCGCACCCAGCCTCCACCCCTGTTACCCGTGCAAACTCATTTCGTATCATCTATTATCAAACTGAAATTAAGTTGTTTCTCTCACTATAGCCGAGACGTGTCTTTATAGAGTATAATCGGGGTGAACTAAGGCCGTTTTAAGTGCACTGGTCTACATTTGCTGTTGCCTGACCCCACGCTGGCAGCTTAATCCCTGCTGATGCTGAAGAGTGCAACACCCACTGTGTAGCTGAATTTATCCAGTTCCTCCCGAGTCCCGTCACACCGACACACTATCTCGGCGGAATATTCCCTTACAGCCGACCTTCCCTCAGCAGTCACCCAGAAGCTGCTAAAGGGTCTGCGCATCGTTTACTCCAGGGAGTGTCGAGCAGCCCACGCAGTGCTGCTGGTCTGTCGGGGATGGAGGAGCACTGGGAGGAGAGTGCTAATCCCTCTCTCACCCAGCCCAGCTGACAGACAGAATGTTGTGTGGGAGGCTCTTTCCACAAGGATTAGGAGTTTAACCACCTGGAAACTGGATCAAAATGACACGCTGCATTTTGGGATGGAGAGAGAGTTTGGTCATATTGCAAGTGCACTGCACATTAAAAGATATAAATGGATATTTAATTTTAATGTTTTATTCTTTACCCCTCCCTTGCCATCATTTAGTGAAATAATATGATGACACTGATCAAGCAGAAACATCAGCGCAGCAATGGTAAATCATGTGTTTCGTTGTAAACTCAAACTTTAATTAACACAATGACAAATTCTGAGGTACAACTATAAGAAACTACTTCAAGCAGACAAACATTTCAACTGATATCTTCATCATAAAACTGTGGCGTCTTTTCGATTGATCTAAATTGTGCTGAAATTAAATTAGAACCATGCTTTGAGACAAAAATACGCTGGAGATTTGTTTCAAATAGTTTTATTTGAGAAAATAAGCCGTTTCATCCATTTATTTTATAAGTGAAAGAATTTTAATAAAGCTGCCAATCCACCTGCATTGGCTGCTTAATTCAACATGAAATCATTCAGAAGAAAAAAAAACACGACAAAAAAAAAAAAAATTAAAACCTCACTCAATCAAATTGATGTATCTTTGTTCTTCGCTGTGAACAACATTAATTAAACAGTGAAAACAAGACAGCTTCATATTACTGACACTGAATTGAATATGCCAGCATGCAGAAATAAATGCTGATGATGAGCAAAAAAACTCACTTTATTAAGTACATGTCTGCAATACCAGACTGTGCAATTGAAACTACAACCCCTCATAAAAGCATTAGTTATTATCCCCTGAAGAGATGCATATCCTCAATAAAGCCTAAGCGTGTGTCATCACTGATAGAGAGGAACTGCCTGTACGTGTGCAACACTTAACCAATTAACATTCAGCTTGGCGCTCAGTAGGCAAGATCAGATACAGTAATCAGAATTCTAGGATAACTCTTAGACTTTAATCGTATTAATCAATTGGTATGGACATTCTACAGCTCAAGTTATGAGTATCAAACTATATTTGGAAGAGCCCGTATGTACAAATGTCACTCTTACATTTTTAAATGTGCAAAATTTTAAAATTGCTTTTTAAGTAATGCAGCGAGCCCTAACTTTGATGGGTGGGGAGATATGTATGCATCCTTTTTGTTTTAGACGGTGGATTGTTTATGGATGAGCGTCTCATTAAGTTCTTGTTAGAACTGTGAAATCCTTGGCCATGTGCATTTCTATTGAAATTGATGAGCTGATTTGATTATCATTGAATTAGACACCTCCCCCAGCTGTACAGCACAGCTCATTAACCTCGCTGGGTGAGAAGTTGACATGTGACCCAGGTGCTGTGCTGCCCGTGCATTACAGCCTAAAACCATTGAGAGATGATGCCATTTTTGACCCATTAAAAAAAAAGACAAACGTCTGTTTGTCCCCCATACAGTATCTCATTTCTCCTACTGAACGCAAATACGACTTTGTGAGGTTTATGTTACCAAGTTTTTTTTTTTTTTCTTCTTGTGTTTTAATTATGTTTCTTCAGATTCTTCGGTTGTTGGTTTAAATGTTGTCATAACTTATTTGAATTTCCATGTCATTGTTTAAAGTGTATTTTTCTGTAGTTCTGCTTGCACCGGAGCAACAAAAAAAAAAAAAAAAAAAAAAAAGAAAAAGAAAAAGAAAAAAAGGCCATAGTTTGTGTATAAAAGCTTTAGCTTATGCATTATGACACAGGTGTATGTTGAAGGAATAGTTTAATAAAGCATTCTATCACCATGGTAATGTAGAATATAGTATAATAATTCTGAACCTGCAAGGGTTATATCACTATTGATAATTCTGGTGCTCTATTTGTTTATTTTTAGTATTTGTTAAATGATGGTAAAAGGTCAGTTATCTCAGAGTGGTGATAGCGATGTTTGTGGCAGTGATGAGCCACTGGGGACTGGTAGAGGAGATTGACTGTGCCAGCCTGACTCCCGCTAATTAGAGGTTTCACGCCTTGGGAAAAGGGAACAGTCTACAGGCTGGCAGTCACAATCCAACCCATATCCACAATCTAAGTGACTGACAAGGTGATAAACAGAAGCCCCCATTGCTGTGTATGTGTGCTAACAACCCCTTTACCTCAAAGAAACTACGGGATTCTACCAGGACCAAAAGTGTTTAGTTGAATGACCCAAACAGCAACATGGTTGACGTTGGTGAGGAGATGTCAGAGTTGAATGTCCCTGAACAAGCCTGCATTTTAAAACATTCTTAAATATTCAAACCTGTTTTTAAAACTGTATTTACACTGCGTCTTTAAAAATGCTGTGTGAAAATATCTTTAATGATCTCGCAACAAGTGGAAAGGGAAGGGGGGGGACGACAGATTGAAAAGAGCACTGCATTGCTAATTTAAAGAGACCCACTGGACTGTATTAAACACCCCAGCAGGGGAGTTACTTCGTGTTCTCATTCACAGTGATGCCAATCCCTTAGCAACCTTTCAGAGTATTTTTTTAAAAGATGTTTTTCCTCTTTCTGTCCCTGCATGGTGACGAATCATTGACAGGAAACCATCTGCCTTAGAGAGCAGCAAAAGAAGAGATTGCAGTTATTTAATCACTAAAATATTTGGCAATAGAAACCCGTAGAAAGCACCAAACCTTTCGCAGCCATTCTCGCAGACTCTATCCGCAGGGTTCAAAGTTCTGTTGAAAAGAACAGATACTAATGTCATTGGAAAAGGCTCATTTTCTTGACAGAAAAAGAGCAACGAAAGTAATCCATAAGAATTTCTAGTACCCTCTTGTAATGATTCATGTTCTAATTTAATCAGTTTTAGGAGTTATTTGAAACATTATACTGGGCTCACAGTAACCCAGTGAAGTTTATTTAACTTGTAGGTTAATAATGCTTTTTTTATCAAAGACCTATTTTAATAAAAGGGAAGTGATTTTTTCTGGTAGCAAGACAACAGGTGGTTGTTATGACAACGGTCATCATACTGTGGCCGCTGCAACTGTCGCCACCTGCTGTTTAAATTCAGCTCTGCAGCCAAAACAAAAACACTGAAGTGAAATGAGGAAGAGCCTTTAGCTTTCAACACAGAAACTCTATCCAAGCAAACTAAAGAAACATCTGCTCAAGACTTAATTTTTTTGTATTCATTTTTTTTTATGTAGACAAAGTGCAATAGCCTGTTTAAACCTCCATCAAAAATCATACAGTCATGCAACTGTTGTATACATCACAGATAGATCAAATACATAACGCAGCAGAGTTCTACAGTCAGTCATCCGTTTTTTTTTCAATAAATCTAACTGCATGGAAGTGTACGGTATCTATGCATTATGGAGTAGGGTACTCTTAAGTCAATTGCATTCAGGTGTAATCCGATGTCCATGTTTTCCAGCACGCTTGCAGAGCTTGGTGCACTTGATACAGTCTGGATCTAAACTGAATTGCAGAGCTTGGTGGCTTCATGTTATCTAGAGGTTTGTTCTGTGAGTGAAACACTTATTTAACACCTACCCTTCTCTTTTGCCTATAGTGTAGAATCTGATGCCATTGCAGCTCACACATAGAGACATTGTACAGTTAATATAGAGAAACTGGATCCAAAATGTTGAAGCCAGGGACCCAGTTTTATTACCTGCTCTATTATTAAAAGCATCACATAGCAGCCAGCCTTGCTAAAAACATTTTCGTGTTCAAGCTATGAAAAGAAAAAGTGTTCCACTATGACTGGCAGTGTGTAACGCTGACTGTTCTACATGACAGCTGTCAGAAATAGTACACAGATAAGTGATGGGTGGCGACATTGTCAGAGCAAGACAAAAAAAACACACACACACAACAAAGTGGTAACCGCTCCAGAGAGCGAATCCCATTTCAACAATCTAAAGAAAAGCACATCTCTGCTATTACCCATTAAATACTTTCCCATTATGACTCTAATCATTTGGAGTGCCAGTGTGACTCCAGCAACCATGCTTGATAATAAATCTGTATCAAAGCAGATGAAAAACAGCGCCCACCTCCAACTTTCTTACAAAACATTGAATCAGTTGGACCACTTTCTCTTTTGATTCACAATATCTGCTGCGTTTTGGCCATTTACTTGTGCACATATTATAGTTTTTATCCATTTTGTTTACATTTTTTTGTAATTTTGTGTTTTATCAATCCTTCTTATTAATTTTTTTTTTCTTCAGTTGTTTTATTTGGATTTTTTATAGTTCTTATTTACTGATATTATTATCATTATTTGTAGTTATTTTGAAATTTGTACTACTTCTTGATACAGAATACTGTTTAAACCGATGTGTAAAGAGCTTTGAGATACTGTGATATAAAAGGAGATGTGATGGTCTGGAACCAACTCCCCAGTAATGTTGTTGAAGCGGACACCCTGGGATCCTTCAAGAAGCTGCTTGATGAGATTCTGGGATCAATAAGTTACTAACAACCAAACGAGCAAGATGGGCCGAATGGCCTCCTTTCGTTTGTAAACTTTCTTACGTTCTTATGTTCTTAAATAAAATAAATTGAATTGAAATTGAATGAACTTTTTCAGGTGAACTCGCCATACTTTTCTGTGGGTTTCCAATGGCGATTGCAGTCAGTTATTGTCCAAAAAGAAAAAAAAAAGAAAACTAAACTAAAGAAAAAGCAATTTAACAGTCAGGTTCCCTGCAGTTCTTCTTTTGAAAGAATTGGCCAAGATCCCCCGTTGCCAGGGTAGCATTGTTGTTTGCAGAATTCTTGCTATTTTTTGGACTAATTGCAACACTGGCACACAGAGGCCAGGCTGTTGCAACCTTTAAGAAGCCATCCAATTTAATTCACACACTCTAATTGACACTTAGCAGGGAATAGGTTTCCCCTTGTTTGAAAAACATAATTAACTTTTTTTAAGTGCCTTATTTTTTTTTTAGAACTCAGGACAGCAATCTGCTTGGTCAAATTGGCTATCCCATTCGGTATTGGAGTAAAAAGATTATAGAGACGGTTCATCTTCCTTTAAATTATACTCAGGAAAGTGGTTATACTTCATGTTGTCTTTCGTCACACTCTGTGATTTTCATTAATACAACATAAATCATTGATGATACGTGACTCATGACACAGTAAACTTAGCCCCTGAATGAATACAGATAACCTTATCTGTGCTCCCGGGGGTCCTGCAATACAGCATGATCACTTTCCATTAGTTTGATCTTCTTTGTCTTTGTTTTCCCCTGTACCTAAATCTCATTCTACCTCATTTTGAATAACTTTGCCAGTCCCCTTCTAATCAAAGTTTTGGAAAAGGTAACAGTTCTCATGTCAACGTTTTTGTCAACCTGCTTATCTTGCATTAACAAGAGCGGATTCCATATTTACTCCATGGGTTTTGTCCCAGCACCTGTACAGTACACAACCAATAGTGGAATAATGACCATATTTTGACAGAAATCAATGTCATCCAGTCCTTTTAAGTAGCTCAGGTCAGCTAAGTAATTGTCTTGTTTTGAGGGCAATTGATGACATTTTTAGCTCATTACAACCGGAGCTGCTTCATCATCTCCTTCTAATAGATAGTGCAGGTCATTGCATAAACTGGTCTTGTTCTGAAACCGGTGGATGCTGTGTTGATCCTCAATTCTAACTGGGCTTCATTGTAAAGCCCACAGGCTGTTTAACCACGTTGCTAATTGTCTTGTCGTAGAAATCAATGGATGGTGGCTCCTCAGTTCATTGAGTTGCTGGATTTCCATAGAAGAAGCCTTGGCTGTTTTGCTAATTGTCTTGTTTTGATGGCAATGGATGCTGTGTTCCTCCCTTTTCAAAGAGACCTAGTATTGATCAATAATCTGGATTCTTTTGTTATTATCCTCAAGTAAAATGGCGAGAGTCTACAAAGAGCAAAAATGGTCAAAAAACAACCCAAAGACCTGATGGTCTTTGAGGTCCAGTAGACGAGACAATTTTGTTTTAAGGAACAACTGTAGTGAGAAATGCTTACCAAGAAGAAATGACATTTAGGGCTTGAAGCTTGTGGGTTTTATTTTTAAACTAATTTTGAGACGATTCTGTTTCCTAATTAAACTCAGAAAAATCTGTTAATTACAAAGCAATGTCATTTGTTTTTACCTTCATATCTTGACTGAACCTGATTCTGTGACTAATTACATTAATTGCTCAGCCCTGATCCTAATTGCATTTCATTCTTGCAGTCGCCTAGTTTACTGTTGTGCTGTTGTTATTTTCACTTGTTTAACAGAGTTGTCCTGACAGATATTCTTTTCAGCATAAAATACCCAGAACAGAGTGTAGACTGATAGCAAGTCCATCATTTAAAATCTCCTTGATTTGTAGCAAAGAAAAACATTATCTTAAACCCAGTTTGTAATGAATAGTTTTCTCTTTATTAGGACACAGAGACATCTAACTACTAATTAACATTTAAAGGGAGGTAGAGATTTGGAAATAAAAACCAAAAAGTTCAAGCCCTTATCACCCTTATTAACATTCAGAGCACATTTGGCGGTCTAAATACAACTTCTCGAGATACAGTAGACACTCAGTTATTCAAACCCATCTGGTGTCAAGTGTCCATGTGATATTTTAATAATATTTCATATTCCAAGTCTTTCCTTTTCTCCTTTCCATTTCATTGCAGGCAGTGGATGAGATGCAGATTTTTGCATTATCAATAATCAAATCAGTCCCACCTACTACACCTGAATGCTTTTCACCGCTGACACATGTTCATTTGCACTGTGGCTTGCAGCTTTAGTTAATTGCTGCACTTAACATGGTGCATTAAGTATGATGGAGGTGGGATTGATACAATTATCGATTGCGTAAAAAGCCTAGTGTGGTCAATGGATATTAGATAAACTAAATGATCTTCAGGAATAGCAAGGATGTGGTCAAAAACAAGAGCAAGAGCAAGATCATTATGCACATTTTTAAACGCTACCAGTTATACTTATTAGAACAATGTAACAAACTTTGATACTGTATTTTACGGTAATACCAAACACACCCAGCAACGCACAAACACACACATACGAGTACTTCATTTTTATACATACATACATACATACATGCATGTGACAAATATACTGCTTAAAAAGGGAACAATTTGGCTGACAAATGGATTTGAAACTGGATCTAAGTACAAGAACATCAGGGATTCTAAGCTTTAGTTTATCTTGAGTATGTAAATGGGTTGGGGTTTGAAGGGGTCATGGAATCAGACAGTTTGACTGCACTTCACCTCCCCCATTTAATCTATGCACCCCTGCTGCACAATACAACCTGACGATTTATTATGCTTATTGCATGGCCAGTACTGTGAGAACAACAGCTCGAGCTCTCTCGTATTAATTACTAGCTCCTGACAAGCTGTGCGGTGCTGCTGTTTGGCAATCAAGCTGGCGAGAGGCTCGCAGAGTTTCCCTAGCAGCGCAGTTAGTCTTGGACAAGCTTGGTCTTCCGCAGTGGTCAGACTGTAAATGTTGTTCTCACTACAGCTTGCTATCAAATTTAGCCTCATTCATTCTTTACGTGATGCATTTAGTGCTTTGGAGAGATGCTGGAGACAGAGGTTCCTAAACTGTGACGGGGCCCCACAGTGAGCCCTGGCACCCTACAAACTGTGTTTTAAGGTGGGGAGTAGCCAAGCAGCTGACTAGAACTAGTGAATACCGTGTAATGTGCTTATTGTCCAGCAGGTGGTTAAGACTAATACACTGTCATTGAGAAATAATTAAATACTGGCAAATGCCCGCAGTGGTGTGTCTGATACTTACTCAATGGATTTTGTGCCCCCTTAAGTAGCAGAATATTTTTAAAACTGGATTAAAATGATATATAAACCCGCTATGGGGCAGATCACAGATCGTGACAGCCAGGCTGGGAGGGTGCTGATGTCGATAACCATCTGATTCACATGGTCAGCATGACAAAGATAACCTGGATCAATACTCCCTGGCTGTACTGATAAACGTGCTCAAAGCTCTTACAATGCAGTATTGCGTTTCCAATAAAGCACTGAAAGTGCAATTGACAAGAGGCAGTATAATCTAGATGATTCTGTCTGTGTCCACTGGGCAGGCTCAACATTTAAGAGTCTGGTTTGGCAGGTTTAAAGATGTGTTGCTGGTCATTGGTTTCAGGAATTAAAATAGCCAGGCTTGAAAAAGCCAGTATAACCATGGGCCTTCTTTTAATTGGCTGTCTAACAGATACATAGATTTATCTGGAAACAGCACAGAATTTAGAATGTGGGTGAAGTAAATAGGATTCTGTGAAGGCTCTTAACCCTGTAACCTTCAACCTTTCTGAGTTCAGTTCATTACCAAGAAACAGCAATCAGCAATAAAATAGCATCGAATCTGCAGGGAATGTTCCATCAACCGCATCAAGTTGTGTGCAGATATATGACAACATTTATTAATTAGAATGTCTTTTTTTTTTTTTTTTACATTTTGAAGTTTCTGGTTTTGGTAGCAAAAAATAAATTAATAAAACAGCTTTTAAAATCTGTTTTCCTATCTCTTATTAGCACTATTAATATAATCACTGGCCCCCTTTTCTCTTCCATTGAGGGTCTTTTGGTGTTTGCATTTAAAGTTAATAAGGGAACCATTATCAGACGAGTAATAATGTTAATAAACCAAATAAAAAGCATTGGTTAGCAGGTCTACATTTTGAAACAGTGCTTACCGAGTGTCTGTTCTGTTTTCTGTGTTCTGTGCATAATCTAGGTGGTTGCCAAGCCCTGCTTGTTGCACAGTTCACAATTTCAGCTCTCAATAGTCACACTAATCCAGGCATTACTCATCTTTAGTGGATTTGTTTCAGCCCTAGCCTGGTCCTGTGTTGGCTCACGGTTGCTAGGGACTGGAGGGCTCTGATTTCCAGAGCTGTTTTTTTTAATTCTGGAGTTTTTCTCACCCTGTTGCCTGGCACTACATTCCTCTTCTGCCAGCTTCTTTTTCTTCACATCTCGCCTTCAGAACCAAATCTTGAAAATCTCCTTTCTGCTTCTGTCCTTTGACAATTCAATAATACTTGACATCTCCCGACAGCTCTATCTAAAGCTTTAAGCACGTACAATCCTGACTCACTTAAACGCGTGTGCGGGTCATCTTCTCTCCTATTGATTCTTTTTAGTGTGTCTAGTAATCCTCCAGATGGTGTATTTACTGTGATTAACCTGCTGTAAACCATTCTAAATTATTTTAGGCTTTGCAGTTTCTTTTTTATTTCTTTGCTAAATGTCAATCCTGAGTATTGTTTTTGTTGCAGAATTAAGTGCAGAAATGTTTCCATTTTCCTAGAATGGGCAATTTGAACTGATTATGTCATTAAAAAGGATTTAAAGGTTTAAAGTCATGATGAACTAAATATAGGATAGCTGATTCTGGGCTATTAGAAATAATATGTGTGCAATAGGTGCAAATAACCTACAATATGTCATTCTCATTCTCTTTTATTAGATTACATTTGAGCTCATAAATTACCAAGGAACACACATGTTAACTTAATCACGTCATATCAGCTAGCCAATCAGAGCTCTGCATTTCACATGATGGAAAATGTAATACACAAAAATGTTATATCACAACCAATTACGGTACATCCATACAACCATGTGAATTGGAAATTTCCCATCGCCAGGGTGGATGAAGAATTTCTTAGTGAGGCAGTAAGTAATTCTGACTTGACGGTCGAATCTTTTCTATTCTGGGAATATTCTAGCTCTGAGTCAGGTGTGTAGATGGAGTTCCCATGCATTCTTGAGACTTATTGACAACATGCAGTTTAAATTGGGTTGCATAATTGGGTACATATACGTGTACATATACGTAGAAGTACGATATACCGAAAGCAAAGCAGTGTAGTGACTGTCAAGACTATAGTACACATTCAAGTGCTTTATGAATACAGTGTTTAATGTGGTACCAGCCTTAGCATCATTGTAGAAATGTGTGTGTGTGTGTATATATATATATATATATACTGTATGTATATATGTAACGCCTCCCCAGCGACACAGGTAGCGTACAGGGACAGTACAAGCAGCACACACCTGCCTTTAATTCCAAAATATCACAAGATGTAGAGCGACTACGCCATTTCAGTGCGATAAGGCACAGAACAAATTACACAAGATCCTTTACATTCTTTTTATTCAGATAACAGATCTAAAAATGTAGGAACAAGGTCGCCAAGAAAATCACATAGATGCATTTTAGCAGACGTTTGTTTATTGTAAACTTCCAATGAATAAAAACAATACCACAGTGCAAAAGTACAAATACCCACACCACACACACAATGCCCGTGCAGGGGAGGGGACACATAGAGAGAACAAGAGAGAAACCAGCATCACAATATAGCCTACTCTGTACACATATTAAACTCCAATTGACTACTAAACAGGCTAAAAACACTCGAACCGTTCGCGCTCATTATTCAACACCAGCATACAGTCAGCCCAATACTTATTGTCGGGATGCTCCATTTACTGGTCTGTTTCAATCTCTCTCACTCATCGTTCCATGCTCCAAACACTGCGTTCCCAATCCTGCACAGACATACAAACCCCAGGATGGCCATCCCGTTTCTACTAACATGTGCTATTTATATGCAGGTGCGTAAATTGATCAATAATTCAATTACTAGGTGTTCAACAGGGCAAATATAGGGAAGCGGGTGGAGAAGCCAACATAACGTGATACAAATCGATTATCAAAAAGTGTCAGACAACACAAAACATGCACTAATCAAATCATAAAATAATGTTGATGCATCAGTCTTCATGAGGCCCAGGTACAGGTTTAAATACCTAAGCCCAATGTACCAAAAGAGGTCCATTGTAGAGTTTTAGGCCATCGGTATTAAGTTCTGACACTATTTAGATCATTAAGGTAGACCTGTTTGTGTTCCGAGAAGATGCTGCATGATGGCCAAAACACTTAAACTGAAGGAAGGGAATCCAGTGGCTGCCATTTTGAAACTTTGAAATATGTCCTGCGAGGTCTCAGTTTTTAACCATCTTGTTGGTTGTCTCAAAAAGTAACAAAGTGATGATGGTGCTTCCTAATGAGAGTATTTAATAACCGCCATGGGTTTGAGGGAGCATGTCACTCCAGACGAGTGGCCCTGCTTTTAACCTTCCAGCCCAATGACCTTTGCTTGCTATCGACTGCTTGGATTATAAAAAGATCAATATATCTTCAAAGACATTAGCATTTTTACTCTTGACTGCCCATCTCAAATACGACTTTTCAGATCAAGGTGTCAATCATAATGTAATGGCACTGGGGGAGGGTTACGCAGTTCCGACACACTTAGGCTGTCTTGACAACAGACTTTAATGTAGGCTTCAGTGTGCATTTTGAGGCCATTAATTCCCAAAGCAAGCTTTCAAAGAACAAAGAAGACAAGGAGTAATATGCCGTTTTGAGGTTATGGTTAGTATGGAAACCTGCGGAAATCTCTAAATCAGAAGTGCTGTAGAGCTGCGCACAGAGAGTTTTATTTCCATTTGTGTCGTGATCTTTTTGCTCCGAATCTATTTATGTGACAGCAGTTGCAGTTCTGGGATACAATTTCATTGCTATCTTGATTTTATAATTGTTTTGAATGGGAGTTTACATTACAATCTTTTTTTCAGAATCAAACTTTATAAACGAGTTTAGTAGTGTACATAAATATAATATAGGAGTAAAACAACGATCATAGCAAGTACAATTTATATAATGATTTCATCAACAACAACCAAAAAGAAAATATATGCATATATAAAAAATAAATCATTTATCAAAATAAATAAATAACTCACCAGTTCCTAAGAAACAGATACTAACATGTTTTGTTCAGATATCTCATCAATCTTACAGACGAAAGGTGGTATCTAAGATTTTTCTATTAAAAGGTTTTATTTTGGGGTGTTTGAGAGAAGTTGGGGTTTGGGTGTTTGAGAGGAGTTGGGGTTTGGGTGTTTGAGAGGAGTGCTGGTGAGTTATTTTTGTTCCTGTAGAAAGTGGTCAGTGAAGCAAGTTTCTGAGCTGATTTAATATTGAAGATAAGATTCAATTTGTGTTGCATTTGTTTCAATGACACTTGGGGCCCATACCTTTCAATGATTTAAGAGCAAGTTTTCATTTTCTATAAATTCTCGTATTTTCTTGTGTCAAACCCAGATTATTTTTAACCATTCTATAAGATCCAAATGGGCCTTTATAAAACAAGTCACCATAACAGTGAATTCCTGCATTATCCCATGACTCTTCATAGACGATTATCTTATTGTACAACAATTTAGGATTATACCCTACATATGAATAGTAATACAATGGTTTGGAATCATTTGAAATAGATGTCAAGATGGGGAAAATTTGATGTCCAAGTTTAAATATGTACATATATGTAAGAGGAGGTGGGGGGCCATGAAATAATATTGTTCTGAGAGAAACGGTAGGTGCCATAAAGGACGGTTGGGGTTGGAAGTTGAAAACCAAAATCTTAATGATTGAAAGTGATAGGCCACATATTAATTCTTAGTATTAGGTAACAATACTCCCCCTCTATCAAGCTGATAATTTCAGATGAGCATTTTTTCCGCTCCATATAAAATCAGAGTATAGACATAGTGTATGCTATCATAGGGTGTATCATCACTGGACAGCAGGTCTAAATCTGGCAGAGAGACACAGCACTGCACCTGGCTGCCAAGCTGGTCTTTGAGAGGAATGAGGGATTTCATTCTTGAGTGTGATGAAATAGTGGCCAGCATCAGAGACACATCAAAAAGCAGTAATTTTGCAGGGGGAAAGCTATAAAGTTTAAGTGGAAAATAAATATTGGCCAAGTGCTTAAGCCATCAGCGTGATGCTTGGCAGCCGACCCGAGACGCTGTGATTGCTTGTTCATCTGGCGCCCGGATTACAGACCTTTAAGAAGAAAAGGAATAGGGTCAAATAAATTGTTTAATTAGGCTGCAGGTTAAATGCACTCACTGCAGTGTCACTGCACTGGAGTAACTCAGAAGCGCATGTTGAGATCCTTGTGACAACATTGGAGTTTAAAAAGTTACTGGGTTCTATTATAATGATCTAAACAGTGTGAATCTAAATTCTGCCTCCCTTTATTAATCCAGCTGGGACTTTCCTCCAGGGGTGATTTATTAACCCAATTGAAATAAGGTCTGTGAAAAATATTGCTCCGCTCATTCAAATATACCCCGCTCTATTAAAACTGCTTTGCATTTTTAATGATTATATTTTTATCGTCCGATAAAGAAAATAAAGCAAACTAAATAAATAAAAACACAGGTCTAGGGACTATTCTGGATTCTGCTTCTTATCTTCTACTTTCCTTTTAAGGTCTTTGATGCAGTGATTATACATGTCTCCCGCTTGTGGGCACTAATGTGCGTGTGTGTGCGTGTGTGTGCGTGTGTGTGTGTGTGTGTGTGTTCCTCTATATGCATTTATGGTGTCGCCTTAATGTTCTCAGGGTGCCTTAAGTAGCAAATGAAATCAAATCCGACTCACACATTTATAATCACAATAATAAGTCTGGCTAATGGCTGCTCATGCTTTCTTCAGAGAGACCAGATCATCAGTAATCTACAGCTAAATCATCCTCGTACCACTCAAGCATATTAGCTTAATTAGCTCTGCAGCTGTAGACAATGGAAACTTTTCTTTGCCTTTAGTTTTGAAGCCGCATTTGCAGCCTGATCCATTGCAGGAGGGACAGTGCTTTGTAATTACTACCTGGCAGATTGTTTGGTCGTTATTTTTTTTCTTTAAACCTTTTGCTTAATATGCCAACAACATGTTCTAAGAAGCAATATATATATATATATATATATATATATATATATATATATATATATATATATATATACTGTACTGTATATATATATATATGTGTGTGTGTGTGTGTGTGTGTGTGTGTGTGTGTGTGCAGCATCCGGGTGGCAGTGATTTTTAGCTGTAATATTTATAAGGTGGTTGTAAAGACAGTGAGGCATAGTGTAATGCTGCTGTGGACGGAAAGCACCGTGTATCAGATAGGGACAGGTTTTGTTGCCTTACCTGCTTAATATTGCTGCCGTGTGTGTAACAGAGGGTTTCCATCATTGCGAAAAAAAAGCAGACACAATTGTAAATCTTTCAAATCAGTCAGGAATGATTTTTCTTTTGAGCACTGATTTAAAAGGTATATTTGTTGCCATATTTTTTAATTTAATAAACAAGCATTTGCTATAGGTTGCATCAAAACATGAAGGTGTTGCAAGAGCTTCTTTTTCCCTGTGGCTTACTGAAATCCCATCAAGTACATACTCTGTTATAAAGCCCTGTAAAACCCTTGGCTACAGCGAATTCCCTTGCAGACTCACAGGGTTTTAAACCTGAACCAATTCTGGTGAGAAATCTCGCATCTATTGGGTTAAGTTCAAGGGCAATTATTTGGGTGGAATCCTGCTTTACGCTAACTCAGCTGTCCTTGTCCTTAAATGGGCATTACAACACTCTGCTGAAAATGGATGTAGGCAAAACCCCAGGGAGCTATTTCAGGCCCTTTATTATTTAACACCTTTGTGAATGGTATTTCGAGGATGAAGGATGGTGCATTATCTGCGCGCTGATGATCCGATAATGCGTTCGAGACGAGGGCATGCTGGCAGAGACGAGGAGCAGCCATACTGGGCGATTTGAAGAGATTGCAAAAACTGGTTTTGATATAAATACAGGTGTGATTAATGATACAAGGACCTCTGTGGTACTCAGTTGTTGATGGTGCACCGAATGAAATGGGCTGGATTCGAATCTTGCGGGAATGTGCCTTGTTAACATTTTCTTATTTGTGGAAATGTAGCAGATTATTCTACAGTGTATTTTTTTTGTTTAATCACACCATTGAAAACATTAGAAGTTGTTGGAGAAGGAGATACCACTTAAATACTCCTACTTTTTTTCTGAATTTTGGCAGGGATGCCTCGTCATACATGTGTAATATGTGTGAATTTCACCTAAATGGGTTATTGCTTCATTTCCATCATACTTGGCACTGTAGATTGCTGTTTTTAGTAGTATTATATAGATATTTAAGCAGGTTAGATTCCCCCAGGTCCACTCGTTTCCAGGGAGTGGGGAGCCTTGTTTGAGAGCTGGGGCTATTTAGCAGGGCCAGAATTATACAGACTCTGCCCATAGTGGATGCAAGAAATACATCATTAAATGAAATGGCATTTATTCTTTTCTTTGCCTGACATTGTACTTGCATTGCACATACTTGTTGTGTATTTAAATACGAATGTCATTTATAATGATTGTCTCCTATCCCCCTGGGATTCGCCCATGAAATCAGATGATGTATCTCACTGAGGCTTTCCCCAGACTGTAATCAATTAAGTAAATTGCATTGTGCATCAATAATGAAAAATGTCATGGCCACAGACAAAGTTTGACTTGAGTTACTTTTCAGTTTAAAGAATGATTTTCCCTCTGTCTCAATTTTGGCTTAGCAGACTGCTGTAGATCTGCTTTGTCATCTCTTATTGATTATAGAGGGTTACATCATTATGATCTCACAGATTTTAATTTTGCGCCAAGCCAAAAAATCCATAGTCATGGTTATGCTTTTAACTGCAAGTGTTGTAAACTAAATGGGGAATTAATTCCTGTAGCAGGCTCCAGCCTTTATGAACAAGCAGGGACTGCACAATCAAGTGACACTTGATAGATACAGGAGTGCTCAAATTCATCAGCTTTGTGGCTCCCTGCATTGACAATAAGATTCAAAGCCTTAGAGCTTTCAGGTTCAGTTCTGTATTGTGTGAACATTTGAAAAGTTTTTATACTTATGAGACATCTGTAATTTTACGAACACTTTCTCATAAAGGCAGTGTATTAAATTACACAAACAAAACTGGCTGATTAAAATCCCCCGTGCCCAAGCTAAATTAATTCAAGAGTCCTTGTAAATAGGGACAGCGAATTAGCTGTTGATTGATCTTGTGATCCATGTACTCAAGATGGATCGTTGAAAGGCAAACTCATCACTACATGTAGAATGACTGCCAGGAAATCTTCAGTTAGACTAAATGGTATTGCGTCTTATAACTGTAAAATTTTGAATGGCATTAAGTCACCAGACGGGTTATATTCACACAGACACAAAGTAGTCCATGGGGAGCACAAGGATGACACACAAGAC
The DNA here is from genome assembly GCA_030684275.1 of Acipenser oxyrinchus oxyrinchus. Classification (NCBI taxonomy): domain Eukaryota; kingdom Metazoa; phylum Chordata; class Actinopteri; order Acipenseriformes; family Acipenseridae; genus Acipenser; species Acipenser oxyrinchus. The sequence continues at coordinate 46,287,098 of CM060257.1, read as the reverse complement.
TGCCCACAATCAATCAATCAATCAGTCAATCAATCTTTATTTTATATAGCGCCTTTCATAGTGGACCACCATCACAAAGCGCTTTACAAGATTCAGTAACAACAAGAAAATCCATAATACTTTAAAATACAGAGAAATGCATAATACATGAAATACAGTAAAAAAAAACAATGCATAATACATTAAATACAGTGAAAAATGCATACTGTATGATAAAGCAGCATAATATATGAAATAGTAGCAACAACACAGCAGCTAATAGCAGATATCAGGCTTAAAGAGCATGGAAAGCAAGAGAGAACAACTGGGTCTTGCGACAGTGGGAGCATCACGCACCAAAGCTGGGAGAGAGTTCCAAAGAGTCGGAGCCATGAAGCTAGGTTCCATTGAGGACCATTCCTTGGCTAAATTACGTTGAGCGACGACAAAGCTGTATGTTTGGGGCCTCAGCTCCTTCAGCATTTTTTCTCTAAGTGATATTAACACTCAAGTTAATTAACCAAGTGATATGGCCTTAACAGCGCCACCTATGGGTATTTTTTCATACCTAACAATGAATTTGATTTATTTCCTTAATCCTAACTGGATCCATCCTGTTTAAATAGACACTGTCTTTGCACAGCTTGTTTTATGTGCTGTTCATTATTACTAGTTTATTAAAGCGCAAACGACTTTTTTTGAGGGGATTTTGTTTTTCTTGAAGCAGAAGCTATTCTTTGATTTTTTTTTTAAATTAAGCACATAATTGGCACTTTAAAAACATATCTAGTACGAATTATGTCACATTTAACAAACTATAATCCTGAATTAACCTGTATTAACCACATCCAATGTAACACAATTGGTTTCATTAGGAGAGTGCAATTATTATTTTATTGCCGAACTTAGGGAATTAATTTATTCCTAATTAATAATTGATAAAAGCCAAATTAGTCATATTTGTCAGCAGTTAGACTTGTAAAGTATTAACCCTTTGTTGAGTAGCGGTATGTTTTTTTTATATACATATTTTTTTGTGTTTGGGTGCTTTTAGTGTTCAGGCCCTAGACACCCAGGACAAATGGTATGCTAAAAAAAACAAACTTTTAAATATTTATAAGGTGCAGTGATTTAAAAATAGTTGAAATTATCTGGCCTGTATCCCTGAAACAAGTAATCACTATACCAAAAGCACCATTTTAAAAATGGTCCTGTTTCAATTGATTTTCCCTCCTGAGATATGTAGAGCTTGATAACCAGAATTACCTCCCACAATTGCAGCTAAACATGCAGATAGCAAATTACAGTACAGATTTAGAAAAACAATCAAGGGTCATATTAAGAGTTGTTACCAATGCAAACCACTTTTATTCTGTGTTTGGCATAACAGAATGCAGGATACCTACAGGGAAACCCAACCACTATTGACGAATACATCATTTGGGTTAATACATTTTTTTCCCACAATAACAGCAACAGTAGCAAACATATATCAAGAAATCCTATTTTAGCACATAATATTGAACACTATTGTGGGCCTCTGCAACCTAAGGAAAAATAAAACACAACATTTATAAACAGGGAAAATAAAAATCCTATTGCTGTCTGTCTGTCTGAACGATTATGCTGAGAGCCACCTAGCCCCTAGCCCACGATCAGGTAATAAAAAAGGCATGCGAGAGAGAAGCTGGTCTGGGAGACACTGAGCAGGCTCATCAAGGGGACTGTTTTTTCAGATGGCCTGTTTGGTCTGACCCAGCGGGGCGCAGAGACCTGGCGGGAGGGGATTCATGCTGAGCCAGCTGTCGACGGCAGTAGGGTAGAGTGGATTCAGGTGATGCGCATCCTCGAACCCACAGAGGCTGCGGATTCATTTGGGCTCCATTTAACTCATCAACTTGAAGTGCTAGACCCAGATGTTTCCGCGAGCCATATGCTGGCCATTGTATGTGAACCTGGTTAAGGTGGTTGATGTGATAACCGTCTAATCAAAGCAGCAGAAGGTTAAAATACATAATCTAACACAACTGTACAAAAAAAATAATTCTTCAGTAATATATATATATATATATATATATATATATATATATATATATATATATATATATATATATATATATATATATATATATATGCTACTCTCTATTCTACTATTCTATACTAGCTAATTTGTACCTTATGTATGGGTGTAGCAGATTGGTTGATTCATGAACATGCAACATCTCATTCAAATACATGGTAAACAACAAGGAGTAAGTCGCTTCAAACCACACTGTCTTAGGTGTGTACTGTCCTCTTACTTTCTTATGAGCAGCACTTCACTTGCAGTTGGGAACGTAGGCTAGATCAGTCAAATTGTCTTTGGTTAAGCACCAGCATCTTCTAGAGCACTGCTGTGCTTTGCCAGTATATCCAAAGAGGCAGATCACAAGCTGGTGCTGGCTCTTACTCTATAAAGGCACTTTGACTGATATAACCTAAGATACTGTACATGTAAATATAGCAGGCAACTAAAACTGAACTCAGCTGAAAGCACCTTAACAGATCAACACTGAGTAATTGTAATGAGACCCTCTCAGAACGATAGCAAACACTATAAAAAGTGTATGGGACAGTAAAAAAATAGAGAAGCTACTTCCTCTTTAACATTGCCCCAAATTAAAGCTATATGTGAATGTTCTCAGCCCTGACAAATATAGTTCATTGTGAGTTTTGCGATTTAGACAAATGTCCGCTCTGGGTTGCATTTTACTTGTGACCTGAATTAGAACACAGGCCTCCAGATGTGAAAGATACAAGAGGCTAGTGAATTAGCCTAGCTCTGATACCCAGGCCCTTGCACAGCAGAGACTGAAGATATTGATTTAATATATGGATTGAGAGATCAAGCAAGGATAGGGTCACAAAATGTGCCCGCTTGCAACTACAAGCTAGAATAGATTTAAAACATGATCCTTGTTCAGATTGAAAACATGCTGTAGCTGTCCAACTAAGTAACAGGTGGATTGCTATTGGAATGCACAAATGAGCACACTGTCCAGCCACATTCTCAATTCTCTCAAGGCAATACACTGCTAAAGCCACGCTTAAAAAGTGAGCTTAAATGTCAGTGTACTGGGGTTTGATATCAGGGGTGTGTCAACAGGTAACACAGCAATAACGATCTATGATGTAGTACGGAACAGAAAAGACAGAGCACTTGTTGTGAGTTGTTTTATTTTTATTTTTATAATTGCTCTTCCTGCAGTGATTTAGAGAACACACACCTGATCTCAAACCCCAGTGCACTAGAGCGGCCATTTTAAAAAGACCTTTGAAACCGACTTTAAAGGTATAGGTGTAAAAAGTTGTCAGGATGTTAACAGTGAAAAGAAAAAATACAGATACATTATTTAAACAGTTGTAGCAACACGTGGGGACGTGGAACGCTATATTTTTCGGAACTCCACTACTTACTCTTGAAGCATCTTCCTTATATTCATGATTTATACATAATGCCTTCCATACCATACTATACTGTTTGTTCCAGCAAGCTGTCTCACATGGTGAGATGCTTTGCACGGTTGACAACTAGCACTAGAATGCCATATCAAAATGGTGTTTCAGTTTAGTGTTTCTGTACTGTTTAGTTTAGCTGTCTTGCACTATTTTTGTGTCACTCTGAAGACAATATTGACCTTTGTGGCACGCTAGGACTGAGTTATTTTTTGTTCCACATTTGGTTTAAGCAATTCATTATGGTTTAATGCATTTGCAGAGGGAGATTGAAAGTTGATACTGTAATCGTTTCATCTCGGCAGCCCTCATTGTGCTGAAGACCAGGATATATGAAGACAATCACACAGCCTCGCAGGGAGACACATGATGTATAATAACAATCAAAAGACCCTAAATATCAGAAAGATTTTTTTTCTGTGCAGCTATTCCAGCTCCCAATCTATCCACACTGTATCCTTGATGCTTGAAAGCAGCTATACTTGATAGATGGGCTGATCTCTTTTCCATAGAAGCCCTGCACTTATGAATTAATTAGCCACGGTAAATTGAATTACCAAGCCTGTCATTTTGACCTGTGTTTTGATTCACCTGGTCACTAGGATTCACCCTGTGATCTAAACAGCGAAAAATATAAATGCAATCGCCGTTTACATCTTCACAAAGGCCTTTTGTCTACCACGGTTATTTGCACTTCAGTGTATTGATGGTTGTAAAAGTGTATAAAATGTAGGGAGCTGCTAATTCCTATTGTTTAAAAGATGGCTGGTGTTTAAGTCGCCACAGTTTGAATTATAAAAATAGTGCCTATGGTCTTTATTCATGTCCACAAACCCATTTAATAAGAGATTGTACCTCCTACTTGAAATAATACCAGAGAAAAGTTTTGGGAAAGCAGACCTACTTTTTACTGAACCACTTACCCATAGTGGTTTGTTCTTTGATTGCTAATGTGGCTTCCTCTAAATAATGTCTGAAACAAGGAGATCAGAGTTCAAGATGGTGGTAAACAAAGCTATCCTACATTAATCATTTACATTTTCTTAATGCTAGGCTGTCAGTCTAATATTTATAATCCCAGCTGCTCTCCCATCTTCTTCCAGAACAAAGCCAGTGCTCAGGAAGGAAGCCTATGTTTGCTTGTTCTTTTTTTTTTTTTTTTAAATGTAAATAGTCATCCATCTCTGACAGCTAATGTCACGGTAATCTGGACCCCCCGTCCCTGTTTGGTTTGAAATGCAAAACGCTGATGCTGTGAGCTTACTAATGGATTAAAACTATCCAAGTCTCTGGATCACATTTAAGGTTTGCTTATTGGATTTTCAGGTTGGGAGAATGAAACAAAAAAGTCGTAACTGACAACAGGTACCACTTGAAGGAAATCATATTAAGATTCTAGGCCAGTGTGTTTGTGTTGTGAAGAATTGTAGGGTGCAATCTTGAAACCATGTTGAAACCAGATTAAAAGTAAGTCCCTTTGTGTTATTCAGCAAGCAATGGATCATTTATCCAGCAAGTATGACAGAGTACCAAGCTAAAAGGCAATTTACAGCTCTTCTGACCATCCCTTCAATCAATCCTATGATTACATGCCTGAACTACAGGATTAGATGAATCCAAAGGAATTACCTGTACTGTATAAGCTTTTGAGCTGGACGTTTGTGGGTTCAAATCCAGGGATCTCCCTGTGGAAGCTTGCTTAGTTGGTGGTAGCAGTGGGATGCCTAACCTGACTATGGATAGTGGCTGTAAATGTAATAGCCTATATTATAAGCAGGGGTATTTGTAATTGGGACTTGGTTTACATTTTTTAATGGTACTTCTATCCTTAAAGTGACTTTAAAGAGGGACCAGATAGCACAGGCGTAATTAAGATAGCTGTTAAGTTTTTGTTTCTTTAGTAGTTTGATACTTGGCTGAATGAGCTTTTCCTTTAGCTCACCTTTTAGAATGAAAGGTTGTGAGTACCAGTCTTTCCTTCAGCAGTGCTGCTGCAAGCACTAGGAAGAAGATATGATGCCCCATCACTTTAGGATTGATACTGCGGGATGTCACAAGCACAGCTCAGCTGCTTGAATCTATTTTCCTGTTCCACTCCTTGCAACACATTCCAGCACATGCAAGCACAGAGACACAGATGGACTGTGGCTTTTTATACAAGGGATGTTTTTTTGTTTGTTTTTGGGTCTCTTCTGCAAAAACAAAACAAAACCAAAAATTAAATGTATGCCTTTTGCTACCAAGTCTGACATCCATAGGAACTATTGTAGCCTTTTAGTCTTGTTCCCCTTTCTTAACAGAGGTTTTCTAACTGCAACACATCCTTTAAGTCCTGATTTCAAAAGTGACCTTTGTACTGTTGATGGATGGACAACGACACCTAAGCCTTCTGCCAGTTCTATTGTCAATTCAACGCTTGTCTTCTTTTTTATTCCTTAAGGATATTATCTTCAAGTATTGCTCATCCTTGTTAGACAGCTTTTTGGGTCTTCCAGTCCTGGGTTTGTCAATTACAGGTGATGTTTCTCTGTACTGATTATGCTTCGGATACCATACCTTGAAAATCAAGTGATGCGAGCTTTTTCACTCAGTTTGTCCTTCTTTATGCAGAAACACAATTCTGTGGTGATCATCTACTGAAATTTTAGCCATTTTGTTTTGATCTAACAGTTAATCCTGATAGATCTGTATTCTGCAGTAAGAGGGCGTTTAGCTTTATGGATGTGTAGATCTGATCAGTGTGCATTAAAGACTGCTAAATGACAAGCTTGGTTTTTTCTCACCCAAACTAAGCTGTATTCAATATTTCAATATTTATTTTATCTAGCGTCTTTCATAGTGGACCACGATCACAAAGCGCTATTAATAACAGTTAAAGTTGTTATAATACTAGAAAACACTAGTGGAGGCTTTGAGTAAATTGTTGATTCTCATAACATCCATATATTGTAACTCCTGAATGTGTCTAAGACTTTTGCACAGCAGTGTATATAGACAGGGTAATTAGAAAATAAGTTTACCACATGAGATATGGTGCATTGATGTGGTGAACTTACTTTCTAATCACCCCATATAGATATATCACCCTGTATATAATTGTTGGTCTGAGAGGGGTGGATAATGTGCAGAAGTGTCTTTTTGTGTTTTTCTGTAGCATTTACAAACCAATAAATTTGTCGTTTACTTACATCGAGTACCTTTAGAGGTAGCCTCTATAGCTGTCCAACAAGCCTGGTAACTGGCCAAGCTGGCTGGCAGTGACTGCTGCAGTTTTTCTAACTTTCCCCGTTCCGACAAGCTGGATCAGCATATGGCTGTGCACGATTGCTCCATTAAGCCAGTGCTTTAAAGCCTTTTCGTTCATGTGCCCATCCTTTAAAATGGAATTCTCCACCCTGGTCAGCTGTAAACTCAGCAGTCTCTCGTAGTGAAAGGTGTCGTCTACTAGAAGATCTGGATTATCCAGGTGCAGCTGGACTCGTTTGAGATACTCCGCAACCAGGTTTCCATTCTCAGATACTTTCTCCTCTGCTGCTGCGGATCTGATCTTTCACATCTTTCACTGACTGTTTTCTTGTATTATGAGCCACAATGTCAATGATTAAAGATATGACCAAAGCTGCAAACCCCACACTGCCATTCGTTATTTTAACAGCCTGGCCCAATGCAGTTAAGAGACCTGCTATGTAAGCTTTCAGCTGTGTTGCTTCTGGTTGAAAGGAGCTTTGTACAGTCTCATAGTTTTGCTGAAGCACAACTGAGGAATCTGGGCTCAGGTAATCAGGTAATCAGGTTTACAAATTGTTTTTCTGTAGCATTTACAAACCACTAAAAATACATTATTTGAAGTGACCAGTCGGGGTGAGTGAGTATAAAGACAGCGATTGTTTTTTTTTTTTGTGCTATCTTCCAGTTCATTTAATTGGTCTTCATCCAAATCGGCACGTCTGCTTACTATTTTTTGGATTTTTTGCATGTAATTGGTCACTCAGTTTCATAGTTACTGTGTACATTTGAAACTGTAAGAAAGATGGCTACTGATAATTCTGTGAGGCAGCGCAGTGATTTAGAATATGTGACAAGGCTCCAACTGTCCATATCCATCCAATATACAGACAGCTGGAACCATTGCCAGCCCTGGATTTTATATATATATATATATATATATATATATATATATATAGATAGATAGATATATTCAGTATATATAATACCATGCAATAAGATGCATAAACACAGAAGGAAAGTCTGCAAACTTATTTTGGCTTGGATTTAGCTAAGCTATACAGGGTTTTTGTTTTTTTGTTTATTTAAACAATCCAAACACATGCAGCTACACAGTGGCCCTAAGGATACACATTGCATTATTAATGGATCTCGGTTTAAAGCCCTGGGACTGCAGTCACCTTTGAGATGTGTATTTCAAACAGTCTAAATTGCCAGAGAACCTTCCACTCTGCCCTTTCAATACCACCTCACTGTACATACACACACACACACACACACACGCACAAGCACACACAGACAAGTACAAACGTGTCTGAATTTTGAGTTAAGCTCAGGAATGGGGGGGAATTAATAGCACATGACTGTGTGTATTTAGAAAAAAATAATCAAAGCTTAGAGATTTGGGGTTTGGATGCTCCGCTAGAGAGAAATAGCTCAGAGAATTTCTTGCTCTATTTTTTCTTACAATTTTTCTCTCTCTCTTTCTTTCTTTCTCTCTGCGCATCCTCCCCCCCACTCTAGTGAACTGACTTTCACACATTTTTAGATTGTTGCATTTCGGGTGACATTCCATTGACATTATTTTCCTAAATGAGCCATAGAAAAGAACAATTTCAGTTCTTGAGCATATATATATATATATATATGAAGTTAAGATAATCATTTTTCAAATGATGTCCCATACATGGAGCTTGATTGTTTTCAAGCCTTTTCTTAAATATGTTAATGAGAATACAGTTTAAACTGTAAACATACAATATAGAGGATAATTCATTTTAACTTAACAAAATCAGAAAGCCCCTCAAAAGATTAGCCTATGTTGTATGTTCCATTTTGTCTTAATGTACTATATGCATGTGTCTAGTTTGAGATAAGTAGGGTTACGCCTAGTTTTAGATAAGTAGGGTTACAATTGAAATAGGAAGTCTTAGTGAATTGTGCAAGGGTTTTAACTTTTTATTTTGAGCTCTATATGCCTGGTAGGACAGTAGTAACAGTAACAGTAATAACTATCACAGTGGTATGAATCAATGCACCTCGATCCATTTTATTCAAAGACGTTATTTTTCAGTAAAACCCTTTTGCATTATACATACATGCATTAGGAGTTATTGGTGTATTTGGCTTCCATGGCATGCTTTTGAATATCAAAGAAAGTTTTGATGTGTTTTGGGAATAGTTAAAATATAAATAAGTAATGTAGATTGCTAAAAGGGTGACAATAGGTGAGCATTGTGAAGAATGAGTAGGTAAAAAACAATACAAAACAAAACAAAAAATACAGATTTACAGGTATTATTTGTGCATGCTGTACAAAGGAAAGGATTTTCTGTTTCTTTCTTTCTCTCGTCTCTTTCTTCCCTCTTCTTCTCTCTTCTCTCTCTTGCATGCTGTGTTTATCACCTCATTAGGCTGGGTGTGGTAAATAGACACCAGAAGAGGTAGTTGCACATCTAATTTAATATAAATCCCTTAGATCGGAAGCTGTGTATATAGTCATGTGCTAATTTCATTAAAATGGTCCCCTGACAAGCTCCATTAGGAGAGCGCATACATTACATGGCTTGTGCGTTGGCCATCAAAATATATTTAGGTTAGACTTCCCATACCTACGTCTAATTCCTTGCTGTGATCTGCAACCTATTGTAAGTACAGTATGCTTTCATTCTACCAACTACAATTGAGCTAACCATAATCATCATCCCTATCCACACCAATAGTTTTGTATTTAATTTTGTTTATTTTGAAAAAAAAATTTACAAGATAGAACTTCGGAGATCTCATTTTCAAGAAATGATAGCAGGGAAAGTGGCATGAAAACAATACATGGAACATGCATATAATACAAATGACTGTAATACTAAGGCGGTTTAGATGGCACAAGTGAATATTATACAACAGGAGAAACGGAAAAGCAGGATAGCTTACAGTACATGTCTTATTTTGAGGATTATTTGAAGTGCTCTTAGACCCTAGATTTAGGCATATTGATAACGGAGTGGTAGGTACAATACGTGGGTATTATTTAAGGTATTTCCCATCTACTGAACTGTTGTTTTGATTAGAGGAACCAAGGTTTCATGTTTCCCATTCCATCGTTTACATATTACATATTTTTGGTGGTAGTAGTGGGGTAGATTCATGAATCACTACAGAACCAGTGTGACAGGGATAGTAAATATAAGCATTGACCTACAACAAAAAATAGACTTGGTAAATCTGTTGCAAATATACCTCTACAAAGATACAGTTCAATTTATAATCACTATTTTTCTGATCACATTATAGTCCTTTATGCACTCATTGTGTCATCTATCTGTACTGTTTGCCCGTCTATGGCTCGACGTGGTAAACTGCTAACCTAAATTATCAAGTGGGCTTTGTGGCCCTTCTGGGGTGGGTGGGGTGAAAATCAGCTTGTATCGTTCAACCTATGCTATATACTGTGTATATATATATATATATATATATATATATATATATATATATATATATATATATATATATATATATATATATATATATATATATATTGTTACATACAAACATATACACAGTATAAATAATCTTATAAGACATCATTTCCATTTAAAACAAATTATCTAAAACAATTACATTTGATATGGTTGGCTCAACATCAGGTCTACTATATATTAAAAAAAGACAACTAACCTCTAGAAAAACATAGACAATAGGGGTATCATTGGTGGCCATTTACATTGCTCTTCTTTATCATTACGTGCACAGGCAGTCATTAAAGCTTGTGTGTGTGTGTTCTTCCATGCAGTCACTGGATTCACAAATTTGAAGGAAACCAGAAAAAAGACTCAAGGGATAAGATTTTTCTTGTCAAATTATTATAATAAATAAACGCTGTCCCTGCCTCTCTGGAAGCAGGCCGCTTCTTCTCCTGCTGGAAGGGAGTATCATAGAGACACCCCAGCTAATTTGCACTGCTTATTTCTTACTGAATCTGTTCTGCTTTATTGAATTTAATTACTTCTGAATGATTGACTTAAGCTTGGCGGCTCTTCCAGTGGTGCCAGAAAGTGGGGTGCGTTGGCTGGGAGGGTGAAGTAGAGATCACCCAAGAGTAGCTTTAGCTGATTATCTTTAAAAGACTGCCTCTTATGAGTCAATACATAACAAGACTTGAATTTATTTTTGTATATGCTTTAAAATGACAGGTACATTATAGGACTATCCTGCTGCTGATACCTTTTAAAATGTTTCTATATTTCTATAAATGTGTTCATCCAATCACAGAACTAACTATACCGCGACTACAGTGTAACTTATGCTCCTGTATTTTGATGTTAATTTTTCTATATCCAAGATGGGGGAAACTCTTTACCAGCTTGAATCAGGAGAACAGGGAATAAAATGAATTAGCTGATTGTGTTTAGAGACAGAGTGTACAGCTATGGCCAAAAGTTTTGCATCACCTAGAATTTGAGACATAACAAAAAATAAAAAATAAACTATATGAACATAATTTATTTTATACAACTCCATGTAATAATAAAAAAATAAAAAATTATTTATAAAAGTCTACCAGAAGCCATAATAGGTACGGTATTTCATGTTAGATTTCGAAATGTCAAATTTTTCAGTGTTCAATTTATGGGAAACTACAAATCGGTATGTAATTCAATATGTTAACGCAACATTATCCAGCAAGTTTCATTCTACTTTATGAAGCAAAATTAGTTAATTCTATCGGGTAATGCAGAACTTTTGGCCATAGCTGTACACAGGAACTGAAAATCTGAATCAGGTTAAAGAGCTTCTAAATTAAAATGCAAAAATAATGAAAGTCAGTGTGAAAACGTGCTTGGCCCTGCTATTACCTATAATGTACTTTATAACAGTATAGATACTTATATATGTCTGTGAGAGGGTGTGGGGTTTCACTGAACACACAGGAGACAGCAAAGTTTCTTTGAGATCGCCTCACCGGCGTCCAAGTTTTATTTAGGGCACAAGGGGGCACTGTTGTACCGCGGATTAACAATACCAGCAATGGTAAGGTTATGCTTTAAGGTTATGCTTTGCTAATGTCTCTCTATATTGTCGGGGTTGCCCAGGTTTTCCCCAGATAAGCTACTACATGTCCCCCTTGGGTACGTAACAAAACTCTAAATATACTATATTTCCAGGCGGCTGGTGTCCTCAGCGTTGCTTGCCTTCTCGCTTTCCACACTGGCATTCCTTCCTCTGTTTTTGTTTACACTGGCTTGTTGAACCCAGCATCACTGTGTTTCATCTATGTGGGGCAAGGGAGAGTGAATAGCAAAACATCATTTTATAGGTCGAGCGACCCCCAAGGCCCGCCTCCTGACCACTCAGAGAGAGGGAGAGACACCGCACCCTCACCCACCTCTCTGTGTCATCGCCATGATCGACATGCAGATCCTATGGGGCTCACAACCTCCTCCTGCAGGATCATGCATGCGTCAGACAGCCAGCACAGATCTCGCCCTGTTACAATGTACATGTACTGTTGCTGTTTTATGCTAGTGACCTTTAATACTGAATGTGATATAATAATACATTGCACATTACAAAAGCAGCTCCACTGGTCAACCCTCTCAACTTCCAAGAATTCAGTCTGCTTCTGTATCACAGCCCCTCCAAGATAACGGGTAATGAGCGAAAACTGCTTTTTAACAGCAATGGCGCCATGCGTAATTCATTAAAACTCACTGAAATATTTATGTGCAGAATTTTTTGAGAATTCCTTTGTTTTGTTCTAATGTACATGATTGTCCTCTGAACCTCTTTTATTCTCCAGAGCAGGGCCTTTTCCACTGTCAGAAGTAACAAGGCACTGTTTCTCAGCCAGTTCAGCCCTGCATATACATTATGCAATGAAGTGTAACATTCCCGCTATGCTGATTTCTCACTACTCTGCTGAGATGTAACTGAATATATACAATCAAGTGTGTTGCCTGACAAAGCCATTGGTCAATATAGGGTTAAACTACTCATTGCAAAGTGATATTCTTTACCTGTGATTGTAATAATGGTTTTAGAATTTTAGACATATTTCCATAAATTCCAATTGTTGCAATGTGGGTTTTTTTGGTGAGTTTTCTGCACATGATTTGATTGAAAGCTTGTTTACTATACAAATGAATAATACAAAAGCAGATAATTAATGTAAATGAAGTAATAAACTATTGTGACAACATTTCCAAGTTATTTATAAATACTTAAGATACACTTTTTTTTTAGTACGCTATCCTTCAGAGTACACAGTTCAGTGTGAGTGTCTATAAAAACTGAGCATTCTAATTCAGTATTAGAGAAGCCTGGCCTTTTATATCACCCCAATTAAAGCAGAGATGCTGTTGCCCTTTAGAGCATAGCTACTAGGATAATTCCATTATAATAAAGCAGTGCTCACGGAGGCCTGTGGATGACCTACAGTATTAAATAAACAAGTGCATTTGTAACTGGATGCACCAGGCAGTCTTATAGCATTGCCTGAGCCAGCCTGTACCTGACTGTGGCAAATGATTGTAAATGGCTACCAATTAAATGTACAGCATACACAGTATTGTAAGTGGAGGAAATGTATTAGTGCAGCAAGTCAATTTAGAAGCTATGAGAACCTTTTTGGTGTATAGTGTGTTCCAGTTTAAAAGAAAATTATCTGGCCAAATTGCAAGGTAATTTTGCAGATTCCCCTTGCATTTATCATGGATTTAATGTGGGTTAACAGGGTTTCATGCTTTGCCATCTATCATTTTTCTTTCCCATGATTGCACTGTACATATCGCTGTATTTTACCATATCTACTTTGAAAAGCGTTATTATTCCCTGGAATGTTTTTTGAAGGGTGTTTAAAAGCATTCTTCTAGATTAAATGGTCCTTTGAAAAATAAGAATGGACTTGTACCTCTCTAAAACATTTGAAACAAAGTTTGAACTGCAATGTTGATTTAATTAATGAAAATGGTTGTTTAAAAAAATAGTAACTTAACAAAACATTTTTTAAAACGTTCCCTAAACAGACAAGTCAAAGTGAAAGCAAACAAAAATAAATAAATAAAAATGATAATAAATCAAAATTCAAGTAAATACTATACTTATAAATCCTAGGTATAACCCTTGTAACAATCACAGGTTAGCTAAGCCAGGTTTGAGTTCAGGTACCAAAGCTGAAGGATAATAAGCACATCGTCCTCTTCCTCCTCATTATATTTCATAAAGCACAGTTCTTGTAAAACGTCTGAATAAAATACAAATAAAATAGGTTGCATTCTAACAAAACGATTACGCATGAAGAAGCGAAGGCAGGCATGAAAGGTCATATGATGGGTCCTCAGTTTCCCTTAATTTTGGGTGGAAATCGCAGCCTGGTTAATATGCAGTAATTAACCAATGCCATCAACGGGCAAATGGTCATTTATGGTGGGGCATCTGAATACAGAACAGAAGAAATTAAGGAGATTGCAAGTGTGATCCTGTCTGTTGAGGTAGTGTACTATTTAGAGGAAAGAAACGAATCTGCTGGCACATTATTCACCTAGTTGGTGTCTGTGAATGATCCTGCTGCACCACCAATAATGCATTGAATTTCGGAGTCTTACTGAGCCTGCTTATCGAAATGGCATGCCTTGCCATGGCAACTAGATTAGTGCAAGTACAGCTTCAGTAACTGCCTATCTTTCTGTCTACCTGTTGGCCCATTTTTGTGACGCTGCCAATTTTTACAGTATATCAAGCAACACAATATTTACGTTGATGGATGCCAAAATTATCCATACATTACTGGGTGTTAAATGTATTTAGTGATTTATCTTTGCAATTAAAATAAAATCATGAAATCAATTAACTGTGAAAAGGATCTCTTTTTTTGGGGAGTAGAAGATGACGCTTGGTTGATCTTTAGTTGTTTTTCCCCGAGCTTATCTATATGTGAGTATCTGTGCAACAGACTGCAACATACATTTTTACTCAGTGATTTTTCAATTTCTCTCTCTGTTGCAAGTCATATAACCTAGCATATGCAAAGTAGCCAAATAAGCCTAGCATATGCAAAGTAGCCAGATAAGTAAAAAAATGTGGGAATGCATGTTATTCAGACCCAATGTTACTTTCCTATGGTATTTTGAAAGGCTTTCTTTGGGCTGTTATGTATTAAATGACCAGTATGTGGTAGCGGTGTACGTACTTTAGTAGTGGTTATACTACAGTAGCTCCTTAACATGTAAGAACACCACAACTTAGCAAAACATCTTTGCTTAAAAACTAGACTGTTAGTACAAAAACCGTGTTGAACGTACATGTCAAGAAGGAATGAGGAATGAGCATCTGAGTCAGAAGAGTTGATTAGTGTTCACAGGCACCACTCATCCTGCTGTCACGACATCTTCATAAAGAAGTGGATGCAAGCAAGCAAACTGTCAGCTCTGGCCCTGAACAGATTGGCAACCAAATTATCCACATTACCTGAATTAAACAGGGTAGTTCATCATCAGACCTCAGGTCCATAGGCATAGGCGATGTGTCAGGTTTTGCTCATTTGTTTATTCCCTGCTGCCATTACATCAAACATCAACCTTAGGAAAAGGGCTGTGAGCTGTAGGATGGAAGGGGTGATGTTGTGTGTCAGGGGTCCGAGGCTCACAGGGATGAGAGACCTTAACTGTGAAGTCATCCAGTCAACTGGAACTAATGTAAACACAGGTTGGTTTGTATGGGGCTAAGGTAGTTTTCTGTCTGCAAGCAGCAGCCAGTTTCTGAACCCACAATAACTTGACACAAGCCAAAAGAACATAAGAACATAAGAAAGTTTATAAACAAGAGGAGGCCATTCAGCCCATCTTGCTCGTTTGGTTGTTAGTAGCTTGATCCTAGAATCTCATCAAGCAGCTTCTTGAAGGGTCCCAGCAGTCTTGTTATTACTTCACTATTGCCTAAAAAACTTTATCGTCTAATACCCAGTTGTTTCATCAGCAGAAGTGGAGTAAATGAAGTGTGGTATTAGTGCTGGAACATTTTCAAAAGCTGTTTGGCATGGAGAATGGTATGTACAGTGTACAGGTGAATTGAGAAATCCCAGTAGCTAAGAAGAAGAGTTACTGTTCGCGGCTGAACAATGAATTTTTTTAAATTCCATAAAACCACACAGGTTCCCTCATAATACACCATTTATGAATGGTGCCTGACAGCCTCCGGGGAACCGTGTTTAAAAACTGCTTGTGCTTGTGTTCATTTTTTGTTTTTCTCCCTGTATCCCAGCATGTAAGTTTAAAGTCAATATCAATAATTTGAGCTAAAAACAGAATTTGAAATATCTAAAGTTGCATTACTCCTACAGCACAAGCAGGATTCTTCCAGAGACACAGGTTCAGTCTTTTATTCACACTTTATTCTGTGAAGAATATCTGGGAAAACATTCTTTAAGATTAGAAACTGTTGAGAAAACCCTGTTGAGAAACTGTTTCATGAATACTGAATCCTTTTTAATTGATTAAAACAGCCAGACTGTATGTTACTCATATATTGCATCTCATTCATAGTAAATATGTAAATACAAAATCAGGCCTCTTCCTTTTATGTGTTTACTTGCATTCCGTCAATTAGTCTGTTAGGGTGGGTGATTTAGTCTTTAGAAAAAAAAAAATCGTGTGTGAAAATACTGTATTGCATTGTCTTGAGGTGAGACTAGCTCATGCAAGCTCTGTGTTTTGTCATTATTGCTCCTCAGCTCGGCTTCAGATAGTGAGGCTGATATTCCCACTGGATATTTCAAGGCCGTGCCGCTGTTGATGCTCCAGTGGTGTTCTCTTATCTCCAGGACTACTACAGAAGCCGATTCCATTTTGCCGCGCACTTACACTCCATCATCCTGTGCTGGGTGTCCAAATATTTACTCAGAGAGAGCATGGAACTTGTCTTACGTTACAGAAAACCTGGGTCCTATTAATCAGCGCTGGATCCGGCAGAGACACAAATTAAGTACCCGGAACATGATCAACAGGGAAAGTTTCCCATCTAAAATGCTGTACAGATACGTGTACTTGAATCCCACAACAAGAATACTGTACACAATGCAGTTCAAGAAAAGATGCATGACAAATACTGAATGCATATAGAAATCCGTAACTCAATTATAACATGTATGCAAATAAGAAGATAGTATCATTTTCTCTTGTTTAGGGGAAAAAAGGCCAGGGGGAATATCAGCCTTACTATCTGAAGCCGAGCCAGTGTTTAACCCAAAGTAATTTTAGACATATTCCATAGCTCATTGTGACAGAGACAAAGTGATTCATGGTGATACCTCTCCCTCCCGACCTGTGAGGGCGTTGTGTAAAGGGAACAGAGTACCCTGGACTGGATGGGCAGACATTCATTCCCAGGGTTAGGTGGAAGCTGGTCATCTAGAAAGGGGGTGGAGCTCCGGTACAGTAAATCATCCACCCTGAAGGGAAACGATGTGGCATCCACGGATTGCAGGAGCTGTTGCACTCGTTAACCAAGGGGTCATGATAGATGGTTCAAAAGAGGACGGAGCGATGTGATCTGTTCCTTTTGTAATGGTTAATGCTGAACTAGAAAGGAGTACTGTTGTAAACCGTGAGTGTTTTGTTTGTTTTGTTTGTCGTGTCTAAATTGTACTTGTTTGTTATTTAGACGGCTAACACCGCCGAAGGCCAGCACTAAACCCGGACAACATTGCACTGTATCACAGAGAACTGTAAATACACCACGAGCACTTTATCACTCAATGTGGACTTGTGATTGTGTTTTGTGTTATGTGTGGGTGTTTAAGAATTGGACTGTTTATTATTTCAGGAACAAACCCGAGGATTACAATAAAGCAATACAAGCCGCTGTATTGCTTCTCATTATCATTGTTTATTCTTTACTGCTGTATTTGGGTCATCAGACCAATTGGATTGTAAAAATAAACATCATTGCACCTGTATTATCACTTCTGTCTGTTCATTAATCACTGCTGCATTACATGCACCTGCACACTGTTAACCACTTTGCCACACTCATCCATCCTCCATATATTACATAACCCCCACCGAAATGTGTACTAAAATCCAATTTTTGACACTGGGTGGTCGACAAGATCTTATTTACTGTAGGTTGTAGCTGTAAATTATTATACAAAGTCCCACCTATTGTCACAATGTACTTGTTGAACTTTGCTGTTGCAACTAAATGGATATATCGACATGGATTACATTGAAGAGCTAGGTGTCACAGTGGGCTAATTCACAAACTACTCATGCCTTTCTCATTTTATTAGTAAATGAGCTTGGTGGTCTGAGCTTAGCCCACAGAACGTATCAGTCTCTCTTTGATAAAGACCAGAGCTCTCATGGAGCCTGCTTGCTGGCACTGTATCTGGGTGTAGCCTGTACCATTGTCCCTCACTTTGCACATAATATTAATGCCCCCTCCCCCCCAAAAAAAGAAATAGCTGTTAATTGCAATAAAAACAAACTGATAGCCTCTGTGTGAGGGAGTTGATGGCTTGTATTCCCTGAGGATGGTGAAACAACATTACTCATATTGTGACTACAATAATGTAGATATAATTAGCAGAGCTATTTAGTAGATAGTGCCCTGGAACCGGGGGTGAAATTCTGCCGGTACTCACCGGGACTTATTTGATTTGGTTTTCATCCAATGGGCATGCATTCCATCCACTTACACACTCCACGTTAGAAAGCAGTCTCATCACAGAAACTAAACAATCATTAAAATATTCTCGAAATAAACCAATGGCAATGGGTGAGCTATTTACCTTAGTCTTGGCAGCAAGATCTATGGATTTATATGATTGGTTAATAAGGTTGTCAAAATAATGGGCGGTCGGCACCCTCCCCTGCAGTAGTGGCTCCTGACTTTAATAAGTGAATGGGGAGATATATAGTGTATACAATATAGTGGACTTACTTGATTGATGAATCTTGAGTGATGTCATTTGTAGAAAAAATATTTTTGCAGCCAGTGGAAGGTTTTTTAAATCACTGTAGCCCACAGAAATCCACTGGGAAGATGAAGAGCTGGTTTGAAAAACCAAACTGCGAATACTCGCAGTCAACCATTTCGTTTTTTCATACCATGAGCAATTTAAAAGGCAATTTTGTTTTGGTCCTCCCTGATGAAGAAGGTCCAATTTAGGCTTTGGGCGACCTTTATTGTTATTTTTTATTGTTATTTTTTCCTCAATTGAAATTGAGGGAAGTGGCGTAGGAATTAAAATCTACAACGTACTGTATGGAAATCGAAACTTAAGCGAGTAGCCACACGTGACCCATAACCTGCCTGGCAACAGATACGTCAAGGTTAAATCTAATTATGCGTGTTAGTGGCTAGCCGCAAACCTGCATCGTGTAGCCAATACAAATACATTAAAACTTGAGAGACAGAGGGTGATTGAAGGTGAAAGACACACAGAATCCCACCCATTTTGTGGCTACATTAGCCAATAGCATTAGAACTTGGAAAGCATGACGTAAGGTAAGCTTTTTTTAACTTTTACAAACTTACACATAGGCTTAGCCTCCGTAGCCTCTTATGACTAGCCGCCACTGCTCTCCTGAAATTGACTACAAATTCTTTAAGAAGCGGAAAGCAAAGATGGCTGTTTACTGTTATGAAATGTTTAATTTAGTCTCCTGAGTAATGTTTTTTTTTTCTTTTTTCTGGGAACCGCTCCACAGAGAAAAACAATATATAACTATTTGCCCAATGCACATGATGAAACTAAGTTACTGAGTTTTTGTATGTTACTCCCATGAAGATGAAACATCAAGTCATGCTTGTGTCCACGCTAGCTACATAAAATGTTGTCGTGTTAAATTAAACTCTTCATAAATCCAGTTGGGTAATGATTCACAAGTCGATTGAACATTCTGTGAGAGACAAAATACTAGTTATAGTAATTAATTATACGATAAAAGTCTAACTGGAACTTTTTCTTACTTATCTTTGTGAATTTTTTTTTTTTAAATTGCAAGCAGCTGTTAAACAACAACCATAATCACTATTGTTGATGTTAATGTAAAATTAAAACAAATATTTCCGTTTGTAAATCTGAAAAACATTCAATTACAGTAAATCTTTATTTCACTTCTCCAACCGAATGTTGATAAGGCTGTAGCAGCTAACTTGCATTTTTAAATGTTTTTATGCTGTTTCATCACATAGAGTGGTAGAGTGTTAATTTAAGTATTTGCCCTGCTGACTAGCAAATCTCTTAACAAAAATTCTCCTGAAAGTGTGTGGCGACGATGATCACGCCATGATGACAAATCAATTGATGAAAGTGTACAGTACGTGTAACACTTAAATAATTCCATGACATTTTATTTTGTTCATTTTATTTTTTTTGTAGTTCATGGTAATTAATATAGACATAAACACTGAAATTATCACTGGAGCATAAGTAATAAGTAAACAAAACTCAAATAAAATAACAGGGATATATATTCTAATCCAAGGCTGTCATTGTAGCATGGCCAGGTCCTGTTGTTAGGTGAGTACCCAGGGTCTGGAATGTATGGGGATGATTTCAGAGAATACTGTGAAGATTAAAATGGCCAGCATTGTTGTGCCTGGTATATTAAAAAATGTCAGCCCCTATTTTCGACTAAGACCTTTTTGTATAATTTTTCTTATGGCACTTTTTTTTTTTTTAATACAATTTTGTTTTATAATGCCACCTCTTTTTTAGGATTAAGTACCAGGTTTTTGAAAAAATGTTAGTAACCTGACAAAAGCAACCAGACCACCTTCAGTACAACAGAAGGAGAGCAGTGGTAATGCTGCTCGTGTTATTAATAATGAAAGCCTCGATTAGCACTCCTCGATTAGCACTCCTTTAATACTGTATGTGCTGTAACATCCCTTCCAAATTCCTTTTAAACCCTTTTAACACAGCCATAACCAATCTGTATAACACTGTCTTTATGGGCCAGCAACTGAGCATTATTCCTCAGTCTGCAACCTAGTGCACATGCACAAACTCCCATCCTTAGAAAATATGCATGTACTGTATATACTACATAACTTAACACAATTGGACTTGTATGATGGAATATAATGGAATATCAAAAGCCAGGTAGAAAAACAGCGAGAAGGCTCTTTGATGTTAGTTTAGAAAGAATCAGAAAATCCAGACATGCTACGGTCATTGTACAATAAATAATACAATAAATAAATTCACTGGTAAAAATAGCTGTATGTGTCTAAAAAAAAAAACATAGAAAAAACCCATCTGGGTAAATCTGGGACCATGGGATGTTTCTTAATGCATTTCTGAAGACGCTAAAATGTGTATCTTGGCAGCAGCTGGATTCCCTAATGTGCTTGGCGCAATTGCCCGAACCAGTGTTGCACTGAAGCCATCAGCAGCATTAGAAGTCATTTACAGGAGCTGAAAGCATGCCTAGTTCATAAATATGCAGTTTCTATGTTTGTGACCCTAATTTAAAAATAATGGACGTGTTGGCTATGATTCCTGGTACAGCCCAGGGCGCCTCCTCATTGCTCATGAATGATGTGTCTTGACTGCTATGCCACTTCATGCATTACTTAAAAGATATTTCATATAGAAGGCATTGCAGGACAAATGAGAAAAAAAAAAAACATTATTATTTTAATCTCTCAGATTTCAGTTTTTAATAACAAAAATGAAACTGTTATCTCATGGCAGCACACCTGCTGTAACTTCTCAAGGGCTGCAAGCTCCATGGACTGAAGCAGGTGCTGTTTGAGTGGCACAGCTAAACTCGGGCCACCCAGCTTGACAGTGACCGGTGCAGTCGGTGGCAGCTGCGATAGCCACCACCTCTTGAGAACTCACCTTCGAGCAGCTGCAGACAGAGACCGCCACATGTGCCGAGTTCTCCGTTTAATTGGCACACAGCTGGGCTAAAGGAAAGACGGCCAACAAAACAAGACTTTGCAAGCTGATAGTTGCAAAGTAGACAGATGGCACAGGGTTTTTTTTTCTTGGGTTTTAAATAAAATTAAATACTTTTTTTTTTACATGAAAATTACTTACCTGCCTCTTTCTTTCACAATTAATTAGGTTGCAACAGCTATTGTAAAACTAAACTTTCTATAAGTTAACTGATGATACATCCCTAGATAAGTCTTTCATCTATGTAGCCTAGGACCTTTTCAACACATCTGCCTGAGAAGTCTGCTGGAAAAGGTTGGACTAAATCGTGAATTGTCACACAACCACTATTCAATTCAGGTTCATGTATATAGATGGGGAATGCTTTGCACTACCCTGTCATCTTATCATAATGTATATCCTGTGCGTTCAGACAATCAATAGCATTCAATGTAAACTGGTTTACTGCATATGTTGTAAGGTGGATATAATAACTATACACAACACATAAAGCACAATTATGAGACGGCCTACTTGACTTTATTTTCTGAAGAGGTACGTTATAATGTATGATTGAGTGTTTTTGCGTTTCTGGATGAATGGCTGCATTATGTCCTGGGTATTGCTAGTGATGTGTGCCTCACGAGTCCCTGTCTTTTATGCAGAAATCCTTCCTGGATTTCAGGTTCATAACAACTGCAGGAACAGGGAAATGTCATTATGTTTATGTCATCAACAGACCATGATGCAACATGACATTCATTTGTCTTTTTGTGTGAGCTTTACATTACAATTCAATATAATATATCTCTCCCTTTCTCCCCACTGATGAAGGCTTGTGCAAGAAACACCCTTTTGCCCAGCTGTTAGTTTCTAGTAAGATCTCTGAACACTGTAGTATAGCCCACTCATTCATGTTGGTCTGCAGGTATTAGACTCCTCCCTTTTAACTTTTTAAAAGCAATATGAATCCATATATTTATATATAAATCAGAATTGCACATATATAAAACATAGAATAGAAATAGAAAACGTGGGAACACAATCAATCCATAAATCGTGACCTGACTGTCAAGTGTGCTCAGGGGAAATTGATGGCTGTTTTCCTTCTGTGAGCTGGAGATGGAGAAAAGGCTAATATTAAATAAAATTACTGTCAGATCCAATCCCTCAGTCCTGGCTGCTAATCTTGACTGTCTTGTTTTGATTTGATTACCCTGACAAGCTTTGTATAAAACGGCTCTGATGGATTCAGAGGAATTAATAGAGTACAGTACATTCTAATACTCTGTAGACCAGCGATGCTGGAAGACACCCCCCCCCCGAAGATAGAGAACTCCACTGTTCCCTCTAATATTTTTAAGCATTTAATTGCACATTCACAAATACATGCGTGTGATTACTTTAGGTCAATTACAGTAATGCACGTAAAGCAATCAGAAGGTGAGGGTTTTGAGGGTCTGTTATAATGATTTAAACAGTTTTGTAACTTAATACTGACATCTTTTAAACCTTTTTTTTATATCATTGGTGGTTCCCCCACATGGGATATTACATAGTGACCCATATATTAGCATTACTAAAGGCAACTACGCTAGTTACTAACAGTACACCAGGCTTGATTCTCAAAGCTATTTACTCCAATCATCCTTTGAAAGATTTTTTTTCAGAAAGGAAAAAACGCACCCAGTAAAGTAGTGTTTAGCTGTTTCTTTATTTCAGACCTGTAACCAGTGTTTTTCCTTCAGAATTGTGCTATTGACTATTTAGAGTATCTGGCCCAACACACAACACACACAATTTTATCTGCAAAGTGCCTGGCACGATAATGGTATCTGTTCCTGTCTGTTGTCCTCAAGGAGACAGTCTGCGTTGTTCAGTGTGTATCTCAAACATCGTGTTTTTCAACTCCTACAGAGAGGGCAGGTTCAGGAGACTTGCAGTATTTCTAAGATTAATGTTTTGCTGTCAGGGAAGAGTAAAGAATTGACCTCAGCATCTTCCGTATGCTTATCACCAAGCGGCCTCTGCCTTGGTCTGCGTTTCCCGAGTCTGCTCTGAATGCTGTCTGTGGTTCAACACGTCGTCCCTGCTCTTGCTCTCTGGCTGTCTCTCTCTCTGTCTGTCTCTCTCTCTATCTCTTTCTCGCTCTCAAATCTGCAACTGTTTCTACCGAGATCCCTATTGCTTTCCCAGTAACCTCTGTCTTCACTGAGTGAGTTACTGTGAAAAAACGAATAATCTTCAAAAGAAAAGCACTATGACAGATGCTCCCTGTTCACAAAATTCATCCTTTGGTTTCAAACATGCTCAAAAAAACTGATAGAGCATTAGAGCATGTAAACAATTCAATTGTACATAGCTGTAGATCAGTGGTGCTTACTTGAGAATCTTTCTTTCAATTCCAAATCTTGACCTTGTTCCTACTAGGTCTATAACTGAACACATAGGTTCCGTTAAACAGTTAAAGATCTGAGCTTCTCGGTTTAAATAATTTATTGGAACAAAGACCTTTTAAAAGTTACATGGTTACTCAGTCGGCCTTTGCAATAACAAGCTTGTGTAAATTCCCTGTCAGAGTGGACTTCCTACAGTTACTTGACAAGTGTCGGTCTGGGTGACTGACAGCTGTCACTGGCCTCAGCCCACTCTGTACACACACAGACTCCTGCTGAGTTCACTCCCAGCTCTGCCACTCAACCACAGCCACAGGTGGTACTGAGACAGAGCTGGAGGCAAACCACACAGCAAATAGAAGTATCTAAGACCCTCCAGATACAGAAAATATACTGTGTATAAACATATTGATTTCTGGTATTGATTTCAGTCAGGGGTTCCCAAACCTAGGGCTTTCCCCCACAGACCAAAAACAAATATATTTATTTATACTGCAAACTATGCACCCATGATAGACTCCAGACTAAATTATCCCCCCAGAATTGTCATTAGCAGAAAAAAGCACACTCAATTCAATTACCAAACCAGAAGTAAACAACTCAGATGTTTGAGTAGTCTTGTAAGTGGATTAATAAATACTTTTGGTATTGCAATTGGTGCTTTTTTTCTTCCCTTTCAGATAACGAGTAGAAAGCTTTGAGAATCTGGTCCATTGTTGTGTAAACTCGCACAAAATTGTAATTGCAAACGACCAATGTATGTTCATGTTGATGTGGCTTAGAGTTCTATTGCAATTTGACACTATATAGCATTCCTAACATCATATAAAATGTTACATAACATTAGGTAACTAATGTGTGCATAATCCTTCCTAATCTCTTTGAAAACTGACATGACATGCAAACAAGTATTCTTAAAATTGTTGTCAAATTTGTTGTTACTTGCTACTATAATGCTGCAAAAGTAATAATATTTATTAGCTCTTAATAATTGAAGTAGAAGTGCTAATGGCACTATGACATGATAACATGTTATGAATACTTATATGCATGTCTGTTTTCATAGTGGTTCTGAAGGATTACGCATATAGTCCTACAATGTTATGCAGCCTCCATGTATGTCTGACTATACAGTATCCAATTAGCTTTTTCCCGCTATAACAATTTGCGAGACAGCCAATTTGATGAAGTCATTTTTTTTTTTTTTTTGTCAGAACTTGAATTCCTTCATTTGTCCTGGAATGAAATTGTTAAGTTGAGAACAGACATGTTCTCAGCTGGATTTCTTTCACAGTTCTGATATCAGTGAAACGAGTAGGATTGAACTGCTCTTTTTATGGATGAGCTGCTATAACTAACCTTGTGGCTCAGGTTTAGTTTTCAGTTTAACAGGCCTGCCTCACTTGTGGAGATACATCTTTTAAATCTCTCCGGGACCCATTATGTGTCCTTTATATAGCAGCAGCAAAATGTATCTGTACAGCACAGCTCGTGTAGCAGAACATGTAGCAATACTAAAGGAAAGGCATGAATAAGTCTTTCTCCATGTCTTATTGGTAGAATGTGTTGTGGTGTGCAGGGATTGATGTACTTTGCACCCCCAAGTGCTAAAGTGTGAAAACCTCTTAATGGTACCATTAAAATAAATGTGTCTGGTTATGCATGCAGCAGACATTAACCTTGTATAGTTGTGAATATGTCAGTTATCAGTAAGTACTGTCAATCCAACTTTAACTATAAAATCACAAAGTTCTGCATTTCTTTTACTATTTACTGTCCACCAAAACAAATCATTCTGTCGAAAGTGAAATCACTCAGCCATTTCCTCAGGAGATGCAGGCAAAAGAGAAGGGGGTGTTGGGGGTGGGCAGGTAATGTTGTGGTTCCAAGACAACAGGAATATTTCAGTATTTCAGTTTGTCTCATTTTGTTTCTGTCTCCTCCTTCATGTGGCGCAAGGTGTGTTGTGTGTCATTCTTCTTGCATGGCAGCTGAGGCCCGACAACACTACATTGTAAATGCCACGTTCAAAAGAGACTCTGTTTTGCAGAGCTGTCAAGTTAGTTCATTGCAGATATCCTGGACGTGGTTCACCTTGACGTATGCGTTCCTGTTTGTGTATGAATGTGCGTTATGTGGGTATATTTGTGCTGGGGGGTTAAATTAATTCCGCTGCAAAAGAAAAGAGTATCTTGCAGAGCTGAAGTCTCTCTTGATAAAGCGTTTAATCATCTGACTGGCCTGTGCCGACTGTATAGAGAAGATTGTCTAGACTGACTGTTTCCTCAATACAGTAAAACATGAAGCCAGTCCACTCTGATTCTAACCTGCTCATCATCCACAGTTTATATCTCATTCAGTTTCACCTGATGCTTTTGGATTTAGCTCAGCAACTGTTTTGTTCTGCATGTGTACATGAATGTCATGTATTATTATTTATTTCTTAGCAGACGCCCTTATCCAGGGCGACTTACAATTGTTACAAGATATCACATTATTTTTACATACAATTACATTATTTTTTATACATTATTTTTACATACAATTACCCATTTATACAGTTGGTTTTTACTGGAGCAATCTAGGTAAAGTACCTTGCTCAAGGGTACAGCAGCAGTGTCTCCCCACCTGGGATTGAACCCACAACCCTCTGGTCAAGAGTCCAGAGCCCTAACCACTACTCCACACTAGTCACTAGTCGTGTGTTTCAGCCCCACATAGGCCAGTTCTGGGGTGCCTGGTTGCTCTAGGATGAGCCATATGTGTCACTATTAGATTGTGTTTCAATGCACTGACCCTAATTAAGTCTGTCACAAACCGGGTGAGCAGTGTGCAGATTTTGACGAGACTAAGATAAGTTTACTGCTGCATATCTTTGAAGTGCGCAAAGCTGGGGTACCAAATCTGGACATTGGAGTGAGTATGAATTACATCATCAGTAGGTTTTCATCTACAGCGTTATCTGTGAAATAGCTTCGTAAGTGTAAAAGAATAGAAGATCCTTGATGGAAGAAAAGGGGGACCGGTATTAATATCTCTTGTGCTAATAAATAGAAAGAAAATGGATTTTCCAAACCTTGGTTAGCCCGCCTTCAGAAGGCATATTAGTGAAAGTTCAGAAACTCGTTCAGAGTTAACCCTGTCAATCAGAGACTGCGAGGTGTGCAGATTGACCCTGATTGCATTAACAACGTCATGTAAATCAGATTACGAGAACGGCTGCGCAATGCAGGGTTGAGGCGGCTTATTACACTTGTCAGCTTGTCAGTGCATGGGTCAGTGACGAAATAAAAACATAAAACAAAAATCCTGCAGGAGATTTGTTTTCTATTACTGTGGGTTCTCTTCTATCACAGCAAGTTAGCGTTTTTCTCATTGTGGGGTGAAGTTAGGGCATGCACTTATGCACTTGGTTAATTCTGTATATTCAGTATAATAGTATCATGGGGCTGAATTGAAGACACCTTTACTACTACAGTCATTTCTCTGCAGTGCCAGTTGAATACATTTTCCCAGAGTCTTCAATGCCCTTTACTCCAGACATTGTAGTTCCAGTTTGTATACATTCAAATCCCCCACCCCTTTGAAACCTGCTTGTCAAATATGAGCCAAACACCAATGCTCCTGCTGTTGTAGTAGGGGGTTATGCATAACATCTTCAATCCTTGTTATAGTGGAAAGAAACAGTAATTAAAAAGGGGGGATACAATTGTGTTTATGTAACACCTTGAAAACTATTTTTTAAAACATTAGACTCATTTGTTAAGGCATATCTCTTATGTTTTACAATATTTCCAGATCAGAAAATGGACCGGTGCCTGTAATTACATTTCATACAAATGGGGATGAGAAGCAATTAAGACTGACGTGAAACAATTATCAAGTTTTATGGTTTTCAGAAATGTGTTTATTGCACCTAAACGTATTAAACATGACTTTAATTTTAATAGTAAGCTCATTAGTTTGAGATCACCAGGCCAATTTCCTAATGAGTTTTGGACCGCAGGTATCATTACTAAATATGAAACAGTTTCAGTTGCAGAGGTCCGGGTGTACAGTCAATGCACAGCTCTGTCTTTGATTATTAGGGATTGCTGTAGCATGCACTGTCCTTCACTTGTCGAGTTAATCTGATTTGCAGTTTACATGTGTCTATAAGTACTGTACCAGCTTGCAGAATTATCCTGTATGTTTATAAGTTATATGTTTATAGGGCAGCAGTGTGGAGTAGTGGTTTGGGCTCTGGACTCTTGACTGGAGGGTCGTGGGTTCAATCCCAGGTGGGGGACTCTGCTGCTGTACCCTTGAGCAAGGTACTTTACCTGGATTGCTCCAGTAAAAACCCAACTGTATGACTGGGTAATTGCATGTAAAAAATGATGTGTAAAAAATAATGTAATTGTATGTACAAATAATGTGATATCTTGTAACAATTGTAAGTCACCCTGGATAAGGGCATCTGCTAAGAAATAAAATAATAATAAGTGTTCAGTGGCTACCTCTGATCAAGTTGAGAGTGTATTTCTCATGCAAAAAAAAAAACAGACGCAAAGCTTATATCAACATACTTAGAGCCTGTTGTGGTTTAAATGTTTGGAATGCTTTGTCGTTGACATTCTGAGTGTGAATTTACACTCTCAGTAGTTGCTGCTAATAGGTTCCAATGGGGACGTGACCTATCATTATTATTATTATTATAAGTCTAGGCTGAGATGAGGGCTTGCTTCCCGTATTAATCTCTCTTTCCTAACTTATTTAAGGAAACTCAGCTCACAACTTCATCATCCCCAACCTCCACTTTATTTTTATTTGATGGGAGGGAAGCGTGTGGCTTCGGCATGGCCCACCCTTGTCAGATCAGTTCCTCTTTCAGAGGGTGGTGGCTTCATTCTACCCTTGAAATGCAGGACCAGCGGCCAAATCTGTACACACTAACATCCCCCATACCTCAAACAAGACACCTTTATCCAGACATTTTTATTCTGATTGATCACTCTCTGTACCATTATAAAAATGCACCAGTATGCACACTGTAATGAAGTTGCCCCTTGTCTGTAGTGTTTAAGGTGGCAGCCTTCACCAACCCTGTCTTCTTGTCTTAAATAAAGTACTCAAACAAATACTGATACCTTCAGCTTTACCAAGATGGAGTGCACCTCTCCCTAAGCCAAATTCCTGTTAGGAGATTACACTCCATCACAATGTGAAAAACCATGCTTGGAACCATGCTTCAATGATTGTACTATGCATTTCTTCTAGTTTACCTGGTTTTAACCATGCTTTTACGTCTTTGTACACTATGTACACGTGTCGGCTTTCTCTAAACATGATAAAGTTTTGTCCTTTACAATTCCAACGCTGGTAGAGATAAGGTCTTTAAGAAAGTATTTGCAAGAAGTGTTGCTGTCAAAGCTTAGAAATTGTGACTGGGCTAAGGTATTACAATGCACTGATGTCAATAAAGCATGGTCCATTTTTAAATTTACTTTTCTAAAGATAATTGATGATATGCACCTGTAAAGGAAATTTGTTTAAAAAATAGAACTGAGCCATGGATGAATAACGAGATCCTAGAGAATACTAGATTTAGAGATCAACTCCTAAATACTTTAGGAGTAAAATAAAAGTGTACTCCAACTTTTGCAAATTGAGGAATAAAGTTCAAAGAGATATTAAAAAGGCAAAATCTGATTATTTTAGTGATCAAATTATTAAAAACAAGAATAATTCAAAAAAGTTATGGCAAGAACTGAAAAGGCTATCTTACAGTGAATCTAAAAATCAATCTAATGTGGTTTTGGAAATTGATGGTGAACTTTGTTATGATTCTAACAAGATGGCTAATGTTATGAATACTTTCTATATGAATATGGCTTCTCAGCTGAATCTGAGATATTTAAAGACTTTTATAGAACTAAAGGAGTTGTGCTAATAGTTTTAAATTACAACCTGTATGTGATAGTTTTATATATGAACAACTTTGTGGTCTGAACTCTTGTAAAAGCACTGGGCTAGACAACATTCCTGTTAGAGTTTTGAAAGATGGTGCCAGTAAACTAAAGTTTTCTTTTACATTTATTGTAAACTTATCTATTACCACAAATATTGTACCTGACGATTTTAAACTAGCAAGAGTTAGACCTCTCTTTAAGAAGAACAAGAGAGGAAGTTGGAAATTACAGACCTGTTAATATTCACACCAGTATCCAAAATATTAGAAAGATCAGGGCATACTCAATTAGAAAGTTATTTAATAGTTAACTAAATATTGTACAAGTTTCAGTCAGGATTGAGAGATGGTCTTTCTACAGATTCATCTTACAGATTATATTAGATCTGAAATTGACAAAGGCAACTATACAGGCATAGACCTACAAAAGGCTTTTGATGCTATTGAGCACAACATTTTATGTGAGAAACCAGAAGCAATGGGTGTAGGGTTGATTATGTGGTTCAAATCATATCTTAGCAACAGGAAACAGTTAGTCAATGTCAATGGTGTTGAATCAGAGTTTAAGAGTATTTATTGTGGAGTACCACAGGGAAGTATTTTAGGCCCTTTGTTGTTCTTATGTTACATTAATGACATGCCAATAGGGGTGAAATGCAAGCTTCTACTTTATGCTGATGATAGTGCTATATTAGTATCAGGTAAAGATCCACAAGACATTGGCAAAATATTAAGCTCTGAATTAGAATCATGTAGTCAATGGCTTATAGACAATAAACTATCCTTGCATTTGTGAAAGACTGGAGCTATCCTTTTTAGCTCTATGAGAAAAAGAAAATACTTTGTCATGTCATGCAATAATGTGTATATGGAAAGAAAAAGCTCTTATCCTGGATGAAACAATGTCAGGCGAACATAAAATTATAAAGAAAAGTAACTCTTGTCTAAAATTTTTGTATAGGCAAGCTGTTTTTTTTGGAAAAAAAGGTCTGTCAAGCTTTAATTCAATGCCATTTTGACTACTGTTGTTCATCTTCATTTTAATATGTAATTTCTTTTTATATATGGTTTCCGCCCTTTTCATTT
Source organism: Acipenser oxyrinchus oxyrinchus (assembly GCA_030684275.1). NCBI lineage: Eukaryota > Metazoa > Chordata > Actinopteri > Acipenseriformes > Acipenseridae > Acipenser > Acipenser oxyrinchus. The sequence goes on along the minus strand of CM060257.1, from coordinate 46,256,080 downwards.
CAACAGGACCCAAATGGAAATAAATTGACTTTTTGTGTCATCCTGGGTATTAGGTGAACTTTGAACTTTTTTACATTTTATTCAATATTCTTCTTTCTTGTTATGAACAATGTATGTGGACTTCTACCAAATAAAAACTAAACAAAACAAGCAGAGAGAGAGAAAAGGAAAAGCTATTTAGAATAATGAGGTGAAACATTCATTTGGTTTTGTCCAGGCTCTGGTAAATTGCTGGACTGTTTAGCCAGGCAAATGGAGGGCTTTTCAATCTGCCAGCGGTCTATTTTGGGAAAGTGTAAAAATGCAGTGGAGGAGTTATCAATAGTCCGAGGCAATATTTGCCAACATTTTACAATTGCAATTAGGCCTGACCAGATCAATTCTTTGAGACAGGTGCTCTACGGGCTGCTTTAACTAAGTAATTCAGAGTGACACATTTTCGCCAAATTTAATTCTAACTTAGCATGGATCTGAAAAAAAATGAAACATTGTTATGCAGTATTTAATTGACTGGGATATGGAACAGCTTGTGGTTAAGTACCATGCCAGTTTGTTACTGTTAACTGCAACAATCCTCAACAGGAGCATGCACACATTTTATACGCAAGATTTTAATGAGAACGCTAGCCATGCAGTGCAACCCAAAAGCATATATTTTCTAGGGGTGACTGAGTATCGTATCAGTCATAACAGTTAGCATTACTATCACACTATTAGCATAATAGTCACTAGAATCAAGAACAAATTGCCTCACCTAGTCCTTCTGCATTGTAAATTCATTATATTTTGAGTACCACTGAATGAATCGGCTTTACCATATTTATACTATGCATTTACCTTGCTTTACTACCCACTTAGGTCCTTTATTGCATGTTGTTTTGTTTTTTCAGTGGTATCCTGCGGTAAACAGGATGTTCACTTCCTGCACATTGGTCTATTTAATCCATGAATGCTAATATGATATTATTGACGTAGTTTTCACATCAGGTGCGGACTAATCAGATATAATACTCTAATTTGTTATTGTTTCTTTGTGAGCTGACTGAGAGTTCATTATGTAAGGGGCATGTTAATTGTGCAATGGCTACACAATGTGATACAATAATGAATCTACTCTGCTTTAGCTTGTCATTGGAATTTTGGTACTGTATAATAATAAAACACTTTGGATGGTGTCATACATTTAAAGTTTTGCATATTATATATGTTACGCACAGCTTTTAAACATAACAATGCGGACAAAGAAAAAGATGTTTGCCTTTTTGAAAACACTGTACAAGCGTTCGTCAAACAATTTTACTAGTTTCTTTTAGCATTGCTACACATCTTACTATTGAGTGTTTTATACCTATGGATTGATTACGTACCATGTATTTTAGAATCATAGATGTGGAATAACCATTATACATTTGGAACATTATATTACAGGGATGGAAATAAGACTCCTACTGCATAGCAGTTTCACCTATTCCAGGTTTTACTACAAGCTTGGTTAGCCCCAGTGTAACGGTAACAGGCTCAAGTGTGTCTTATAAGAATGGATCAGATTGCTATGCAATGTGAGTCTTAATTTTATCCCTGCATTAATAAGTTTTACTTGGCTGTTTAGGCAAACCAGGAGGCAGGTTATATTCTAATCAATACTCACAGGGCAATGTTTTTTGTGTGTGTGGAAGCCACATCTCTGTCTCTGACTGTATGTGGTGTGTGGCTTGCTGGGGAGATCTGCGTTTCCTGATAATTATCATCGCGCTGATCTCTGGGGCCTTTGCAGCTCTGCGGAGTGCTGTCTTCTTCTTCAGGAGGTGATTTGAAGTGTGCACACAAACACGGGGGAGTAAATGTCACCAAATTACTAAGTGAGCAGTTTTAATGCCACCCTCTGAGATTACAGAGGCTGCCAACAACAATCAAAAAGACAAGACAGGGTGGCCTGGGCACTGCATCCTCCGCTAGGCCTTCATTGACCAACCGTTGCATAGGATGTCAGTGGTCTATACATATGAGGCCCAGGAAGAGCCTTTGCAATGGATGTAAAACATTAATGGTTAGCCTTTCAGACAGGCAGTGGAGTAACCATTGTTTTACTATTGAGATGACACAGTTTGCGGTGATAGATGTTTCTTCTCAGGGTGTTAATAATATTTTATATACACTTCAGAATACAGGTACATTAACTACTTGGAGTTACTCTGTAATTGCCATGAACTAATATTTAGTAGAGAGAGTACATAGTGTGTTAGGGACAAATGGGACATGAAATCAATCTGGACTCTTGTAGTTTTATTGGACTCTCTTGCTCGGTGAATATTGCCAGATTATTGTACTGTAATTGCGCTGTTATTTTCAAAATGTGATTTCACCGTTTATCTTAAAGTGGTTTTAGCTACAAAATAATTCCATAAATCTTGCCTGTCAAGCACCTCCATTCCATAATCTCATTTCAACAGTTTTGAAAGAACTGTAGCATTTTCATTTCATTTAAAACCTGGTATTTGGTACTGCACTACAGGAACTGAAAGGCAGTTGTCAGTTTGAAAGTTAAAGACCAACAGGAGTTAATATAGACCCCACTGTCTTTAACTGCACCGTAATGCACATATGCTTAATGATAATGAAAGAATAGCGCATTTCACAATACTTGAAGGAGTTCTAAAAGGTTTCAATTAAAGAAGGAAATGGAATAATCAGCGAACGTGCACTTTCGATATTTATTGCAGGATTTATTGAGAAACAAGGGAGTAAGTGAATTACTTGGCTGATTGTTTAAACAATCTGTAAATTAGTAAATGGTAGTTTATTAGTATCCTCTCTTGCACAGTGTCTGAAGAAAGCCTGTTTTTCAATTAACTTTCCATTTTTGTAATAATAGAAAACGTGGGTTCAGGGTGTCAAAATAACTTTTCATTGTTTTTTTTTCAAGGAAATTATACATTCTCATTAAGCATTGTTATTTCGTGATGTCTGCTTTACTCATTTCCCATACGTATTGTAATATCTCACACTTGTTGCAGTAGCAGGTTTTCTGTTTGGTAGTAAATCCAGGAACAATCACATTTGAAACAGTATCTGCTGTATACAGTAGATCATAATACTTCAATCATCCAGCCTGAGGGGGCTGAATAGCATTTGTATTGAGGTAAGGTTGTGGATAAATTGTGTTCTAAGAAGGTCTAGCCTTCACAACATTCCTACGCTCTGTTATGGCTCAGCAAATCAAATTAAAATGGAAAGGTGAAAAGATTTTTGTTTTTTACCATGCTATTTCTGTAACATTGTTGTTCCTGAAAACTCAGAGCTGATATTTTTTTCTAACACTTACATTAGCCTTCTTAAATATTCAAAAAATATTTTATTTTATTTTGACAACTTACAGTGCTCCTGTTCTGTTATCTGCCTTCTCTATGCAGTGTCTTTAGCAGAGATGTGAACCTCGTCAGACGAACACGCTGTGCGCTCTGGTTTTAAATGCCAGCTTTTCAGAGGATCAGATGAACTCTCCTAATAAAATATACAGGCTTTCAAAAACACAAAAGGGGTTTTCCTTTGATCAGAAGAAGAGTTAAGGATGACGATAGCAGGGATGACTAATAATGTTACTCCAATTAAAAGGTCTTCTTTATTTTTATTCAGATGGAAAGGAAAAACAACAGCGAGCCACAGAGAGTTTATCAATTGTCGATGCTTGGGCTAGCATATTGCAATCACATTTGAGCTCAAGTGTACAAAACATCGTATATGGGCTAGTAAAGGTTTTGATTATTATTTGTTTATTTAGCAGACGCCGTTATCCAAGGCGACTTACAGAGACTAGGGTGTGTGAACTATGCATCAGCTGCAGAGTCACTTACAATTACGTCTCACCCGAAAGACGGAGCACATGGAGGTTAAGTGACTTGAACCGGGGACCTCCTGGTTACAAGCCATTTTCTTTAACCACAGGGTTATTAACCATCAACAGCAGTTTATTACATCTTATTGGCATTTAACATGCAGGAAGCTTCATGTTATAATCAGAGACTAAGCAGCTTCAAATGTGATTCATTTGTGTTATTATTATTTAATTTCCTTCTGTTGTTTGCAGTCATTCTAAGCGGTTCTGGGTTCTGTTGCTTTAGTTTTGTGTCAGCATCGTTTTTTCTCGATAGCAGTCTATATCAGGGTTACTTTGAACCTGCCTGGACAGTCTTGTGCTGACACTGAATGAGGGAGTCTGGTTAGTGTCCGCAGTCAGGATTGTCTGTCGGTAATTTCAAAGAAACAAACTCAGTGCCAGGTAAGGACAGAAAGAGAGAGACATTATCATAACTCAATATTGGAGAAACACAACTCATAACCATTCACAGTTCTTGCAACATAAAATAATAAAACATTTAATTAAAATGACATTTGAAGCTAGTTACTCTTTAGGTAAGTTTTATTTTTCTTCATATGCTTGCATTATGAAGATGCCCTTTGTGTCACCTGGTTCTGGGTATAATCTAATCAGTTTGGTTGGTATATGGCTTTGTTTTGTTGTTACATCTGTGTGCCGATTGGATATTGCAATTTAATTAAAATGGAGGTCTTCTGTGTCAGGCCCAGCTGTTTCCCCTTTGCGTCGAGGAGATAAACATTGTGGCAGAATTAGATCAAATATTATTATGCCGTCTATTTAGTGGTGTTTGGGTAGCAGACCTGAAAAAAAACAAAAAAAGATCGCACAGCACAGCAGCCTGGCATGCTTGTGGACAGACGTTACAGGGCAGGGATGCTGCCTGGAAGTTACTGTGCAGTGTCCTAGAAATCCATCTGGAAGACGTATCTGAATCCCAGGGGTGCTCTTTTTGTTGTTGTTCTTTTTGTGGGGTTGGCTTCTTGAATGAAGGATTCATTACATTTAAAGACAATGAGGCTCAAAGCCGCTGGTTTTTAGTTAAAATGTTGAAAGCTGTTGCAGTTCAATCCCTCCTGACATCTGTAACAGAAGAACAAAATTGCAGAACACATGCAGTGCATGTTGTAAAGTAATTGGAAGGTTGTTTTTTTTATAAATTCCTTTCCATATAACACTATACTGCTGCTAAAGCATGTTATTAATATTAATAACTGTGTAATATCTAGCACAGCTTTCTTTATAACTGATATGTGGATGCATTATTGCTTGTTTATAACATACTGGGAACCTGAGTCCTGCACCATTGCAAAACTGGTTGATGCAACTGTCAAATTTTAGGAATTAAAGAGATCAAGAAAGAAAGAAAGAAAGAAAGAAAGAAAGAAAGAAAGAAAGAAAGAAACCCTGTTCCCCTGTTTCAAAGCAGTGGAAAGGTTAATTTAATCAGCAGAATATTAAATAACCTTGCTGGCTCAGCTGATTCAATGCGGGTGTGGTAGACTTCGTCCTTCCTTTTCTACAGCACAATGGCTCACACTAGGTCTGGAATTTGCCTATGTTTTTATACAGCCGCTGTTAATGGAGTAATATTGTTCCATTGCTGTTCATTTTGTTGGTAGTTGTCTGAGTAATGAAACCAATACAAAGAAAAAGGCTTTGTGTTTCTTACTGAATTAAAGCCAGCCATTAATCAGAGCATAAGGAGGGCCCTTACAATCGCTTGCGGCTGCTTCTACTTGTCTTGGATAGATGACGAGGCAAAGCCTAAGCAGGGTTAGTCCAGTTAGTTAATTTTAAATGCACACTTGAATAGCCATTAGGAAGTGTCAGACCTCCTTGTTTTCAGTACTTTCATAACATATGCCTACATCCAAAAATACAGGGTTAGAGACACGTTTAACAGGCGATGTTCTGTGCCGGATTCAGACTAGGCAATGTTAGAAGCTCTATAACTACTGGAGCAAATGAGTCTGGCTCATTTGTACAGCATGGGTATAATTTAACTGTTATTGCATGGCAGCTTAAACATTTCCAGCTTTTAATGGGGGTTTAATTAAACACACCCGACCTTAATTAGAACAACCACACACCTTTTCTGCAGGTAACATGCAATTAACACTAGAACGACCGTGTTTATAGGCATACCTAGAAAAACCATGACCGGTCAATTTGACAGGCACATTAAAATAAACATTTGAACAGAATGGGATTCATTTACTATTGTTTACAAAGTCTAAGTGCTGGCACAGATCACAGATACTGCGCTTTTCAAAATATGCAGTGCACTTATCGCATTGTCCGTCTTTGCTGCATCAGAATCTTGTTTGGTAAAATTTGCAGTTTCCAAACACTCTTTTCTGTCCTGCTTCTTCAGCGATCCATTTGCAATGTGCATTGGGGTAACACAGAATTTCTTACAGAAATGTGTGACTTATAGTAACCAGTGCAGACAGACAGCCTGACGCCGTGAGCTGTCAAGGCTGATTGATGGGCTATCAGAGGCTCATTGAAACAATAGAAATGTCAACAGGCAGCTCACTTGAGGAATGCAGACTGATATAATCAAACTTCAATACAGCTGCAAGTCCCAACTGAGAAACACAACTAATACTGCAACATTTAATTGTTATAATATGTATTGGTCAATTTGACCGCGCCTGGTTGGAATAGGTATGACAGTATTTTATCTCGCAAATTTTTTGTAGCTATGTGATTCTTTCTTTGTCAGGGGAATTAGTACATACAGTTAGGAAAAGTCAGGAAAGCACAGCTCCTTATCTTAAACAGACAGTAGTAGTTTGCTCCTTATCTTAAACAGACTACAGTAGTTTGCTGTGCATTGTTAGTTTGGAAGCTACGTAGAGTCTGCATGCTATTTATTCTAATGTATTGTATGGAATAAAACATTGCCCTTTCATTTTAATGTTTTCATCTTCCCTTCTTTTTAAACCCACACAGGATAAGCATAGTCTAAAGCTTATACCCTACTGTAAGAGTCCTGTGTTGAGAATTACAACTAGACACCCTAACACTGCTTAGTTTGAATCACATGTTTTGAGGTTGCTTGCTTTCCCAATTGTAAAATCTTTCTACTGCTCTTGCTAGGCCCCCAGCCCCCAGAGCAGGAGTGGCTTGGCATTGGATCAACTTTTCAGAAGCGCTATTTCCATACATTTCCATTATTGATTGTCCGGAATGGCTTGAAACATTTAATTGTTGACAAGCGATCAATATAAACAGTTTTAAAAATAACCCAGTGTCAGTTCAAAATGAAACCACAAACATGGAACAGGCAGCGCGTAGAAGCACACTAGATTCTCCAAGGCCCTCGATAGTGACGACTGATTATTTAGAATTAAAACACAGATTAAAACACAGGGTCATATTGTTTGTAATAAAACAAAGTCATGCATACAGTATGCTTCAAATGCATAGACTCCAACAGTAGCAGTGGTTTAATGCTATTTCAATTGTCTTTAATTAGTGTAAGAAATGGTGATGCCGGTGCAGTCTGGCACTGTGACTCAACTAGACTTTTACATATGCCAGTTCCAACAGGGTTTTATTTGAATGTTTGCTTACTGCAACACACTGTAGGTAGCCAGGAAATGAATCAAAGTGTCTTTTGCAGCAGAACAGCAGATGCTTTCGCTCGGTATAATTTGTTTAGGTTTGGAGACGGCTTAACTAACATTGGCTAGCTTTGCCGAGGCTGACACCGAACAAGCTGGTGCTGCTTATATAGATCATATTAGCTGTTCTGGGGAGGCATTTGTGAGTGCGAGCGTGAGTATGTGTATTGCAGAAAAAATTGCTTGACACTGAAAAAAAGTTCGATGCAAAAATCGTAAGCACCTGGTAAAGGTGGTATGACTTTAAATTGACTAAGCAGTTTGTTAACAGCAAAGGTACTTTTTGTATTCTATTCTAAACATCATTTTAGCATCTAAGCGTTCCTTTATGAGGAAATTGAACAAACAAGTTTTGTTTTCTTTAGGATGCCCAGGCATAAGGCACCCTGCACACAATGTATTAACTTATACAATGTCCCATTGAAACATTTGGCTATGACAATATATGCCAGCTTCAGAAGAGACAAAAATAACAAACAATGAAAAGGTAATGAAAAACAATGAAAAACAAACAAACAGCACTGTTAAAGAAAAATCAATCAACAGTCGAAACAGTTTATTGAATATCACACTTGATTTATTGTGGAGAAAAAAAGAAAAGAAAAAAAACATTCTTAAAAAACGAGTTGCTTGTGATCCAAGACCTCTAATTTTTGTGTGCTAGTGAGTCCTTAGATGTTCTGTGCAGTTGATACTTTTGCTCTTATGCTGTGTGGCTAAACCAATTTGAGTATCACTGCTTGGGGTCGGTTCAATTTTTCTTAGTACCAGCGTTTAGATGAATTGAGTAAACCCCAATTTCTTTCCAATCAAGCACCAAGTATGATGCTGTTAAACTGAAGTATTAGGCTTTCATAGCCCTTACGCAGGTGGAAGAATGACCTAGTGTGCCCTGGGCAGCTTCTGTGTGTTTATACTTCTGTTAGACTAATAAACAGCCTCACTTCTTGTTCTCTGCTTGTTTGAAAACCTTATTCTGACCCAGCAGAGCATTCAGTGTCTAGAAGCAGGGACTGTGTAAATCAAATACTCAGTCTGCAGCAGTTTAATCAGTCGACAGCTTGAGTCAATGGAGACACTTTGCTTCCATGTCGCACCACCATTTTAATTGCCAACAAGATATGTGACTAGGTTAATTAATCAGCATTAAGAAAACTCATTACTATTTTTTTAAGGTCTAAAAATACTTCCAGTGAAAAAATGTTATATAATATGTATTGCTTCCTGAGTTTTAACCCAGTGTGGAATTCTTTCTGTTTGCTACGAGGTGTGGGAGAGAGAGCTACTGTAGATCCAGATAGTTCAGATTGCAGGTTTCTAAACTTTGAAGGACAAATTACAACAAATGCAGAGCCTGTGACGGTCGTGTGTACTGCCCAGAGCTGTGATCAAAGGTAATGTGAAGTTTATCAGCGTTTCACTCCAAGACAAGGTGCTTATGCCTGAACCAATTGGTTCTGGAGCCAGTAGTTGTGGTATTTATCCGTTAAGCCCATTTAGGAATTTCATGCTTGGACAATCCAGGATAAAGCTTGTTTGCCGGTGTGGCATAGTGGGTTGCAGTGCGCAGTTGTAGGGTTGATGCAGTGCTCAAGACAAGGACAAACAACAAAGTACTGGTGAAATGATGGTTTATTTAGAATCCAAAGTCTGATGACAACAGTAAACAATAAAGAGAACAGGCAAGACACAGCGATGCGTATTGCTCAGTTAAATCCATGGGTTCAGTCCTGAAATAATATGCAGTGTATTTTTAAACATACACTAATACACAAAGCACGGTCACAAGCCCAAAGTGAATGCTGTGTGAATGCTGTAGTGCTCGTGGTGCAAATACAATTTATCGTGATCAAAGTGCAGTGCCCAGTTTTGTGCTTGCGTGTAGCGACAACTCCGGATCGTGTTAGCCATCTAATAATAACAAACACGTAGATTTTAGACAAACAAAACAAACAAAACACTCACGATATTTTACGTTCTCCTTCCAGTTCAACATTTAGCCATACAAAGGAACGGATCACCTCGCTACGTCCCCTTATATGCCGTCAATCACGCCCCCTTGGTTAACGATTGCAACTGCTCTGCCAATCCGCAGCTGCCACATGGTTTCTCTTACGGGTCGATGATTTAGTGTACCGTAGCTCCCCTTTCTAGATGGCCAACTTCCGTCTAACCCTGGGAATTAATTGTCTGGCCATCCAGTCCTTTACACAGCGCCCTCAGAGGTCGGGAGGAAGATTTATCACCAAGAATCATTCTGTCTCTGTCACAGCCGGACAGAATTTCTGGAAAAAAAAATAAGGACTTGTAACCTTTCTGCTGACCTTGCTGCCAACCTCAATTACTCTACCTAGTTTAATCTGAAAGGACTTGTTTATACTATTGGACTGCTACGTCTTTCAGGAACAAAATCAGCAATATACAGTACAACCATACCCTGGCTCTCAGTAGAGTTTAAGATGACATTTAACATCTAGTTCAATATTAAGTTGTTTGTGTTATTAGAGCTTCCACCCAGCACACCTCATTCCTGACCTCACACCCCCTACCTTTCAGTTTTGGGCCTATTAATAATGCTCAAAAATGGGGAACTTTGTTTTTGGTTTTTGGTATTTATATTGATGAAGACATGCCAGTTAGGGTGGACTTGGGTAGACTTTTTAATAATTATCTTAATGTATACAAAAAGACGTACTTCAAAAATGAAACTGAGCATACTGTAATATCTTTGCTCTTCTTTGAAAACGAGCCATACAATATTTATTATAGTCAACAAAGTAGGCAGGACCATTGTGTCTCCTCCAAAAGACAACACCTTCTACTGTCCTGTGCTCCGCTTGCCCCCGCTGTGGTTTTGGCTCACTGAGTACTGGGCACCCCTTATAGAGTCAATGCTTAATACGGTTCACTGCATCAAATAATATTCATTGGAGGTCAGGTCTCCCACCCACGTACTGACCATGCCCAACCTTAATTAGCTTCTGGGAGCTGATGAGGATCAAAATCCAATAAATATGAGATCCCATTGAGTCATGAAAAAAATCATTAACACACACCATCAAACACACCAACAACCTAAAGATGTAGGTTCCATTATCTCAGGCTTTTATTCAGCGTTACAAAAAAAAATAAAATAATAATAATAATAATAATAATAATAATAATAATAATAATAATAATAATAATTGTAAATTTCTTCCTTGGTTGTATATGGCTTTATTGATGGAATATATATTTACCTGCATCGATTGGAATTCAATGTTAAGAATCTAGTCATGTTAAGAAAGTGTTTAATCCAATGTGGTTGAGAAAAGAAAAAATGCATTCCGTGTTTGTAAAATGTAGTTTGTTTATACAAATGATACCCAAGTCATAAAGTCATCCCTATATATATACCCAAGTCATAAAGTCATCCCTACTGTATATATATATATACAGTATATATTTATATATATACTGTATATATTTTTTTTAATATTAAATTGTTTTATTACAGTATTAAAAATGACAGTGCCACATTGATTCTGCTGCATGGGAAGACCCATCTACTGAACAGAAGAACTGTATTGAGTAAATTGTACCTGCTCTACAAGAGTAGACTTCAGAGCTGTCATGTTTCTCCCAGACATCCTGCAAACGGCAGATAAGGCACACGTATCAGCCACATAATAAGACGATTTGAAACGCAGGATTCAAATCGTCTTATTATTTGAGCTCGGGAGCTATTGAAGCAGACTGTTGTTGGTGAAATGTGGACTTTCCTTTCCCCTGACACAACCACGAGCAGCTAAACGGAAGCTTTCTGAAGCAGGAACCACTGTGCAATGTTCAGGATTCCCCCAACAGATGCACTATAGCACAGAAGCTGGCACATTTCATCCCAGCAGCAGAGACTCGAGATGGATCTGTAGCAATCCCAGCTGCAGTCAACGCCTATTGAACTAATTGGAGAATTACTGTTAAGTGGCATCATAACAAATGCTGTGAATTAGAAGCTCTATAATTACATTGTCGAGTAGTAACCACAACTTCACACCTCTGGAAATTCATTGAAAGTGCCAATTGCAAAGTTTGGACTAGCTTTTAAATGATCCAGTTTCTAGAACAGTGATTTTGAATGGATGTTAAAGCGATTGTAGCTGACACAATAATTCCATTAATCTTGCCTGTCGTGCTTTTTTTATTTGTTATGTACTCTAGGTCTCAAAGGTGTCGTTTTGGAAGAAACGCATGTCATAGTAAGCATGTATGTTTTATTTTAAAACACGATATCTGGTACTACACCAGTTTAAAGAAATCTCTGTTTGCAAGCCATGCTTTCAGATTATGTTTTACTTCCTTGGTAATTTCACCTGGTGAGTGAAATCGGCCCAGCGGCTTCTATTGTGTCATTAACCAACCAGCTACTCTGCCCTTTGACTGCTATTCTTTCAGCCAGTAACATACTTTGACCCAGGATCTTTCTTTAACCTAATGTACTACCAGATATCGTGTTTTTTTTTTTTTAATGAATATACATTTTTGTTACCTACTGTATATAGCAGATGGAAGTGCATAAAAGCTAAGGCTAATGGAATTATTATAATCACTTTAATACTGTGTGGTCTCAAGCACCACACATGAGGTATGACCATAATAAACCAACCTGTTTACCTCTCCTCTCGTTTGGCCACAGAATTGAGGATTAACTTCTCAGGACATGCTGCAGTCCTGGTTGAATACTCTTTTGTTTGTCTGACCGGTAAGAATTGTAACATAATTTGGAGCTCCAACTAATACACTATGAGACAGGCAAGAGAAGTGATTAACCTCTTTATTATCTCATATGCAGGGTATTCAATTCCATTAATCAATACATACCTGGGACTCTGCTCCCACCTGCTCTGTATTAAATTAAAATTTCCAGAAAAAAAGAAAAAAAAAAAGCGAACTGCACATCCCTTAATAGATTTAGTTGTTTGCTTTGATTTTTTTCATCTTTTTTTCTGATTATTGGTTGAGTGTATGCAGTGTTTTTTTGTGTTGACTCTGATATAATTTTATTTCTTCACAGAGCGCTCTTGTATGTTGAGTTGTGCTGCAGAGTAAAAAACAAATAAATCTATCTATCTATCTATCTATCTATCTATCTATCTATCTATCTATCTATCTGTATGAGGTAACTAGGACTTTTTTAAAGATCAGTTTGATTGATTAAATCACGTTTGCAGTTCACGAGAAAGGTTAGAATTTAACATTAAAGTGCTTTTTAATCTAAGAGGATATTTATAAACATTTTTATAAAACAGCCATTTAAAAAACATTCCTTAAAACAGTCATATGTTCGTCTATGTTTTACATATATACAGAAAACCATGTGTCTATTTGTGCTCAAGCTAGGTTATTTAACACACATTGCTGAGCTCTAATTAATTTTTTTTGCTGCTTTTTTAGTTACATGTCATATTAGATCGTAGTCAATATTAGTTACTAGAACAAAAGAGAACTGTACAGACTTATAAATAGGGGTGCCACAGTCTTATAAGAAATCATAGGATTTCATATTCTCCAATTTCTTATGTATTAAAAAGTAAACAGCAGTTTTAAAATAAAAATCATAAACAAATAGAACATCCCTGACAACATTGTGTCAGTCTTCTTTAACTATGTGATAAAATGCTGATAAATATAAAGATAATCACCTTTATTTGATATCATGTATATTCTATGACAAAAATGAAGAAAAAAAAACTCAGCTCCCCCTGCTGTTCTGATTAAAGTGGCTCAATCCTACTAGTCATTAAAAATCATGAGGGCACATTAGCTGAAAGCTGAACTTGAAGTCAGGAACACAGTACTGTACCGTACATTATCAATGGCTTGCTACGGTTTCATTAACCTAAGACATGTTAAGCAGGACTTCCATTCATACCTGCTGAGCCCCACTGTGTCACAAAAAATTGTTAATCTGCATGGACAGCCTTCTGAAATAACCCCCTGGTTTTAATACAAAGGGAATCCTTTAATAAAACCCTGTTGGGAAAATATCATAATATTACCCTGAAGAAACCTTTGCAGAACTGTGAATCGACCATTACCTGCAAAAGCAACACAGTGAATTTGCAACAAATATTGAACAAGGGTCCTGAACAAGGGTGCTGTAATGAATTGATTTATACCACTCACACCTAGACAAATTTCTTCTGAGTCAATGTTCTCAAGCTGAATAGGCCACTAGAGCCCAATAACAGTAATGTAGCACAAGACCCCCGGGGTAATTACTGTCCTGATACTGATTAGAATCCAATAATGTCCGAGTGACAGGAGCAGCAAGAAAATGCACAGTATCCTTGAGCAAAGGGTGACCAGTTTCATTGAACGATCTGATGTCAAAACTTGATACTCCCCCCCCCATCCACCCTTTTCCTGTTTTGAATAATATAACAGACAGGAATGAATAGTACCCCTGAGCTGAATCATTTAGTTAGTCACTGGGAGGGTGTACTGTACCTTGGATTAATTCCCCCCGGGTGGTGGTGGTGGAGTGTCTATGTGGCAGATGGGACCCTGTCTGTTGTCTTAATTAAAGGTGATGGCGAGGACACTCTGTGGTGTGGATAGATTGTTCCTGCTAATGTCTGGCTGGGGATCAGTTTTGCTCAACCTGTGGCATTTGCATTGACATTTATTTAATTTATTTAATTAGCATCACTACATAGCACAGAGCTCATTTCTTCAATATTGGTCTTTGCCCAAAAAGGGTGTGTGTTTGTGTGTGTGGTGATTGATTATTTCATTCAGAATTGGTGAATTTGTAGGGGAGCACTCTATTCCACACTCCTTAAAACAACAACAGTGATGTTTTATAATGTGATAAGATTCATGTTGAAAAATGAATACCGGTAATGCATTATGTATTCATTGGTAAAGCATTAGACTGTTGTATTCAGTAGAGGTGATTATTATTTTTTTTTTCATATATATCCCGGCATGTTTTTAATTAAATACAAACTCAATATTAGTAATATTTCTAATAATAAAAAAGTCAGTCTTCCAAACTCCCAAAGTCATTTCTAATGACTGAGGTGATAGAGCTCGTTATTGTGTTTTAATTAATAATGGTGGGACCGCAGGGAAGTTCAGAAGGCTCATTGCACCCTAGGTCATTAGCGCTGTAAAAACTCAATCTCTTAGGTACTGTGAATATTTTTTTTTCGTGAACGATAAAAGGAAGACAAGCTGGACTCTCTTTCCAGCAGCAGTTTAATGACTCTTCTGCCATGAAATGCTTTGTAAGAGAATGTTCCTCCTGCTTTTATCTCTTTATCAGCCGCATTGTTCCAGGATTGATCACAAGATTATTCACGGGGCAGGAAGGAAGGGGGTGGGGGTGTTGGGGTGGTATGACTCAGCAGGGCTCTGTGATCACTTAGGGAACTTTCAGCCATCAGAAACCCCCCATGAAACAGGTGTTTTGCGGCAAAGAGAAAAAAACACAACTTACAAACTAATAGCTAACAAAAATCTAGTCCTAGAACTAATCTTGTTAAGACATATTGGTGACATAAATAGTTTTGTTTTTATAGAAAGAAAAAAGGAGCAAATTGCACATTGGAGTAATAACGACCTTGGCAGTTGTCTCCCTTTCATCACTACAGTTTACTGCTGGGTGACATTTTTGTAATGGTACAAAGCTGGTAATTAAAAAATATAAGCCTAGTGAACCTCAGTGTTTCCGTTAACCTGTGCTGTACAGTAGGCTGTTATTATCTCCCTGGTGACTGGAGCATAGTGGAGGTGACCGTATGTAAATCACACTTCACATTTCTCCATACACCGCATATCCACTTGTGCTGAAACTTGGTATTGTGGAGGACAGGTAACTGTCAGTGCTTACATTTGTACATCTGTATGGCGTGCAGCCTTGAATTTGATGAGAAATATAATCACGCTTCAATTGTATGTATCTCTGGGGAACTGACAAATTCATGAGGAGAGATTATTCCTGGTTGCAATAGATTTTTTGAAAAAAGCTAAAAATAATAATAATAATAATAATAAAAAAAGGCCTATCCTTTGATGCTAATCTCAGAAAAGAAAATAATACATCAACATTTTCTGACCTCAAATAATAATAATACATCAAAATTTCCTGACCTTTTAGCACAACATTCTGACATGTAATCTTAGAATGCTGCTGTAGATTTGTTGTAATTCCCTTTCTGTGCTAGAGTTCCAGAGGGTGATCACAGGACTGCGGCACAGGAAGTCAATTCATACTGTGGTTTCAGGATAAATGTACTTCGCCTGAGTGAAAATAAAGTTATGAAATCGTTTGGCTTTGCACCTCACTTTGACTTCAATACAAATATTAAGCTAATATTATGCCAGAAGACCTGAATTGGGAAAGAATAAGCCAAGAAATAAATGGAGCTGGTTGAGCTGAATAGACAGAAAGCCATTCAGACTGAGTTGCAAAGCCAATGAGATTGCTGAGAGCTTTGGGCTGGGTTCCTGATTCCTGGGAGCTTGCAGGCCTTTTAGTCTAGTCTTAGTCTGAAGATTTAATTTAGTCATTCTCTTAGTCTAGTCAACTAAACCAGTCAAAAATGTAGTCCACTCTTAGTCATTAGATGTTGGTTTCAGTCAATGTCTTAGATTCTGCCTGGAGATGCACTCTTTTTAAACTTAGCAAGTAACAAAAATGCATAATTACCAAATACGCAATAGGAGGGGTTAATTACGTGTTAATATTAAAAAGGGTGCTTTATAAATGTGGTGATATGGGGCAATGAACTTGTTTAGAGGGACAAACTAGTACCGTACCCTGGGGCCTATGTACTAAGAGCCAGCAGGCGCAAGTGGATGCAAGTGCGTGTTTAATTTGAGCTGCGCATCTCAAAAGTTGCAGCCTATGTATTCATTGCGGAGGGTTGAAAACTGCACCTGTGCATATGAATGCGGGCCGGAGTATTTAAATGAAGTGAATGTGCCATGCATCAGAACAGTGTAGGCTCTGGATTTGGCTTAAAGGGGAATTGCATGGCTGTTGCTTGAAATCCTGGCACCGTGTCCAATACCCCTTTCACAAACAAATGCCGCTACTGTGCCGTCTCAGAGACATTAAATATATTATTTAAAATACCCATTCACACAGCACCAAATTGTGCAATCTATGCCGGTATAAAGCAGTCATAATCCTTTCACACAAGCAAAGCGATCATGAGAGTCAACAGATCGTTCTCATGACTACAGAAACGTCACTTCAACAAAATCTTTTTTTTTTCTTTCGACACCCTGCAACACAAATGCATTATATTGCACACTGAGTATCATTTAAAACAACTATAAAGGTTTTCATAAGGGCACCTTTAATATTTTAAACCCCCTTATTTAATTTACAACTATGTATTAATTGCCATTACCATTGTTAAACCATCTCAATCACTGTACATCATGAATATCAGCTGATGATAAAAAAAAAAAATTCTAGCTATGTATTCCATGAACAAAACTGTTTGCTTTCCTCTCCCTGTAAGGAAGATGTAGTCATTACAGTACTGTACACACAACTTGTTTCTGAAAATATATACATTGTGCCTGGAGACACAGTCTTTTTAAGCAAATGACAGAAATGCAAAATTAGCAAGAACCACTGAGCTCTATGGAACACGGGTAGTACTAGCAACATTTTTTTTATAGTTCCATGGAGATTACAGTAGTATGATCTCCTGCTTTATCTGTCGCTCTATCTTTTTTTTTAAAAATAAAATGGTGTTTTTTTATTGTCATTTGTGAATTTCTTTAAAAATGTATTTTAAAATACACCTTTTATAGCCGAAACATCATTTACAGCAAGTACTAAATGGCGCAAAGTTAAGCATGTGCAAGTAATGGAGCGATTAGATGCTCACTTTAGTACATATGATTATTCATCTGGTCTGCATGTGTAATCAGGAGCATCTCAGAGGTCAATGAGATGCTAATGACCTATCTGCATATTCCCTGGAGCATCTTGCAGCGGAGGCGTAACGTTGCGCTTACGAATTTGCGCGTGCATTTTTCGAGATGCACTGGGCATTTCCCTTTCGTACATATGTTGCAATGAGCAGACTTTTTTGCGCATGCACAACTCTTAGTACATTAGGCCCCCTATGTCTCGTGACCTGATTCTCATGGCGCTTCAGGTTTGTGGTGTTTTTCCCTGATAAGGTGTAGCCGCATTCATCATTCTTTTTCAACCTTTATTTTACAAATTGTTTTTGTTTGTTTGTTTGTTTTAGCATCATAAGCGAAGTACTGCCAAACTTCAGTGTTTCTTCTCCTACTTGTAAGCATGATGCTTCACGGTTTGATTTGATCTCGTTGTGCGAGATAGTGACACGGGAAGTAGAGAGTGACACGGGAATGAAACTTAAGTCCTGTCCCATCCTGTCCTGTCAAAAATGTTCCTGTCCCATCCTATCCCATGAAAGAGCAATCATTTCCAATCCTGTCCCATCCCATCCCGGATAAACAGAGATCAACTATTGTTTGGAGGTACAGATATTTTTGTATTCATGTATGAAAATTAGGGTTTATAGGGTTTTGCATTAAACACTACCAGTATACTACTAGTAATTTGTTTTTAGTTTTTGTTTTTTCAGAAAAAAATACGGTGCAAGCACAGGGTCTTTATAAGCACAATGTGCAATATAATGATGTAATATATAATTTCAGCAGTTTCAGTTTCTAAATTGGCAGTTTCAGTTTCTAAATCGGTCACTAAGCAATCCGGCTCAGAGATTTTAGTATGTCAATGCCACAATAAACTGTCAGTGAAATACAGTATTACAAACCATTAATTCATTCAAAAAATGAACAACAAAAAAACACATGGTATTGAAATAATATTTCATAAACGTTCAGGGAGTATCCAATATGTATTTATTTATTATAAATCATAGTATTATACATACCCCTTCAACGTAGCTCCGAAGTAATACCTCCAAAAAATAGTAGCTGCTATGGCTAAATCGTAGCCTTTGACTGCATTATGATTAGGTGTAATAATCATAAAAACCGAAAATGTGCACATCGTTAATATACTGCACATATGTATATAGAGAGAGATATGTTAAATACATGCCAGTAGCGTTCGGTTATTCTGCTAGTGTCAATAATTCATGTATCAATATTGTTAATTAAAGGACTGACATAACTATACAATTATGGGTGATATGAAATATTTTAAGTATC
Source organism: Acipenser oxyrinchus oxyrinchus (assembly GCA_030684275.1). Lineage (NCBI taxonomy): Eukaryota > Metazoa > Chordata > Actinopteri > Acipenseriformes > Acipenseridae > Acipenser > Acipenser oxyrinchus. The sequence continues at coordinate 46,237,354 of CM060257.1, read as the reverse complement.
AATCTATGTTAAACGTAAGGGTTTTCATTAACCGTTCCGTGTTGCCAAGACACTGATTCTCCGCGGACATCTGCTGTCCCTCTGGTCCGTCCGCATTGGTGTTGTCGGAGTCTGTCCGAGTTTGACCCTTCTGATTCGAAGGCATACGGCTCGAATTGATACGGGAGACAATCCCTGTTTTCTCTCTCTACATCACTACATAATTCACATTCATAAGAGGTGTCTGAAACTGATAAAATCAGGCTTTCACTGTCTGTCGCTGTCAGCCATACTGAGGTCAGTCTTCTGGCCCCACGCCAGGAAATGGAAATTGCCCTCTGTGTATTTCCGGGTATTATTTGATTCATTGTAGCGCGATTAAACATAATTTTGTAAAATTAATGTGATTATATGTTCAAGTGAGACCTGTTAATATTATTTTGTATGTTTATGGTAACAGTCAAGTTCCATGTCATTAGCTCTTTTACGACTTTAAAGAGCAAAAACTTTCTTGCTGGTGGCAGAGTAGTCCCGTTCCTTCCCATTCCCGGAAGCTTACATCCCGTTCTTGCCCGTCCTGAGAGGTTTATTTTTTTTATTTCCTGGTCCCATCCGTTCCCGTGAGCTTCACTCCTGTACCGACCTGTCCCACAAAATTTAACACAATTTTTTTCCCGTAGCGCGGGAATCCCCTGGGTCCCTCGGGAGTCCGTCTTCATGTCACTCTCTAGCGTGCAGTCCCCCTCCTCCTCCCCTCCATTAAATCAGTTCAGCCAATCAGTGAATTCAGTAAATATTTTTTAAACCAAATACCATTTCTGGCCTTCCTCAGTGCACTGCTATGTGGGTCACACAGCCAGTGTCTCAAAATGTGCTTCTAATTTATGAACTGCCAATGCACACAGAGTGCAGAGCTTGCCTGCTGTGTGTATTAGTTAATCAAATCACAATTTTCTTTTCTTGCTCCGTTCGCTTTCTGTGTGCATTCACCCTTAGTCTGCGTCTTCATCCTTTAGTTAATTTCGTCAGTCATGCTTAGCAATTTGGCGGGTAGTTCATCGTCATGCTTGATGATTTTCGTCCACTCATAGTCATCGTTGAGAAAATAAAAAACAGTTTGTCAACAAATATTTTAGTCACTAATTTCGGCAACAAAATGGTTCTAATAAATTGTCCAGTAAGTGTAGAATTGAGCCCCTAATACTGGAAGGTCCTATGGTATTCATAGCGTTGTTATTGTATAACCCAAACCTGCTGGTTTTCTGTTGTATTGCCCCCTCTGTGCATCCCTTCTGCACTCCAGCTGGGGTTGTCCGCTCACCCTATCACTGAGATGGGAAGTGATTGACTTAGTCGGATTTAAACAGTTTATGTTGCTTCTTCTAAGTGGCAGTTGAAGTAAAAGGTGTTGGCTCAGAGGTCAAACATTTCCAAATTCATTGGCTGTTGCAGAGGTTGCTGACAGGAAACCATAAATAAACAGGGAATACTGGGACATCCTTTTCAAAGACATTGGCAACCGTTCAAGTTTGGATCAATGTTGTAGATGTTTCTTCGAGGCAACGGAGCAATGTCTGATTCTGTTCACATTGTATACAGTACTGCAACGTGGGGCAGCAGTGTGGAGTAGTGGTTAGGGCTCTGGACTCTTGACAGGAGGGTCGTGGGTTCAATCCCAGGTGGGGGGGACACTGCTGCTGTACCCTTGAGCAAGGTACTTTACCTAGATTGCTCCAGTAAAAAACCCAACTGTATAAATGGGTAATTGTATGTAAAAATAATGTGTAAAAAATAACTTTTATAGGAGGCTGTGTGGTCCAGTGGTTAAAGAAAAGGGCTTGTAACCAAGAGGTCCCCGGTTCAAATCCCACCTCAGCCACTGGCTCATTGTGTGACCCTGAGCAAGTCACTTAACCTCCTTGTGCGCCGTCTTTCGGGTGAGACGTAATTGTAAGTGACTCTGCAGCTGATGCATAGTTCACACACCCTAGTCTCTATAAGTCGCCTTGGATAAAGGCGTCTGCTAAATAAACAAATATTAATTTGTAAAGACTTTATACAGAGGAAGAGAGAGAGTTCATCATTTGCTGCTGAGTCGACTATCAGAAAAGACAAAAGAATGTTTTACACTTTACTGCATATGATTTTAGAGGGATACTATCTTTATTAATCCTCTATATATGTCACAATAAAGTGAGTACTGTTCCTCAAACAGCAGGGACTAGTCAACAAACGTGTTTGTATTTGGAATAGAAAAAAGCACATCATCACTAATTAGTCATTGTTAGCTTGCTTAAATTGCCTTAAACAGCTACTGTCCTACTATTATCTGCATCAGCAGGGGATGTAAATGCTGCATGTAAGATATACTGCATGTAAGCTCCCTGTTAGCTTGGACGCAAAACAAAAATCTAAACGAATGAGAAGGTTTTTGGTGTTTTTGTACATTGGTATCGATAAGAAATCTACCAGAAACAACTTGAATAACGGCCATATTGTTAACCTGTAAGGTAACAGTGTTCTTAAACGTATACAACTTGAAATATATATTTAAAAAACTTGTGTAATTTGCAGTACATTCCAGCTGAACCACATGACTAACCAATAACCTAACCATGACTGAGCAATATTGCCTGTTGATGTAACAAAGCCACCAGGAGAACTGGTCACAGCTACCTGAAGCTGTATTTAATACCTTTTAGTGCCATTGAACTGAAACCATCTTACGAATGTAGAGATTGGTGCCAAATGTGAGTAGACGCGTCTTGAGCACCCGAAGAGAAATGCTTTCTATGAATCACGGACCATGATATTATGTAGCGTAGAAATGTAACGTTATGACTGTTATGTGTGTCGTACTGTTTTGCTATTGTACTATTTTAGTTACGCAGACCAGCCTGGGTAAGACACGTTGTCACAGAGATTACCATTGATTAATACATTTTACTTAATTTAATGTCAGTTCCATCCATTGTGAAAGAAAGAAAGAAAGAAAGAAAGAAAGAAAGAAAGAAAGAAAGATCAAGTTCTGGAGATTCAAAGCTTTAACCCTGACACACTTAAGATTTTTCTGAATCCTGGAAGAAAAGGAAGAGAAGTGAAGCATGCAATAACCTGTTAGTGTCTTTTGGGGGGGGGGGGGGCAGTATTAACGGAAGTAAATGTATACATTATGGAATTAAACAATGGGCCTCACTTTAATAAAAGTGAAAACTAAATATGGAATACCATGGTAATAACTGGGTAACTACCAATGTTTCCAGCTATTACATGGTCTGTAATTACATGGACATGGCCTGTTAAATGTGGTTACCATGTAATTACATGAGGTAACAGGATGTCCTTCACAAAGTAATTTTCCATGTAATTAAATAGTAGTTACCATGTAAGAGCAGGAAGCCTTGGTAACACTATTAAAATGTTATTACCTGGCTCTTCCTGCCCTTTAACTTACTGAACTTGCTTTGAACTGAACTTGATTCTATGTTTTAAAAAGCGTGATTGCTATAACATGTGCTTCTTTTACAGCTGTACGTTTGAGACTTCTGTAGCACATGGATGTACACGGCAGGTGCGACTTTGTTATGCTCAACCATTTTCAGGGGTTAAATGTATTTGAGCAAGTCGGTTTGCCCCCTTCCCCTCCCACCCCCTCCTTGCCAGTCCTTTTCAAAGGAGCACTCTGCCAGTCTCCTAGACACACACTGAGTTCCCTGTTTTGAATGGCATGTCAGCCAGAGATCTCTTTACAAAGAGACAATTTCCTTTAGTGTTTTCCTAACAAAGTACTCTCATTAGAAATTCTGTTTCACATCCTCAAGTATTGAATGAATATGAATAATGCATATATCGTTCATATATATGAAAGAAAAAGAAAAAGTGAAATTGAAAATTCCTAAAAGTATATGTGTATGTGTAGGTATATGTTTTGAACTGCTTAACACATCACTTGGCAATGGGAAGAGCTGGTGATTGAATTGAAGGGCTGCATGAAGAACAGAATACATTTTCTAGTTGTAGGGAGGTTAGAGAGGATTTTTGCTGCACAGCTTTTGGTTATCAATGCCCGGTTTAAAAAATGCAAGCATATTTTATAAAAGGCACGACTGAGTTGGAAATTGGATCGCTCTTATTTGATTTCTTTCTTCTTTTAAAATGCTTGTCGCTGGATTGAAGATGCTCTTCAAAACACAAATATCGAAAGTATTTTATAAGCAGCTTTCCACAAATGCGATTACACTTATAATGCAGTCAACTGTTTTAGCTCAGTATCTAGGAGGCTGTGTGGTCCAGTGGTTAAAGAAATGTGCTTGTAACCTGGAGGTCCCTGGTTCAAATCTCACCTCAGCCACTGACTCATTGTGTGACCCTGAACAAGTCACTTAACCTCGTTGTGCTCCGTCTTTCGGATGAGATGTAGTTGTAAGTGACTCTGCAGCTGATGCATAGCTCACACACCCTAGTCTCTGTAAGTCACCTTGGATAAAGGCGTCTGCTAAATAAACAAATAATTTTGTCATTTACAATACACGTGACTCTCCATTTAGAAGACGGTTGTATAGTAAGTAGTCTGTCTGTGTGTGTGGTCTGTCAGTAGGGGATTTCACCCTGTCTCACTGAGAGTCACATTGATATTAACCTCATATCGCAGAGCTAAGAGGTTATGAGGTTTTCCTCACTTATAGAGCAAAGTTGATATCGAGCCTCGAGCCATTTCTCTAAGTAATGCTCCACTGATTCCTCTGCACTCACAGTGTGGGGGCCCTGGATCCCTCTGTGAGAAGCAGATCGCTTGACTGCAAGCCCAGCATAAAGAAACTCACCCCAGCCATGTGTGCAGGGTGACTGAAACCTTGAGACTCCCAAGAGCTGTTTCCAAACCAGGAAATGGGCTGAACTAGAGTCCTGCATTGGGTTGGGTACCTGCAGGGCCCTTGGTGACCATAAAAGCAAAAAAAGTTTTTGGTGATTCAAATTCAGACCAAAACTTTTTTAAATTTTTTTTTTTATCTGCACCCGAACAGCAAAAGGGTTCGGGTTGGAATGTGAACGTTTTTTGGTTCGGATAAAAAAAAACAAAGTTTGGGTCTGAATTTGAATCACCAAAAACAGCGTACTCGTCTGTAACCCTTTCCCAAATAACATATTAGAAGGTAAATATACCGGTGTTTCCTGCACTAAAGCAGGATGCGATTAGGGAGGAGTCAGCTGACTAAACTGGTGGCACGAAAGGAAGAGACAGGTATTTTATAGTAAAGTAAGTAGCGATAGTTAATATGTTACAATGTTAAAATATATGCAGAACACTACAGAAAGCTACCACACTGTATAGCCTATTATATAAACTCAATCTGTGGAGAATGGTAGAGATATCTGTGTGTGAATATGAGGCGTGAGGAGTCAGTTGGCCTTGAGCAGTAGGTAAAGGACAAACACTTGCGGATTTGGGTTGGGTTGCAGGTCTTATTAAAGCGGGTCGGGTCGGGGGTAAGAAGACGGTGCTGCAGTGGGTTGCGGGATCGGGTCGGGTCCTGTAGTAGCGCGTCTGGGTTGGAAGCAGTCGTAAAAATCGCACAGGACTCTAGACTGAACACCATACACCATTTATACCATGAATGAATGTATGTATGTATGCATGTATGGATGAATGAATGAATGTATGTATGTATACATGTATGGATGAATGAATGAATGTATGTATGTGTACATGTACGTTTGTATATATGCGTTTTTATGACAACAATACTGAGATGCCCCTCTGAGACATCCAAAACGTTTGAAATCATTTGCACTGTTAATATGCTCAGAGACCATGGTGGTGCTGTGTCAGTCTTATATAAGGTGAACAGACTTGCCTACGGTCAAAAAAGGGATTGTGGTAAACAAAAAAAAAGGAGAGGTACACGAAGGCTTCATGCTGTGGGGGAAGGCAGCAGCAGACAGTTTCTGAGGTTCAGGGCAGCTATATTTAGATTCTTAAGTTGAGTTTAGATCCTACTTGAAGGAGTTCAGATTTGCTAGTGTTCAGCTGAAGAAAATTGGCAGACATCCAGCCCTCAATGTCTTGAATTAAAGCCGAGAGCCGGACCATGGCAGAGGGGCTTCCAGGGTCTAGTTTTAAGTAGAGCTGAGTGTCGTCAGCATAGGAGTGAAACATGAGGCTGTGTTGGCGGATGAGGTGACCCAAGAGAAGCATGTAGATATTGAAGAGAAGGGGCCCAAGAATAGATCCTTGGGGGACACCACAAGTGACCGGGTTTACAACGCCACTGCGTCCAGCATAGAAAACAGGTTCCAGAGATTCCAGCATACTTCTGAAGTGTATTCTCTTAAAATGAGACTGTGTGTAAATTATCACATTATTGAGTGAAAGCACCAAATCCCCTTGTGCAATTAACAGATTTTATTACGTTATTACTTTAATGAATGAATGAATGAATGAATGAATGAATGAATGAATGATCAGAAAACTGAATTGTATATTTACCAAATTAGCACCCTCTGCTGGGTAGACTTGATTTAAAATCTAATTCAATATACAGCACACTTGCAATACCTCTTAATACCATGCATTGAAATTGTTAAGCAAGCAGTGTACAGATTGGTGTGGAGGTAATGACGGCAGCCACTGCATGGACCAGGGCTCCCAGTATAAAAGTCCTCAGTACAGGTGGAACAGATACTGTACTTTAACAGGCACTTACTTAAGTCAGCCTTCTGCTAATTAAGGATTTTTCTATTTAGTGAATTGAAAGGTAGCCCTTTTTTCATCCAGTGGCATCTAACCTTTTTCACATTCATATGGTTATCTTATTTTTGAAACTGAAGAGATTCACCAAATTTTATTTTCCGGTCTATTGGTGTCCCCGCTGAGTATGTATGAGAGATGTGCTCAGCTTATCCTCTTAGATTCCTGAATACTATACTATAGTATACTATACTGTACTATACTATATGTATACTATACAAAACCTTGTTTGGTTATGTGCCTGTGTTCTTTTTTTAATTTTACTTTTGTTTTGCTTTGCAAATCTCACCAACAGTGAAAATGAATCATTTTTCGAGAACACACAAAAACACCACAATGGTAAACCAAATGGACCATAAGATCACTAGAGGGTTGAAAGTAAACTGCATTTTTCCTGATTTTAAAATATTTTGTGTGTGTGTTTGGTCTCGCTGTAGAGCTCCTGGCTTGTGATGTGTGCTGAAGTAGCTGAGCACATGGAAAACAGCAAATAACCCTTTACTGAATACAGTGTTTCTGGCATTTTTATGAGATGTGTGAAGGCCATTAATCTTAAACTTAGCGGAAACAAAGAGATACAATAACTCTGGAGAGGAAGTTGGCTTCTCCTCCCAGGGTCCCATATACAGCAGTGTTAGATGGACTGTGGCTTGTTGTACGTCATTCATGTGCAGAAGCCAAAGGAGTCAATCTCCTCAGTGATGAGTTTACAAGTAGGTGGGAGGGTGTAAAATTGTGGCTGGTCTTTCCCTCAAAAATCATATCAGACTGTACCGCAGGAGCATAACCATCAATTTACAGACAGTCTCGTCTTCTTCCACCACCTTTGAAGTCACATTGTTTCAGACAGGTCATCCCCCACTCTCCTTTCAAACATCTTACATTTGTACAACCTGCTCACGAAGACCACTGAAGGGGCCATTTCAAAGTGGTCTTTATATGCTGTTAGTTTGATGGGCAAAGTGGAATCCGACAGAAGCTTTATACATTCTTGATGTAGGTGGTCTTTAATGATGGCAGTGATGTCTTCTAAAGGCAACAGAGTTTTATCTGGTTGGGACTCGGAAGCTGAGCGGAGTTGGGCCTGGTCAGTACTTGAATTGTTGTGGTGCCTGTTGGGCTCCTATGGGCCAGAACTGAATCTGAGCCCCTAGCATGTAACCTCACTGTTGTGTGCCTATTAACATGATCAGAACTGTTTACCTACACCTACCATACCATGTATATGACGCCACAGTCAAATCAACTTACTCTCATTGTCAGAACATGACATTGCATCATAACCAGTGTAACAATGAAATGATCATGGTTATCAATGGTACTAGGTTTAATGTAATGACTGGATTAGCTGCTAAGATTTGAACCTAGAATCTAAGGTTGTGAGGTGTGATGCTAGTTGAATGGTGCAGAATGCAAGTGAAGAAAGAAGTCTCATTGTTCCAGGATACAATAGCCAACAGCCTATTCTAATGGGAAAACAAGCTCATTCTTTTTTCTCCCTGGTAGCAATCTAATTCTATTCACATCAAAACACAAATATATTTTCAAACATTCTATACCTAATTAAAGATGGTGTGTGGTTTGGGTAGGGGGTAGGGGCAGGGGGGGTTGCTTCTTTCATAATTGTGAGAGGCGATTCTTCTCTAATTACCGCCATTGTAATTAGAATTACTAATAACAGCCGCGCTCTCTCCATTTTGCTCGGGAGAAAGAAGGAGATTAATCATTTGTTGTCCCCGGCTCGGCTTTCAGCTTTCAACTTCCTGTCATGCATTTTTACGAGCTGAGCAGAAGCCCCACACTGTATTTTCACACAGATGACATTAAAAGAAGGCTGCAGAAGAAGAAAAAGAGTGCAAATGCAGCTCAGAGCTATTAATCCAGCGACTTCTTCTTACAAATGGCTTTCCATTAAGCATTTTACACTCTTATTATGTTCAGCATGCCAATAAATTCAGTTATTAGTTTCGTTATTAACTGTGCCCAGTATATAATACCCAATATGCTGAGTGTATGAGAAATATGGTTTGATTAACAAATTAATTTGTTAATTAAATGTCTACTTGCCGGCTTATTTAAACAAGAAAAAATGATCCTACTTGTTAGATGTGGTACTGTTTGCAGTCTGTTAACCCATTAAAGTAGTTAAAGCTAAAACAGCAGTTCAATAAATCCTACATGTGGTGTACTTCCATTACCTACATAGCTCTCAAATGTGGAGTTTTAAAAAAAACATGTGTTATAGCCTATGTGTATTTGAATTTTAAAACATGATATCTAGTTATACACTTGGTAACAGAAAGTTGCCTTGCAACCTTGATATCTGTTACACTTACACTTCCTGGGTCATTTCACCACAGCAGTATCTTCTGGGTCAAAGCATCATATTGGCTACAAAGCATGTCAGTCATTAGGGGAAGCAGCTGGTTGGTTACTGACAGAAAAGAAGGCCCTGAAGGGGCAGGGACAAGAAAGTCCAAGACTATCTGCAGGGTATTGTGTATTAAACAAATGAACAAGCAGCTCAGAGAAATTAATGCATAGATTGAAGCTAGTTTAACAACGGGAGATGAAATTTAAAGTATTTCTTACAAATAATTCAATTACAAAAAGAAATAAACAAGGCATCTCTGATAAGCCCCAGAAGAATGTGTTTAGAAAGACAGCTGAAGCACAGGGGAGCTTTGCAGGATTAGAAGCCTCTGCATCCACCCAAGATTCAATTCTCACCAAGGTAGTGCACTTTCCAATCACATCAAAGCTGGCTTGTCACTATAAAATTGTCTCGCAATAGGAACTGCATTCTAGGAAATGGAGCTGCCTTTTCTATTCCAGCTCAGAAAGTAAGTAATCACTGGCAGGGAAGGAGAACAAAAATACAGAACTAGTGAAATGAAAGCAGGCCGCAGGGAAAGTGTAGCCAAGGAGAAAGTTTCGTGTTAACCTGCAATATGGAATCCCAGCAGAGCATGGACAGTAAACTAACGTTTTTGTTTAAAATGTTTTGTTTCGTATCCTGCATCTTAGATATTTGTATTTATTTTCACTGTTCTGTGATATTGTTTCTGACATTTATGTTTTACATATAGCCTCAGCCATTTCAATTGATTTTCTAAGTTATGTCTAGGGCTTCTGATTTTCGGTTTTAACCGATAAAACCTGATAAAACACCCCCAATACAAAAAAAATGAAATCGGTGGCTAGCCAATAAACACCGGAAAACTCAGGAAAAACTGGAAATGGTTAATCAATTCACGTTGACTTTACCCTTTTCAAATTAAAAAACAAAACCTACTACAAAAATTATAATAAATACATTTCCCAGTGCTGCTGGGTGATGTCCAATTATTTTCTGTTTTGTATTTGTAATTAATTTAGAACAATTTGTAGATTTTATTTTTCACTTTGACATTATGGACTTTTTTTGTGTTGATCAGTGGCAAAAACTCCTAATTAAATCCATTTTGATTCCATGTTGTAACACAATAAAATGTGGAAAAGTCCAAGGTGGGTGAATACTTTTGAGAGCCACTGTAAATGGGTAATTGTATGTAAAATAGTGTGTAAAAAAATAATGTAATTGTATGTAAAAATAATGTGATATCTTGTAACAATTGTAAGTCGCCCTGGATAAGGGTGTCTGATAAGAAATAAATAATAAGATACAGAGGATTTAAAACAAAATTGTGGCGAAATGTACAAAAATGCCTACACACAAAAACCCCAGAAGAATGTGTCCGTGACCATCGGGATTTCGTTGTGGAAGACAGCAAAGGTAAAAAGGTACAACTTAAGTGTGCAAGTACTGTCGAGTTACTACTATACATAATTTGACAGAAAAAAAAGCTCAAGCATTTTGGAAAGTAACCGAAAATAGCTAAAAATAAGCACTGAAAAATACAATTAATAAAACCCGAAAAACAGAAGCCCTAGTTATGTCGCACCAACTATGGTATTTTTTTTCCATATATATTCTTTAGCTGGCTGTGAGTTTGTTTGAATAGTTATTTTTGCTTTGACTTCCTCATGTGACAATATGACCTTTCCACTCTGCTTGCTCCACCTCTCTCTCTATGTATGTTGTATTCATGCAGAGTAGGTAAGGACATGATTGAAATGGAGGTGATCCATTCACTGCACAGCAATTCAAATTATTTAAGCAAGCTCAGAGCCAGGTAAAGACAAATCTAAAGGACAAGGATAACCACTCAGTATTGGAGGAACGCAACCCAAACCCACGATGATTACAAACACCATGAATAATATTTGAAGATCATTTTTAAGATTACTGAGATTTGATTATAATGTAACTTAAAATCACAGCAATAACCTTGTAAGAGAAGGTAAATACAATTCCCTTACATTACAGCAGCAATTTAAGGATTCTCATTATTATACCACAATTGACTGCAGTTGAAAATCAATATAATTACACTGTAGACTATTTCATTAGAGTGCTGTTATGTGCAATGCTACAACTGAACTGCAGTCTAACCACATACACTTTTTTTACTGCATTCAGCCTGCAGTTGTTTTCAAGCTGATTATATTCCGGCCTTGAAGACGGGAACATACATTGCTGTGATTTATGAAGCGAAGAATTGAACTCGCAGACATTACTTGTTAGACCTGCATCTTGAGATGCTCTGAAGTTATAAACTCTCAATTCTGATCAGTTCATTCAATTACTGTATTCCTTCCAATTTAAGATGCAGCCCAAATTTTGCACCCTCGATTTGAAGAAAAAATAAATCATCAAATAAATATGCATTTTATTATTTGTTTATTTAGCAGACGCCTTTATCCAAGGCGATTACAGAGACTAGGGTGTGTGAACTGTGCATCAGCTGCAAAGTCACTTACAATTACGTCTCACCCGAAAGACGGAGCACAAGGAGGTTAAGTGACTTGCTCAGGGTCACACAATGAGTCAGTGGCTGAGGTGGGATTTGAACCGGGGACTTCCTGGTTACAAGCTCTTTTCTTTAACCACTGGTCCACACCGCCTCCTATGTCCCATTTACAAAGATACAACCTCAGTTACACATATGAAGGCAGTTTGCGGCCGTCTGCTGTGTCACAGAGCATTACAGTTATGTGCTGCTTCTCATTTCCAGTTGTGATTACTCACACCTGTTTTTCTCCCAATTTGTCAACTGTGGTATTGCTTGAGATGTCAAAAAATAAAGGGGTCTGATCAGCTGTACTGTTTGTTACAAACGCTGAAATTGTAAACGCTTTGAATTCCTCAGGAAGCTAATGACGCTTCTTTGAAAATGGCTGCTTGTATGTCATGGATGATTCGAGATTGGACAGTAACATTTTGGTTCGTCTTTTCTCGGCAGCCACTCATGTTGCTGCTTGTGTACTTGGGTAGTCACGTCTTTTGTTGGCGATTTTAATACACGCATCACTATACTGTACCCAAATTTAAGACACAGGATATTTTTTGAAAAGCAAAAAGTGGTTAAAAAAATGTTAAATTCGAAGGAATACGGTATGTTATTTTAAATTATTTTAAATTTGCTTTAATGTGTAGCAACAATTATGGCAGCTCACCCCTCACTACTCCCCAGCTCCCTTAGTCTGTAATACAGGCTGTTAGTTTCCTAACTTCAGTACGCCCTACCACTCCAACTCAATTACACCCCGCTAATTGGAATTAGACAGGTTCTTGTGTTTCATTTAATGAAGACTGCGGTCAGTACATTGCTCCAGTTGGGAAAACTAATAGAATCAGGTGGGAGCCTCGTAAATTATCTTTCTGTAAAATATCTTTTGGCTAGACTGGCAAAGGATCTACAGAAGTAAAGTCTGGATACAGCAGGGGATTTTCTTAAAAGAACCTACAGTTTGCGTCTGTGAGTAAGGAGGGAGGAAGGGGGAAGCTGTTTTCCCCACGTACTGAGCCACCATAGGGCAGTCAGGTACACACTGATTTAACTTGATGAGTCCGCAAGGTGTTTAAATTGGTCTGCTGGGATACCTTGTTGTTAGCCCCTGTAATTCCTTCAGGGGAAATAGAATCTGCTGAGGCTGTTGTCAGAAGTGCCCGATTGTTTTGAGTCATCACTATTCTTTAACAACATAATTTGTGCGGTCCTGAATCTCCAGGCAACTGGTCAATGCTACTATCATCCCTCTGAGAAGGAGAGGACAAGGAGACGCAGAAAACATTTTCAGGTCCAGTAGCAAAGGATTTATTATACAACTTGGGAAATGGCAACTAATTAAAAGTTTTGAGAACTTTGAAAGTCTATTTTAAGGGAAGCCATGTTAGGTGTCCAGAGATTTTACATATTTTTTAATATTTTTTTTGAGGAAAATGATAGCTTGAGGTGAAAAAAAAATCATAAAAAGCCAACAAACAAGTGAATACATTAAGCGTTTTAAGATGTTCTGATGAGACCTGATTATAAAATGTAAAAAAAGAAAGCGAGCCGACTCATTTGGCAGTCTTGGTACACCAACTAAGTCATTAGTGGGTCAGGAGTTCACTTCAGTGGGCCTCTGTGTGTGTTTCTGCATTAAACCATCCCTACCTCCATCCGTCTATAGCTATCACTCTATAGGTATCATTCTGTTTATCTAGCTTGGTATGTATTTCTCTTAGGGATGTGCAGAATACATGAATAAACCCAAATACCCATGGTCTGAAAGCTGAGTGGCAATGACCCGGGTAAATGATGGCCAAATCCGGGCCTAAATCTAACACCTATTTTATTTCAGCTGCTCAGAGCTTAGCTTGACTTCCTCCGTCTCCCTCTCACTCCCACTCTCAGATGTCTGGCATCGCCACCTGCTGTCCCACTACAGTATTATAGTATGGATGGATAAACATGCTTTGTTCACCTTGGCATAATTTAATAAAAATGACAACAATTAGTGAAAATGTTGTTCTGCTAATGTAAGCCCTGTTCATCAACTAAAAACCCTTATTATTATTATTATTATTTATTTCTTAGCAGACGCCCTTATCCAGGGCGACTTACAATCGTAAGCAAATACATTTCAAGTATCATAGTACAAGTAATACTAGCCTTAAATCTTTAATCTACTACTCATCATTTCTTACACCCCCTCATTAAAATCTGTTCCCCTTTCTAGGACGCTATATCATCAAACGATTGTCACAAAATCGATTGTTCAGACAGTTTTGAAAAGCGGTGGTTTAGGCAGGGAACTCACTTTTTAAACTAGATTACAATCACAAACATATTAGGCACCCCCATTTCCAGGACATGGATGGCTAGTATTTCATTCGTCATTCGATAAACAACACGTCCAGTGATCAGCTAGAAAGGGCTTTATATTTGACCTCAATCCATTAGTTCCTCGCTGTATGTCAGACTTCGCCTTCTCCTCCCCAGCCTCCACCTGTTTTTTTGGCCCAGTCAAAGGGGAGGGCAGCTATCTTGTCCCCCTGCCCATGGTTTCCCTATAGTCAGGCTAAAGATGTAATGAACGTATGTATAATGTTGTATTTGTTGGATCTTTAATAAATATTGTTCTCTATCACACTGACTGAAGCATTGTTTTCACGTGGGTGTTCTTAATTAAGAGATGGACAGGGCATCAAGACACGGGTTGGAAATAAAATAAAAAGGTAACCTTAAGTATTCATAGTTACATAACCCTGGGCCTATCGCCCTTTGACATCTGTGAAAGAAGAAAAGAAGACTGGCTGGGCAAGGTAATTACTTTCCATTCTAATCGGTACATATTCCTCTCATCTCATCCCCTTTTGTCTGTCTCCCTCCCTCGCTCTCCTCTGCATTCACAGCCCTTGAGAGCTCCTTAATTATCCTTTCATTGACCTGACACCTCTTTCATCTGGGACTACACAGACAGAAGATAGTTAATAAATCTTGTGTGTGTGTGTGTGTGTGTGTGTGTGTGTGTGTATGTTTGTGTGCCAGATATAAGGAGTAAACACCCCCACCCCCCTGTCCTCTGCTTGACTGCCTCCCTGTCCCCTGTCACGTGTAATGACATGACAGTGCTGGCTGGTGTTACTTTGATATCAAGCTTTGATGTCCCCTGAGTTAACACCTCATGTCACATTTTAATTAGGCACCCAATGCTATCTTATCTGCAAAGGCCGCTGTTCTTGAAGAGGCTTATAATGAGTGGGAGTCATTTTGTGTGTTGATTTACATAAAAGTGAAATCTAAATATGTACGGCCATCGTTCAACTCATGAAAAGATGAGATCCTCCGATCAAAAGATTTGAAAATGAATCTTTAATAATTTATGAAGGCTGCAACATAATGTCTGTTGGAAGCATGCCAAAAATAAACATCGGTTAGGGGGGAAAATTCACATTATATTTTGAAAAAATGAGCAAAATCCATAGTCTAATCAGGGAATGTCAGTTGATGCATTTTATTTATCTTTTCTACACATTCACTGATCTCCGTGGGATTCTGCTTTTGTCAGAAGCTAACCAAGGTTAAACCTGCTCAGAACTTGGGTGGGTGACCTTCAAGGAACACCAGGTGCCGTATTGCTGTATAAAGTGCTGGTGGCGCAGTCGTTCAGTTTGGAGCAAAGTTTGGTTTGGACTTGAACGCTACCCCATTTTGAGGCGTGCTGTGCTGTCCATCTTAAATTGAGCCCATATCTCTCTGCCAGCAGAGAAGTGAATAGTGTGCTAAATTCCATTCACTTTGAGATGCACGTCAGCATCAACATACTAATACTGAAAATGAGTTCACATGTTAGCAGCCAGTGTTGATTCCTCCAAGACAAGACCAATGAGAAGTCTTCTTGAGTAATAATGGTGTACTGATCCATTACCTTAAAGCAGGGGTGGGCAATTCCGGTCCTGGAGGGCCGGTGTCCCTCCTGGCTTTTGTTCAAACTGTGCTCTAAATTAATTAATTAGACCAATAATTGGTAATAATTGGTCCAATTAAGTAATTTAGGGCAAAGTTGGAGCAAAAGCCAGGAGGGACACCGGCCCTCCAGGACCAGAATTGCCCACCCCTGCCCTAAAACCTACACTGCTTGTTACCTTGAAGCAAGGGAATATTAGAAGGGACACAATAGGGATACAACCAGAAAAGTCCGCCTTATGCATGTTACGAAATATAAGATACAGCATGGGATGTATGTTAAAAATCTCATTTCTCATAAGCAGAAGTCTTCAGTCCATCCTAAATTGCAGTACAGCCATTGTAAAACCAGGATTGCAATTTTCACAAACACAGAATCAACTCCCCAGATCACGTCAGTAAGGTTTCAACCAGGTCATCATCTTCGGTTAGCATTAGACACATAAGATGGGCCAAGCAAGTTTTAGCCGGCAATCTTTCATCTACCCAGCAATCAAATCATGGAACACAGCCTTCTGAATGTCACTGCAGTTCAGCGTTGAGCTTTAAGTAAGAGCTTGATTGACCTCTTTCTAAATAGATACAGATGCTTACATTCATTTTGTATGACATGCAATTGTCTTGATATGACTGGGTTTTTTGTTCCTTCTTTGTTTGTTCTTGTAGTGCTGCACGCACAACCTTTTAAAGAGATACATGGAAGTTACTGCAATCAGTGAACAATAGCTTATACAGTATATACCCAGCAACAATCCCAAATGTTTTTCATTCTCTAGTAATGTAGAAGGACTTGATGGGATATCTATTATTCATTTTGATAGCATTCAGATATACCAATTAATTTAGAGAGCAAGTGATCTGAAACCCCTGTCTTAAGTAATTATGAATTCCTTGAACATGGATAACCTTTGAGACAACTTTCTCATTCTCTATTGATGTAAAACCACAGGTAAACAAGTTTTCTGGTTTGAGGATAATGATTTCATGCTAGCTGCACATACAGTATTGCTTGTTTATGCCACATGCTTGAGAAGTATTTAAATAATACAAACCAAGAAATATTGTTTTATAATGGTCTGATGTTTGTCACGGTATTACGTTTTGTGGATAACAGAAATTATATCAGTTCAGGCTGTACATGAACATTTCCCGTGAACTGCAAGGAGGCAAAGGGTAATTGATGTTGGTGTTTACTCGTAAAGAACACATGGCTTTTTTTGACAGGCTGTTCTTTCAGTGTAAACCCGTGAAATGTCAAAGGAAGCTGGGTAAACACTAGGGAGCTTAGCTGTTCAAATATCTGGTACTAATGATGGTTTACTGATTGGATGATCACCTGTCATAGAGGGATAACCACTGGACCAATCATTAAGTGGTGCAATAACTACAGAACAAAGCCAAGATGTTTTGGGGTGCAGACGTAATTTTACACAGAGTTTACTATGTACTTACCATGCATGTATTATAAGATTTTGTTTTTATTTACTGTAGATTTTATCATAGTGGTCTGGACTTTGTGGTTTCTTTGAGAGGGATTTTGTAGAACATACCGTGCCTCCCCTTGTGGCTAAGAGTTTTATTTGTTATATGAAATTCTGCTCTTCCTAAGCCACAAATGAATAGAGCACAAATGCATTTCCTTGGAGATCTGTCACCATTGCCTATACAGTTGGAATTACTAGGGATATATAGAACTTACAGCAAGTTGGGTGACACCCTGTGACTTGGAAAGTGTGAAGCATGAATTGCTGTGGGATAATTAATGTTGTTGTTTCTTGGTCCTTGCTAATGTGGATGGATGGCCTTTCAGTTTTTATGTTCTGACTGGCAGGATCTGTGGTAATCCTGAGATACAATGCGTTTTCAAATTCTTGTCGCATACAGAATTGTTTTTGTATAATTACCTTCTGCGCAGTACAGATATAATCAACATAGAAGATTCTCAATTACTCCCATTTGTAGAGACAACATAGTGTGTGCAGACATCCAATCTACAAAAAGGTAAAATATGACTCTTGGTTTACTGTAGATTTTACAGTTATTATTTATCCTTTCTTTGTTGTTTTCTTTCTTTTTTTGCAGAGGCTTCTAGCTTTCACTCACAATCACTGCAGGCTTTTAAATATACTGACCAGCACTTGAAGGCATCCTGTGCAATAGAGATAATAAAAAAAGGCTTGTGTCTCTTACACTTTTTTCAGTGAGCTGTATTTATAGGGCATTTACCACAATGCTAAGCACGCTGCATTATTACAAAAGGAAAAACAAAACAAACTTTATAAAATCCATGTGTTTGTGTCAATGTGTGAATATGGCCCAATATGTGATAACTAACACAGTTTAAATATACAGATTACTGATTGAAAAAAAACCCAATGGATTTCAGTGTAACAGACAGAAACGCAGATAGAAAAGACGGATACAAAAATAGAAAAAGCAAACTTTTAAAACTTTTTTTCTTTAATTCTTACTTTCTAGATAGATAGATAGATAGATAGATAGATAGATAGATAGATAGATAGATAGATAGATAGATAGATAAACAGATAGACAGTCTTCTCTGCAGCACATTCTGTGCACTCTCTGGTTGACTGAATGTGGTGGAAAACACAACATTCAGTCAATCCAATAATTAGAGCAAGAAGAAAAAAAATGAAAGCAAACAGCAACATTCATAATGGGGGCGCGTAGTTTGCTTCTTTTTTTATTCCAAATTTAGATTTTCTTTTTAAGTTCGGTCCCTGGGAACAGCTGTGATCAGCTGTGATGCGTTCTGACTGCCAATGAAGATGGCCTCACAGAATGGCTTGGCTCAGCTGGGCTCCCCTTTGTTTCAGGGGACAGTTTAATGACTGCTCACAATTCGGGGGGTGGAGCCAGAATGGGAGAACATCTTTTTTTTTTTAAAAGAGAAAGTGATCTTAGAACTGTTTTGGACTAAATTCGAGTCTTTGATACATTTAGGGCTGGATTCTCAAAGTTATTTACTCCAAACCGTCATTAGCGTTATTTTTGTCTGAATGGAAACAACAAAACACCAGTTACAATTCTGTTATGTACACAATAGGGACCACTTGTTTCTTTTCTTACACATCCAAAAACTGAGGAAATGTTGAAAACAGTGATTTAGAGAAGGGCCCTTATATAGTCTGCCTCACATGTAGTATTTCTAGGTTGCGATAGTTATACACGTTTTTATATGGTGTTGCACTTGCATTGCTTGTTAAAAATAAAACAACTTGTTACTGCTTCTAGCTGTCTGGTAGTGCTCTTGTGACAACACAGTATGTAACAGGTAGAACTACAGCAACTGTATATAAAAAAAAATAAGACCTAACTCCGAATTAACCAAACTTGTGAATGAACAAACCCAACAGAATGAGTAATAGTGGTACATTTGGGGCACTTGATGTACACTTTATGTATTATTCATGCTGTAGTACCGAAATGTTGTGATTGTATTATTTTGAAGGAATTTTTGGAAGCGGACATCCTAAGCATACTTGTTCACTGCATTGTCAAATTGTCAAGACAATAGTCCACTCTCTGTCCCTTTCAACAGAACTTCCCAGACGCTAACAGGATTTCCCACAGCCTATCCGAAACCCATTGTTCTTGTCCTCAGCTCTGCTTGATCCACTCGCTTGCTCTTTTCAAGAATGCCACTTGGAAGGTGCAATCCAATAAAAGTCGATTTGGGAAAGGGAAGGGTGTCAGCTTCGAGGAAAGCTGATTATTGATCATTCCCTTGCTTCCCCCAAGCTGATATTGATAACTGGACGTTAAGCCCCCTTTGCAGAAATCCAGCTTTCAAAGGTCTGGCAAGCTGCTGTCAAACTGTTAGCAGCTTGTTAACTGTCCTATTGTCCAATTGCTTCGTGCACAGCCTGTAATATGCAACATGGAGTTCAGGCTTTAGTTTTACAATCCATTTCAACCAAAGAAGAAAATAAGGTCAAAGTGGTTTAATGCTGAGACAAAAGGTTAACTGCACTGAAACTGTCAATTACACTGTAACTGCACACTCAGTAGGGTTGTTTTGATGCAGTTGCCGTGTAGTCATTTAATTTCATATAAATTACCTGCAATGGATTTTAAAATAAAGAATGCTATGAGAATGCTCTTAAGAGCCATGTTATTGATTTGTCACAAATTATGATGAAACAATTTCATCTTCAGGGCCAGGCTATAAAGAATCCAGTTTTCAATTACAGTACATTTTTAATCCATACTTCAAACACTTGATCATTAAAATCTAAAAGAAACACAAGTAGTTTATGTTTTGTTCTTCTTATTTTTAAGTAGATGGTCAAGTTCATCCCAGGATGTTTAAATATATCTCCCGTTCTTAAATTACAGCTATTTTCATACCGTAGCTCGTTGGTGCTCCCAGGCTGAATCTGTGAATTATCAGAGGATGTGAGCAAGCCCCGGGGCTATCAAGCAGACGAATACCAAATAGAGAAGCTCACCCTTTCATATGCACAATCTGATTCCCTAATGTCTGCATGTATATAAAATAAAGATTTAAGCCCTCAGCTCTGCCGTTTCGGACTGATTGATGTAGGAGGAACAGTGGCTTTGGCATGAGGGTTTTTGAAAGAGGAGAAAGACCTCGCTCTTTTGTTATTCTGTTTAACTTTCAATTGTTTTCAAGGCCATGAACACAGCTGCCCATTTTCCACATACAGAACAATACAATTCCAGAGTACCAATGTTCTTAGGAATAACATGCACGTTTGCACGCATGTATGTATTGTATGTACTGTATGTATGTATGTATGTATGTATGTATGTATGTATGTATGTATGTAACAGGCCCCTATGTAAGCCTGCACAGTGCCTTTAAAGTAGTTGAGTTGAAGCTGCTGATGGAGCAGCACGTAATGAGAGAGGGAGAAAGGCAGAAGTGTGAGGGTTAGATGGAGGCAACTGTACTCAAAGCCAGTAAAGGAACCAGGAAAGGGTTACATATAAATGGTATGTGTGTCTGAAATGAAACTGCCTTGAGCTATGGGCCTTCATGTGCCAAACACATCCTTTACACTATGTATGTGTATATGTACAGTGTATATGTACTGTATGTATGTTTAGAGTGTGTGTGTGTGTGTGTGTGTGTGTGTGAACCCACATCATTGTTGGTTTGTGTAGGGAGAACCTGTTCCATATAACAGCCTACCAACAGGGCAACTTTGTGTTCCTATAGGTGCTGTCCTTTAGAGTTGTTGAACCTGGCAACTATCCCTGAATGGAGTGTGCTTTTAGTTTTAGAATCAACCTCCTTTATACTTTCAGCATCAGTTGTTAGACTAAAAAGAGTATTATTATGTCTTCAAAGATCAGTTATGAAAAGCAACAGCAACCTAACTGAGCTCAAGCAGAACATTGATTTTCCTACCTGCTGTCTGGCTTCTTACTTGCTTAGAAAACAGCATGTTTCAGATATTCCTTGCCTGTGTCAAACAAAACAGGCTGATCTTGAATTGAAAATACCATTAATGTGCCTAGCGCTTGACGTTTCTGCGAACAGCACTGTTGACTTGAGACACTGTGCCAAATTGCCTGAAGAACAAACCTCGATTGATTGGATGTGCTGTGCCGCAGACTGTGGCCCTGCTCTTCAGCGCTAAATGATCTACTCATCATTGTGCAATGTACAATAAAGAAGGAGCCAGATGAAAACCTTGACAATGGGAGATTGTTTTGATGCAGTATAATGATCTGCAAATGTATTTTATCTGCCAATTAGGACTGCTGCTTTAGCTCAAGTAAATGTAGCTCCTACCTTCCATCTGCTGCAAAGCTCGTTTCATTACTCCGAATTTACAAACAGTTTCATAAAGCATTAAAGTGCCACTAAATAGTATCCTAGTTATGTATCAAATGGCACACGAATGCTTTATGAGTACAAGCCTATGACTACAAGAAAGCAGGGCCCTTAGTGTTAAACTAGTGCAACTCTTTTTTTGTGTATTTTAATTTTTTTAAAGTATGAAAAAAATTAAGGGCTTACAGAATTTTAACAAATGTTTTTCGCAAGGATCAACCCTCTTATGAGTGGAGGTTTTATTGAACAGCTCTATAAAACAAATAACTGTCACGGTAACTGACTGGTAAGATGCGGGGCACTGCAGTATCAGGTACCACGCCTAGCGCAATACTGGAGCCATTTTCCATGGAACCCACTGTACATCTCTGTAGGTTGCTCTGACTACAGGAGAAATGAGTCTGTCCTCCTTTTAAAAAAAATAAGAAGCATATTTTTTTTGTATTCCGCCAACAATCCGAAAGAGGTAAATCCGCAAGTTTACCACATCAATGATATTATTGTTGTTTATTTAGTAGACGCTTTTATCCAAGGCGACTTACAGAGACTAGGGTGTGTGAACTATGCATTAGCAACAATGTCTCACCCAAAAAAGCACAAGGAGGTTAAGTGACTTCCTCAAGGTCACGCAGTGAGTCAGTGAGTGAGCCAGGATTTGAACCGGGGACCTCCTTATATGGTGCGTTGATGTGGTACACTTACAAACACATTTTTAGTAGTGTAAAGGAGGTACATGCACAGAGGCACATCTGTGTTAATGTCAGTTGACACCTTCAGGTATATTGCTTTTTAGCACCTCCTGGTTTCCCATGGCACAATGGGTCTGAGCTGGAGTGTAGCCTCTCACTGCCTGCTTCCAACATGACAAACGCTGTTTGCTTTGGATGTCACTCCATACTTAACCCCTGTCAGACTTGTCTCAAAGGCTAGTCATGACAAGTCTGGGGGGTTGATTTGCCTATTATCTCCGGATAATCTGACATGCATATGGAGAAAAGTAGAAAAGCATAAAAACGAAATACTCCTACAAGTACAATATGCTGGTCATGGATTTGTAATCCACTAGTGCCACACAGCATCATAATAGAGCTCTTTACTCAACAACCCACCGGCAGCGTTTTTAATATGATAACACAGAACCATATTTTATTTCAACAATACAGCTCTCTAAATACAAGTGACATGCCTATTTACATAATGCCGCATTACATCCATATATTAAAATAGATGATAGTTTGGGCATCCAGCACAATGCTTTTTGTGATCTTGAAATTTGCTTCCTCCTGGGTATTTAAAGAAAGTAAGAGGGCATTTTTCAACTTTGAATGTCGCTGTAAACAAGGCGTGAATGAAAATGAGAAGCTGCATTAATATTTAAAAATAACATGTTCTGACAATGTTGGAATATTGCAAGCGCTAATACAATTGAATCTTTATTTATTTTAAATGTTTGTTTATGGAGCATTTATTGTGCATTATTTTGGCATTATGTACACCATGTGCCGTATACTCTGGTTAGTGTTCTGAATACTATACATCAGTCTGTACATTTCTCTACATCCAGCTCAAGAGGAGTAAAAAAGTAAATAGATTACCATACCTTCAAATGAGTTAGTGTACCTGCAGAATATTCTTATTGGTAGCACATGTAAATATTGATGACATAAACAAAATATACAATAGATAACATTGTCGTCATGCCCCATCCATGACAGAAATATCCTCTATGTTCAGTGTTCAGTCATGCATGCTATACACAAGATATATATTGTTATGGTTCTTAATAAACACTGTACAAAGAAATAATATTTGAAATAAAAATCTATTTTCTATTTTCTTTCTTGAAGAACAGAGCAGTTATGTTGCATCAAGCTAGCACAGTTCTATAATTCTCTGTCCTGTGCACTGTTTGGAGTCTAACCCCCCCCCCCCCCAGCAAATCCTCTAGAGGTTTTATTGTATGTGTGTCTAGCCCCCTGCTTGCGTTGCCGTATACTGTGACAGAGGCAGTAGATATTTGTAGATATTTGCTGCTTAGCATCTCAGAACAGCAGAACACTGAATGCATCTAAACACCTTGATTAACAAGAATATTGTTAGTTTCAATTAATTATTTATTGCAGCCTGTCAAGCAGCAGCCTATCCTTCCTCTGTCACTGTGAAACCATTTGTTTTGGAGACTGTTCTCAACTGCAAGTAAATTGGTCGCTGAAAATAGTCTAGTGGCTATTCAAGGACACGTTCCCTAAGCTTACAAGTTATTTCACTGCTCTAATGTGAGAGTACTAATATGACTGTGTGCTCTTGGAATGCTAAGTAAGTAGGGTTGTGATTCAATGCTTTTGCTTGAGCACTGAGTTGTTTACTGCTTTGGTCTTGGGCTTAACAAACTTGATACTGTGATAGCAATACCGTTCACGGAGGTGCTTACATAAATATCTGAATTTCATTTAACACGAAATGCCTCTCAAAAGGTGAGAACTCCATGATTGTGTGTGGTGATACACTTCAGCTATAATGCAGTAACTTAGTTATGGATAAGTGTAAAAGCTCCCTCAATTTTAGAACTTTTTTTTTTTTAATGGCATTTTAATGATGTTTAAATACACCTGTCTCTTTTCCACTCTTCCATGTGTGCTTAGGTCATCCGGCTCTGCTCCAAAACACTAGATTTTGGTCAAAATTTGGTCAAGGGTATTTTTCTATCATTAGCATATCTACTAGTGTAATTAATATATCTGAAATTATTCAAAATTGGGTCGAGCTTTACCAAGTGTATACAATAATAACCACCCCCTGCTGCAACTCTTCTGTTTTGCCTTCTTGAGTGATAGAAGCAAAGCACACACAATGCAATCCCTCTGTTCTGGGAGGGGAGGGGGGTGGGTAATTTGGGGGCCGTGGGAGTGTAGGTTTACAATATGGATTAAAATGCATTAAGGTCAGATCAGAGGGCTGAGTGCAGCACAGCCTGTGGAATATACCATGATCTATACACTAAAGGTCAACCGGGCACAGCAAGTCAGGCAGCTCTCTCCTACGTAACAGGTCAGCCGGGCATAGCAAGTCAGGCAGCGTCTCTCCAACGTAACAGACACTAAAAGGCATCTGCTGTAATACCTAGTGACTGGAAAGAGAGCTGGCCTGACAAATGAGGAGGAAGCGCAGGGGCATATTTTGTCATGGACACCAATTGCTATTGGAGTTTCTAGGTGGACGTTCCTGCCCAAGACAGCTATCGCCCTCCCTAGGGGTAATCTGTCACAGCATGGTTCAGCAGCCCAGATCCGTGCGCTTGGGTTTGCCCTGTCAGAAATCACTAAGTAACAGCCTTATCACCGGCCCAGAATGCTACAGCTTCAAACTGTCTATAATAAGCTTGTTTTTTTCTTTCTTTTTTTTTTTAAAACTTTTAAAATGTTTTGTTTTAAGTTTGGTTTCTATCTTCTTGGCAAAGCTCTTGACATTTCTAGGCACCAGCACTAATTTATAGTGTTTTGGAAAACTTGTCAACACTATCTGGCTGTAGTGTGATATACTTAGTGTAGCATCAGTTAGATGAATAATTTGATTAATCACAAATTTTGTACTGTAGTCAACGAATATTTGTTACCATTGACTATTCGAATCTCCCTTTTAAGCACTATAAAATTATTTCAATGGAGAGTTGTTCTTTTAACCACACCTGAATGTTCAATTTTATTCATTCTATTAGGTACTGTTTTTTTGTAATGTACATATAATGTATCCAGAAAATGCATAAGTTTGCAATTGAGTGATATTTTACCAGACATGTGCTGCATAATAGTGGATACATTGCCCTCCGATGTCCCATGGACTGCTAGTATGACTATGACTTATGAAACCTGCTTTCGGTACATTGAAAAGGGGAGTAAAATGACATACAGCAGAACCACAGTGTGCTTGTTGATGTGGCTTGTCTGTATGAAAACCAATCTGCACACTTAGTGTGTGTTATTGTTTAAGAGCTCTTTGAGGTGCATATTCCAAGTTCTAAAGTGCACTTCAGTAAGGAGCACACATTCCACTTTTAAAGGGAATATTTATTTGTTTGAAACATATTTCACAGGGAGTAACCTACTGAGATGAAATAATCTTGTTTCTAGTCCCGTGTGCTCTTGGATGGGGTCAAGGATCTTTATGTTATACTCACAGCAGAATCAAATCATCAGATTGCATTTGGCATAAATTCAGTTATCCTTTATTTTCACTTGAGACATGGCTGTCTCCGTGCGGGGCCTAGTGTTTTACTGGTTCCCAGAATCCCTCACTTTGAGTAGGGGAAGCACTTCTCGCAGCGATCATTAATTTAAGCGCTCTAAATACATTTTTATACAATTAATGTTATCTGCCAGTCTGCTGTGTGAAATGATAGCTCAATTGGAATAGGTCAAAGCTTCAGTTTTTAATAAATCTGCTGGTGTTTGGTTCTTAAACTATTTTCTACTACATGAATCAACTAAATTTGACATTTGCATGATACAGCCATAAACTAAACACCAGGTCTTTACGTGAGATAACAAGCACCAAGATGCAAAAACACACACGTTGTTTCAGGTGCTAATAAAAGAGGAAGGGATAGTACAAGCGTTTAGAAGGGATGTTTCTGACTAGGGTGAACCAAGTCAAGCCTGGGAAACAGTGAAACAAGAAATGTCTCCCAGCATGTTTCATGTAATTTACACAAAGCAGTGAATCATCGCATCCTGTAAAAAATTCCTTGCAGCATTGCAAATGAGAACATGGCATGTACACTCATATATTGTATAGTGTGAAATAGAATAGCCTTCGGATGGAGGTTTGACATGGAGGACTGGGCAGCAGCTAACTAAGCAGGAAATTAGGAAATAGAGGGCACTACGACAGAACGCCAGGCTGTGATTGCTTGTGCAACCATTTTCATAAGCCATACTTTTTTGAGACTGAGGGTAATTTAGGTTACAGCTAAGAACTGTGATCCAGAAATCTTGGTTTTGGAATTTGATTCCATTGCCACTGCAACCTTTGACCATTGCTTATGTGCTGTGCCTACCCCAGCAATACTGAATGGGTGTTACCTGGGCAATAATATTATAGACCGTTTTCTGGCAAAAACCAAACCTTATTTGCCAAACCATTGTGTGGAGGAGGGGGTGGGTTGTGTTTGGCAAAGAGGAAGCTTAGCTAAGCTGTGTGTTCTTTAGATAAAAACTGTATAACTTTGAAAATCTGGAGAAGGATTTGAAATTTGAAAATAAAAAACAGACTGTTAAGCCTTTTGGAGAAAAGTTAATCAAATCTATTTTAGACAATAAGACCAAGCATGTCTGTAACTTGAGAGGAAAGCACAGCAAAGTGAGGAAGAGTTTAGGTATAAAAACTGAAAAAAGATGTTTATTTCAAAGAAAATGCCTTGCTTTACTCTTTCAGGAGTCAGTTGACACAATGATTCATTCATTGCACTACAGTTATCAAAAATTAGAAAATGAAATTCCACCAGAACAGAAATCACTTGAGTTGTATACTAACTATAGTTATAGTAATGTAATCTTTATTTCGAGGTTATACAAACTGCTGTTGTCAAGAGCTTTCTCCCAAAGACACGCCAGACTGGCTTTCGGGGACATCAGTGTTCTCTATGATTCAGATGCAGAAAGACAGTTAATTGACTGAAAGTATGAAAAATGTTTATTTCCCGAAATTAGCTGTCATTTCCCATCTAGAGAGTTGTGAAACATCCATTAAAGACTGAGACCGTCATCCATTATGGATCACTTTAGTTTGGGGTGTCACTCTGAACTCCACTGGGATCAATGTAATTTGCAGCCAACGTGCTGTCTCGCTCCACTCTCTCTTAGGATCACAGTGATGATTGGTCTTCAGAATGAATTCCACATGTTTAAAACGCATTCACTTATTTTCTGCTTGCACGTATCCACTGGATCTTGTCCGCTTGCAGGTGGCCAGTGCTTCACCGAAGCTCCAGTGTGGTGTTTGTATACCATTGAGGTGCTACTCTATCAGAATAGAAACCGATTCTGTCAACACTGGGCATTAACAATCCTACTGACATGTTTACAAGTGGAAGGGTGGTGCTGTATCTGTCCTGATGGCTCTTCTGTCACCCTTTAATACCTTCTTGATACATAAAGGAATAAGGACTATTCTGAATGGGGGACTGGGTAGCTCGGCAGTACACAGCAGTCTCTAAGTGGGAAAGACATGGTTTTAAACACAGCTGTGTGGCAAAGTGGTTCGCAGCGTACAGGTGTAGGAGTGATGTGGTACGCAATTAAGAGACAGACAGTGACAATCCAATCAGAAAATAGATTTGATTTATAATCCAGGTCTGGTGACCAAAACAATAATCCAAAGGCATTACACAGCAATGTGTATTGCACTGTTCAAAACAAAGGGTTTGCAGTCCCAAATAATAAACACAGTCCAGTTAGAAAACACAAGATACAAACACGGTCACCAGTCCTGGGTGCGTGCTGCAGTGCTCGTGGTGCTAATACAATAATTATCGTGACACAGGTGTAGTGATGTCCGGGTTCGTGCTGGCCTCTGGCGACAGCTCCGGAATGTGTTAGCCGTCTACTAATAACAACAATCAACAATTAGAGACGAGACAAAACAAACAAAATACTCACGTACGATATCACAACAATGGTCCTTCCAGGTCATTTCCTTAACCGTAAACGAAGGAACAGATCACATCTCTCCGTCCCCTATTTGTACCTTCACTTACCCTTGGTAAACGAGTGCAGCCGCTCCTCCAATCCGCGGCTGCCACATTGTTTACCTTCCAAGTCGATGAGTTAGTGCACCTGAGTTCCACCCCCTTTCTAGATGACCAACTTCCTTTTAACCCTGGGAATGAATTGTCAGACCAACCAGTCCAGGGTACTCTGTTCCCGTTACTTAGCGCCCTCACAGGTCGAGAGGGAGATTTACCACCAAGAATCATTCTATTTCTGTCACAGGATGTCTTAATGTATTTTTTATTGGAGAACTCTAGCCTGCCATTCTCTTCATACCAGAGTCATTAGCATTTCTCAACAGAAAGCACAGTGGTCAAAGGCTGCCTAAATAGGGGTGAGAACAGGGGAAGCGAGCACAATTCATGACACACTGGGAATGTTGTGAGCGTGTCTGTTTTGCCACGACAAAGGAGGAAACGCTTTGAAAATATGGGAGGAAACAAGGCAGTGTAGACTGTAAAAGTAAAGAAAACGAAAGAACCTTTGTAATACATTATTGAAATAAATGGAAGGAGTGACATTGAACCAGGACACTGGGTTAACAACCTTTCTTGGCTAAAAGAGTCAGCTCAATGACCAGGGAGTCCCAAAAGACCCAAAAAGAAAAAGGTTAAATTTTTAAACACTGACACAACAGTGTTTCTGTTTGCCAACAGGGGCTGGTTAAATTCAATATTTTTTGTAGGGAGAATTCTTTGTATATTTGACTTAGAGGCTGACAAACCCTTTGCGTTAAATCGGAGAGTCTTTTAAAGAGGAAAGAGACATTTTGAACCTTATTTCAGAGGCAGTGATGGGTGGGCTGAATTTAATCTGGAGTGGATGCTGGCTGTAACACAACATCATGGTTTATAAATCCATGTTCTTACCTATTTTTAGCACTAACAATGTTATCATTGCAATCTTTCTGTTCTTTGCTGTCTCTAGGCGAGTTGTAGCCTATTGTTACTAGTTTCTGAGTCGTTGACATTTGATTTAAATTATCTTTAGTATGTTTTTGAATTCTTAAAAAAAAATATATATTTATATATATATGTTAATGTTTAATGTGAAGATTGATGAATAACGATTAAATGATAATGGTAAAAAAAAGTGCCAAAGGTCATGACATGTGTACTATAGAATATAAGGGGTTTCACAGAGGTACTCGCTGACTAATATCTCAGAAAGAGACAAGATTAGAGCACAACATTAGACATGAGAGAGCTAGAAATCATCCAGGGAATTTTTATTATGCCAGCCAGTGCACGGATCTTTCCGAACATTTACCGACTTGTGAAATGTGTATGCCTGTCAGATACTCAAACTATTGTGCGTGTGTGTGTCTAGCCCTGGACAAATCCATCCTGTGATTACCATTCAGCTGACAGAAGACCTTTGGCGGTTCAATGGAGTGGTAATGAAAGGCAAAATATGTAATAGGTGCTGGAACCAAGTTGGACATAATTACGGGGAAAAAAAAACTAAGTGTAGAAATCAGAAACAATAGCAGACTTCAGGAATGAGCGCCGTCATCCATGCCTGTTGCTGGGATGAGGTTTAGCTGCAGAGGAAGAAGCCTGGAATCCTTTTGTGAACTATGCTCGATTACTGACAACCTGCTATTAGTGGCTATATAATTTATTAGCGGAGCAATGCACTGTATTTAGAAAGCATTAACCTTCACAGTAAAAGCACAGTAATGATGATATTGGTTGGCTGTGTATTGTTTCTGTGTTTGTAAGAATAATCTATCTATCGATTATTATTTATTTCTTAGCAGATGCCCTTATCCAGGGCGACTTACAATTGTTACAAGATATCACATTATTTTGACATACAATTACCCATTTATACAGTTGGAGTTTAACTGGAGCAATCTAGGTAAAGTACCTTGCTCAAGGGTACAGCAGTAGTGTCCCCCACCTGGGATTGAACCCACTACCCTCCAGTCGAGAGTCCAGAGCCCTAACAGCTACTCCACACTGCTGCCCTATCTATCTATCGATCAATCTAATAGGTGTGACTGAGCTTTGTGACACCTGTGCTCCTGCCAGTCTACTTGTTGTGTCAGCGAGCGGAGCTCTACACTGATTGTGCTTGTTTGTCCTGTGAGGTTTGTTGATGCGTGCAAGTGTGTCATACACAGAGAGCAACAGAAAGAAACAGAAATACAAAAGTGACTTGTCAGCTCTCTAAATGTCAGCTTTCCAAAGCTCATGCTCTTACTAGAAACGTACTTTACCATGTTTAACCATGGTTTTTACTATACCATACCATATTGATTTGTAAATCACCATGCTTGCCTGTGCTTTATTATGATTTTACTATGCTTATTATGCTACCTGGTGTACTTTAGAACATTTATGAGACACAGAAAAAGCAATGTGATATAAAGGGATTTTTCATGGAGGCAGTTCAATTAGACAGGGTGGAAAGGATGAGGGGAAGGTGATGACCTTATTTGGGAGCAATCCCCTTGTTGATTAATACTGATATTTGGATGACAATTTCGAAACAGTTGTGATTTGCAACAATGTGCAAATGTTATGCAAATCAAACATTTAGTGTATAATACGGAAAACACCATGTGTTCCGTTTAAAAGATTTAGCCAACAGCAGTATTTAGTTCTGGCTTGGCTATGTCTTGTGACTCGTATCTCAGTACGACTGCACACCTTCCTTTGTGTTTCTGATAACTTACTGTTACGTCTGTTACATTGTGAGATAAGACAGGAGAGAGAGTGTGCGTTTGAGAGTGAGATGGATCCTTATTAAAAATTCGAGCGAGCAGCTATTTCTCAATGGGTGGTGGGAATTAATCCCATATGTGTCTAATCAGAGCCCACATGCACACACTCTCAGCCTGGAAAGGGCTCACACTTCCCTAGTGAAATGCTCTTGATTTTGCTGGAGTGGTACTTATCTTATTCCTGTAAAAAGTGGTGTTTTTCTCCATGTCTATTGGTGGCCACTGAAGTGCCTGTTCAGTGCATGTGGACCGGGAGTGATTGAGACATAACAATACAGCCGAAATAGTGCTGTTGTCTTTACAGAATTACTGTGATGCACCACCTATTGCACTAAAGTTTATAAAAGCAGAAAGACTGCCTCAAAATGATTAACAGCTGTTTGCTACCTCTAATGTACAGTTATGCTTTACCCAAACATTGGATTCCATTAAAGGCTTAATACTCACTAGTTTTGTTCTCAAATGACAAGATAAAGGGGCACTGGTAGAGCTGTAATGAAAATGATCTGAGCACCATTCCTGACAGAAACCAGTGCCATTGTTCCTAACCTTTAGTGGTCAATACATTTACAGGTCGCTGGAGAGTGCCTGGGACTAACACTGAGAAACACTTCAAGGTGCAAGGAAGACTTTGTACACACCGCTGTAAACAAACTGGAAAGTGAATCAAGTCTGTTTTCAGAAGTACAGTGCAGAGAAGTGTACAGCAGTGGACAGTGCCCCAGGAATCACCTACAGTAATGGTGTAGCATGTATTATAGTCTTGGGTCACTGTAAAATACTATTAGTGGTGCAGGAGAGTCTGTAAAAGATGAATGTAAAAATCGATTGATGTGTTGTATTAGAAAAATACAAAAATAATTAGGTCCAGTACTCTACTCACTATGCCCCCTATTGTACAGTTTCACTCAATTATGTCTGAATGAAGAAATGGAAAGATGAAACACAAAACAGATTTTTAAACACATACTTCTCCTTTTAACTTGTCTGAATAAGCTTTCATCTCATTTCATTTTGAATTCAGCTGCTTTTCACAGCACCATGAGGGAAATCACTTTCTTATTATGTCCTTAACTAAAAAATCCTACAGTTAACAGTCAGTTTAACGTTCATTTTGTGCTCTGAAAAAAAGACATCTGGATTTAAAATGTCAGTGTCTTAATCACACTTGATCAATACTGAAAAGACAGAGATGATATAGCCTGTATTAGAGTACCCATGTAACGGAAACAGTTTGGTAATACCAAAGCAAACTCACGGCGATATGAAAAATATTGTGGTTGTTTGACTTTTTGATAGCACTTTGAGATACTGCCTTCATATTCCATACACAACTGTATTCTACAATAGATACAGTATGTCAAGTTTGATAAAAAATATCCTACAAAAAATATATACTATTTTTGTGACAGTAATTTTGCAAAGTTGTTTCTTTTGCTTATTAATGAATGCCATTGTCTTTTCATATCAGTAGTAACTGCATGTTGACAGATCAGGGCATGTTCTGCAATGGTTGCCATTCTATAAAGACCCATGCTCTGACTAATCAAGCATCCACAACTCTGATAAATATTTAGTTATTTCTATTTTGCTAGCTTTACAAACTAACTACCTGCTATCTCATTGCCTCTTGTTGCATCTATTTCAGTTCTTAAAGATTGTATTTGCATTTGAAAAAAACAATATAAAAAATAAAATAAATACAGCCAATAATACAGCTCTGGGTTCTACATTAATTATTTATATGAGGTTGGGGGTGCAGGGATGCTGCGGGAGTAAAACTGACAGCTGCATTTGTGAAATGCAAATAATTAGTCACAATACGGTTATCAAAATGAACCCAACTCGGAGGCAGGAGCTCATTTCTTATTACTTTTCACGATGATTGATAAACAACAATTAAATCTCTCCTTGTGGGAGCTATTGTGACGCTTTCCCTGGTTTATTCAGAAGATATATAGTCTTCAGTAGAATGTTGTGCTCAGTTCTGTGATTTCCCAAGTCTCTTTCGATAAGGCAGGTTCCCAACCTGCGGTCCCAGGAAATCCCACACGGTCTCCCACACTCCCAAATCATTAACCAGCTAACTAGTAAAATCCAAGCTTCCTCACAACATTCTAGCTGCATTATCTATCAGCTGTGATGATTATTCAAAATTTTGGTTGCTAATATGTAACTACACAGTGTCATAGTAATATCTCTCAATGCAACGCTGTCTCGTTATTTCACTGAATTTGAATTACACACCAAAACATTACAAAATATTCAAAACAATGAATTAATGACGCACCCCTTTGTTATACAGTACAGTATAGTACAATTTACTTTCAATATGGCCCAACCTCAAAATAACCAAATCCGTGAATTACTGAATTGTGAATTAAACAGGTAGCACTGTATACAGTATAAAATGTACAGCTACTGGTATAGTTTGCGATTGTGGTCCATAGAAAAAACCTTAAACTCCTTAAAAATTCGGAAAGCACTAAGGAAAGGCATTATCAGTTTATTTATTCATCTTTAAAGGATTTTTAGAACAGTGAAACAACCAAAGACTGTTAAATTATATCACATAGCTGTCTACTTCTAGTTATGCACATTTTTAAAAAAGTTGTTAAGCGGTAAATTGAAAATATAGTCATATCGCAATCCAAATATCTTTGATCTGTAAACCTGAAAGGCCATGACTGGGTCCTCAAAGCAAGCCCCTGCATAATTCTTGGCTTATTAAATGATGATTCCTGATCGAAATAGAATGCCATTGCTTTAGTGTTCTTCACATGAATTTGGATGGTAATTGGTGCTCTTTAGCATTGCCAATGAGCTGGGTTTCTGGAAGTGATGGCGCAGTATACAGTATTTTCCTCCTTTCTTGACTGGCAGAGCCAACAACCCAATCTGACATCTGCATGCTTGCAAATATAATGCACTGGTAACTCTAAAAGACAGAGCAAGGCATTCTGAGGACATATTCTGAGCTATTAATTTAGTAACAGGGACCTAACCTCTGTTTTTCTCATCCCATATTAGTGTATGCAGGATATCTTTTTGATTAATCCTGGCTCCAGCCTGGAATTATTAAACTATTAAGCCTTGCTTGCTGTAGGAATAAGAAGGGCAGTTTTAATGAAGAGAGATCAGTGTAAATCCTTTCATTTTGGTCTCCGTTTTCAGATGGGAGGTAGTAAGAACAGCACCAATATGATAGTTGGAAATATAAGGATAGGATGAGTATGAACCACATGGTTCAGCTTTCAAACTTTTTAAACCCTTGTGTTGCTGAGGTCATCACAAGGGACAGCAACTATATTTAACCCTAACACTAACCCTAAACTTAACTCTAACCCTAACACAACCATAGCCTTAACCCTAGCCCTCAACCTAACCCTAATCATAACCATAACCATAACCATAACCATAACCATAACTATAAACCTAACCCTGTACCTAACCCAAACCCTAGCCCTAGCCCTAGTCCTAACCAGAAACCCTAACCCTAACCCTAACTCTAACCAACCCTGAACTTAACCCTAAACCTCACCATAATGCTGCCCAACCCTTACCCAAATTCTAACCCTAACCCCACAGTTTTTATATTTGTCTTCATGAGATAAGGTTTGTTTGTTTGGTGTATGAACACTGGCACACACACATATACTGCGGTACAATATTAAATTAGTCTGAATAATTCTCTCTGGTTTGCTCGACCTCGAAGCTTCATCTTAGTTCATTAAAGAGCTTCAATACACTTTCCTACGATTTTACTATGGCAAACTTTTAAAAGAGTGTTCCCAAAGCAGAGACTGTAGTTTTCATTATTACATACCTGAAGTCAGTAAGAGTTGAATCCAATTTTTTCAGGCTAGGGCTAGCAATTTTTCTTTTTTTTTTTTGTAATTGATAATTAAGAAAAAAACTAAATGTACAATGTGAAGCTGAGCGCGTGATCGCTCAGCGTTTAATAATCAAACAGAACAGAAAAATAAGCGGTTGTAACAACAAACACACAAAAACAGGACACGGCACTTACGCCAAAATAAATAGATAAACAAAAGCGGACTAACACTAAACAAGCGGTGGACGGACAGACACACAAACACGGTGAGTAAATAATAAAACAAGTACCGTGCTGGTCCTACCAGCACGCGATATAGTGTTCTATATATTTTCTATCTCTCTCTCTCTCTCTCACCCGTTCTCCACTCACGAACACCCAACCCGAGTGAGTGAAAACATACAGCTTTTATGCAGTTGTACCGAGACTTCGATTGCTAGTCAATCATTCAATTGGAATCTCGGTACAACTGCACGTGAATAATTAAAGTGCAATTCCCGTGCTCACATATTATTACTTTTACTTGCACGTGATGTGATTTGTGCCCTCCTCGTGCCTAAATACAAATCTACAATTTAAACACATGTGAAACACAGACCGCTTATATCCCGTGTACCAATGCCTATACACCAACATTTACACACAACACGTAACACAAAATACACACGGGGGCACTTTGCCACATATACCCCCTTGTGCAAAGCACACATGGCCTCAATGGCCACCTCCCCCTCAGTCCCAAAGTCCCGGAAGAGGGGAAGCAAGTTGTTTCTGGGGGTGGCCATGGTGAAATGTCTGGCACCCCCAATTCTTCGTGGCTGGCAGCTCCCTCTTCCGGGGCTTCAGCCACACTATCTCCTGCTGCGAAAGTGCAGCTGGGGAGCTGGTCTCCTGACCTCCCCCTTCTTCATGGCCGGCAGTTCCCCTCCATGGGGCTCCGACCACACAATCTCCGGCAGCGAAACTGCTGCGGGGAAGCTGGTCTCCTGACCTCCCCCTTCTTCATGGCCGGCAGTTCCCCTCCGTGGGCGCCGGCCACCCATTCTGGCAGCGAAACTGCTGCGAGGGAGCGGGTCTCCTGACCTCCCCCCTCGCTTCGTGGCCGCTAGCTCCCCTCCGTGGGGCTCTGGCCACCGTGTTTCCTGCCACGGAAATGCGGCTGGGGAGCTGGTCTCCTGACCTCCCCCTTTCTTCATGGCCGACAGCTCCCCTTCATGGGGTTCTGGCCATAGTGTAGCGACCCCAGGCGAAGCAGGACCCTCGACTACCCCAGGCGAAGCAGGATCCCTGGCGACCCCAGGCGGCGGCAGCGGACCCTCGGGAGCGGCGGCAGCAGCAGCGGACCCTCGGGAGGCGGCGGCAGCAGCAGCGGACCCTCGGGAGGCGAACTTCGGGAGGAGCCCCTGGCCATAGAGGCGGCAGCGGAGCTCCACTTCTCCCTCGTACCCTGTACCCTGTGTGGAGCAAAGGCAGCCCCAGGCGATCGCGGGCGACAGGCAGCCCCAGGCGTGCGGGCGGCTGGCAACCCAGGCGATGCGGGCGGCTGGCAACCCCAGGCGATGCGGGCGGCTGGCAACC
The DNA here is from genome assembly GCA_030684275.1 of Acipenser oxyrinchus oxyrinchus. Taxonomy (NCBI): domain Eukaryota; kingdom Metazoa; phylum Chordata; class Actinopteri; order Acipenseriformes; family Acipenseridae; genus Acipenser; species Acipenser oxyrinchus. Next base: position 46,201,055 of record CM060257.1, on the reverse strand, counting down.
CAAGCGTCGCGGGCGGCTGGCAACCCCAGGCGATGCGGAGCGGCTGGCAACCCCAGGCGATGCGGAGCGGCTGGCAACCCCAGGCGATGCAAGGCAAGCATCCTTGGGCGGCGAGGCAGGCATCCTTGGGCGGCGAGGCAGGCATCCTTGGGCGAAGCGAGGCAGGCATCCTTGGGCGGCGAGGCAGGCATCCTTGGGCGGCGAGGCAGGCATCCTTGGGCGGCGAGGCAGGCATCCTTGGGCGGCGAGGCAGGCATCCTTGGGCGGCGAGGCAGGCATCCTTGGGCGGCGGGCAGGCATCCTTGGGCGGCGGGGCAGGCATCCTTGGGCGGCGGGGCAGGCATCCTTGGGCGGCGGGGCAGGGAGTCAGGACTAGCTGGGGTGCAGGTGTTGGCCCTCTTCTCGGCCTCTGCGGCGGGCGGTTCTTCCCGTGCTTCCCTCAGCAGCCTATGCAAGGGCTGCCGAGGACCGCCAGCATCTAGTCCGGGTCCTTCTGGTGAAGGGAGAGGCAGCTCCTGCTCCTCTCCTCGTGGCGGTGGGGAAATGATACCAGCAGGCATCCCTCCTCTGCTGGTGGGGAAAGTGTTACCAGCAGGCATTCATCCTCTGCTGGTGGGGAAGTAATACCAGCAGGCATTCCTCCTCTGCTGGTGGGGGAAGTGTTACCAGCAGGCATTCCTCCTCTGCTGGTGGGGAAGTGATACCAGCAGGCATTCATCCTCTGCTGGTGGGGGAAGTGTTACCAGCAGGCATTCATCCTCTGCTGGTGGGGTAGGTGATACCAGCAGGCATTCATCCTCTGCTGGTGGGGGAAGTGATACCAGCAGGCATTCATCCTCTGCTGGTGGGGGAAGTGATACCAGCAGACATTCCTCCTCTGCTGGTGGGGTTGGCGGAGGCAGAGGCAGCTCCTGCTGCTCTGCTCCTGCCGATGGAGGTGGCGGAGGCAGAGGCAGCTCCTGCTGCTCTGCTCCTGCCAGTGAAGGTGGCGGAGGCAGAGGCAGCTCCTGCTGCTCTGCTCCTGCCAGTGAAGGTGGCGGAGGCAGAGGCAGCTCCTGCTGCTCTGCTCCTGCTGGTGGAGGTGGCGGAGGCAGAGGCAGCTCCTGCTGCTCTGCTCCTGCCGGTGGAGGTGGGAGGCGTGTAGTCTCCTGGCGGCGGAGGTGGGAGCAGCGTGTAGTCTACCCTTGTTTCAGGGGACTGGTGCGGCCCTCCCCTCTTGCAGGGGACTGGTGCGGCTCCGCCTGGGAAGGGAGACCAGCAGGCATTCACCCTCTGCTGGTGGACAGGGACCCAGCAGGCATTCACCCTCTGCTGGTGGACAGGGACCCAGCAGGCATTCACCCTCTGCTGGTGGACAGGGACCCAGCAGGCATTCACCCTCTGCTGGGGACAGGGACCCAGCAGGCATTCACCCTCTGCTGGGGGACAGGGACCCAGCAGGCATTCACCCTCTGCTGGTGGACAGGGACCCAGCAGGCATTCACCCTCTGCTGGGGACAGGGACCCAGCAGGCATTCACCCTCTGCTGGTGGACAGGGACCCAGCAGGCATTCACCCTCTGCTGGTGGAGGAGGCAGAGGCAGCTCCTGCTGCTCTGCTCCTGGCGGTGGAAGTGGCGGGGCGGGACCAGCAGGAATTCACCCTCTGCTGGTGGAGGTGGGAGCTGCAAGCGGTCCTCCCATGGCAATGGAGGTGGAACCAGCAGGAATTCACCCTCTGCTAGTGGAGACTGGGGCGGTGGACGCTCTACCTTCCCCTTTTTGGGCCGTGGGCGCACCGACTCCTCCCTCTTGGGCTGTGGACGCACCGACTCCTCCCTCTTGGGCTGTGGGCGCACCGACTCCTCCCTCTTGGGCTGTGGGCGCTCTGACTCCTCCCATTCAGGCGTGGGACGTTCGGGCTCCTCCCACTCAGGCGTGGGACGTTCGGGCTCCTCCCACTCAGGCGTGGGACGTTCGGGCTCCTCCCACTCAGGCGTAGGACGTTCGGGCTCCTCCCACTCAGGCGTGGGACGTTCGAGCTCCTCCCACTCAGGCTGTGGAGGCAAAACCAGCAGGCATTCTTCCTCTGCTGGTGGAGACTTGGGCGGTGGACACTCCGCCTTCCTCTTCCCCTTTCCCCTTCTCTGCCTCCTCCTCACCTTCCTCTCCTGGGCCAGTTCCTCCTCTCCCTCTTGGTAGGGGCAGTGCACCACTGGGTGCCCGAACTCCCCACAGGCAAGGCACCAGCCTTGGTCCTCTAGACCACCGAGGAGGACCTCCAGATCCTGGCAGCCATCTCTCCAGTTCCAGCCTTCCATTTTCTTGTTGTTGTTGTTGTTGGGTTTTTTTTTTTTTTAAACAAATTGCGGTTCCTGCTCTGGCCTGAGTCCTGGGCGCTGTTTTCCCAGTTCTGACACCACGTGTGACAAAGGCGGCTGAGCGGTGACGTCACGGCAGAAGCAGGAACACAGAACAGACAGAGACTTGGGGTTTTGGTGAAGCTGAGCGCGTGATCGCTCAGCGTTTAATAATCAAACAGAACAGAAAAATAAGCGGTTGTAACAACAAACACACAAAAACAGGACACGGCACTTACGCCAAAATAAATAGATAAACAAAACGGACTAACACTAAACAAGCGGTGGACGGACAGACACACAAACACGGTGCACTGTATTCATTTTTTTCAATTACTACATAAAGCACATTCTAACACCTTAAGAAGCAAAAGCAGAAATAGGTCCAATAGTCCAACGGACCATCTATCTGATTGATGCTCAGTGTATTTCTGGAACTATATGTTGTATTAACTTGACTTTGACCTCCTATCCAATGGAGATCGGGAAAGCATGTTGACAATGACCTGATCAAAGCAGAGTGAGTGGTTAACATGCACTTCAGGGCTCTGAGTACTTGGATTACAGCCTGACCCTGTAGACACAGGTGTGCATCCCTGATTGTTTTATGAGAGTTTTATCTGTCAGATAGTCAGCATTGTGTGTGCGTTTGTTTTGTGATGTTGTAATATAGCTTTTGAGTTCAGCAGTCTGTTGAATATTCTTACCCAGCTGCTTAAACCATACTGTTAAGTTGACCATTTTTATAGTTTAGTGAACTGTTTTCATGATGTTAAAATTTCAACCTTAATGTAAATTACTGAAATCTGCAAAAAATACAAATATGTTTTTCCCTCGCTCTGACAGTTTTTCAGCAGTTCATTGGTATTCCTTGTAGGGGCAGAATGAGTTATACAGTGCTTTTACAAAAGTGCTTTGAAAGCTGACAGACAGAAGAATCAGTTGGTTTAAGCTTCTGAAAATGATAATTATTGCTTTGGCATTTTTCACAGCAAATTCAGCAGTTACAGTATTTATGTTTGAGTAGCAGGGGCATTTTCATGGTGTGAACTAGTTACAGTGCCGTGCACGACCCAATTGTACAAAAGGGGGACACCCATTCGTGCTCATATTCCTCTCCTCTCCCCAATCACTTCCAGTTTTACAGGAAATGGGACGCCACCAGACCCCACATGCATGTCTAAGGCTCTAGTGCCCGTATAACAGCAACCCTTAGATGTAGATACAGAGATGAATGCTCCAGGAAGATCTACACTTCCAGAGGTTTCCACACATAAACCTTATCCCAAAGTGCTGTTTACATGGTGCAACAAGTGACTCTGTGTAAACTGGCATGCAACTCTTTGTAACTTGTTGCATGCAACTGTTTTTTTCAGTTGTAGCAAAAGTTGAGCACTGCTTTGCTTTAGTGCAAGTCCCAGCTTAGAAATCACATAACTGTTTGTTGTGTATACAGGCAATTTGCAGCCAATGTGTTGCACAGAACTTGCAGCACCATGAAGACAGGACTCAACCTTAAATCACAGTTTAAGCACAGACTTTGACTTAATCCTACCCTTAAAGCCACTGGTAGATTGCTACACTGCTATCCATCCCCCCAGTGAAACTATTAAAACATGTCCAGATAACAAACACTGTTGAAAGTGTGGATCTTCACAGAACAGCCTGCATATCCCTCAATCCCTCACCTCTACAACCGACAGCATATAACTAAATGTACAAAGGAAAGTAGCTGGTTCTGAAAGAGACTGAAAAGCCAATTATTCTGCCTGAAAAAAACAAAACAAAACCTTGTAACTCTCAGGAGCACGCCTAAGTCTTAGATCACTCGCTGCCTCAAAGTAGCTAGCCTCTGTATAATAGATGTGTCCAGCTGCCATGTAGATTTTTAAGTAGTTATTGTATCATTATATTTTAACTGTGCTTTTTAGATCCACCATTAACTGTCAGTATGTGTTCTTTATTATGTTTAAAATAAGTATGAAAATAAGTATGAGCACTTGATGGCACAGTAGGTTAACAACCTATTTATGATTCAACACTTGTTCTCAGGCTGCAAAGCATTTACTGGATGATTTTCTATAGAAATATGCATGGATGCACTGTTTCCTGAGTTATCTACTTATCTGTAACTACATTTATATTCACTTTCCACAGGCATTTTTTTTTGGACTACATTATTCATTAAATTGTTAATTTGAGGAATTACAATTATGCAGATTTCTCTGACAGTAATATTTAATTTAACACAGTTTGATTATTTTTTTAAGCAATATTGGGTACCTCACTCCAAACTGTAACACAGTATAAGCATACTTCTAGTTTTGCAATTCATATTTCATATTCAAACACAACCAAGAGAAATGAAAACGTACAGTTGAACCTTACCAATACCAACAGTTTAAGCTTACCCAAGATCAACCTTGAGGAATCTATTTTTGATAGTAAAACAGGGGATTACTGTTTTGTCTGTATTTCAGGCCATGCTGTCTACTTAATTTATAGATATTATTACTGAAAATAAGCACATTGGCATACTGTTCCTGTGGAGCCTGATGCTGATAAGAGCACTTCTCATGTTGACAGGAACTCTGATATGTATGCTTTTCAAGGTTTGAAATGAATGATTTTAAATTGAGATTTACAGTAAATAGTCACATGCATTCTTACAGATTTTTTTCTACCATGATGAGATGACCTTTTCTGTTGGGGAAACATAAGAGTAGGCCTACATAACCTATTAGTGCACACCACATACTGTTCTCTGAGATGAGGTGAATTTAACACAAGTATACAGCATGAGATAGCAACGCAGTAAATAAGGTTAGAATCTTGAAATCGCAAAATGCCCTTTTTAAGAAAATGTATTGGACAACTGTGACCTTCTAACCTACATAAGCAGAACATAATACATAATACCCAGTGGCTGATTCACCTATCCATCTTTTTTTGTCATTTACTGCATGACTTATTTAGTGTTTGCGAGAGGTGACGGCACTTGAGGGCAAAGCTGTTCTCTCTGAATTTCGTGTGCTAACATAATCAGTTGTACTTACAAATTGGCCTGTGCGATTTATGTATTCCGATATGTTCAAATAATATACTGTACCAATGTGATGCAGCCAATGAGATCTGGATGACGGGCTTATAGAGGAACAATTGGATGGGTTTGAAACCCTTTTCAGTCAATCAGAGAGCGCTTGCTTTATGCAAGCCATTTTACATCCTCCCTGTATAGTATGTGCTGGGCACCTTAGAATAACAGTAGATAAGGTCATACTTTTACATTTTAGGAAAACAATTTACTTGGTTTGAGCCCTAAGGAATAAACACATTAGATTCTGTCACATTTTTCAGCAAAAGCTGTCTTGGTTTAGTGTTATTCAAAAGTTTAGCCCTGCTAGCAACCAGAAGGAAACCATTAAAAAAAAAAAAAATGGCACAATTACAGAAACGGAGAAATGGAAAAAGGTCTAGCAGCAGAAATAAAGGAATTAAAAGCTTGCCTTAGGCAGAAGGTGACAAAATAGCATTTCTTAAAGCTTCAAGGGGCTGTCGTAAAATGCACTGCAAAACAAGTCAATACAGCCTCCTTTGAATTATATTGGCTAAAAGTAGTCTTTTGTAATGTTTACAATGGCTTGGATGTGCTTTGCTTATGAAACAGACAGTGTTCTAAAAAGGATTCAGGTGCAATTGGACTGCCTACCTGCTTTTAATGCATATTATTTAACTGTATACACTTCTGACTAGATAGCTATTACCTGTTGTGACAGGCTGGCTCGCAGTGGTGAGGTGTGATGACGTCACGGACCAGGAAGTAACTGAAACCAAAACAGTGGATGGGCGGGTGAAGCTGAATGCAACTGCATTCAGCGTAATTTATTAAGTAAATAAACAGAAACAAAAGATTTAAACAAAACACCAAAACACAAAACAAAAAGGCGCGATGGCCAAACAAATAGAAACAAGTATACTTTTTTAAATATAGCAATTGTTTTGTTGTATTCTACGCGCTCTCTCCCTCCGCTCTCCCGTACTCTCTACCCTCCGTACACTCAACAACCCAGCACGGACAGCTGCAGGTTCTTATACTCTGGCCGAGGGGTTAACTAGCTGTTAATTATCTTATTACCCCTCGGCCACAGTCTGCACGCGTTTGGTAAGGATGCATGACTGTCAGCTAGTTAAATAATCAGTAGCTGATCAGTCACACATCCTCACAGGGTTTTTAAATATAAATAATAAAAGACGCGACGCTTTTAACTGCGGCGCAAACAAAAATACAAATAATAATAAATAGGGGCGGGACACTCCGCCACACCTGTTCTTATGGTCCTACCATTTCATGCAATCTTAACAAAAATCTGTCTTTTTCGGTCAATTTACATATGTTTATTTATTCTATAGTTAGGCAGACCTGGGTCAAGTTAGCCTAATGGTGTTTCTTAGGTATTTGTATGGTCATAGACTCTGTGGGTGGAGCATGTATTCCGCTCAGCTGCTGGCCAGTAACCTGATAATGTGTTGTATGTTAGCAGACTTCATTTCATAAAGGGATTCTCAGTCCCAAAGGCCCTAAACCAGCTTAGCTGTACTCATGCAGAGAGTTATAGCTGCTATTTGGGAAACCAAGTTATATGTAACCTGTTACTTGGCTTATACTGGGCTTGAACTATTTCACTGGAAGTAAACAAGACTGTCTTCCTTTGGCCTCGGACGGATCCTGTAATTTCCCATCGCAAAATTATGGGAAAAGATCTGTGATAGTTTTAGGCCGGCAATATTTGGGTCTGTCCTGTCTTGTCAATAAATCATCGCAATTAAAGGCAGGGTTGGTTACTGGTAATTTCAGAGAGTCATGTGTAGCATGTATGACTGTGTCCCTCTTTTCTGGGTAGCGTTAGTAAGAATATGCATTGCAGACGTTGGGACTGAGTGGGCGGCTGGCTGTGTGATTATGTATGTGCTTTTTGTTAGTTTCTAGTGCTTCAGTAGTTCCTCAGTTTATCTAGGGTCTGTCCCCTGTTTGTATGTGCAGGCTGTTGTAGCTCTTGTATCAAAGCGCTCCACTTGATACGCTCCAGTAGACAGTTTTAGAAAACAAATAATGTTGACAATCTGATTTTATTTGATTTATTTTCAAAGTGGTAAAAAGTCAGTAGGCTCTGAAATACTGACTATGTTGCCTTTAGAAGTCTGCGTATGAGAAATATGATGTGGTTAAGCACTGCAAACGGGATTGACAGCTGAAGCTTGTAGTAAGATTGGCTCAGACTTAAAATAACAATAAATAAAAAAAAATATCCGGTATAGATGAAAAAGGCAGGGAGATATTTTTTTTCACAGCCTGAAATTTGTTATTGGGATGAAGAGTGATGGAATTACACTGACAGCTTCCTGTGGCTTTATGAACTGGATTTGGAATTGGAATTGGGCTCTGTATATCAGAATATACTTTTTAGCTGCAGCCCACTATAGCAAATCTTTGGATTGGATTTGGTAAAGTTCTTTGTTTCATAACCCTATCTAAAATTTAATTTAGCAGACATTTCCAGACAGATTTGTAGCACGTGGAACTATTGCTAGTATTCCCTGGATATTACTGTATTATAGTATTAGACTTAATAAGTACTGATAGTACCAGATTATTTTAGTAATCATCTGAAAAAAAAAACTATGGCTATTATTGGATCTAGAAAACACCACCCTTAACTATTAAACACTCAATAGTGCTGAAAACTAAAAGAGACAATTCAATACAATGAGAAACTTTTCGACTAGATATCTTAGTATTTCTTAATAGACACAAATATGCCTGGGGTCACGTCAAGTTTTTCAGCACACAGATGCTGAATACGAGTAAATATTTTTGAAGTTATGGATGATCATATAAACTATAACGGCTGCCTTCAAATGCCTGAGTGGAGCACAACTAAAGCTGGAGAATGCAGAGTTGATTTTAGATGTTTCTACTATAGACTATATATATCAGATTAAATGTATAGTGCTGTGATTCATTTTCATATTATTCCCCTAAGTGGCTTGTAATGAATATTGATTTTGATTAACACTGGGATGGAAGCATCAAGGTTCCTGGTCCATAGAGAGAAATGATGAGAAACGTGGTTTGAATCTGGAGGAAATGAGAGCCCTGCTTGAGCAGTTAGCAAAAGCTTGTGCGGTATATAACAGAATACATTCCTTGTTTGTTGTTATTTTATTTTGAATGTATAGTATTAACTGAAAATTATTGCAAACTAACTAACAGTCGTCATAAAGCCACTCTGTTTAAAAAAAAAAAATAAGTGTTTCATTACAATGGGATTCAGAAGAGGTCATACCCTTGACAAACGCATTGTACTGACCCAGAAGGGAAATATTTAAAGGTCACGGTTTTGCCACGGTTCCATCTGCCACTGGGACTGAATCAAAAGAGATTTGAACTCAGTTCTACTTGTTTCCATCTGCAGCAGACCGAGATGAATTGAATTAAGACTCTTTCTTATCACCCCAGTTAGAACGGCAGGCAGTCGGAAATTGATATGTTCCAACTTGCTGATGGAGGAAGGTATTCTTTGACCACCCGATGTGAAGGACATAATACATGTGAAATATACAAAAATGTGAAACATTAACATGCAGTTACAGAAATGTAGACTGCTGATAGAACGGTAGTCAGACGGTTTCAGACTTTTTTTTTCAAAAGTTTGAAAATACCTTTAGAAGATACAGCAACATCTATAAATCCTGAAGGAAAAACCCAAGAACCTTCAAAACAAAAGAAACAGTATCTATTGAAACACATCTTTTTTTTCTTTAGCTGTGTTCTTAATAGCCCAATTTTAAAAGATAATGTACTGTAAATCTGATAAAGAGTATCAAATCTCTTGCAGGGCCATATTTACCAAGTGGTTTTGGTGCTCGTTCTTAAACAAACTCTTGACTTAGGGGATGTCAGACTTTCATTTGAAGCTCCCCAGTATAAAAGACTTCATTAAGCATTTATTTGTTTTCTCGGCACAGCTTGCTGGGAACAACTTATTCCCTAGTGCCAAAGCTTCAGAAATACTTACATGTTGTTTTACTATCTTCAAACGAGCCAACATCAGCGATTCAAACCTGTTTGGTTTGCAATTGTTTTAATTTAAATTCATTACTGTTTTCATGCATTGAGGTGCGTATTGTTTTGTTCTTTCGTTATACTGCATCTGTTGCTTCTACCAACAAGATATCTTGTAAGATCAGGCTGCTTGATTTGTTGGTGTGCAAATTTACTAGTGCATTCGATAGCCATTGAGGTTAAACTCTCCAGCTCAGATGCAGGCCTAACCTATGTACAACTAGCTATCATCCCACAAAAAAATTGAAAAAGCCGAAATGTAGTTACAAATGAAAATGTTTAATTTAGATTGAAATCAAACAAGGTCTGCTTTAAAATACATTATTTCATTTGATAACCCGCAATAGTGTTATTTTAATGGGAAAACTCATCAGCAATGAGTGCCTTTTCAATACAATATAAGAGCTCTGTCTAGACAATTGATTACTCACTAATAGGCCTTTTTGTTAAAGCCTCACACCTTGTCCGAAACAGAGTTTTTATTTAGCCCAGAGACAATACTCTGGGGCAGGATACATGTATAAACTGGTGATGCAAGCTTATCGATGGAGAAGCTGAACAATGCAGAGGTTTTAATTAACCGAAAAAAAACATCAAATTAAAACTCAATTGGCCTTGAGTATTAATGAGCCTGATAAAGAATAGCTTTTTGTTAAGAGTCAGCGATTCATTTGGTAGTTCCAAGCGATGAGACTTTTTTTGTGTGTGTTTTTAAGGATATTGATCCACTAAGCTTTTACTGTGCAGCGGAATGGCAAAAAATGTTGTTGGATGCACAAAATGTGGTGGGAAAACGTAGTAAGTTTGGAAAGGATAATAAAGGGCTAGGAGGTCCCTGGTTCAAATCCCGACTCACTCACTGACTCATTGTGTGACCCTGAGCAAGGCACTTAACTTCCTTGTGCTCCGTCTTTCGGGTTAGACGTTGTTATAAGTGGCTGTACAGCTGATGCATAGTTCACACACCCTAGTCTGTACACCTACACCTGTAAGTCGCCTTGGATAAAGGCGTCTGCTAAATAAACAAAATAATAAAGGGAAGTCAAGTTAAAAATGTTTGCATTTCTCATCTTTCCCGTACATTTTATTTACAAAAGAATGTGACGTCAGTGATCTTTCGCATGCTTTTAAACCCTGGGGGTGAGATGAGCCAATGGGACATAAGTTTGAAGAATTATTGTATGTCATCTTGTTATCTTGCCCCAGTAATAATCTGGGTAGAAATACCAGAATAGTGCTGCAAGCGGTGTTACTGGCAACTTTGTAGAATTCTCATCTTCGCCGTCTCCCTGGAATTCCAATAACAGATAACTGGTATTCCGTTCATGGCAACGATTGGAATTTGACAGTGTTTCAAAAAAAGGAATTGTCTGCTTTTGTAATATAAATCATGTACAATAAATGAATCCTCACAGTTATAGATTTGCCATAATTCCAGTACTTCTTATCCAATGTCACCCTGCACAAAGAGCACAATAAAACAATATAATAATAATGATGACAACAAACACTTTTTATTTGTAATATCAATTACTGGGTCCACACTTTCTGTAAGGGTGTCTCATATTGTATGAGATGTAATTTTGCACAGTTTGAACACCCAGAATCGTTCAGGTTTGCTTCACAGTTATCTCATTAAAACTGCCTAAGATGACATCTCTCATGCAACAAGAGACACCCTACCTATCAATCAATCAATCTTTATTTTATATAGCGCCTTTCATAGAGGACCACCATCACAAAGTGCTTTACAAGATGCAGTAACACCAAAATCCATAATACACACAATGTATTAACATATACTGCAGGAAGGTACAGACATTTCCAGTGGGCTGGTTCTGTAACAGGAGCCCTGTGGCTGGTTCCTCTTATTATATTTGATCACCAGGGAATCTGTAAAAAATGTAGATCTTACATTATAGATGATTTCTTGTTCACTGAATGTATTTTTCCAACACAGTCACTTTTATCCCATTGTAAATTATGCTCTTCATTGAAGTCCACCATTAAGCAATTAATTTGCACATTTTGCAATAGTCTCTCAGTAAACCGGGTATAGATTTTGTTTCTCTTTTGTTTTGTGCTCTACAGTGGTGGGTTTTACATAGTGCCACTATTTAAATAATTAAAAGAAGAAGAGGGCTTTGACTGACTGTGTGTGTAAGTCTCTTGTGTATATTTTTGTCCTTAAAACTAAGTAAAATTCCATATTTTGGTTATAATTTCATTTTTTAACAGTGGCACAACTAGATCAGCAACAATTCAGATCAGTTGAATAGAAACCAGTGACTCAAAGGAACGGCAGTGGGCCTTGTGAATGTCATTTTTTTATGCATTTGAAGCTTTGTGTCTGAACATGAGATTTAGTGGTGTTTATTTTTAAACAATCACAGTACTTTTCACATGAAAACCTTACAGTGCCTCACACACCACGTTTCAATCAGTCAGTTTAATATTGTGGGGATGTAGAGTTATTAAACTGAAAATGTACCATTCTCCAGCCCACGCATGGCACTGTGCTTTTTTTATTTACAGGTTTCAATTTTCATTTAAACTCGATGAAACAAACAGATTACATTCACTGTAGCCCCTTTGTGGAGCCTGATTCCTATTCCCATTAAAGGAATTTTTGTCTGTCCTAAATCTCTTTGAAAAAAAATATTAACTGCATCGAATTTGGCTTTTCGGTAAGAGATTTGTACGTTTGCCAGCGATGTCCCCAGCACTAAGTTTTGTTTAAATGTTTAAGAGAACTCTGCCGTCTGATTAGATTTTGTTGTGTCTTATCTTGATTTTGTTTGATTATTTTTTTATGATGAATATGTATGGAAGTCCTTCTCAATATCTTCAATGCAAGAAACAAATAAATAATAATTGTAACCTGTAAGTGGTCACATCAAATGTTGACAGGTACAAATATATATATATATATATATATATATATATATATATATATATATATATATATATATATATATATATTCTATGTAATCCTTGAACCGCATGGTGAAAAAGAATTTGAAGGGGATTATCTCATATGTACTTACAAGAAACTATCTTGTACGTACCAGATAATCCCCTTAATTTATTTATTTTTATTCACCGTGCGGTCAGGGCTTTTTGTACCTTTCTGACCAGTAGCACATGTTTTTAACTTTGTTCCCACTTGACTCAGCAATAATAGCAATAATACAAAAGAACAGGTTATAACATTTTACTCTGAGTTTAATCAAACAAACCTGAGCTTGTTTAGGAAAACCATAGAGATAACAGGGTTCAGGTGGGCCTCATAAACTCAACTCACTTGGAATGGCTCTAAAAAGCCCACTGATCTAAACAGCTATTTTAACAATTCCTTCTACTTTATCCTCACCCATTCACCTTAAAACTCACCTTCCCCTTGTTGTGTCTCTGCAGCCTGTGACCTGATGACCCAGGGCATCCTGGCGCTGGTGACGTCCACAGGATGTGCATCAGCGAGCGCGCTCCAATCCCTGACGGATGCCATGCACATCCCACACCTGTATGTCCAGAGGAACAATGTGGGGTCCCCACGCACCGCCTGTCAACTTAACCCCAGCCCCGACGGGGAGAGGTACACGCTAGCGGCCCGGCCCCCAGTGCGGCTCAACGACGTCATGCTGAAACTGGTCACTGAGCTCCGCTGGCAGAAATTCATTGTATTCTACGACAGCGAGTACGGTGAGTACTGGAGTTAGCCTTGCGGCATCATAACCTTCTGCTGGTTAGGGCAACTCCCAAGAGACAAGCCTGCAATTCCGGATTCTGGCAGTACCGATGTGCAAAATGCTGAGTCTATTAGTGCTGTTATATGTCAGTGAAAATATGAGATTTTTATTTGGGAGGAGGAGCAGTCATTTCCTTTTTTTTCACATGCTGCTTGTGTTGTGTTTGGTCATTGCTTTCAGCTTAGAGACTGCCATAGCTGCCGTAGCTGCGTCAACCCTGCTGAATGAGGTGGAGTTGTGATACCTGAATTAATGGGGGCATTTTGTGGGAAATATAACCAGTGGGATTCAAAAAAAAAAAAGAAATGTTGGTCTACAACTGTAGAATACTAGTTCAGGACTCCTGTTAAATGAATAGGTTTAGCTATGTTGTTCTGTATTATTTATTTATGTGTATGTTAATATGTTATATTGTTATGCTCAGATATAGTTATAAAAGCTATGTTTTGCCAGGTTTGTGCATGTCCATAATAAACCCAAAATGTGATTAAATCCTGGAAGATTATTCTATATCTTTTCCTTCTAGTTCATTGAAACCAAATCGCCAGAAATAACAGAATCCAACTTTTGTCCTTTTAAGATGTGACACTTTTTCCCTGGGCAGAATAAATTGTAATTCCCACTGCAATGACGGTGATATTAATCTGCGTCATCTCTCCCTATCTTTTTAATTAAATATTAACACACGGCTGTCACCAAGAGGGTTAGGAGTTGAACACAGAGGGGGTTCTACATTTTAGTGTGCTAGCACCGGGGAAAAGACCATGCTGGAACTACTGTCGAGGCTTGCCATTCTACAAGTACCGCTACAACCTTAGGAACACAGCTTAATATTCATTTGCAGTGAATCTTTATATGATGTGAAGTGCAGCATAGCTCTGGCCAGATTAATAATTTCTGGAAAATATATATTTTTTTGTACTCTTGCATGGGCCCAGCGCCACTTGCCGCGTTCCTGCAGTTTCAGTTAAAGGGTATATAAGGACCTTTTTTTCCCCTTGTGTTGCTACTGTTTACGTAAGGTGTGTATATTGTTTTAATTATTTTTTTTTTTTTACATTTTGACCACTTTTTTAAACTTTGAAATTGCATACCCTGCCTCAAGATGGCTTCACATATACCCGCATGAACCTCTCAGAACGACATTTCCCATAATCCTCCTGCTCACCTATGTAACTGAGATGGATTTACCAGTGAGCAGCAGGATGATAGGAATTGTAGTTCTGAGAGGTCCATGCAGGTACATTTGAAGCCATCTTGAGGCAGGGAATGCAATTTCAAAGTTTAAAAAAGTGGTCAAAATGTAAAAAAAAAAGAATTAAAACAATACACACACCTTACTTAAACAGTTGTAGCAACACATGGGAACATGTAACACAATAAAATAAAAAAAAGGTCATTATATACCCTTTAAGGTCCTCTTGAAAGATAATAACCATTAACAAGTTTAAGAAAAACTGACTTGTGCCAGATTGCTGGGAGCGAAAGAGAGAGAAATAGAGAGAGAGAAGGAAGAAGGAAAGAACTGTGTGATCTGATGAGTCTCTGACTATCCATATTTTTGCAATATCTATTTTTTAAATGTGATAAATGCAAACATTTTGATCTTAATGGTTTTTAATTGCACTTCTGTGGATCAATTGTTTTTTTGTTTGGTTTCAATTAACATAAATTGCATTTTAATTGAAGTTAAAATGAGACAGTTCTGTTTTAATATTGATATGAAATTACTTCAAAGGCAATTAGGTTTGAGAACCTTTCTTAGGCACTGTGTTTAAAGTGGAAATGAGCTTTTGTCTCGGCATTTGAAAACACTTAAGATTTTTGTATCTCCATATAACTGCCTGTAATCAATACTCGCACTTAAACTGCAATGTGAGCCCTTTGATAAGGGAACAGTTAAGAATAGTCAAGTATTCCGGCTCATTAATCTAGACTGACAGTTTGTTGAAACTTTTGTTTACTTAATAATTTTTTTAAAGTTTTATTTTTACTTTGACCAAAGATTTTGTGTTGGGAGAATTATTCAGTTTTTTTTGTATATAATTCATTTCAATTGTTTTATTTTTATTCTTCTCATGCTGCATTCCTGAAGTGGGTGCGGACTGGGGATGAATACTCATGTGATCATTCTAGTTGAAACTAACGGATGCTACTAAGCTACTGAACCCTATAGGCAAGGTCCAGCCTGGACAGCTTGTGCCTGCACTCCATGCAGTGCCTTTACTGGGGGAGCCACTGAGCACCCTGTGTTATTTATTAAAACAACTTTTACACAAAAAGGTCTTGATAGTTGCCAAACCCATAACCTCTATAAATAGGATGATTTGTGAGTTATTACAAATACGCCCTCAGTGGCAATAGTTAAATGGCTAAAGCCATGTCAAATGTCACAACCATGACAGTACAACACACCTGCTTGTTACAGTGTGTGAAAATCCATGTTTGCTTTAATATGCATTTCTTTCAACAATGCAAATTTGAGAATTGCATAGCGAATAGGTGGGATTTATGGTTTTATTGCATCAGCTATAACCCCTTAAGATCTTTGCTGTGTACTTAAAGTGCAAAAATCCACTTACTGTAGGTACATTTATTTAGTATTTCAGCATTGGGATTTTACATGCCCCTGCATTTACAGAATGAGTACTAGCAGTAACGAAGGTAATACTACTAGCAGTACTCGTACTTGAGAGTCCTGGTAAATGTTGTTTCACACCAGTTCAGGCCTAGCTACTGTCTAGGGCATTTAATGTAAAAGCACCTACAAAAAACACAAACCATCCATAAGAATATATGCTGCATACAATGAAGAGAAAAGAACACGGAACAGGGAAAAGGGACATGTATTTAAATTAGCGTCTTTGCTTTGCCTTTATTGAAAGCAGATGGAGAACTGTTTGCTCACATGCAACCACCAATTCCGCCTGTGGTGAAAATGGCAGACAGATGATGATGATGATGATAAAGCAGCTTTGTCTGACCACAGGTTTTTTTCTTTTTCTCCGTTATGGCAGAATTTAAGTGGCATTGCCTGATGTGCTCTGAGTAAATGCCAGCCCTCAATGCAGAGCAGCGTGAATACAACTAAGGAAGCACAGAGCACTTAAAACAGGAGTAACTTCAGGTCGTGACCTATGCCAAGTGGGGTGCGCAGAGACTGGTGTTGGTCCCCTGTGTTGCATGCTGGTCACAAAACTTAACATCACTTTGTCCTAGATGTTTGTTTCCTATTTTACAAACATACACTATGAACACAGAGAACCTTGATTTGGTCCCTGCTTGTTAGATGGAACCACAGTCAACTTTCACTGTCAGACCCATGGAGTTTCAGATCATGGTCACACATCGCAACCAGTCGTTGGTATACCATGTGCGACTATGAAACAATGGTTTACCGAATGTCTGAGAGAAGCAATTATCGTTTATTTTTATCCCATCCAATTCCTCTCACCCAACTGGATTACTTATTTTCATTTCACTCAGAAAAAATCTGGGATTAGTAAAGTTAGCAAAGTTTTTGATAGGGGAACTGCTGTATCCCCTGTACTTCTTTATCCAATGCATAGTTTTACTGCAGTGATTTTCATATACAATGCAGTAAGAAATAGTTTACAATAACAGGCAGTGCAGAGAGATACAGATGGCAGTGCAGAGAGATACAGATACTGAAATGAATGGCTAAACTCTCTAATTGCTAACGGTGCACAGTCTAAAGACACATTTTAACGTCCTTTGACTAGGCTTAAATAGCGAGGTTTCACTGTAGTTTAACATTAACAGGGTTAAGCTTTAATTCACATTGCATAGCAGTTTGATATGTTTCTATTTTGACTAGTTTAATAAGACACACCTGAACCTGTTACCTATACACTGTGGCTAATTAAGCAAATTTTAAAACATGGAATGGGTGAAACTGCTATGCAATAGGTGTCTTATTGCCTTCACTACACTAACACAGACAGATTAGTTCAACTCTACTAATGATTAACCATTACCACTAACATGGTTTGAATTATGCTTGAAAACTATAAATCTAGTGATATGTAATGTATTCTGCATTGTCCCTCACTATCTTGTAAAGTGCTTTGTGATGGTGGTCCACTATGAAAGGCGCGATATAAAATAAAGATTGATTGATTGATATACTGTTCAGTGCATATTTAACAGATGGATAAATTCCATGGTGTCTGACATAGACAGCATATACTGTAGCCCATACAGCCCTTCAGACACTTTAAAGCACTTCAATAATGAGTGAGCTCTGTCCAGTGTTGTGTAACATTCAAATAAAAGGGAATCAGAACTAAACATTCTGTTTTGTGGAATGGTACAGTACATGAATGCACTAGAAATGTGTTTCATTCGGCAAATATCAAGGGAAACCAAAGCCTTTCTCTGAACTCTGAAGATGAGATGAATTACAAACAAAAAGATAATATAGTACACTCGTCCTCAGAAAAGAATGCCCTTTTGAAGTTCGAAATGATTTTCGCTTAAAGCTACAGCAATACTTATAAACACTATATAACAAAACAGCAAAGACAAATACTGGTGATTGTGATACAGTAGTCTCCGGCTAAGAGAACACCCCCTGGGAAGCAAGCGAATTGTTCTTATAGCCAAAGTGTTCTCTAAGACGCAGTTAGCCACCAGACACAATACAAATCAATAAATAAATATTACTTGTCATGGCCTTACGTGCATCAACATATGAAATGAACAGAATAAGTAAAAGAAAAGCAATAGGCAAGTGTATGTTAATAAACTATAATAATAAAGTAACAGGCAATCTAACACTAATAAACTGTTAAACTAAATTAACACAGTACCCCTACACATGTTAAAAAATGCAGCAGCAATATACAGGACATGCACATTATTAAAAGATTGGTGAAGCAACTCACCAGAACGGGGGAAAAAACAAATTGTATGGATGGACAAATGCTTGCTTTCCTTGCTGAGATTGAATAACCCCTTCCATCTTGTTCATATTAAACCCTCATCATCATCATCCCCTGCACAGGTAGTTAAGGCAGGTGCATGTAGAGTATCCCATTGAAGAATCATCGCGGAGAAGGATTTTATTGGACAATTTAACAAATCAAGTTCTACAGCCAGACGGCGAATGAATCAGAGTTGCCCGGGACTTTTGAGTATAGTCTATGTTACATTCTCCACATGAAACCTAATTACATGAAATATAGTCCCATGGAAGTTAATTGAGTAATTAACTAGAATTGCAGAACAATACCTTTTCATGAACCTTGATAAGTAATTGAAGTTAGATTAGCTCATGTTATTCACATGAAGAGCTTTTAAGTGAACTATATTTGAAGACAATTATATTGAGAAGTTTGATTGAAGGTTTCATACTGTTGATTATCTTTGATGCATAGCAAGCTTTTGAGATTTCTGTTACTTAATATTTCTGTATTCAATAAACTGCTGCTATTAATTGATTTGTGTGCTTGTGCACTTTCTAAAAATAGGGAAACAAGTCAGGGAATGTTGTCTCAGTGTGTACTTTCTGTGCTGCCACTGTTTCACACTGCTCAGCCGAGCGTCCTCTTGTGTGTCCTTGGCGCTTTGAATGACTCTGAAGTCAGAAGTCCCCATCCTGTCGCAGAGGAGGCGAGGAGAAGAGCGAAAGGGCTCCTCCCCTTGCGCAGTTGACAGTTGCAGATTCCCTGCAAGTTAATTGCTCCTGGCTTGACTGGGCTGGGTTCAGCCGAGCTGTCAGCGAGAAGCAGTCCTTTTTCCAGATAAGCAGTCGGCTCCTGCCTTGAGTTAAAAAAACAAACAAAAAAAAACAAAAAAAAACAACCTTCCAATGCTTTTAACAACCCCTGACTGAATCTGTGCTAATGCATATCATCGTGAATCTGATGTGACTGACTGTTACAAGTAAACAAAAATAAACAGCTCACTCACAGATTACAGATTTAGGAGTCTGATATGTACTGTGAAAACCAGAGTCTGCTGTGGGGAAAAAAGAAAAAGAAAACTACAGAGCAATGAAACTCTGCAAGGGGCGAGAGGGGGCACCAAAAGGTAAGGGGGGTGGCACAAACTAAGGCTAAAAGTGCTGTTCTGCTATTTTGCAAGCTTTAATACTGTATAGTTTTGGGTCAGTCATTAATGTAAGACTGCATACATTGCTTATTAGTTTGTGTTCTATAATGTCCACGTTTTAATGGTCCTGTGAGCTCTTGTGGTTTGCCGGTTTGACGAGAGGATATGTGGTGAACTGTATTGTGACTTTAGTTTAATGTTACATTTATTGCAGTCTGGATTTGACCAATCCCAGATAAAGACAATTGCTTTCCCATATAGAATGATACACTGGGCTGATCTGTCTCTGCAGAAGGCTTGGTTAATCTGCAGTGTGTGGTGCAATGTGTGGAGTGGAAACAGTGCGACAGTAATGAGAAACACTGCAGTCACGAATGCCTCACAGAGCAACAGGTCAGAGCTGCTGATACATTCTCAAGTATAACATGGACCCACCGATTTCAGTTACATTGAGGTGCATTCTCGGCAAGGTGTTTTTAATAGGATTGTAATGCTTTGGGGAACCTGGAGTATTGAGCCTCCTCTCTGCTGCAGTGAGATTACCGAGTCTTATAATGAGCATGGAGGAGTGCACTGCCTGAGTAACTCAATGACATCTTGTAAAAGCAAAGGTATTAGGCTGGTATTAGGCATTCTATTGCTATCGTCCTTAGAGGTATGGAAAGTGTGACTATTTTGCTGATCGTGAGACTTGTAAGTAAAGCTCCTGCAGCTCCCAGGCATTATTTTGACATCAGCACTGGTAAAGTCCCCTTATAAACACATTAATTAAACACCGACCTTCTAATGCCTGAAGTAATACAGCACTCTTTAGATAAATGGGGATACTTTCAAAGCTATGTAACGTTAGGTTACTTACTGTAACCCTGGTTCCCTGAAAGAGAAGACGACCACCAACATACTTATAGGATATACCTGCCTTAGGTAGGTATTCACTGAGCATTTTAGGTCAGATCTGCCGATAGGCCCTTGCTGGGGTGACATCCTCGGTCCCGCCTACCGAGGGATTAAACAGTCAACCCACGGAAGCCATTTTCTTTTTTGCATCAAACCCGTGAGGGTGACCGATGCAACCTCGCTGGTTGGTGGTTGTCTTCTCTTTCAGGGAAAAAAATAAATGAATAACTTTAAAGTCATTACAGCTTTGTGAATAGGGCCCCCATGTTTCAGAACTAGGTTGAACAAAAAAGAATATGTCTGTGATACGTAGCACACACTTTGGGTAACTGGGCTGACCCATCACATGGTACAGTAGCTATGGTACCTGATTGTATTAAAAACAACCAAATCAAATATTCAAAGGTTTTACTATCTTACTTGTTTGTTTACATTAACCAAGTTAGTACACCTTTTCATTTACTCCACATTCAACTCTGAAAGCGAACCAACACTCAAACACACCATAATTAATTGCAATGTACTCCCCACTGGCAAACTTACATCTGAATTCTCTTGAGGGCAACAGAATTTCTACCAAACAAAAGGAAACAGCCAAAGCAGGTTGTATAAATTAGTTTAAAACTAGGCACGCACAGACACTGTAATTGCACAGAGCCCAGTTAATTAGAAAAATGAATTTTCACAGATTGGAATAGCATTGCATAATGATTGCCTTTTATCAGAAGTCTAATATATAGCCTTTAATAGCTCAGCCAATCAGGTGTCAGTACCGTGATGAAGGAGATGAAGCAATTCTGCCCCTGCATTGTGATGTCATTTTATTCTGTACTGAACCCGCTTCATGTCATGATTGCCGTGCAGGCATAATTCGTGATATAAAGCTGTTTATGATATAAACCGGGTTTCACGTTCGCCTACGACAGCACATTACGAGTGCGAGAAGTAACTTAACGGTGAATTAAAGAGCAGTGTTTTAATACTGTACATTTAGTCGTTCTTTACATTTAAACAAATACATATAGTTTACTACAGGACTGTAACAGGGCGAGGTGCCCTGTACATTGTTTTGTTTATTTATTTTAGATCGGGGTCTCCTCCTCCGCCCCTGTGTTTATTTTGTATTGTTTATTTATTTTTATTGTATTATTTTAGATGACGGCGAGCGCCGTATAATTTGTTTAGTGACGGCGTTGCCGTTTGTTTGTTTATGTTTTGTTTAGTTACGTGGATGGGAAGCCCCATCCACGTAGTAATAATAAACTTCGTGCAGATTGTGGCCGAGGGGTAATAGAATAATTAATTGCAAGTTAGTTAAACCCCTCGGCCACAATATAAAAAGGCTGCAGCTCTCTAGCTCGCGGTGGTTGGTGGTTTGTTGTGAGAGCGAGAGCAACGTGAAAGAACATAGGAACAGTGAAGGCAATCTGCCCAGCCTGACCTGTGTTTGTATTGTTTATTTTGTGTGCGAGATTTGTTTTTGTTTAACCGTTTATTTTGCTCTGTGAGCGTGTTTTTGTTCAAATATTTTATTTCTTTTTGTGATTTAAAAATAATAAAAACGGCACAAGCGCCTGTTGAACTGCAGTACTTGCCTGGTGTCAGTGATCCTTCCTGCTTCTGCTTGACGTCACCGTTTCAGTCACCCTGCCACACGTGGTGTCCAGCGTGGGATCACCAGCGCCTCCTAGACGCAGGCAGAAGAGGGTACTGCAGTTTGTTTGTTTTTTCGTTCGTTTTTTTTTCGTTTTTTTATTACTTGTGGAGAAAGGAGTGTGAGGAAGGAAGATGGGAGGAAGAAGAGGAAGGAGGAAGGGCTGCCAGAAGCAGCAGCGGGAGAGAGGTGAGAGGAGATGGTGGTCACGGGACCCCACCCAACTGGGACCCCCTTACTGGGACATGGAACAGGAGCAGTGGAGAGCTGAAGGGGCCCCCCTGTGTGTCATCTGCAGGGAGTTTGGGCATGACCAGGGGGACTGCCCCTATGAAGACCCCTGCTTCTGGGAAGCCTACACCATGGGGAGGGTGTCCTGTGCATCAGGGTGGTTTTGGCTGCTGGAGCAGCAGACCCCATCACCTCCACAGGCCAGGGGAGAAAAGGTGAGGAGAAGGAGGCAGAGAGGGACACGGACCTGGAGAAGGAGTGGTCGTCCACAGCCCACGAGGGAGGAGACTGGCGTCCACAGCCCACGAGGGAGGAGACTGGCGTCCACAGCCCAAGAGGGAGGAGCCGGTGCGTCCCACAGCCCAAGAGGGGGGAGGCCGAACGTCCACAGCCCAAGAGGGAGGAGCCAGTGCGTCCACAGCCCAAAAGGGGGAAGGCCGAACATCCACAGCCCAGGTACCTGCCAGCAGAGTGTGAATACCTGCTGGTTCCGCCTCCACCTCCGTGGGAGGACTGCGTGTCGCTTCCACCTCCGCCAGCAGTGGGAGAGTTCCTGCTGGTTCCACCTCCACCTCCCTGGGAGGACTGGGTGTCGCTCCCACCTCCGCCAGCAGAGGGAGAGTTCCTGCTGGTTCCACCTCCACTGCCCTGGGAGGACTGGGTGTCGCTCCCACCTCCGCCAGCAGAGGGAGGGTTCCTGCTGGTTCCACCTCCACTGCCCTGGGAGGACTGTGTGTCGCTCCCACCTCCGCCAGCAGAGGGTGAGTTCCTGCTGGTGTCACCTCCACCTCCATGGGAGGACGACGTGTCGCTCCCACCACCACCAGCAGAGGGAGCATGCCTGCTGGTTCTGCCTTGGCAGCCAGAAGGGGAGGAGCCCCTGCCTGCCGCCAGAAGGGGAGGAGCCCCTGCCGCCTTGGCCGCCAGAAGGGGAGGAGCCCCTGCCGCCTTGGCCGCCAGAAGGGGAGGAGCTGCCTCTGCCACCACCACCTCCACCACCTGGGGAGAGGAGCAGGAGCTGCCTCTGCCTCCACCACCGCCCAAGGATGCCAGCCTCGCACCGCCCAAGGATGCCAGCCTCGCACCGCCAAGGATGCCAGCCTCGCACCGCCCAAGGATGCCAGCCTCGCACCGCCCAAGGATGCCAGCCTCGCACCGCCAAGGATGCCAGCCTCGCACCGCCCAGGGATGCCAGCCTCACACCGCCCAGGGATGCTACGCCCGCTCCACTCAGGGGATGCCACGCCTGGATCGCCTGGGGCTGCCTGTGGCTCCGCATCGCCTGGGGCTGCCTGCTGCTCCGCGACGCCTGGGGCTGCCTGCTGCTCCGCATCGCCTGGGGCTGCCTGCTGCTCCGCATCGCCTGGGGCTGCCTGCTGCTCCGCGACGCCTGGGGCTGCCTGCTGCTCCGCATCGCCTGGGGCTGCCTGCTGCTCCGCGTCGCCTGGGGCTGCCTGTTGCTCCGCATCGCCTGGGGCTGCCTTTTGCTCCATACAGGATACAGGGTACGAGGGAGAAGTGGAGCTCCCGCTGCCGCCTCTATGGCCAGGGGCTCCCTCCCGAGTTCACCTCCCGAGGGTCCGCTGCTGCCGCCGTCGCCTCCCGAGGGTCCGCTGCTGCCGCCGCCGCCTCCCGAGGGTCCGCTGCTGCCGCCGTCGCCTCCCGAGGGTCGCTGCTGCCGCCGCCGCCTCCCGAGGGTCCGCTGCTGCCGCCGTCGCCTCCCGAGGGTCCGCTGCTGCCGCCGTCGCCTCCCGAGGGTCCGCTGCTGCCGCCGTCGCCTCCCGAGGGTCCGCTGCCACCGTTGCCTGGGGTCACTGCAGGCTTCGCTTTGCTTGGGGTCGCTACACTGTGGCCGGAGCTCCATGAAGGGGAGCTGCCGGACATGAAGAAAGGGGGAGGTGAGGAGACCACCTCCACCACAGCCCCGACCACCACCCCTGTGCCATAGCCCGGCGCCTGGAGGTTGGTTCCCTCAACCTGGGCTCCCAGACACCC
This sequence comes from Acipenser oxyrinchus oxyrinchus, assembly GCA_030684275.1. Taxonomy (NCBI): domain Eukaryota; kingdom Metazoa; phylum Chordata; class Actinopteri; order Acipenseriformes; family Acipenseridae; genus Acipenser; species Acipenser oxyrinchus. The sequence goes on along the minus strand of CM060257.1, from coordinate 46,176,993 downwards.
AGGCTGCATGTCTGGACCTCTGGTCGCTGGGCCTGACTCCCAGGTCGCAGCACCACCAGGCACAGGAGGTCGCCTGGTCTCCTGCTCCGCTCCCCTGGTTGCCCAGACGTCGCTCCACAGTTGCCTGGGCTCGCACCTCTGCCTGGGGCTGCAGCCGACTGCTCGCCTGCCTGCGCTCCTGATGCCCCATCCACTACGCCTGGGTCCCCTGTCGCGGGTCTCGGTCCCGCCGGGAAGGCCGGACTATGGACTAACCCTCCCTCAAGGATGGGAGAGGAAGGACAATAGGGGACTTGAGGGAGGGTGGATGGCTTTCAAAGGGGGAGGTCAGGAGACCAGCTCCCCAGCCGCACTTTCGGCAGGATAATGTGTGGCAGGAGCCCCGAAGAGGGAGCTGCCGGCCACAAAGAGTTGGGGTGCCAGAGATTCCACCATGGCCACCCCCAGAAACAACTTGCTTCCCCTCTTCCGGGACTTTGAGACTGAGGGGGAGGTGGCCGTTAGGGCCATGTGTGCGTTGCACAAGGGGATATGTAACAGGGCGAGGTGCCCTGTACATTGTTTTGTTTATTTATTTTAGATCGGGTCTCCTCCTCCGCCCTGTGTTTATTTTGTATTGTTTATTTATTTTTATTGTATTATTTTAGATGACGGCGAGCCGTATAATTTGTTTAGTGACGGCGCTGCCGTTTGTTTGTTTATGTTTTGTTTAGTTACGTGGATGGGAAGCCCCATCCACGTAGTAATTAATAAACTCGTGCAGATTGTGGCGAGGGGTAATAGAATAATTAATTGCAAGTTAGTTAAACCCTCGGCCACAATATAAAAAGGCTGCAGCTCTCTAGCTCGCGGTGGTTGGTGGTTTGTTGTGAGAGCGAGAGCAACGTGAAAGAACATAGGAACAGTGAAGGCAATCTGCCCAGCCTGACCTGTGTTTGTATTGTTTATTTTGTGTGCGAGATTTGTTTTTGTTTAACCGTTTATTTTGCTCTGTGAGCGTGTTTTTGTTCAAATATTTTATTTCTTTTTGTGATTTAAAAATAATAAAAACGGCACAAGCGCCTGTTGAACTGCAGTACTTGCCTGGTGTCAGTGATCCTTCCTGCTTCTGCTTGACGTCACCGTTTCAGTCACCCTGCCACAAGGACACATAAGTTTTGTATCATTAACTGGAATGAAACTGTTTGTGTCATCTAAAAAAGGCAGGAATTGTCGGCTGATGAGAGCTATCAATTAGGCATTGCACTTGGTGATTTGTTGGGGAGAATAAAACAAATTTGGTAACATTGGTGTTTTGTAACTGTATCCCATTAAGACTGCCCATGCTGCATTTGACAGGCTGATTATTGGTTGTTAGTTGCGTTGGAAATGAATTCTACCCTGTGGTTACTTAGTAAAGCCCAGCCATGCAGCATTTGACAGGCTGCACAAAACGTGACAATAAGTGGGTTTGTGAGATGATATTAAGAGAGGTAATTTCTCAAAGAACTTATGGTGCATGGCGAGTGGTTTGTGAAAAATCGTGATAATAAATGGAGCATGATATTAAGTGAGGTGATATAAAACGGGTTCACCTGTGTGTGTATATATGTATATATATAATTGATTCATTGATATATCACCTACATATGTATGCAAATGTAGATGTATATAAATTGTATGTATCTTAAAAGATATCACAGAAATAACATTTTTATGTGGACCGTTTATGTATCACAATTCAATAAAACATGAAAACACTGTTGCTAATATCAGAGGATCAGACAGGTTCGGTTCAGACAGAGTACAACAGAACAGATTTGAAAGATACAGTCCTTTTAAAAATAACTTGCAGGACTGTTACTCATTCTTTCAGATATCTAGCTGGGTGAATAATTAGTTTCTAGATTTGTTTTATTCCCTTTGGTGTGAACATCATGAAGTAGGTAAGGATTCTTCATGGAGTATTTTTCATTGTCTTGCCTGCAATTATGTTTTCTATAATCAATTTAGTCCTCTTCACAGACTGTACAGTTGAATCCCAAATCAGTCCGTCTATAGTTCAACCACATCTGCGAAGAGAGGAATTCGATTATCTTTCTTTCATTTGTCTGATTCAGTTAAACTACAGTAGACCCTTCAGATTTTGGAGTGTTCCTAAATGTCCAATAATCTCTGTAAAATAGTACGTCTTTTTACTGTGTGGCTGTCCTCAGTGTTGTAATGGGGAAATACTTCCAAGATGCTTAGACTTATTGTGATTCAACTAAAGGCAATAATTAGAATTTTGGATTTGTCTTTGGGCCTTAATTAGAAAGCCTTAACATACCAGTAAATACAAAACCTCAGCTCACTTTCATCATCTTATCACTCTGTGATGTCAGTTAATAAACCATGTAATATAGGTTTAAACAGCGCCCCCTATATATATATATATTTTTCCCATTACATCATGTTCCCTGTGGCTTTTTCTGTGCAGTAGTCTACGTCAGATGGATAACCCCAAGTTGTGCAGCTAATCCCCAAGTGGCTTTTTGCCAGGCCTGCACATGCTTTCTGCAGATAGCCACAATCTGCTAGCATGGTTACTAGACATGTATGACCAGCAGAGCACCATCAAGTAATATTATTGCAATCCCAATAGCGAGGGAAGAGAGCAGTTCTGAGACTGATCACAACCAGTGTGGTGTCTTCTGGACTGTGGCAAACTAAAGCTAGTGTGGCAATGTTCTCAGGACTGGAGTTTAGGGCTTTGAAATGAAAAACAAACTTCAGGAAGCACAGGTCTGTGAATGTCTACGAGTGGAACAAATGGACTTGGTGGCGAAACAGCCACTTAACAATTGATAGGTATTACCTCCCTGACTAACCAACTATACAGTACAACACCGTGAACCGTTCAGTATGGGATCAAAATGAATGAAGCCAGAGCAGATTCTCAGTCGTTTTCCCTTCGACTTCTGATTTCTCAAGGGGCTTCAGGGATAAATCACAATTAACTGCTGACAGTAGTATTTGAGATTTCCTCAAAGTTGTGTTCCATTCTCTGCCTTCCTGGGTTAAGGGATAAGTATAGTAATGAAAAGTTATGATGAATGAAAGCTGTCAGCAAACTACAGCATCCAGTGGATTTTTAATTATATAACTTTTCTTATGTGAGACATTTTTCTCTCTCTGGCTTTGGCTTTTCCTTTATCTGCCTCTCACTTCATTCTCCCTCTGCACATTAGTACCACATTAGTACTTTTACATCTCACCTTAACTTTCTCCCTCTCTCCCCTCTCACTTTCTCATCTTCCCTTGTTCCCTCTCACCCTCTCCCCATCCTTCCTCCAACTCCCATCTAACACTAGCTAGACTCACGCAAATTCTATTCCACAAAAGCATTCCATCCTATTTCCCCTCTCTCTTTTTGTTTTTCTGATGTGCGTTTTAGCAGATGTCGACTCAAGGACATGACAGCCCTTGGCAGGGGAAGCGGGTCACTTTTCATTTGGCACAATGTGGTTTCTTAATTCTACCTCCATGCTCTGAATGGGCACCTCGACCCATTAGGGACCTACATCGATGCTATCCAACTGGTGGCTGGCTTCTATAGAGGAAGAAAGGTGGGTGGAGGAGAGGGAAGAGAGAGAAAGGGGGAGAAGAGAAGGACTTTAACCCTGGTACTAAGCCAGCATTATAATAATTATTATTATTATTATATATATGTAGCCTGAAACAGCTTGCTTACTCATGCAGAAAGAGTTGACTGTGCTACCCCACACTCACAGTTCTGGCCCTGTCTTGCACAGCTGTCTTAATTACTGCCTACTGTCCCCTAACTACAGTTCTGTTCCAGTTATCACAGGCTGCCTAACAAGCTGAACTGAACATGCGAAAGGCAAGGCACAATAAATGCTTCACTAACAGCGTTTTTTGTCATTTGTCAGAATATTAGTATAACAAAATCCATCCTTGGAAAAGGAGTAGGCTTTTGCACAAGAGCAATGCAAACAGCCTAAGCAGTATCAAGCCATGTATTATCACTAGTTAAACATTTCACCTGCACACTGATCTGCAATTTTGACACTTGGACAATTGGATTACTATAATTCTCTCATAACTGACTTTAAAGACTTCCGAAAGCTACAGCTGAGGCTGCCATGCAAAAACCTGCCCTTACTAAATGCTATTTAATGGCAATGCAGTGGTATAGTTTCTCTATGGATATTTAACTTACCCTTTATTTCTGCAGTTTTTGTCTTCCCAATAATTTACCTGCTGATTCATTGAAGTTCCCTTGATTAAACCAAACTGCATATTAATTCAGTTTTAGTTCAAGTTCAGAACTGGACAGACACATGGCAAATAACATTTAATATAGAAAAGTGTAAGGTACTGCATGCAGGCAATACAAATGTGCTTTATAAATACCATATGGGAGATTGAAGAACATTTAAATTGAAGAAAGAATCTATGAAAAAGGTCTAGGAGTTTATGTTGACTCAGAAATGTCTTCATCTAGGCAATGTGGGGAAGCTATAAAAAAAAGGCCAACAAAATGCTCGGATATTAGTAAGAAGTGTTGAATTTAAATCAAGGGAAGTAATGTTAAAACTTTATAATGCATTAGTAAGACCTCATCTAGAATATTGTGTTCAGTTCTGGTCACTTTGCTACAAAAAGGATATTGCTGTCCTAGAAAGAGTGCAAAAAAGAGTGACCAGAATTATTACTGGTTTAAAAGGCATGTCATATGCAGACAGGCTAAAATAATTGAATCTATTGAGTCTTGAACAAAGAAGACTACACGCCGATCTGATTCAAGCATTCAAAATTCTAAAAGGTATTGACAATGTCGACCCAGGGGACTTTTTCGACCTGAGAAAAGAAACAAGGACCAGGGGTCACAAATGAAGATTAGATAAAGGGGCATTCAGAACAGAAAATAGGATGCACTTTTTTACATAGAGAATTGTGGGAGTCTGGAACCAACTCCCCAGTAATGTTGTTGAAGCTGACACCCTGGGATCCTTCAAGAAGCTGCTTGATGAGATTCTGGGATCAATACGCTACTAACAACCAAACGAGCAAGATGGGCCGAATGGCCTCCTCTCGTTTGTAGCCTTTCTTACGTTCTAAAGTACTGCACAACACAGTGGCTGACCTTCAATGGTCCATGTTTAAAATGAATTATTCTCTTGTTTCTATGCAGCTAGTGACTCAAGCATGAATTGCATTCTTTCCCATAGCCAGGCACTCTCATTTTGAAACTCCTCCTCCCAGACATTCACTTTATAAACAATCTCCACTAATCTGAGTCTGCATTAAACACTTACCTATAGGACACTGCTCATTTATCTAAGCTTCTACATTGTCTCGCAGGTGGGTGCCATCCCACATACAGTACAAGAATGTCTTTTATATTCCACATGGGAGACTTGTCTGTTGCTATTTAAAGCTCTCTGAGAGGGTTCATTATTATCCATTCTAAAAATAATACACTGTCTTGCACTCTATGAATTTAATTGAATGAGGGTTTATATTATAATTGAAATATGCATTGAAAGTCATGCTGGTTAATTATGCTGCTTTGACAGCAATGGAGATTGAAAAAAAAATCAGCGCAATACAGTGGTTAGAATGGCACTGCTCTGCCTTGTCAAAACTGTTGGCCCTTCATTATCTCAGAATCACAAGGAATTGCATAGAAATGTTGCTGAAGCAGTATTTTATTTTTTTATCAATGCAGTTGGATGCTCTGAGATTTCCCTTTTTCATTTAGGGTAACACGAACGCCATGGTATCCAAAACACTTTTAAGTGATGTACTGTTTATTCTACATTTGAAAAGGTAGGGGTGGTAATCAAAATTATGTTGTCATGACACAAGGCCAATATTTTTTATTTTTTTTTATAATTAGTTTTTAAAGAAAACCTGTACACAATGAAACCGTAAATTCAACGAGTTTCTCATTCCTAGATTACTAACATTTTACTAACATTATTGGGCGTGTCTTTGTAAAAGAAACATGATAATGATGATTTGGAATAGAAATCTAACCCAATTTATGGACAGCATTCACTATGATATTGTAGCTTCTTTATTTTATTAATGTATTTAGTGTGGGCAGAGGGGCTTTTCAAAGTGCTGTTTATAAGCACTGCTTTAAAAAAAAATTAAAACATTCCCTAAAATGTTACACTTATGCTTTCTGAATAGGGCTTCATGTTTAAATAAAAAATGAGTCATAACAAAGGAGGCAAACTAAAAGTGAACACTGCCCCTTTAAAGCCACTCTCCATCATGTTAATGACTAATCTACATGCTGTGCTGTTAATAAAGGTATATGGGCCATACAATAGCTGAAACATGTGCCTTTATTATGGCAATGTGTTGTCTTATGAGAAACTCCCTCTGCTCCATTCTGCGGACTGGATATGTGTGTTTAAAGAGCTGAAGGTTAGGTTGAATCTTTGTTCTTATACCAGGCACTGTACAAAACCTCTTGTAGCTTAGGTGATCCAGTATTAACATTCATTATTTTAAACTAAAACTTGGTATGGTTCTAGGATATCTGTTACCTTAAATAAAGTATTAATGTTGTTATTTAGAATCACATTGTGTATCTTTTTCTTTGCTGGTTCAGTCATTAAAACACAAACTCAAAACCTTTAACCTGTCCTCCTGCAACACACTGCCCCCAGCAAACAAGTACACCAGTAAGAAATACCACATTACAAAATGGCTTAATGTAAGTTTGTAGCCCCACTGGGTTGTAAGTATATCTCGTATGAGTGGATGCTTTCAACGTTGGCTTAGCTAAAAACTTGTTTTTATAATTGTCTACAGAACTCCACTCATTTCCCATCTGTTTCTCCAAATTCCACCTTTTTACCTCTGTCTGGTTGGCCAATTATCTTCCCAGCAAAAAAAACTGTAATCTGATGTAGTTCCCTTAGGTTCTTCCCTACATCTCACTTGTTTTCTTATTTAACCAGTGTGCACAAATATGAAGGGTCCTCATAATCTCTTTATTATCCATGGAAAGCGAATGCAGTTTATCGTCTATTACCCAAACTCAGTTCTGAAAGATCCTTTGGAGGATAGCAGTCTATGTTAAAAGTTTAGAGAAACTGCTTTCAATCAGTACAAGATGGCAACAGCTAGAAAAAGTCCCACATTAGACATGCACAGATCTCCAAAAGTTCTCGGGGATGATCCCGGTAAGCTCCTACCACAATTAAGATAATGGGGAAGCAATATTTAGTTTAATTCAGTGAACATATCCTTGATAATGTGTACATTCAATATGAAGTGTTCTGTTTTTCTGAATCAGCCTCTGAGATTACACTGATCTTATCTTGAGTTTACCTGGACAATCCTAACAACCTGGTATTGAAAAGCAATTGCTATCTTGTGAAGCTGAATTGTGCCAGTATTTAACAAAATGTTTTTTAAATCATATGGAATACTGCACTTGTAACAGTAGTAGCTGTGAATCATCTCAAACATGTTTAGAACTGAATTAATACATGAAACGGGTTTGAAGTGAACACCGACTACTGTTGAATCCCCTCATTATATCAAATGCTCAATAGCAACCATCTGTTAGAGATAAAAAAGAAATAGCTTACCACATGCTCTGAAACATGTTCAAGGTCTGTGCAAAACAAGGGATATAGATGTAACAAGCCAGGAAGCTATGAGACTGTAGTGCATACATATGTTCATTGACCATAGATTTGCATTGTCCTTGTATGTACAGTAAAATGTGCTGTAGACGGAATGTAAAAACCAGACTGTGTAATAATGTATGTATGCAGCCATATGCATGAGTCCATGTGACACAATTTAATATGACCCTATACATATTTTATAAACCTTTTTTGCTTACAGGCTCATCTGTTTATTGTTTAAAACCACAATGTTACAGGTTGGAATAGTTGTAAACAAATTAGGTCTTGAGGTGATGTATACTGTTTCTCTACAAATAGCTGTCCTTCTCTCCAATACCATCTGAGCACCTGCATAGGTGTTTTAGAATTAAGACTTGAGTTAAGAATCCCACTAAGATTAAGACCTTTTATGAATTTCGTAATATTTAAGTGTTCCACTTAAGTAACCTAGATCAGTACCTATTTTATCATTTCAGAACTTAAGTTCTTTATGAATACAACTTCAGGTCTTAGAGTCAAATGGTTTCCCAGAGTTCCTGTTACAGCAGCACATTGGCACTGGTATGGTACAACTGGTACCATTTGGCCATTGACTAATGCCATTGTAACCATGGTATGCTACTTATTACTGCATTACAACACTAGGGGTCGCTGTGTGTACAAGAGCAGCAATGTAGGTGAAGCGTTCCAGATATATTAGAATGTTCTACAGCAGTTGTTGTTGCTGCAATATGGAGAATGTTCAGTAAAGAGCTATTGATTGAATTTATGCTTTTCTGAGTTTTATTTACTAGATATACACAACAAATCCTTCATATGCTAGTATCATTATCTCTTGGTACATATTCCATCCATTGTGCTTATAGTGCTGCTTGTTCTTTTTACAGAAAACAGTTCAAGCAGAAAAGCTGTTGCATGCTAATATGGCTGTAGCCATAGGAGCAGTAAATCAACCAGTTAAAGCACTTATAATTTCTTTCTAGGTTTTGGCACATCAACAGCTATGGTATTAAACACCAAATTTCACTTGAATGACTTTTCTGAATCATAAAGCACATCAGTAAACCTATCACAATACTGACAACTAATTTGTTAGTTTGCATGCAGATGTTGACAGGCTAACTCTCTACAAACCTCCCACTGCATTGCTAGTTTTAGATGAGGATCAAGAGAAATGAGTGTTGAACAAACTGCTGTAATCTATTAAGAAAACCATACACTGAAATATATAGAAGTAGGTCAGTAAATGTAGAAAGCATGTGGTTTGTAATAAAAAAAAATAAAAAAAAGTATTTAGTGTAGTGTATTTAAAAAATGGTTTCACACATTTTATTAGTTTATTTGCCACCATCACCTCCTTCCCTTTCAGAGAAATAGAGGGGGAGTGGGGCAGTTTTTTCTTTAATGGATTAACTCTATCCATCATGGAATAGAAAAGTAGTATGCTCCTTATAGAAGTGTGGAACTGCTTATCAGCATTTGTTTTGTCTTAGTGAACCTGCATTGTAACCCAGATGAACATATCACAGCAACTGTAATACACAAGACAAAAACCTTATGCAGTAGATAGATTCCTTCTGAGAAGTGTTGTGTTGACTACCAACATCTGCATCAGCAATGATTTTCAGATAGAATTACTGTTGGTCATTCTGAGAGTGACATTACAAGAGACCCTTAAAACCAAAAGGTTGCCATTGTTCATTTAATTGGGAAGATCGAGAGAGACACCAGAGTCTTGTCATTACTTCTTAAATCTTTTTTTTATGAATATAGAATGCTATTTAGGTACCAAGAAAATTATTCACGCCAGGCAGCATGTATACAATAGGATCAATAGATGATAAACTCTACTGATCTGATTTAATGAGGTGTACAAAATACAGCAGTGCTGCCTGCTTTTAGTTAACCGTATCCCTAATCCTACAACCTCACAATTAAGTAAGTCATTTTAGATGTGGTTTCAGAAAGCCATAGAAATATACTGTTGTACTGGTATACCATGATAAAATGATATAAATGCATGCAGCAATGTAAATATGGTGAAGACAAGAGACGCATTGCTAAACAATACTGCAGGGCCCCCCAGGTCATCCACAGATCAGTGGCATAATTAGATTAACCAGTGACAGATGGAATGGAGGAATTAGTCTTTCCATCCCCTCTAAACTGTCCCTGCCTCCCACCCCCAGTATCCCATCCTATTCCCAGTTAAAAAGTTCATCCTCCCAGATTTGAAATCAAAGTCATCAGCATCAGAAGGGATAAGTTTAGACCTGAAAAGATAAGCGAAAAATGTTGCAAGTTATGATAATATTTAATTCCTGTCTGCTTTATGGGTGGTAATAATTGAAGGACATAATTTTATGCAACAGGCATTTATGTTATAAATGACATAACATAACAAAACATAGATCATGTAAATAGGGATAAAATACTGTTTCCTCTTTGGTATTGTCACCCTGAATCTTTACCACATCTTTACAGGTGCTGTTGACACTGAATTCATACTTAAAGAGTCTATTACAGGTTTGCAGAAAATTGCTCTGGTACCTGACTTCCAGGGAAATTAAAAATAAACAGTCAGGGACCCATAATCTGACACACACTGCCCGTCCATCTGCATGAAGAGATTATGTGATTCAGCTGCCAACTAACAGTGGCATTTGCACTGGAAAAGTGAGAAGCAGAAATAGAGGGGGGAGAAAATCAATGAATGTAAAAGGACAAAAATTAGCAGCAGGCACAGACCAGTGAATTGCAACAGCTATTTAAAACACTTTGTTGTGTTCCGGCCTGTATTCCCTAACATTTACTGTTTTTTTTCTGCATTTATTTCTGCTTCCTCGTAAACCTGTGACAATCAATAGTTTTTTTTTTTTTTTTTAATTTAGTAGTCGCCAATTTTCTTTTTATCATTTTCTCCCAATTTAGAATAGCCAATTATTTTTAGGCTCAGCTCAATGCTACCACCCCCGTGCTGACTTGGGAGCATTGCCCTCCGAAGCGTGTGCCATCAGCCGACCGCTTCTTTTCACACAGCAGACCCAACATGCAGCCACCTCAGAGCTACAGCGTCGGAGGACAATGCAGCTCTGGGCAGCTTACAGGCTAGCCCGCAGACTACAGGGGTCGCTGGTGCGTGGTGAGCTGAGGACACCCTGGCCGGTCTAACTCTCTTTCTCCTTCCGTTTTCTATCTGTTTGCTATGGACAAAGGGTTAAGCCTGCTAATGTCTGCTGTGAGATGGGGATTTTAGGAATTAGCTTCCTAAATAACAGATCTGTCTTTTATCTTGCCACCTCTTTCTTTTCTTTTCCATTACAATGTATTTTTTTCTCACTAAGTTGCTGGTAACCATATACAAAGCATAGATTTACAGTATTTATGTTTTTGTGCAAAAAAACTCCCCTTAAATTCTGTGAATGGCAATGTCATTTTTATTTATTTTCTAGGAGACATTATCAAAAGTTTAATCAATTGTATTTGCCATAAGAGCCATAGGCTGATTCTTAATGGACTAAAATAACATTCTGAATTGGAGTTGCATTAATTGCTCTTGGAAGCCTTGTACATGTATAAGATAAAGTGTGTCTATATCCACAGGGGATAGCGTTAAAATGGATTGTTTTAGATTTTTTTACAGCATTGTCCTTGTGGGGTATACAGTAGGTTAATCGAATCAAACTTTTCTTAGAATTTTAATATAACACTGAAACGTTGTCTACCTGAGACATCGTTTCTTCTAAGTTTTGTTCTTCCGAGAATATGTGATTGAGCGTTTAGCGATATGGTTGAGCTTTTGATCACAGCACGATGTAAAAGACTTGCTGCCATTCAAGACTGATTGACAGAGAAAGTCTGAGCAGTCCCCTGAGGTATGGCCTTCACCAGTCTGCAGAGTTGTTCAAAGTAAGCTTAATAATTGTCATCTAATACTTGAGACTGTGATTGACTTGAGGCTGTGCCACATGGTTCCTTTAACCTCCATTTACCATTGCACTCACAACATTTTGCATGCATATTTAACTATGTCAGAACAGAATGGTCATTCCAAGAGGTTCCAAAGTTCCTTGTTTGAAGATAAACTTTGTTTCCCTTTGTTTCCGAGCAGCATTTGTTTCATAGCACTTATTGAACCCACAGTTGGTGATGTCTTCAGCAGTCTCCTTTATAAGTTTAGTTCAGCCTGAAGTTTTACAGAAATGTATTTGGATCACCCTTTAAAATCGTGTATATATTACATTTCTGCATTTTACTTCCAAGTCATAAGTTTTTAAGTTAAATAAACGCTCCAGTGGTCTCACAGTTTTTTTTTATTTTTTATATATATATCTTAATGACTATTAAGCCCTTAAAGTACATGGCATGATTGGTGATAAGAAATGATATAATCCTACAGGGAACATTAAACATTCAACAGCATGCCAAAAGAGGAAGGTTACAATTTGAAAGTAATCCAGGATGACACAGCTAGCAGACAGAGTGCCGTGTTAATGTTGGAACAACACTCGTACGATAGTGACACTCACTAATATGCAACTATCTAATGATGATGTGCACTGCTGTGGGTTAGACTCGGAGCCAGTATGCCCAAACATGGTATACCTGCACCAGCATATCATAAATGTAAAAACAGCATCTAAATACTGTGCCGTGTTCTTCAAACTGCATAGATTATACTTGGATTATAAGATTTCTACAATTTGAGTTCCTGAAAATAGTAATACAGAAAACCAGTTTTTTTAAGTAAGTGCAATTGTGCATTGTATGAGAGGAATACATCTGTTGGGTAGTCATTTATATTACGAGGCATGCATAACTAGGTAATAACTTGATAAAACTGGGTAATGATCAATGTTTTGTGCTCCTGCATGGTATAATTTCAGAGGAATGGTTTACCATATCATTACATCAGGTAACATAATATTGTTCACGTACATGTCATTGCACAGAAGTAAGGAATCATTTAAATTACCTAGTTATTACAATATTCATTCCCTGCAATCTAAAGACGGTTAGCTTGAATCATATATTCTGGTATGTGCAGCCATTACCTTGCACAGACAGCATCTTCAAAGCATCTGCAACTGTGCTTTGCAAAAGGTGGTAGGCTTGACCTTGAGAATGAATAGGAACCAAGTCTTACCTATGTATTTGAACAAACATGGGCTGAAGTGACAGTTGGCTGATGAGGAATGCAAGATCTGAAAACTGGTCATCTATCAATACAAACAATAAGCCAAAGAATAACCCAAGCAATATGGATTTTGGAACTGAGGGCGAAATAAAGTGGGCAAAATAAATGTAGATGCATAACTACATTATGATTAGAGTATAATAGCAATAATCTGCACAGTACTGCACATATCTTATGTAAATACATACATTATAGTCATATCTAAACACGGGTACCCCTGTTATATGACATTAAGCTGGAACAGAAGCTGTCCAGGTGTGGCTAATCTGAGTGTCCTTTTTCCCCAGAGGTGACTGCTCGAGCTATTGAGTTCCCGTCTTATCACAGATCAGTAGATCCTGAGGATTTTCAGAGATGGAGCGCGCATCCTTTATTAATTCGGGGGCATGGAACACTTTCCCATTCTGCAGTTTTTTTTTTCATTATAACTTGGAGACGGCTGCCTGCTTGCCCAATCTCCCATTCTCATTCCCCACAACAAGTCTCCCTGTATCTCCTGAACCTGAGCTAATTTCCCCACGCCAGATGGTGACCGAACCCAGGCTGATTTAATTGCCTGACACAATCTAAGAAAGGGTTTATATATATATATATATATATATATATATATATATATATATATATATATATATATATATATATATATATATATATATATATATATATATATATATATATATATATATATATATATATATATATATATATATATATATATATATATATATATATATATATATATATATATAAAATCTCTTTAGACGCAGTTCCATTATTAAATTACTTCCACACTGAATCTTCAACGGTTCACCAACTGAAGGGCTTCTGTGTGACATTATTATTATTATTATTATTATTATTATTATTATTATTATTATTATTATTATTATTATTTTCCTGCTTTTTCCTTTTCTGTCTTTGTTGTTCTTCATTTGTACGTTTGCTGTCTCTGATATCATTGTGTTCAGGAAACTTAAGACAGACATGCAGTGGTGAGTCTTTAGAGCCTGCAGTGAGTGTCTTTTTGTGAAGAAGTTCACGATAGCCCTGGACTCAATCTGTTTCAGCATCTTCCACTCTTTTGAAGACATTCCTGGAATGCCCATTGGGCCTTGGATGATTGCTAGGTTGCATTAGAGCAAATATTACACTATGCAAAGAAGCATAAATATCAGAAAAGGTCAGAAATAGGCATGACTTGGAAGATTGAGCTGAAGTCAAACGGAGCATTGCAAATTCCTTTTCCAGAGGAGCTTAGAAAAATGAAATGGGTAGGTTTTGGCAGAGGGGTGTGGGGGCTAGAGTGTAAATTGCAGATCTGTTTTCATTTTTTGGTATTATTATTTTGTAAATGCTGCAAAAAATTACCATTTCATTTTTTTTTTCTACCTCATACATTATGATGACAGTTGCTTAAAGGAATTATCAATAGCCAAGACTAATTATTGCAGTGAGAATAAGAGGGGAGGTGTCGCTTAACATGACAGTATGCTGAATACAAAGAGCTTTACAGTGGAAAAGACACTGAGCCCCTTCATTCAGTCCCATAGCACCTGCCTTAAAGTGCAAGAAGTACAACAATGACATGTGAATGTTTCTTTTAACAGTGCATTATTGAGCAGTGTAGCCTGGCCAAATGACTTTAAGCTACTCTTTATCCTCTTCAGTCCTTGTATTAATTTAAACAGATGATGGGATTTTCATTTCATAAATCCTGCACAGTAATATTTTCTATGCTGGGATGCAGAATTCCCGATGCCTTCACTTAAATAAATTCTAGAATCAAATACAGCTTAAAAACAAAATACTATATGTTTTATAATGTAAATCCCTCTCAACCATTTAAATATATAAATGTACAGTGTATATATATATATATAGTATACTCCTACTTCCTGTTAAAGTGGCCACACCCTGTTTCATAATTATTATTATTTGTTTATTTAGCAGACGCCTTTATCCAAGGCGACTTACAGAGACTAGGGTGTGTGAACTATGCATCAGCTGCAGAGTCACTTACAATTACGTCTCACCTGAAAGACAGAGCACAAGGAGGTTAAGTGACTTGCTCAGGGTCACACAATGAGTCAGTGGCTGAGGTGAGATTTGAACTGAGGACCTCCTGGTTACAAGGACTTTTCTTTAACCACTGGACCACACAGCCTCCTATAATCTATACTGAGCATCAAAAGAAATGTATCACATATTTGAGCATCAAAAGAAACACTGCACTTATTCACAAAATTCACTAGATGTGAACGAAAAATGGCAAACTCTGTTTTAGAGCAGGTGCAGTGAGTTTTTATTGTGCTGATTAACAATTGACATCACGAAGATGCTGCAAAATGATCTGTCGATCTTCGGCAGGTGTTGTGACTCTTAGTCTCCCAGTTTGTGGCCTGTCATTGACAGAGTGTGTCTGGTTATACCGTCTCGCCAGGTTTGAAATTGCTGGGTGTGAGCACCCAAGACGGTGAGCCACAGTGCACTGCCCTAGTCCAGCCTCCAACATGCCGATTGCAAGAAGGCGCTGCTCTCTTGACAGAAGTGGCATTTTGTTTTTTTCTGTGATTTTCTTTATTGCTTTTATTCAAGCTTGCAATTCAACAGCTAGAATCACTCCATATCCAGTGTCCAATCACCTGTCTCACTAAGTAGGTGATAAATGCATATGCTTCCATCATAGTCACTCAAGCGTGTCATTGTCAAGGATGAATGATCGAGTGATTCAAAAGAAACCAAAAACATTTCGTCAATGTCCATCATTTATAAACCTTTTTTTTTTTCGAAAATAAATGTGTTATAATAGTGATATGTTTCTTTTGATGCTCGGTATATATATGATTCAACAGGAACCCAGCAGGGTACTGTCATGTCAGCAATCACTAGAAACAATTAGAGACCAAGAAAAATAATTAATAAAGGGATAAATCACTCTTTAATCAATTGGATATAACAATGTGACAAGTCAACTGGCTGACTCAGTGTGTTGCCTTTAGTGGAGCAATTCTCTAAATGAATCAAGTTCCTTCTTATTCTTTGTTCTAGGTGAAATAGATCCGTATCTTGTATACTGTGCATCCTTATGATCAATCTCTTTACTGCTGCATCATCCTTTAATAGTCTACTAACTTTGCAATCTCCCAGTATTTCTCTTCCATGTTGTATATAGAGACTAGGAATCTCTCACCTTCAGAGCCATTTCCTGCATGTCTTTAGCTCTTCTGTTTTAGACCAGTGGGTTTGAGGCTTCATTGCTGGGAGCCACTCATCTGTCCAGTATCACACCATTCGTTAGCTGCGTCTCTTGTTGTGAGGTTCCCTGACCCGTGGGCAAAAGGAGATCGTCAGTCTCCAGAGCTCTGTTCTCCTTGCACATTTCAGCGCTATGTAATAATCTTATTAAATGAGACGTTTGCTTTGCCAACGTAAGAATCAATTTGTTGCCTCTCCTTCAAAAGAAATAAACGCTCCCTGAAGAGCGATTGGGAAAACATGTAATGGAGTCCCTTGTGATGTGATCACAGCTTTTAACTCCCCAACAGCCAGACTCACACAAATAGACCTTGGGGAACCGTACTGGCTTACCTAACTGCATCTACACATAGAATCCTGTTAAAGTAAGTATTGGTAATTCAATAGTATTCCTGGAAGATCTGCTGCACGATTTCCAATTGAATTTAGGTGAAGTAAATATATATGTATGGCACATTAAACCCTTTATCAACATGAATTCATCCTATATAAATGTGATAGCACCAATAAGTACCATTTTTAAATCAATTTCCCTTAATTGCCTGCAGTAACCTAACCTTGACTGTTATTTTCTTTTGTATAAATAGCTTCAAATGTAATTGATTTATTTGTATTTGGGATTTATGATGTTTGGGTTCTGTTGTTCCAATATAGAGTTCTGATCACATTTCTATTTCTCACTTACTGTATAGAGATTTCGATAAGGACTTCTTATTGTTAGTTTAAATGTCTTTTAGTACTACTATATATCAAACATTTCTTGTCTAATATAATTGACATTTCGGTTTTTTAAGGGTTTTGAGCTGTTTTAGGTCGTTTCAGGTTACATATCAGATGGTTGGTGGATTTCTCAGAGAACATTCAGTCTCTTTTCCATCAAAATTAGAGACAATTTAAGTAAAAATGAAAAAGAAAAAAACCCATAATCCACTCCTCCCCCTCCCCCCTCTTAGTTTTCAAGTAATATGGATTTTTCTATAGTTTGCATCATTATGTAAATTAGGCCTTAATTTTTCTTAATGGTAATTTTGCAGCATAAAAAGGCCCTTGGAAGTGATTATGTAATCTCTAGCTGTTTTTTCTTTACCAGAGAAAAGAAATGGGACTTAAGAAATGAAGCAGTGCATTTATTAGCAAATATCAATTTTGAGATATTCATGCCAGCCTGGCAATTTCACTCAAATTGAGATGAATGTAATTTATCTTATTTGTTGCAGAGAGTGTAATTTCACACATTCAGAGAAAACTCTGAAAGTTTGATATATTCCTTTTAAACAGGCAGTGGTTTATTGGGTTTGCATTTTCCAGTGTGGCCAGCGTTTGACCATCCTGTTTGTCGTGCGGGCAGTATATCATTCAGTAACATTTTCTTAGGATTACTTTTAAGCTTGATAAAATTGTGTTGTCAGAGGAACAACTAGAGTACTACATTTTCTATGCAAGTTGCTGTAGAATTGTGTTCTGTATGAAGTCATAAATATAGTACTGTATGTATCTCTCTATAATAAAGCAATAGATCATCACACTCACAAAAATGAATTTTTCACTTTAGAAAGGCTTATGTTTTAGTGGTGAATCCAATATGAAATGTGATCTTTTAATCTTGCAGTCCATGGTTCACTTTTTAACTGAATACAAGATATGCATTCACACCCACCAACCCCTCCCATTTAGGTAGATGGCAGGACATGTCCTAAAAAACAGGGCAAACAAGCCCTCCTTCACCTTTCCCTCCTGTACCTTTTGATAAACCCTCGCAACAATGGCCCATGTTAGCCTAGAAGGATTTTTACAAGAGAGAGGTGTTATGCGATAGTAGTAGAGAAAAAGCATCATTCAATGGCTACAGAATTTACTCAGTGTTACTTCAACCCTTCATCATAACTTCAACCTCTGGGGCTAGCTAGTTTGCTAAACACTACACCTTTTTACTCCTTACTCCTCAGTGTGGAGACCAGTACTGTACACAACTTGTTATTAATGCTTTACAACCAACAGCATTTTGCTGAGTTTTTTTTAATTGCATTGTTATTACATTTATTTTAGAAGCAAGAGTGCTTAAAATTGCAATATGTTTAAGCGCAACAGGTTGGTCTGTCAGTGTCTCAGTGTGTAGACAAAGAATAGTGTACCTCCCACCCGCATCTGACATGCTTCAGGGATTGATATTAAAACCACATGTGCTGCACATATAAGTTTTTTTTAAGTATTTTGGTGTCCTCCAGCTTGGAATCAAATAAAAAGAACCCTCATTTTAGCTTCATTCTGCTGAAGGTGCTAATTAACAGTATTTTAAGTGTGTGTGTGGGTTTGCCTGTCACAAAACTGTGTTGTCAGGCTGTCATTAATCTGCCCTACAAAACCTACCAAACCCATGTTGAACAACTCCAAAACCCACAATTAAACAATCATAAAAATAGCACTGCAAATGTAGTGAGACTGTGCAGTGCTAATACAATTTGTAACTACCTTATTAAGAGGGGATCTAGGCCAGGAAGCTGGTTACCGTAGTTATGAGATTTGTTTTTGTATCAATTAAAGCTACAGAGAAGATGGTACTGCCAATAGGAGCACAACGTTTGTAGTCTCCATGTTTCTAGTTTTAAATAACATTCTATGGACAGAGGTAGAGTGAGGTAAAGTTAAAGGGTTAGGGTTAGGGTTATGGTTAGTGTTAGTATCAGGGTTAGGGTTAGTATCAGTGTTAGGGTTATGGTTAGTTTTAGTATTAAGGTTATGGTTAGTATCAGGGTTAGTGTTAGGGTTAGTGTTTGTATCCGGGTTAGGGTTAGGGATATGGGTAGGGTTAGTATCAGGGTTAGTTAGGGTTAGGGTTAGGGTTAGGGTTATGGGTAGAGTTAGTGTTAGTATCAGGGTTAGGGTTAATGTTAGGGTTAGTTTTTGTATCAGGGTTAGTGTTAGGGTTTTGGGAGAGGTTATGGTTAGGTGTGTTGGGAGCAGCAGACTAGACTATAAGTCAAGGTTTCAAAGGGGAAAGTAAGGCTATAAACGTTGAACTAAGTAAACAGTGAACAAACTAAATATTGAATTAACTGTATATTTACTGTGAGAGAAAGGTCAACTGGCTATTTCTTTTATGGCTAAGCTTTTTTTTATTATTTGTGCTGAAAGCTTACTTCAACTTCCATGTTTAATCATTCATTTGGATCAAACATCAACTGACCTTGAATCCAAATGTAAACATCAATACAAATGTGTTTTCTATTTAGAAGGGAAACCTGCTGAACCCTGTGACCTAAATTCATTAACCCTGGTGCTTGAGCCTGTGAAAGATGGGAACGTGCTGGAATGAACTATATATGGGGTAATAACAAAGACAGACAAAACTATGCCCATGGCTCTCTTTAGCATAACAATTTCATTTCACCATTGATCTGTTCATTTTACAAACTTTATCTTCACTTTCACTCAAGTGATAGCTCTAAGTTCACTGCCTGAGTTACAAGCTATTGGACTCCCCTTGACGCCACAGAGTTGTCATGGTGTAAGGCTCCAGTAGGGTCCTAATACCCATAACAGACTTTTAGTGTGGTGGTGTTCTGCTAGAAAATACACCTGAAAACCTTAGTTATTATTATGCCTTAAAGGCAACATGCTGTTGCACGGGGACCCACATGATTCGATTAAGCTGTGGCAATGTGTATGCTTCGCCTTACTTGAGAGATTGTTGGGCTTGCACGTAAATCAAAATGTAATTAAAACATTACCCTTTATGATAGTTGAAAATAAATGAGCTGTCAATGAGTCGGTATCCTCAGCCTGGGATTCAAGGCTCCCCTTCGCCCAGCGGTGAGCAGTTCAGCTTCAGGAATATTATTCTTGTATTCTTGTATGCCTGTTACTCTCACTCACACTGAGAAACATCTGATAGCTCAATTGGAAAGGCATAGTTATCAGGACCCCTCCTTTCAAATGGGTAAAGATGAAGCTCTGGAAGTGTTTTTTTTTTTTTTTTGTAGCTCGTATTGACAACATAGATACTGCTTATTGTTAGTTGGTCTTCCTTTAGTCCCTGTCGTCTAGTAGCTGAAAACAATCATGGAATAAATGAGGACACAAAATAATTGCGTCACTGATTAATAAGTCATGTGAGTATGTAACAGGTGGAAGTGTCACGTGTGTGGGTCATCACTGAATAATAATGACGCAGACACAGATCATTGGGTGTTGACACGCCACACAGGCTCGCAGATATAATAACAACACAGGCTGTCACTAGGGTACCAGCAATGGTAGCCCTAGTGTCAGATTTAGTAAAGAAAAGAAAAAAAACAACAAAGCTAAAATAAAAGTTTGCTACACAAGGCAAGAGACATCCTGCTCCAGGAACCTACTACACTACGAAACTCTCTCTATACTGGTTGGGATCCACATCCCCTAAACTAACCTGCTGCTGTTGCTCCCGAAGTCCCGACCTCCCAGCGATTTCTGGGTCATTGCGACGTTCTTGGCTGAGCAGAGCTTTCACAGGCACCATCTTGAAGTTGAAGGGTTTCTCTAGTAGTACTCTCCTCCTGGATGTAAACAAAGCGCTGCTCTGTGGGCACTCCCCCCCCAGCCAATCAGGACCTCCTGATCAGCTCAGCGCCAGGCGAGCCTAGCTGCTCAATTGGTTGCCTAGCAACATGCCTCCTGTTACACGTCCCAGCTGCACTCATCTGCGCAAGAACCAGCAACAGGGCTCTCCCTGTCACTGAGGGTCATCTCATTTACATAATGCAGGTCCTGTATAATCTAAAATACAAATAACTCCTAGTTTTCTGAAACTTAGAAGACAAATGCGTTAAGTTAGTTACCTTGATTTTATCATGCCAGCTGCTGGATCCCAGCACCAGCAGTAGTTGGAAGAGATGTGGAAGGAGCTTGAATGAGTTAAAATCACCTTCCCTGTCGGTCCTATTAAAAGCTTAAAAGCACCTTCATTGTTACGAGCACTTTTTTTAATGACCTGCAGGAGGTCGTTGGCACTCAAGGACAGGGGCTCTGAAGAGAGAGTGCCTTGTAAATGTTTTATTGACACACACAATGGAATGAGGCTTGCACATGGCACTTTCACATGGCTTCTGTTTCCACTCTAATGGACACACATGAACATCCATTTACATTCACTCACACACAGATGCACATCCAAGCACACACATATTCCACCAACATAGTGTGTTCATGGTAAAAATATGACAAAAAGGATATGTAATCATAACTAATCACAAAAGAACCTATTGCTTCAGACAGACCCTGCCATTCAATCGTGGTCCTCTCTTAAGAAAATTGTGTCAAGGTTTTGTAATTTGTTTTTCACGAATGTTCTCTGAGATTAAACCACCTAACTCACCTAACAATTTGATGTGGTTGAACTGTGCTACTAATATATCCAGCGCTCTACTGTAATATCATAACTCTGTCCGACATTTCCCCAAAATGTCTTGCGCATATTACTCAGTGCAGTCCCAGGCAGGGTTGCACTCATTGTCTGTCATTTAAATTCTCTACCCGGTGTATTACTGAAGCAGCATAGTACTGTAGCTGCAGTTCAGTGTATATATACTGCTGTGAATCTGTAGAGAGAACATTTTAAAGCATTCTTTTTTTCCCCAATAAGGGATTGTTTTACACATGCAAACAAGCTATACTTGACAAGGACTTATTTCTATCTACAGAGAGCCTTCCTTGGACTTTTACAAAAACACAGGTCAAACACTCACCCCCAACAAATGATTTTCTTCCCTTTTTTATGCATGTGGCCATTCCCCAAATAACACTAAATGATCTAATTAGGGAATGACCGCATTAAACCTGTGGTTCCTGGCAGGAAAGAAAGCAAGAATTAACCCCATCCCTGCCAAACTTACATCACAAATACACTTATTTAAACTGGCTTCTGCTCTGCCACAGGGAAATTAATGAGTTGCAATAAAAGGAAACAGAACCACTAGGTATTTACGCTTAAAGGGTTTGTTCTATTGTTTACTGCCTCTGTTGCATTGACAGCTAGATCTTCACAAAAACACGCAAATTTCCTGTCTTCCCATATCACCTAGGCTCTCCCCATCCTTGCCTCACTGAGTCTGGCCTATTTCCTTTACCCACCTCGTCTGTCTCATCTCACTGTACACACTGCAGACGTTTTGATAACTCATGTAGCCTGAAGTGAGGGAAGACAAAAAAAAAGACACCACTAAAAAAAAAAGACACCACTAAAAAAAAAAAATCTCTGTTTCATTTCCCAGGATTCTATTTTCTTCAAAAGCCCCTTTGTCACTGTAACTCCGGAGAGACTTCTGTGGTATGGCTTGTTAGAAGCTATTTGCTATCCCGATCATTTTGATAATCTGAAATGATGCTTGCTCCGATCTCCTCGAAATGATTCAGCTAAATTTCTGTCGGGTACAAAGTGCTGTGACACACTTACATTACTGACTGGCAGATACCAAAGAAACAGATGTTGGAACCCATTAAAGGGTATATAAGGACCTTTTTGTTTTATTGTGTTACATGTTCCCATGTGTTACTATAACTGTTTACATAAGGTGTGTGTATTGTTTATTTATTTATTTTACATATTGACCACTTTTTTAAACTTTTAAATTGCATTCCCTGCCTCAAGATGGGAAATGTAGTTGTGAGAGGTCCATGCGGGTACATGTGAAGCCATCTTGAGGCAGGGAATGCAATTTCAAAGTTTAAAAAAGTGGTCAAAATGTAAAAAAAAAAAAAATTAAAACAATACACACACCTTACTTAAACAGTTGTAGCAACACATGGGAACATGTAACACAATAAAATAAAAAGGTCCTTATGTACCCTTTAAGGTGCAAGATATCAGGGATTCAGTTTTGGCTTTTTTAGTACCCTTTAGTACTGCAATAAGAGCTGATACTATTAGAAACATGGGGCAGATTGGTGGTTCAAGCTGAATGAAACCTCAACCAATCAATGCAATCAGAGTCAGTGTGACTGCAACATACACTATGGTGGTCCATAGAAGACATTATAAAAGATCAATCAGAATGCAAGTTGTCCAAACCATGATAACAGCAATGAAATGAGACGAATAATAGCCAATTAGCAATTACTATTGTCTATGTGATTGAATGGTTGACATAGAGAGTGGCTGCTGGGGGTCAACTGGGTGGTTACTGGAGGATTGCTATACAATAGCAATCTGTCTGATTGGCAGCAAGAGCCATTTAGGCAGTGCTGGGCAGTATAAAGCCCTTTCACATTGGCCCTGTGTCATGTGGGTCTGCTACACGGTTTCACACTGCTTTTGATAAAGCAGGGTTGACCTGGGTGATAGACACAAGTACACAATGTGTGTATCCAGTGTGTGGTCCAGTGGTTAAAGAAAAGGGCTTGTAACCAGCAGGTCCCTGGTTCAAATCCCACCTCAGCCACTGACTCATTGTGTGACCCTGAGCAAGTCACTTAACCTCCTTGTGCCCCGTCTTTCAGGTGAGACGTAGTTGTAAGTGACTGCAGCTGATGCATAGTTCACACGTCCTAGTCTCTGTAAGTCGCCTTGGATAAAGGTGTCTGCTAAATAAACAAATAATAATAATCAATGCCCCGGAAGCAGCTTGTTACGGACGCTTCCATCCAAGCTTCTCTGTGTTGAACAGTCGGCCCAAATGTTGATTAGAGCAAATGTTTCTTCATCCCTGCTGCAAATCTGGCTCATGGTATGCCTCAAGCAACAAAAATAAGGCTAAACAGAAACGTTTCTTATGGACGTGAAATGTTCACGCAGGCAGGGCTGTGTTATTTCGTCGTCTTACGACAGCCGTCATGCATTTTGTCTCGCTCAACCCCAGTCAAAGCATGTCGACCCACACCCTGAGGTGGGTCGCTGCGACCCAGGTTAACGCGGGATTGTGACTCAGGTAGCCAGAACCCAGGTTGGGACCTGGGTAGGAGTGCCACTGTGAAAGGGGTTTATCAAGAAGTCAGGTTGGACGCCTCATGGAGAACATCATTACAGTGTCTATTCTGGAGCTGGCAATTGTGGAGAACAGTGACTTAAGGTAGTTTATGGGATGGAACGCTTAGAACCAGTGTAAATGTGGGTAGTAAAATGTGTTCAAGAACAGTTGAATTCAAAGGAAACATGTGAAAAAATATTCCAAAATCTCTTAGTGTGGACATGAGCAGCCTTTTCACGGGCCAACATTGATAATGAGCATCCTTGGAGACTGTAGTTGCCTGCAGCTTGCTGGCCATCTGCAAGTTACTGATGGAATCCCTTCTGTAACCAGATTGCAAAGCCAGTATTCTACAGTCTTGCAAAGTATTATATAAACCACCTGGTTACTTCACAGTGCTGTTGGGGAAGAAAACAAAAACATACACCATAGCAGAATTGAACTAAAGTACGCCATTAATCAAAAAGGAGTGTGATTTTGTCTAGCTGTGCCCAGCTTTGCGAGGCATGAAAGCATTAATTTCTACCATATTGCAGAATGGGAATCACCTACCAAAAACCCAATCACAACCCCCAACCCACAAAACGCTGGTCAGCTGTTTATGATACCATTTAATGTGTACAAGCCACAGTTGCTGATAGGGTCCAAAGTCACTGCTTACCAAAGTGGCCACAAAACCTTATGTTAACTCTGTATGTTACAAAATGTAAAAATAAAAGTTGAAATGCTGAGACTATTCTTACTACTTGAGTTGCTTGATTGCAGTCTGGTTTGGAAGGGTGGTGGACAATTCACTGACACACAGGAGACAGAACATAATTTTATTATTTGCTCAGGCACACTGATTTATTTTAGTCCGCAGAGGGCGCTGTTTCCCGTGGCCTGAATAACGGCAACGGTAATCAGATCCACAGGAATACCAACACAGGTAAACAGTTCAATGCGGGCGCACTCACAGGTGCTCAAAATAATAATGAAAGCAAAAGGCGAAATGAAAAGGGAAAATAAAATACAGTAATAAAACTACAAAATAAAGGTGCTGCTTATGCAGTGCCCCCGCTACCGCTAAGGCAGTCCGCTCAGGATCTCCGTGCTACACTGTTATGCACTATACACTGGGGTGGCCTAGGTTCCCCTATCACTACACATGTCCTCTTGGGTTTGTAACAAGAGATTTTATTAAATTGTTAATTTATTGCTGGCTGTCTTCCTCAGCCGTGCTTGCCTGTTTTGGTCGCTCGCCTTCTCAGCCAGCGTCTCTGTGTATTCCCAATCACAGCCACCCGAATGCATAAGCCACTCTGAGAGAGGGAAAGCCAACACACCCTCTTCCCCACCTCTCCGTGTCACTGCCATGACTGACAGGCGGATCTATGAGGCTGCTGCCCTCTTCCTGCAGTACCACGCATGCGCCAGATAGTCATTACAGATCTCCCCCTGTTACATCTGATTAAACACTTTTTTTTTTCTTGTGACAACAGCCCCCAAAACTGCATTTTATAGTAGTACTGTATATATCTGTTACTGGTTCTAATTATAGATGTTGGGAATAATGAACTGCATGGCAAGTTACTGAACCCAAAAGTGTGTGTCTTCTTCATTTTCACGCCTTCTGATGTCTGTCTTTCTGCTTTTCATTATTAGCACGCCGAGTGCTCAGTAGCTTCATCTGTTAGAAAAAGTAAAACCAAGTGAGTTACAAAGGGACTACATCTTGTTTCATGTAGAGGTCTGACAGAGAGCTGAGAAACAGCCTACTCAAGAGACAGTCAGAGATCCACAAAAAAAAAAAACTAAAAACTGCTGAATCTCACAATCAGCCTGTCAGGGCTAATATGGGAGCTGGAACACTGTTGAGGATGATGCATCTGCCTTGCTCTTAAACCTGCTGGTGACAGTTCTCATCAAGAATACAGTGCTGAAGGTTTTTTTGTTTTTGTTTTTTTTTACCTCTTGGTCCACTTTTATAGCTAAACTTCTTTTATAAAGACTTAATCATACACTAAAAGTTTCAGGGAAAACAAATGCTAACTTGTGGTTCCATGTATGAAACTTTTGAGCGCTGCAGTGCAGTTATGTGCAATACATGTGATTTATGTTGGGTGTTAGTGTTATCTCTGCAGGATTCAGGTACAGTGTATTTAGCTATCAGCCCTTAGTTTGATCTGCTGAAAGATATGTGGAATGTATAAAACATATATGTGGATAAAAAATCATAACACTACTTATATTTTTTATGTTTTAATTTATTGGTCTGGCCTGAATATTTAATCTAAATTATTTTCCATATAGTTGTCTCTAACTGCTGAATTCACTACCGTACTGTACCGTACCACACCACACCACACCATATCATAAAGCAGGTCTTAAATGGACAGAGCAAAATAAAAATCGCATTCATAGGAAGCTAGCATAGCCAAGTTTCCTAACCCTGCTGCAGCCCGCTCACCCACTCTCTTCTGTTTTATATTACAGATATCCGGGGGCTGCAGAGCTTTCTGGACCAGGCTTCCCGACTGGGTCTGGACGTGTCTCTGCAGCGAGTGGACCGGAATATCAGCCGCGTCTTCGCCAACCTTTTCAGCACCATGAGGACCGAGGAGCTCAACCGCTACCGGGACACTCTGCGCCGTGCCATACTGCTTCTCAGCCCCAAGGGGGCGCAAACCTTCATCCATGAGGTGAGTGTTGGGACATTGAGAGATTGTGGGGACTGACGCGCACCATCAAGTATTGCATAACTAATCAAGGCAGAGCTTTCTGCATCCTTCACAGTGTCCGAGACAGACAAACCTACCCCTCAGAGGAATTGGATTATGCTCTGTTGATAAAATAATTTCAGATCATTTCAGCTTTTTCTCTTGTGTGCTTTTAATATGTCACTAAGATTTGAGGATCCCCAGATTGGGAAAAATCCTATAATGTAACTGCTTATGGCATTCACCTTTCAATCACATATAATGCAGCTCAGACTCCCAGATTATATTGGATAATCCACCATGTTGCTGAGCCATTTATGTAAGGATGTGTCTGCATGAATCGTATTGTGCTGAAAACCACCACCAGATAAAACAAATCATGTGCTAGAACCTTTTAGATTAAACTCTGTACTGAAGTGGTCTTCTCCCTTATGCAAAAATGGATTGCGAAGTTGGTGATTCAATTGAGTGCTGTTTGTAAATTTACAGATTTCTAAATTGTATGCAATAAAAGGAATATGAAAGGAAACTTTTGCTCTGAAGAAAACTATGCAATGTTCTACATATATAGATATAGATAGATAGATAGATAGATAGATAGATAGATAGATAGATAGATAGATAGATAGATAGCTGTTGGAGTTGGAGAAAGTTTGAGGTTTCTTGTTAGGGTCCGATTCTGGGTTAGTTCCAATAGAGCAGAAAACTTGGCTCTTCATATATATATGAATTATGAATTACTTTTTTTTTCTTTTGACCATTTTCAGTAGAAGCATGCAGAGATATGTGTGTCTCTAGGGTGAGGGACGTCACTGGCTGCACACCAAGGAACTGAGATCCTAGTAATTATGTTGCTGTGTATTTCCACAGAAACAGAAAGCAGTGAAATTATATGTGTGGTATTTTTTCTTTATGTTTGCAAACCTTTTGTCATCCATCTTGTAAGGAACAGTGGTGGTAGTTGTGTGGTTGTGCAGTGGTAGTTGTGCGGTGGTAGTTGTGTAGTTGTGCGGTGGAGTTGTGCAGTGGTAGTTGTGTAGTTGTGTGGTGGTAGTTGTGCAGTGGAGTTGTGCAGTGGTAGTTGTGTAGTTTTGCGGTGGTAGTTGTGCAGTGGAGTTGTGCAGTGGTAGTTGTGTAGTTGTGCATTGGTAGTTGTGCGGTGGTAGTTGTGTAGTTATGCGGTGGTAGTTGTGCAGTGGAGTTGTGCAGTGGTAGTTGTGTAGTTGTGCATTGGTAGTTGTGCGGTGGTAGTTGTGTAGTTATGCGGTGGAGTTGTGCGATTGGTAGTTGTGTAGTTGTCTTGGTGGAGTTGTGCAGTGGTAGTTGTGTAGTTGTGTGGTGGTAGTTGTGCGGTGGTAGTTTTGCGGTGGTAGTTGTGCGGTGGAGTTGTGCGGTGGTAGTTGTGTAGTTGTGCGGTGGAGTTGTGCAGTGGTAGTTGTGCAGTGGTAGTTGTGTGGTGGTAGTTGTGCAGTGGTAGTTGTGTGGTGGTAGTTGTGCAGTGGAGTTGTGCAGTGGTAGTTGTGTAGTTGTGTGGTGGTAGTTGTGCGGTGGTAGTTGTGTAGTTGTGCGGTGGAGTTGTGCAGTGGTAGTTGTGTAGTTGTGTGGTGGTAGTTGTGCGGTGGTAGTTGTGCGGTGGTAGTTTTGCGGTGGTAGTTGTGCGGTGGAGTTGTGCAGTGGTAGTTGTTGTTATTGGAGATATGACTCAAATAGAACTCTGTTGATGGTTCTGAACCTTGCCTTTTGTTTGCATGATTACCTATTTCCCAAAAGATGAGGCTGGTTTTGTATCTGCGATGCAACAGAGCATCAATTTCTCAGGATGATGATAATAATAATAATAATAATAATAATAATAATAAAACTACTAGGATCTCAGTTCCTAGGTGTGCAGCCAGTTTGTGCTGACGTCCCTCACCCTAGAGACACACTGATTGGGCAGTTGTTGTACAGGCTAGGGAGTCTGATACACAGACAGGAGAACAGATTCATGCAGCAACACAGGACCATTGTTGTCTGCAGTGTGACGTCGATGCAGGTGGGTTGGCAAAGACAGAGTGAATGACAGCTTTTTCATTACCCCAGTGAGATTCAGAGAGTGAGGGGTAACAGGATGATCAGGAGGGGTTTTGCAAAGCTTAGGTCAGGGAAGGTTGTTATGAGCAGTGATTGCCTCTTACAGGCGAAGAAAATCAAAAGCCATAAAAAGAGAAAGGAGTATTAGGCTGCCAGTCAGGAAACGTTTGATTAAAAAAGGTTGATAGCCTCGCTGGAACATATTTCCCGTTTTTGGTACCGACAAACGTCACTCAAACATCGGCAGGTATAATTTCTCTGGGCTCCCGGCAGTGTTTTTTTTCATTTTCTTATCCGTTCACTTCTTCATTTTTTTCTAGGTCCCTGCGTTATTATTGGCAGTTGTCAATAACGCATGCAGGCATTTCAGTAACAGACCATTTCAATAAGGAATTAGCTGTGAAACCTTGTCATCTCACATCCTAAGGCATAATGCGGAGGTCTTTCTCTGATTTAATATAGAGGTAACAAGCACAGACCTCAGACTACAGAACATACAGCATGTCTATGAGGGAGTCTTCATTAGGAAAGCCCAAAACAGCAAGGCATCCTGAATCTCAATGCTTTCAAAAGAGCTAAAAACAACAACAGGATCTGTGTCAAATACCCAAAGTCAGGGATCTTAATGTTCAGAGGGCAAATCTCCCATATTTAGTCCTAAAACTGCTTATACAGTAGAAAGTTATTGAAGAAGCCAACAGCAGCACTCTGTAAATATCAAGTTGTATTTTATTTTTTAAGGCAGTGATTTACAATAGTGGTCCTCAAGTATCTCCAATGCTCTAGATACTTGGTTGAACTTGTTCTTGTTTTTTTTTTTCTTATCTTCATTTCTATTACAGACTGGTAATGAAGACGATAAATAATGATGTAGCTACACACTTTGAAGTGTCAGAGGCTGTCTGTAGGTGCTGCCTTACCGGCACTGGAAAACAATTAATGTTGAAACAAATGTTTAGCTCCTGGTTGAAACAAAAACCTGGACTGTTTGGGGTCCTTGAGGACCAGGGATCAACACCCCTGCTACATAGTATCTAACTGCAAATGCAACACAGTTTTATAATGCAGCCTTAAACTGCAGTACTCCTACCAATGTGCAGTGTCTTGCAAAGCAGGCGAACTGTTTTTTTTTTTTACTGCTGCACACTACTGTGACTGAGGAACTGTAATTGAATTTACAAAACCTGTATTTAGATATTTAGACGCAAAAGACATTTTGCTCTTTTAAAATGAATCATAACATTCTAGCTGTCTGAAATGGGTCAGAGTTCAGCTAGAGCTTATGAATCATTAGCTGAATTGTGCATTGTTCATTTAGCTCTTAGTTTGTAATATGGTTATTTGGCTGATAGTCTGAGAGTGGGTGGGAGTATATAAGTGGGTATACATTTGTCTATACCCACTTATATACTATGTCACATCATAGAGTTTGAGGGAACTGAATATATATGGCCTAGAACAAAGAAGGGCACTTGTGTTTTTAGAAGGCTTGCCATTACAATGAACTCAACACAGAGGGACAGAGGGCAGCACAGAGTACTAGCATCATTGAGTGGCCGTGTTGTTTATGCTGAATCATTGGGTTCATTGGGACTTACCACAGATTTGGGATTAGTCAGCTGCCAGTAACTGGGCGTGTGTTCGTGATGTTTTATGTTCTTGTGTTTTTGTCATTGAAAGTTATAATAATGGCTTAATAGTTGTGCCATTTTCATTTTCATGTTTTGATTTTTGCATCTGACCATATGCCACACCATCGTTTGCCATAGCATATGCCAGTATGTGCATGCATATATTTAGCATAACAGTGACACTAGCAATACTAGCCTAGACCTAGATACCTAGATTATGGTAGAAGCCTGAAGCATTCCTTCAACTGCAAGCCAACACATACACCAATAATTATAACATTCATTGTATTTAAAGAAATAATAATCATTCATATCTATATTTTGTTTCAATTTGGAGCCCCCAGAAGTTCTGGTAACACCTAGGATATGAATGTAATTATAACTACACCTTGTATCAAGATGGAGCTACTGACAGATCACTCTGATGAGCTACATCATGTGGCAAAGTGGAGCACAAACAAACACAAAATGAACTATTGAAAAGATAAACCCTGCCAGCTGTGAAAGCTGCAGCACAATCAAGACCTGCAGACGTATCAGGGAAGAAAGGGTTAATGGTGCTCACGTCTTACAGTGGCTATACCTCACAATTCAGTGCATTATAATAAATATAATGTAACTTATGGATTTTTATCTTTTCTTTGTCAAGCTTCTAGTGCTTTTTTTCCCTGCATTACAGCACGATTAACAGTCCCTTCAGGGCTCGGCATGAGCTGCTTCTTCCTCACAGGATAATGGTTTCTACAGCAACAACTCAAACTCCTGGGTTACGCTCGCTCCTTAATAAACACAGCAGAGATAGCTGAGAGGTGACTAGGTGTCAGAATGGATATGTAACCCACGTACTTTTTGAGTTAGAGTATTAAGTAAACTTTCGTTTTGCAGTTTGGACATGGGTTTTATGCTGTGGTTTTAAGACAATTATTTAGGCACTCCGGCCCCCTCAAGCCATTTTAAAGTACACTCTCTAGTGCTCTGTTAAACTGTTAAACTGGCTCCCATTGTTACATGACAATCGGGGGAATTCTCACCGGTAAGAACTCTATATTTTGGTCTATACTTTCTGTTCCATTTGCAGAGAAACTGGGAGTGATCAGATGTTTTAGTCCAGGATTTTGTTTGAACCAGGATCTAAACATTTGTTTCAACATTAATTGTTTTCCAGTGCCGGTAAGGCAGCACCTACAGACAGCCTCTGACACTTCAAAGTGTGTAGCTACATCATTATTTATCGTCTTCATTACCAGTCTGCAATAGAAATTAAGATAAGAAAAAAAAAAAACAAGAACTCGTTCAACCAAGTATCTAGAGCATTGGAGATACTTGAGGACCACTATTGTAAATCACTGCCTTAAAAAATAAAATACAACTTGATATTTACAGAGTGCTGCTGTTGGCTTCTTCAATAACTTTCTACTGTATAAGCAGTTTCATGAATAACAAACTTTATTTCATGAATTTGATACTGTATTTATCAATCTGTCTTCATGTGGCACATTTATCCGCCCTGTATTATGTTGGTTGGTTTTAGGACTAAGTATGGGAGATTTGCCCTCTGAACATTAAGATCCCTGACTTTGGGTATTTGACGCAGATCCTGTTGTTGTTTTTAGCTCTTTTGAAAGCATTGAGATTCAGGATGCCTTGCTGTTTTGGGCTTTCCTAATGAAGACTCCCTCATAGACATGCTGTATGTTCTATAGTCTGAGGTCTGTGCTTGTTACCTCTATATTAATCACAGAAAGACCTCCGCATTATGCCTGAGGATGTGAAATGACAAGGTTTCACAGCTAATTCCTTATTGAAACGGTCTGTTACTGAAATGCCTGCATGCATTATTGACAACTGCCAATAATAACGCAGGGACCTAGAAAAAAATGAAGAAGTGAACGGATAAGAAAATGAAAAAAAAAACACTACCGGGAGCCCAGAGAAATTATACCTGCCGATGTTTGAGTGACGTTTGTCGGTACCAAAAACGGGAAATATGTTCCAGCGAAATAAAATAATAATAATACAAATAAAAAATGATTGGCAGATAAAAATGATTGGGCGATAAGTTAAACAGGGCATTGCCCAGACACTTTCTGTCGCTCTTGAGAAAAAAAAAAAACATTCACAACAGAGCAATTTAACTTAGCATATTAACAGCAAGTGATGGGCAATGATATTTTAGTACTACCATCAAAACCTATTGGCGTTATTGGGTAGTATTATTGACATAATATGAAAAACACGACAATGCAGCATCTCCACAGGTACACACAACACCTCTTGAGGCTGATGTCTTTCAGTTCATTTGGGCCAGATTTCTCCACGGCAGCAGCGTACAGTGAGAAAGTAATGTTTTCCCTTATACAAATGTACTGTGGTATACCAGGTGAAAGCTTAGCAAACAGTTGCAAGTCATAGTAAAATCTATTGAAAGCATGGCAAAGCACAGACAAGCATGGCCATTTACAGAGGAGTAGGGTCAAAGGTCAGCTTCTAATTATTAATGATTTGTGACATACAGTAGCGGTGTCTATGGAAAAGCCCATTTACTTAAATACACTACAGGACAGTGTCACGGCTAGGGTACTGTTAAGCGATTACGTTTATTTGATTTGTTACCACATTTTGAAAAACGTCCGCAGGCTTTTCTTCCCATCTGCGAATAAACTTTTTTTTTTGATGGAAGAGCACAGTCTGAACCCAATCTCCTCAGTCTACGGACAAGCCCACAGCAACCTCACTGCCAGATTGCTCATTATTCAGCGGAGTTAAACATGTTTACAGAAGAGAGAGAGACTGAGCCAGACAGTACTTGAAGTTTTCCAACCTTGCTCAAAAATAAATGAGCAGTCTCGTGTGCATGTGAGAAACCAAAGTAGAAAGAACAATAACGAATACTAGAAAACACAGATACAGTAATAGTATTAGACACGTTAAGAGAATGTAGATGATATAAAGTGCTGCTTTAAGAGTTGCTTATTATGTTTACTATTCGACAGTGTATTAGACATAATATATAACATAGAGATACATGTCCATGGAATTATGTGAATATGTTGAGAAAGGACCATTTTGGCCATTGTTGTCTGGTTGCTACCAAGAAAACTGTTTAAGAAAACAATGGGAATACTATAGATCTGTGCCAGTATTGGTGGGCCATGGTGTAGTCCCTTATGTATGATTATAAAGCTAGAAAAGCCCCTAGTGCAGGGTTGTGCAATTAAAGGCAAGCAATTATTTCTATCTGCTTAATACGTTATCAGCCCCATTGAGTCTATGTGGTTTGTCAGGGGCATAAATCAGGCGGGTCACTCTGATCTTTAATGACACCCCTCTGATTGCATATGTAACTCATGGCTATTGATTCAGCGAGAAGAGCCCCCATGTTTGTTTATCGGAACTGAACCATTACTCCAGCAGAGAGCTTCAGTCATGGGGAGCGAGCTTCCCTTTCACACAGCCTCAGTGTTCTCCAATCCGTCACTGTCGCGTTCTCCCCAAGAATCCTGGAAACTAATGAGCGGGGCCAGGAATAATTAAGCGTGTCCGATTGCGTTTTCGTTGTGGAATTTAAAGTACAGAGGATAGATAGAGACTCCGCGAGATTTGTTTGGAATGTTAATTACTGCCGCGGTCATTGATTGCGTTGCTCTGAATGTCATTGTTATTGTGATGGTTTACCAAAGTTTTTCTCAGTGTTTTGAATGAAGTCGAAACATTTGCCATTTAATTTATTGTATGTCTTTTATTATGTCTAAATTTAGCTCTGTCAAGTGTTTCATAGTTATGGGTGATATACTGAGTATGCTTGCAACAGTTTTGCAA
Source organism: Acipenser oxyrinchus oxyrinchus (assembly GCA_030684275.1). Classification (NCBI taxonomy): domain Eukaryota; kingdom Metazoa; phylum Chordata; class Actinopteri; order Acipenseriformes; family Acipenseridae; genus Acipenser; species Acipenser oxyrinchus. The sequence goes on along the minus strand of CM060257.1, from coordinate 46,142,739 downwards.
AGAGGATATAATAAAAAGGAACATATATGATGTGTCCCATGCTAGACCAAAGGTTTTCTGTTAAACCATGCCACCTTCATGCATGTCTACTTGCAGCCACAACAGCAGTTTAAGTAGATAAGATTTAGTCCTACAAATATTTTAACAAAGCGTAGGGTACCTGAGCATGAAAAAATAGAAGTGTTTCCCTGTACAAATAGTAAAGGTAGTCGGAAAAGCTCTGGCAAGAAGAATGCAGCTTGTTAGAACTAAGAAAGCTCCCTCCTGATAACTTTGAGCTGGGTTAATTGAGTTTGCCATATATCTCTTTCGTCTTGTTTTATATTGCAGTGGGGTGGGGAGTGAGGGAGTTTGCAGCAGAGTTTATCTAGTTAGCTGTCTGTTCTTATCACACATTTAAAGTCTACGGGCTCCTTCTGTGACCCCATCCCTATACCTCATTACGTACCTCCTGAATTTCATTTTCCTCACAATGCATGGTGAAAATGAAGGCTGCCAACGAGCCATCTATCTCTGGCCACGGCCTCGCTCTCTTTTTTTCTCACTCTGTTTCTCACTCTCTCTCTTACTATCTCTCTCTTTCTCTTAGTCTCCATTCCTCATTCCACCCTCCACCTCCCCTTATCGCACACTGTTTGTTGAGGGCAATCGATTCTTGATGGCTGTTTACCGTCTACCCATCATGTGACAAATGCCGCTTAACTAATGTGCGGCTATCTCTTTCCTTTCATATTTTGAATTCAATGCAATCGATAAAGTGCCACATTGGAGATCACTGGAGGGAGTTTCAGGTACCAGGAAGCGGCAGTAACTTTTCATCTATAGTTTTCAATGGTGCATTGATTATGAATCACCCAGTAAATACAAGCCCAAAATTGCTGAACTCCTAACACTGCTCAAGCCATTAACCAAAAAGGCTGTCTGTCTGTCTATCTCGCTCACTTATAGTTTCCCTCAGAATTTATGATTGAGTGCTTGAAGGTATGGATGAGTCAAGGCACTTTGTGACTGTTTGCCAATCTCTACACTGATTTACAAGGTTTTGACATGTGTAGAAAACTGTTACTAAAGCAATATGACAGTTGTGGGTCGATCTCTCTGTGTCCTCTGTGCCCTTGTAACCTGCCAGGGCCATCAGGTTACTGGAAGCTCGGGTATTGCGCATTCTCCACTGGGTCAAACAGATAAATGTTTTTACCATGCATAACTATACATTACAGGCACATCTATGCAAATAACCAAGCAAGTTTAATATCAGTTCAAAATTATTATGATTTTTAGAGTGTATTGTTTTTCTCTCATTTATTACAAGACCAAAAATTGTTTGAAATGCTTACTTGTCATGTATGTTATACTGTGTTTACAGAAAGCTTTGCCACTTAGCCAATTATTGGATGTCACTCTTGTTTGAGTTAATATTTAAGTCATTTTGAGTATTTTTGTTTTGTCAGTGCTTATGAATTTAGTGCTTATCAAATGTTAGCATGGTGCTGGCAGGCAGACTGGCAGGCAAGCAAGCAGGCAGGCAGGCACTCAACACGAGAGCTTCCCCTCACAGCTCTGCAGACACACCTCCATCTTGACATGTCGAGACTGACAATTCTACCGAATTGCATGGTGGTTTGTGTGACTGATTTCCAGAAACCGAAAGGGTAAAAATCAAGGTGGCTTTTCCATTTCGTAAATTTATATTTGTTCAATGTAGTAAAACGTAATAATTCAACTTCAATTGGGTTAAATGAAGTTTATGTAGAACTTAAACTGATGTGCTCCCCCCCGTGGAGTAGAACATGCTAAAATCTAAATACGAGACTAGCTTAGCTTAGTGGCCAGGGCTAATTGTTTCAGACAGTCAGATGCTCTGCAGACCCTTATGCACTGGCTAGCTCTTTCAATTTACCGGAAGGAACAGGCATATATTTTTCATGGCTTCTTCATGACAGTTCCATTGTCCCGAGCACTGCGCTTATGAAGATCGGTTTTGACACTCTCGTCATTAGCTGTTTAGCTCCAAACTTCCTGATGGGATCTTAATGCATTCTGCTGTTACAGTAGCTGTGTCTAGCAGGTCTGATTGCAAAAGAAAGTTAAGCTTTTATTTACACCCTTGACTACCTGTAGTCCTAGTTCTGAAATATGTACTAGTGATGAAATACAGAAATGCCTGGTATTCATGAAACTGTTCTAGACTGTTGTTAAAGAAGACAACAACATCCTGGTACAGGTTCATGAATTATACAAAAAAAATAGCCCATGAAAACTAGGGGCTTTGTATGACAAAGTCTGATGTATTTTTTATAATCCAGGGAGATTTCTGAAGTCCACAATTTGTGATTTGTCCAGAACAAGATGTACCTCTTTTATGAACAAGAGAAGGCCTTTTGGCCTATCTATACAAGTCAAAAATTGGTAAAAACATACTTAGTTAGATACAACTTAGGTACTGGTTGCTGGTAACCACAGCTTGCTGGTTCACTTCCCATGTCTGCCTTTCTAAAACCATGGGAGAGGTGACAGATCATGGATCTGAGGCACAGGAAAGATAAGATACCAAGAAGCTGTGCTTAAAACTACCTTAGTCTACAAAGCAGTGCTTGAAAAAATTACACATTAAAAAGAAAAAAAAAAAGAAATATATATATATATATATATATATATATATATATATATATATATATATATATATATATATATATATATATATATATAAATCAACAGAAAGGGCCATAGATAATGTTGCTAATCAAAAAAAAAAAAAATTGAAACCTTGTCACTGGTTTCTGATTTCTTTAATCCAAGTAAAAATAATGTGTATAGCCTCAGACTATAATTGAAAGATAACATCATAATCTGAAACTGCTCCAGGGAACTGTCACTTCATAAACACAGATTTGCAAGATTCCTTTGCTAATCTCATCTTCCCCACCTTAAAAGCTTTTGAATTTTGATGTTGCACATGCCCCCAAGCTCTGCAGCGATATAAATAGTTTTTAAAAATCTGTCAATAAGGATGAGGTACTGCAAACTTGATATTAAGCGTGGCATTCCAGAATGGAATGTGCCTAAAGTATAATTCAGCAAAGACAACATAACTAACATTCATCCCCTGTCTGTATTGTTCTTGTTTCCCTGCTACTTCTGCAGCTTGACAGATTTATTCCAATACAACCAACTGAGTTATATCGCACTGCACTAAAAATAAGCAACTAAGCTGGCCATGCAGGCCATTTCATTAACTGGCACCATCTGCATGCAAGCGACAATGCCCAAGCTCCTCTGGCTGTTATATAGGCAATTAACCATGCAAGGAGTCTTTGTACGCATGCTATGATTAGCATGGTGGGCTCAGGCCCAGTGCAGTTCCCTTGAATTCCCTAAGGGAGCCTACAAAGTATGCATGTACTGTATGAAATAAATCATGGCAATGACTTTCACTCTGCATTAATGTGACCATCCCCTTCAAGATCCTCACTGAGTTAAATAGCAAGACTGTTACAGCCTGTAGAGAGAGATTCTCCTATACTGTGTGTAGAAGCCAGGGCTAGGCATTTAATATCACTGTCTGCATTGTTCCAGGTTTCATCATTAACTTAATAATAAGCAATTGGCACGGGTCTGAGGTCGTAGCCTTCATCTACAATAGACCTGAGTATGGAGTTTTCAAAAAATGGGATTGGCTCATTAAGTTATCAGGAAACATTTAATTTCCAAAGCCTCAGACATAGTGATTAGTGAATTGGTTGGAACAAGTTTATTCCATAAGGCCTTCTCAGATGGATATCGAGCAGGCTAAAAGCTATACCCTACCATAAAACAAATCCCATAGTACTGTTTTATGGTAAATGGGCAGTACCATGAGGTTTATTACCATCATTACCATATGCTAACCGTCTGATGGGAGTGGAAAATCCTGTACCTAAATCTATATATATATATATATATATATATATATATATATATATATATATATATATATATATATATATATATATATTTTTTTTAACTCAAAGAGCCAGATATATCTATGAATACCGTACTGTATATAATCTGATAGGATTGCCATTACCAATTAACTCATTGGACTATAATGGCAAAAACATATAATAATACAACATATTACTGAAGACTCATATTACACAGCATGGTCAATGGGATACAAACATGGACATAAAGACATCAAGCATTCCACCAATAAACACAACTCATTAAAAGTCTTTCTCAGTTCTATCTGGTGATAAGTACTGTACATTTCCATACATGGTGCTACACCATTAGCAGAACTCACTGCATACAGATTGTTCTTCGAGGAAGAGCGGGTGCCATTCTTTTCTTTTATTTATTTCTCACAGCTGTAAATGTGGCAATGGTTAATTGCTAATAGCCAGCCCATGTCATCACTCCCCATTAACTTAGCCAGTAAATCCTATGAAATTAGAAGAACTCCCAGGCCAGGTGATGGTGTTAATAAATCTGTGCAGACTATTACTGTGCTGTGAAACCGCTTAAAGTCTTAATATCCAAGTGGCTGGAAGAGTAAGTGTATTGGATATGGTATAGAGAATGGGTGCTTTCTGGATAACTGTTTAAAATGAGTCCCATAAATCCATATGAATTCCAATTGAATAGCTCTTATTCCTATGATACTCCACCAGAATCCTTTATAAATGCATGACTACAATACCAGTATAACAGTTCAACAGTCAACATTCAATCTGAAAGAAGCACACATTGCACACATGTATTTCCATTTAAAACAATAACCATACTAGGCTCTTGGTTTGAATGCCTTACTGTATTTTCAGGTTGTCTATTATACTGGCACTTCATGACAGGAAAGAAGGCATTAAAGGGATGGGAAGTGCTAGTGTAAACTGAAAGCTTTCTTTAGCCTAGTAAGGTACCAGATATTATTTTTTTTGTTTGCTAAAACATGTGCTTTTTAAAAAAACAAAATACATTGCATAGCAAATGCAAAAACATGATAGCTAATATTTCTGGAATAATTTAATTAGCTGTAACAAATGACACATATACAACAAGCACATGTACTGTACATAGAAATCCACATAGATTTAAAATGTGCTGATTCTCATTCCACATACATGCAAACAAATGAACTCTTTCTTTCACATTGCCTTATAACAATTCAAGTTACAAACACATACAAATGCATGAACCGCAGTTGCCCTGGAGTAGCATGCTCCAGGAATAGCCATGTCACACTTGAGTTTAATCGGTGAATTACATTTTCTCTCTGCCGTTGTATAATATTTATACCCTCCTTGGGGACAGAACTGGAATTACTTAAGGGGACAGATAGTATCCCATGGAAAGAGAATCAAGGCCACTTGACATCTTAAATCTTCCAGATGAATCAAATGGGTGAATACCTGATCTTTATATATATATATATATATATATATATATATATATATATATATATATATATATATATATATATATATATTTTACAAGTTTAAAGTTTATTTATTTATATTGCACCTTTCACATAGTGTCCCAAAGTGCTTTACAATACATACTATATATATATATATATATATATATATATATATATATATATATATATATATATATATATATATATATACACACACACCAACTGGGTATCCAGTAGAAACTATGTGCTCTATTTCTATCTTGACTGCTTCAGAACTTCATTCTGCTCGTCTGTTCTAGTTAGGAGGATGCTTCCTAAAGTAGTGACAATCCGGTAATTATAATGGATTTAAGATTTAAATTGGCATTAATGTTGAAGTCTGTGCACCACTTAGCCCCTCTGCTTTTGCATGCATTTCTAATCCCTAGCTCAGCAATAAAATCACTGAGATTATCTGGTTAGTGTTCATCATTAGCAGAGGTAGTAAGCTTGTTAGGAGTCTGGAGGGATTCCGCAGGATTTCTCTTCATCTATAGAGAACAAAGGAGATTGTTGCACCAACATTGTGAAAAAAAAACATAGAATAGTAACTTTTAGAATTGTATTTTTTATTTAGTATTGTCATCAGGTATTTTTTATCTAGGGTACCATGCACTGGTGTGGACAAAATTATTGGCACACTGATGAAGACAGAAATGTCTGTCGGCTGAGTTTTGTTGCAATGAATAATATGATAAACTTTATTTAAAAAAAACATGGCAAACCGGGGGGGTGGGGGTAAATGCATGGTATAACCATGGGAAAAGCATGGCAAAAAATGCAAAAATACCTGTGCAAAAAATACCATGTAAACTTGTATAAGGGTCTCCATGAGATGCTGTTACCATCTTGAATCTTTGGGGGCCAGGAGGAGGATGCATGCTGGAAAGGGAATGCAGAGACCCCTAGTGGTCATCATTGGACTGCAGCTCAAATTGTTTTATTTTGAGAACAATTTTGTGTCAGGTAAGAACTTTGGCATTACATTTTGGACATTGCAAAAGTTTTTTTTATTTTTTTTTATTTTATTGAGACCAAAGCAAACTACAAACTCTTGTCATTGAATAGCGGCAGACTTTAAATCTAGATCCAATAACGGGCTCTTGACATCTGTCTTGTTTATTGGTAGAACGCTGTCTGTAAAACCAGCTTATTAGTAGTTAATACCCACACAAAAGGTATACAATGTTTTGGATGCTGGTGGGCAATATAGGTATTAAAATATATTGTCAACCAATAATGTGAATTATGTTAAAGACATTGCTGGGATAGGTCTTCACAACATTCAAAATATACAGATTTCATGAAAAAGTTACAGGAAACCTGTAATCCCCCATGTAATCATGCAGGACTGGACACATCGAGTTTGAATTTGGTACTATTTGTGTCCCCAGTTAGTTATCCACACTGCATCAGGGGACAAGGAAAGAGGTTTTGTTTTTTTTGAAGAATTGAAACCAAGGTTTTAAAATCAGTTTTCTTACATTGTATTAACAATGATATGTTAGCTCTTTACTTGTTTTTCATACATTATTATTCTGAATATACAGTAGGTCACATGATCTGATTGAAGCTAAGCCATTGGAGTGAAAGTGAGTTACAGAACAGGAAGTGATTGTGTACGAGGAAGCAGCAGCAACCTTTTACCGCTATAGTCTTAAAAATAACCAAAATATATTCTACTGAAACTTGTTGAGATTTGTTCCGTAAAATCTTCCCTGAGCTGCCCAGACCTCTAGGAATGTAGGAAGAATTATCGAGCCAGTGATAAGTCTCACCTTTTAGGTTGTAAATCTGTAGGTCTTTAATTAAGTACCAGCTGGAAGAGATCAAGGCAACCATGGAGAAAATCATGTTGAACCATTCCACAGCAGATTACATGGGCCCAAATATTTAGATTGAATGGTACCTAATCATTTTAGATAAATATCACACAAAAAAACAGGACTTGGTGCAGGGCCAGTGAATGTTCAGCATTTTTCTAATAAGAAAACAGATTTCTATGAAGCTTTCCTTTGCCGGTGGTTTATTGAGGTCCTCGGAAATCATTACTGCCTGTTGTCGGTGTAAGAGGTAATCACTTTGGCTGGTGGCTGGTGAGATAGAGGGACAATCAGCTATATTATTCCTGCAGGGGTTTTTCCAGCTAATCTGTGACGTATGACATGTTTCAATCTCATTTCATTCCAGTGTAAAACTGGGGCTGTCGCCATTTCCATCTGCAGTCTACAGACGTTAAGGTGAAATATATGGGAGATGTGTGACGTTTTGTATTCTTCCTAGTTTATAAATAAGTTAATCTACCTCCAATATTTTCCTGATAGCTTAATTAATTCACAGCCCTCTGTTCTGTCTCAGTGTATATATTCTGCAACCCCTGGTTTAAACACTCTTCTAGCTACCTTTCGCATTGGTCATGATTAAGTAACTTCCTCCATCAGTGTGGCTGAGCAGTTCTCTGGGTACGGGTTTAAAACTCGAATGGTCAGATTCAGTTCAGATCGCTCTGATGTCGATCGTCTCCAGATGGAAAGGACATGATTGATATGAAATAGTTTTCAACTCAATCCCAGTGACAAATGGAAACATATTATCGACCTGCTTATTAACATCACCAATTGCACTCAAAATGCATTGGAAAGAGGTCAAAGAGCAGGCTTGCAAGTTTCAAGGCATCGGTACTGTGCTCAGACCTGCCGCTGTGTAGAGGAACACTGTCGGAATGACTGCTCAGTTTTCTTCATAGAACAACAACTACAGTACAAGACAGCCCTCTGCTTAGCATTCCTCTCACAGTCCTCTCCCTTTCACATTCCACAGCCTTCACATAATCTGCCATGGCAGACGTGACTACAAATAGTATCAGAGCGGATCAGAACCAAGGATGTAGCATGGGCAGCCCGGTTGATTATAGACCACCTGCCAAAGCCAGGGCTTTTCTTTCTCCCACTCCTCCACAACACTGTCTCAGACAATCGGGGTGGAGTGGCTCATCTCACGCCTGCTTACACCCAAGCAGTATGGCTTCTAATATATCTAGCCATTAAAATTACGAGTTGTGAAGATTCACTGAAATAAGTGTTTACTATATTGTGTGAGTGTGCGTACATTCAGGATGCATAATGGGCCTCAGTGAGATACAGCATTATGTGTCTTTATAGTAAGGGGAGGCTTACAAGTTCTAGGGCAATATATTGACTTTCTTCTCTGTACAGCTAATTGTAACATGCTTTACTGTATTTTAGGTCCAGATGTACTGTTTAACCTCAAAGCTTTCTTCTTCTTTCTAACACTTTAGTTTAAGGAGTATTTATAATCAGTCTATAATGCATCTATAAATGTCCTGTTAGAGATGTTATAAAGTAAACACCCTATAATAACAAGCCAGGTCATTTCTTTGAATGATTTCTTTATACGACAAAAAGCTTTAAACTTGTAATGCTTGATTAAAACGTTATTGTATGAAACTGGTATTCCTTGTTAATAATCACAAAAAACCTTTAATAACACACATATAGATGTTTTATAAAGAGATCCTTAAATTACAGTGTGACAATTATTTATTCTTTTTATTATTATTTTTGTGTGTGTAATGTTTTGGCAACTCTTAAGGGTTTATTCAGTAGATCTACAAAGTGGTGTGAAAAACAGCATCTAAGGCCTCAGAGATACACCAAATAGATTACCATGCACTGTTAGCTGTTTGATGTGGATAACCTTGATACCTTGATCCCTATTTTAATTATCTAACCTGTGGCAGTATTTAGTTCCACATCATTTAGAGCACTTGAATAGACCACTTTATGCCTCCAGTACTGTGATTGTTTCAGTATTATTAAGTACTGTAAGGGCCCTGTGCCATTACAGTGATTCCAGTAAAAAAAACAAAAAAGTTAAAAAAAAATATGTAAATATACCCCAGCATAAGAAATGGCAGGTGTCCCGTTTTTGCATTTTGAAAAGGTGGTCACCCTATTGCATATCCGGCTCTTCTGTTCATAGAAAAAGAAAACAAAAGCAATCCCACTCCCAATGGACTTGTTATTGTATGAATAAAACTGTAATGTGTTCCCAAGAGTGTGATTTTGGACAGGAATATCTTCCAGACTTTCCAAGCTGGATCGAACGGTGCACAGTGGAGCGAGTTTGGCAACATTGCTTCTGACAGCAAGTGTTGAACGCAGCAACCAGAAGTAACACATTCATTGTAATGATTACACAGTCATCTGTTAATGCTTTAACTCGCCAGTACCATTGTTGTCTAAAAGAAAATAAATCTCCGAAGTTATTGTCATTTCCTCAGTTCGCTTACAGGTGTTAAGTTATTGTTCTTGGTAATCGGTGTGAAATAGATGAGGTGTGTGAGAACCCTGTCCTGTGCTTCAGAGAATCAATGAAAGGCTGGTCTGTATTGATATTGAAATCATTTCTGATAAACAGATCCCACAGCAGGCCTTCTGTTTTTTCTGTAATTAGAGACGTGAATTGTTTAAAGCTGAAAGATTAGTTGGCTGCTCTGACAGTAAGCTGCTGTCTCTCCTGTTGTTGAAACAGTGTGCAGAAGGTCAAATCATAAGAACAGACGGTTGAGTTGCAATATGAAGGAAAAAAATATTTGAACTAAAATGAAGTAAATCATGTCCCAAGGTTATATCATCTGTTTTCTTACATTTTTATTGGTTTCAGTCCTAGACTGCTCCTCTTATTGTGTTCTTCAAAGGTACACAGAGGATATATTGTGGTCCTAAGTGGGTAATGCAAACATAACCAATAGTCATAAGGTTGTTATGTCTTTAAAAAAATTCTCAGTAGTATTTGTAACCCTAAATACTATGATACTCAGAAATGTGGAAAATAAATGCCCTTTGGAACACATGTATGACAATACAGGATTCCCTTGCCAGTTAGACCTATCCTTAACACATGCTGTGCCGTCCTTTATTGAAACTGGTGGACAGGAGGATGACAGGTTTATTCTGAGTCCAGTACAGAGTGCTCTGAAGAGGCAGGCTCTTAAGCCTTGAGGACTTAGAGGAGAGGGCAGTGCTAAATTGTTGTACTTTTTGAGATGTTTCTAAATTATTAGAAATAAAAAGTTGAACAGACTTTAAAAGGCACTTAGATATTGATCATGGAAGGGCCTCCGAAATACCATTATTTGTCAGATTTGTCTTCCTTACCCCTTTCCTTATTACCTATCATTTTGCCACTGGTTTGTAACTTAACCCAAACATGCACTCATGTCACTATGTTGCAGTAGTAGGGGATATGACTAATACTAATACTTTCATTCATATTTATAACATAACAGTGTTAAAATGATCAAGAAGCATTTCTTCTTTATAAGGTTAATAGTTCCCCTATAACATATATAGTATAATGATCTGAGTGTGCAGTCATCGGAGAAATGAATACCTTGCATTTGGATGTTTAAAGTGTGTAGCTTTAATGTTTCCAGCCTTATGGAAGCCATTCAAAGCTTGCTAATAAGTGATATTAGTCTTGCAATCAAACAGATCATATGCTGATCATATCTCGGCCACTACACGCACCTGTCGATTCCACCTATTTAACATCCGCAAAACACGCCCCTCCATCTCTTTTTCTGCTGCTAAACTTCTGGTTCATGCTCTGATCTTCACCCGCCTCGATTACTGCCTCTGCCCGCATCATTTTCAACCTCCCCTGCTCCTCTCATACCTCCCTTCTTCTCCTTCAGCTACACTGGCTCCCTGTTTACTACCACTGCTTATTCAAATTCCTTACTCAAGTCTATAAATCCCTCCATGGTCTCGCCCCACCCTACCTGGCTGCACTTATCTCTTACTATGCTCCCCCCCCTCCCTTACACTCTCAAACTCTGTTGTCCCTTTCGGTCCCACCCTCGCCCTGTGCCCAATCCCGTTTCCGTTTCTTCTCCCTCCTGGCTCCCCTTCATTGGAATAAACTCCCACTCCATATAAAACAGTCACCTACACTACGCAGTTTTCGCTCCTCCCTTAAAAAACATCTTTTCACCCTAGCCTATCCCACTGCGTGCCCTAGCCCCTAACCCCCGGTCAGGACCCTGCTTGTTTGCCCAACCCTGCCCTAGCCTCTGTTCTCACAGTAGCACCGCTCTTTATTTCTTCACCCTTGCCTAATAAACGTACCTTTTTCCTTCCACCATTTCTCTTGTTTGTACCGCTTAGTCTAATAATTGTAAAGAGCCTTGGTCAAAGGCGCTATATAAATATAAATAAATAAATAAACAGCATTATGCAAAGGCATATCCATGCTTCCGCTTTCTGAATGAGGTCTAATAATAAACCAAGCCAATAGATGTCTGTAGCTGGGCTGGGGCCATGCACATAAGGAGGGGGGTTCCGTGATTGTTTATTGTAAATATGAGTGTTGTGATGGTAGAAATAAATAATAGTGGGATTGGTTTATAAGGGGGAACTTGGCGCTCTGTGTGTAACAGCCTGCCTGCTGTGTTTAGCAGCGTGTGTGTGAGTACCAGCTGCGAGCTTCTAATCAATAGCTGGGCGTGGTGCAGCAGAGCGCCAGGAATAAAAGGGTCCTGATTATACAGATCGGTGCTGCTGTAAGCCGTAGTGGTCAGACCGCTGTTCCGGCCGAAACATTGTGCTGCTGAAACGACTGGGTTCAGGAAACAAAGCAAACCGCTCTAACAGAGATCGAGCATATATCCAAGGTTGGAGTTGGGTGAACTGCCTGAGGGACAGGGAGTTCGTTTTGGGATAGTATATCCCACCCTGTATAGCAGACAGGTGTGGAAGCGGGGCCTCCATTTTGTTAGTGGAGTAGTGCACGGCATTTTTCATGGCAACTTTATTTTGATAGTTTTTGTACAGTGTCTTTTTGTACAGGGTCCCCATGAGCTACCATTGCTGGTATCGTCACGTGGGGAATCTCGCGTGTGTGAACAAACCTGTACGCCTGCAGTTCCAACCTTCTGTCTCCATCTCCTGTCAGTCTATCAGCAAACACGCATGCATCCAGAGAATTCACTCAGTCATTCATTGCAAGTACTCCTTACATCATGGGTAGCAAGACCCCTGTTACAATGCCAAACAGTGACTTTAATGCATTTGAAAGCAGTGTAATTTTTGAAACCATTCTAACTACTTCAAAATGCAGCCTCCTCCAAACGATGCAGTGCTGTAATTAAAAATGATAGTGCACACTGTCATTCTATCAATGAACCCAGACATAAGTTATATTTTGCATGTCAAACACACTTCCCTCGACTCTCACCTAGATGGCAGCATTAGGCATCACAGCACTTAGAACATAAGAACATAAAGTTTACAAACGAGAGGAGGCCATTCGGAGGAGGCCATTATCATTATTGGGATGGTACAGTACCATTTTTCTAAATTCAGATATTCAATCATGGATTCCACAACTATGAGAAAACCGTTGAAGGCATGAGCTGAAATGTGTGTCAGATTGTCATGCTTTGCCATACCTTCCTGACCTCTAGTAGGATTTACTTGGCTTTGCTTTTACCATTGCACATTGCCATAACATTGAACAAGGCGGAGCTTTAGTAGATTGGTGGTATCGTTAACTAATCCAGTATCGCATCCATTTGTCAGCTGTGCTTCAATTCAATGATATATTTAATGTTGTCAGTGTAATGAATGCTTGGATTTTGAGCTTGGTTTAATTAAGAAGCAAGAAGTTAATGAGAAGATTATGGACATGAAGATTTATGATTAGAGTTTTGCTTTGTTTTGTTTTTTTGGTTTTGTTCTGTGAGGAGCTTAAACTTTTTATCCTCAAAGTTTGGAAACGTGTGTGCAAATTTAGACTGCAGACTGCAGACTTCTTAAATGTTGTGGTAGATACAGTTGTAGGACGGTGAGTGTCTGTTTATGGGCTATTCACACTTCTACAATATTCCCGCCTCAATTTTTTTTAATTGCCTCAGTTGTTCATTCTGTTTCAAAATACATGATCTTGCAGTATGTAAATCCAAGCAGGCATGCTAATTGTTCATATGAGTAATAACTTTCATTTGTGGGTCAGTAGTGTTAAATGCCTCACTGTTCGGTTCAACCTGTCCAATAGCTGATTGCAAAAGGATCTCTTAAGAATAGGTTTAGAATGTACTTCAGTGTCAGGAGAATTATAGCAGGGGCTCTTATGTTTTTCTATTTATCACCCCCAACACCTGATAATGCATAGGGAATCACAAGGTCATTTACTCTAGCAGTGTAGTGAATTCGTTAGGGAGGATTCAGAGTTCGTTGTTGGGATTGGGAATTTGTGTCTGAAGGCGAGGAACTTGTGCAGCATTGCCCCAGTGAGTTGCAGGCGTTACTTTCCTCTAACAGGTCTTTCTCTTTGCTATTCAAAAAGGAGTAATTGCATCATTTTTCAGGGCTCTGCCTCTGTCTAAGGGAAGGGCTGGCTTCATTAATCACACTAATGGAGAAGTAAGTGATTTGAAATGTATGCTAATCATGTTTTCCCCTGGTCTCGGCGTTCATGCAGGGTGAGTTTTTGTTTACGCCCACATGGGTAGCTGGATGTGTGTGCTTGTGTGTGCGTGTGTGTGTATGTATGTGTGTGTGTTTTACAGATGTTGTAGAGTGCAAGTATTGCAAGTTCAATTGAAGCCAAGAGTGGAAAAGTACCTGACAATTTTTTAAAATTATTCAGATGTAACTATGCTGGCCATTTTCAAAGAACAAACATTGTTCATTGTGTTTGCTATTGGTATTGCGTATTTTGCATTCAATATGCTGTTATGCTTGATGTAGTGGCAGGGACACTCATCCCTTTAGGCTACCACTGTGATCTAATGATTTAAATAAATAAATGCCAAGGTCACATTTGTGGGTTATAATAATAATAATAATATGGTATATTTTATATAGTGCCTTTCATAGTGGACCAACATCACAAAGCGCTTTACAGAGGTAGGCTGTGAACTGTGTAGAGTCACTTACAATAGGACAGCGAAGTGACATCTTATCCGCAGGATGGAACACAAGGAGGTTAAGTGACTTGCTCAAGGTCACATAGTGAGTCAGTGGCAGAGGTGGGATTTGAACCGGTGACCTTCTGGTTACACGCTCTGGACTTTAACCACTGGACCACCCAGCCTCCTTAAGGCAAAATAGCATGGTATTCTCTTTCCACTTGTACTTTAAGTTCAATTTAAAGTGACGAGCACGGCTGACAATCTTGATTATTCGCTAATCAGGTGATATGCAAATATTTCTAATGTAACATCATAGATAAACTACTGCATCTTGGTGACTTTCCTACCACATTTGTTATTTGGGGGTGGAAATTGTTTTTTTTATCCATAGGGTTGTCCATAGCGAATGAAAATACAAGCAAAGAACATAAATATCTTCCTCAGGGGAAAAGGGTTTAGCAGTGATATTGCAAAAATGAGTTGAGGATGGATTTTAAAACCTTAGCACTCCTTAACACTAGAACTGCCGCGGTTATACTCATACCTAAAACCTAACTACCTTTTAAACAACATCAGTATTAAAATGAAAGACAAACTATCGGACACAACTCAAAAGTTCTATTCAAGCACATCATATCAAACATCTGCACAGCCGAAACACTTTATTATTTTCTAACTTACCACATATAAAGCACTACTTCAAAAAAATGAAAAACTAGAATAAAATAAACATTTCAAAAGAAACTAGTGTGTAAACAGGTATATGTGCATACAAAACTGTAAAAACGAAAGTAGTTTTTTTTAAAATGAAAGTAACATGTTTTCTCTTGCATGTGTCACTCGGTGCAGCGCAGAGTCAAAGTTGAGCTGCTGCAGCCTGCAGCTTTGCAGTTTTCTGATAGAAATGTTTCTGCCGAAGCACTGGGGCTAGCTTCAAGATGACATTTTTCCTACTCCTATTTTCCCTGATGCATTCCTTAACAAAATGAAGGAATTGATGGCTGCCAGATCCAGCAGAGATACAACAGTCTTTATATAAAAATAAAATAAAATATTGTAGGTTATATTCAAAATAAAAACATGTATTGTAAAAGTAATTCAAAATGGAAGGCTTTGGCGGTTCTAGGTGGGTGTAACTTCCTTGTTTTCGTGATCCTGCCTTTCAAACGCCATCAGGGTATTTAATACATGTATTTAGGAAAAGTAATAAACGGACAACCACATAACTTTCAGACGCGCAGAGTAATTTAAATTTAAAAACCTCAAACCGTCAAAATGACTGCCATGGTGGTTCTAGTGTTAAGGAACAACACTATTTTGAGTCCCCCTAATTGGGGAAAATGTCTTCAAAGATCATCTGAACCAGGGTCTGAAGTGAAAACCATGCTAAATTCAATAATAGGTTGGGAAATCCCAACAAGATCAAATGAAGTTCAGAGAAATGAATCAATATCTCTTTGTGCCGTCTTCTGCATAAACAAGATCTTCAGATCGAAATCAGTCTTGAATCATCCGTCCTCCATCTGCAATTCTTATGTTCAAATAAAAAAGAAATAAAGTCTTTGGAAAATTGACTGCTTATTCATTCTGGTGTGTTTAACACCTCTGACAAACAGATGGGTACTGGCAACTGTTCACCGATTATAGCAATTGCTCTCCTGTTACGGGTGGGGTGAAATGCGGAAAACATAGATACAGGAACTAGACTAAATGAAATTGTGCCGGTTATATCATTTATTTAGTTCTTTCTTTCTTTCCTTGGTTTCTGTCTTTGTATTAGGAATAACATTGAGTCTGTGTTTTAATCGGCCATAGCAACGAGATTGAGTTTGCTATACTGACAAGAAACAGCTGACCTGACAGGAAACCCGACCAAGAGAGAGGGCCTGATTGCCTCTAATTAATGACCATCGAGGCATCCAGAGCTATCGCAGGTCTTGGGGAGGAGATTGTTGCAGTAATACAACACACACACACACACACAGTGTCAAGGATTAACACAACACTGGTCCAGCCCCCTGTACTCAGTAATTAAAATGAGATTAGTTGGCAGGAGGTTCTAAGCAATTCCTGTTGTGTTTGTCAATAAGTCCAAATAACTGAAATAAACTCAGGTACAGCGTTGGTGCGTTAAGCTTAACTGTTTATTTAGCAAGACTCCATAACACAGAGGCACATAAACATAAACATTGTTGTTCTACTTCCTGTCGTAAAGTCACGTTCTGTCACACTTTATGGTACCTACATTAAGTGTCATAATGAACCTTAACCAATACATAACAATTCCCAAAGACAATCTTTAAAACAAGAAAGAAACAATTCCACGTCTTCGGGAGTTGATTTGCAAAAGATCATTCATACATGTTCGAACCCTTGGAACAGCCCACTTAACAGAATTCTGAGAGCGTATAAAGCCAATGCTAGTCCTTTCTATCAGAGAACTCAGATAGGAAGCTACCAAGCCTTTACAACCCTTCAACACAAAACAAGGTTATGGGCTGGCAGTCTTGTTTGGCCCTGTTCTAAGATATGTCAGCAAAGCCAAAAGATGCCCTCTTGTGGGCTCTTGAAGGATTATAGAGAATAACATTCAGCAGAACTTAAAAGAAAGTATTTAAAGAACAGCAACACATCACATAGTAGGTGTAAATTTATAATACATAAGTGTAGTGGTTAATTATTAACATAATCATAAACACCAGGAAGATATATCTGTGTAAATGCTCCTCGTGTGACTGACTGATTTGTGCTGCAAATGTCATCCCTGACATTTATTCTGTAATTTTACAATGTACCCTTTATACTGTGCTCTAATTACAATGTAATTACACTGAAATAACATACCAGTGACACATATTATTGTGTAGTTACAATACAGCAACGTCTTGTAAAAAAGTAGTTAACCATGGTAAAGCACAATAAATTCATTGTAAATGCTTTGGAAAGGCTTCATAACACAACTGCAAAGTCTGTTTTTGCCTGTGAGGCTGTGCACAGTACAGTGTTTGTGTTGATCCATGCAAATGTGCTTCTTTTTTTGCTCTACCAGCAGGACCAAAGTCATTACGGAAGCGTTTTAGTGCCAATTAAAAAAATTTAAAAAAATCTCCTACGTAGGACTTTATATCTCTACGTGGGACTTCATATCTCCTGCGTAGGACTTTATAAAATATAAATGCTCTATTTAACACACTATTGGCTACATTGGAGAATAGGCACGACTTCCCTCGGTTTATGTTACTTTGCAAAGCTTGTTCAAAAAAGCTCAAGAGTTTTTTTCAACCTGACGACTGCCCTGGCCTGCGGATCTCATGTGTAATTCTAAAGACACACATTCAGACGGGTCGCTGCTCCAGTGAATATACTGTACATTACACTCCCAAGTATTGCGACAGCACTGAACACTATAGCATCCCCTAGTTATGCCACACTTAAATATTTACATATGTCTTTTGAACCACCTATTCTTTTGTGATTAAACTTGGAAAGAACTTTAACATAAATAATTTGAGAGTGACTCAATCTGTGTATATATTTTATTGCATTTATGTGCTGTGGATGTTGGTTGTGTCTTTTTACTGCTACGGCAGGGTATCTGTATGTATGTTATTGACAAACCAGTACTTTTCTTCTATCTGGGACTGAACTGGCTGTAACTGCAGTTTAACTGCTCTTTGAGATCTATGGTGCTGTTACAAAACATGTTTAAAAAAGATCAAACGTGGGTCTTTGTTACATTGATAAGATTGGCAGATTACAAAGAGGACTGCACGATCCAACTGTGAGCAGCAGAACATCACAGTCAAATCTGTTTGTTCCCACAGTGTGAAACCCCATCTTCATGATTAGTCACTACAGGCCACCCTTTTTTTATTCCCCCACCAGATAGCTGCTGGGGCTTGTGTCATGCTTTGATACAGAACCAACACTTGATTGCATGTGCTGAAGAGAACACATGGAGCAGTTTGTTGTCTGTTGGGTTCTCTGTTAAATGGGAAAGGGGAAGTTCAGGAAGTTTGAAAGTGTCCTGTAGTTTATTGACAGCTGCCATACCAATAAACTACAAGACACTTACAGACATTGTGAATGAAGACACTGCAAATCCTGCTGAATACTGATTGTGTTTTGAGTAGTAAATCAATGCAAGCACAAGGGACTCAAAATAATGGCTGATTGGTCAATATAACTGATTCTTTGTATTTTGGTAATGCATTGACATGAATTTGCATAGCCACCCATTGATTACAACCCATGATTACATTATCTTTAGACGAGGAATCTGAAGGTGAAGCAAAGAATAGAAATCAGGGCCCCAGAGAATAATGAAGGAGTCAAAGTTCAACACTCTACCATGAAAGATGAATTTGAATGATTATTTTAAAGATGTACCATAACGGCATTGACGTGAAAGGGTTAAGATGATTGGAATTTCCAGATCCCATGAGAACATTCCAGAATGGGGAGCTCTACTTTAGATTCTCTCAAATGTATCCAGTTGGAATTCATTGATCTTTTCAACAGATTGCTGTGAACAAGTGGTTTGCAGTGCGCAGGTGTAGTGGTGATGCAGTGCTCCAACAACAACAAACAGAGTTCATGATCCAAACAGTTCTTTTATTTTGTTTGCACTATTTGGCTCCGTTAAATAATAACAGCTAAATAACACAGGGTTTCAGTCCCGAAACAATAATAAACAAAGGCAATGTACAGGCAAGGCTTCGCGTCCTTTCGTGGTGCTCCCGTGCTGGTGGTGAATACACAATTATCATGACTGGTGCAGTATTTGTAATCTGGGTGTGATGCTGTCTTGACAGCGACAGCTCCAGGTTTGTTAGCCGTCTAATAATTATAAATAAACAGTTAGTAACAAAAACACAAATACAAAACACTCACAGTTTATACTTTTTGTCTATCCTTTACAGGTCTGTTTGCAACCATAACAAAGGAACAGATTGCATTGCCACAGCACCTAAAATACCCTTAGTGTCTCCTCCAATTCGTGACTGACACATCGCTTACCCTACTAGGGCGATGACTTCTTCTGACTGACCCTGGAATGAACTGCCGAACCATTCAGTACGAGGCACACTGTTACTGTTATACGGCGCCCTCACAGGTTGGGAGGGAGATTGTTGATTAGGATTCATTCTCGCTCTGTCACATCCACATATTTATTTTCTATAGATTACCTATCCTCCAGATTAGCTGATATGAACCAGTAGAAAAAAAGAACTCTGTATACTGTACTGCCAGAGCAATAAGCCAAAGCAGCAAGCATTCATTTAAAAATAAAGGATCTGAATCACTGCACTTCTATTTTCAATCACTTACTGCATCATACACCTACTATTAATTAGCCCTTGACAAGTGTCCCCAGTAATGGAATAGTTTGGAACTCTGTGCATTCTCTAATGCAGTGATTAGTTGTAGCCTATTCACAGGGTTTGCATGCATTTACAAGCATGATTGAGTAATTCCCAAAATTAGGGAGAGTAAAGAATTGAATATCCTATGTCTTGGACAGGTTGTTATTTATGCTGTGCACAAGAAGGCAATGAGAAATTGAATCTTGCTTCCAGTCATGCGTAAGATAGCATCCCGTCTTCAGTTCCTAAGCCCTTTTTCTGCGGCTGCAATCCAGCATGAAATAAAGTATTATTCCCCAAAGGCCATTTTAAAGTGACAGGACCCACATTCGAATATACTTACTAATATATTGTGGTTTTGTGTTGCATTGCATATATTAGTTTTGCTAATAACCAAAACAAAGCACCATATTTTCCAGACTTTAATGAACTCCTTACTAGGTTATTTTTTCTCCTTTCAAAAACATACGAGACACTGAAGGCAACACATGCATTGGCCAGGTGGGTTGTTAATGTTCATCCTTGTGTATAAATTCTGTTTATGTAACAAGTACAATGTATGGAAAAGAGCAACGCAGCCCAATTTGGAACAGTGTGATTCAGTCAGTGGTTCTGTCGCTGGATTTGTATAAATGCAAGATACATTGCAATGCTATATCTGCCCCATAGTAAAAGTATGAAGTGGGCCAGCAAAGTTGAAAGTCCACCACATCACATGATCTCTTTGGGTTCAGGAAGATTTTACAGGCTCAGAAAATGCCAGGAGGATTCTGACAGGGAAAAAAATGCTATCGTTGGGAAAATCTTCACCTACAGACATATACTTTTACATAAATTGCAACTGGAGTCATCAGTGCAAGTGTTATATCAAGTTATCGTCTCTTGTAAGTTAAAAGACAGGCACAGAACTGAAGTCAAACAATAAAACTCCCCAGGTAGCAGTGTTTATGGTACCTGGTCAGAACAAGAACTCCTTAATTCTTCATATTCCAATGAGAGAGACTTTAAATGCATTTTGTTTCTCAAATTAGTGGCACTTACTGTATTAAGTACTGACATCACATACAGTGCCCTTAGAACACTGATAGGTTCTTCTTATAAATTAGCCTGTAGGCAGAAATTCTGAGAGCATGAATGGGCAGGCAGACATCTGCTGTGGCCCTTTCTAAGTGCTGCTATGGTTCTTCTTATTATCAGTGCGACTTAGGGCTAGGAGCAGCAAAGGGGAGGCTGGATCGGGTTAGCGCAGCTGTTAACTAAATGTCTGGGAGGCCAGCCAGTTCATAACCTCCTTTTCAGTGAGCTATTGGCATCGCTGAAAATGAAGGGATCTCCCTGTTAGAGAGAATGCCAGTTCATAACCCTTCAGTAAGCAATTGGCATCGCTGACAATGAAGAGATCTCCCTGTTAGAGAGAATGTCAGTTCATAACCTCCTCTGTAAGCGATTGGCATCGCTGACAATGAAGGGATCTCCCTGTTAGAGAGAATGTCAGTTCATAACCCCCTCTTCAGTAAGCGATTGGCATCGCTGACAATGAAGAGATCTCCCTGTTAGAAAGAGTGCCAGTTCATAACCTCCTCTGTAAGCGATTGGCATCGCTGACAATGAAGGGATCTCCCTGTTAGAGAGAATGATGCCTGACGGCAGACAGTAGGCAGGACTTACTGCATCTGATAACTCTCAGCTGTGGAGAAAAGTCGTCTTTAATTATGATGAGATCTGTGCATGTCTTTGTAGTAGAATGACAAGGTGTCAGTTGCTGATATCATTAGAAAGATCCATGGCTGTAAAATATTCCTTTTTTCACTTTGTTTTGATATTCAATGAACCCCCTCATTCATTTGAAATTATTCCAGAAATCATCATATATGTGTCCTTATTATGCCAAGTATTCAACTTTGCTTATTTTCTTTGCTGAGGTTTCTTAATTACGGTATTAGGTATGTATGTAATTCAAATCACTATCAGAACTACATCATTTTTCTCATCGGACAGTTTTTATTCTAATTGAATCCACCCAAATGCAATCATCTAGAAAACAATGCTGTACACACGATC
The DNA here is from genome assembly GCA_030684275.1 of Acipenser oxyrinchus oxyrinchus. Lineage (NCBI taxonomy): Eukaryota > Metazoa > Chordata > Actinopteri > Acipenseriformes > Acipenseridae > Acipenser > Acipenser oxyrinchus. Next base: position 46,120,937 of record CM060257.1, on the reverse strand, counting down.
TTCAACACAGTCAGGAAATGAAGAGTACTGTTCACATCCCAAAGTGCAATTAACAGGCTTCTGTATGTTTTAGAATGCAATTTAAATCTAAACAGGTATAAATGGAAATAATTGTCACAACCCCTGCCTCTTAATAAAGGGATCCATATGTGCTTTAGATAGTAACACGTATAAGACACCTGTAAATAGATAACTAAATAAATAAAAAAAAACTACAATTCAATTAGATCAACTGAAGGAGTTGAATACCAGTCATTTATTAACTTACTTCATTCTTTTTACTGGGCTTTTATCATTTATGATGAAAATTGCCTTTTTTTTCTGCTTCACTCTTATAAATTAGCTAGCTCTTTGATGTTCCAATACTGAGTACCAAATTAGTCACCTTGGTACTGAATTAACTAGCTTTATGATAAACTCAAGAGTTCCCAGTATTGCATTAGCTGGCTCTGTCTGACAACAGTAAAGGGTTGTGATGTATAACGGGGAAATGGTTTGCTTGGCTCTTGGAATTCAGACCTGCACACCTTTAATGCACACAAAGAAAGTCTTTGATTCCCCAAGGACTTTTAATAATAACTCAACGTTTCTTTTCTCTTAATTGGAAAACCTGAGGCGTGAAATGTATTGTTGTGAGGATCCACTTTTATCTGTGCTGCGCTGAGTGACATAAACAACTTGGCAACACTGTTTTCATAACCCTTTTTTTTTTTAATTAGGAGCAAAAAAGGTTAATTGAAAACCTCTCTACCATATGTGCTCTACCAATCCAGGTCCCCATTTCCAAGGAAGAAAGTATGTAACTAGATTTGAATCATGCTCATCAGAATAACTAGAAACAAGCAGTGCATATTTAAACAAGTGCAACTAGATAAAAATTTTTTTTAAAAAAGCCTAGCAAGAATAAAACAAGAATACAAAACTAAAATGCTGTAAATGCTGTTAAGTTAATGGCAATATCTTGGAGACAGTGCACAAACCTCTGCAGGGCTGGATACATTCTGGATTCTGCTCTCAAAGAGCAATGCCAGCTCTAGTTGTTTTAAACACGGCAGGGACCAGAATCTGTGATGACAGTGAATCACACAAAACTGAACCTCACATTTGCGTTTGTCCGACATTGTGCTGAACCAGGCTGAATCCTCGATTTTTGTTTTTCGAAAGGTTAGAAAAAGATCAATAAGTACATCTGTCAGAAGCACACAATGCAGTTGAGCATTGGCTGTCCTATCAGGCAGTGAGAGCACAGACCTGCACAAAGTGTCACATTACTTTCCAACACTACTATAAAGGCTGCTACACACCAGACGCGATGTGACAAGCGAAAATGCACAGATAGTAGTCTAACTCCGATTTGTTGTTTACTTTTTTTTCTTCTTCTTAGGAACATGTCAAGAAGAAGGTGTGGATATGTTGGGTGGATATGGTGTTCATTTCCGTATTCTGAAAGAAAGAACAAATGTAAATATACCTCTCGCAAGCCTGGCTGCATAAAAGCCTGGAGTGCTTCTCTCTGCCTAAGCAGGGGTCTTATCATCCTTTGAGATGTTCTTAGCAGTGTGCACCATGTGAAAAGCAGATGAGTATTTATAGAAGTAATTGACACAGAAAGGTTTGAGATCTGAGGAAAGTTCCAATGCTATGGTCCTTGATCCCTGATGCGCTGTGCAGTGCTTGAGGTTTACTGGCTCACTGTGCTAGTGTTCAAGTCTTGAAGAATCGGTTTGCTTGAATCCAGTATTAGTTTGGTAGAATTTTTGTGTTCCGTCTCTTTTTCTGTGCATTGTAATTTTGAAGTTGCTACTGTACTTAGAGTTCATTACAAAACAAAGTGGACTGTGTCAGTAACAGCTTGACTTATTTGCACTGTTCATTACTATGACATTTTTGGTGATCCTCAGTTATTTAAACTTTTTATTTTTAAAATCTTTTGGCATATTGTGCTTTCTAAAGTAGTAGTTTTTAGTTAACTATTTTATTTAGTTGCTTTTTGAAAAAACACAGTTTTATCTTTTTCTTTTGTTCTCTCTCTGCATGTGGTTTGTTTGGAAGTGCAGGAGGGACATTTCTTTGTTCTCTGTGTACTCTGGGATAGGGGTTTTTCTGTTTGATGTTGCCATAAATGTTAACGTGTCTCATTTTACTCTCATTCTCATGCTCTGCTGAACCTAATTGGCATCGTGACCCGTTCGTTTAACTGGGTCTACTGTTTTCCTTTCCTACCACTCAGAAGCACTAGAACGTAAGTGCATTTGATGGAACTGTGATTGTGTTTTGCCACTCTAGGGTATAAGGTTCACACAGACTCTCCTTTAAAAAAAACAAAACAAAAAAAAAACTGTTTGTTTGTTTTGTTTTATATCGAGTGAGGCAACCCAACTGGTTTGGTTAACTTTTGATTTAACGGATAGTTATCACTAGAGTTTTGCTGCTCCTGTCTTATCAGTGCACTGATGAAGACATTAGCCGTTCTTATAAGTTTTAACTCTTACCAAATATGGTCTGTTATTATAACCCTGTTCCTGGCATCACTGTTTTAGGATCCTTTGTCCTAGATTTTTGATGCAATGGTCTTCTGCATTGTCTGCAGCAAAAATGGGTTTACATGAGTTTATATTGAAGCTAAGTCTTCATGTCATGTGAGCATTTATTGTGGGCAAGGCAACTGGGAAACAAGGAGACAGTTGGGGGCTATTCGGTTGATCTATGTCAGACCTAAATGCTGCCGAGAAATCATTAAGAGAAGGTGAGAAAACCAACACATCTTACATTGCGTGTGATTCCTTTAAGCATATTTTTCTCTAAAATGGAAGTCATATGCTAGGTTCCTATGCTTAATTTAATATGTAAATAATAGCAAGGTCATTGTTTATGTCAACTGAATAGACTGCATTTAAAAAGTGTTGTCGTTTTGCATATCGGAGAATTCTCAAGCAGTGGGTGTGAGGGAGTGCTGGGTGGAGATAGGATCCATTTATGTACTGGTACGTCGTATACCAGTGACTCTGTAGGATATTACTTTTTTTCCTGCAAAGTTCATATGATGGGGAGGATGGTGATAAGCATTAACTTACAGTACAATAAGAAACTGCTGCGACAATACTGGGAAAGAAAGAGTGCTAGATACTGCAGATAACAAACACAGAAGAGTTTTGATGAGATTTTGAAGACCTGTACTTGTTTTCAAGGGATTTACTAAGCTTGACACACTGTCTAATAACTCGTATCACACTATCCACAGTTTCCAAGCCCTGATACAGTGCACAGTTGGTGTGAAGACAGATTGACACTGTTTCTAAATCTTGGCCTGCAGCTGTACCAATCTGGAGCCTGATCTCATCAGCTCTGAAGGATGGATGGGCCTGGACAGTGCATAAGAAAAAAAGGGAAAAAACATTCAGTTACTTAGCTGCAGAAACAATCACAGCTGTGTAAAAAAGGCTCTCCTGTCCTCGGTCTCCACACAATTCCAGCTGTGTCCTGCGGTCCCGGTCTCTGTGCTGCAACTTCGTCAACTTATTTTAGAGGCTTTTTTTTTAAATGGGATCTACTCTTAATTAAGTTAGAGGTAGCTCTCCTTTAGTGTGAATAGATTCAGTTCCTTCAATCTATCCTCATAACATACTCTTTAGCCCTGTGATTATTCAAATAGCTCTTCGTTGGACCCTCTCCAAAGCCGCAATGTCCTTTTAGTAATGGGAGTGTCAAAACTGAACACAGTATTCTGTGCTGTTCCACGAGTACCTTACATAACCTCATTATAACCTCCCTTGATTTTCACTATATACTAGTATATAAAGTAGCTATACTGCATTCTGTCAGCATTTCTGACTGTGACATATCTACAAGAGTAAAGTATTTCCCTTGATGAGCTAGTTCTGTTCAGAACAACCCATTGGGTATTTGAATCCTGCATTAACCCTAAACCAGTGCCCTACTTTGTCTTCAGATGAGACATTAAACGATTCCTTCCCTGAAAGAGAAGACGACCAACAACAATATTTTTGGGATATGCTTGCCACAGGTCAGGTATTTACTGAGCATTTTATGTCAGAACTGCCGATAGGCCCTTCCGGGAGTGACATCCTCAGTCCCTCCTATCAAGGGATTAAGTAGTCACTATGCGGAGATCATGTTCTCTTTTGCATCAAACCCGCAAATGCGAGTGATGCAACCTTGCAAGGTTTGTTGATCGTCTTCTCTTTCAGGGAACCGAGGTTACATCCTTTACATTCCCTATGAGAAAGAATGTCAAAGCCGCCACGAGGGAACGTGAGCAGACAGCAGATGAGGGACATCCCGCTACCACCGAACTAATCTTATTGGTGTGAGCGTGCAACCTCAAGGACCCTTGTACCTAATGAAGGCATAGAGGGATCTGGGACACTCGTGCACTAGGGCGTCGATGCCTATTGGACTGCCGCAGAGGTGGAGGGAGAACCATAGGGGGCAGTGAGTCGTCTCTGTCGTCTTTGCACCAATAATAATTGGTTTTTGGCCTTGTTGAGGGTCAGCCCCAGTCTCGCCAGATGCTCTGTCACAATTGCCGTGTGGGCCACTGCTCCTTCCTGTGACTGGGAGTAGATCAACCAGTCATCCAGGTAATTCAACACCTTGATTCCCTGCAGCTGCAAGGGAGCTAGGATGGCATCCATGCACTTTGATAATGTGCAAGGGGCTAAGGAGAGGCCGAATGGCAGCACGGACTCGAAGATGCTTCCCTGAAAGGGAACGGAAGATGAATAGGGACGTGAAAATACACGTCCTTTAAGTCCACAGTGGTAAACCGGTCGCCCGGCTGGACTGACTGGAGGATGTGGTGATGTGTGACCACCTGGAACCTCCTCTCCCTCAAGAACCCATTGAGGTGTCTCAGGTCTAGGATGGGACGAAGGCCCTCGTCCTTTTTTGGCAGTAGAAAGTATCTCAAGTATCTCAAGGCGGATGGCTTGCTTGAGAAGTAATGTTTTTACTTCTTGCTTGATGGCCAAGACCTGGAGAGGGTCGTTCATGGATGTAACCATGATCCCTCAAAAGGGAGGAGGTCCCACGCAGAACTGTAGTGCGTAACCGGTTTGTATGGTGGCGAGCACCCAAGAATCTGAGGTGCAGTTGTGTCAGTATTGTAGCTGGTGTTGTGAGAAGGGGTGGGTCTGAGGCTGCAAGCCTTCAGGTGCCCTGCTGGGGCTGCTGAGGCTGGGGTGGAGCCTATCTTGGAGGCTGTCTAAGGCAGTTCTGTGGGAACTGTCTTCTGGAGAGCTGCTGAGTTGGGGCCCCATCTGGCGTTCCCCCATCCTTGCGGGCAGCCCTGGGTATTAGCTGCCGCAGAAGCCTGTAGGTGATGCTTCAGGTCGCAGTGGGGATCGGAACTGTCCAGGTAACTGTAGTTACGGGCGGACACCAGCACTTTGTCCTATCCCTTACCGGAGCATGGGAAGTGAGCATTGCAGCCACCTGTCGAGACTCCCAGCCCTTGGAAGCCTGAAATTTGTAGCAGCGTACCGGAGACCTGAGGCTACTGGCTCAGGGAGAGGTGCTGATCGCAGGATGCCATCCAGGTAGGCCGTTAGGAGACCTGCTGTGTTGAGCAGGAACCTTACCTGTGCTTTGGCTGTGTACGCTTATTTGAGGTGGGCCTCTGTGATCCTGCATTGGCCGTTAGGGCATACAGGGTCCTGGGACAAACCTCCTACCGGAGGGACTCGCACCAGGGCCGCTATGCTGGAATCCACCGGCGGGAATTATTCTAGTCCCAGTGCCTTCCAAGGAGGCCAGCGGGACTGCATGGTTCGAGACACTAGCCGTTGAGGCCGGTTGGTGCCAGGAACATTGTACCTCCTCCAGAAAATCCGGGAACACTGGCGTCGAGGCTCTGGAGCACTGAGGACGTCGAAGCACCGAGGCTCAGAGGAAACTATGCACCGAGGGCACCGATGCAGGGAGCGTCCAAGCACCGAGGGCACTGAAGCACCGAGGCATCGAGTCTCTAAGGTGCTGATGCACCGAGGGCACTGAGTGCACCGAAGGCACCAATGCAGGGAGTGTCTAAGCACCGAGGGCACCGAGGCACCGAAGACGCCGAGCATCGAGCATTGAGTGTCGAACGCTGAGCATCGAGCAGCGAGGGCGGCGAAGTACCGAGGCTCTGAGGCACTAAGACACCGAGAGTACCGAGGGCACTGAAGGCATGGGAACCAGGGGCGTAAGCCGCACATATCGAGTAGATGGGCAAGGTCAGCCCAGCGGCATCAACTTGACAGCGGCTGCGGCAGAGCCGGGTCCCAGTGGAGGAAGCGTCTCTCTTTTTTCTCTTTGTTGTTGTTGTTTTTTTTTTTTAACTGCAGAAAGCAGAGGAAAAATACAGACAGAAGACGCTGTAGGTTAGAAAGCAGACTACAGTCGCCGAGCGATGTAGGGTGTTGAAAGTAAGAAGATTCTTTTTTTTTTTTAAAACGGAGCACAGTTGCGCGGTGTTTCAGCTCAGTCCTGAGAAAATGAGTTTCTGATTCCAAGAAGTGGCAAGCCGACTTCCAGCAATTATTTCAGGGTAATTTAGCAGAAAACTCTAAGTGAGAGCTATTTTACAAAGAATCATTCACGCAACTGGAGAGGTTAGTTATACCTACCTTACCAACATGATTGTGAGAAGCAAAAGAGAACTTGATCTCCGCGGAGTGACTACTTAATAGGCGGGACCGAGGACGTCACTCCCCGGAGGAGCCTATCGGCAGCTCTGACAACCAATGCTCAGTAAATGCCTGACCTGTGGCAGGCCTATCCCAAAAGTGGTGTTGTTGGCATACATCCCAACAGTCCCGATATGGTCGGGACAGTCCCGATTTCCCAGCAAATGTCCCGCGTCCCGATGCATAGGAAGAAAGTCCTGATATTTACACATAAGAAAAAAAAATCCCCCCCGGGGACAAGCGTCCCGCTGAACAGTTTCCAAATGTTGGCAAGTATGTTGTTGGTTGTCTTCGAATTGAAAGGGAACCAAGGTTTATCTGTGGTATCCTGGCCAATATGTATTTGTTAGGAGGAAGTGTTTATAACTGCAGTTAAAGTCTGGATAAACAGCAGTCACCATGTTTTTTCCCCCTCACATATTGAAATACACACTCACACACAAATATCTGCAGAATCAATGGTTGCCTTACAAAGCAGTAGCAGCCTTAGCCCTAGAGAGATCAACAGAGACAGCTCTATTAAATATTAAGCAGTATCTGTACTTGGACTGCCCCGGGTTAGGAGAGCTCATACTGAGAGGTTCACTCACCAGTGGCACTGACTCCAGCAGGCACCGCTCTGCTCAATCCCCCACGCTGAGCCCCAGCCCTTTTGTTGCTTCTTGATTTGTTTCGAGAGGAGAAAACAAGGGCATTATACACAAATTAAACATTAATGTTTTTCTATTATTTATTTTGACATTTCTACTGACGGACTGCTTGTCTGATTTTACCAGCGTGCCAAGAATGCAGAGCCTGGTGATGTGTCAGTGATGAGCTCTCTGTCTAATACGATCACCGGATCTGCCTGTTACAGGAGAAAAGAAAGGAAAGAGGGAGCCGGGTTCAAAAGAGCGTAAACCAAGGCTTTGGAATCTATTTGCACACTTCCTATTAGCATTAGTAACATTATCACCGGCTCTCACCAGAGACTGGACATTTAACACATGCTGTGCCAGTCTGCATTACGCACAGTTAAATACCTTAAGAAGACTTCATTTTAAGGTCCAGTACTAAGAATGTAATTGCACATGAAATGCATACATGGTACATTCAACCCTTTTTATCTCTCGGTGGGCGAACATGCTAGTTCATATTAACTGGACTATTAGTATTTGTTCAATGTTTAATGAAAATGAATGTTATGTTTGGGGTTTAACATAACTAGTATTTTAAATGACCTAGCATGCACAGGTAAGGTTGGGTGAAATGTCTTAGAAATGGAAAGTTAAACTAAACAAAGTCTTGGACTTGAAGCTTTCCATTCAACATGATATCATCCCCAGCAGGCACTTATAATAAAGACAATTACAAAACTATATACCCTTGTAATGACTTGTAGCATCAATGCCTGAGAGAGATGACAGGCAATTCCATGTAAATGTTCCCCAGCACTGAAACTTTGATAACGGTGCAACTTGGATTGGAATTCTCTTTTTATTCTTCAAGGGTTGGAGCCTTTCTGTCTTTCTTTTTATATTGTTTCGGATGCAAGTTCTCTTTGTGTACTATGTTTTTATTTTTACACCGAAAAGACCGAATCTGCTTTTTTATGCATAATGTGGCTTTGAAAGCATAAGTTTGTATTGACAAATTGGTTGTTTAGCTATTTACTAGTTGTTGTACTTGTTGAGTATCCCTGTACAAAAAGATACTTGTGTTTGTGGCATTTTAAAGGCTTTTACTTTCAATAGCACGTTGTTGGGTTTTTTTTGAGAATAAATAAATAAAACATTACAAAAAATATCTTAGAATTGCATAATAATATAAACTAGTTTTGTGTCATTTTTTTATTTGTGCTTTAAATCTGTTCATTTGCACCACTTTCCGCCTTCCTTGTGAGCCCTATCATTGACGATGATCACAGGGTGGAGCTGTGGTCCTTAAGGTGAAGATTAATGAGGTGCACTGGCAGAACTTACTGAGGATGCTTGCTTAGTTCCTACCCTGCAATTCTTCATCAGTGCTGTGCTACATGTATAGAAGGAATATAATGATACCTGTATCTGTGTGTGTGTATGGGTGCGTGGGAGTGTCAGCAAGCATGCATGCGTGGTAAAGCTTAAGTCATACTGGTGATCTTTCCTAACCAGGCTTGTGCTGGCTTTCCTAATGAAGTTATTTGTCTGCTTTATAATATTGCAGAAGATCAAGTGTCATCTTTAAAAGAAGCAAACAGAAATGGGGTAAAGGAGATTAATTTGAAACAGATGTTGTGTGATTTTTTTATGAGACGCCTGGACTGTCCTTGTGACAGCTTCATTAAAGTTCTTCAAATTGAGTTGAGTAGCTTGGCTCAACGGGTATGACTCTAGTTCCCAGTAGAATAGCAATGTTATAAACCCTTTAAAGTTCTGATATATAAAAAAAAATGTTTTGCTAATGTTCTTTTAAATAAGGCATTGCTAAATTATCCATAGTGTAACTAAAATCACTTCCCTTTAAAGGTGTTATTGTTATTTGACGTAGAAGAGAATTTCTGGGTTACTCTTAAAGGGTATTTGTTACATAAGAGGGCACACTTGTTACCTGATTACCTTTTGAAAAGCTTAGTTGTGCTGTTGGTCTACTTACATATATGACCACAGAGTTTTAATCCTATAAAATATTCAAATTTATTGCAAAGCCCTTTCTCATTCAATTGGCTGTCACATTGAGCAGAAACTCTTACTGGCATTGGCCAGTGTCTGAAGTGATTCAGGTAAACTTAGAACCAGCAGATGGACTTGTTTCATTCAAAGTGAATGTTCTACTGCAGCAGAATTACATTTATAGCACTATAGGTCGGTCGTGTCCAACATGTCATAAGCTGTGAGAGTATTTGAAACGCTGCTTTGCAAGTGCCACAAACAGCAGGAAAAAGCTTTGGGGCAGATAATGGATAGTTGGCAAACTTTGAAGACAACAGATGCTAAGTGGCTCTGTCTTCCTGGTACCCAGAGCACTGCGACAGATGCAAGACACTAGTTGAAGCACATATGATGCAAAGTGACTGAGATACGGGTCTCAGCTGTTTGTTAAGGAGCTTGCAGGTGTGTGGTTTCAGGGGAAGGAGATGCACAGAGTGGGTGGAAGTTCAGGACTCTTGCATAACTGTGTTTAGTGATCGCAGGCAGTCAAATTCAAACTGAGCAACCAGAGGCAACCAAGCCACAAAACCACTCAACCACTCTGGGCCTCCTGTCACCCGTTCTCCTGAGATACCTTGAACGATTTCCAGGCTGAAATACTAGAAGACTGACTTTTTATGCACAGTGGATATTTCCTAAATAACCACCAAGTACTGTTTTACATAAATTAATGTATATTGAAACCGTTATATAGTGTTATGTCACTTTGCTACCCACTGTCTTTTATGCATATGCTATTTCTTGCTCATTGTCTCTCCATTGTCTATAACCGTCTAATCCAACAACGGAAGCAAAAAGAGCCGTATATACTCCTTATAACTGATGATCTATAAATAAAAAAATCCTGCCCTAGTCCTTAGCATTCAACCCTTCCTACTGCAAATTCCTCATTTTACTAACATGATCATTTTTTGTTCTTGTTTCCTATATGTATTTTATCTTTTAGTGACTCCTAGTAGGCATGTACCAGTTCCTAAAATAATGGAAACCATTCCACGCCTTTCTTCTGTGGTCTGACACTAAATCCAATGTATAAAAGCACCATCACAAAATAAAGTCACCTAACTGACAAAATCATTTACAGAGCCGGTGTCTACTTGTTGTTTTCATTTAGGAATAGATGGTTATGTTTTCCACCATCCCCTGATGCAGTACCACACCTGCATTAGCTATAACTCTTCAGCTGCAGTACCTATTAGGAGCTGTTTATAAATGTATCCATTAGGGGGAAAACAGCATGTCATGGTCTGTTGCCTTTGTTTAATTCTGAGATGACTGGCAGAAAGAAGATAGTAGCCTTGTCAATCATTCACCAGGACTGACAACTCCTTAACACCATCACAGGGGGTGTGGGGGTTATGCAGTGGGTATTTCTGCACTGTTATGAAGCATCTAATTAAAAATGCAAAGCTTGCACTAGTCAGCAAGAAGACATGCTTTGATGGATAAGACATCTGCTAATACACAGGAGGATGGATCTTCAATCCAATTGGTGGATTGCAGGGCACGGTGATTTATGATTCGTCTGATGGATTCGGAGGGGTTAGCAGCTGGCTAAGTCACCCAGCAAATACGATACAGTACTGGGGTAGAGCTACGGCAGTCTGGGTGCTACTGCAGCAAAATGTGTTGCTAGAGAGAGTGTAGCTCCCATTTGCCAAGTTCCCGGTGCCTTTGTAAAGACATTGCCAAGCATAAGAGGCAAACATCTGGAGATTATTTACTGCTGACCATGGTTTATATGATGTGATCCAGCGTGAGAGAGTAAGCAAAGTACGTATACAACGTCAAACATTGCTACAAAGATTAATCCTAAGCTTGATATTGCAATTGTCTTTTACTTAACAATCTTCCTTTACAGTACATTGTCACTACAATGCAATGATTCTGTACGAAGGGCAAATGGCATTAGCCATTGGTAGAATGGTAACACTGTGGGAATATTTTAACAAACCAATGGTGCCAATACATAGTTTGTTATTATTGCAATACCATGGTATCATATCAAGACCACACTGTGTTATATCTGCTTCAAGTCTATTGTGTTGCTTTTGCCAATAATGATGTGGTCTGCCAATGGTACTGCAAGGGTTTATTCCTGGGTACACCGGTAATACAATTATTTTACAATGATTTCCTAATGGGGAAAGGGTTTTTTTTGTTTTGTTTTAATGTTTTTTTTTTCCATAGTTTTAGTGGTGTTTCTAGTGGGTCGTAACATAATCATACAATACCATGGCTTTGATTTGAAGGGCAACAGTCCAGTAAAAAAATCTTCACGTTATCATTTTTGTATATCTTCTGTATCAGGATCTGTTTAAATCATTCAAATAGAACCCAGAGAATCAACGTCTTGTTTGCTGATAGTAGATGAGTAGATTAGTTTATGTTGCTATAGTTACACAGCACCTAACTTTAGAATACCTTGTGGTACATTTGAAATGTCTTCAGTTGCCCCTTTCTGTAGTGTCTGCTGTGTGAAGCTGAGTGTGTGCAACTCGTAATAATGTAACTCATAAGCAGACAGTCAGCTTCCATTATTTAGTGCGATAACGGAACTGGCTGCAGTCAGGTGGAATATTATTTGGCTGGGAATAAACTCACCATCTTGAATAATACCAGTTTAGAGGTCTGAGCCAGACTCCACACAGGTACAGTGGCAGATACCAGCACCCCAAAGAGCAGCTCTCCACAGCGGGCTATCTGTGCTGTGCAGGAGAGGTCAAAGGTGCTGGGAGCTCAGGGAGTGATAGCTCACAGCAGAGGAATGCTTCTGCAGCAGTTAGCAGGGATTTCAAAAGGACCCTGAAAGTGGATATATCCAACCCAACTTGAGAGACTCTACTCTCCAGCATTGACCTCTAGAGATTCCTGAGAGATACCTCTGACCTACAGAAGACGATGCATGCACAAGAGCGCACAGACTCAATACTAGCTACAACAAGTACAGATGAAAAAAATGCAGCACAACCGAAATGGGGCAAGTCATAAACCATGAGAGACGTGGATCAAAAGTACTGTGAGAATAACCAGGAATGTTCCTGTGAGGTTATTAAAAATGATTACTACATATTTATACTATGCCTGGTGAAAAAGCCTCTATAGTAGCTTGCAGGTGTAAAGAATCTTTGCCTTGAAGCTGATGAGTTAGTGGCATCAGCATAAGGCACATACTTGCCTATCGACCATAGAGTATGCGCTTTAGCTGCGCTTGCCTTTCCATTCCATTTAATTCAATGGGCTGAGATTGCAATTCATTACCTGTGGTGCACTTCAAGTGTTGCTGAACATTTATGCTCTTACTCAAAGCTCTTGGTGTAAAAAGACCTTACATTTCTTTGCTTAAAAATTAAAAAATTAAAATGTTTAAATGCCAACATGTAAAGTGACATTTAATGTAATAAATCATATTATATCCAACATACAATATTTTATCACACATGTTCCACATTGTCATAACTGACATTCATCTTTATGAGAAAAGCCACTCCTTCGACCTTTATATCTTTATTAGTTTTGTTTACTGCGTCAGTTTTTCAATATGTGATGGTTTTAACACGCCTCGTAGAGGATTAAGCAAATATCACGCTGGATTTTGTTCTTGGTTTAGAAAATCAATAAGTGTTACATTATTATTTTCAATGACTGACTCTTTTTTTAACAGCGGTCTAGAATAGTCTCATGAGTATCAAACACGTAAGAGGTGTGTGAATAGGGACTGTCATGTTTTTATCTTGGGTAAATTGGTTTCTTTACACGCAGAGACAAATGCATCAGATGTAATAAGCTACTACTTTGGCTGCAGTAGAAGCACTTCATGGGCAGAAAAAGTATTCAACCGCCACATCATCATACAATCTATTGTTGTTATTATTATTATTATTATTATTATTATTATTATTATTATTATTATTATTATTATTATTATTATTTTAATAATAATAATAATAATAATAATAATAGTATTATTAGTCATAGAGTGATACAGGTTTATTTTCTTTCATTTTGAAGCAAAAGGATTCTTTGTTTTTGTTTTTTGTAATGCAAATATTTATTACAGTGTTGCAGAATGTAGAAAGCAATAAGAAAACAGTGACGTGTTTTGAACGTAGAATAGCTTAGACTTCCGAATGCTAAGACAGAAAGGGCAGGATTCTGTCTTCTACACATTTGCTTTAGTTTATATTTTGATCCACATTATTAATTGTATTCAGCCCACTTCAAGCTTTATCCCACTTGCTCTGGCGTGTCAGTGGAGGTTAGTTTCTTTTGCAAGCCAGCAGGAGCAGGGTTCATTACACACGGGATCCTGGGGGACCAAGATTCTTCTGAGCAGACAGAGCAGTTTCAATGACTGTCTGACGGATCTTGCTACTGCAGCCTGCTTGTGTTCTAGAGGAGCTGTCAGGGAGGGCAGAGTAGACATCAGATGCAGCAGAAAGAGGGTGCCAGCCTGAAAAAACAAAACCACTAATAGCATTAGATTTTGTTTTGTATTATTTTGATATTTATTGACTTGTGCTTGGCTGTGTTTCACTCAGTCAGCAAAACTCAATCTCTCTCTCTCTCTCTCTCTCTCTCTCTCTCTCTCTCTCTCTCTCTCTCTCTCTCTCTCTCTCTCTCTCTCTCTCTCTCTCTCTCTCTCTCTCTCTCTCTCTCTCTCTCTCTCTCTCTCTCCATCAGAAAGAAAGGAGAATAGCGTGTTGCTGGTTAACCAATCAATTCAATGTGTCCTTGAAATCTTAACACAAAAAAAACACTATCACTGATCCCTTTCAGGAAAACTGTTACACTCACTTGTCTTTTGTCTACTGCTCACCTATGATTTGTAAATAACATCACTGCCATTTTGTTTTGTTTTATGTCTAACATGTTGGCAGATAAAACAATAAGAAACTCAAGCAGACAGATGTTTTATATATTGCCTTCATCAGTGTCCACTTTACTTTCTTGAAGTTTTGCCTCAAAATATTTGCCTCAAAAAGATTGTGATGATGATGATGATGATGATGATGATGATGAGGAGGAGGATGATTGATTCATATGTTTGCAATTGTGCTGAGTTCTCCAGCTCCACTATTGAGTTTTAATCATTTCCCCTAGTAGCTTTTTCTGAGTGGCTTTCAGTATTACTCAGTGTGATTTCCTCTTTTCTACCTTCTAACTCAGGTCTCAGCTGCATGTGACTATTTGAAATGAGAAAAAACAATGAGAAAAACAAATAGCGTGTTTTACCCTGGAGAAACCCAGGCAACATATATTGCACAGCAGTATGCCACATTAGAATACCATTGGAATTACAAAACATTAAAATGTAACCCGATTGGTCACATTCTACCAAAGACCGTACAGTATCTGCCATTATACTACCACAGTCCCACAATACAGAAGTGTTGGATTTCCATTTTAAAGCCAATGTTTTGCTGTTAGAGATTGTTGGTAAGGGAAAGTATTTGTAGTTATTTATTTCTCCACACTTCTCTCCTTTGGCAGAATTGTAGTTACCCCATTTCATTCACACTTCAGTTGATGAAAACTTCCTTAATATCATTGGAGTAAAGCACAGTGAAAGCATGGGGAAGCATTGTAAAGAATAGCGAGGTATTGTAAAGCGTATAAATAATAATGGCAGACCAGGGTAAACTACGGTAAATGCATAGTATAACCATGGGAAAAGCATGGTAAAACTGCCAAATTACCGTGCACATGACCTTGAAAAGAACAGGCAAAAGCACTTGTAGAAAAATGGTCAAATGTGGTGTAAAGATACGAGAAGAGTAAACTTTTGTAAGGGAAGGTCAACACGACCCTGTACCCTGTTTTCAGATGTTGGATTTATTGAGATTAGCGAAGTAAGTTTTTGAGTAGTTGTAGACACCATGCAGTGCCAATACATGCACCATGGTTGGGTTCTGACTGATGTTATACTCAGAACCAAGCATGGTGTGTATACTGTATGGAGATTGTGTCTTGGCATCATCAAACCAGTGACCTGCTCTTGCCCTTAGTAAAATGTGGATGTTCGGTTTGTTATGATGTTTCAAGATCTATTGAGACAAACAACTTCTGCCCTCCAGATATCAAAGTACAATGAGACAGAATGAATTAACCATTGGGACATATGAGGCCTGTCTGTAATGAATGAATATAAATTTAAAAAAATGAACAGTGAGTGAAGTGTGTAATAAAAAGAAATGATGATGATGATGATGATGAGGTTTACGAGACGTGTGAAAAGAAGGGCAAACGTAATGCTAGGTGACAACAGGGAAAAAAGAAGGGCAAACGTAATGCTAGGTGACAGCAGGGAAAAAAGAAGGGCAAACGTAATGCTTGGTGACAACAGGGAAAAAAGAAGGGCAAACGTAATGCTAGGTGACAACAGGGAAAAAAGAAGGGCAAACATAATGCTAGGTGACAACAGGGAAAAAAGCAACCAGAAAGAGGTGATCACATTTCACCTGCTGCGGTTTATTCTGTTGCAGTAATATTGTAATTGAGACAGCAGGGGGAAACAGACTTCAAAAGCTGTGCTTTAAAGGTTGTCTTTACTTGACATTGTTTTGAATGTTTGCGACTGGTTCCACTATACATTTATGGTTGGTTTCACAGACGACGATTAGCTCTAATTTTACTAAAGGTATTGTAGGGGGATTATCTAAACCTAGTAAATGAGCTGGTAATGCGTGTTCATTTGTAAGGTACCTAGAAGGTAAAATGTGTAAATGTACATTCTGAGGACTGTAAGAGCTATGTGACTAATGTTAACATTAAAGTATGGTACAACATAAAAACATGTTTTTGGATATAGGGAAAAGGGCTAGAGAAAGGGCTAGATTCTCAAAGTTACTGAACTTACTTTCAATCGACATTTCGATTACATACAAGCATTCATATTTCACTCAGTGAAAAAAAATGACGATTTGGAGTAGAAAGCTTTGCGAATTTAGAGTTATATAATAATGTTTGGTATAAGTTGACTATCTATCTATCTATCTATCTATCTATCTATCTATCTATCTATCTATCTATCTATCTATCTGTCTAAAATTGGTATGGAGTAAGGAAAAGCAGAGTAAATGTAGAAAGTAAAACACAACAAACACACGGTAAAAGGACTGCTACTCCAAAATTTCTGTGTCCAACTTTTTTAAGGGTGATTTCAGGTCATCAGTGTACCAGGGGAAGGTAGCAATGAGACTTAACCATAGAGGATCAGCCTTGTTCGGCCAAATGGCCTTTCCCTGTTCATAAAACTCCTGGCACTCTTGAATTGTAGCTCCTGTGACTCACAAGTGCTTTTCTTCTTGTTCACAGGCCGTCGAGACAAATCTAGCTTCAAAGGACAGCCACTGGGTTTTCGTAAATGAGGTAAGGGAGGCTTTTTTTCCAGCAGACATTTATTTTGTGACTCTGTGCTTTTTTTTCTTCTCTGCAAAGGTGTCCAGACTGCTTCTTGGTTTGAGCTAAGTAATAGATTTGCTGAAGTTACATCCTTTCTGCTTTAGAATTCTCAACGCATTGTCTTCTTCTATAAAAGATTTATCCAGGAAGAGTTTCTTCTTTGTGTACAAATATTTTATTCTGGGGTTCTTTAGTCTTATATTTTCTGGCAGAAAAAAAAAATGTTTTATGGCCTATAGTTTTATTTAGGTGTACTATTTTTGTGCGTTTCACTTTTTGCCCCCCAAAGTTTTTTTTTTTATCCATCCACTTTATGTTATTAAAAACAGCAAAATCTTTTCCAGGTACTGTATTTATCGGTTCTTGCTGCTGGCATGCTCTGTGGAAGGGTGGTGGAAGTGCAGGGTGTAGGGTGTTGGGGGTGGGCGGGGGGGGTGATGGTTTGTTCACATTCCGGAAATTGAACTTCATGTCAGTCAATGTCAGATTTGTAACTCCTTCTGAATACACGCTGTGATATCATCTCCTTGTCTTATTAGTTCAATGATGCGGATGTGGATGCTTATATCGCTGTGTGGTACTGAAAATATTGTGAGATTGTTGGTTAACTTTATGAACTCAACTACCGTAATTTAAAATGTGTGTACATTACCTTTATTAAATAACATAGCAATACATTTTTATGTAATGCTCACACAAAAAGAAAAAAGGGGCAATAAATTGAAACAAATAATTGTAGTTTGACAGCAGTTTAATTATTATTAGAATCATGGTCCTCAATAGCTTATACAAGATTAGACACCTTCAGTTGCATTAGACCTGACGTGTTTTATTGTATCGTCATGTGACCTTTTCCCGGGTCACACCACAGTGAGGCTCAGCTGGCAATGTGAACATAAGCACTGTAAGACCTGTTTAAACGACAGCAAACAAACTTATAAAGTTTTTTTTTTTTAATCATGTGGGAATCAGATTCATTTGCTCCAGAAATTTCCACTGTAATGTTGTTCCCCAATAAATCATAGTTGACACCTATATGAAAATCTGCTGTAGGTGACTCAGTTTTTAGCAAGCATACGTTGATGCCGGAATTTTAAGTTGACCCTGCTGAAAATTCCAGCAACTGCTTGAAGAGCTGGTCTGAAATATGAATGATCTTAACCAATGTATTTTTCTTGCTGTTCAGAATCGCTTTATTTATTATTTTCTGTTTCAGTCACCACATACTGACGACTTTGTAAAATTCAGAGGTTTAAAGCCCCTGTGGCCTCAACAGAGAGCTCCAAAATGTCTTCTCTCTAGGTACAGCTTGTACACCAGAGTGTAACCATTAACATGACCCCCCCTGCAACACTCAGCACCTAGTGGATTGAAGACCTACATCTGTAATAAATACCACATAGAACAAATGTGATATATCTCTTTTATCAAAACAGAATTTAAAAGAACCGCTGTGGTACCTATAGAGCTCTTCTCTTAAAGTACAATTGGTACACCAGAGTGTAATCCTATTGAATGCTGCAAGTCTGGCCAATTGATGATATAAAAATGATTGCTCAGTCAGTACCACACACGAGACTGAGGGAAGCCTGCTTGTTAGCAAGGACTAACAGCCTACACAATGGTGATGCTAGAAAGATGTCACCAAAACGGCATCTAGATACTGTGGTTGAGATTGCAAGCAACCACAACCGAAGCGAGTATCTAGGTCCTGCGCAGTGCTGGGCACCACATTTCAGACAGGCCTGCGCATAGTATCTGTAAGTAAATAGAAACACAAGAGAAAATACTTTCTCAACAAAAAACAGTAATTAAACAATGACAGAAATAATATACAATGTCTCGAATTGTGCAAATTAGCAAAAACAAGAAATAAAATAAGCTCCAGCCGGAGCTATGCAGCCTGGGGGGGAGCACAACGGCAGCCAACTAATGTTACTGGATCCCTGGGAAGGAGTGACTCGAGCCGCGGGCTTCACGTTTTGTGCCGTAGGGCAGCTTTGGCATACAATTTTCAGGATTCGGGTCTTTAGGAGGTAAATATCCATTCTGTAATGGTTACGTTTCGTACTTGAAAGGGAACTTATTATTCTTAATATACAACAAACACAATTGAATTAGCTTGTTCCTGGATAAGCACTGGTAGGCTGTCAGCATGGCAGCATATCCATGCATTCATTTTATTATCCTCTTTTTTAAAAAGTAATCCTTCAAAGAAAGCACTGCTCAGAAGCCTGCTTGTGATGCCCCTGCACGTGCGATTCTAATTGCAGCATTCCCGTGTTTAAATACCTGAAGAAATGCAAGCCAATAATAGAACAAAATGCAATAATAAAAATTTACAATGGACATATCACCCTTTAAAAAGCATTACAACATTCCATCCTAAAACATGGTACAGCACAGTAAAAATACTGAACAAGTATGACTAGAGTGACCATGTGTCCTGTTTGACCGGGACTGTCTCCTTTTCCCATCAGCTGTCCCAGTCTCCCAAAATCTTCCACCAAAACTTAAAAAACGCCCCGGTTTGCAACAGCACCAGATAACGCTCCTTAAGTTAATGATTCCAGAATAATATTTTTTCATGTACAGGTAGTTTACTGTGCAGAATTAAAAGCATATTAAAAGCATGCAAAATGATAGAAATTAAGGGTAAAAATTGCAATACATGTGGTGATAACATGTAGTTAAACGTGGCCACAAATTGGAAAGGGAAGGTGCAGTGGTTGTGCAATAGTCAGAGGTTGTTTTTGTTAGCTTAATGTGAAAACAGTAATAGCGATAAAAGCACTGCAGCATATTCAAATACTGTAATATTAAAAAAAAGAATCACGTTTTTAAAAAGTTTTTTTTTTTAATCTATGTGCCCCGGTTCTGATCTTTTGGAAATCTGATCACCCTAAACATAGCAAATGGCTGATAAACAGGTAAGCTTATGACCACAAACACACACATGCACACCAGCACCCAGTTTACAAGGTGAAGAATTCCACATGCAAATTTCCTCTCAAATAATATTATGAAATTAAAGACTGTGGCAGCTCTGAGGCTAATGTTAATTATTTTGAAGCTCATTTTCTGAGAGAAACAAACCAATTACAAGAGCATAAAACTAACAATAAATAATTGCAATCCAATTTGAATGATGCATGTTTAAAGAAGTAGTAAAACTCACATGTTGATGCTTTCGGTAATTATAATAGTTAAGTTATAGAATAACATAATTCCTGTTACTTCTCTGTGGCACTAACCAACAAAGACAAACAAACTAAAACCTTCCAATATCTACTGCACAGCATGGGATACCAGGGTGGAATGGGACAAACAGGTTTTCAAATGGATACCATTGATTTGAAGGATGCCATCTGGCAAGAGATGTTGAGCGCCTGTGTGAAAATGATGCACTCAGCTGTTTTAAATGCTGTCTGAGAGGGAACTATTCACATTAGGCAGCTAACACAATACAATGGACACGCGTCAGCTACTTGTATGTCTCAGTTACTAAGGCCCATGGAGGTCGTTCCAGTCTGTTGATACGCCCGTTACTTGTTTTATTGCTCTGTGGCGAATGGTTTTTCCTCTGCAGAATTAAAAAACAGCCACCTGACTGGCTAAAAAAAAAAAAAAATTTCCAAACATGTGGGCTGTCCCTCTCTGGTTCTTGTAAAGGAAACTCCAGCAATACCACTAGAGGTACAAGGTGTTACAGGCTAGTCCCCCCTCCTCCTCCACCCTCTAGCTTCCTAACTCCTGCAGCTGAGGGATCGGTACCTTGAAGATCACGATGCTCTAATGATGAGATTTAAACCCCCTGTAGGTAACCTGAGCCACACATTTAGACCCGAGAAGGATTTGTGCACAAAAGTGTAGCACCAGCAATACAGAAGAATGAACATTCTAATTAGGGCACCACAGGATGTAGGCCATGAGATACCAATTCCATAGAGTGTAGATTTCAGATGGTTTGCCCTTTGCTTGTCTTCCCCATTTAAAATTTCTGCAGACATCAAGGCTATCTGCTTTTCATAACCGAGTTGGCTGCCACAGAGTGAGTCACTGTCAAATGATTTAGTCAGACTGCATTCCATGGCCGTACTCATACAGTATGTATCCTAACAGCTTTAAGAAAACAACAAAATAAATAAGAATATGTGAATAAAATGAAAGTGGACAACAGCGGCATCCTGTTTTTGCCCCCTGGCTGAGATATCAGATAGGATCAGATTTGTCTGGCCTTCACAGATGACAGCCGTAAATTGGCCAGTAGTGGTCCTTGCAGCAATGATTCCGTGGCAGTGTGTAGGCGTACAAACATACTTTCAAACACATGGACATATAATCACACATATATAGACAACCTTACACAAATAGTACAATTTCTACAATAAAGTGCAGTATTTTTGATACGGTTACTTTTTAATGTGATAGTGTTGTGGGTATTTTACTTTAATGTTACTGCATCCAAAATACTGCAGTATTAGTACACACAAAGAGGATACACAAGTACTCACATACTGTCCATGTGACCAAACGCAGTGTCTTTTATTTGTAATATTTTACCAGGAAACTTAGTTACAAAAAAAACATGCTTGTCTGTGATATTTCCTCCAGTTTTGTGAACCACAGTTAGAAGTTATGGGAATGACACAGACAGGACTGAAATGATAAACATGAGTACATTCACTCAAAATTCAACTTGCTCATAAAAAAAGCCTTTTTACCACCTTTTTTTTTTACCCCAGTGCAGAATAGGTTAATGTCCTCTAATCTTTGAGAACGGACAGTGAATCACAAGTGAGATAATTGGGTTGTTCACTGTAGCGTTACAGATGCTTCTGTTCGCATTGTGAAGGGAACACCAGTTGTGTTTTCTTTTGTCCCCCATGGCGCAGGCAGGTCAGACTGTGACCCAGTTGTTAAGGCCTTCTGACATACAGTAGTCTCCTACAGTAGTCCACTTGTCACATGACTGCCCGTGCTGGGATTCTAACTGCAGAAGCCTGGGGGCACAGGGTCAGTGGTAATCTATTGTAGCAGATGCAGGGGCTATATATATATAACCATACTTGAATTATCCAGCCAGTTCGTTCAGGATTTCTCCACATTGTGATTGTGTTTCTCTTGTTAAGTTCTGTGTGTCGTGTCCCCCGCAGGAGATCAGCGATGCAGAGATCTTGGAGCTTGTGCACAGTGCTCTGGGCCGCATGACCGTCATTCGACAGATCTTCCCCATGTGGAAGGACAGCAACATCCGCTGCATGAGGAACAACCACCGCATCTCCTCCCTGCTCTGCGACCCCCAAGAGGGGTACCTGCAGTCTCTGCAGGTGGGCCCTGGAGAACAAAAACTGATCTTACAAAGAAGGAAGAGAGGGGAAGGGACGGCTAGGGTCAGTGCTAGTGTATTTTAATGTTGTAGTGCAGGTTTATTTCTATTTGCATTGTAGTCTTATTCACTGCAATTATTTAGACTTGTGTAGAATAGTATTTTATTTGTGTAAGTTTTTGCTTTTTGATTTTGGCATTTGCTACTGTTTGTGCGTGTTGTTTTATAATAGTAGCTATGTGAACGGTGCTCTGGGTGTCTTTGTTGTTGTTGTTGTTGTTCAGCTGCTGTTGAGTCAGTGTGTAGTGTTAGGGCTAGGACTAGGGCTAGAGTTAGGGTAGGAATTAGGGCTAGGGTTAAGTTTGATATTGTCATAGAGAACAAAGGCCATCCCCAACTTGAAATGTTCAGTCTTACAATGTCATGTGTTACTAAAAACAAATGTATTGATAAACTGCCACTTAGCTCCAGGCTCAAATATACAAGGTCAAACCGCAACCAATAATAAGGTAAGTAGGTGGCAATTTGTGTTTCTTTAAACTACCCAATCTATTTTATCTGTGGATAAAAATTCAGTTGTATATATTAAAAAAAAAGAAAAAAAATCATACTAGGGACGCCAGTGAAGGCTGCACACGTAAATACACCCATCTTGATGTTTGTAAGTGTTGGTGACAACATCAGTATTTTAAAGATGTGAACTCTACTGTGACCTGTGCAGCTAGAAGTGCTGCTTACAGTCCCTTAAACACAATGATTTGACACATATAGCAGCCAGGAGCTGCTCATTCAGCAGAATCTTCATCGGCCGACCCGACTGTCCTTGGAGGGTTAACCCTTCGAGCACCATTGTTGAATTGGAGTTTTTGAAAGCAGCTGTGGCTTGTCAGGAGGTTGTAGATGCAGCAACTGAGAGGTGTATCCTCACTCAAACTAGAGTCAGAATATAACTAGTGCAATGACATCATTGTTTGAAGGCATTGTAGTTCTTAACAGCATTGAAGTGTCATTTATAGACAGAACATTATATATTGGAATATCATATTGGAATTGTCACAGATGGCTTGAGTGGTGCGTGTGGGTGGTGACGTCAGGTTCAGGAAGCAGTAGTAAACACAGATGATATGGGGCTCAAAAGGCCGCAGCTATATCTTTAATAAATAACAAAACAAAACAGTTATACAAAACATTGGCCAAAACAAAATAAACACAAACAATAATGATGTTGCTAAAAGGAGTACCTCGCTCTCTCTTTCTATAGGCTCTCCTACGCTCCTCCTTCAATGAGCCCGGAGTTGGTCTTTTGTATTCTGTGGCTGGAGCCTTAATTACCTATTAATCAAATAATTACCTTATTAAGGCTCCAGCCACGTTCCCACAAGGTTTTATTGGGATGGGGATTTAACCCCATCCACGTCAACTGCACTTTATAAGACCGGCTTTTCACCGGTCTCAAATAATAAATAATCATGACGAATGGCTCCCGTCCGCCCGCATACAAACACATATAATAATGATACAAATGAAAACAATAATACATCAAATATACACAAGGGGTGGGCACCCCGTCACAGGAATACATTATGAAATTATGTTCAAAATACTGTGTTCTGTACACCACCTACCCCGCCCCACCACCCCTTTAGTCGCCTGTTAGTACGTTTGTGATATATACTCTATATGGGGTATGTTACAGTCTGCAGATAATTGCTCTCAATTTTCTTAAATTATGTGCTTTATACTCGCTAAATCGGGTGTTTAAAATGTTTTAGAAGGGGCTAATTATGCATCTAATTGTGCATATAACATGGGCTGCTAGCCTTAAAATAAATACAGTACATGCCGCTTATTAGCAACCTCTCGGCTCCCAGCAAAAAGTTGTTATTAAGCGAAAAGCCATATTTTCAAGTGCATGTATATGGAAAAACGATGTATACTATAGTTGTAGAAACAACACGTCTTGGTTCATTACAGTGTTAAAAAATAAACACGAAAAACACCAAATATCTAATATCTACAACTGTAGTATACATCGTTAACACACCACACGCAACATATAAGACAAAATACGCACAGCGGCGGGGCACACTGCCACAGAGTGCCATTTATTAGTTTATTTATTTATTTATTTCGATATACCTTAATAGTGTACAGTACTGGTGTAGTAAAGCATTGGAGCTCAGTAACAGTAGAGATGTATGGTAAGGAATGGTAAATCTAAGCAGGGTAGATTTCAACCTGTGTGCAGATTTACAATGGTGGAATTAGATGCTGTCTTGCAGTGAAGCTGTAGATTTTGCTGTGTTGCATTCACTGCTGCTCTGACTCTCTGAACATGTGTGTCTGTGGTTTAGGTGTCCAACCTGTACCTCTACGACAGCGTGCTGATGCTGGCCAACGCGTTTCACAGGAAGCTGGAGGACAGGAAGTGGCACAGCATGGCCAGTCTGAACTGCATACGCAAATCCACCAAGCCCTGGAACGGAGGCTGGTCCATGCTGGAGACCATACAGAAGGTGAACCTCTTTGCTGAATCTTAGCAAAGTCAAGTAAACAACTTAAATCAACCTAGATATCCCGAAAACAGTAATCACTTGGTTAAGCACTATGCTGCCATACAAAATGTGACACATAAACTTGCTAATTTATTTAATAAATCAGTGAAAACCGTGGATATTGTTTTCCTTGCCTTCTGGCAGTCATGAGTGTTTTTTTAATAACATTGTATTGTAATTATAATGCTATAAAACAAAAATAAATGTAATATTGTAATAATGTATTATTATTAGTAATAATAATAATATTTATAATATTAATAGTTATAAGCTAGTTTTACATTTGACCTTAGAGAGGTCAAAGGTCACAGGCAAGGTGATTTTTGGATAGAGCATATATGGGTTCCTATCTGTGTTCTATAATAACCATTAACTTATATACACTCTGTAAGGAGTTATAAGCTAGTTTTACATTTTAACTTAAGGAGAGGTCAAAGGTAAAAGAACACATTTTTGGATAGAGCACATATGGTTTCCTATATGTGTTCCATAGCAACCATTAACCTATCTGCACTTTGCAAGGAGTTATAAGTTAGTTTTACATTTGACCAAAGATTTTGAAAGGTTTTTAAAGAAATGCATCAGGTGGCCATATTGGTTTAAGCACAAACACCATTTTTGAAAAAGTAAATTGTATTGATACTTGTCATCTTTGGAGTTAATCAACTAAACCATGTTCAGCTGAAGTGGTTTTAAATATAAGAACGAAACGTAGGTCTGGTGGCCATCTTGTTTTACAAAAGAACACCATTTTGCCATATGTGAATTCCATTGTCCCCAGGATGATGCCTACCAAGTTAAGAGTTAGTTGGTTAAACGGTTTGCAAACAGAGAAGCAGTTTGATGTTTGGGGAGCGTTTTGGTGAATTTGGTGGCAGCAATTTTGATAGTAGAATTTAACTGAGCAAACTTGAAGCGAGTTTGTTTGCTGATGATGTATGCGAAGTTTCAGATCAATTGGTTCATCGCTTCCCAAGAAGAAGATTTTGAAAGGTTTTTATAGAAATATGTCAGGCCACCATCTTGGTTGACACAGGAGCGCAATCTTGTTTGCATCTGAACTGTAATCTACACAGGATGATACCTGCCAAAAAATCTTTACAATACCAATAGGCTTCCCAAGCCAGCTTGGAAGCCTAATAATCATCATCATCATCATCACCATCATCATAATTATAATACTAAATCATTGAATTATTACATTTTGTATTTGTATTTGAGCGACTTTCACATAATCACAGTAAACTCACGCATGCGGCACACATACTTTTGTTTGTGATCCTTAAGACTTTCATTGTCAAGGGTATCTGAGGGCCCAGCCAGTAAAGTTAAATGAATCCTCTTTCTATTCAAAACCAAGCACCAGGAGAATATTAATTACAATTACAAGTTGTCACGTTCACCAGACAGTCCATTAGTCTTTCCTTAAATGCACTGACACAGAGAAGCGTCTTCAGGTCAGGCAGGAGTCCATGATTGAGGAGTCTGATTGCAAAAACAATTTCGGTACAACTTCCAAATATGTGAAACCACCAATTGCACGGCTGGTGAATTACTGTTGGTAGGGCAACCCTGTAAACAGACTCCCCTCATTCGTTAACACCAAAGATTCTGTATGAATTCCAAAAGAATGTTCTACACAGAATGCGTTCTATACGCATTCAAATGATACACCGTAGAAATTACCGTTAATACATTGGGATTCCTATGAATTAACGGCCAGTTTGTTAAAGTGGGACCTTCCATTATGATTGCTGATTCCTTATAACCATGCTGTACAAACTCACCATGGGTTGAAAGCTGAGTGGAAACAAAATATCTTAAATTGACTATTAAGCCAAGCATGTTTTGCAAGAAAAGATTTGCCAAACTTATATAGAAAAAAAAAAGTTAAAAAATAAATTAATAATAATAATTAGGACATTCAATTCTTGTTAACATATTAACAAGAATTGAAATACAACCATTTGTTTTCAAGTCAGAAGCTGATTGGAGAAGGCATTTATTTGCCTGCAGTGGGTTTAGTACTTTTCTTTGTACCTCCTCCGTTCATAGGAAGTGGGCAGCCTTGGGAATCACTCCAATGCTCTGAACCCTCGATTTCAAAATAAATACAAATAAAAAGGATACAGATGTTTGATGTTTGATAGCATGTCAAGCCTCCCTGACGAGGGATCAATTTAGCTGTCTCCAGGGCCCGCATGGCTTGTGTGCATCATTTACTGATATTCCATCAGCTTTGAGAGACGCAGGAACAGGAGAATGTTTCTGTTCAATTTCATGCCCTTTTAAAATTGTGTGAGCCGCACACTGCTGAGTGGAAATGGCACACTGGGGGGTACTTAATCTTATATCACATGGACACATGCCGTCCTATTATTATTATTATTATTATTATTATTATTATTATTATTATTATTATTATTATTATCAATAACCATTATATATGTAGACCTTTTTTTGTGTTTGTACACACATTAAGATGCAGGCGTTTTTTGTGTTTGTACACACATTTTAAGATACAGGGTTTGTTTTTGTATTTGCAGTCGTTTTTTTAATTGCAGGTAAGCTTTTTTTTAATTGCAGATACACCTTTTTTTGTTTGTCTGTATTTTTTTATTTGCTTGTGTTTTGCACTTCAGGGCCACCGTAGTTTAAACATGGTGCCACTAAGTATCACAAGCGCTTTCCTTCAAGGCCACTGGTTCTGTGTTGAGACCACTTTTCGGAGATAAAGCTTTCCTCTCCCCAATGGAATGTCCTACACAGAAATGTATGCAGTCCACTGATTGCCACTTTTGTTTTAAATCTAAGGCATGAACATGGGCAACTCAGCTCCTGGGGGGGAGGACATTCTACACCAGAATGAAATCATGAAGAAGTTACCTGTTTTAGTTCAATTAAACAATGGGGAACATGAAAGAAAGATTGAAGCAAAGATGTGGTCAGGAAGGACCAGATATGCTTCCAAATGTATATGTCCTCAATAATTATATATATATATATATATATATATATATATATATATATATATATATATATATATATATAATTTAGTTGTTGCCAATTATTTTTATTATTTTCTCCCAATTTGGAATGGCCAATTATTTTTAGGCTCAGCTCACCGCTACCACCTGACTCGGGAGGGCGAAGACGAGCACACGCTGTCGTCTGAAGTGTGTGGCGTCTGAAGTGTGTGGCGTCAGCCGACCGCTTTTTTTCACACTGCGGACTCACCATACAGCCACCCGAGCTACAGCGTCTGAGGACAACGCAGCTCTCGGGCAGCTTACAGGCAAGCCTCGGCAAAGGAATAGCCTGGACTCAAATTCACAACGTCCAGACTATAGGGCACATCCTGCACTCCACACGGAGCGTCTTTACTGGATGTGCCACTCGGGAGCCCATCGTCCTCAATAAATTTAAAAGTATGACTTCTCCTTTTTGTCCCCCCTCCCCCAAGAAAAGAGAAGAAAATGCTATAAATCCTTCTACAGAACCATCAATTCATCAATTCTGCTGTCCTCATACCAGACTGCTAGGTGCTAAAATGTTCTCCCAGTGGGGTAGGAAGGCTGTGACTTGAATATCTTATTCTACTATGAGTGGTGTGCAGGGAGCTGAAGACAGCACCTGAGGCCAGAAATAAATATATAAAGAGAGTTTTAATGTTTAGATCAGTTTGTGTTTGTCAGTTTCCAGATGCATTAAGCATCTAAGTATTAAGGATGGGGATCAATTAAAAACAAGGAAAGTTGCATTTAGTGCAACCTGAAATGTCCTAAACTAACCTCCTCTTTAGAATTACTTTAAAAATGTGTTTTATTCTCAGGAGAAACTGACTTTGCATATGGTACTCTGGGACTGCAGTTTAGGTATGCTATTATGGCTTTGTTACTGCAGGTATAGTTTTGTTAAACAGTACTATGGTTTTAATGTAAATTTGGTTTGGAGTGAATATTTAATTTTTTTTTGTTGTTGTTGTTTTTTTTACTACTGCTCCCTTCTGCCCTAGAATTCTCTTGCAGCAATGCCTGAACTACACATTATTCTCCCCAATTCCTAATTCTTTTTGGAATGTGTGTTCTGAATTGCGCAGGGCCGGATAAGCGGGCTCACTGGCGTTGTGGATTTCCAGGATGACGGTTACAATACTCACGTGCAGTTTGAGATCCTTGGAACAAGCTACAGCGAGACCTTCGGCAAGGACGTGCGGAGGGTGAGTACCTAGCACTCATGGAAATGTACATGCTGTGGGGGTTGGGAATCCCTCCCCAGCCCTCTAACATACAAACTGCTTACCACAGCACAACACATACAGTACATAGGCATTAAAACACTAGTACTGAGGATGGAACAAGGTTTCGTCTTCAGTAAGATTTGTTAACGAGCTGCGCACTGAATAAGTAAAATTATCACTTTTTGGATTTCGCTCAGTTATGGGCTCCAGGTAACCTGAGAAAATGGTGTCCAACATGAATGTGCTTGAGAATAAACCTGCAGGAGTTGTTACCCTACATTCTTGAACGATGCATTGCCAAACAATCAGAGTGGTCATTACTGTCATAAACCACCCTGTAACAGTTTTATATATACCCGTGAAACATGATTAAAAACATGCTTAAAGTAACTACATTTTTAATGACATAAGAACATAAGAAAGTTTACAAACAAGAGGAGGCCATTCGGCCCATCTTGCTCGATTGGTTGTTTGTAGCTTATTGATCCCAGAGTCTTGGTCCCTTTTAAACGCTCTGTAAAGTGCCTTTTTTCTCTGAATATTTTTTTTTTAATTGATCTATTAAACCATTTTTGGCCATTTTGTTTTAGTTTTAGATTTGTCTACTTTTGGGATGTAATTGTTTTGCGCCTCCAGTACTACATTTTTAAAAAACAGCCATCCTTTTTCTGTGGCTGTTTTCTCTATTTTACGCCAGTCTACTTCTGTTAGTCTCTGTTTCATTCCTTCACAGTTTTGCCTATCTAAAACTGTGGACCTTAGCTTTAGTCATTACTTTTGGGGTTTTAAAAAGCACTTCAAATAAGACCATGTTGTGCTCTGAGTTTGCCAATGGTTCTCTGACCTCTGTTTTAGTTATTCTGTCTTCGTTATTTAAAAAGACTAAATCAAGGCATGCCTCCCCTTTAGTCGGTGCCTTGACAAATTGCGTTAGGAAGCAGTCATTTGTCATTTCCACCATTTCAATTTTGTCTGTTGTGCTCCCCACCAGGTTTTCCCATTTTATATGGGGGAAGTTGAAATCCCCCATTAGTACGGCTTCTCCTTTTGCTACACACATTTCTAATGTCATTGTATAATAGATTATTTTGCTTGGTGTCTGAATTTGGCAGTCTATAGCATGCCTTGCTTTTTTCTTCCGGATTTAACACTTCAAGGCTTCAAGACTATTTTTGATGTATAGCGCTACCACTCCGCCTCTTCTGTCCTGCCTGTCTTTCCTATACAGTGTATACCCACTAATGTTATATTTGTCTCCATCACTCTCGGATAACCAAGTTTCTGTAACACCTATCACATCGTAGTTACTTGTTAGTGCAGTAGCTTCAAGTTCTAACATTTTGTTTTTGAGACTTCTAGCATTTAGATAAATACATTTATCTTACCTGAGTTGTTGCCCTTGTTTTGATGTAGTCTCCCTTCAGTTTTTTTGTTGTTTTTTCCTCCCTTCCTTTCTAGTTTAAATGCTTCTGAACCTCCTCGAAGATCCTTTCTCCGAGTAGATTGGTTCCCTTTTTATTTAAGTGCAGTCCGTCCCGCCTATATAGATAGTCCTTATTGTAAAATGTGGGCCAATGTTCAGAGAAGGTGAAGCCTTCCTCTGTGCACCACGATTTCAGCCATGCATTTTGATTATTTATTTCCAGCTGTCTGTATGGTCCTTTGCAAGGTGCCAGCAGTATCCCAGAAAAAACCACAGTTTTAGTCTTGTCTTTTAATTTCTTTCCTAGCTCTCTGAATTTGTTTTGCAGTTTTTTCTGCTTTCGCCCCCTATCTTTCAGTAATACTTTTCTTTTGCACTCTGATTGGCAAGGGATGACACCATGATTTTGTAAAATTTAGATACTGATGAATCATTGACTGACCTTTTTGAGTTTTACGAACTCTTCTAACAAACAGTTTCTAAATGTGAGGTGACGATATAGATCCAGCGTCACTGAGATAATCCTGGTATTTGTAGTCCAACATCTCTTAAACAATGGAGACATTAAATGTTCCTGAATGCATTTGGGATGTGATCAAAATGACCCGAATGATCCAATAGTGCCCTGGTTAACCTGGAGTCATATGGTGACTAAATTCCGGAGTCCATAGTCTCATACAGTCATTCCAATATCTCTGTATATGCCATTAATAAACAATTGCACATCAATATTATGCAAAGATGATTTTTGGAATAGATTGATCTGTTGTGGGGTTTTTTTCATCACACCCTTGGGTTATCAATTGTCTTTTTTATTGTTTTTTGTTTTAGAGAGCCACATAAACATTTCAAAGTCAGATAAATTTGATACCTTGGGGGGGGGGGGGTCTTTGGAAGTGAAAAAATTGGACAGTGTATTGACTTCACTTGGCATTGCATCTATGTACAGTACAGGAGAGAATTGCAGGGTATATAAAAATATAATGGCCATCATTCTGTTGCTTTCTGTAGCACTCAAGGACACACAGGCTCAGCATTCAGATTGTCAATGGAGTTACAATGCTAGCTGTGTTTCTCAAAGGGGGGTAAACTGTATCTGCTGAATGTAGTGCCTGAAGTACACAGCAAGATAACCAATTCCGCTGCATAAAACAAGCTGCTTATGTGCCGTACACATTCAAAAAAAGGATTTAGCCTTATTTAACCCTGTTGAAAGACATTAATATTTAACCCTACAAAAGTCATTCATAATTATGTTTTTAAACGTCACTCCCTGAGTTACTCACGAGATCCGTAGTTTCCTAATAAACGATAATGCTTTATTGAGCAAGCCATAGATAAGTATTTAACTGATGTGCAATTACCCATTCATTGATGTTCAGTTATATATAAATAAACACTACATACATAGGAAATGTAACCATATGAAAATGACAAGATACAGCGTCAGTATTTTTATGTCTTAAATATTTGCTGAAGCAGAAAACCAAGGGCCAAATATTCAAATGCCTTGCGTGTGTCGCAAAGAGAGTTGTAAAAAAATTTTTCCTGCAAGTCCTTTTTGCAAAAAAAGATACAAAATAGATGCAGCATTGGAAAAAATGGGTTTGTGGGTTGTTCTCTCGCAAGTGCTTTCCCCTCAAATTTGGGGGAGGTGTCATGAATAATCCCGCAGGTTCACCACCACGAGCTAAATTCAAAAGATAATTTGTTCGCAAACCACTATGTTGCATGGAAATCACTTAAGACTGGTTACACTCCTCTTAATTATTTCGCAGGAAATATTTTGTGGAACAACTATGTATTTTGCTCTGTGTATATGCACTACTATTCTAAAATGAAATAAAAAATGGAAAGGCATTCAGATGACTCCAGAAGGCCGACATTGATTAAAAAAAAAAAAAAAAAAAACATACACGCGCCCTACAGAAACATTGGTTTGACCCATGGTCTGCGCTGTGGTAATATCTAGCTATATCTAACATTATCAGCGCTGTGAATGCAGTTTGTGGAGATTGCAAAAAATAAATACATAAATAAATACATTTCTGTTTAGGCTAGATAGTTGTTAGTTTGGTTTGTTTTTATAGTCTATTAATTACATTCTATTCATTGAAAAAAGGAAAGAGAGAACCAGACCTTTATTATTGTTTTTATATTTTTTTGAATAGGGGAAATTAGCATCAATGTTCCTGCGTAGGGGTAGGAGTTCAACACTAACCCTAAATAAAATGTTGCTCCTGTTATTAAGCAGTAGTATAATAGGAAGCAGTGGTTTTTAAAAATAACAGAAGCCAATTTTCACTTTTGTGAAGTAGGCTACAATATTTGTTTTCATTAAAAACGTGTTGTTTATTGAAATTAATGTTCAGGTTTCATATTGAAGCTTGTTGTGTACGACTCGTTCAATCAAACCAAGTAGTGTAGGAATTTGCTTGTTTCGTTCAAGACATTTTTTCAAATCAAGTAAGCTTATTTCATTTGGATATAAAAAACGACAATAGAGTCGCAGTCCTTCTTTCGCAGCCAGTGTCATCTTTATGGCAAGTAAATGGTACAGTAATTAAATGTCCCTGGCAGCGTCTCTTTTTAGCGCACGCAAGAACTTGCAGAATGGATAAAACTGTGTTGAGAATTGTAAAAAAACGCATTTGACAGCAAAACATTTAATGACATTTTTAACTTTCATAGCTGAAGAGGTGCTGGGGCTATGCCTCGTCAAGCCCAAATAACGTGTCTTCATTTTGCAAAAAGTTGCGATGGTTATATACCTCGAGAGAATTGTGGTTGGTTTCCTGTGTTAATTCATGTTAATTTATTAATTTCAGCAGCGCTGCGATAATTTCAGTTTCTCCACAACCCTTTTATAGAAACCATTACCACAGTCTTTACCACAGTAAATTTGCATAGTACTTTTGCAGTTTTCACATGCTTTCTCCATGGTTATACTATACATTTATCATAGTTTACAATGGTTTTCCTTGTGTTTTATATGTTGTACCATACCTCTATGTGCTTTACAATGCTTACCTATGCTTTACCATTTTAATATGGTTTATTAAACGTTGCTATGCTTTTGCTATGGCAAGTGTATTCAAGTATATGGACCTGACAGGTGACAGAATCCGCAACGGCAGTGTATCACACAGCACTGCCCATGGCACTTGTTTTGTCACCTTTTAAGTCGAAATGTTAAGAGAGTGCATGAAAACATTATACAAATAAATATAAGACAATAGCTCTTGTATTGGGGAAACGAAAACAAATCAGCATGTACCAGGATATGTGTTATCATTGCTATTTTAATAATTGTTGTTTTTGTTGTTCGTGTTGCCTATTTTCATCTCGATTTCCTTGAAAGAATAACAAGTCAGTAATTATAACACATACAAAGCGGTCTGTTTTGTAGAATGCATGGTATGTCATTGTGGTCTGCTAGCAGATCCCTCCTTGCAGGGGCTTTTGCTGTTAACAGACTGCAATTAGTTTACAGGCAGGGAATGCAGAGCAACCAGTGCAATCACTCATAGGCAAATATCTCAAGGCTGCCACCAGCATGCAAATTGCTAGTGTTTGTGTGTGTGCGTGTTTTTTGTTGTTTTGTACATGATTACACACCAATGGCAATCAGTCTAGGATGGATTTAAAGACATCACTTTCACTTCAGTTTGTGCAATCCAAGATGCTAATGCTCTAGGCATGCAGAGGTCAGTGTAATATATCTGCCTTTTGCAGTGTTCACTCCCTGGCTTGACTCAATATCAGTATTTCGTTATTTTAACATCTTATTCCCAAAGCAATATGGTCCAAAGCTGGCACGTTTTGTTGGCATTTGTATAAATAAATGAATATGTGAGAGTGGGTATGGCAAGCTTGGCTGTTCTTTATAATTAAAAGCACTTTTTACAATAGTTCCAATGGGTTTCAGCTGGTTAATATTCTTTCATGTTGCCAAACAAGGTGAAAATGAACTTGTTGGGCCCTGACAGTGCTTCAGGTCACTCTAATTGAGCTCGAAAGATCTCGATGAGTCGATTGTTGAAGCCCAACTGGACTTTGAAGGATCCATGTCCATTTTAATTGGACAGTTTTTATTGTAATTGGCTCAGAGTGGTTCCAATTGTAAATAGATAGAGATTTTTTCCAATGACTTCTGATTGACAGAGAGACTTTGGTATAGGGATTTGCACAAGCTGTTAAAGCTTTCGTGGTGCCATGAATGTGAAGTACGACACTCTCAGACATCGCAGGTAATACAATGTGAATAACAGCGTGGTAGTTGATGCCCTTGTGTGGGCGCTGAGCAGAGGGGCTCGATGTAGCTGTTAAGATTACTTGGAGGCGAAGGTAGGAAAAATTTAATAAAGATTGAAATGCAATTTCCTCCTTACCAACTATTGTGTTTGTCAGCCTGTCTTACTGTCTTAGAGTAATCTCTTGTACGCTCAACCGACCAAATAAAGCAAATGTCGCAGAAACAGATCGTCATGAAGCTTTCACCATACTATAAATGCATAGCTGTATATCCTCTAGTGCTTTATATACTAGTGTGATCAAAAAATGGACTTGATGATAATAATAAAAAAAATGTTCCTACTCCAGGGTATAATATGTGACAATGATGCTATACTTTGCATAGGCTATGCCACAAACTGTAGCCTTGAGACAACTTGATCCTCAGATTTCTGGATCTACTTTCCAATAGAAACATCAATCAAGAAATGTCATGTTATATACAGTAAGTAAGACTGTAAGAGATCAGATAATACAATTTACTCCAATATCTATTTGTGGCTAAGCCTTGCTCTATCACTCATAGACATCACTTGAGATATATATATATATATATATATATATATATATATATATATATATATATATATATATATATATATATATATATATATATTTTTTTATTATTTCCTACAGTATAAGGCTAATGGCAAGCTTTCCATTTCCATCTGGGAGTCACAGTATTCTGTGATGGTTGGTATGAGAGAAACATTGGTGTCCGTATTGGCCTAATAAAAGCAGGGTTACAGAATTAATTAACCATGGAGCAGTTGACCTTGACATGAGATGTAATCCTAATTGTTTGGAGCACCATTTACATATTAACCTTTTAAAGTGAGGCAAGGACAATCTTTGTCAAAGGATTGAATTAAAGTATTAATTATACTTGTGATAATTACCTTCATCTATCTTTTTTATATAAAAAACCTGCTTAACCACCCTGTGACAGACTCACCCTAGTTTGTTTTGATATACACAATATCGTGGAGCCTAAACTGCTATGTTGAAAGTTCATTGTCTTACATGAGAGAAAAGTAAATGAGAGAGAGAGAGAAAGAGAGAGAGGCTATAGAACATATATGAAATCCCAGTGGCACTCTGCTAAAGATTAAATCTCTCCTCCCGAGAAGGAAAGGAATAATCTCTTCCCAACTGACAGTGTGATGAAGTCAGGGGCTGAGGGGACGTTGCGGTGACACGTCTACACTGTAAAAATGTACCGCTGTGGGTATTTTCATTGGTTTATTAAGGAGATACCGACCCGACATTGAATACCAGTAATTTAAAAGACAGGGTCCCTAGTCAGAGAATACGTGAGCCGTGATAAGGCATACAGCCCTACCTCGCTCATAAACCGGAGCCAACATTGTCATAGAACAGAAAGCTGCAGCTGTAACAGACAGCATGCACTGCCACCTTCAGGAAATTATGTACAAATTGGCGGTGAGACAGGATTATTCTCTAGCTTTCACCTCTAGATAAAATGCATTTGAATTAGTCTCAGGTCCCAAGTAAAACAAATTTGGTGATCTTAATCTAAACTCATGGACATTAGTCTGCATTACAAGTCAGGTTTAAGGTGTGCTGGCATCATAGCTGTTAGCTCCCATTTTCCCTCGCCTTTCATGAAATAAAAACATGGAAAAATGAAGTCAGCGGAGCACAGTAAAATCTTTAACTAGCCTTGAAAAGCTTACCGCCTGATGCAGCATTTCAATCTTTAAATACATGAAAAGGCTAAAACTAATTTCAGTGCTGCATGTTTATTGCAGAGTGTACATGGCCCATAATTAAGTAATCTTTTTTGTTTTGTTTGGGAATCTAAAATGTTGTGGGTTGCAAAAAGGTGTCCATTTCAGATGTACAGTATCCTTTAAAACCTTGTCGCTTTGCTCCATTAAATCGCAGTAATGTTGCTTTTTTGCCAGCGGTACAGTATAATGGAAGAGCTGTTTACTGTTTTACAAAACCGCAGCACAAAAACCGAAATTGCAAGGTTCCGATGGCATTACCGGGTTTTATTGTGCATAACCATGGTTAATTCAACATATGTTAATGTGCAGAGGCATAGTAAACTGTAGTATACTTGTAAATCTAGCATTTAATTTGGACGTGTATGACTGTAATCCTGAACTCTTGTGTTCATGTGCTGCAAAATAATATAAGCCATCACGAAGAAATAAAAAAATAAAACAATGTTGTATTCCCAGTTTCCTACCAGCTGTTGAAGCTGATCTAAAGTAAATCTCCTACGAAGCTGTGAGAAATGTGACCCAACCATGGAGCAAAGGGTTGGGAGGATCACAATATAGTAATTAACCATTAATTACCTATTACCAAACTAAAGCACTCTTATGTTAATGAGCTTATAATGGTTCATAAACACAAAGAGCTTGATTCACAAAGCTGTTTCTTTCTGAAAGGAGAAAACTCCAAATAAAAAACTAGAATGATAGATTACTTAGAAGCCCCTAAGTTAAATGTCTGGATTGTTTGTTGCTT
The DNA here is from genome assembly GCA_030684275.1 of Acipenser oxyrinchus oxyrinchus. NCBI lineage: Eukaryota > Metazoa > Chordata > Actinopteri > Acipenseriformes > Acipenseridae > Acipenser > Acipenser oxyrinchus. Next base: position 46,083,836 of record CM060257.1, on the reverse strand, counting down.
ATTTGGTCACTTTATTTGGTGCATGTTTAAAGATGATCTGGAGTAAAAAGCTTTGAGAATCTAGCCAAAATCTTTTTTTTAATTTTCTTTCAAAATCTAGCCTGCCCTGTCTTCATGTGCACCTCATTCTCTTTCCTGTAATAACAAAGCTGTTTCTCCTCATCTACCATTACACAGTGCTCATACCACCAGTGTTTAAAATTAAACCAAACAATGTTAGCAGTGAAAAGGCAACTGTGAAATTATTTAGATGCCAGGGACCCCTGTACTGGTTTTAAATGAATCATAGCACTTTAATTGTGCAAGAGAATAGATCCACATTTGTGAAGTATTAGCCACTGGTGAGGTATGGATTTGCTATTTGTTGGAGAAGCCGTTGTATGGTGGTTTAATTGGTTCATTTAAACAGGGTTGGTGCAAAGACCAGGAGTGGATGGGCCAACCACTGGTTTAGAGAAATGCTTGGAACAGCACAGAGAGGCTGGCCCACAGTTGCTTGCACCGAAACACCTACCTATCTCATATGTGGATAAGAGAGGTTTAACATTTCTATTTGAAAATACAGTTACCTTGCCTGTGAGTTTGTTTAAGATATAATTAAATACTGGTAACTCTAACCGTCCTTAATCACACCAAAAGCTGTAAGAGCCCTCGGCTCTCTTTGCTTTCCTTTCCAGGTCACAAGAGCAGAAACGATGTTTTAATACATCCCTATACAAACACCCACTGTGTGCTAGCTCATAATATATTTACAGTAAATCCGCAGTAGGCTCCCAGAGGAAACAAATCTTTCCCTAATAAGCGTGGTTGGTACTGTGTATGCTAACATGCATCTCCAAGGCAACCAGACGTGAGCTTACTTTTTCCTAGTAACCAGTATATATTTATATTTGTTGGTGTTCCTGACTTGGAATTTGTAAATAAGCAGTTATTGGTATTCACTAACTGGAAATACACTTGAAAATGAGCTGGATTCATAGATATATGCTTAGCTGAACCTGTTGACTGGGGTCTCTCATAGATTACAAATTGCCACAGTATAATAAGGGCTCACTGCACTGTGTTTAGTTTTCTCTCTACACAGCTGAAGAAGGGCTTTCATCTGAAATGATCCAACATAAATTATTCTTTAATCATTTAAAGCCTTTCAAACATATATATTATATATATAATGTCATGAAGAAGAAAAGTAATTGATAAACAAAACTCACTATTAAGATTCACTGTCGCTAAATAAATTACTTTTCTTCTTCATCAACTCTAAGCAAAACTGAGTTGGAGTCCAGAACAGGCAGAAGTCAGTCTTAACCTGTGATTTACTGAAGATTTCCATTGAGGCTTTATTGTGATTGTTTCTAAGACCTCCATCAGTCCTACTAACCTGCGAGAGGCTGCTGCTGGTTGATCGGAACTGTGTTGGGTCCAGAAAAGGGTTAGTAACTCATATCCTATGCTATAATTTTACCATTTGTTTTTATTCAGTTCTCACCATGTTTTCATCTGCTCTCTTCCTTGTTAAATTATTATAAATCCTATTTATTTATTTTCTTCCACACACTATGGAGTCCAAAATGCATGATCTTAATCTAGTGGTCTAGGTTAAGGTTTTTCATCAATCCCAAGGTTTTTCAGCAGGGGTCTCACTGGTATGAACACTTATGGGGTTGACATGTTTGATTATACGAAAGATGGACTGCACCTAAATAGGTCAGAGGCAAGCAGGTCTTTAAACTAGTAACTGGGGAGGGGAGGGAATCTAAAGAGGCATGTAAAATTCAGGTTAAAGTATCCTGCTATTCCTGCTACCCACTGAGTAAACACAGAGGTGTATGCTACAGTAACCTTTGTCAAATTCCTGTTACCCCCATTCTATCAAATGCTCAATCACACGCCTAGGTGTACAAACAACACAATGAAAACATGTGTGGTTCAAATGTAATCAGCAGTGTACAGAGATCAAATAACCAAATAAATAAGACATACCTATATCTATGTGTTAATGTAGACTGAAGGAGAAGCATTGGCAGGAGGTTCTAACCAATTCCCGTATATGATCTTTAAAAAATCATTGAAAGAAAAGGTTATCAAATTCTGTTGCCACTGGATGACAAGTTCTTAGTAAGCTGTGGTCAGCCAGTGACGTACACCTCATGTGCTTTCTGATTGCTGCATGGATTTCCTCTGCTCAGCTTCTAGATTATTCCACAGGCACAATAGTAATACGAAAAGTGCTTCATAGTTTTCTGATCTTCTGTAACCTGTACACCTACGCTGTTGAATTTAAATAGATTAGTAAGAGGGAATTGTAAGTGGCTCTGCTCTGAAACCCGAGTTCATCCCATGAATATCTGTCTGTATTTGGTTATCATTAGTTTTGTTTTTATTTTCACATGTTATTAAAGAGGATCCTGCATGGTTCAGTATGTGATAAAAACTTAACATTAGACCATCTTCACTATTTTATTATGTAAGTGAGCAACCAGAACATGACTGAAGCACAAACCTTCTGAAAAATACTTGGTATATTACAGTGGTTCAGAGGACATGCCAGCTTGTTATGAATAGTATTGTGTGAAAGCTCATTAAGTGTATTAATTTGAGGCTTTCTTGTGGACTCTGAGGAATAATGTTTTCCACTTGTTGATGTCTCTGAGTGTGCGTTGTGTTGAATTGCTCTATGTAGTAATTATTCCAATTTAATTAAATGAGAGTTGCAACATGTCCAATAGAGACATTGATGAAATGTCAACACATGTGTCAGAACAAGCCTAGGGAACACAGTGAAACGCAACTGTGCACAGTAATTGAGGACAAGGTTATAAGCAATTTGAGTGGTTGCTAAGTATTTGTTTTTAACTATGAAGTGAGTTATTTACGAGAAACCAAGTCAAGCGAATCATTACCTTGTTGTTTACTGAAAAGAATACAAATCTGCCTTAGTAATAAAGTAAATTAAGTTATTTTTAATAAATTATATTGTGAAAGGGTTTATTTTCATTCATTCAATTCGCTTTTTCTTTTCAAACTCACAAAGGTCTCCTGGCAGTAGGCACCAAAGGCAGAATTTCTTTATAGAACTCATGGTAGGAGGGAGATACTTAATATTTAATAAAGCTATCAACCTTCAAAGTTCAGAACATAGACAAGAGCCTAGTTTCGTGAAGCTGCAGGCTTTTTTCCTTTTCTCTTTTTTTAATGTTGTATTTTCCCTCTTTTTGTCCTTTTTATTACATTTGTTGTGAATCAGAAGATACACAGCCTAAGAAACAACAGCACACCCTCCATTTGTACTCCAGCATACAGTGCGTAGATCTGGGTGCTTTGCTGTGTATGGGTACCCTGCCTTCTAAAAGTTTAGAAGTTTTCCAATGTTTTTCCATAAATTCTGCTATGAATTTACTATTTTAAAATATTGTTTAACATGCCTCTTTGGGCATTACAATGCTCAACCCATTAAGTAGTGCCGTTGTCCTCATTTTTTGGAACATTTTTAACTCGAATCTACATTTTATTTCAATTTTCTCTTTAACTATATTGTTATGATAACTTACTCTAATTTTGTTAACTGCAAAAGTTAAGTCTAAATGTAGCTTAATTCTGCAAATATATCCCTTCAGATGCTTTTATGACGCCTCCATATAACATAAGAAACGGAGCCCTGAAAATTATAAATATCTTGGTGTTTTCCTACCCACACTGATGATAAAGCTCCATTTTCTGTGTTGTGTTCAAAGCCAGCAAGAAATTTCACTGGTCTGATTACGGGCACGTCTAACTTGACTGTACTGAAAACAGGATGCAGGGAATATGTTGTAAATATATTTTACACTTCTGAAAGATTGAAAACTTTTTTGGAATGGTAGCATATTGGTATCATATTACATAAATACAACTTGTGTTCTGATTTTTTTCAAAGAAAATGTATTTCACACTTAATGGGTTCAGTCAGGACAATCTTGCGTTAAATAACCACCTTTATTATCATACAGAATGTTACAGGTTTCCAAAACATTGAACCCAAACAATGGGTGAATACAAATACAAATAGTTGGAGCACCGCCTCATACTTCAGAGCATCCCAGTGCTACCTGCTAAAAACAATAAATTAATAAATCTATGCGACGTGTTCATCCCGGTGAACAAAAATATCAGGCAGAGGAGCATCGTATACTCCACCCCTCAGGACGAGGCTGGGGGTGAGGTGGTGGTGGTTAGGGAGGAGGTGGTAATTCAAAAGCACGGCAAGACTGAGTTTGCGAAATAGGTATATACATATACACCTTATAGGTTAATTGGAACTTGCTGGTAATAGGCTTGTAGATCAACCAATGAACTATAGATTTCCTGCCTGAAACCTCACAAGCTTTATATTCATAATGATTTACCATGCTTTTATGTGTTTTATTACCATTTTTATAGTGCTGAGAATCCTTCGGTGGTTTACTTGTTTGTTTGTTTTTACATTAATCCGGGTATGCACATATTTTAAATACTATGCAATGGATAAACTGGTGCTATGCATTTATTGTCGGTAACTGATTGCAGCTGGACCATTGGAGTGAGTCTGAAACACAGCTCTTCTTGGTTAGTACTCCTCTGAGATTGTGGGGTTTTTTTTAGGTTGGGTAGTGGGGTCAAATACCTGCATGTATTCCTTGAGTGAGGCCTAATTGCCTTCATGTGAATGAGTGAAGCATCTTTGAATCATTATTAATGTCCATATAATCTAAACAACAACAACACTGAAGACTTATAGATGTTCCTTAGTAGTTATGTATCATTACACATCCATCGTTCTATAAAATCTACGCATGTATGTGTATTTTTAAGATAGCTCTACTAATGTTTTGGTACTTAAAAAAAAATTAAAATACTGGTCACGTAAAAGTGTTCGCCTATTTTCAAATGTATCTCCATTGTTCATGTACAAATACATTTACAACAACAGTTTAGTTGAACTAACAGTTTCTACCAAAATGATTGCTTTCTACCAACCCCATGGTTCTATTCAAAATGTTCTTACAGAAGTTTTCAATCAGTTTTCTTATTAGTTTTTTTAGCATACAGTATACACCAATGGCCTTCAGTTTCTGTCATACTTTATTCTCAATACCTATATGGTTGACATAACCTGCTTGAAAAATCATCCTTTTGTTGCCACTATTTTTATATGTTGGTAATGTCTGTGTGTTTGAATTCCTTTTAATATATATATATATATATATATATATATATATATATATATATATATATATATATATATATATATATATATATATATATATATATATATTATTATTATTATTATTATTATTATTATTATTATTATTATTAAATGAGGCTGTTTCAGGTACAATTAATTTCTTTCTTTCTTTCTTTCTTTCTTTCTTTCTTTCTTTCTTTCTTTCTTTCTTTCCAAAAGAGTATGTTTAGTATGGCTGCAGGATCTGCATGATAAAAATCAGTTTCTTCTGACTAAAGTTCTATTGAATAGACATGAATCCGTACAGGTGCCCTTCTGTTTGGCCTGGTGAGCCAAACTCATGTCTTACCTGTTAGCCATTGCTTGGTAACTGTACAGTATGTCATCCAGCAGCTTGTAAATATCTTTTTAGCTATACATTTTGACCTTTGGTTTTAGTAAGGTATAAGTCCAGGTATAAGCCTTCAGTCAAGCTCTGGATATAGTTTTTTTTAATGAGCCTTAAGCAAAGAAGTTCTGTAGTAGGTATTACAGCAACAGTTTAATATAATTCAGTGCCACTCAGTGACTATAACGCATGCTGCGTAGTAAACCACAATACTTTCCCAGATACTAGAACATGTGGTATTTTGTACTTCTGCTGGGGGACACAGTGTGTTGCAAGGGGACAGGTTAATGGTAACACTCTGGTGTACCTGAAATATGTTTGAGAGCCCTGTTGAGGAGGCTGTGTGGTCCAGTGGTTAAAGAAAAGGGCTTGTAACCAGGAGGTCCCCGGTTCAAATCCCACCTCAGCCACTGACTTATTGTGTGACCCTGAGCAAATCACTTAACCTCCTTGTGCTCCGTCTTTCGGGTGAGACATAATTGTAAGTGACTCTGCAACTGATGTATAGTTCACACACCCTAGTCTCTGTAAGTCGCCTTGGATAAAGGCGTCTGCTAAATAAACAAATAATAATAACAATGGTGGTTTAAACTTTCAAAAAGTCAGAAGAATGCATTAGTTAAGAAGTCTGTGGCATTCATACCCAAACCAAGCAGGTCATTAAGCAAATCAGTGTAGGTTTAGTACAGGCTTGCTAGTTCTAAAAAGCAGGAGTGGGTACAGGACAGATACTTTCCTAATGGGCACGCTACATAAAGAAGTTGTCTCTGCCTGCTACCAGGCAGTTACACTTATTATTTAGATAACCTTTTCTTTTCATAAGAAGACTAATTAACGTTCTGTATATAACTCATGTACAAAACATATTTGTTTTTTTACATAAAAAAACTATGGTAACTTGTTACTCTCATTAAGATTTAAAAAGACTTAATGTGCTCAATTAATTCAGTCCTACTGGCTTATTTAGCATCTTCAGCTTACATGAGTGTGTTCCCTACACAGCGCTACTTCATTCAACTCCCTGTGCATACAAGACGGATGTTTGGAGCTGTATAAGTGTATAATTTGCAGACAGACAGTAATATACACTGTGTATCTCGTATCCACTACAGTTACAGGGTTACTGATATCATTATTGATGCAGACCGCTACATGCTGGTGGTGGTGGTGTTGACCCTCACATGACCGATAAATAGCTGTTTTTTATTAGGATTTTGTGCCATACATCCTCAGCATGTAGCATTAAATAGACTGTACATTGATGGATGCAGGCCTCAGCTGTGTAGCAGATATGGTAATATCACATTAAATCATGTCTGTTTTACTGTCCTTGAGTGGTTACAGCAAGACATAATTAAATATTTAATCTGTGTAACGCAGGGTGAAACCAAAGAGTGGTCAGAATTAAGAGTAATAATAAAAAAGTGTAGATAGATAGATAGATAGATTTTTTTATTCTACATGTACAGTTGTTCCAGAGCTAATTCAGTTTGGGTCCAGCCCCTGGTCCACCCCCTGAAATAAGAACACATACAAACATCAGCCTGCCAAGTGAAGATTGGAATATTTTTAATAGGCAAATGGAATCAAAGCATTATATTATTATTATTATTATTTGTTTATTTAGAAGACGCCTTTATCCAAGGCAACTTACAGAGACTAGGGTGTGTGAACTATGCATCAGCTGCAGAGTCACTTACAATTACGTCTCACCCGAAAGACAGAGCACAAGGAGGTTAAGTGACTTGCTCATGGTCACACAATGAGTTAGTGTATGAGTTGGGATTTGAACCGGGGACCTCCTGGTTACAAGCCCTTTTCTTTAACCACTGGACCATAGCTCATGAGCGCGTATGTTTGGGGTAACAGATGAAGTTTAAACAGAAACCGTTGTATCTGTAATCAGGGTCCCTTAGTGGTTACATCTTCCATCGCTCATATTTTCTGTGTTACTCTTAGAACCATCACGTATCCTCTATTTAATTGTGCTTGTTTGCCAAGCTATAAACTACCTTACTCACTAGCCGTTTTTTCCCCCCAAACTTGCCCATCCCTATAAGTGATCCAATCCCTCACTCACTGGCTCACCTTACAGCAGGTGCAGGAACCAGGAACTTCCAGCTTTTTGTGTAGAGACTACAGAGTGACTCTCTCTCTTTGGTTTTCTGACAGCTGGCGACGTGGGATTCCACCCGGGGACTGAACGGGAGCCTCCAGGAGCGACGGCTTGAGAGTGACATGCAGGGAGTGACCCTCAAAGTGGTGACTGTGCTGGTAAGAGGAGCATTCACACGGTCACAGACCCATTTACCTGCATATGGCAGGGCAGCAGGCATAGGGCTAGATTCAATAAAGTCCACAATTCTTATATACGACATACATAAAATATCATACATCAAATTGAAGTGCTGGTTTAGTAACAAGAATCCAAGCAAGCAGTGTAAGAACACATACAACACCAAGTATTGGAATTGATCAGTAGTACATCAGATGAAAATGGAAAAAAAGAACTTGTTTGTGGGTTGTACTATTGTACTGAAGACTTGAGTAGATTATCTTTGTATGGCTTTTCATCTGTTCTGCCCAGACTGTGTTTGCTCCAGGCACAACGCCACTTCATCACCTTATTTGGGCCTATGCTGGGACACTATCGCTTACCAGAGCCTTGACAGTAATAAATAATTCGCCCAATACATTCAGAGCAGTAGTTTCAGTGCGGTGACTTATCATAGCTGCCGTCGCAATACGTGGTACGGGGCAGCAAGTTCGCAAGAGACACTTTATTATAGTGAGGTTTAACAGTTGAATTTCCAGCTAAACTTAAACAACGTTGTCATAGTTGCCAAAGCTACATTGTAACATGCAGTAGCATTGCCCTATAAGTAACACGTTACACTTTACATGTGGTTACATGGTTATTACATTGTAAATACACATCCACATGGTGTTTAAATACAGTGTAATTACAACATATGTTAGCAACTGACTCAAATTTTCATTTTGTGGTGAAACATGTAGTTGGTTTGTAGTGTGTAATTGCAGTGTAATTACACTTTTTTAATTACACTGTAATGACACACTGGCGAGGAGGTATTTTACTCTAGATAACTATTTGTGTGTGTGTTTGTGTGTGTGCGTGTGGGGGGGGTGGGTGGATGTGACTTTTTGTGTCCTGTAGGAGGAGCCCTTTGTGATGGTAGCTGAGAACATCCTGGGGCAACCCAAACGCTACAAAGGGTTTTCTATAGACGTGCTGGATGCTCTGGCCAAAAACCTGGGTTTCAAGTACGAGATCTACCAAGTGTTGGACAGCAAGTACGGGCAAAAGCTTCACAACGGCTCTTGGAATGGCATGATCGGAGAACTCATTAACAAGGCAAGCACATTCTGCATTGTCAAGCTACATGCATCACAGGAGTGTAACACTGGGCAGGCTGGTTTGGTGTTCAGACACTGATTGTGGGTACAAGCACAGAGCACATTTATTTTAGTAGCTTCAGACCGTACACAGCTCAGTTCCATTCCATAGCATACATGTCACTGAGTCAGGTACTTCTATTATTTATCCCACTGGTTAACCTGCGTCACTCCGGAAACATCAGACACACATCTATATAAAGTAGCTCATCACCCTCCTCGCAACTGACAGATATCCCACAGAGTACAACCTAGTTGGTGGTGCAAATTAACTATATACGTCTCTTAAAGGTACAGTAACCAGTTAGTAAAGGATCATTACAGGAGGCAGAAGTTATGAACTCCACTTGGCTATGTTAATGTGATCGTTGAGTGCTTTTTACAGACCCTAGCCTGTATGGGGACTTTAAAATAAATGGTGTTTTCATACTTTTACTGTGGATAAACCATTCATTAAACCTGATACAGAAGGTGGCATATCAAGGATGGAAGCTTTCCACATTTTGGCCGTATTTGGTAGTAATGAAATAAGTTAGTTAAAAAATGAGACAACAAAAGTCTTTAGTTGATGTTATTCATATTATATAGGTGCTGTAAATAAAATAAGTCTACAGGGCAAATATTTTGGCAAATGCATTACCCAAAATGTTTGTGAACCCTGGTCATCAGGGACAGGTCAAGGTACCCGTTTTTGCCTTTAGCTCCAGAAGCTGAGCATTTGATTTTTGACATTCCAGCATGCAGACCTGGCCATCTCCGCCATCACAATCACGCCTGAGAGGGAGAGCGTGGTGGACTTCAGCAAGCGCTACATGGACTACTCTGTGGGGATCCTGATCCACAAGCCCGAGGAGAAGATCAACATCTTCTCGCTGTTTGCGCCTTTTGACCTGGCAGTATGGGCGTGCATCGCCGCTGTGATCCCAGTGGTAGGCGTGCTGATCTTCGTGCTGAACCGTATGCAGTCAGTACAAGCACAGACCCCCCCCACTCACCAGCAACAACCTCCAGCACCCTCTGCCTTCACCTCCATCCACAGCGCCATCTGGATCGTCTACGGAGCCTTCGTCCAGCAAGGTGGGTTCATTTAGATCTCCTCAAGGGCCAAGCTTTAACTTGAGTTATTTGAAGAGTGTTGTGTTGTTTTTAATTCACGAAAACGATTGTTAAAATTCTCACAGGTTAAAGCGTATAAAGATAGTGAACGCAGAGATAATAGGATTAGTATTCGTTTATTTACTTAATGCAAATGTTTCCCGTAAATTACAGTAAAAACAAATATACAGACTATCAACTCGGGCTAGACTTCCAGCGTCTTTTTCTTTTTTTTTTGTTTTATTTCATGTGCCCATTTTCTCCTATTTTTTATACTAGGATCAAAATCTCTTCCTCCTCCATCAGGTTATTTTTTAGCCATTCGAAAAGACATGATTTTAATTAACACAAGAACAGCGAAAGATACAACCATGTCCCGCTTGAGTAATGAAGATCGCCTGGTTGCTATCAGCATGATTGAAGCCTGTCTGTGAGAGAAGTTGCCAGGAGAATGAGATGTTCTGCTTCAACAATCAGCAGACTAGTCCAGAGAAACAAGGAAACCAGCTTTGTGAGGGACAGGACACGTCCCGGAAGGCAGAGGGTCACCACACCGGCCCAGGACCGTCTCATCCGACTGATCCATCTGCGTAATCGTTTTCAGACTGCAGTGGCTACAGCACGAGACATTCCAGGAAGAAATAACCCACGCATCAGCAGAATGACTGTAGCTCGACTGTAGGAATCTCCTTAAACACAAGAACGACGTTGGTGCAGATTAAGGGCAAGCTTACTACTCAGCAATACACTGACAAAGTCCTTGAGGCAACAGTTTTTCTGTTCCTGCAAGCCAATCCGGAAGTGTCGATTTTCCAGCAGGACAATGCAAGACCACACAGTGCTAGGATTACAATTGCACGACTTCAAGGAAACAATGTCGAAGTCTTGCAGTGGCCAGCTTTTTCTTCTGACCTGAGTCCAATAGAACATCTGTGGGACCAAATCGCCAGTGCCATCCACAGAAGACAACTGCGACCAACCAACCTTCGCCAGCTGGCTGCAGCTGCACAGGAAGAGTGGTGGAACATCCACAGCAGTCTATCCAGAGGCTGATCTGGTCTATGCGTCAACGCTGCCACCAGGATTGTATTAATGCTCAGGGAGGTTATACTCTATACTAAACTGTAATGTTTTCATTTTGACATTGTGTCATGTTTCATACTGAAAACTTATCATGAGTCTTTGATCTGTATTTGTGTTCACATTTTCTGTGATTTTGTTTGATATCTATGTTTAAAATGTTTGAATACATCCATTATACCTGAGTGTTGCTTTTCTTTTGTGCATCAGTATATATCAATCTGCTTTAATACTACCATAGAATCAACCCACGCCATCTACAGAATGTCATGTCACGTATACATTTTAAATTAAAACATTTTTATTTCTTTGGATGCTTCTCAACCCCCCTCCATAAATAAATAAATAAATATATACAGTATATATATATATATATATATATATATATATATATATATATATATATATATATATATATATATATATATATATATATATGCATACAGTACATTGTATAAAAAACATTGAGATTGGCTATTTACAAAGACATTTCACTGATTCAACCACTTACAAGTCTGGAATCAGGTCAGAGAGAGAACATTGAATCACAGCCTTTAAAAAAACTTCTTGTATCTCTTTAAAAAAAAAACAGTGTAAATCCATGATCTGATAAGAAGTCTGTTGGTTCTTAACCAGAAGTGCAAAAAGGAATACATGAGTACCTCACAACTAACTCTGGACCTCCAGCTGCCTCTATTAAAACCTGGCTTGTAGCCTGCAAAGCCTTTTAATTCCAATAACCAGTGATTATAAATCATCTAGAGAAGCATTGGTATTACTGTCGAGCCTGAGTGCCTGCAGTCCTTATGATTCGTCATGCTTCTATAAATATGTTCTGAAAGGGGTGGTTGCACATGGCACCAGGCAGTGACAATTCACTTGCCTGCTGGCAAAGGACTGCAGAGGGCTCCAGTGTCAGAGCTCATGTAAAACATAATTTACTTTTGTATTTATTTATTTCTCCTCCTGGGCAATGGCTACAGTGTCGGGCAGGTGTCGCTTTATTAATTATATATATATATATATATATATATATATATATATATATATATATATATATATATATATATACGTAACCTCTCTAATCGGCTGGTTTGCACTCTTACACAGTAGACCCAGACACAGAACTTGTAGTTTCAAGCAGTTTCATGCACTTTTATTACAGAAAACAAAACAAAACACCTAACTCCCACATGAAGTTCTAAACTATACTTTTTCTTCTGTTATTATTATTATTTATTTCTTAGCTGACGCCCTTATCCAGGGCGACTTACAATTGTTACAAGATATCACATTATTTTTACATACAATTACCCATTTATACAGTTGGGTTTTTACTGGAGCAATCTAGGTAAAGTACCTTGCTCAAGGGTACAGCAGCAGTGTCCCCCACTGGGGATTGAACCCACGACCCTCCGGTCAAGAGTCCAGAGCCCTAACCACTACTTCACTAGCACACTGGATACCACTTGTATCACACACAGTTTATAAGTTTAACCAAACATAAGGGTTCACACAATACCTTTCTCTTTCCCAGCTCCCCGATCGTCTTGCCCTAATGGAGCTTCAAGCTCTCATTTTATATTTTGTGGCTGTTTCCAGTTAACACCAATTATCTCATTTGGGAACAGCCACATTCTCACATGTATTTGACAGGGATAGGAATTAACCCCATCCCTGCCAACCACCACCAAAACACACAACATATTTGTCACTCTATATATATATATATATATATATTGTATATATATATATATATATATATATATATATATATACATATATAATAGAACACAATCTTTAAAGTAATAGCCTCTGATGTTTGCACCTATCAAATCAAAGGTTTGTGGATACTTTCAGAGCATGCATGTAGCTGATCGATCCCAGAAATTTGCCTAGTTGGTTTTTAAAGTATCCCAATGATTCAGCATTATATTCATTCTATTATTTACAGTTGTATTTAACTTAATTGTGTTCTCGTTCCATGTAAAATAATATATCAGTACTTAGAAATTCTGGTATGTGATTGGTTAAAATCTCATCACATGACCAGAAATTCAGTGTTTTCTGACTTCCTAAAATTCAAACTAATTCAACTCGACGATGGAAATAAATACCATGTTTACAAACTCAGTGGACCCCTCTGAGAATTCTATGCCGCAGTGTGAAAGTTATGTTCCCTAACAGCTATATATATATATATATATATATATATATATATATATATATATATATATATATATATATATAAATAAAATCAGATTTAGTACACAACCTTGCCTCACTTACTTTCTTGACTAATTCATAAAATAAATATGGACTGCAGACCTCGGCTCATAGTGGGAAACTAAAGCCCCTCGGGAAGAACTATAGTTACCTGCGGCTTCGGTCATTATAGTCTCCTGTTGGTAAGTATAGTTCTTCCCTCGGGGGCCATAGTTTCCCACTATGAGCCTCCTCTTCAGTCCATATTTACTATATATATAATAAACTGTTTGTGTTGTGCTTGTAACCCTTTGCAAATGAGGTTTTGGCCAAGATATATCTCCTGTTAAAACAAGTCAATAAATACCTGAAAACCTGAATACCAAACTCTATTGCTGTATTAATTAACTCTTGCTATGAATAGAAGGAATCAAGATTGGCACTAAAGACATGTGAATTGATGGTGATGCTTCTGTTTTAGGTGGCGAGTCTACAGTGAGTTCGGTAGCGCTGCGGATTGTGATGGGTAGCTGGTGGCTTTTCACACTGATCGTATGCTCTTCATACACGGCAAACCTAGCCGCCTATCTCACCGTGTCTCGGATGGACAACACCATAAGGTTAGTGTTGTACAAGACCATTCATTTTTCATATGTGGCCAAACTCTCATCTGTTGATACCCACCATAAAAGCTAAACTCAAGTCAAATTGACAAATGTTTCAGCTATTGCACAGAAGGTGAGGAACCAAACAACACAGCTTGGTATAGCAGAGAGTGGGGATGCAGTTGTATTGCAGCTCTTTATTGCTCTTGTAAAACTTTATGTCAAGTTAGAAGCAGGGGATTTTAATTTAAAAATACTACCATGGATGCATGAGAATAATAATAATTTCTGTATGGGAAATCAGCAGCAGCTCAGCGCTTTACCGCTTGTACATTTACTTACAAATGCATCATTCCTAATAGTTCCTACCTTTAAAATACTAACGATTTATATATTTGTGGGTAATGTATTACTTTTTAAATAGGTATGTGTTAAGCTTTATCTCTCTGTACTATATTTCAGAATTAAAGCTATGGTTCAAGCATTTCATTTTCACTCCTGTTTGCATTTTCAGGACTTCTTTTAAATTGATTAAAATGTTAACCTAATTGGCATTAATCTCAATTAATACTCCCCTGCAGTTTATATTAGCTGTAATTCTCTCCACCACAGGCTTTTAGCACCCTTGCTGCTGTTTCTCTCAGCACATTAATGGTCTTCTGCATTAAAGAGTTGTCATTTACTGGCAAATGTGGGTGCTAAACTGCTGGCAAATGTCTTTTCTTCTGTGGGTTATTGTTTAATTAGGAGCATGTCAAGCTATTTGAAAGCCAGAGAACTTTTTTTGTTTGTTTTCCATACCTGCATCTGTGCTATTCCTATTCCTGCCAGCAGGTGTTGAGGTAAGGAAGTGACATTCAATCAGGGGGGTTTATTATGGAGAAAATATGCACACACAAGCCAAAAACTGTTAATAATCAAACCTGCATTGAAGATCATCTGTTCAGAGAGAGGAGCTGACTGTTTTAAGCCACATGTACAGCTCTGTCGACCACATGGATTTAAACATGGAACACCATTTGCATATCCTCATGCAGTGCCAGCTTTAGTTCCTAACGACTGCTACTAAAGTGGCTGCAAAGTGAATTTTGTAATGATTTCACAGTGATACTAATTCCATGGTACTGCAATCGATTATCGGTGTAGAGTGGTATCTCAAAATATAGAGATGTGACCTCAGTGGCAGCCCCTCCCACTGTATCTATCGTTGTGCATCAGATTATACTGCATTATTATTCTAATCCTGTTATCCTGAGATAAATTGACAGTCCAGTTTGGATAAACAAACGTCATTAAAAGGACCTTTACTTTGACTCTGAGCGTATCCACTCGGAACACCTGTCATCATCTTGCACTCTCAAATGCGTTCTGCAGTTATCAACTAGGTGTATTATTGCATTGACTTTGTAGTGCCAGTGTGTACATTGCCATTGAATATCATTTATTTAAAATAACCACTTAGTCCTGGTAAGTGTCGCTTCTGAGTTCAAAATCTAGGTTCATAATAGATCTTTTAAGTGATAAGACCATGCTTGCTCATTACCTTACTCACTGGGTACTCAAACTGAATCAGTTTCAAACAGCCCTTGTTGACAACACAAGAGCCACCTTCTATGGTTAAAAACTATACAAACGCAGGTATAAAAAACAGGGAAAGTAAGTGCCAGTTTCAAAAGTTTTCAGATAGAATTTTGTGGAAGTAGCTGTCTTCAAACTCTCTGGAGTGATTTCTTTGTTTAGCAAATCCATTTTTACCAACTCCATCTCTATGTGAGCGAGTTTTGGATTGACTGAAAGGGCACTTCCGTATTTACTCAACAGTATATCGAAGCCTCTGAATCACATTTTAGCACTGTATCAACACTTTCAACTATTTTCATGGACTGAGATGAAAACCAGCGTTTGGATTCACCTCACCTATCAGTGTGTCCAAAACATACAGCTGTCTGCCCATTTTTCATTTGCACTCTCATTTTTAGCAGACAGATATTCTTGTTGCCCGAGAGTGCTTGTAACAATTGAACAATCAAGTGAGGCTGTCTTTTTCACAGGTCGTTTGTGTGCATACCTGTACTCTTAATCTGTGGTAGGGTTAACAGCAATATCATGCAGTTCACAGTAGTTTTGGGTTTCTTCCCAAACATCATCCCACTTAGTGCTGGGTCGCATACTCTCTAACACTTTGACAGTTTTTTGCAACACATTGGAAGCCTAAGAAAGTGTTGTGTCCTGTGTCTGCAGTGCTTTAGTGCTATTTGAATCGTGCTGAGAACATGGTAAAATATGATCAAGCACACACAAAAGTCAATTTTCTGCACATTCTGCAACAACCCAGATGCTTCAATGAATCTTTGGTACGGAGGCTGTGACAGTCCTGACAAACTGTTGAGAATTGCTCTTGTTGAGTTTTTAACAGTGTTTACATTTTTCCATCTGCATGCCTATCGCGTGTCACTTAAACTAGACAATTCCAGTTTCATGCCAAGCATTTTTTGGGCGACTAAATAAGTGTGGTGTGTGCCCGGCTGTGAGAAATGTAAACACGGTCTCTAAAGTGTAGAAAAGTCCTGCTGCAGTCCGGTTAACTTTGCAAGCCTCTACTAAAACCAAAGTCAATTTGTGAGCCATGCAATGTATACAGCTGTGGGTTAATCTTGCAACATTTTTTGCTGTACTCCATTAACATGACCTGCCATGACAGCTGCCCCATCATAACACTGTGCGACGATTGGTCAGTTTGCAATTCCCAATAGCTTTAAGAACTGCTTAATATTTTGATAGATGGCGTCAGCATCTCCTCACTTGGAGCAATCTACAAATCCTAGAAATTGTTCCTTTATTTATAGATTTTCTGTGTACCTCACACACACTGCCATTTCTTCTTGATTGAAACTGCATGCTTCGTCAACAAGAATAGTAAAAGAAAAAAACATTTTCCTGAACTTTCTGAATTGTATCGCTTTTGACAATAGCAGCAGCAATTTGTAAAAGTTAGTTTTTGATTTGCGTGGCATGTTTCAAATGCTTCATCATACTTTGTAAACTAATTGCACAATTCGAGAACGTTTCCACGGTTTCTAGATTCTGCTCTCTCATCATGCCCTTGCAATGCAATACCTTGTTTAGCCAGTTGAAGTAGTAAACCGGTAATCTTTACAGCATACTGTCTGTTTTCACGTACCACCATTTTATAAGAATTTGATAACTGTGACGCTACAGAACCTACTTCCTTCGACTGTTTGAACAAATCCACCTTTCAGAACACTGTTTGTGGTGCCAGATTCCGAATGTTTCTGAAGTTTTTTCTTTAGATTTTTCCAGTCCTTCACTCCGTTTTCAGTGAAAGCAGGGTCTTTTGAACTGCTGAAAAAGTGTCTACAAGGAAAGCAGAAAACCGCATCTGCCTGCTACTATACTCTAAATATGAAAACATATTGTAATATTCTGATGAAAATGAATGGTTTTGCTTACCGAAGACAGTTTTCGGATACACAGGTAAACAAGGCTGTGACGGACCTGTTGCAGTATCACCAAGGTCCAAAATACAGGATTTAGTTGCATTTAAATGTCATTCAAGGAGACAATGCTTGGCTGGTTTAACGCCCATTCTTCCCGCTGATCTGAGCCCCACATACCTCTACGCAGGAGGGAGCCGACAAAAACTATGAAATACATTTATTCGAATTGCTGTTATCTATACAAACAGCTTGATCCGAATCTGATTTTACACAATTATATATTTTCGAATATCCATATTTCCACCTCTCAATACAATACATTACTACAGTGTTAATTTTGATATCCCAGCTGCACTAGCGGTCTGGCAGTTGTGCAGTAGGAAAAGGAGAAATACGTGCATTCGCTCTTCCTCTCTCACAAACATTTTTGTGTTGTTCAGAACAATTTCTTGTGAGGGTTTGGGCCATTTATTTTGGGGAGGCTTAGCCTCCCCAAGCCTCTTATATGCTCCGACTATGCTCATAGTCTTTAACACCAAGAATTAAAAAATAAATAGTATTTGAGCAGCTGCAATAAGAAGCACTCAGAACAATTGCAAACATCATAACAAGGTAAGGGGACTGAATAAAATGAAGCTTGTTACTCTTTAAAAGAATATCTGTTGTGATTCCTAAAAGTATCAAAGTAAGTTCAAAACAGTTTATTACTCTAAAGTGTGACCCATACATAAGCTGAATGCAGGCTGCATCGACAGAGTGTCATTTGATCCAGGTATTTTGCGTTGATAGCTTTTTAGAGTCACTGTGTTAAGTGGAGACTGAGCAGCATCTCTGTTGTTCAGGATTTACTCTGACAGTGGGGGATGCTCACAGATGCCTCTTATATCCTGCATGTAATTAATCCGGTTTGTAAAGCACAAACAGCTTGACATTAAAAAATGGAGCTCAGCTGGAGAGGGGGAAGGTACCTGACCAACAAACAGCCCTCCTTATTAAGCAAATGCGATCCGTAAGCCAAGACCATGCCGGCACAAAGCTTTTAATGATTTAAGCTAATATGAAAACTTAAAAAAGTAGATAGAAAACAAAGGAAATTGGCATCGGCTTCCGTAGTTTTTTATTATTATTATTTATTTTATTTTTTTCTTATAGTGAGTACTGCCACTGTTATTACCAAAACGGATGTGCACAGCAGTGTGACGATATTGATTTGTGCCAATTTGATGATGCATTCAACTGAGATGAAGCCGCTGCTTCTTATTGAACACAATCTGCAGGTGCTAGATTATTCATTGCTGGGAGAATCTTTGTCACTTTTTTGTCACTGAGGTTTGGTAGTATCAGTAAAAGAAAAATGTGACAACATAATTGCGAATGGCAATCATGGTTAAATGCGCATTATTTAGGTAGTATGGATAGCTTATAGACGAATATGTGTAACACAACATACCAGTCTTTGTATGTCTCTTTATTTTACTGGAGCAGGAAACTACCAAGTCTCAAGAAACATACTCAACATACATTGGAAATATGAGCTCAAATGACAGTCTAATGACCCATACACACATGCATGGCATATCTGTTGACTGTTTATTAACATGTAACTAAACTTGAGCAATTGGTTAATTTCATATTAGTAAAATACTTATTTATGCCCCTCAGAATAATACATTGCCAAATCCCATAGTAAGTAGGACTGCCATGTACTCCTTGTATATCTAAGTCACTATTACGGATATGTGTTTGTGTGTGTGTGTGTGTGCTTTTTTTTCATAATTTCAGTTGACCTTGTTTTTCTTCAGTCAACCTGTAAAGGACTCTCTTTAGGAGACTCCAGGGCTCTTTATAACAGAAACACTTCTACAGCCCACTCAGGTCGTTTTATTTAACAGGCAGACACCATGTGACCCATTTTTTTTTAAATTAAAAACAAAAATGGATGAGAATATGAATTAAGTAAAAGCTTAATTAAGCACCAGTTAAAAACCAAAAGAGGTTTTGTTTTCTTAATTGGTATTTAACATATTTACATTTACTTTCTTGGTGACCCTTCTGGTGATTGGAAGCAGAGTTTGTACTCATCCCATTGGCTGGTCCCATTTGTACTCATCCCATTGGATGTCCCATTTGTACTCATCCGATTGGCTGGTCCCATTTGTACTCATCCCATTGGCTGGTCCCAATTAAAATTCCGAAGAAGCAACCATGGCAGGTGAACTGAGGACACCGCACCAACGATAATGATACTCTATCAATCCAAAAATGAAAACATATCTCAGAAGATTTCTGTAGAAAATTATTTCCCATAAGAGTGTCAATTTGCCTGTTGTGACAAATATTGGAAAACCACATGGTTTGTAGCTCACACTTTTTGTGTCTGTTGTCTGTCACAAGAACTATTAATGTATTGCAAATGGCATCCTAAGATGTTTTCTGTAATAATAAGTGCTATAAAAGCTGAAATTTCCTTGTTGAAAATGAAAATGAACAAGACAGCTGATCTGTCAGACTTAGCAAGTTCTTGATTGCTGAGTGCTTCTGTATCGAAGACTGTACACAATACCAATGTTTCACAAGGAAACAGAAGGTCATCATTGGGTCACATCTCACCAGCACAATTGAAAAAGATATGTGTTTGTAGCATGCGTTTTGTCACAGCATTTTGCAATATTCCTCTGATGAAAAATGTTATTATTAGTAATGGTAGTATTAATAGCAGTACTAGTCATAGTAGTCATAGTAAAAGTTTACATCTGTATAAATTACAAGAATTTATTATTTCCACTTGTAAGACAGTAAGATAATAAGATTGTGTGTGCCTGAGAACTGCATCACAAACCAGGTCAAAATGACTCCCAGATTTCAATTTATTTTGATTTATAAGGCGATGTAAAAAAAATGCATTCACATTCCTGCAACAATGAAAAAAACTTTGAGTAATATATATATATATATATATATATATATATATATAGTTAATACCAATGTGAGAAACTGGAGATATTCATCAAGTAATTTATAGCAAAAAGTAAAGTACACACTACTTTGCATATGAGCCATGCTTACAGTAAGTCACTAACAACCCTTGAACTATTGTTACGTACATCTGGCTGTACATTATTCCTTAATTTACATTTAGAAATCAGGTCCTGAAAAATATGGTAATGTTAAAACTTTCCAGGCTGCAGTAGGGAATGCAGAGTTTATAGAAGGTGCATGGGTGACATTGCTTGCAGGCATTTTTAGATTCACCTGCTTAGCGCAGGGTCTATCAAAATCCATTTTAGTCCCTACCCATATTAAGAGTTAATGGAGCGTGTTGCATGCATTGATTTCTGTGTCGATGCATAAAGTATGCTGGGAGAGGGCACTGAAAAGACAATGCTGCTTTGTTTTTGGATTCATCTTTAAAATAGGAAAGATGACTCACACTTAGAGGCATATAAACCAATGGCTCAGTTTCTGATTTGGGTGCATCTACCGCAGTTTTGTCAGAAAGACACAGCTCTAACCTCAGTGTTTGCCTGATTCATTCTTCGTTCCCCATTTTTGGTGTTTAAAATGCACCTTTGTATAATGTGCACCCATGTCAGTAAGGTCTATTTGCTGATAAAGTAGAATGCTCCATATGATAAACTAGAACTACTGAAAGGCATGTAGTAAACCGACACAAAGGACAAATATATCTGTTCAAAACGGATCATGATTGAGGGGATTTTTTACTGGATTCATTCGCTGGCAGCTAATGGGGTCTTCCTTCCTGACAGAGGAAACTGACCAAAGTTCATTCGATAACATGTGTTAATAATTCAGTCACTGTTGCTAAGAACGATATGGCACTTACTCACTCACTGATAAGTGCACTATACCGATATATACTACTAATGGCATGCACCAGCACTTTCACACCTTTTAGAAACAAGCAAAGCTTGGAAAGCCATTCCACAGTGAAAGACCAGACTGGGTCGTGCATTTCAAAGGTTGTGGGTTACTGGGGTATCGCTATGGATAAGTAATTGGATCACAGTGCACAGAATATATTACAAACCATTTTACAAATTACAGTCGCCTAGGCTTGGAGGTGAGCTGTGCACTGAATGAAATGATTGCCTGTCCCCGCTTTTTTTATTCTCAATTCTAAATAGCTACACAGATCAAAATATATACTGTACAGTGGCTCTCAAAAGTAGTCACCCCCTTTCGACTTTTCCACATTTTATTGTGTTACAACATGGAATCAAAATTGATTTAATTAGGAGTTTTTGCCACTGATCAAAAAAAGACCATAATGTCAAAGTGAAAAATAAAATCTACAAATTGTTTTAAATCAATTACAAATACAGAACAGAAAATAATTGATTGCATAAGTATTCACCCCCTTGAGTCAATATTTGGTAGAGGCAGCTTTGGCAACAATTACAGCCATGAGTCTATTTGGATAAGTCTCTACCAGCTTTGCACATCGGGACACTGCAATTTTTGCCCATTCTTCTTTGCAAAATTGCTCAAGCTCCGTCAAGTTGGATGGGGACCTTTGGTGAACAGCAATTTTCAACTCGTTTAAACATATTCTCAATTGGATTGAGGTCTGGGCTTTGACTGGGCCACTCCAGGACATTGACCTTTTTGTTTTTAAGCCACTCCAGTGTGGCTTTGGCTGTATGTTTGGGGTCATTGTCCTGCTGGAAGATGAATCTTCTCCCAAGTCCCAGGTCTCTTGCAGACTTCAGCAGGTTTTCCTCCAGGATTTCTCTGTACTTTGCTGATCCATTTTGCCCTCTATCTTCACAAGCTTTCCAGGTCCTGACGCAGAGAAGCATCCCCATAGCATGATGCTGCCACCACCATGCTTCACGGTAGGGATGGTGTTCTCAGGATGATGTGCGGTGTTAGGCTTGCGCCAAACATAGCGCTTAGCATTGAGGCCAAAAAGCTCTATTTTGGTCTCATCAGACCATAGAATCTTCTTCCACTTGGTCTCAGAGTCTCCCACATGCCTTCTGGCAAACTCTAGCCGAGATTTGATGTGAGTTTTTTTCAACAATGGCTTTCTTTTTCTCTCCCATAAAGGCCAGTTTTGTGAAGCACCCGGGCTATTGTTGCCATATGCACAGTGTCTCCCAGCTCAGCCGTGGAAGACTGTAACTCCTTTAGAGTTGCCATAATCCTCTTGGTGGCCTCCCTGACTAGTGCCCGGATACTCAGTTTTTGAGGACGGCCTGTTCTAGACAGATTCACAGTTGTGCCATATTCTCTCCATTTCTTAATAATGGACTTTACTGTGCTCCGGGGGATATTCAATGCCTTGGAAATGTTCTTATATCCTACCCCTGATTGGTGCTTTTGAAGAACCTTATTCCGGATTTGCTTTTAATGTTCCTTCGTCTTCATGATGTAGTTTTTGTTAGGAAATGTACTAACCAACTGTGGGACGTCCCAGAGACAGGTGTATTTAACCTGAAATCCTGTGAAACACCTTAATTGCACGCAGGTGGACTCCATTCAACTAATTATGTGACTTCTAAAGACAATTGGTTGCACCAGAGCTTATTTAGGTGTGTCATAGTAAAGGGGGTGAATACTTATGCAATCAATCATGGCTGTGTTCGCACCTTTTATTTCTTTTATTTATTTTATTTTATTTATTTTATTTCTGGACTACATATGTGGACTACATATGGCAAGTGTTGCTGTTTTTTTCTGTCCAACGTTTACACAGTGATTGTCCTGCCATGACTGCTTTTAGTGCTCCTTAGATCCAAATATCAGATGATGGTTCCAGCAGCTGGGACCAAATTAACAGCAATTGTATTTTTGTATTTTAGCCTAGCCCAAACTATTGCCTCAAGAGATCACATCTACCTGTCCTTGTGTGATCATTGTGACTTCTACAGATGGGTGCTGGCTGGTGGGCAGGGTGATGGCTGTCTCTTTAATGCAGATGTTAATCATGGAAGATGGAAACCAGCTCATGTATAAAATGAAATTCTTTATCCGGTCTGACCACCCTACATGCAATGCATAAACACCATTGTAAGCACTTCTCATTGTCCATTGTGGTGACAGCTGCAAAGTCTGGCAATCATTTTGCTTTGTTTTTCTTTTTCCAGGAAAGTTTTAATAGAAATGCTTTTATTTTTCTTTCTTAAGTCATTAAAATCAAAATCATAGCAGACAGTTGGCACCTCTGGGTCCTGCAACACATCCGGAGTAATTAGAAATTGGTGATGAGTCGCAATTAGACACAGGCGTCTCTGTAATTTATTTTTTTTTCTGTTCATTTCTAATTGATTGGCATTACAGCAGAATGTTAAACATTCCCGCACAGCCTTACCTAGTGCTCTGAAAATTGTTCTTTTCTGTTTAGTTTTTTTTATCTTGGCTTTCCTTGAATGACCACTTTGGAGACCTTGGTTTAGATTATTCATGTCGTAGTAAATATTCTACTGGTATTTGAAAAAGGTATAGGTTGCACTTACTTTACAGGGAATACATAACATTGTAATAACTTGGTAATAAAATGGGTAACTACCAATGTATCCTGCTCGTAGATGGTAACTGGTTGAATAATTGTGTAATTACAACATGATAATTACATCAGCTAACATAAGGTTGTTCTCAAGGCAATTGCCATGTCCTGTATTTGCACAGTAGTTTCCGTGTAAAAGCAGGAGCCACACTAATCTATTATATTGCTTGGCTATTTAGAGTCTCTGGTTTTAAGATATATGTTGAGTGTAAAATATGTATTGTAGAAGTAAATTAATACACAGTTCATTAATGCCAGTGTGCATTTACTTTAAAAGTTCCAGATTAGATTTGAGAAGCAAGGTTATTTTACAATTACATTAACAGGGTGTTGTCACATTAAAGCAGTGCTAAAATTAAACAACAAAAGCAATGTATTCCTGTTAACAGCATTTTAACAGCTCAGCGGTTAGGGCATCATCAGAGAACTTGTTTGATCTCTTTGTATTTATTTATTTTATTGTTGAAACCCAAGCACTCTGTATGACAACTGTACTGGAATAGCTCTCAATTAGCATAATGTTTATTGTATCTTTACCCATAGAAAAAAGGCAAGGTTTACTTTAAGTAGGCATGTATATATATATATATATATATATATATATATATATATATATATATATATATATATATATATATATATCGGTTTAATGTTGATTATGGCGCTTTCTGTAACCCACTTTAATTGGTATATCCTTTGCTAATATAGGCAAATACAAAGAGTTAATTCGTAAGTGAACTTGACTCATCTGTAAATGAGAATAATAATAATAATAATAATAATAATAATAATAATAATAACAATAACAAATATATCAAACCTTTCTCTGTAAAACTATATACAATTTAAGTTGTGCAATGCAGGGATGGAAATAAGACTCCAATTGCATTGCAGTTTCACCCATTCCAGGTTTTAATACAAGCTTGATTAGCCACAGTGTAGCGGTAACAAGCTCAGGTGTGTCTTATTTGTGTCATAATAAAACCAGGAATGGATCAAACTGCCATGCAATGGGAGTCATATTTCCATCTCTGCAATGTAAAACCTGAAATGTCTCAAACTGTCCCAGTAAACCTGGAGCAATATGGTTATAAATAGTATAAATAGAGCCCTGTGTTTGTTGCAAATACGAAATAACAGAAAATAAAACTAAATAAAAAGAAATGCAGCATTAAAACTAAATAAAATGAAAAATCATTATATAGCAAATATAGAATGACATTTTTAAATTGGGAGGTTTATACAAAAAATGCTTTAAATAAATACTTGCAATCGTAGTTGTCAAGGCTCAGCTGTTACCATGGACACGGTTTGAAGGGAAATGCAAGCTCTGTCTAGCACTTGCGAAAATGTATGATTTTGGGGAATTAAAATTGTGATGGAAGAGAAGAGACATTTGTTTCTAAAATACCAATTAAACAAGGCTGCAAAGAATTTGAGCATGAGGAGATGTATGAAGCTGACAGTGACAAAATAATGATGAGCAGATTTTGCAACTGCCTGTTGGAATGGGAGCCAAAAGATACTGTAATTAAGCATTAGCTATTTATTCGTTTTGGGGAAAATATGGCTTGTTTGCTTGTATAGTATGCTAATTCTTTGTTTTATTTCAAGTAGTGCAAACTTTGCACTGGAGCAAATGCTGTTTTGGTTTTGAATGAATTTGAATGAATGCTTTGCTTACACTGAGAAACCCCAACTTGTATACTAGAGCCCTGCTTTAGTGCAATGGGTTTGAAATACAGTTCCTATCTTTTTTTTTTTCTTTAATGGGTAGGTTGCTGTATGTAGTTAAAATATGATGTATAGTTTTTTTTTTAATTTTATTTATATACATCTATTTGAGTTATTTTATTGATGTGTATGTGTAATAAAATGAAAAATTATAAAAAAATAAATAAGTAAAAATAATTTCACAGGGCTCTAGTTATAAATAGGCTTGTGATTTTCGGTTTTAACTGATAAAACTGATAAAACACCCTCGATACAAAAAAAAAAAAATTAAATCCTTGCATAGCCAAAACACCGGAAAAACAGTGGAAATGGTTAATCAATTCACGTTGACCACCCCTTTAACATTAAAAAATAAAACCTACTACAAAAAAATGTATAGCTGGGCAATGTCTCTCCTTCCTGACTTGTATCTATCATTGATTCGTTCTGAATACTTTAAACTCACCCCAACTACTGAGTGGCAGAACATCCCTACATTTCTATTGGAGACTCCGCTTGTGAGATTTAAAACGAGATTACAATTAGGAATGGAGGCTTGTTCACAGGACTTAAAGCTGTATTACAGTTAAGATACAGAATTATAAATTGTGGTGAAATGTAAAAAAATGCCTACACACTAAAACCCCAGGATGTTCCCGAGACCAGAAGGATTTCATTGTGGAAGACAGTAAAGGAAAGAAGGTACAACTTAAGTGTGCAAGTACTGTCGAGTTATTACTATGCATATTTTGACAGAAAAAAATGCCCAAGCATTTTGGAAAGTAACCGAAAACACTCATTTCATACAGTATATAAAACGCGAAAGCCCTTTTAAAAACGGATTTACATAAAACTCGAAAATAGCTAAAAAAATAAGCACCGAAAAATGAAATTAATAAAAAACGAAAAACAGAAGCCCAAGCTATAAATCATATTTTCCTAAGACTGTGCAGCAAAAGATGGTGTCAAATAGCATAGCTAAACTTGCAGAGGTACCTCAAGCAGGTCCTAAATTG
Organism: Acipenser oxyrinchus oxyrinchus; assembly: GCA_030684275.1. Lineage (NCBI taxonomy): Eukaryota > Metazoa > Chordata > Actinopteri > Acipenseriformes > Acipenseridae > Acipenser > Acipenser oxyrinchus. The sequence continues at coordinate 46,057,127 of CM060257.1, read as the reverse complement.
TTAATTAAACCTGTTGAATTACGTCATTAAGGACTGGAATGGACTGAAAGAACCACATGTCAGTACTACAACCCCAAACAATATGGGTTTTCTGCAGTGGAGGCTGCCGAGACACTGTTTAATTGGGTGCTCAAGCGTCAGAACAGTTTCCATTCTGCTTGTTTGCCTCCTCAGATCCTTCCAGGACCTGGCCAGGCAGGCTGACCTGTCGTACGGCACGGTGAGAGACTCAGCGGTGTACGACTACTTTAGAGCCAAGGGCACAAATTCGCTGGAGCAGGACAGCACCTTCTCAGAGCTCTGGAGGACCATCAGCAAGAACAACGGGGCTGATAACTCTGTGTCCGGCCCGTCCGAGGGCATTAGAAAGGTAGGCTGAGAACTGCAGAGGCTCTAACATATGGGCACTCCCTCAGTTTTGTTGTGGTCATTTTGAAGCCCAATTTATTTTATTTTGATTCCTTTATTATTTTCTGTATAACTTGTGGGGTGTTAATGTTTTCTTCCTGGGATGAATAATTTTTACAATTCCATGAAGTTTGGCATCAAATGGATGTCATGAACTGTATCAGTGTCTTTGAAATCAGAACTTAAGAATTCCACAATTAAATGAGATTGGATTCTGACCTAGCATGGAGACGAGCAGTCTTTTAAGTGCCTCTCTCACGTAATGAGCACGACTGACCCTGTCACTTATGTTATGCCTTATGTTATACATATACTGTATATAAACGTTAAGTATTTTTTCATTAGTATGTATACTGTTTAGAGAGAAAATGTGTTATTCTATGACTTGAGGGACCTTACAATGCTTCCTGAAAGTTTTGTTAAAAAAATATTGATGTTTGGGCAAATTATAAGACATGGTTTCACCTAAGTGATTGCAATGACATAATACACGTTTATTCTCAGAGTCTTTATAAGCAATAATGGACAGTACTCTCGATTTTTTTTTTTCAAAATAAATATATACAAAATAAATACAATAATAGTTCTTCATTCCATTATTATCAGTAATAAGGAACAAGAAATGTACCTGATAAAGTTAGTTCATGAACTATTATCTGCTTTTATCCACTCATTTCTTGATATTTATAAATGTTGTAAAAACATACTGTATATGTTAAAACACATGAGACAGAATAAACGTCCTATTATTGTTCATTTCTTAGCAAACACCCTTATCCAGGGCGACTTACAAGTGTTACAAGATATCACGTTATTTTTACATACAATTACGTTGTTGTTGTTTTGTTTTTTTTACATACAATTACCCATTTATACAGTTGGGTTTTTACAGGAGCAATCTAGGTAAAGTACCTTGCTCAAGGGTACAGCAGCAGTGTCCCCCACCAGGGATTGAACCCACAACCCTCTGGTCAAGAGTCCAGCGCCCTAACCACTACTCCACACTGCTGCCCAATAGTTCTAATAGCTATAAGTCAAATACATCAGTTTTCCCATTTTTTTCTTAGCTGTAAAGTTCCTGTGATGTTTTGTTTCTGCGTGCTGTGTAAAATATTTTTGCCCCTTTAAAAATTAAATGCCCGTCTCAGTGGCATCACAAGAAAACAAGCAGGCAGTGAAATTCAATCCATCTCCTATCCAATCATATGTGTCTGCAATCTGTACTGCAAAGTATGGTGGCCCAGTAAGTCAAAGAAACGCAGTGCTTTTTTATTGTGTTTACCCGAATGACACTTCAGTATGATCGTGTTGGACCAGACACAGCAAAACACAATAATAAAAAATAAAAAAAATGCCCGCATTACTGAACTACACCGCTGCTAACCATAAAATCGCCCATAAGCCACTACTTTCTGCCGTCTTGGAATCCACGTAACAACTGACCTGATCCCTTGCAATATTTATAGTTAAGGATAAACACGCTCATTAACATTTACATGTGAAATGTGGGTTTCCATGCGAAACTGGGCGTGGATTTTCCCGTGTGTTTCATCGTTTACATGAGTAAATGAGATTTACCCTATCCCTCTCTTTGGCCGTTTTTTTCGGCTACAAACCTGATTTACCCGAGTAATTCTCCCAAACATGCATGTGCATCACAATTTCACGTGTAAATTATATAATATATAAAAAAATGAATCCCAGGTTTGTTTACATCCAGGAGCTGTGATGTAAACACAGACGCAGTTTCATTGAATTACAGCCAGACCACACCACCCCCACATTCCATTGAAATACATACTTACGTGCGGAGGGGGGGTGGGGCTTGTATACTAAAATAATACCATTTTAGGCTATACAAAAAAATATGCGTCAAAATGACCCTTCTGGCAGTTCTAGGTAGGAGGTGCTTATAAAATTGTTAATTTTTGCAAATCTTCCACTCAAACACCATTAAGATATCGAATACATATATTTAGGAGAAGTCAAGAAAGGACATGCACATGGGATTCACAAACGCAGTTATTTACATATTTTTCTCAAAAAGTCAAATTGACGCGCATGGCGGTTCTAGTGTTAATGGGTGTTAATGAGCGCAGGTACTGGTTTCACTTGGAATTTCAACGCAGCCAATTGTAATTCCAACATATTATGGTGATATCATCACCCCTGCTCTACGTACACCATTAAAAAATATATATTCTGAAAAGACTCCTCAAAGCTGTTTTTCTGAAGCGAGGTGGGGGAAGCATTAAAGTGTTGCTCTGTGCACTGAAGCCCAAACGGGATACATTGTACATTGAAGCCTGTGCAACACTGTGCAACAATTCAGGAATTCAGACTTGATGAGTCTTTTCTGAATACATTTTGCTGGAGTCGTTGCTGGACTGGCACTATTTTACTTCAATCGGATGCAGCATTTTGGTGAGGACTCCCAATAGACGAATGACATGCGTTTGTTCTGCAGGCGAAAAAGTCAAGCTATGCGTTCCTGTGGGACATGGCGGTGGTGGAATATGCAGCCCTGACGGATGACGACTGCTCGTTGACGGTGCTCAGGAACAGCATCAGCAGCAAAGGTTACGGCATTGCACTGCAGCACGGCAGCCCCTATAGAGACCTCTTCTCACAGAGGTGAGTTTAGGAAGGGTGGCTTTCTGTTTTTTTCTCTTTTTAGGTTGTACACTAGAGTTATATTCTAGGAAGCATTTATTGCTTGATGAAAAATAGAGTGAAACTTGAATTGCTGTCCTCTACAGACAGATGGCTGCTGATTCACGGTACCTCCGAGTCACTCTTATTTAAGAGGTCTTAGATCAGGTGATCGTCGCCAACATTTGTTTTTTTGATGCCATGGAAATTACAAAGCAGTAATAAAGTGTAGCTGTATGCACCAGTTTAGCTGCCATTTTGCCTAACTGGTAGCAGCTGTAATATGTGGGTGGACAAATAAGATCAGGGCTTCTAGATACAAATCATACAGTACTGTCGTGTTGAGTCGTCCTTCTGTTCTCAGTCTATTCCTTGGGGACTGCTCCTTCAGACAATCATAGAACTCAGCTTTTCATTTTATGAAAACATAATAAGTATTATTTCTCCCGCTTTCTCTCACAATGCAATTTATTGTAATCCCTTTTTTTTAAATTGAGAAGTTATTTATTTTCCATGTGAAATATGAATGTCAGAAACTTAAGTAAGTGGATGAGCACTGTAGTAAAACTAAGTATTAGTATTATACTGTTAGCATTTTGTTCTGCAATCAGCGTTGTGTAAGTATGTGTGCACAAAATCTAATTAGATATAATGCATGCACTTATTTTGGGAATGGATTCAGGGAGATATACTGAGCATAAGGTATTGAGCTTTGGGAGTATGTTTTGCTGAGAGAGAGAGAGTGAGAAAGAGAGAGATAGCATCTCAAAATTAAAGCTAAAAGAAGATAAACAAATTGTTCTTCTGGGAGAAAACAAATAAACAGATGGAGTATTGTATGTAGCAATCTGCCATCATCTCTGAAACACTTGAGTGCTTCAAAAAGAGGTGGTGTAATTTTCGGAGGTAACAGAAAAACAAGTTTATTATGATTAGCAGGAGGCTGCACTGGCCCTGGACTATGAAGAAGAATATTATTTTAAAGATCAGGATCCAGGCATTTGAGCAATCAGGTCCCAATTCAAAATATAGTTTATGGATGCATGAGCAGCTTCTCCTAGTAAACCAACAGGCTTAGGTGAAACCTATACCCTATTCACACGACCTGAATAATAAGCAATCAACACACGCTGAAACCATGTGATTGCCATTCACTTCACTCACACATGATCACGTATTATAATCTGTGTCGTGATGAGAGCGATCAGTTCATACCAGATTCAGCAGGGGCCTGACTGCTAAAATTCCTGATACCTGGTCATTTCAGTAATACATCTAAATTGGAGGAGTTATGAAACCCTTTGTGTTTGTATTTCTAACGCTGTTACATGTCTGGTAGTAGAGTATCCCTCATACAAATGTTCCACTGTGAATTTGCATGGTAAATCTTCAGCTTTCCTATGATTTTCCCATTGTTATACTATGCATTTACCATAGTATACAATGGTGGTTCACCTATGTTTGAACGTTGTCCCTATCAGTTTAAATGCAGGCGATCCCCCTGAGGACCAGGTCACTTACATTGATTATGATTTCAGGATCCTGGAGCTGCAGGATAACGGAGACCTGGACATCTTTAAACAGAAGTGGTGGCCAAGGATGGGCCGCTGTGACCTGGACAGCCATGGCAACCCACAACCAGATGGGCGAGCTCTCAAGCTCCACAGCTTTGCAGGGGTCTTCTGCATCCTGGCGGCCGGCCTGCTGCTTGCCTGCCTGGTCGCCGGCCTTGAGATGTGGTGGAACAGCAACCGCTGTCGACAAGAGCAGCCTAAAGAGGTAAGAGACTCCCCGAGCTGGGAAAGATTGAGGAGCCGGAACCACTGCAGTTAAAGGATCTGCTACACTCATGCCTCCAGCTATAAACATGTTGTAACAATGTTATAAACAATATCCATGACATTGCTCTAGCAATGAGCTTGCAGCAATAGGGAAAGGAATATAGCCAGATATTCTCTTCTATTCAATTCAGTTGCAAGTGATAACTGAGAAGAGAAGCGTAATTGAAATGTAAATGCACAAGATGATTATCTAGCTGAGTTACACAGTGAGATTGAAATTCTTAAAGAAAGGTTATACACAATAATAATCACACAGACAAAGTGGTTTCAGTTGGCAAGAGGAGAATAGGCAATGAGTTTGATAACCCTTCATCAGACACTTTTTTCTGGATGCAAATCTGTGAAATTAAGAGGTTTCTGTAAATTGTAATCAAGTATAGAAGTACCTTAAAATACAGTAAAAAATCCAATCTTTCACCCCACAATAATACAGACAGACATAACAATTATATTTCTCAACACCATCAACACCTTGAACAACACATTTATAGAAGAGTACCAACAGATCCTTGAACTAAATTGTGACCGGTTGGGCTGTTTGCATGGGTGCCTGCCTGTCGCATCTATAGATTTTTATTTTATTTTATTATTTTATTATTTTAAGCAACAAGACCCCCGGTTTTGCCACACCAGACCATAACACCATGTAATGTACAATGTGGCGGGTCTTGTTGCAATTATATGTCAATGAGGACGCAACATCCATGGATATTTTTATTCATTATTTTTTATGGTCTCATGCAGGTTGCTAAGGATTACAGACTGGCCAGCGTTTCTGGCCCATTGACATATAATGATATAACAACTGCTTCATCTGGAGGGAGGAAGGACATATGGACAGAAAGAGACAGAAACTGGGATGAAGCAGAAGATATTTATACAGGTCAGGACAGATCCCCTGAGAAGTAACGTCTCGTTTTTCAGAGAGGTCCCGTCCCCATTTATAGGGCAGAAGTGGACAGATCCGCTTACCCTGCACCCATCATCATATGTTTTAAGATGTATCAATACAAAATGATTGGGATCCAGCAATCTGCACAATTAGGCTATATCAGCACTTGTTGTCCACCCCTGGTAGACAAATACAATGCAACAGTGAAAGGAAACATGTTCAGAGCAACTTTAGCTTGGATAGGATTTCTGGCACCTGATCATTTCATATCACAGCCAAACAAGGGAGTGATATATAAACAGGCTCTGGGTGGGGTGTGGGTCACTGGGATCTCCTTAGCTCTGCAGTGGTTGGGGAATTGCAGACCTTTTGAATTGGATATGTTTGGGGGAGGGGGAGCTAGTTTTTCTTTGTAATTTGTGGAATTAAGTAATATAAATCACTTGTTTTAATCTAATTTACTTACAGTATCTCACAATCTCTTAGGTCTATGCCCAGGTTCAGTCTTGCATTCCCACATATGAGAAATGTATATTTTGATTGTAGAATATCTTATATTGAGCTTCTGACAGCTAGAAGGGCTGTATGTTTGGGCACACTTTAACATTGCACATCATGAATAGCTATGTAATTACATTGTAACAACTGGATAATTACCAAAGCTTCCTGGTTAGGCATGGTAAGTACTGTCATTTCATAGAAATTTCTATTGTGTCATTTCATAGGTATAATAACATGGTAACACCATGGCATATGCCAATTTATATGTAATTACATAATTACTACACCAGTAGTTACCATGTAAGAGCAGAAACCCTTGATGTTTACCATGTTATTATATGGTTATGTATGCCCCATAATCATATATGTTTCCTCTTTCCCCTGTTTTCTGGAAACTTCAGTCCTTTCTCTCTCATGTCATCTAAACTCTGAGCGGGTTAACTGGTGCAATAAAGCTTAAGCAGCCAAGTTATCGATTGTAATGCTGCTTCTTAGACAAGAGACTAAAACAAGTAAGCTGTACCTTAGACAATGAAACGATGTGCTGTTGCTGCAAGATAAATCATGGATTTGATTTATAATAAACTTGCAGCTTACTGTCTGAGAGTGTTATATCCTTGTTGTTTAGTTTATAAAATAAAACTGCATTTTTTTTTTGTTGTAAACATCCACGAAATTAAGTTTTATTTTATAACTTAAATAACAAGGATTTATTTCATAACTAAACTGCAAATAGGCCGCACAAAAAAGTAACAGAACAAATTAAGTTTATTACAATAAATGAACATTCTAATATCTTGTTTAAAACACATGTGATGTTAATATTGATTTATAAAATTCCAGGAACCCTGTCTTTTGTCCTTAATAGATTACACTGCTCCTTGAAAATCCAGTCTCAATCTTCTCTGTCTCCTCTGTCTGCTCCCTTCTTTCTTCAGGACAAAGAGGTGAACCTGGAGCAGGTGCACAGGCGTATGAACAGCCTTATGGACGAGGACATGGCTCACAAGGAGATTCCCACCCCGTCTATCGAGATCTCTGCTCTGGACATCGGCACCATGCAGCCCAGCCAGACCATGGAGCCTGTGCGGGACTATCAGAGCACGGGGCTGTCTGTGAGCACCTTTCTGCCGGAGCAGGACCACGGGGCGGGCAGGATGCTAACACAGGGCCCTGGCAGCAGTCTGCCCCTGCCACTCAGCGGCTCATCCACCATGCCATCCATCCAGTGCAAACACAGATCCCCCAACGGGGGGCTATTCCGCCAGAGCCCCGTCAAGACTCCCATGCCAATGTCATACCAGTCAGTGTCCGGAAGACCAATCCCAGAAGCCATTGAGCCCACCCATGGGACATCCATCTGATCTGGTCTGGGGAATTAAAATATATATATATATATATATATATATATATATATATATATATATATATATATATATATATATATATAACATATTAAAAAAAAATTAAAAAAACAGAGATTTTTAATACAAGTTTAAAATTTAAAACAAAAATAAGAAAAAAAACTAGAATTTTTTTCTTGTACATATTTGTAAATACTGAAAGAATGAAGTGAGGTAAAAATTGTATTTTGAATATTCTCAATTTTTGGAAGTTGAGCTAAAAAAAAACAAACAAACAAACAAACAAATAAAAAAAAATAGTGTATGAATGGCTTTGTAAATTTTGTTCTATATGAATAAAGACGCAAATTCCTTGTGATTGTTTTCTAAGTGCCAGTTTTGAAGATTTCTTACTGGGGGCTTTGGGAGAGAACTCTGACCATCTTCAACCATTCCATCTGCACCACAAAACCAGTCATTTAAAACCTTGGTTAGTTCTCCTTTAATGACTTCCATATAGCCGGGATTAGGTTTGGAGGGAGTCGGCAGGATGCATTCATATTTGAGTCTATTATGCCCAGTATGCAGCTTTGAAGTATTGTCGACATCAACTACATGACGTTTTGTAGTAATTTGACTAGTTTAATGTACTTGTCAAAATGATTAAAATCTCCAGCATTCATTTTAGGACGACATATCTATTTAGGGTTATTATTAGAGCAAACTTGGAAAACTGGACAACAAAGGCCTCACTCCTGTCTTTCTGCATTTATTCTTTAGTCCCAATACTATAGTGTTTGCTTGTACCAACAGTTACTCCAAAGCCATCCACTGGGTTCAACATTCATTACAGATTTTACCTATCAAGAACACATGCAAGGGATAGGGATTTCCTTTAGTCTTTAGGTTTTCCACATGGATGTCTTGGATTTGTCCAATCAGTATTTCCTTTTTCATATATAGTCTGATTAAAAAAAAAAAAGATTGAGTAGAGAATAATTGAATAGGAGGAAGGTTTTCAGTCTCATTACTTTGAAGGTCCGTTGTTATTCCACTATAATCTCCTAGTCGAATGAATAAGTCTTAAGAAAACAAGAGTGGCAGAAGCTTTAAAGATCAGGGACGTGCACAGGAATTCAATTTTTGCTATTTTTGAGGGGAGCAATATCTATAAAGCATTTTTTGCAAGCTGATTTTGGTGCTGATGCATAGTTTAAGGACAGTGATAACTGATTAAAAAAAAAAAGATTTAGTTGATGATTTCAGGAGAGGCGGTGCTTGTTTTCCTGTAAATAGACAGTGGAAGACAGACAAAGGGAAATATAAATCATACATAACTATTAAACACTCAGTAGTGCTGAATTATGTCAATGTCTTCGAAAAACTTATTTGAAAAGTTTGTCATTGAATGTCATTGAACCATAAAATCAATGACCAGCTAAACAAAACACTTTAAACACTAAAATATCTTGTTTTCTGTAGCTACAATGTATTCCACTCAGCTTTTCTGAAAGAGGGCTGCTTCCTTGCTTGACGGCTGTGCATGGGTTAGCTACAGCTTTGTGCATAACGGGCCCATTTTGATCACAGATTTCATTTTTGTGAAGTGCAGCGTGTAACAAGAAGATAATACAGTATGCATGTGTGGCTAATGCATAGCAAAACACAGCCGGTTCGTGGCTTGATGGTAATACCCTTCTGTCTGAGCTTGACAGTATGTTAGCAAATCTCAGTGTTTAAGGAACAGAAATCCCTCAGAGAACCTCGAAAAAAGCTGCTGCTTCTCCATCCAAGCGTGATGGATTCTGTGTTTGTTTAATATCCGGACACAGCTTTAACAATTCACAACAGGGGCTTTATACAAACAAAAACAGATTCTTATTAGCTGCAGCTCCAGGAACTGGTTTTAGTTTTTAATGAGGGGGCAAGCTCTACCAGGTTATCTTCAATGGCAATTGCATGGCTGAAATGTAATGGATGTACATGGAGTGACAACATCAACTTGCATTTTTGTACCTTTTTAGCCATAGCTAGCAACATTATTGCCGGCCCTATTACTGTTGCTCTGAATTAACAACACAGAAAGTGACAAGGTGCCAAGAAACATCAGTTTAAACTTTCTGAAGCCATAGCCATCACTTGATAAATCTGGCTATCCCCAATTATAAAGTAAAAATATCATGAGAAGATATGGCTTTGCTCAAAGTATTTAGCAATATGTATGTATACAGCATTTTTAAAGGAATCCTTAATTATTCTATTTTTTACTGCAGTACTATACTGTGTTGATGGAAATGTTGAGGGGAAAAAAACTCTTGCCCTCCCTTTTAAGGGCTTACTGGTTATTTTTAAATATGCTAAAACGTAATAGTTTATATATCCGTACAACAGGATCAATGTTTAAGAGGCAGGCATTTAAACACAACTAATGTCATCAGAAAACCTTTAAACCAGACAGTATTTTATTAGCATGCCATTAATGTAAGTTACTAATAAAACGGTCCTAACTGTTAACTTTAAGTACTGTGCAGTACAGTTTTAACGATAGACAGATACTGTAGATAGACACATTTTTGGCACTCCTATGGAATTTATTGCCATGGTAATTTCCGTTCTGCTCTACTCCTTAAAGGCAGTATGAGAAAGAATTAAGTTGAAAGCTGTTCAGCTATAGAAGCGACCCTGTTGCAAGGAAATATTCCGAACTTCCATCTGGCAATTATTATCATGGGATGTATCATTCAAAAGGTTATTTAGACGTGGTTGGTCAGAGCTTTAATGTGTAGCATTACAACAACACTTGATACTCCATTGTCAGCAGAATATGCCTATATATTTTATAAAGGGTGCTAAAGGGGTGTGTTTTTACTAGAACCTACAAGTATACTGGTTCTTAAAAAAAGAAGAATACATACAGGAACATCGGAGCACTGCAATAAGCACTGCCGTCATTGTAAGGTTTAGGAGATGTTATTCGTTTGCCAATAGCCTCAGCAGTTTAATACAAAGCTCTGCGGATCTAATGGGAAGCTTCAGTTGATTGATGGTCTTGATGCATGCTCACACAGAGGTATGTGTGTGTGTGTGTGAACTGAGAGTCTTCTGCATCCTTAGACCCAGACCCCAGTATACCGGACACCAACAGTAGCTCCCCTTAGCGGATTGATACACAGAATAATGCCCTTCCTTCAAATCAACTGTCTAGTTCAAAGTGATTTGTATTGTTTTACAGTACCTCAGAATTTATGATTGTATTTTCCACACAAAACTAGCATACCTTCCCCTTCATTGTTAGTGCAGCAGTGGCATTGTAAGACAAGGGCAGCTACAATGGAATAAGCCTCTGCTAGAATGCTACCACATTTCTAACGTGTTCATAATTTGGCATGCAAATAGTATTGTACTGTGCCAGTACCAAAATCCAGTTTGATAAGCCACAGAATGTGTGGATGTACCACAGGAAACTGTAAAATAATCATAGAAAACTAAAATTACTGCTGAGAACTTAAAGAAAAACATAATGATTGTGCTTGGAACTTATTATGTCGGACTGAATTTATAAGTAATGAACAACAGTGTCAAATTAACCCAGCCATGCCATATGGTATCTAGATTAATGTAGGCTAATGTAAGTAATGGAAATGCAGAAATAAAACACGAAAAACGTGTACATATTTACAGTACATATTTGTATGTAAAATAGAGAAAATATTAATGGATTTTTTTCCCTGTCAGATTAGTGCAGTAAAACATCTTTATGTAACTGATATTTATTTTAAATATGCTGACTAATATATCTATTGTATTCGTTTTAACATTACATCATTTCCGATATATTTTGGGCAATTAAAGAAAACATTTCGTTAAAAATAGCTACATCGTTTGGCTTTATCTATCTATCTATCTATCTATCTATCTATCTATCTATCTATCTATATATATATATATATATATATATATATATATATATATATTGTATATATATATATATATATATATATATATATAGATAGATAGATAGATAGATAGATAGATAGATAGATAAAGCCAAAACGATGTAGCTATTTTTTAACGTAGTGTTTTTCTTTAATTGCCCAAAATATATCGGAAATGATGTAATGTTAAAACGAATACAATAGATATATTAGTCAGCATATTTAAAATAAATATCAGTTACATAAAGATGTTTTACTGCACTAATCTGACAGGGAAAAAAATCCATTAATATTTTCTCTATTTTTTTGGAATAGTTAAATTTCCCTTCCAGTGGTTTTAGAACAGGGGTAGGCAACCCTGGTCCTGGAGTGCTGCAATCCTGCAGGTTTTCTAGGTATCTCTTAATCATCAATTGCTAAATACCTGGAACATGTTAATTGTTAATGTTAATTCTGACCAATTAAGCTAATCATTGAATCAATTAGGGCTTGGGTAAAACAAAATCCAGAAGTGTCTGTGGCACTCCAGGACCAGGGTTGCCAACCCCTGTTCTAGAACATTCTAGCAAAGGATCAAACACTTAATGGAGCGCATGAATTCTGAACACTCAGAAATGATGGATACTCTAGAGATGGCAAATGTCGTCTATATTTATTTTGTCAATGTCCCAACTGCACACGGCTCTAGCAGTCAGTAGGGAATTTTCTGCAGTATAAAACATACAGAACCAGTTCTTAATCCACTAAGTCATTAATATTATTATTTGTAGCACAGTAAATCAATGACAGCGAACATGACACAGCCATTAAATTATTAAAATTTAATAACGTTCCTCAATCACAGTTCAGCCTTGAGATTCCAGGGTCCAATGACAAGGTCACATACAGTAGCAGTAAATTCAATCACCAACACTATGTCACTTTATGACCCATGTTATCTCCCTTCTTTATGATGCTATTTAAACAAACGTTCATGCACGGGCGAGCACTCTTGGATAGTGATTGCGGTTATGCTAATGAGAGGTAAGAAAATGGTTGTTTTATTTAAGATTATTACACTTTTAAAAAACAACATTAAGATCTAAGCCGCTAAACACAAGCCGATTACGTTACTGATCCCAACCAATCATCTTAACTGCTGTTCAATAAAGTCTGGCTGTTCTCTATACATTGGTTAAGAAGCTAACATGAGAAATGACAACAGCTGGTTTGCACCCAGCCTCAAGGTGATAGTACTTAATGAAGAACAAGAGCTACAACCTGTAAGCTGGCTCACTGGTGTGTGTCTTATTTTGTGGACTAACCCAAAATGATTCGCTCAATACAGCAACAAGTCTGTTTATAACTACTACTTTATTAAACATCAAAATCAGCATGCAATACGAAAAAGGCATTAATACGCATAATTACCAATTTCGGAGACAACAGAGTGTGCAGTTCTTCTCTAGTCTAACAAAGTATCTTTTATACCTAACCTGTGGTTATAGCATTCTTCAGCAATTCTTTCTTTTGTAACTTTTCTCCATTACAGCTGGGTATCCTCTTGGATCTTCTAATTAACATACACACAATGCATGTGTTTGACACACACACACACCCTGCTTATAAGATATATTACTACAAGAGAATACAAGACACCAATAACCTCTATATATCAGAACCAAATAAGGAATGTGATCTTATCAGTAACTTTCCATAAGCTTGCCTTTACATTGCATTTAAGGAAATGCACAGACAAAGCACAACAATATATAAAATAGCAATGCCTTATCTTCCAACAAACCCAATAACTAGAATACTGTGTTCAATTCCGGTCACTGCATTGCAAAAAGGACACCGCGGATTTGGAGAGAAGAGCAACTAGACAAATCCCAGGGCTCAAAGGTGAAGATATATTGAGGAGACTGAATATATTTAGACAAGAACAAAAAAGTCCATACACTGACTGATGGTCTTAAAGCAGGCCTTACACATAAAATCAGTCAATGAATCAAGCACATTTGCCAGCTCTTATCTGGTTAGAGCAGACTGCTGCATTTATGATTAGCCCCACAAACCAGACAGTTTGGAAGTCTTAACACATATCCCTTTCAATTATCAGTTTTGCTCTGTGCTTAACAACGCTTTGCTAATGTTTACGTTTAAAAAAAAAAATGATTAAGTTGTTGATTCAGATGTCAGTAAGGACAATTTAATTAATTTCTGTGAGCGTTTGTGGTTAGTTCTGTGGTGGGAATCTCAGAAATCAAACATAAAATTAAACAGATAAATAAATAACGTAGCTAAAATGAATTATAGCCACAGTCAAGATAATCTTGTGTTTTTTGTCTTTCCAGTTAAACTGCAGTCTGACCAAACATAATGTATTTCTATTTACGTTGTTTTACTATAGGAGAAAACAGCTGTCAAGAACTCACTGAAGAAGTTGCAAGATGGATTGATCTGAATTAGGCATGCCTACCTAGCTTGCTTCAATAGTGATCAATGACTTAAAGGTCAGGGTTATTATTATTTCTATGATAAATGTAGCAACTGCTTTACAGCACTGGAGAAAGAACCATTTTAACTACTTACTTAATTATCTAAACAAAATGACTTTTTGTTTAGATAATTACATGTTCAGAAAGCGCAAAACAATTGCATAGTGTTTTGTAGTTTTACATTGTCGAGTGGCAGATGTCTTCCACGCCTCTTTGTGTCCTCTCAAGTGCCCTTTGGCATACTCATATAACCTCTATAATCTTTTGGAATGACAAACAATGCCGTCAGCCTTCATTTTAATTAGTATGTCATTAAAAGCATGAATCATGCATGGAGGAGGGGTGCTCTTAAATGAAGCTCATGTAGCCTCTACTGAAAATGAGTCAAAGGTCAACTATTGTTTTCTGGAACCACACACAGGCTTTGAAATATGACATTAAAAGCATTTTTCAAAAAAAAACAAACACATATCTACCTTTTCAATAGCATTCCCACTCCTTGTTTTTTGTTGTGTAATTGAAGCCTCTCACACTACCCACATGCCAATTGCATGGCTTTTTTTTCATGGTGTGGTCTGATGTCTGTGCTGGTTTCAGTCTGCAGATAGTGTGTGTGTGAATGTAATGTTGGCAGGGATGGGGTTAAATCAATCTATCCCAGCAATCACACTTGTGGTCATTCCCCAGTTAGGTAATTGGTGCTAATTGTGGAGTGGCCACATGTATAAAAGGAGCAGGAAATCCTTTGTTTGGTGAGGGGTGAGGGGTGAGGGGTGAGGGGTGAGGGGTGAGGGTTTGTGCTGTGATTTTTTAAGTGTTTTGGAAAACCTGGTCAGTGAAGGCGAATGCCCAGCCTAACTACTCAATTGTTTTGTTTATTAAATGTACATTCTAGTGCTTATAACACCGGTCCTCCAGGACCGGAATTGCCCACCCCTGTATTAGAGCATTTCACTCACATGGACACTGCAGAAGTCAATACATTGAGCCCTGCATTGAAGATTCTCTCTGGGAATTAGTCTGGAATATTTTCAAAATCATTGGAATACCAATAAATATATAACTAAGTGTCAGGGCAGAAGCCCTACTGCTGTAAGTAGTGTGTGTGCGGGAATGTCAGGTTGGCAGGGATGGGGTTAAATCTATCCCTGCCAACAATCACAGGTGTGGCCATTCCCCAATTACTTAATTGGAGCAATTAAGCGTCTAATAAGCACTTAATTGATCCAATTAAGTAATTTAGGATACAGTTGGAACAAAACCAGGAGGTACACCGGCCCTCCAGGACTGGAATTGCCCACCCCTGCTCTAATATGACTGGGATGGGGCTTGCTGCTCTAAATCGCAACCTAAACATCTGTGTTGTAACGATTAGCATGATATTGACATTTCCAATTAATTCTCTATTGCCTCAGTCAAGCTCCAGTCCACCCCTTCTTGGTCACATAAAAACAATTTGTTTCATAAAGATTTTCCATTGCAGCGTAATTTCGTTACAGTTTGGTAATCAGCTGCATAGTTAGCAGGTGTCCAACTCTCTTTTCTGCAAAACCTTCACAAAAATAACACGGCTCTGTACATGAATCTGCTTATACTGTGATCCCAGGGATTCATGAATGAAAACCCCTCACATGTAGATAGTGTTTATTTTTGTGCTTTTTGTGCAAATAACTTTTACCGGTACATGTTTTCATTCACTTCCATATTCTGCAGTATAAATGCAGATAATGACTCCACCATCTACATCAATAACAGTGTTATCTTTATGTTTGTATTTAAATGTTGTTTAACTGAGGATATGTTGAAAGATTGTTGCTATAGTTTGCAATCCAGAGTCATAATCCAAATGCCTGTTTCAATGTATTCGTTTACCAGTAAATCAATAACAAATAATTTTCTCCGCCCACTCGCCCACTCGCCCACACCTTATGTTCCCTCTCAACCAAACACTCACAAACCCAGACCTTTTAAATAGTAACCAAGGACATCATTAAACAATTGACATATCCTCAATTATATAATTAATTTGAACTGGAGTCAATCCCAACTCCAGTGGCTTCCCCATGGTCCTAATGCCTCCATGTATTGTCTCGGCACCATAGCAAACAGCAAACATTTGTTTTAAACTGTACTTATTATATATATATATATATATATATATATATATATATATATATATAGAGAGAGAGAGAGAGAGAGAGAGAGAGAGAGAGAGAGAGTATATATTATTATATACATACTTACCCCAAAAGACTTAAAGCTGTTATTGCAGCGAAGGTGGCTCTACCAAATATTAATGTGTGGGGTTGAATACTTATGCAAGCAAGATATTTCAGTTTTTTTATTTTTCTTAAAAATATTTCCCAACATAAAACCAATGTCACCTTACAATAATTGATTTTGAGTTTCAGTATTTTAAAATAAAATATCAAACAGAATGAAATTTCAATGTACCATTTGTAATTCAGTAATATGAGAGAATTGGTCAGGGGTCTGAATACTTTTGCAAGGCACTGTATATATATATATATATATATATATATATATATATATATATATATATATATATATATATATATTAGCTCAAAGAGCCAGAGGGAACCTCATATAATACATGGATGAAGACTATATTTGCATCCTGAGCCATTCAGGGAAAAAAAGGCATAATACCACAATAGTGACATCAAAAAGTGATGATTCCTCTAAAGGAAAATGTACTTGAACTATGACCCATTCGACTCCTCGAGACCATCACTTTCAATTCAAACACAAAATGTCTTGTTTTCAATCACTCGACAACACCTACAGTACAGAAATGTTCATTAATGATGAACAAAATGAGAATATGTTAAAAAAAAAATTATGTAAAGCTGGTACATTCGTATCACAGATAAACTGGAGAGGAACGGGAAATTAAAACAAGGTAAAGGCAATCATCCAAATAAAGCTGAAGCACTAACGGATAACAACATAGAACGTCTGTACAGCACTGAAACACTATGTTTAAAAAAACCCAACTGTACTGCTGAACCTCGTCTTCTTTAATATTAGCATCACAAGGGTATCCATGTATTATAAAAATAATAGATGGGCCTCTTCAGTGAGTTACAGGAAAACAATTCCATCTCGGGCTTCTGTGACAGTTTATATATTACTAGACCTTGGGTCTCGTAATTTATGACATCACAGAAGCACTAGATGGAATTATTTTCCTGAAACTCACTGAAGCCCATCTATTATATATACTTATATATATATATATATATATATATATATATATATATATATATATATATATATATATATATGTGTGTGTGTGTGCATGTGCATGTGTGTGCGTGTGTGCGTGTGTGTGTGTGGTAAAAGGAACACAGAATAAACCAGCGTAATGCTCTAATTTGTTGTGAGGATAGCTCACTGTAATGTTCTGTTAGTTTACTAAAGCATGTAAACTACAAATCTGATTGGCAGGCTTACCATAGCCAGTTATATGCAATTCACATTTTAATACTCTTAATCTGTTCTTATAAAAGTGGAAGCACTTATGTGCAGAATTTGAAAGTGGCTCAGCCACACAAAAAGAACTCTGAATCATTCCTGAAATAATTCATAATGTTCCATTTAAAAGCAATGACTCCAAAAAGCTTGAAAGCCAAATTAGCCTATTCCATTAACATGAGGGGTCAGGAAAGCAAAGGTTTCAGAAATGCTAAATTGTTTTGATGCCTGTGACATCATGCGCAAACACAGTTAACATGCTGTTAACTATAAATGTAGTACATAGACTGGTTGTATTTTTCTGCTTGCACTTTTTATTGTAAGGGCACATTACAGGATTAGACAGTTATTATTAATGAAAACAAAAGAAACCTTACATTTACTTTACACAAATCTGTCTTGTTAGAATATGTAATACACTGGAATTCATTGCTAATCATCACCAAACCTTTGAAAAACACATTTATAGATTTTATAAATGGATCGTTAAACACATTTTCTAGGACTGGCATTTGACCACATTTGTCCTATTATTGCATTTAACATTTTATGGAGGGATCTTTATACCCCTGAATGTGGCCTAAGCACACAGAGTAATTGAGAAGCAAAGGCGCCCCTGAATTCTGCAGCTCCAACCCCTCTAGATGGTCCTATATCTGTAATTTCCCAAAAGGAAGGACCGAATCATAATTCCAAGTGAAGGGCCAGCTTCATTATCCAGAGAACACAGGTGCAGTAGGAGCATGAGATGGATAAAATCAGTTCAGGGAGACGGGAGGGACCGGAGGGACGGGGGACTCAGCGGTATGTCTGATTGATCTTGTCCAGTGAAAATGTACTGATTTAGATCAGGGCAAAGTAATCAAAGTATTGTGACAGGTACATTATACAATATATTAAGGTTTAAATGTATATTGTATTGGTTAAAAGGATTTTACCAAACCTACATGTGATCTTTTAGAAATAGTATCTTCTGGCTGGGTGGAGATTTTGGAAGCCTGTTTTCAAGACTTTTCCTAAACAAAAAGCCCCCCCACTGTGGTCTTAGCTTCAAAGACTTCAACACGTGAGCAAGCTTTGTTTTATTGTTTTGAATAGACAAACATGGTCTGCTTATGACAATTAGTCTTTGGAGGATACTTCAAAGATTGGCCCACTTGTGGAGGTAGCTGTTGACTTTAACATTTATAGTGGTATTCTAACAGATACTGATCAATGCGATTGGAAAACTGCTTGTTTTTAAAAGGTTAGAAAAAGGACTGTTTTTGTGACACAGTCACAAGTGTGCACTCTCAGTTCTCGTCGGCCCTCTTGCCTTTAACATCGGCTTAGAACAAACTCATCTCTGCTGGCTATTCTGCACCTCAACCAGCTATGAGTGATGAGAGACCTTTGAAAGCCGCATCCTGCCATCTGAGTAACTACCACTTCAAGCTTCCAGCCTGACATCTGACCTGTTGAGAAGAACAACTTCTTGTGTCCAACGTTTAACACAGAAAGTTTCATTCTTGTATCCTGCTGGACTTTTCTACCAATAATCTAACAAAGCCATCACCAAGAATGCATTTATTTGAGGAAATCACAACGTAAACAGGAAACCATCTTTTAAACCACTGGAAACAAAATCATTCTATAAACTTTGTAAAATCTTTGGAACCACGAGGAGTGAACAACTTTGTTATGAGACTCTTTGAAACCTATTTCTCAATGAAAGTTTTGGTAACTATGTGACGATTTATTGAATTTCTTGGTGCATAGACCTTTTGTAACATTGAAATAAACAAAAGTAATTTTACTTTTAAACTATCTGATTTTATTTTTGGATGTTAAAATTACTGTGAAGATATGATACCTATTAAGTTAATGGGGAATATTGTTTAAAAAATGTACTTAGCTATATACTACAAACAGAAAAATCATATACAGTAATTCATGGCATATCCGACTGCAGTGGTACCAGAGTAACGGCGGATATTTAAAAAGTCGGCTGAATGAATCCTGTTTTAAATACCATTATACACAGCTGTAACAATTACTATATTCACACAAGTATTGTTTTGATATTTAGCTTTTATTAGGGAGCTCTCCCAAATCCCTTGTTTAGAAAGATACAGGATATTAATGCTTATGACAGAGTAGCCTTCTGCCGTGTGGGTGCATGCATTCGCTACTGAGTGACAGGCAGGAGATCGAGACGGAGGTTGAAGTTGATCGCCCATGGCGAACAGGATTTATTTACATATCAACACACTGAACAGCTCATGTGACACTACCAGCAATGGTAGCGCATGGAACACATACAAGTAAAACCGTGTATGAAAAATTTGGTACGAGCTAACATTGCTGAAGAGGTTGATCATGGCAGATGTAAACGGTTAGGGCGGATATGTGACGGGTGGATCCATGACGGATTACTGTATTGAAGATATATATATATATTCATCTTGGTATTTTAATTGAAATTATTTACATTGACTGATAAGAATTAGATAATATTTTCTTTTGAGATGCCATAATTAATTTATATACTAACCTATGTAGTGAATATCTGCTACAGTATTGGCACTGGCCCTTCTACCAAGACACTCTTTATTCAATATACTATAAAGAGCAGGGTACAACTGTGTTGTATATAAATCCCTTTATATGTCAAATGTTGAGCAGTCTTGAGTACAGAAGCACTACTGTACCAACCGAACACCTACAGTACCGTCAACCTACAGTCATATTTGGCTTGCCGACTGCTGGTTTAACCAGGTAGAGTGTGTGCTATATATTGTATGTTTCCAATTTGTTTGTCCAAATGAACCTTTGACCCCCCCCACTCCCTCCACCCCTCTGATAAAGCGCAATTTTTTGTGAACATGTTGTTGTAATCAAATGCATTGTAACTTACTGAAGTCTCTTTTTGCATTGCTTCAGCAGTTTGCTGAACTGCTGTGAAAATAATTATAATTGTATGTTTTGCAATGTAATGGGTTTATAATGTTAAGCACACCAGTCTAAGAATAAATCAAAGAACTGTATTAACCTTTTGGCCTGAAAAAACTAACCTGATTTCTGTTTCTATTTCATTTTAATTAGAAATCTTTCGTTCCACTTTCATTAGCATCAGTTACTCATCAGCTGCAGTGCTGTATGTTTTAAAACTAAAAATACTTTTTATTAACATGCCATTTCAATGTGTAATTAATTAATAAGACTGTTCCATGGTTCGCCGTAAAACAATTAAAACTGTGCTTCTTTGCTTTTTAAAAGCACTCTCAACCATCTGTGACAGTTTGCAAAACAAACGTTTTGTAAGCAGTACTAACTAAGGTTTCAAATGTCATTGTCTTGTCGTGTTAGCACTTGCAATATCATTGCGTGTCCCCTTTTTCTTCTGTTGAAGATCTTTTGGTCTTTGCTGGTATTTTAGGCTTCAAGTTGCTGCTGCTTCCTTCCTGGTATTGTAGGCTTCCTGTACCCATTTACTTAATCTGTTGTAGTATGACCTCACTCTGATTGGGGTGGGGCAATTATATCCATTGCAGCTGCAGAAGGCTTTGGAGAATGTAAACAAACTAAACAGTGAACAAAGTCAGTTCACAGACAGTGGGAAGACAGAACTGTCTGTCACTGTGTGATACTCAGTGTTAATAAATAAATAAGATATAGAAAACAGTAGAGAAGATGCAGTGTAAATTACATTTTTTAAAATTACATATTTCAGCACTATCAGGCATAAAAGGCTAGCATGGGGCAACAGCCTCACATGTGTTACTTAATTTAACCAGGTTTAAAATTCTACTGAGTCGCAGTGTCTTTATCAAAGGATACCTGTTGACAGACAGCAGAAGCACGACATTTAATAAATATGGACATATTAGAATAAGCTCGATAAAACTGCAAGCAGGCCTCTTGCTGTAATTTTCTTCATCAGATTTTGCCTGTGAAGTACAATCATGCAGAGGTGGAAAAAAGTTTATTTTAGACTTTTGCGCTTTACTGTTTAATTGGCTCGCTGTTGCACTGAGCATCTTTCCAATCCTTGCTTGTGAAGGATGCACATTTTTTTTCAGTATCTGAAATCTTTAAGGTGCACATAATCACCTTTATTGTAGGTCTCCTTGTCTGACTGCTGCTTGGTGAAACTGATAAGAAACTAAGGTAGTCAAGTAGCTATACTGTAGCTAGATCATTAGAGTAAGACTTACAATACCACAAGTGATTAGGTTACATGAAGAAGCAGTCTAGATATCTGAATAATTAGCAAAACACAAAAGAACAACAAATGATGAAAACTCTTGAGTACAAGATGAGGAGGGGCGGAGATTATGCCAAGGTATTTTAAAATCTTGTTTATCACTCTTTTAACAGTTTGTGATTTGCGTAAACAATTTATACAAAATTGAAAATGACAAAATATAGTGCACGCAGGGGGGGGCAGAGAAAATGCATTTATCTCACGCAGGAAATGAAATTAAACCTGAATCTTTTATGCTGCTGCTGCTGCAGATCATATAAAGCACAGCAAGCATGTGTACTGGGTTCTGGGTAGGAGAGGAGTTTGAAGGGGAAATAAGCTTATAGATTTGGTTCAGCAGGTTAGCTGAAACATTTCTAAACTAATTCTAAACTAATTCTAAACTATTTAAACGGTATGTGCAGAGCCCAGACCAGATACCTTTGTATGCTGTCGGATTTGTAATATTAATTAGTTATCTGCCTTACTGAGCATTGTCAAAGCATGCTGTGACTGTGGAATACAATTAATCACAGAAGCCATGCCAAGTCTTAAAACGTCTACTCTACTATAAAGTAGGTTTAATTCCTTCAGTACTGGGGGGTGTTATTAGAATGCCTTGGAACATGCTGTGCGTTGTTAGAACACGAGAAACATTCTACTAACACACAGGATGAGCTTGTCACAAATGAAACAAGTATGTCAGTAACATATACCCCCAGCCACGGCAGTAAATATAAGAGCCATCAGTAAGTTAATGACTATGAAGAACATCAAAAATACAGAATACTACAGAACAGGAAATGGCAGTAAATGGTTTAATAAAAATTGGATAACCGGTTTTTAAAAGCTGGCATTAGTTAAGCAAATGACAAGTTAGTGGCATGGTTAAGTATATTGCAATGACTGATTCCTAGGAGGAATAACTTCTTAACTTCTAAAATTACATGTAAATATGTGACATGCAGGTACAGACAAACAAACACACCAATATGTGCCCAGAATCTAATGCACTCATACCTTAGATACCATTGTGCAAAATACTTTTTAATACCAAGTTTAATCACAATAGGATAAGCAGTTTAGCCGGGTGTGTGTGTATATTTGTGTGTTACTTCTAAGAACAGTACTTGGTACAGGTTGCTATGAGCTCCTGGATTTCTATGTACTTTGTTCTTCTTGAAATGTGTTAAGGTGTCTATGAGTTCAGAAACTGCTCTTCAGTTCCAGTAGCCTGTCATAGACATATGCAATGTAGACTAGATCAGCCAACAGTCTTTATATTTTAAGTCCCAGCAACATCTAATGCACTGCAGTGTAGTGCCCAGAAACAAAAGGAAACTCAATACATATTGAATAAATAACACTTTGTGCAACTGCAATAAGAACGATTCAGAATAACTGCAAACATCATGAAAAATGTAATGTGTAGCTATATACTCATTAAACTTACCAAATCTATTTCAGCAGCATCTATAAACACTGGAAATACCTTTCCTCTATGATAAAGCATGCATTTTCATAGGTGACAAACAAACACATCTCAAAGGGATATGAGAATCCTGAAATGAGAATAAGTCAGCAAGAAGCAGGGTTTAGATGAGCTGTCACATACAGTAGCAGTTAGCTAGGTAGCAGCTTTGATGAAGATGTGTATCGGTCTCCTTTGAGGAAAGATCTGTTTGAATTCATCAAGGTTCTGTACCTACACTGAGCTACTGCAAGGGGGCTGGGAGCAGAACGACATCAATTAGAATACAGACTTAAACTCATTGCAAAGAAAATAATTCCATAAATCATACATACTTTGCTCTCGCATAAGCTACTTACTGTAGTTCTGAAATGTGCTATTTTTGTTTTAGCAAACATGTAGAGTGTTTTCATTTTAAAACAGAGATGTGGTACTACACGCAGTTCTCAGTTTGCTTACCTTGCCTTCTAGGAGGTCTGTTACAGCTTTCACTTCCTTGGCCATTTCACTACAGTATTGTCTTATGAATTGAAGCATGTTACTGGCTGAAAGTATATTAGCCAATAGGGGAAGCAGCTAATGGAACTATTAGCTAGCTATAACCACTTTAAGATCTCCGATTTGCCTCTGATATAAGCATGTGAATGTTTTGTAGACCAGGGATATAATCAGCATTCAGTTAAGTGAAAGAAATAAACATTTGAGACATATATCAGATTCCAATAAGATGAAAACAAGGTTCTGTGAAAGGGAAAGAGAAATAGATGAGCAGTACATATTCCCAATGGAATTAGCCTTGTTGCATGAGAGAGAAATGACAGTAACATCCTCTTCTTTTTTAAAAGCTGCTGCCATGCATTGAATAGTCCCTGGCTGCCAATATGAGCGAGAAGGATAGAGGTAGGGAGGGGAGAGGCTGAGTGGGAGTGATATTAGGACAACAGTATGTAAAGCCCCTGAACATGTCTTGCATCCTAGGGGGTTCTTGGGAGGACGCTATTAAAATTCACTTAATCTGCACTCTGCCTACCAGCTCTCTCTACCCCCTCAATCTTCCATCCCAGCAAATATTGATCCACCAAATTACTTCTCAAGGTCAGCACCCCGGGCAGAACGTTTTTGTCAGAGATAAGCTGTGCCGCCTGCCGGAGCCTGCGCCTTGACGAGATGGATTTCTCTGTGGCTACTCGCTCCTTGCACACCTTGACAATCACAACGCTAGCTGCTCTCACATGATAAAACACTGTTTCATCTTCCTTGCTAGAAGGATCTGGTCCTCTTTTCTGTACCCCTACTCTCACACACACACACGTTTGCTTTTGTAAGACAGGATGACATCAGCAACCTAGCTGTACTCATGGACCAAACTTTATCAGGGCACAATGACATTAATTGTATACGGTAGGTCTCAGATGTGCAGTTTTGAAAGATACACACCTTAAAGCAAACATGTATTTTCTTCATGTAAGTTCATTGGAAACAATGAAAATGAAATTTAGAGTACTGTTAAGCTTTTTGTAATGTTATGTTATGCTTTTTGTTTTATAAATAATAAAAAAGGACATTTGATTAACTGTTTTTGATTTTTTTTGGGCCCAGAATCTGTAAATGGCCCATTGACACCCCACTGCTGAGTTAGTCATGTTTTCAGATTGCTTCAGTAGTTTGTTAAACTGCTGTTTAAATAATTAACATTGTATGCCTTATGATGTAAATGGGTTTATAATGTTAAGCAAATAATTCAAATAATAAATCATTTAAAGGATTTAATTGATCTTTTGGCCTAAAAGAAAACTTGATTTCTGCTTCTTTTTTATTTAATTTAACTTCAACACACCAAATAGCCCGAAGAGTGTTACTGCACATAAAAAAATGGCTATGAGCAGGCAATGGAATGCAAATGAGGTTGTGTTAGGATTTTTACATAGCGAGATTTATCCAAGCCATTTTATAATGATGCATAATCTATGACTTGTCATTGTGTTATGCTAATAAAGGCTATCCCAACAGAACTTGAATTTGATCAAACTTTGCATGGACAGTTTTTATGAAGGAAGCATTGACCTTGCTGCTTGTGTTTTTTTTCCCCAGGTCAATCAAACATGCTCCATAATGAAGATAATGGATTACCCTTAAAAGTCCTTTTTATCCTATCTTCTGTATTTCCATCCATGCCGTCTGTATTCCTTTTAAGATTTTCCAGCCACGTTAGGTTGTGGTTGATTACATTGCCCGCTAGGTGGTCAGATCAAGACCTGCTTAATGATTCTTGCCATTCTCCTTCTCGTTTTCCAGTCTGATCGGATTGGATTGTGCTGCTTCCCTCCAATTAAACCAGGCTTAGCTTCACCGCTGACCTTGTTATTGATTTCAAATGAAAACTGCTTCAAATGAAATGATAAAGTACTGCACCTGTTCTGCAAAGTTGTTGTTTTTGGTTCACATAAGACATTGCCAGATGTTTATATTGCCAGTTTCAATGATTTGTTTTCTTTAAATGCACTTAGTAATCGTTCAGTACTGTACAACACAAGATTGATCAGACTTGGGGGTGTAGGGAAATTATTTTACACTCAGCATTCTTCACATCTTAATCCTCCTCTGTTAACTTAACTTGAAACACACTGAGATTCTGAGAGTGTCTACTCCAGGCCCTCCTGCAGCATATTCACAGTGCCTTTCATCTTATCACTGTAAAAAGTGTTTCACAAATGTACTACTTCAATTAATTCTGCTTGAGAATTGTGATATTTAAAATCAGTAAACTTATTTTAAGATTCCATTTACTGCTGGGGAAGACACATTTACAACAGTAGTTAGGTTTTTATTATTATTTATTTCTTGGCAGACACCCTTATCCAGGATGACTTACAATTGTTACAAGATATCACATTATTTTTTTACATACAATTGCCCATTTATACAGTTGGGTTTTTACTGGAGCAATCTAGGTAAAGAACCCTGCTCGAGAGTACAGTAGCAGTGTCCCCCACCTGGGATTGAACCCACAACCCCCTGGTCAAGAGTCCAGAGCCCTAACCACTACTCCACACTGCTGAAGCTACTGTAGTTGGTGCTACTTAAAATACTTACTATAACAATGTGATGCTGCTGTCAAAGGCTACCTCAGTGTGCAAGATGATCACAATTGACTTCCATATTCCAAGAGCGATGTTAATCCCAAATTGCTGGTTTACAGATTAATTTGTGCATACCCACTGGCATTTTATAAAAATATACAAAAATGAAACTGTATTATTTTCAATCTGTGACTCTTGCTGCAAAAATCCATCAATACTGGTGAGGAGGTGAATAGGAAGACATATTTATCCACCTCTTGCTGCGCGCACACAACAGGTGTGCACAGGCCCGCCATGGGCCCACGGGGAAGGATGTCCCGTTGCTGCTCCCGCACCCCCCCCATCCATGTAGTATACCGTAGTCTAAACCAAGCTTCTAAACCAAGCAATGATACTTGCAATCTTAGCAGTGTCTGAGGAAGATCATTTCAACTGATACAGTATTTTGATAATGGGTTTGAAGGAAACTGTCAAACCTAGAAGTTTCAATATCTCAATTTTATTTACAGTATTCAAACTTTTTTTTTAGGTAAGTTAAATAAAAAAAAAATTTTGTATAAACTCCACGTGTAATAGTCATTAATCGGAAGCTTACTTAACATCAAATAACATACGTTTTTAGCATAAACTACATTTTAATGGTGTTGCTATACATTATTTTATTTATCCCGATGCCAAAAATAAACCACTCATCTCTGCTCTTAACTAATAGCCTGGATTGGTAAATATATTGGACTACCCATGATACATGTGCTCTGTGCTTGTGCCCACAGTCAGTGCTGCCTAAGCGGTCTTCTGGTCTGGATTATCAACACTGACCAACCTATCATTAATAGTATAACCATTACAGCACCATTACCCCTTAGTACAGAAAAATTGTAGTGCCATACTGCATAGCTATTGAAGATCATTCCTACTGTCCCTGCTCTGTGGTGAGGAGAGGACTTTAGTCTCCAAAGCTGCCAATCAGGCACCTTTGATGAGCTTCTCCAATTTTTCACAAATAATGAGATCAAAGCCTCATTGACAGACGTCACTTGTGTATATCTCTAAATGGAAAAGTGATTCAGCACCGTGGCGAGGAAGGGCTGAGGTGAGCTGGCAGGATTGTAGAGATGAATGTCTCATTTATCACCGACAGCCCGCTCTGTTCATGAGAACACTCCATTCTCATCTCTCTGACACCTTCACCTGACACCTTAATGAACAAAAATCTTGGCATCAAAAAAGCAATTATTGAATTGCATACCAGATCCTTAAAATCTTGTTGAGAGCTCTAGGGAGATTAGATTTTTTTTTTTCAGCATGACAAACGCTTTACATTATTAGCTTTGATTTATTTATTTATTTTTGCATACTCATGAACATGTGTATTGCTGATTCAACAGTTTAACATTTAAAGCTATATTCATTTTGGTATCAGACTTGCATGACATTTTAAAAATAGTGAATTATTGAAGGGCTCATATACAGGAAAGTATAGGACTTTTGCAATTGGTGAATTATGAAATTGTGAAAAATGAAGTCAACTCTGTACTGTAACTTCATATAAATAAATAAAGGGACAAAATCATAAACTAAAACTAAATTGAAGCCTTATAATATTTGCTTTAAAAAGGTTTTATTTCATTTGTATTTATAAGCATTAAAAATACTTAGAATGGGTCACTCCTTATAGAAGTTCCCCATAGTAAAATCATAGCAAAGTGTAATAAAGCACAGTGAAAGCATGGTAAAGCATAGGCAAGCATTATCAAGATAATAAGGTATGGTAAAGCATATTAAACAGGTTACACCGTAGCAAACTATGGTAAATGCATAGTATAACCATAGGAAAACTGCAAAAATACTGTGGTAAATGTTTATAAGGGATGTGCTAGATAAGTTATGGGATAGACATCATGCTGTGGGTAAAGCTTTCCTATTCACACTGAATGACATGCTCTGTCAAGAGGTGTTGTGTGTCCCTGTGAAGATATTGTGTTCTGCTGTTTTCAATGTTGTCTCAAAGATGGAAGCCCTCCTTGAGATCAATGAATAAACAGGTAAGGCATGCCAGTTAGACGAGTGCTTCACCCTCAAAGGTCGGCGGTCCTACAATCTTGTTGTCCACAGGGGCTCCACTTACCAAATTGCATTGCATCCATAACTATCAAGCACTCAATAGTGCCAAGTTTTGAGAAAAGTTAATAAATTCAATGACAGGCATCTTTATCAATGTCTTCAGTTGCAACATTGGTGCACTGTGGCCACATTGTTCATAAACTTGATTTAGGGAAGTGGATTCATTGTTGGGTGCTTTGTATTACCAATTAGTGTATAGTTCTGTTAATAACTGTTATTTCCGCACTTCCACAGGGTTTTGATTGAAATTGATTTTGTATTGTTAGCATGCTTGGAAAGGAAGTACCACAGAAATATCTTATTTGCAAGCTGCTGTTAAGAATTGTGTCTCAAAACCAGTAGTTTGCGTTATTTAATTCCATATCCCCTTTTGGTAAAATGAATTTTTTTTATCAGCATTACTATATTAATGAACAGACCACATACTTAGGTGTTCTTATAATAAATACAGTGCAAATCTCCCAAAAGAGTGTGTCATTTTTAATATGAACAGCAAAATCAATTCATTCTTAACACATTGTTCAAATTCCCTTATAGCTTCGCCATTGAATTCAGATCATTCTTAAATGCAGTACAAAGTCAGGAACTGTTAAATCCCTATACTATTTTCACATATTCTTTTTTTTTCCTTTGAATCAAACATTCCCAACTGGTAATAACTTTCATGATGAAGAACATAGCGATTAAGGAGACAATTATATTTTAAAGCACCTATTCAACTATTAAAAAGAGAAAAACAAATGAAATTTCATAACCTTCTCTTACTACTCCATTTCCCACTTCCCATGAATTAAACTGGATGCTCTGTTCCTGGTGTGTCAGGCTGCAGAGACATAGTTTGATTTTCTGTGCCTGTCTGATCTTATCCTCTCTGACAGTTTGTGTTTCAGTTCTTTCCATGTAATACGTTCATACATGTGTTAAAATGTAAAAGCTGAGCGGCACAGAGTAGCAGGAACAAAATCAGCACATACAAGTACAGAGCAAAGGAAGAGAAGGGCACTGCAACCACAAAACATAACATTTGAATGAGAAATGAATAGTGTTGACATGTTATAGAGTAATTAATCCCTTAGTTAGATGTTATTATAAAACTGTCTAATATTGTTTATAAAACATTTATAGATGTACAATTGCTTATTTATAACACCATTACAGTTATTTTATTTTACAGTTATTAATTCTAATGCTATTGCTATTGTGTTGTGGAACTCTTGGTTTTTCCACCAAAAATGACGCTGTGTTTGTGCAACTATTCAATGCTTTATCCTGCAAACATACATACAGTACAGTACAGTCTGCAATCCATCAAGTCCGTAATAACAAGGCCGATTTCACTGCAGATGTTGGCTTTCAATGCTTGATGGTCCTTAATGTGCGTCAACTATTTCAGATTTGTGGCTATTTGTTTTTCCCTGACAGTTTTATATTAATCTTACTGTGACACGATTCATCATGTCATATAAATATGATAAAAGCCATCAGATCATTTCAAATGGTTTGTATGAGATAAACTCCAGAGTCCACTATTCATTGTACATAATATACAGCATTCTGCATTAAAAAAGAGGAATTATGTCATGGGTATTAATATGGCACTGGGGTCAATTTAATATCTGTCATTTGACCACAATTATTTGAAATTAAAAGCATAACAAAAAGGTATAAGGGTGTGTAATTTGGCCAAACAAAGCTGATCTCTCTTTAAGACACCCTTTGAATCCAAGGTTAACGTCTAATTACCTCTTAATGTTTGAGTCACACAACCTCTCTGTCTTACCCTTTCCTTGCATTTATTATTCTCTCGGTTTTAAAAAGCACTCGCTAATTGCTATCATAAATAGTTTTTTCTTTAATTTCCACCTCAGCCCTTTGGTCCTAACCTTTTGTACTTTTGCGTTTGAATTATTAATTGCGGTCAAGATCATGGGTGTACACCCATTCTTCAGATCGTATGAGTACGCACTCATCCAAATTTTAACCATTGCTGTGTATTTAAATTGCCTTTGTTCACACTTTTCATGGTTCAAAAAGCATGGTAAAGCATACGTAAGCATTGGAAAGCCCATAGAGGTAAAGTAAAGCATATTTAAAAAGGCAAACTATGGTAAATTCATAGTTTAACCATAGGAAAATTTTAGGAAAACTGCAAAAATACTGCGCAAATTTATCAGGGTAAACTTTTAAAGGGGATGGGGGCCTTAGTACTGATGGACGGCCTTAATATTGAAAGGGGTTTCAATGGGAGCAAATCAAGACTGTGGCAGGCAATAGCCCCTCACTCTTGGCTGCCTGTCACTGCTGATGTCTTTTTGCTTTCTAGGTTAGCTTTGGTTACATAATCCCATCAGGACAGTAAATCAATCAAAATTTTGTTGACAAGATTAAAGGCACATTTTATAAATAGGTTTCCTTCTCAAACAATCTATCTTTAAAATAGATAGGATAACAGTTCCATAATGGTCTTCGCATTAATGCACTCACTTAATATCCCAAAACTCTGTTTTTTGGGGGCTGGGGCCACATGCCGTATTTGGAAATATATTTTTTTTTTCCTTCAAAAATATTTGTCGCCCCAAAAAAGTTTACCAAATGTTAATGTACCCCTGTTCCAAGGGTACTTCCAATGAGATGCCAGGAAATAGAAAGCCCGCTTTTTAAATTTCAGTAAGTGCCTCTGCGCGCTGTAACAGAACTGGCTGGAAGAAAACACAGGCTACAAGGTTAAAACGTGTTGTAAAATAAGCTTGAAATACTGGTTATATGTTCTACCACACACATTGGTAAATCATTACAGTACCATATCAGAACTTGTGTTCTACCATAACAGGACAACTGTGTGTGTGTTTCAAATCCATCGAGTCCACTTAATCCTGCTGCTGTTCATTGACTTTGTTTTCCCTAGCCTGGGCACATGTTGCATTTGCTGAATATTTCTTCATGCACTATTTGAGTCCCCAAATGCTTTCTCTCAAGGACAGAGAGAGTCCTGTTCTCATTACAACTCCACACAGCTAAAAGGGACATAGTCCTGCCCAGGGTGAACTTTAGCTGGCTGGGTTTATTATATTTTTATCTTCAGAATTTATGAGCAAATTAAACATATGAAAGTGGAATCAACATCCTTATTTGCTATTGCTTTAATGCCGCAGTGAAGACCCTGTTCACCCATTATTATTATTATTTATTATTATTTATTTCTTAGCAGACGCCCTTATCCAAGGCGACTTACAGTCATAAACAAAAATGCATTTCTAGGTCTGAGATGTCTGGTCTGTACTGTGGGGAAATGTTAAATGGAAAGTCAGTGTCAATTTGCTGACTTGTGTAAGGTATAAATCTGGCTGCGTCGCAGGCAATGAACATAGGTAGAGTGGTGCTTGAATAATTAACACATGCAGGGGGAGCCACCAAACCTGGCATATGCTCCTAATGCTCAGTGACTCCTGGGTATAACTGTGTGTGATGCTGCATAAGCACTGGGGGAGCACTACATTGAGGGTCGTGCTCCTGCATGCTTCGCAGGTAAAGAGCACTGCATGACAAAAACTAAACTGCAGGTTAACTAGTGCAAAAGAAGGCAAAGCATCAGCATGGTCAGGACTTTTTTAATAATCTAACTGGTGACAGGTCTAAATCACGCCCCCCTAAAATTTGTAAACCTATTTTTCCTGTATTTTTATTGTATGTTGTAATGTTATAAATGGGCCAATAAATCAGCCTTGGGGGGAAAACAGTTAGACGTTTTTTTTTTTGTTTTTTTTTGTAAAGCAGTTGTTAAGATCCATCTCATCACACCACTAAATAACTCATAAGTTAAAGCTTTGTGAACAGGGACCACAGCCTCTCTTACTAATCTATGGGTCAGCATGGCTTTAAAAATGTATGTTTATATGCAAGAGTCTCAGTAAGCTAGACATTCACTGAATGCCAAGGTGACTTGACAGCTGTACTAAGCAGTCCCTGAAGACATCCATTTTGCTTTCTTACCAGGTGGCAAAACATTGGCTAACACAGTATGCGAAGCATGCAAACACGTTGCAAATCAACATTAAAATGCAACTCGCTGAAAACAGTTTTAACTTAGCAGCATGCAGATGCTGAGGTTTGGTTTATATGACTATGGTTTGAAGGGCTTAACCAGAGATGATTTAGAAAGCAAGCAGAGGGTGACAGAATAACAAAATGCATTTCAAAGGGTTGTCAGGTAATTAATTAGTTAGTTAGTTAGTTAGTTAGTTAGTTAGTTAGTTAGTTAGTTAAGCATTTAGACAGTCAGTTTTCACATATAATACCCTTATGTTCTCTCAAACACTGTAATTCAGTATTACCTTCTTCAGTAGTCAATGTGCAATTGTCCTCAATGCCTTTGCAGTAGGAAACTAGTTCAGAGCTCTAAGTTGGTTTGTTTTTGTCCTGTTTATTGTATTGTCCTGGTTTATTTTGCAGAAAGCCATGAAAATGTGTAAGAGCATTAAATGCCCAGACTGACGGGCTGTGTCTCAATGTCTAGGGAGCACACTGTAGTTAATTTTTATAGCTTTTTTTTATACACTACTGCAGATATATTTTCAAGAATGAAGATTTAAATACGTTGGAAATCTCAAAGTATTTTTCATTAATCTTGATTTCAAGGGCTCAAATTAAACTTAACTTGTTCAGAGACGGTATGAGGAGTGAGGTGAATTACAGCTGTTTTGTCTATTAGTAAAAGCTTTTGCATTGACTTACAGTACTGATCATCCTTACAATGACTGACCCCATGTGCAAGGTCCCTACACAACCCTTTATAAAGTTCCATTCAGTGGTCCGATAACAGCTGCTATACCATTTGACAGACATATAGTTATCCTACAGTCTACAAAATGTGTTGAGCAATGCATGATTGTTGACAGCTCACTGCTATATAAAGTATTTGCTGAAAAGGATAAGCAGGATCATAATTGCGATTGGTTTCTTGGACATTGGAAATATGCTCTGCTGAACAAGCCCTTTCCTTTTGAGCAGAAATCAAACTCCATCTCTGTGGCATGAGCCCACAAAAGCTGGTAAAAAAACACACCAAAATGACCTGCAATAACTCTTCTCTCCCATCACTCTTGTCTCTCCCCTGTGTGTGACCCAGCAAATATGCTGTCTGTGTAAAACTGCTTGACAATCTGATATTCTTTTTAAAAGTCTGCTGGCACTTAGAGACAGCAGGGGACAGATATTCTCGTCTCGCTCGGTGGAATTGACTCACGGTGGGTTTGGCAGAAAGACAGAGACTTGTATTATTATTGCAGGCAGGAGGGGAAAGTGGTTCTGTGCAATTGTCATTACCCTGGGCTTTTTAAAAGTGCCACGTCATTCTCAGGGTGCCATGAGTTCTCTAGCTGGACTGTGAAAGAATCAACTCAGGGGAGGCAATGAAAAAGTAATGTTGAAGTAAACTGAGATGTGTGTCAGTAAATATATTCAGGACATTTTTTAACCTTAAAGCCACAATTTCAACTTCAAACTGTGACTAACCCTGAAATGAATGATCACCTGTATGTATCACATACATTTTCTTGATAGTATATTCACAGCCCTCATACCTTTTTTTTTGAGCAGTTCAGAATTAGTAAACTAAATTCCACTTTAACACCTTCGAATTATCCACTTTGTCATTGCTGAGTTAATCCAATCATTATATATAATATTCATAGTATTATATAAGGGCTCTTTCCATTATCTACTGAAACATGCATTAAGATAAAGAGGGTATTCTTAAAAGTGATTTTAAAAGAGATGTATTCATAATTGGAAGCTTTGCATTTTCACATCGATTTGCAAAGACATACAATGTTTCCAAAGGATTTAAAGTGGGTTCCATTTGGTGATTGAGTAATACAACATACTTATCAAATCAAATTATTTCTGTTCTGTATTTTATCCAATATGTTAACAAACTTTACAGACAAGCATCTCTTACTGTATTGCACTAACACCATAATGTCACAGTAATTACACATATGGTTGCTTGCTTTATTATTATAATTTGTTTATTTAGCAGATGCCTTTATCCAAGGTGACTTACAGAGACTAGGGTGTGTGAACTATGCATCAGCTGTAGAGTCACTTACAATTACGTCTCACCCGAAAGACAGAGCACAAGGAGGTTAAGTGACTTGCTCAGGGTCACACAATGAGTCAGTGGCTGAGGTGGGATTTGAACCGGGGACCTCCTGGTTACAAGCCCTTTTCTTTAACCACTGGACCACACAGCCTCCTTATTACAAAACGAAAGATGATGGCAGTTGCTTGCATCTTTGTGTAATTACACTCAATTTACACATACGCTTGTGTATTCACAATGTCATTACTAGATAACCACACAATTACAGTGTAGCAGGAGACATCTAAACGTTAAGCATTATCAAAATATCTCTAATAAAAGCACCATTTGCCTGGTAGTGTATCCTACAGTATTAATCTACGCAAAGATCACCCACAGAACATCCATCAAAAACATGATTACTCTCTCACCTATCTGAATCATGAGAACTCATGAACCTATCCCCAAATGAAAATATGTGGCTGGTTGAGAAAAGCTCTGATGTTTGCTTAGGCCTGCTGCTCTGCAACACTATAAAGCATGGGATAGTGCCAAGGTTTTAACACTCATTACCAAGAGAGTGTAATTAGACAATCCGTAAGAAATAAGACAAACGGGGGCTCCTGTGTGGCGCATCTGGTAAAGACACTCCGCCCAGAGTGCAGGATGCGCCCTGTAGCTTGGAGGTCGCTGGTTCGAATCCAAGTTATGCCACTGCCGACCATGGACGGGAGTTCTCAAGGGGGTGGCTCACAATTGGCCAAGCGCTGCCCAAGCAGGGTAGGGGCTAGGTTAGCTGTAGCTGTGGCTGTGCCTGGCCGGGCGCCTGCAGATCTGTACACATTTCAGAACTATGTGGTCCTCCGACGCTGTAAGTTCTGGATATGGCTGCAAGGCGGGCTTGCAGAGCAAAAAAATGATGAGTTAGTTCGTGGGTTGCAGCGGTGAGCCAGGTTGAATAATAATTGGACATTAAAAGTTGGAAGAAAAATTAATTAAAATAATTGTTCAATAGAAATAAAACAAACAAGTCCCTTTATTTTACATTTGGACAGCAGCTGGTCTCGGAAGAACAAGTGGGTAAACCTAGAATAAAATAGGCTCAGTGGAAAAGCCTGGGACGCTGGTCTAGGCAATACAAATATAAATTTCCAATATCAAAATGCTTTCAGGAAAAAAAAGAGAAGATTGTATTCAAGATTGCTGCAGAGCACCAAATGTCTACAGCATCTGCCTGCTATAATGAAACGGTTGGTGATGTGATCACTTGAATGCATGAAAAAGTGTGAATGTGAAAATGAGTATAGACTTATTTACAGTTCTAGCTGTACAAATAAACAAATATTCTAACAACAGTTATATTTACCATGCTGGCATAACACATGTGGGGCTTGTTTACATAAAGCAATGCAACAATTGCAGCAGCAAACTAAATGTACTGGGATTGTAATCTAAAGTCTGCGCTACAGTCAGATCTCTAAATGTAAAGCTCTTAATCTAGCCCAGAGCTGTACTGTTAACCTTAAACTTACAAAAAGCCCTCTCACACACAATCGGCATTTCTACTAGCTAGAATTAAAAATATATATTGAGCTTGTGTGGGTAATGACCAAATGCTTGGCAGTGCTCACAGAAAGATCAGCAGAAAGCACTAGAGTTTCTGGAGCACATGACATGGGTCTTTTATCAAAATTGCCATTCACTCAAAACATCCTGCCCATTTCACTGAAATACTTTTCATTTCATTTTCATGTTTTTCCCCCACCCACTGGAGAATTTCAACCTTCATTCTCCCTTCTTCTTTCTTTCATTTTTTTTGTAATGTAATTAGATTTGTACCTGAGTGTGGAAATGTAAAACTGAGTCATCCATGTGTTAGCTCTTTGCAGCAGCAGAGTCACAGCGGTCGGATTCCTGCTTTAACCTTTGTCTGGGTGTTCTTTCAAGGAGAAGCCATGTGATTGCAATAGTCAAGGGCCAGAGACTGAACAAAATAAGGCAATACAATTGCATGTTCTGTAGGTAAAAGAGGAGAGATATAATACTCAGTGTTCCATCGGATAGACTTTGAGAGTTTACTGTGGGAAGGTCAAAATGTTGGTTCGAAACTTTGAAACTTTTTGAGGGATCTTTTTCATCTCTCTCAACATGTTTGCTTTCATTGACCTAAGAAGAATATATA
The DNA here is from genome assembly GCA_030684275.1 of Acipenser oxyrinchus oxyrinchus. Lineage (NCBI taxonomy): Eukaryota > Metazoa > Chordata > Actinopteri > Acipenseriformes > Acipenseridae > Acipenser > Acipenser oxyrinchus. Next base: position 46,020,416 of record CM060257.1, on the reverse strand, counting down.
TATATATTTCTTTATTGGGAAGCAACTTCAATAACTTCTTTCTAAAGTTGTAAAATTCTATTTTATACCTCTGTCTAAAGGAACATTTCCCTTTGTATTATCTGACTTCACGTATATCTATTTGTGAAGTCCAGTCAGGTCTATTATGTATGGAGTTCTGTCTTCAAACAGTTGTTTGTTGCTTTGTTCTGTTCAGCCCTGCTCAGGGCAGCTGAGTGATAACAGCTCCCGACCTTGTCGATTTAGTCTCAGATGCCCTTGATTGATTCGGCCTCAGAAACCTTAACATTTGCCTTAGCCATTGGTGTGCTGCAATGATAATCATTTTACAACCAAAACACCGTCACAAATATAACCTGAAAGAAAACATTACAGTGCAGTGCATCAAGGCTATATGTCTGTGTGGCAAAGTGCCCCCTGTGTATTATATGTTACGTGTTGTGTGTAAATGTTGGGGTATAGTCATCGGTACACGGGATATAAACGGGTCTGTGTTTCACGTGTGATTTAAAAATGTAGATTTGTATTTAGGCACGAGGAGGGCACAAATCACTTCACGTGCTGGTTAAAGTAATAATATGTGAGCACGGGGAATTGCACTTTAATTAATTCACGTGCAGTTGTACCGAGATTCCAATTGAATGATTGACTAGCAATCGAGTCTCGGTACAACTGCATAAAAGCTGCATGTTTTCACTCACTCAGGGTGGTGTGTTCGTTGAGTGGAGAACGGGAGAGAGAGAAGGAGAGTAATATTTAACAATTGCTATCGCGTGCTGTAGGACCAGCACGATACTTGTTTATTTATTTACTCACCGTGTTTGTGTGTCTGTCCGTCCACCGTTTGTTTAATTGATAGTCCGTTTTGTTCGTCTATTTATTTTGGCGCAAGTGCCGTGTCCTGTTTTTGTGTTCTGTTATTTTGTTTATTAAATGCTGAGGCGATCACGCTCAGCTTCACCAAAACCCCAAGTCTCTGTCTGCTCTGTGTGTTTCTAGTTCTGGTCTGAGTTCCTCCCTGCAGCCAGCCTGTCACACGTGGTGTCAGAACCGGGATAACAGAGCCTCCAGGACTCAGGCCAGAGCAGGAACCGCAATTTGTTGGTTAAAAAAAAAAAAAAAAAAAAAAATGGGATGGGAGGAACAAATGCAGCCATGGCGTAATCGCCATGAGGAGTTGAAGGAAGGAGGGGCTCCATGGTGTGCCTCCTGCATGGAGTATGGGCACCTCCGGGAAGGTTGCCCCTATGAAGACCCTCTCTTTTTGAAGGCCCTCGATCAGGGAAAGGTGGAGGATGCGGAGGAGTGGCTTTGCTTAAAGGCCACGAGACCAGTCCACCGCCAGGAGCTGCCTCTGCCTCTTCCGACTGCAGTTTCTGGTTTAAGAACAAAACAAATAATAATAAAGAAATGGAAGGCTGGAGCTGGAGAGATGGCTGCCAGGATCTGAAGGTCCTCCTCGGTGGTCTAGAGGACCAAGGCTGGTGCCTTGCCTGTGGGGAGTTCGGGCACCCGGTGGTGCGCTGCCCTACCAAGAGGGGAGGAGGAACTGGCCCAGGAGAGGAAGGTGAGGAGGAGGCAGAGAAGGGGAAAGGGGAAGAGGAAAGCTGAGTGTCCACAGCCCAAGCGGGAGGAGCCCGAACGTCCTACGCCTGAGTGGGAGGAGCCTGAACATCCTACGCCTGAGTGGGAGGAGCCCGAACGTCCTACGCCTGAATGGGAGGAGTCGGTGCGTCCACAGCCCAAGAGGGAGGAGTCGGTGCGTCCACAGCCCAAGAGGGAGGAGTCGGTGCGTCCACAGCCCAAAAGGGAGGAGTCGGTGCGTCCATGGCCCAAAAAGGGGAAGGTAGAGCGTCCACAGCCCCAGTCTCCACCAGCAGAGGGTGAATTCCTGCTGGTTCCACCTCCATTGCCATGGGAGGACTGCTTGCAGCTCCCACCTCTACCAGCAGAGGGTGAATTCCTGCTGGTCCCGCCTTCGCCACCTCCATCGGCAGGAGCAGAGCAGCAGGAGCTGTCTCTGTCTCCGCCACCTCCACTGCCAGGAGCAGAGCAGCAGGAGCTGCCTCTGCCTCCTCCACCAGCAGAGGGTGAATGCCTGCTGGGTCCCTGTCCACCAGCAGAGGGTGAATGCCTGCTGGGTCCCTGTCCACCAGCAGAGGGTGAATGCCTGCTGGGTTCCTGTCCACCAGCAGAGGGTGAAATCCTGCTGGGTCCCTGTCCACCAGCAGAGGGTGAAATCCTGCTGGGTCCCTGTCCACCAGCAGAGGGTGAATGCCTGCTGGGTCCCTGTCCACCAGCAGAGGGTGAATGCCTGCTGGGTCCCTGTCCACCAGCAGAGGGTGAATGCCTGCTGGGTCCCCCACCAGCAGAGGGAAAATGCCTGCTGGTCTCCCCTTCCGAGGCAGAGCCGCACCAGTCCCCTACAAGAGAGGGAGGGCCGCACCAGTCCCCTGAAACAAGGGTAGACTACACGCCGCTCCCACCTCCGCCGCCAGGAGACTACACGCCGCTCCCACCTCCACTGGCAGGAGCAGAGCTGCCTCTGCCTCCGCCACCTCCACCGGCAGGAGCAGAGCAGCAGGAGCTGCCTCTGCCTCCGCCACCTTCACTGGCAGGAGCAGAGCAGCAGGAGCTGCCTCTGCCTCCGCCACCTTCACTGGCAGGAGCAGAGCAGCAGGAGCTGCCTCTGCCTCCGCCACCTTCACTGGCAGGAGCAGAGCAGCAGGAGCTGCCTCTGCCTCCGCCACCTCCATCGGCAGGAGCAGAGCAGCAGGAGCTGCCTCTGCCTCCGCCAACCCCACCAGCAGAGGAGGAATGTCTGCTGGTATCACTTCCCCACCAGCAGAGGATGAATGCCTGCTGGTATCATTTCCCCACCAGCAGAGGATGAATGCCTGCTGGTATCACTTCCCCACCGCCACGAGGAGAGGAGCAGGAGTTGCCTCTCCCGTCACCAGAAGGACCAGGACTAGATGCTGGCGGTCCTCAGCAGCCCTTGCATAGGCTGCTGAGGAAAGCATGGGGAAGAACCGCCCGGCCGCAGTGGCCGAGAAGAGGGCCAAACCCGCACCCCAGCTTGTCCTGACTGCCTGCCTCACTGCGCCCAATGATGCCTGCCTCACTGCCCAAGGATGCCTGCCTCGCTTCACCCAAGGATGCCTGCCTCGCCGCCCAAGGATGCCTGCCTCGCTTCGCCCAAGGATGCCTGCCTCGCTTCGCCCAAGGATGCTTGCCTCGCTTCGCCCAAGGATGCTTGCCTCGCTTCGCCCAAGGATGCTTGCCTTGCATCGCCTGGGGTTGCCAGCCGCTCCGCATCGCCTGGGGTTGCCAGCCACTCCGCATCGCCTGGGGTTGCCAGGTGCCCCGCATCGCCTGGGGCTGCCTGTCGCTCCGCATCGCCTGGGGCTGCCTTTTGCTCCACACAGGGTGCAGGGTGCGAGGGAGAAGTGGAGCTCCCGCTGCCGCCTCTATGGCCAGGGGCTCCCCTCCCGAGTTCGCCTCCCGAGGGTCCGCTGCTGCTGCCGTCGCCTCCCGAGGGTCCGCTGCTGCTGCCGTCGCCTCCCGAGGGTCCGCTGCTGCTGCCGTCGCCTCCCGAGGGTCCGCTGCTGCTGCCGCCGCCTCCCGAGGGTCCGCTGCTGCTGCCGCCGCCTCCCGAGGGTCTGCTGCTGCTGCCGCCGCCTCCCGAGGGTCCACTGCTGCTGCCGCCACCTGGGGTCGCCAGGGATCCTGCTTTGCCTGGGGTCGCCGGGGCCTCTGCTTTGCCTCGGTGCGCTACACTGTGGCCGGAGCTCCATGAAGGGAGCTGCCGCCATGAAGAAAGGGGGAGGTCAGGAGACCAGCTCCCCGCAGCAGTTTCGCTGCCGGAAATTGGGTGGCCGGAGCCCCACGGAGGGGAACTGCCGGCCATGAAGAAGGGGGAGGTCAGGAGACCAGCTCCCCAGCTGCACTTTCGCGGCAGGAGATAGTGTGGCTGAAGCCCCGGAAGAGGGAGCTGCCAGCCACGAAGAATTGGGGGTGCCAGACATTCCACCATGGCCACCCCCAGAAACAACTTGCTTCCCCTCTTTGGGACTTTGGGACTGAGGGGGAGGTGGCCATTGAGGCCATGTGTGCTTTGCACAAGGGGGGTATATGTGGCAAAGTGCCCCCTGTGTATTATATGTTACGTGTTGTGTGTAAATGTTGGGGTATAGTCATCGGTACACGGGATATAAACGGGTCTGTGTTTCACGTGTGATTTAAAATGTAGATTTGTATTTAGGCACGAGGAGGGCACAAATCACTTCACGTGCTGGTTAAAGTAATAATATGTGAGCACGGGAATTGCACTTTAATTAATTCACGTGCAGTTGTACCGAGATTCCAATTGAATGATTGACTAGCAATCGAAGTCTCGGTACAACTGCATAAAAGCTGCATGTTTTCACTCACTCGGGTGGTGTGTTCGTTGAGTGGAGAACGGGAGAGAGAGAAGGAGAGTAATATTTAACAATTGCTATCGCGTGCTGTAGGACCAGCACGATACTTGTTTATTTATTTGCTCACCGAGTTTGTGTGTCTGTCCGTCCACCGCTTGTTTAATTGATAGTCCGTTTTGTTCGTCTATTTATTTTGGCGCAAGTGCCGTGTCCTGTTTTTTGTGTTCTGTTATTTTGTTTATTAAATGCTGAGCGCGATCACGCGCTCAGCTTCACCAAAACCCCAAGTCTCTGTCTGCTCTGTGTGTTTCTAGTTCTGGTCTGAGTTCCTCCCTGCAGCCAGCCTGTCACAGTCTGTCAACATTAGAAAGAGTAGCTTATGCAGTAGCAACATGTAGCCCACAAGAGAAACAACGATAAGTAATACGTTGTTAAACAAGCACAATGAGATCCCAACAGCAGTACATCTAGATGCAGCCACTATATACTGTATATGAATCCCATCAGGGTTCCCCAGAGGCTGGGTGATTTAGTGACCCGCTTAGCACAACATGCATACAAGAGAAATGACAAGGGATGAGCCTTCATGGGCCGAATGACCTTTCTTGTTCCCATACTCTATGTTCATGGAAAAGGGATGGCTGAATAACCCAAAGGGGACTCGTGGGTTGTTTATGGCTATCTCATGAAGTAAATAAACACACCATTCCATGTTCGTTCATGGAGTATTCTGTTTATATAAAAGGGCCATGTATGAAAAAGAAAGCATTTAATGTTGTTCCATTAAGCTCGACATTTGCTTAGCAATGCAGCCTAATAGGGAACAGTGTGATTAGCCCTGTCATCTTGTTGTTGCAATACATATAAATGGTAATGACCTTAACCATGACCATGTTTGCTATATCACAATATGAATCTGGGGAGAGGGCAATATTAAATAAGATGTTTAACTATGAAAAGCAATGGCTAGGGAAAGGAGATTGCTTGGATGATTCCCAGTAATTTGATCCAGCATAAAATCTTTAATATTAGATGTCGAGCCCTGCTCACAGAATTTGCTAGATTCTGCATACTATTCTGGGGAATGATACATTTATTGCAATTTCAGGTCACTTTCAAAGTACACAAGGGAAATCCTTTCTAAATATGAACGATTGCAGGTTTTGAATACAGAGAGAGAGAGAGAGAGAGAGAGAGAGAGAGAGAGAGAGAGAGAGAGAGAGAGAGAGAGAGATGCACACCCTGCCGTACACATGGCCTGGCAGCTGAGAAGTTGCTTGATTCCAGTTTGATCCCAGTTTTGATGGGAAGAATTTTCAATAGCCTAGCATAGCTTTATATTTAAAATATGAGCTACAAATTACTGTCATAATCAGATTTTTTTTGTTGTTTTTTGTCTTGAGCATCTCGAAAATTGTGGGTGCAAAAAAAAAGGTAAGTGTAATTACTGTATAAGACATTGAATGTATTATTATTATTTATTTCTTAGCAGACACCCTTATCCAGGGCTACTTACAATTGTTACAAGATATCACATTATTTTTACATACAATTACATTCTTTTTTACACATTATTTTACATACAATTACCCATTTATACAGTTGGGTTTTTACTGGAGCAATCTATGTAAAGTACCTTGCTCAAGGGTACAGCAGCAGTGTCCCCCACCTGGGATGGAACCCACGACCCTCTGGTCAAGAGTCCAGAGCCCTAACCACTACTAGGCCTTCTTTCAGCTAAAGGCCATTTGTATGTAATCACACATTAATTACAATGTAATTACATGGATATGCATGTCCTGTAATCTGAACTATTTGTCTTACTGTATAGCTACAGCCTGCCCCCATAAGGTCAGTTATAGTACTGCTAGTATAAACTGCTGGTATAATTGTTCTTCAATGATAATATTTTCATATGTTAACAGTTGGAGCATAACGCTACATGTTACCTAGTGTAATTACATAGTAAAGCCAAGGTGCAGGCAATTTCCGTGTAATTACATACTTATTCCAACTGTACTAGCCTGTGTTAGTTACTGGGTTATTATCATGTTATTACATGGCTATGTATGACCTGTAATCTAAAGTGTTACCCAGTCAATGCACACAAGTACACCACTGCAATGCTATGGTACCTTACATAATCTATATTTATGTCAACTATATCCTCACTTAGTTCAACCTTTTGCTCCTTTATCAGCACTTAATTTCAGCATGCAATGTTCTGGTCTTTCATTTTTCAATTATACTTCAGTACCATAAACAAAATTAAAAAAAAAAAAACGAACAAAAAGCAAAACCCTTCATAACACAACAGCAAGTTAGAAGGAAAAAAAAACAAACAAACGCTGAACAATTCCAATTAACAAGAAGGCCCATTGTAGAACAAAAACAGCTGTCATTCCTCTACAGACCTTTTTATTATTATTATTTTATCATTTACAAGACGTTCAAAATAAAATCACAGCAGTTCAACATTGCAGCTATTGAGATTGTTTTTAATTTAGAAGGCATGCATATTCATAAGCTGGTTGTCTTGCTCTGAAGCAGTACCGAGAGGGATTAGGTTTATAGGATACACTGTAAAACAGAACCTGCGGTGGTGCACAGAAGATAAAACTGTTAATGTGCGCTCTCTGTAAATCATATGCTGGATTCAGTTTAGTCCCAGATCACTGCATTAAAACTATCTATAAACATGTACGACAACCCCATGATTGAGGATGGGGAGGTCAGTGTGGCCTGTTGGGGGGAGGGTAGAGAGCAGACTGCATATTGTTTCACACTCAGATCCACAAGTAAGGGGCAAAAACTGTAACGCATGATGGCCTGAAAGTCCAATCAGTTAGAAAGACATAGAGAGGCTTGAGTGCACCAGCAACAACAACCATTGTTTTTGTAAGAAAACTGCTAGGGCAACCTGTCAACACATTTCTGGTTATGTAATCTTTTTCAAGTCAAGTTATCATACTGAAATACGCGCACAGGACAAGTAGTAAGCAAGTGGATCATTTTTAGAACTGAGCTGCCTGCCTGCTTTCGGTGTTCTTAATTTCTTTCACTGATACACAGCTCGCAAATTTCTATCCCATTTGAAAGGCTGCTATCCTGGGTATGAGAGTATGTAGCAGGAACCAAGTTCCTTAAGGGCCATGCAGTATCAATTTAACTGAATCATAAAGCATGTAGTTTTAGCCTTTAGAAAGATGCAGAGGTCTTGTACACCTACTGAACCTGCTTAATGAGGGTCTATAAATACTGATTATTAATCAATTCAATTTATCAATATAATTCAAATACTGGCTGGGAGGAGGGGGGTTCTGCCAATTAGTATTAATGAGTTAAAATAATGTAAGGCATACTTTAATTGCCCGCTGACTTTGGGCAAAGCTCGGAATAAAAATTAAAATAACATTTCAGGCTGCATATGCAGTAATGCATATCTAGTTTTTTATAATTTGTTTAAAATTAATTATACATTTCAATAAATATTTTATAGAGTCATGTCAGCAATAAAAATACATTTTTAAATATATACCTATTTTCTCAAACCAAACTTCCTGTGTAGTTTTTATGAATGAGATGAGCGAGTGGGTGAGTGACTGGGTGAATGACTACTCAGGTAGACAGGTCAAACAAGCTCTTAGCTCTGTCTCTGTCCCCTGAAAACATTAAATGAAATATCTTTGAGATTAATTTCTGGCTATACTGGTATCTAGAAAAGAATGGAAGCAAAATCATAATACATACCAATGGAGCATCACAGGAATAACATCAACTCCCTTGGAATGCATAAAGAGGTGAAAATATTGGCTTTAAGGTGTTATCAGTACCAAGGTTTGCCAACTGGCTCCAGAACTTACGGACACTTTAAGCCAGGTCAGGTCTTTTAACTCGCCTCTCTAACCACAAATGAATTGGTTTTATTGAACATGTAACGTGAGTGTAAATTGCGTGAGCTGTCGCTAAAGGAATTTCATAGCTTTGCTAACTATTACTAAAAGCATACACCTGTCTGGGGGCAGGAATTACTTCCTGTGAGGATCGTTTCCATCAATCAGACCTATACAGCTTGCTGATTTGCTGTATTCGTCTGATTGAGGCGGGACTGTGCAAAGCAGAAATAAGTATTACATTAATAGAAACTTAACCCCAAGGTTAATCGAGAAAGACTGCGGGTGAGTGCATAATTCTCTAGAACGACGGAATTGCACTATTTTGATACATATTGTTTACCATATAATATTTCAAGCAATATGATTTTAGTACATGTTATGATGCTCTCCGGGCAGAATTCCCGCCGCTCACACAATTCACACCCACATTACATGTTCAATAAAATCAATTAATTTGCAGTTAGAAAGGCGAGTTAAAAAACCTGACCTGGCTTTAAATGTCCATACATTCTGGAGCCAGTTGGCAACCCTGCCAGTACCGCAATCTGCACAGGCCATTAAAATCCGCTCTGCACGATACAATCTAATAGGATTGCCTGATGAGACCCCTGCTTCTTATTCCATGATAAACAAGAACATGTGTCACTTATCTAGCAATTTGTTATCTTTTATTTTATTTTATTTTTTAAATTACCTTTAATCTGAGGAGTATCTATTCTCGGGTGGCCCTAATTACCGGTAAGTGATGTTTGGCCACTGGCTGTAGAAGATTAGAGATGGCTCAAAGGGCTGCTTTCAGATTGTTTTGACAATGCTGCTTCTTGGCTGTATCTAACTTGCTGCCCAAGAGTTGGATATACTGGGGAGGCAGGGGAGGGGAGGGAGCCCTGGGTGAAATATTGACTCAATAGTATCTTTTAGTACCCCACACATTTTGGGATCAATTAGCTACTAGGAACCGGATATGCACTGATGGACCAAATAGCCTCTTCATGCTAGTAATTTCTCATGTGACTTTGAGATATTCATGATGTTCATGTTGCCAAACGATGATTTGTTAGTTACAATGTTCTTGCTCTCAACTGACCGGTTAAATATCCAATTACATGCGTCTTGTTAATTTTCTGTTGTGGTTTCTGCTCAGAATAAGATTTACATACGACAGCAACACCTTGCTGCTTGGAAGCTGGTGCATAGTGTGCTTTAATCCATTGCATGGAAACAGATTACCAGCATGGATTACTGTAGCGGGTCTTATTCTGCCTGTCCACTGCCTCTGCATTGTGTTTATTTTTTTGATGATGATGAAGACAGACTGTCACGACTCAGATCTGTTGTTAGCACTCAAGATTTTATTTTCTGCAACAATGCATAGATCAGTCATTAACTGTTGTTTTTGTGGCATTGCCTGACCGCTCTTACTCCATGTCGGCAACCATATTCAGAGAGGACAAAAGCTACGTTTCCCTTGGTTTACTGCCTACAGTTCCCACAATGCACCAGGTCACTCCTGGATAAATCCTTTTATTGCCAAACTCTATAGCCGTGAGTTTCTATGGTTTAAACGGGACAGAGCAATTGTAAATAACCACTGTGCTGATATTGGAAAATTGGCAAAATAGGCAAATATTGATTGTCTTTTAATTGATGACTTTAATAGGCCACACATGCAATTCAAATAGTAAGAGAAAATGAACATAGTAAAATGCATGAGACTTTTTAGAAGTTGTTTAAGATGCCTAATTAAATCACAAAGAGGTCTAATGTTTTCACACATGAGTGCCTATTGTTTCTATATCACTGATTACTGACCAAAAATAGTAGGTAGATATAGGATATAAATGACAAATCGTGAGGTGTTTTAATACATTTGCATACTACTGTACTTCCACAAACATCGTTACTCTTTAAAATTTGAATAGAGCTGCATGAATCCGATGAGGAAATAGGTCCTGAAGCTCATTTGCATATTAATACCAGATAATATATGTAACAATTAGCCAGAGAATTGGAAATAAAACACTTCAAAGCTAAAATGTTATAATCGCTTTAGGTCTAAATTTTTTATGGTTTTTTTTTTCATAAAATGACAGCTGAATTGCGAGCTTCATAAAATGTACAAGGCAAGTTCCCAGTAGTCAAAACAACATTTAAATCATCTTTTTTTATAAATCACTAGTGTCCCAAAATGTTATAAAATATTCACACTCCCTAATTTAGTTTGAAGGCTTTTTTATAAAATGGGCTTTTTTATTAAATACTTTATCCTGATTGGTCAAAACAGGTCACATGAGGGTGTGAATATTAAAGCATGCCCATGGGTTGGAACTTCTTTTCAAAATGAGGCGAATCACTTGCAGATATCCATACTCCACTAGAATTTTGAGGGAAAAAAAGGTAGCCAAATTTAAATGTATATTAATAAACATGACTAACCACATTTAATATAGAATTTTAAAAAAATAATAATTTAAAAAAACTACTACTTGGCATCTTGAACTTAGAAAAAGAAAAGGAAGAAAAAAATACAGAAAAGACCACTGCCACGGCATCAGGTGTCCTATTTGACTGGCTAAAACAAAAATCATTAAATATTGATTTCAAAGTAATTCCTCTGCCTAATCGAAATAATTTGCTCTGGGTGTTTTATGTCACTGTCCGCAGCTCAGAGGGACAGGAGTATTCAATCTCAGGGTATATGACCCTACAAGCCGCTCTTAACCGTGTTTTAAACAGTCCAGCAATAAACTGCAAAGTGAATTTGATTTAGTGAGAGTGACCGAGAATTTCAAAATGCAAAAAACATATTTGTTGCCACTGTGAAGCGGTACCGCAAATCTGGCATGGATACCTCCTGTCACTACCCGCTGATCACAAAGGACGATTTAAAAAAATTAAAAACCTCCCCAGCACTGTCACCTGAGACTGCCGCAGGTCTTGTGAGAAAGGTTTGGTTTGATGTTTAACTACATATGGCCAGACGTGGCAAAGAAGGTCTACATGATTTAAAAGCAGACTCGTTTGTGTTTTGCCATGATGAAAACAGCCATGAAGCGTGTGGTATTCAAGGGAGCTGTAATAGGGTGATGTGTTATGTGTGTGGGTAGTCACTGGAAAATACTGACAGACACAAACCATTGGTGTTGATACACTGTTCAGGCTCACAGATTTAATTTTCAGCACAGGACTGACACTAGGGTACCAACAATGATAGACCTAGTGTCACATTTAATAAAGAAATAAAAACAAAAACAAAGCTAAAAATAAAAGTTTGCCACACAAAATGACGAGCGCTAATCCCTCTAAATAGAACGTCCCACTTCAGGAACCTACTACTCTATAATAAGCTTCTCTACACTGGGATCCACATCCCTGAAGCTGACCTACTTCTGTTCTGTTGTTTCCGAATTCCTGGCCTGCCAGTGACTGCAGGCCGTTCCGTCAGTCCCCAGGCACGCCCCCAAGCCAATCCGGACCTCCCGATCAGCTTAGCTCAGGGTGAGCCTCGCGCTCAGCTGGTTGCTTAGCAACGCATCTCCAGCAGCGCGTCACAGCTGATTTCTCCCAAGCACACACACTTGCGCAGGAACCAGCAACCCGGTTCCCTGTCACAGAGCCCACGGGAATAAATTATCTGTCCACCATGATACCAAAACTAAGCAAACTAGGGGATGCTGTGCAGAGCTCAAAAAGCAGTTACGCTACAGCTTGGGGCTGCTACAAGGCCATTGCTATACAGACGGGCGCCGAGTGAGAGCGAGTTTGAGTCGTCGATACACAAACCACAGTGTTAGGTCCACAGCGGTGCACCTCCTTTGCGAGGCAGGGCTTTTTTTAAGTTTTAAGGGACTGTGTTTTCTTAGGTCAGGCAGAGATGAAAGGATATTTCATAAAAATGACTTTTTTGTTAATTAAAACATGTTTTACGGGGTTTTTTTAATGTATTTATTCATTTAAATGTTGGTTGACCCATTTTATAAGTTTAATAAGGTACATCAGGGTTTGGGATGTACTCTAATATCACCACACCCCGGGTGCGTTATAAGTCACGGGCCCTGTTGTGCCTTATTGCTTACACATCCCATTTTGTGGAGTGTGATATTTTTAAAAAATGTATCTTTCACCAGGCGCGCCTAGTGCATAGAGAGTGTTGGGGCACCGCCCCACCAGTTTTAATTCAATAAATAATGCTTTAAGTAATTTATTATTTTGTCCTGACCACGGACAGCAGCAGAGGTTATCGTATCATTACCTACTTTGTATAGTTTCGTTATGGGATCGTTGCTTCTGCCGCCACATATGAAATTGGGGTGACTTCCCCTGCGGCCCCTGTAGCACATGCGCAGCAGTAGTTACTGAGCTCTGTATTGAACGACAATGCTCATGTGTTCAGTGCCTAATGGGGCGTGTTATCTCTCACCCAAGTGCAAGGTTTCGCAGGTATATCAGCCGTTACCTAGGAAACCGAGTATCCAATCTGAGAAGACGGTGGTTGTTGACGGATAATGAGCAAAAAAAATCTCAGAGATTAATAGTGTTGAGAAATTATTGTCAAATCCATTTCTAGAAATTAGTTTCGAGGAGAAGCTGAAACTGAAAAGATTAGGACCTGATCAGCCTGATCTTACACTTCAGCAATCTGCAAAAGACAAGGGCAATGAGTATGTTCAGAAGTTTTCAAAGTTGTGGTACGAGTCGTGGTAGGTGAGTACAGTTTGACTTAAAAACTACAGTAAGATGATGCTCCTACACATACACAGTTACAAATTGTGCTCTATTAAACCCCCTGATTGCAAACTGCTAATTGTGGTATATAATGTGCATGTTAGTGTGAAAGAAACCTTTCATGACTTTTTTTTTTCTCAATCAGTAGTCACTTTATCCACGTAACCTTAAAAACATACTCGCCAAAACTGGTACTTCTTAAAGTATATATTTTTAGTTTTTAGATTATCGCCCCACCTATTTTAAAATTCACTGCCTGCTACTGTCTTTCACTGTAAGTGAGAAAAGTTATTTCTTGTTTATCAATGCCATGTTGCGATTTTAGTAGCAATAAAAAAGAACCAGAAAGCTACATTATATATGACAACTGCACTCAGGTTATTGATTTGTTCAATGCAAAGGTCTCTAGGATTCTGTTTTGTTATTACTGTAAGTGTGTTAGGGTTAGGGCTAGGGCTAGGGTTAGGGCTAGGGCTAGGGCTAGGGCTAGGGTTAGGGCTAGGGTTAGGGCTAGGGCTAGGGTTAGGTTTAGTGTTAGGGCTAGGGTTTGGGTTAGGGTTAGGGTTAGGGCTAGGGTTAGTATTAGGGCTAGGGTTTGGGTTAGCACATTCACTGTGTAGAGCAGAGCTAATGTCTTTGGAATATGCTATTTGAAGTCAGTGAATGACTTCTGAATGCCTCCTTTTGAAGCTTTTTAAAATGTTTGACATACACTTCATCATGTCTTGCCTATTGGATCTAAAAATGCAAGGCCAGTTCTGTTGTATCCTTTGTATGCAGCACATGCAAATGCTCCATGGCCTTTAGACTGCCTTTGATGTATTCTCATGCACCAGGTTAATGCAGATCCATGAGTACCCATTGAGTTATTATCTTCAAGTAAGTGGAAACTTTGATTCTACCAGTCTGAGTGGAGAAGGCTGAAAATGAAAGACTGCCATGCATTTCCTGATCCTATTAAAACAGCCCCCAGTGCCCTGTCTGCTGGGCTTCTTCAGAGCATTGCCTCGACACCTGCCCTAAAACTTTGGCTTGCTGGCACATTCTACTAAAAATGAGATGAATCCCTTTTCAATACTCTGTGCAAATTGGAAGTGATTTAGTTCAATAGAGCTCTTGTGACAGAGCACATTGATCAAGGGCGCTTGGATAAGGTGTTCTATTTCTAACCCTCTATTTTTTTGCACTTGAGGAAAAGATTACTTTGTGAGACAGTTTTAAATCATTACAGATGTAAGTTTCCTTCATGCACACACGTGTCCCCGAGATTATCCAATGGTGTTGATTCACATTCCTGTAGCTATCAAGGCTTGCTGAGCCTTGTCTTTTGGCTGTTCCAGACACTTTTGACAGGAGAACTGTAACAGGAAGAAAAACCCTCACTTGTAAATAAGGTTTATTTTGATTGATTTATTTTGTGTTAAACTTTTTTTTTATATCTGTACTTGTTTTCACTTCCATATTCTACAGTATAAATGTGCATATTTTCACCAACTACAAAATTTTTATCTTTATTTTCATATTTGTTTGCTTTTAGTAAAAATGTTCAGGCGTTTTGATTGAATGTGTGTTCTAAATCCAGGAAATGGTTGTGTTTGTGTCTTGTTTGAAATACTTAATTTCCACGTGAGTATGTGGATGGAAGGGAGTACAATGTGGGTCTTGATTGGTGGGCCAATCAATTATTCAATTTGGTTTAACTGATGCAGGTGTGTATAAAAGGCTGCAACTACCCTGTTCACGTTATTATTGTGTATTATTATTTATTAGCAGACCCCCTTATCCAGGGTGACTTACAATTGTTACAAAATATCACGGTACAAAGTATTGCAATATAAAATGGAGAATCATTTCAAATAAGAGCAATTGCAAAAAACATGGGTACGCTTACCTGTAAGAGTAAAATAAAATACATGATAATAAAACAAAGTATGTTACCAAAAAAAAAATGTTTGTTTTATTGTGTTGCTATTTCTTCTCTAAAGTTACAATTTGTCGTTTTTTATACCAAGAAATAAAACCTTGTGCCATACCAAATAAGTTATATACAATGCATGGAAACAGCTCTGTTTAGACGTAAAGTAGCACAGAATGTAAATCATGTTTAGTTACTCTACTATGGGCTTTTTACGTTGGCCATGAGAGGTAAAAAGTGCCTGTTGCACCCATCCAATGCTGGGTAAAGACTGGGTTAAAGTAAAATCTGTATCAAGAGCAAACTCCACAGCATCATTTGAGAGGGTTTTTTTCTTCTTGTTTCCTCCAACTGCAGCATTCCCACATTCTTTGATGATGGTTGTTGGCAAGAGCAACCTAAAACATCAAAAACATACTGACATATTTTATTCCACTTAAGATGTGAAAAAAATCCACACTATTTTAAATACAAAGATGGTTTGAGCAAGAGCCATCTCCAATACACATTGAGACAATAAAGGCAGCTATCTTTGTAGAGCACAAAGATAGCTGCCTTTATATACATGAGCATGGATGCCGGGCTGGGAAGTAGGAGTGGTAGTAGTAAGAAACTGCTACTTTGTGTGTGAAGTTTATGTTTACTGTAGCATATACTGGCGGTGCATATAGTAATTGCAGCTCACGTGTGGCCTCTGCTGCTACATTCTTAGCCTGGCACCGGCTCTGTCTGTAGTGAGTGGGGTAGGGGGAGATCTAGAATGGCTCCTATTTGATTATTTAGTCTGTAAAAGGAAAATCTATTTCATTTCTTTGATAGCTGTGAGAATGGGATTATTTAGTCAATGGAATACGTGCCCAATGCTCAGTATCTGAACTACATTGGAGGTGAGATTGCGGACTTGCTAGGCTTTGTTTTGTTTAGTTGGAGCACCAAGTTATTTTGATTTGAATGCATTTTGTTGACCGAGTCCTCAATCACATCTCCAATATACCAATGCAGTTAATTCTGGATTTTTTATTCTACTTAGGTGCCCCTACTGTATCTAATTTGTATAGCTGATAACTAATATGCATCTGTTTTTACGAAACCCTGGAAAAAAAGGATCCATTTACCATGCAAGAAAAATGTACACATTAAGTACATTATAACTATGCATACTAACATTGTAATTATCTGTAAGTAACTACGATGTAAATACACATTAATAAGAGACACTTAATGAAAAGTGTTACTATGTAGTTTATAACACCTCAATGCTGCAAGAACAAGCTTGAGCGTGCCTCACAACTATTATCAACAAACTGGAACTTTCTGTGTAAAACACAGAAGGCCAACTACTATACTGCTGTATTAAACAGCCACGAAATACAATAAACTGTAGTGTTAAAATAGCATACGGTTGGTGGGCACTGTTGCTTTAACTCTCCAACACTGTCTTTGATTTTTGTATGTCCCTATCTTCAAAAGCAGCACCATAGGATTCATAAAAATAAAAATAAAAATTCTCTTGAAGGCTACAGTGCCTTGTGAATTTTTAGAAAGGATGATGAAAGTTCCCTTTAGATGATGTCAAACAAATGGAATGTTTCTATAGTGGGGACATGATGACCTGACAGGTTAGCACGAGTGCATTATGGGTGTGATTAGCATGTAAAAGTGCACCCCTGGATATTATAGCAAGCTAAACACCATCTGAATATTAATAGTTCCAAGAAGACAGTTGAAACACGGATCCAAGCACTCAGCAAATGTGAGGCATGTAGGCTATTGAGGGGTTTGCCATTCCACTGACAAATCCCTGTTGAGGGGTTTGCCATTCCACTGACAAATCCCTATTGAGGGGTTTGCCATTCCACTGACAAATCCCTGTTGAGGGGTTTGCCATTCCACTGACAAATCTCTATTGAGGGGTTTGCCATTCCACTGACAAATCCCTGTTGAGGGGTTTGCCATTCCACTGACAAATCCCTATTGAGGGGTTTGCCATTCCACTGACAAATCCCTATTGAGGGGTTTGCCATTCCACTGACAAATCTCTGTTGAGGGGTTTGCCATTCCACTGACAAATCCCTATTGAGGGGTTTGCCATTCCACTGACAAATCTCTATTGAGGGGTTGGCCATTCCACTGACAAATCCCATTTGATTTTATTTATTTCATCATGGTTTAAAAAGCCTCATCAGAGAGAGAGTGGAACAGCCTCTAGGTGTCCACTGCAACTTTGAAAGCTCAATTCAACATTTTCAATGGGATGAGACAGATGGACAAAAAACATTAAAGTCTATTTTCTTACCCTTCTATTAGCACTTGAAATATTATCATTGGTAAACAGTTCTCCATTCCTTTATGATCCTCATACTATTCACTATGCTTTATTGTGGTTGACCATACCCTGCTTTACTATACTTTTCTTTCATTTATAACATTTGTCATGCAAAGCGAGACACAACATTAGTGGACTGAAGAGGGTACTCTCTCTCTTTCTCTCTTTCTCCTTGTGTCTTTTCTTGAAGTACTAGCAGACTTAAAAAGGTTATACACAATGACACCAGCCATTAACAGTACAACTCTTGCCAATTGCCTTCAGATCTGCTGTTCTCACACAAACATTAAGGGATTCAATGTCAGTGCAATGCAAAAAATAAAACTGAAAAGAAGTTGTTTTAAATTTTGTATTTAGCCAAAATGTCACTAGCTAAAATTACAATTACATTTTAGTATGTTGTATTAATCAGTTGCTGCATTTTCACAGATGTGTTAATGCAGTGTTAATGCAGTAACCCATGTATGTTTGAATCCAGCCAGTGAAAACCTCGATCTCATCTTGTTACAATGTCATCATGCTGCCAGCGCCATCTGCAGTCTACAGTCCAACCTGCAAATAGATGTCACACAAAGGTAGAAGATATGCCAATATGCATCCTTATTTGTATGATTCCCATTTATAAATACCTCCACATAACATCAGTATTTCTCTGATAGTATATAATTCAACATCCCTCTCACTATGTTTCTTTTATATACTGTAAAATGTATTCCAAAAACTCTCACACACACACACACACACACACACACACACACACACACACACACACACACAATTTTATATTTTATACCAGCGCTTTGTGGTTTATGTTTGCCAACCTCGGCTTAAGAGAATCCACAGTACTAATACATTCATCAACCTAGAAATTATAGCTAACCTATAAATCCACCACTCTCACAAGAGAGCTGCTATGAGATTTAGTTAGTGGAATCATTTCAGGCCTTTCAGGTTTGCATCCATTTTAAAAGTGTGGCAAAAAGAATTCCTTGAACACAATTGCATTGCCACTGAGAGAGCAGTAGACAACAGTGGCGTGTAAGAGATGTAGTTCTTCTCTGTGAACAGGACAGCTTGTGGGGGATGTCAGACCAGTAATTGCAGAGACACAGTATGCTGAGTTAATGCGCTGGTGCACAGATTTATTATAAAGTAAAGAATTAAACAAACAAAACACACACAAAACAAATGGCATGTTGACCAAAATAAATAGACAAACCAAACAGTGAACAAACCCCAAACAAGTATTGTGCTGGTCCCTACAGCACGAGTAGCAATTGTTATTTCTTTTAAATGTATTTCTCCTATCTCTCTCCCGTTTTCCATTCGTGTCTCTTTATATACAGCTGTGCCGGGACTCAATTGCTTATCATTCAATCTGGCCCCGGCACAGTGTGCATGTGAACTAATTGTGCATTACCCATGCCCAAATACAAATATACATTTTACATCACTTTTGCTACTTAACCCAAACTACAACCAGGGGCAGGGGTACCCCCTCACATTCTCCAAGAAAGGATCCATGACTTCTCAGTGATTTTGTACCTCATTAGTGTGGCTACAATAGGAATGCACAACCTGACAGTTTGCTGGCAGGCGATCGTGTCACAGCTTGGGAATATAACACAACGCACAACGTGTTATAGGGACAGAAAAAAACAACATTGATGGAAAAGGTTAAAGAACAGATTTCTAATGTCAGTGTGACCTAGTTGTCACAAACTTTATTTTAGTCAGACTTACTTCCACATGTAGCTGTCCAAACTGAAATTAAGCCAGCAGCAATTATACAGTCACACTCAATGTGCAGCTGTCAGAGTGATAAGAACTGGTAGTACTGGTACCCAGTGGAAAGTAAGAGCAGCACTAGATTCTGCTTATTGGGCTCTGGTAATGCTTGCGGTGGAGCTGACTTACCGTAGTTAAGGTATATTTCGTAAGGTACTGTCAACTCGTTTTGTCTTGCCTTGTCTTAATTTGTTATAACAGACAAAGCTTCATTGGTTATTTAAATAGTGTTTTTTTCTTCTTTTAATGGATTAAATAACATTTGATACAGTATTTCAAACTTTACCTTTACCTTCCTTAAGTCATTATATATCATTCTCTATATATGTGGAACTCCCTTTCTATGTCCATAAGGAGCAACTGAAATACTGTATGTACATTTTAGATCTGCAGTAGTCTACCGTGCACATAAAGCAATTTTGTTATGCTGAATGAATAAAATCACATAATCAGTGGTGGATCTAAATGCTTCTCCAGTTTAGATTAGGCATGGTAGAACTTAGAAAAGAATAATTGTTACAATGAAACCAAGTATGTAAAGCATCTGGGAAGTAAGTACATTTAGACCCTACAGCCATTTTAACACAACTTCAAGCCCCCCAGGAAGCTAATGACTGCACACCCCTGGACTGCAAACAGATTGTCCAATCTCTAGGTGGGTCACATTTTCACAAACACAGCCTGAACAGCTTGAAAAAAGAGCAACATTTTTGGTTGACAGTTCTTAGAAAACTGAAGGGAAAAAACAGTGTTCTCTTGTTTGCCTGAGGCAAAACACTAGGCCTTTTTTCATTTTTTAAAAATTTTAAGACTTATTTCACGTGAGCAGTACAAACAAATTACCTTTAATTTTCTGACTTTTTAACACCTTTTGCAATGACTTTACAAGAGAAGCATGCAAACTATTAATTATACAGTATATGCAGGCTACTACTATATACAGTACAAAGTTTCATGCTAGCCATTAACTACCTCACATACTTATCCTAATACCTCAGGACATCTTTTATACTGCCCACAGCAATTTCGAGTCAAACCAAAACTTCAGAGAATCATGGACACTCATACCATGTATGCCCAAAAGCTCGTAAATCCGGAATATTAGAAAACTGAGCTATGATTGTACTCTCCCACTCCTCTTTATATTAAAACACATCAATCTAGCCCACCAGCTCCTGTTAATATAGAGTGCTCCGATGAGTCATCGTGGGGAACGGGGGATACAGTCTAGTTCAGCATCAATATAAGACATTCATCAGTTTAAAATATTCTGATTGGTTTGTGCGTTGATGGGGAGCCTTTCCACAGAGATGCACCGTTTTTGCACCTACCCACCACTACTTGACTTTCATTCCTTTCTGGGTTTTTAAATCTTAATTAACTAGTGCAATGCGTTTGGGGGATCTGAATCACTGCCTGATTCAACTCAACTGTGTTGGAGGCTGTGTGGTCCAGTGGTTAAAGAAAAGGGCTTGTAACCAGGAGGTCCCCGGTTCAAATCCCACCTCAGCCACTAACTCACTGTGTGACCCCGAGCAAGTCACTTAACCTCCTTGTGCTCTGTCTTTCGGGTGAGACGTAGTTGCAAGTGACTCTGCAGCTGATGCCTAGTTCACACACCTTAGTCTCTGTAAGTCGCCTTGGATAAAGGCATCTGCTAAATAAACAAATAATAATAATAACTGATAGTCTCTGCTTGAGAGGACCAGGTCTGAATATCAGGCAGGATGTGTTCAGATCGGGATTGTGGAGTGCACACAGAGCTGGGAAGAGCTGTCTCTCATGGACTGGCTGACACCTTGCCATCTGTCCCCCATTTTCATGCACCCAACATTTCCTAGAGTATATTTGCTAGAGGTACTTTATAAATAAATAAACTGTTTATTCTATAGAGATTTTGCAATAAGCTTGCAGCATGCATGCTGATAAGCCACTTACTTGACAAGCACATTGTATGTTGGGGATCTTTGGTGTATTTAGCTGCTCCGGATGTAATATTACCATAGTTTAACCAGGTTGATCATGTTTATTCATATGCTTCAGCATAACTTGCTTTTCTTTACAATGCGTACCTATGCTTTTTCATGCTTTTTCATTCACTCGATAAATTTTATTCCATTGAATAAATATAGACTTGAGTATCTGAACATACTGTACTCACTTGGTATACTGTAGAAGCCTCAAGCACCCAGTCTGTCTCCATCTGCATCGTATTCTGCCAGCTTATTTTGCATAATAAGGCAATCGCTGATACTTTTTGACACTGACCTACCATGCAAAGTGCAGGATTTTTTAATATTTTTTTATTTTTTTTATTTCAGTCAGTACTTTGTTAGGCATGTCTTTCTTACAAATACAGACCCATGACCTTTCTTCAGTTTCAGAATAAAGTGTGACTGCAGGGCTCTGCTAGACAACAACCAGAAAGCTTACCCATTGCCTGGCTGAGGTCCTAAAAGAATAATTGTATCCCAATACCAAAGTAGGTAAGAGGACCACTTGACATATCATGCATTCCCCATAACCTGCAGCTTGCTGTTAATTATAAAGCTAAGTTCCGTCTCTTTTCAAGCTAAGCCCTTTCTGTATATCTGAATCTTGTGGAATTACATTCTCTTCAGCTAGGCTGGGCATTATTTCCTAAGTTTGCTGTTGAACCTTTTAATGGAAATTGTATATTGTTCTATACAAATCTTTGTCAAACCATTTACAGAAAACTAATAAACAATTTGGTGCAAAATACAGATTTTGGATGGCAGATCTTAAAAACCTTTGTCTGATAGAAATTAAAAGTAAAAAAAACACAAGTTATTGATTAACTAACTTTAAATGGCATTTTAATGCTTATTTATTTGTTTATTTTATAAATCAGAGCAGATGATCACACCTGCTATGTATTTAATGTATTAATACAAGCTTTGCAAATAAAATCAGCCTGTGTACAAATGGGAGTCTTGCTAAACAAATGCAAGGAGTTGCATCTCTCCCACGTTTGACTTAGTGGCTGCATGTACTACAAAGGCACGTAGCAATGATGAATTATCCTGCTGACAATGAAGCACATCTGCTATTCACAGTGGGACTGTTTACATGATGTTAAAAACTCATTGTCGGCCTAAATGATAACATGAAAAAAGATTAAGCTGGGGAGAATTTTGAAAAGCAATGATTATTTGGCTTCAATGCGTCTATCGCAGTGAGTTAGAATCCCAGCAGGCGATGTATCGCGGTGATAAGAGTGTGTCAAGGTTATTGATCTCAAACGTGATTGCTGATAGGGGTCATCTTCTTTGGAGTTAGAGAAGGGTGGAAGTCGGAGGATGCTTCAGTTGCAAGGAGAAAAGTGGGAGACTTTAACTGTGCACCCAAATGATAATTTTTAGCAGAATGGGTCCATAATCTAGTGTGATGAAGTCAAAGCATTTTTTTTTTATTAACTTCTGCAAAGCTTCTTTTATTAACTTTCTGCAAAGCTAAATAGAACACTACTTATCCTGCTGTGCGATGGTAAAGATGTCAACTTTACGGCATTCTATTGACACTCCATTTTAGAGTTTGTATTAGTATACATTGGAGATGAAAGAACCAGTGTTCTAAAATAAAAAATATAGTTTGTTAAACATATTAGAAATCTTGCACAATCTGCATGAGATGACATATTTTATAACAATAACACACAATGGATTACTGGCAAAACTTAATACAGTAGTGTGCAGATTTATTCAAACACCTCCTCAAGATCTGTCATTTATATCCTTTATATACCTATCTGCATGAAAACACAATCACTAATTTGTCTATTTTGATCATTTTCTAAGAGTTTCAGTAACAATGGTTTGATATCATATGCTCAACAAATCAAAACAACAGAAGCAATGGGTTGTTCTAATAAATGTGTACTGTAGTTATTTACATAATTATGTAAAATGTAATTACTGTACGTGTGTATTGTTATTCTTTCCTAATTTATAAATAAGGCATGTTGCATTTACCCTTTAAAAAATCTTAAAATTACCTTTAAATGCCATTCTACCTCGCTCTATGGTTTTGAATTGTTCACGTCCTCAGGGGTTTCAGGCTTATTGCATGCCTTCACATGTGGGTCAAGCTGAACAGCCGATACTTTTAGAGGTTTCTAACGTCTTGTTACAGAACCAGGGCCTAAATACTGCTTTCACTATATTGATTTTTTTTTTAAAAATAATAATAAAAACATATTCATCTGATTTATTTTGTAGCTATACAGGCACAGCTCCCAGGCATGCACTACCCAACCGTTTCCACCCGCCGTCATACTGTATCACTAGATTAGGCAGCTAATCACTTATTCCACGCCCATGTAAACGTTATTAATGAGGTCAGTGCTTTTTCCTCATGCTAAATTAGACTCAGCCAAATAAATATAACATTACGGATGTGAAATATTGTTGAATTGATGTATACAATTCAGTGTCCCAGGAATGGATGGGGGAGTTGGGGAGTGTTGCATGGGGAACTGAACACTTCCGATCCCACTCAATACCTCCAGGAGATCTGCCTCTCGCCCCTCGATATGCCTCTTTAAACAGAGTTCATTGATCTCCCTACATGGAAACTGAAACGAGACCCATGGGTTTGATACCATTTGGAAAGGTAGTTTGTATACTCTGTACATAATGTTCTTTTTAAACAAGATATTGTATTTAGACTGCAGCTGACCACTCATTGTGCATGACACAATGGGGTGCTTATCACAGCAATATCACCATAAAATTGCAATTTAGATGTGGCAATAGCTGCATCTGTAATTTCAGTTGCTACAATATACCAGCAGAGATCGATAGTGATGGATTTGATCACAACAAACCCAAGAAAGCGTGCTAAAGATGCAGACTAAGGTTTTTACATCAATCCAAAAGACACAGAAGTGCAGTGCTGTGCAATTTTAAAAAGGAATTTGATCTGAAGATCCTGGGTTCAAAATCCTGGTTTTAAATTCACAGACATAATCATAGAATGTCATAGAAATAGGAAAAAAACATGTCAGGATAGCACTTGTGAGACAGCTTGCTCAATAAAATATTTTGCATATCGTGAAAACAAAGGAAAAGTTACGAACGAGAGGAGGCCATTCAAACGATCAATCCTTGTCCAGTTCCATGAACCACATACTTACAAAGTCTTGAGAAACAGTGCATAATATAGAATTTGGTTTTTGAGTAATTTTTTTTTTTTCAACACACATTCATGTACCGAAACGATCCAAAATAACGAAGTCATGCTTGCATTTCTAATCAGTTTCTTTGTTAGTACTCAGAACTGTTTCCTCTATTTTCTATGATACAATCAGACTATTCTGGCTTTAAACCGTAGATGTGTGACAGACAGTGCCATGCCTTGTGACACTTGTGTTGTGCTGCATATTATTTTGAATAGGTAGTGGGGTAGGGATTCAATAAATTATCTTTCAAACAGCTCTGGCACTTGAGTACAATGGTTTAGACACACGAGGGGATTGAGAGGTATTCAGAAATACTAAAAAAAGAGCCATACAAATATTAGTGTCTTAGAATTTTTAATTGCAATAGTTATAACAAGACATTGACAAGGACATGCTTTAAACGATTCTTTTCAACAACAGCATTAACTTCCATGTACACTATTGACTCTTGAGTGGTGCAAGCGGCTGAAGTCAGAGGCAATCACAAGGTTTCAACGAGTGTCGACAGCTCATTGTTTTGGGAGTGTGGATAGGGTATAGGTTTAACTGGACTGTCTGAACTCTGCTGCACAGAGCAGACCAAAGCAAGTGTTTGTTACCGGAGGTTGGGTCTTCTCAGTTTCACTTGTATGAATGCAGCCTTTTCTTTAGTTATTCCTCTGCTTTTATCATTTTATTTCAAGTGCCCCAGCTTAAACGACCCCAACTTGTTTCTAGGGTGGTTGCTTTCTGACCATCCAGGGGTATGTTGACTGCTTAAAGGCTATACGGTAACAACTTTGAATGCACCAATCGCATGAAATATCACTGAATGGGTTAAGATCTCTCAAGACACTTTCCAGCACCTTGTGGTGTTCTATGCCACACCGCATCAAGGCTGTGATCAGGGCAGATGGTGGCCCAACCCACTACATGGTACAGGTCCTAATAAAGTGTCCAGGCAGTGTACAGTATGTTCCTTTCCACAACTGTATTCCTCTAAGAAAGCAGTGAACTAATGTCCTTGCACATTCACAGATGCTCAGTCTACAAACTGAGAGTTTTACTATTTTAATAAACAAAGAAAAGAAATTCAGTGGGCTAAATAAGATTTCAACAATCCCCAGATTCCCTATTTGCTCCATCCTTTTTTTTCTATCTCATCAAAGACCTGTCAGTTAGATTTTTTGTCTGCCAGCTTAAGTACACACTTCAACTCTCCTCCAATGGGAAAGTAAATAGCTGTCAAAGAGCGTTTCAATTTACACCAAACACAAAGTTATAAATAAAAAGGATCGCAGACTAATTCTGACTTTCCGGTCTGATTTCTGTCTTTAGCCTTTCAGCGGGAGATTAGTGGTTGAGATGATCTGATATAATTTTGCTTGTGGGGTAAATTCTGATGTCGTTTTCTATGGTGTTGTCTCAAGAATTTCAATTATCTAAAGAATATACAGTATTTACAATGCTAGGCCACTTTATTAGGACCTGTCTACCAGATGGCATCACCCTGGTGTGGGGCATGCTGTCCTGGTATACCCTATGTCACTTAGTGCCGTAGTTGAAGCATATTTGTGGATCACCTAGCAATGCTGCACTTGTACCCCGATGGCAATGTATACATCCATCCACCAGGACAGAATTGTGGGTAAATGGTTTGACGAGCACAACGGGGTCTGCAGACATCTTCCTTGGCCACCAAAATCCACAGGTCCCAATCCACTTGATTTGGGATGAACTTGAACGTTGCATTCATCATCACGATCTGCCTTCCTCTCTGCACCAACTGCATGAAATATTAGTGAGTGAATGGATTAACCTCTCTCAAGCCTATGCCACATCATGTCAAGGCTGTGATCAGGACAAAAGTTGACCCGACCGGACTAGGTAAAGATCCTGATAAAGGGGCTAGGCAGTGAAATTGTATGATTTCAATTCAATTCAAAACATCATTTTGAAACAATAGGCATAACTTTTCTAAGGGGCACAAAACAACTGTAACTGTAAAATTAGCATGAAACAACTTAGCTGCAGTAAGAAAGAGAGTCATTCCTGTTACAATTACTGTATTCCTCTCTGATAATCTGAATATTCTACACATTACCACAGGAATCACCAAAACCTCAGTTTGAGAAGTAAGCTAATGCGATTGAATAACTTTGTTTAAAAAAAATAACGGCTGTCATTTTGAGATCACGTAAATCTGTGCTGAGATGAGATTCCAAAAAATAATACTTATTGGTATTGCTAGTACTAATTTTAAAAAAAAAATAGCTTGTTTACAAACTGCCTTGTTACTAGACATTCAAAATAAACTGGCAAAGGCTCATTCTCTGAATAATTTACTGGAAAAGATTACTACAAACATTAAAGATTCAACAACTAGCTTAAGTAATGTCACCCAGGGGACAGGAAATTATGTAAACAGTGCATTGTCGAGAGTGACTCTTTTTAAATTAATTATTAGGAGGAGAAAGGCTTTCGTTCTGACACCACCCAGCTGTATATTTCTGGCAGAAATGAATATGTTTTCAGTTTGGCAGTTGAAGCTCCACATTTGAGCTGGTACACACATTAATATAATCTGAGTGTGGTCCAGCAGTGAATGCCAGGTGATTATTTTCCATGTCCCTGAATTTGCTATGCAACAAAGCATCTACTGTATGTGTCTCTTAAAAACATCACAGATGCTGTTTTGTATCCTGCCTACTTCACTAAGATTTCTGAAGATTGTACTTTATTGTGCAAAGTCTAAATAGCACAACATATCTACTTTTGTATTGAATAGTTTGGACTAAATACATTCAGGACATTTGCATACCTGGCTGGTAGTCTATGAAAAAGCATTGTAATAGGGTTATTACTGCTTAAATGCAGTCATTTTGCATGATCCTTTTGCAGTTTACCAAGCTTTTAATATTGTACATTTTCTTACAGTGCTATAATTATCTGTGATTTCTCATGCCATGCTTGCACTACACTTTCATAACACTTTCCTGCTTTGTTTTCACTATGTTATACTGCTGTAAATATTTAACAGGTCTTGCTGTGCCTCTTTATTCAGTACCCCCTCCTTCTCTCTCTTCTCCTTCTTTCACTCCCAGCCTCTTTTTTTTTTACCTCCTCCTCTCTAACTCTCTTTCTCCCTCCTCTCTCTCTTTTAAATATTCTGTTAGCCTCATCGTCAGTAATTAAATTCTGCTCCTTCCACGTCAGGTCTTATTTATTTTTCTACTCAGGCGGGCAGTAGCAGAAGAGTAGAGAGGAGCTACAGCAAAGAACTATCACAGCTGCAAACATTAATATTTTAGCCCTTACACCACCAACGTGTGGTTGATTTATTAATTAGACACAGAGCAAGAAGCCGCCTTCACACCAACATCCATTTTATTAAAAATAATAAATATATTTCTTCGATTAGAGCTAAAGAGGTCAGTCGTCCGTGACTAAGTACCCTCTGGGAAATGGTTTGTGTTGACTGAGGGCATCTTATGGGGATGGATAACATAATAAGAAACTGCAAAAACAACAGATCTGTATTTCACGTGATAAAAAAGGGTATGAAAACCAGCAGCTGATACAGGTTACGCACTATCTATGTTATTGAGGGTATTGATTGATTAACTAATTGATGGCCAACTCACTTGACCCTGTTAACTGCGTGACACGCACCATTGTTACCTTGAGAGGAGTCTACTTTATTTTCTACTGCTGTAGCTCATAATACAATTGAGCACTGAGGGTGCCCAGTGGCCATCTAATTATAGCACTACTGCACATGCAGGGGGGTCATGTGGCTTACACCGTTATTGCCGTCACAGCAGGGTCCACGGTGAGTCAGAAATTGATTTGAATGAAACTGCCATTGACATATAGGAACTATGGCCTGACCTTTCTCAGTTGTGCTAAATCTATGCAAATGCATTCTCCAAATTCCCAAATGATGTGACTGTTTACATATAATTTTTTTTTTTTACCATGTTTTTTACTTACTTACTTTACCAGCTGCCCCGCTGCAGTGTGGGCATCAATATACAGTAAGTCCCTTGAAATATGTATTGCTACTTGCAAAATGTGATAAATAAAAGCTCATGTGTTACTTGTTGTAAAACTAGAAAAGGAGCTTTTAGTCCATTACAGGCTTAATATGTGTTATCCTCTATTAACAAATAGATGGATGCACAAGGTACAGTCACTATACTAGGCAACAAGCAAAAATCCTACATAAAGCTGTGCATTGACTGCCAATTATGAAGCATTGAGCTGCAGTGATGATTGCTATGATTATAATATTTCTTTGCTTTTATTCTCTACCAAAGCTGCTGTTTGAAATACACTGATGGAGATCAAGGTCCTGTGCAAAACACGAGTCACTATGGTGGCCCTAGAAAGGCACGGCCTGGGGGCAAATGAAGAAGCAATACCTGACCTGAACAGAGAGATTTAGGGCTGTATGTACTAATATTACTTACGTTACGAATTCGTAGCCTCTGTCCTTCCTAGAATTTTTGCTTGCGATGCACTAAACAGCTCTTTCACCGCAAGTTTATGAACAGCATAAATTACTGCTCATTATACAGGAGAGATCAGAATTCGCAATGCCGAAAGTCAAGATTCAGAAATTCCTCTGGAAGATGACATGTTGCTTCCATAAGGCGTTGATCAATATTTTCATAAACTGAAAGCAGGCAATGAGTAAGCTATATCAACCACAGCAATGCACATGGAAACACGTTACCGTAGATTCTCACCCAGAGCTGAGGGTGTGGACAATCAATAATACATACATCTCTTCTCACCTTCTCATCAAAATTATTTTGATCCATAGCACCCAATCAAAAGGTAAACGTAAGAGAAACTGTCAAGAAGACAAACATCAGTGTTTTGAGATGTGGATACAGAGAAGTTGAACAGAATATGTTCAACAAGTTGGGTGTCTTTACAAAACTGTTAGCTAATCTTTTTTTTTTTTTTTAAGAAGCCAGTTATATAGAACGAGACATTGATCTTCAAGTCTTTTGGAATTTGCATTGCAATAGTAAAAAAAAATGTAATTGCTTAGAAGAAGTATATATTTTAATAATTACTTCTTATACAAGTTCAGTTTTGCTCTGTCAAGGTAAAGTGTCTCTTAAGAAACTGCTCTCAATTATCTCAATTACCATGTGGAAAGAGAAATACCTATGCTTGATGATGATCAGTGTAAATGAGATGAGGTTTTAACAAGCAGAATTGTTTTTTTATCATTTCAAAGCTTGAGCTGCTTTCCCTGCGATTACCCAGAGTGTTGCCGAGCGGCAGGTGCTGTGCTATGGAACAGCATTGATCTGATCTTAAATGAGTTAAAGGTGCTGGACAGGCTAAGAATCTGAGTGCTGAGGAAAATAAACTGCATCAGGTATCCCCAGGTCAAGCTTTGCTCTTGTGGTTTATAATCACAGAGGCCTTGGATGCAAGGTATTTGCTTGTTATTCAGCAGGCCATTAGTTATTTTATATATTGCATGGACATTACACCGCTACACTATATATAGACAGAGGAAAGACATCTGTACTGTATTACCTTATTGCATTAAATGGATAGTACCTATAATTGCATCTTGGCGGGAAAAAAGTTACACTTGCAGTTTTAACGTCAGTCATATTGCATGGTTGTAAATACAGGGTCAGTAATCACCTCTCTTCTGCTCAGTGCAGCAGTGTGGAGTAGTGGTTAGGACTCTTGACCAAAAGGTCATGGGTTCAATCCCAGGTGGGTGACACTGCTGTTGTACCCTTGAGCAAGGTTCTTTACCTAGATTGCTCCAGTATAAATGGGTAATTGTATGTAAAAATAATGTAAAAAAAAAAAAAAGAAAGAATAATAATATAATTGTATGTAAAAATAATGTGATATCTTGTAACAATAGTAAGTAGCCCTGGATAAGAGCATCTGCTAAGAAATGAATAAGGATTTCCAGTTGTTTTTTGGTCACCATTTCTTTTTATATAAACTGATAAGCAAAGCACACAGGTGGGAGGAAAAGTACTGAAACCAAAGAAATGAAATAAAGAAAGACGTGATTGATTTTTTTTCTCTTCTGCTTGTTCTGATAAACGCCCTGCATCGATCTATATTGCTACTGCAAGAGCAAATGGACTAAAGAAGTAGACATCTTGAAGGTTTATATATTGTCATGAGATGCATTTTGATGGGTCAGAGGTGCTTTAATTTGAAGGAAAACAATTCTGGGTCAGCTTCTCTGGCCAAGATCCCAGTGGGAAAGAAAGGCCAAGATTCTGTCAATATCTGGAGGAAAGTTTTTTCAGCATTATTAAATAACATATGATCAGCGTGTCTAGAGACAAAGAGAAGCCTAAAAAGTCCTGTAGATAATATAAGCATTTTCTAATGAAGATCAAGCCCACTGTAGACTTAACACTTTATATAGTGGGTATACTCAATTAAAAAAAAAAATCCAGTGGCGGATCTCAATACTGCCCTTGTTTAAATGATTAAAACAGGAACCTTCTAGAAATGATCACAGGCAGAATTGCACGTATGAAAGTACCATGCCACGTAAGATATTCGTTTTTAATAACCAAGTACAATTATGTGTGGAAGTCCGAGAATTGTTGTTTGCCTCATTACAGAAATATGAGAACTTAATTAAGTGTTACCATTCATGATATCCTAAAATATAATGATGGAAGGTTCTTATAGTGTTTTAAATGTGTAGGAAATGATTTTCTCAGATATGAAAATGCTCTACAATGCTACTGTAACCTGATCAATGTCTTTAGTTGTGTGGTGTATTATAACAGTGACAAATGAATTTGGATAGGTTGTTGAATTGCTATTAAGGTTTCTTAACGAGGGTCACGATCCATAATGGGAGATACAAACGAAGACGAGACAGGATTTAAAAGGGATATTTCTTTAAAACCTCTAAACACTCAGGAGATTTAATACATTATTGACCAATCCCAACTACTATAACCTGTGCTTCCAAAAAATCCTGTCTTCATTTTTAAGTTTAAAAGTAGACCATGAATAATTAGATCCTTTTGAATGAGTGTTTTATTAGGTAACATTTTACATGAAGTGTGTCTTACTACACTGTAGATTGCATGCGTGGTTACAGAACTAAATATGTAAATACACTATAATTACAAAAGATGCTAACAACTGCCAAGGGGCTGTTGCTTTGTAACTACACAACCATATTCCATTGTCTGCTGCACCCACTTCCTATGGTCTGGCTCAAACAGACTTTTTTATACACTCCCTCTTAGCCTGCAAAGGTCCCAGGCTGTCTTATCTAATCAGCTATTATTTTTAATGTCACTTTGCATGAGCAGGTGGGTCATCCGTTTAAATGATCACAGTATTGCACAGCGAAAATAACATTTTAATGCTTGAGAATTTGTAAAGCAAAACAAAAATCTCAGGATCCGTAAATACATAGCGAGACACTGGGAATCATTGCTTCGACTTAAAGTGCTTTGTGAAATTTATCATGATCAGTAGAATTGCACCAGTTTGGATGCTGGCTACAAATAACTTAGTGTGCTGTTCCGTCAGCTCAGTTGTATCACTTTAGCTGTCCTTGAATGTCTCTGCTATTAAGGTTTAGGTTTAGCGCTTGTGTGGCTGGAGTTAGGGCTCCAACCCTGTCTATGGAGTTATATGCAGCATTTAAAAACAGCAAACAGGACTGTAAATCCAAGGTATGTCTGAATCCCAAAGGATGCAAGATAATCACAATATATAGTCATTTCAGATTAGAAGGAACTGATGAACAGAAAAACACAGTCAAAAATCAGTCATATGAAAAACTTTTAACAGGAGCATCAGTGTTTGACTTACAGCAATGGCAGGCTTCTGTGCCCCTGTCGTTGCTGTAAAACTATCTCCGGGGAATCTGAACAATCAAGGTCAGCTTTTTTGGCAACAATAGAGCAATTTACAGTAGTGAACAGAATTCTGTGTTATTTTAATGCACATTCATGGTGGGGCACTGTAGCTTTAAAATTCATAATTTAACACATATGAAGATCCGTTCTTGCATTAGGGCTGTGTCTACTCAAAAAACATTTAACTCATACAAATACTGTATCAGTCCTTGCATCTCTTGTCTGTAGCAATGTTGCTCTGTACCTTTAAACATAATAAGCCATAATAGAGATGGTTTGCGAAGACAAAATACATACATAAATGGAACACAACATGGAGATTAAAAATAAATGGTGCAAAGGGTCTGTAGTACTGCATGTGATTCCTCCAGTTATTTGAGCTATTAAAATCCCAAGTCTTGCTCCTGACATTACCACCTCTCAGTGTTTCACAGTGCCTTGAGATTATTGCATTCAGAACAACAGTACAAATGCAAATTGTATTGTGTTGTATGACAGTGTTATTGGGCTGTCTTTCATGTGCTGTGCTCACTTACCAGAATGCCTGGCAAGTATAACACCTGCCCCAAGGGTGTAGAAAAGCAATGCCTGAGGGATGTTAAGCCAGTTGTTCAAGACAATACATGAAGGATAGCTCCCTAGCACTGTTGTATCAGATTGCCAGTGTAAAAAGGTTAGGATGGTGTTGTGTATTTATGGTACTGTAAAGTTCAGAGTGTGCGTGTTGGAGTGTTTCTGAAGTTTAGAATGTATTATGCACAGGTAAAGAACAAAAATACAATACACTAAATACAATTATCTGTATGTTTCCATTCATACAGAAAGGTGATCATGTTATCTATTTGATATGATATCATGTCCTCGGTGTTCTCTGATTAGGTTTACACAGCAAGCAAACCTGCTGAGACATTCCTATGAATGTGTCTCAGTGGTTGACAAAATATATTCATTAGTAGGGCTGTGCAGATACTCAAGTATGAACATTTTTTTTGTCAGGTATTAAATGAGCTAATCACTGTGACTGAATTATCTACCAGTGTTGTATACTGGAAATGCAAAGTGAAATGCAAAGTGAAAGTCAATTAGGCACTTTATGAAGAAAGACATTCCAAACCAAACTGAATGTATGCTTTTAAGACGAATGGTGGCTATGCCTCCTTCTATGATCTATGGTTGTAGGGATCAGATGTTGTTGTCCATTATTTGATACCTCCACCAGCCAAGTTTCATCGTTAAGGTTTTTCATCAACATCAGCACAAATATGGGCAAAGTGTTCCTATAATGATCCTGTGTGAACTATTTAACAGACATTTCAGAAAGGGTGAACCTTTCAAATTGATTGATTTAGTTAGAACACTGAAAATAAATGCAAAAAGCCTGGTAGCGCCATTTGAGGCAAATGTTTAAAAAACATACAGATGGGCAATTTGACAACAAGTTGTAATTAAACACCTAACTGTTAAAAATGGTTTCCACTAATGAATGAATAACTGAATGCCTTCAGGCTGTGGGAAAAAAAAGCACAGAGAGAGAACACAGGAGGAATTTCTCACCAATGAACTAGATCAATCTATGCATTGACATGATCCACTGGGAAAAATCACATATTTACATTTGAAAGAACATGAACACTGTATCATTCATAACATTTGTCTAGGTTGTAGCATCATCAGTTTCGGGAAAAAAGCAGTGAAATCCTGATTTATTACCAAAGTAACTATACAGCACATGATATCATAATAAAGGTAATCTGTACAGCAAAGTGATACTGAGCTACAGCACGGGAAGTGATTTGGTACTAAGAAGTAGCAAGTTATATCTATAGCACTGTCCAATTGAAAAGGAGAGAAAAAATGCAGATTCAGGATCTTACACTGGCTCTGTTTGGAAATAAGAAGGCTAAATTAGCAGCTACTCGTCCCTCAAAACTCAAACACTTTTGGCTGGTTTCACAGGCCCTGATTAATACTAATCCTGGACTACCCAATGTTAATTTAGGTACGGTAAACCAAGATTAGTGCTAATCTGGGTCTGTGAAACCAGCCATTTAACAACACCTTTTGTTGCTTTGGCATTGTTCTCTTGGCAGCTACAAGGCCGACTACAAGTGTTTATGGTGATTTCCACTGTCCTCGTTCACATTTGCATGTATGAAATCCCTGGAGAGTACAGGGAACAGCCTTCACGTAAATATTGCAATTCATTTAAATTATGTATAGGATTAGCATCTAAAATGTAATGAATATAAGCATAGCATCTAGAATGGTAATGGTATTGTGATTTCTTTTTTTTTTTTTTTAGTTAATTATAATATATGTGTGCATGTTCTCTACCATTCAATTGAGGACAGACTTATTATGGGTCATATTATAACTTGGACAGGGTGCAGGATAAGTGGAATCCCTTCCCCTAAACAGGTATTTACAGAATACAGTACTTCTTCATTTTAGCTGGGGGCAGATGACTCATCTGCTTGGAGGTGTTTTAATAAGTCAGCACTGCAGAAGAGGGTAGGGTATCTGCAATGCAGAGTTCTGCACACCATTGTGGCAACATGGTTTTCTCAATGGTGTGTACAACTGTGTTTCATTCAGTGTGTTTACATGAGCTTAAGAATTCCGATATTTTTCGGAAAACTAAGTTTTCCGAAAACTAATTCCGATATCAAAAGTCATGTAAATACAGTTTTCGGAAAATGTATCGGAATATTCCTTAGGTCAGTTTTCGGAAAACAGCACCTAGAAATTTCCGATTCAATTCCGAAAACGAACCAAATGTATATCATGTAAACGCACTTTTCGGAAAACTTATTCTGATAGCGTACTGCACATGTGCAAACTTTGACCTTCATTCCTGCACGTGGTTTTAGAAAACAGAAAATAATAGTGATATGTAGTCAGTCTGCATGGATCCATTTGCTCCATTGAATCATATTTTGTCAAATACTGGTACTTGCTCGAACCGAAGTCCTTGTATTTTATCTGGCTCTTAATTGTATTACTTGTACTGTGATTCTTGAAATGTATTTTTGTTTACGACTGTAAGTCGCCCTGGATAAGGGCGTCTCCTAAGAAATAAATCATAATAATAATAATAATAATAATAATAATAATAAAGTAAGGGATAAAGTAATATTTGTCCGTATGTATTTTTTTAATAGCCCATACTGAAGCAGCACATGTTTTCCAGCTTTAAAATTATGTGATAATTTAAAATAATGTCTGCAATAGAAACTGATAATGTAGAACAGGATGAGCTGTTTGAAAGGCTGATTGCACATTGTGGGGATTCTGAAAAGAGGTAGGACAGTAATCTTTGAATTTAAGACCTGACACTTCGATAAAGCACATGTTATTAGATTGGTCTCCATTCTATCACAGAAAAAATGTCCGGTCTGTTCAAATCGTACTTAGGGTACTACAGTACTTTGCATGCGAAAATATCCTGAGTTTTCCGAAAACCTGAATCCATGTATACAGTTGAATTCTAATTAGACTTTCTATCATTAATCATGTAAACACAGAAAAGTGACATTTTAAGAAAATCAGTTTTCTGATTCAGTTTTCGGAAAACACTTTGTCATGTAAACATACTGATTGTTTCTGTTTCTGCTCCAGACTACAGCCTCTGTTTTGTATTTTAACTGATATGCTCAAAGTTCTGGGTTTTTCTTTTTGTAAAATTTGCTTTATTTTTGGAATACAGTATTTGAAAAAGAAAAAATGCCAAGTCGAGTAATTATTTTTAACCCTTCTGCACTTATTTCTTTAACATTTTAATACATGTGAATTTTGTGATTTTTTTTGTAATTAAATGTTTTATAAATATTTAAAATTATTAATACATTTTTTGTTGCAATAAAGGTATTTTGTAAAATTAAAATCTCTCTCTCTTTTCTCTCATATATATATATATATATATATATATATATATATATATATATATATATATATATATATATATATTGTATATATACACTGAACCTTGGTAATAAACTTTATTTCTCTTCAGTGGTGTAGTGATAAACGCCCGTTTGGTGGACTTGAACAGATAGATTCAACAGAGATAGATTGAACATGAACAGATACATTGTTATTGGCCCTCAGCCAACCAGAGCCCCCCATACAGTCCTTTCCCTCTCTGGTGCTGTTCAGACCCGACGGTGCGCTTCACGTGAACAGTTCTGTGAGGGTCCTTTCGTGGGCTAGGATGAAGGCTACTAGCAGGTCCAGTGTGCCTAACAACAGAACACTCACACTCACACACACAGAACACTTAGTCCATTGGCCACGCCCCCCTGCTCGCACCACAGTTCTGACTGAGAGCTCTCAGCTGTCAGTCTCACGCGCAGCAACACAACACAGATGCTCACTGTTAAAATATCTTGTCTTTAACCTAGTATTTGCACATCACAGGAGAGTAGAAATGAGTAAACTCTGTATCCCTTATATGAGAAGTGGGTAAACGTTATATTGCTCAAATTAAAAGTGGGTAAACGCTGTTTACCTGCGTATACCCTCAACTACACCACTGCTTCTCTTTCTGTATATAATTGTAATATTATATATTTGCACATTTAAGTTCAAGGTGTGTCGGATCCCAACACCTCCATCTCCCACACAGTACAGCATCCCAATACGCTGACTGCAGTGCCACCAACTAACACACATTTATATTCCAGGAGAGTAAAGTGCAGAGAATGCTTAAATAAGACATGTCTTACATAAGGGATATTAGAGAGAAAAAAAAAAAACATCCTGAATTACTAACAGCCTGTCAAACCCTTGTGTTATTTGATCCCCATTCACAGACCTGTTCTCCAATGATCTAATGTAATAAATATTGATTAAGCACTACAGTCCTTGTGAAATATCACACTTTTATATTTCTTTTCTTCCCAAGGTAGGGGGAAGGTTAAAAATTGCCTATGTTGCAGATCATTAATTTAATCCCATCTGCAGCGTCTCCATATTAGGATAATAAATCTAGAGACGCTTCTTCGAGCACTGTGTCTCTGCCCAACAAAATAATAATAATAATAGTATCTCTATTTTTATATAGGACCACCATCGTAAAGCGCTTTACAGAGGTAGGCTGTGAACTGTGCATTATATGCAGAGTCACTTACAATAGGACATTGATTTAACATATCATCCACAGGATGAAGCACAAGGAGGTTAAACAACTTACTCAATGTCACACAGTGAGTCAGTCAGTGCCAGAGATGGGATTTAAACCGGTGACCGTCTAGTTATAAGCCCTGGACTTTAACCACTGGACCACTATGGATTACAAAGCAGAAGAACAACAAAACAAAACAAATAAAAAATATTAAAAAAGGACTGGTTTATTGTGCCTGCAGCGTATTGCACTTCCATTTGAACAAATGGGATGCACACAGGATACATGTGAGAAACAGGACATATATTAGATCTTGCAAATAATTGTCTTGTACAGAGCGTTCGGGTTTCCAGACTTTTTTCTCATGAATGCTGCATGAAGCTGCCAGTCCTGCCAGTACACTACAGATTAATTCAGAGAAGGTACTGTATGTAAGGCATTGTTTCACACAGGTCTTTAGATGGCGCCCTAATAGCTGCTGAGCAATTTATCAAAGATATTCCTAAATAGAAAAACATGGGTGGAGTTTCCATGCGTGTTTTTTTTTTAGCTTGAGACATTTGCTCGAGAAAAATGTCTTGTGTAAAATGTTTTTTTAGGTTTCCATTCGCTCAGTTTATTTTACTCGAGTAAATCAGGCTTTTCACCCGACGTCATGCAAATGAAGAGGAAAGGTGGGGGTTTGTATGTAAATTAGCTATGCGTAAAAGTACTTGTGCTGTTTTTGAAGATTACTAGTATCAAAATAAATCAAACACCTGCACTCCCGATAAGTGTAACCATAGGCGCGTCGGAGATTACTAGTGAAATTTTGTGAAAATGTGGTTTCCATGTGCAGAGGACTGGTATACAAGTGAATCTAAGCTGCTATAATAAAGGAGGCTGTGTGGTCCAGTGGTTAAAGAAAAGGGCTTGTAACCAGGAGGTCCCCAGTTCAAATCCCACCTCAGCCACTGATTCATTGTGTGACCCTGAGCAAGTCACTTAACCTCCTTGTGCTCCGTCTTTCGGGTGAGACGTAATTGTAAGTGACTCTGCAGCTGATGCATAGTTCACACACCCTAGTCTCTGTAAGTCGCCTTGGATAAAGGCATCTGCTAAATAAACAAATAATAATAATAATAATAATAAAGCAAAATACCTTGTGCCTGGTTGGTTAATAATGTGTTTTACTGCTCTTGCCCAAATTGTTTTTTAAATGTCATTGGCAGAGTGGCATGTTGTTAGTATTGAATCTGTTTCAACTAATTTATCTAATAACTCATTTATTAAAATTTAACTGAGTAGTATAAAATGAAACTGACCAACACAGGTATTGCAGATCACAATGGCTGAAAACCGGCGAAGACGTAGGATTCGAAAGCTCTGTGCCAGACATCTTCCACGTATGCTGCCAAGGCTGTCTGGATTGGGAACAGTGGATGTTTTCCCTTTGTTTCGGGAGCTTGAACTTCCAAACATCCTCTATCAGCAAATCCTTATGCCTTGTTATCTAATACCAGGGCAATATTCAGCATTATAGTGTAACTGGTAAAGGAAGATATGCAGCCAAAAAGGAATTACGTACGGCCTCCTGTGCCAGTGGAAAAAAAGAGTGGCGATTGCTCTGTGTAGGCTGGCATCCTCAGCTGAGTACAGCGTTAGAGTTACTCAGCTGAGTACAGCGTTAGGGTTACTCAGCTGAGTACAGCGTTAGAGTTACTCAGCTGAGTACAGTGTTAGGGTTACTCAGCTGAGTACAGCGTTAGAGTTACTCAGCTGAGTACAGCGTTAGGGTTACTCAGCTGAGTACAGCGTTAGAGTTGCTCAGCTGAGTACAGCGTTAGAGTTGCTCAGCTGAGTACAGCGTTAGGGTTACTCAGCTGAGTACAGCGTTAGGGTTACTCAGCTGAGTACAGCGTTAGGGTTACTCAGCTGAGTACAGCGTTAGAGTTGCTCAGCTGAGTACAGCGTTAGGGTTACTCAGCTGAGTACAGCGTTAGAGTTGCTCAGCTGAGTACAGCGTTAGAGTTGCTCAGCTGAGTACAGCGTTAGGGTTACTCAGCTGAGTACAGCGTTAGGGTTACTCAGCTGAGTACAGCGTTAGAGTTACTCAGCTGAGTACAGCGTTAGGGTTACTCAGCTGAGTACAGCGTTAGAGTTGCTCAGCTGAGTACAGCGTTAGGGTTACTCAGCTGAGTACAGGGTAGTTGGCAATGTGTTTGGGGTGCATAAAACCACAGTTCATCGCTGTTTGTCAACTCCCTTTTTCAGAGGCACTGCAACACATACATAGCTATGCCAGATGTAACTGAAGCAAAAAGCATTGCTCTACGGGACCGTCCCTCTTCTCCCGAACGGCACCTCCTTGCTCGTTCCTGCAGGTAGATCTCTTTCAATTTTTTAAATTTGTCCCTAGCTTGTGGGACTGTGCGCTCTATTCCTCTTTCTGAGAGGGCATCAACCACTTGTTGGTACACATGCTTGTTGCGCTGTTCCGGGCGATCGAGCTGGCTCAACACATCCAAGTCACTAACTATACTTATTACTGCCCAGGTTTCCTCCTCGCTCCAGCAGTTTTGAGTGGAGGGCAGACACGTGTTGTCTTTGGATATAGCTGGGATCAAAAGCAAGGGAATTCAGTTACATACATTTCAGCTGCTCACTTGCTTTTCATGTTTAACTTAGTTAGCATAGTTTTTACAGCAAGGGTATTCTCAAACAGCTGCTTTAATACTATAACAAGGGCATAATGCAGTTCATGGTAAGTGGTTTTGTGCAGAACTGTAAAGCCACAAGAGATATACAACATGACAGGCCAGACACGCAAAAAACAATAATAAAAAAAAGCCACCCGCATTATCATTAAGGTGAACTACACATCTGCTAACCATATAACTGCCCATCAGCCACTTACTTTCTGCTGTCTTGGAATCCACAGTAACAACTGACCTGCTCCCTTGCAATATTTATAGTGATGTCACTTAAGGATAAACAAGCTCATTAACATTTACGCATGAAATGCGGGTTTTCCCGAAACTGGGCATGGATTTTCCCGTATGTTTCATCCTTTACATGAGTAAATGAGATTTACCCTATCCCTCTCTTTGGCCGTTTTTTTTTTCGGCCACAAACCTGATTTACGCATTGCCATTTCACATGTAAACTGCCCCGCATGGAAACCCCATGATGGTTACATTTTAAATGTTGTGTTTTACTATATTGTAATTGCACTGTCATTGCGTGTGTTCTTACATAGAAATGGCATTGTAAATTCACAACCTGTGTGTAAGAGCAGTTAGGTTTATGGTTTGTAATAAACATGTTGTTGCATTGCAAATTCACAGTGTAATCACTGTGTTATTACAATGTAATTACAGTATAGTTAAAGCATTGTGTTTCCAAAAGCATTATAGTTTCAGACTGACACTATAAAATCTAAAAATACGATTGTATAAGCTTATAATACTGACACTACTACTAACAATGATAATACATGAAAAGTGGCTGAGAAAAGCTTAAAACCTTTAAACGATAACAAAATCTGTTGGTTTCTCATAGCTGCCAGCAATTGCTATCAGTGATTTGGTACGCTTTTTCCATTCATTTTCACATTCATCTCTCCTTGATATTGTGCAGAACAAACTGCCCTTGAAGCGTGCAGTGAGTGCAAAAGTAATGAATTCCCCTTCCATTCTTGCCAATCCTCATGAACATCTCCCCTTTATCAATGACGATTTTAAAAAACGCTTGTTTGATTACAAGAGGCTTCTGTTGTTAAAAATCAAACCTGTCTTATCTCAAACACAAACAAACAAGGACAGACACAAGCTCATCCCCCTACTCAATGCCCCCCCCCCCCAATCCCCCCGAGCTGAGATTAAGAAGCCTGCACATTAGAAGCAAGCACAAAACCAGTGTAACAGATTATCCAGACCCCTCCCAGAACACAGGCAGTGACAGCACATCTGTCTGGCTGGATGAAATGATGACTCTGTACCAAGCTTGTTGTGAGAATAGGAAAAAAAAAAAAGTTGATGGATAGCATGAATTTAAAAAAAGATAACGTGTTTTGTATCTCTATTAGCTAAGTTGATAATCTATATATTTTTTTCCTACTGAAATTCATTCTATTCAAATAACCCTTTGCTATTGATATATATATATATATATATATATATATATATATATATATATATATATATATATATATATATATATATATATATATATATATATATATACATATGTGGTTAGGCTATTATCATGTTAATGTAATCATAGTTTGAAGAACAATCGTTTTTAAAACCCCATTTAACATGTAGGTGTTCCTTATATATACAGTATAAAAAAGCTATTCACTGCTTCAGAATATAACCTTACAGTTATAATCTCTTAAATGCCCAGAAGAATAAAGTGGGGACAGCCTACAGTCATTAAAACTTTGGAAAGTGATACAATTTATATCAAGGTAATCCTACAAAACACTGTTGCTATTGTGTATAACCGTGTGCTAGTTCTATAATACATCAAACACATATTTGTTTAATGCAGACACCAGAGGTGTGCTAGACACTGCACCTAAGACGAGGAAGAATGCTCTTGTTATTTCCCCAGACTCTAGGATTATCTACACAAATTGACCAGAGAATCTGAGACCCTTGAGATTGAAAATTCCAGATTTAGCTTGGCCCTTCCTATAGGGGGCTTCTGCAAAGTGCAGACCTATACCATACCTGTGTGAGATTGAATGTTGCTAGCAGATAACTCATTGCAGTGCCCATGTCTAGCTGTTCTAGGAGTGACGATTCATGACTAGTGGCTATTATTGGACAAGTCATGTGAACCAGACCACGTGGAGTACTGGGCACTTGTCATGTATAGGTTTAAGCCTGTCAACGTCTCCCTGGCTCAATAAATTGTATAAAAGCCAACTGTGCCTGTCAAGCTCTTAAAATAACCCTCCTCCCCCACACAAACACAGACATAGGAGGTTGATATAATGTTATGCTCATGGGTGCAAGGTGGTGCAGTGGGCTAATTCAGGGACTTTCATGCCTTTCACCTCGGGGATCTGGATGAAACGAGTTTGGTTTACAACTTACGCCCAATGGACGTAAGTCCACATCACAAAAACCATCACATAATCTGACACAGTTTGGCAATCTCTGCTTCAGTTCAGTTCTCTTGCAGAGCTGTGAGGGGAAGCTCCTGCGGCACCTGAAAGTGTCAAGTTATACAACAAATACAAAAATATATATAATACTTATCGTATGTGCTGAAGCTGCACAATTCACTTAGCTGCACACAATTCTGCATAGTGGAACTCCCTATGGTGGTTTAATTAACATCTGGTACACTGTTAATATGATCCATTAGGTAATGGCTAAATAGGGAGAAAGAATAAAAGCACGAGAGGCTTGATAGGTTGTATACCTGCCTCTGGGCCCAAAGCCCGCAGATTGAATCCTGCTTCAGTTTTCAATATATAGATATATTCAATCCACCAGCACCTCAGCAGTTGTGTATAATGTTTGTCAGATATTCCACAATCTGGCTGCTTCAACTCCTCACAAACAAAATTCAAAGAGAAATTCTCAAGATCATAACACAAGGGGTATGTATTGAGGTCAGGCAGGGCTGAAAATTTGCGGAAATTAAATCAGTGAGCTTGCTCAGGTCCTTCTACCCGCTACCTGTATAATGAAGAAAAAGAAGACTGCTTGTATGCCTGTCTCCACAGGTTTACCTAGCAGCAGAGCTAACAAGCTTGCATCTAAAGAACACTACAGCTGAAGCCCTGCTGGAATTACCATGATAACTCAATTATTTGCATGCTGTAAGTAAGAAAAGTGCACGTGCATAATTCATGACTTGAACTGTGTCAATATTATTCACATGTCTAGCCACGGGAAGAATAAAAATAATATTGACATGAATTATACATATATACTAAGTTGCAATGTTTGTAAAAGAAAATAATAGCACTGTAGCAGTAATCATACACAGTGTGCCTTTCAGAACGTAAAGAGAGTGAGATGTTCCTGGTTTGGGGTTTGGCTTTGTGCACACCATTATAGACAGCCTCCTGGTTTGTTCATTCTTTAGATCCTGGCTCCTTAATAATCGGTGCACGACACAGAAAAATATTCACACACTGGGAGCCTTCTAGGAATCTGTAGGATGGCGTTCATGATATTCTGGAATCTAAACGATAAAGGTGGTCCATGTTGGTTTAAAAGGCTTTTAAATGGACAATATACCTGGGTCTGAATGTAGCCAAATCCTAGGGAAAGAACTGTGCCAGCTGTACTCCTTTCTGGTCTTTTCTCAAATATTTTTTTGCTGGGTAATGCCAATATGTTTATTTATTTCATTTAAATCTGAATCCTTCATGCTTAAAGTTACGACAAAGACACCTAACAAAGAAGTAAAACTGCTTTTGGCTGGCTGGATGTCTTGAAACTTTTTCAGCTGTTGGACGTTCATTTTTGGAAACTGCTTTGGAACA
Source organism: Acipenser oxyrinchus oxyrinchus (assembly GCA_030684275.1). Taxonomy (NCBI): domain Eukaryota; kingdom Metazoa; phylum Chordata; class Actinopteri; order Acipenseriformes; family Acipenseridae; genus Acipenser; species Acipenser oxyrinchus. The sequence goes on along the minus strand of CM060257.1, from coordinate 45,976,659 downwards.
TACATGTGTAGCATTATCCTATATATCCTATGTAAATTATTATATACATCGTCAATGTGTAATTAGACTGAGATCATAGGTGTGTTAACTGTGACTCCAGCCGTGGTGATTTGGCTGTCTGGTTGTTCGCAGATCTGTTGTTCTTTAAAGCGACTGATAAATATTAGCTCCTGAGAGGCTGTCAGAATGATGAAATAAGCAACACTATGGCTAATAGACTCATCTTTTGCACCTGGCAGATTTTAATGGAAGATGGGATCTCTCCCACTGTTCAGGAGAGTCAGCATAGCAATGGCATCACTTCAAGAGCAGTGGAGCTAAAACTCCAAATGATCCTCAATGATCTCCTTCTTGAGAATTCTTTTAGAATCTGTCTATCGGCCTAACAACAAACAGAACAGTTCTTAAAGGCTATTTAGAATGCAATACTGTGCACTTACTAACACTGCTGATCTATAATAACATACCTAACTTTGCAACTAATGAATACTTCATCATAGATTCTGAAGGAGGTATCTCAGGTTGACAGACATCGTTACACTGATGAAGGCACTAGACAAAGCATTTGTCTACTTGACTGGTTTACCATATTCCTTCAAATTTAAGAAGCACTTTTTGAAAAATGTTTTGCTTCTCAAAAATAGCCTGCGTCTTAAATTCGAGAACAGTAGTGATTCGTGTATTAAAATCGCCAACAAAAGACGTCACTGCCCGAATGCACAAGCAGCAACGTGACTGACTGCCGAGAAAAGACGGACCAAAATATTACTGCCCGATCTTGAATCATCCATGACATAAAGGCAGCTGTTTTCAAAGACGCATGATTAGCATTCTGAGGAGTTCAAAGCATTTTTAATATTAAGCATAGGTGGTTATAAAACAGAAACTTACCAGCATTTTTCATCTTCTTGAAACCTGGTATAGGCAGGACTCTATGCTAGTTTTTTTTAGGCACATGTGCACCTAAGTTAAAAAATGTAAGTGCACACTGAAAAAATTACGGAGACACACAAAAAAAATATATACAATTCTGGTCAAATGTATTGTTGAATATCTACAAATCTTTTTTTCTTCCTTTCTTACATAACACTTGTGCAGTTCGATACTTTTTTTTTTCAACTTAAATGATGTTTAACAGCCTGGTAGCATCTTCCTCAGAATGTGCTTCTTGCCTGTTTATGGTAGCGGGATGGTCTGGCTGATGTTTCTGGATGTATGCCTCTCCACACATTGTGTGCCATTTTGAAGCACTGTGCTTTAATATATTTTCACGTTTTAACTTCTGGCTCCCTTTAAAAAATGCAGTCTTGCCTGCCATCAGGTCCCCTGCATCCTGACAAAATTTAACCCAGGGAAAATCTTTCTGTCACTGTGAACATGCTGTAACTAACATAGCCTTTCTCGAAGTTCCCTGTTCACGTTCATCATCTTCTGACATATCGGTACCTCCATTGCTCATTTCTTGTAAAGAACATATCTGCCAACATATCTGATTTTTTCTTTTTTTTTTTATACTTTCAGCTGAAAAAAATCTTGTTATTTTTTTATAGTCAACCTTTAAGAATGTCTAGTCGCACACGTGTACCTAAATTAAAATGTACATTAGCACAAACATTTGCAGAAACTGTGGGGATATTTTCATCTGTGCTACTGGACGACACAGAAGGTTCTCCCCATCAGCCGAAACAAAAACTGTTGTATGCTGATATGTTAGTGCTTGTTCTGAGCCACCAAAAATCTTTTGCGATCCATGTATTGGCCACCACTGGTGTGCAGTATTGGCTTAATTCCTCTATGTGTAGGATAATTTAATTGAAATGGAGACCAAACAATATGTTTTGGTTGGAAGGATAGTTAGTGTAATAGCAAACATTGGGGGTCTCCTTGGTCATCATATTGCCTTGAATAACAGATACATGTATTATTTAAAGTTCTGAAGGTGGGGAGAGAGGTAGGGTGTGTGTGTGTGCTGGTCTGTGTAGATAGGGCACTTGTTTTTGCACAGGAATATGGACCATCCATGTAACAAAAAAAAAAACATATATAAAAAATAACTTAATAAATAAGCTATTCACTTTTGTTTTCACGGCAAAACTATATCAAAACCACAATTGGATTTTTTTTTTTTTTGGAAAGTGTTAAACTTGTCAATTTGTGAATGTGAAATGTGATTTCCTCTATATCAGTGCAGTAATGAGTTTGAACTCGCAGGGCTTGGGTGTTTGTGCAGCAGTATGACACATATACAGACCTGTATGTCCCCTCGTCACTCTGATTGACGTGTGACGACATGCGCCACTATCTTTTATATTTTATTTTTTAGAAAGCAGCAAGGTTTTTCTAACAAATTGGCTGAACAGTGGAAGCATTCACATGTCCGTTTTGTTTTGACAGTTGCAGTAGATCAGGCTGCTGGTGTCATCACATAGTCCCAGGAGGTTGGTGCTCAATCAAAGAGTGACACTGCCATTGTGATGCCCTTTCAGAGAGGGGTGACAGCTTCCTCTTTACCCCAGCGGGGTCATGGAATCGATTCAACAGTATTATCTCAATCTCTTTCTGAGCAGCAGCGATTAGAAGCTCAGTGGTCTAGAGGAAGATGCTATCACTTTGCAGGCTCCTGTCAAAATGTGTAAAGAAAGAAACCTGTTTTAACTTTCTTTTTTTGTAATCTGCAATGCAATCAGAATGTGTTTTAGAGACAGTTCTAACCTTATGTGCTGCCTAGATTGGGTACAATGAAAGACTTGTAAAGCGTCAGATGGTAACTGACATTGTATTGCTTTTCAGCACTTTACAAGACATCTTGTTCACACCCGAGCGATACATTTCTCGATACAATATCCCAGCAGCTTTCCAGGAACACTATTCACTCTACAGCATGCACACTGTGTCATGAGTATGAGTACCTATTATAGGACTGTCAATAGCATACCAGATTGTCAGAAGTGGCAATGCAGGCTTTTAGAAACACTGTGAAATTAATAATAATAATAATAATAATAATAATAATAATAATAATAATACATACATACATACATACATACATACATACATACATACATACATACATACATACATACATACATACATACATGCATACATACATACTGTATTTTTTCCATTTGACATTTATTCAGAAGACTGTGAATATCTTCTCAGCCTGATATAAATACAGTGTGAAACACATTCTGGATTGAAGGATCACTTACACTGATAGTAATTCTATGCTGATGGGTTCAGGTAAAACTCAGAGTTGTATAAAGGTTTGTAAATTGTGGCAGTGGCTGAGCTTAGTGGAGAACAGCTCACTGGTGTGTCGATCTCAGGAGTGGCAACGAAAACAGCTCAGAGAGACCCACATAGCCCTCAGGACTTTCTTGTTATTCCTAGCTTAATTACTGATACCAGCATGTTTCAGTTTGAAGGTATCACAGCCCTAGTCATAAATAAGGAATAGTCTGATCAAATGCATATATATTGTCCATATGGCACTGTATATATGTGTGTGCGTGTGTGTGTGTGTGTGTGTGTGTGTGTGTGTGTGGGTGTGTATGTATGTATGTATGTATGTATGTATGTATGTATGTATAATATAATATACATTTCCATTTTGTTTGAAAGGTGGTGTTGTATTTTTTTTGGTTTTGTTTAGTTTAGTATTTTTGCTCTTCCATATTTGTGATAGGTTAAAGAAACAGTTCCTCCAGGAAATCTACATTGAAGGTTGCCACTATTGATTTTCTCTCTCTCTCTGTCTCTCTCCCTCTTTCGGCTCCTCTGATGACAGAATACATGAATTTAGAGGTGGGTATTGTTCAGAGAAGCTGTCCGCAGCTGAATGCTAATGCGCCATGCACTGTAGCTCAACACAAACCATGGAAAGGGGCATTCGTGAGAGGAGGCCGAGGAAAGATCTGATGACTCACAATTAATGTCAAAGAGAAAAACAGAAAAAATGAAACACGATTCAACGTTAATGGTTCAGGCGTTCTTTGGCATATCCTTTGCACTACTTTCTAAATTTAACACCCATTTTCCTGCTTTGTATATGTAGTTCATTGTATTACAGCATTTTCAAAGTTCCCATGGATACCAGCGTTGGAAATTGTTGCATCACTCTGGCTAGTTACGCAAGAATGTAATTTTTCTCTCTCTCTCTCTCTCTCTCTCTCTCTCTCTCTCTCTCTCTCTCTCTCTGTTGCTCTCACTTTTTATTCAGGTTTTGGGTTTGTGCACAACCTATAATTTTAAAAATATTTCCCTACCTTACATAAGCTTTTATATATCACTTCTCAGTCAATCAGCATCAAGTTACATATTGGCATCTTCGTGTCATATTGTGACAAATACACTAACAGGTCACACTTTAGTTTAGTTTATTAAAAATAAAAAACACCAATTAATGCATTACCGATATTAGTTTTTGATTATAAACTCGGAACTTACTGCAATGCTATTTTAATAAAACGTTACTAATGGAAAGCGTAAATCCATGTTTTAAAGTAATTAGAAGGTTTCTTATAAATGCCTTAGTTACATTTTCTTATGACACTGTATTGCTATAGCATGTTATTAAATATGAATAACTGCATGGTTCTGTTCATGACCCGGTTATAACACATTTATATATGTACTATTGATTGTTATTATGAAATGGTGTGAGTTAAGGAAGTTTTGATCCCTGAGACACTGTAACTTTAAGACAAGGCAATGTGTACAGTTGGTTTTATTTTACACCCCGTTGCTGTGTAGCTAGCTCCAGCCCGACCTGTATAAAATAATTACTGCCTGCAGCAATCTTGCGATTTAGGGATCAGAGGGCATTTACATTCTTCTCACTCCTTATCCTGCGTGAATTACAAAACAAAACACAAGGAAAAAGGAATGGGAAAAAATGTAGCAAGAAGAGATAGGGGAGAGAGAAAAAAAGAAAGTGACATCTTATCCATTCAAACCTCCAGTTCTAGCTGTTTTTATTTGTTCTGTTTTTTGCAAAATTTATTATTATGTGTATTAACTTACAAGGCCCACAACTTAGTAAGTGACATGTGCAGTCCAGCAATACATTTTTGGAATTGTAATTCATTTTGACAGTGAATAGTGATAGGGGTTCCTCTAGAAACTGGAACCCATAACGCTTCAGTATGAAAGCACTGCGCTGTTGCCGTGGGAAAGAAATAACATACACTTGTCAACTTGAATGACGGCATCCATAATGTTAAATGTCCCTGTGGAATACACTACTGCTAATCGGTATTTGGGCTATTGGGTGCATTAATTGGTGCCTTTGCAGCCACAGTCACTAATTACATTTAGCTAACTGCTTTACTGTAGAGTTAATCACAACATTTTATTAATATTAGCACTAGGATTGGGTCATGCAGAAGAATTTATAGGATGTTGTTTTTCAAGAAGAACTCTCAGTATTCCAACCCAAACATCGATGCCTGCATAATACGTTGACAGAACCTGGAAAAAGGACATTGTGTAAAGCTTGGAGTTTAAATGTTGTACAAGTCTTAAATAATGAATCACATTCTAATCACCAGTATTAGGGCAGAGTCCATTACCTTTTTTTGTCTCTGAAATCTACTAATATAAATCTTCCCAATTTAATACTTTTTCATGCAATTTAATAATGCCAAAACAAATGTACCAAATATTTTCCACAAATAAAAGTATTATGTTGGAGTATTCCATTTCCATTGCTGACTTGTACATTAACCTTAAACCATCATAGCATAAGAGTTTCAGGCTAAACCTAGAAGAACATTAATGGTTTCCTTAGTTGGTGGATTGAGAAACAGGGGGCCAAGACTCAATGTACACCCTATTATGTATGTATTGCTAAGTTTTTATAATTAAGTGATATATAATTAAGTGATATGACCATCCGTATTTATAACATCCACACTTATTTTTAACTTGTAAAACCAGCCAGGAGTGACTCAGCTGTCCAAAAATTGATTATTTATTCCTCCACAGAGGAACACAATGTGATAATCATTTCCCATTAACAAAGTGGTGATGTTCATGTGGGGAACAGGTACAACTATTTTCTTTAAATTTTCTCTTGTTGGGAAAAAGTAAAATCTGTATATAGAAATACACTTGTGCGATACCTAAAAAAGATCACAAGGTGGCAAGTGCGAGCCGGTTTTTGATCATGTAAATTAAAAAGGGAAGACGCATTGTATGAAGCTTGCATTGCCAAACGTGTTTTATTTGTATTTTAATTATTTACAGGTATGTAAATCCTCCCAAACAAATATATATTTGTCTCTGTACATGCTGTGAACAAAAATGATAATCCTATAGTTGCTCCATTCTCACCGTCAAAGTGTGTTGAAATAATGCATGTGGATTCATGAGGGTCTCAAAATGGATGCCGTAGGCAGTAATCTTGTGTAGGCTTTGCTTATGAGGTCGGCTGAAATATGTTTATTTCATTATTAAGGTAAATGTTACTTTGTCCTGTATGTGTGTACTTTATTGTTGAAGTCACTGAAAATGCTGTAAAATGCCAGGTTTTTGATAATGCAAAATAAAAAGGGAAGACGCATTGTATGAAGCTCGCAGTTGGAGATAGCTTTCACACAAGCAATCCGACTGAAACACCTATCCAAGAAAGGAAAGGATGGAGAGTAGGGCTCTGCTGGAAAAGGTTATAGTTAGAGTGTGGATAGCGGCGGTGCAAGAAATGCGCAGTATTGCACTCATTTAAGCCTGAAGAGGAGAGGACTTTCTTAAGAGATCACTTTTATTGTGAGACTTACAAAATGGAGAGTACATGCGTGGAAGATCTTCAAATTGAAGTAAGGGGACTTTTATATCAGTTATATATAGATAAACTAACTTCATTATATGAGTACCTTAAAATTGTTGGACAAGATTACAGCGAGGTGAAAGGGAAAAATAGGCTGTCGTTAATAAATTACTTACAATGCTATTTAGACCGTTCTGAACCAGAAGAGTGCTAGCAATGAAAGATAAGATGAATGAGTTAATAAATGCAGAAGTGGCTACTGCTAGCACTGTAAACGAAACACAATCAGAACATAGCCAGCTGGCAGCATGAGGTTGTGTATAGATTACAGGGCTTTAAATAACAAAACTGTACCAGCTCGCCAAGCCAATCCTAGAATACAAGACATACTGAACAACTTGGAAGGGAACACATGGTTTTCTTTACTAGATCAGGGCAAAGCCTATCACCGAGGTTTCATAGTAAAGGAGAGCAGGGCGTATACAGCTTTTATAACACCTTGGGGTGGGATTATTGGGTTATTACCATCAATATGTTAAAGACTTCTCTAAACTCGTTAAGCCGCTATATGAACTCCTCACTGTTCAGTGGGATAATTCAAAAGGGGTACTGAAGTCAAAGGAAAGTGGAAAAAAACAGGTTACAGGGCAGGCGATGTCCTCACAGCTAATTAAGTGTACTGAGGAACATGGGCAGGTTTTAGAGTGTCTTCTTGATCACCTAGTCAGGCCACCAGTAATGGGTTACCCCAACTTCTCCCGACCATTCATACTTCACACAGACACTTCTCAGGAAGGGCTAGGTGCAATTTTATATCAGTGTCAGGGAGGAAAGTTGAGAGTAATAGCATTTTGTTCTAGGACACTTACTCAGGGAAGTTGGAGTTTTTGGCAAAATAAGTGGGCCATTACAGATAAGTTCAGAGACTGTTTGTATTATGCTCCATCATTTGTAGTGTATAGTGACAATAATTCGTTCAGTTACATACAAACGTCTGCAAAACTTAATGCCACCAGTTACAGATGGGTAGCAGAGCTAGCTGATTTTAACTTTGTAATTAAGTACAGACCCAGAAAGTGAAATATAAGGATCCCTTTTGATATGGAAAAGTATATGGATGAGTGTACAGAGGTAGTTTCAGAAGATGTAATAAAGGTGACCACTGCAGCTATAACAGCTCAGTACGAAGGGGAGGTTACATGGTCAATGGCAATTTCTATTAACCCCATTGATGCTGAAGCATAGTTGCTTGGGGAAGGGAGGCCTACAATACAGAAAATTGGCAAGCAGGAACTAAAGCATGCACAACTGGAAGACCCATTAATAAGTAATTAGATATAAAACGTTGGATCAAAATCCAAAGACTCATAAGATGGGTAGCTATGGTATGAAGTCAAAGGCTCTGTACAGAGAATGGGACAAGCTTCAAATAGATGAACACGGTATACTGTATCGAGTCACAGGGTCAAAATCACAACTGATTTTACATGAAAAATATCAGGAAATTGTGCATAGAGAACTCCATGAAGAAATGGGACACTTAGGAGTAGAACGGAGCACAAATCTCATCAGAGACCGGTTTTACTGGCTGTATATGGCTAAAGACATAGAGCCCTATATCATACATGTGTATGCTCCTGTGTGAAACAGAAGAGGCCAAGCAGGGAAGTTCGAGCGCCTCTCAAAAGCATTGTGACAACCTATCCTTTTGAGTTAGTATCGATAGATTGTCTCCATCTCGAACACTGTAAAAAGGGGGTTATGATTATATCCTGGTCATCATTGATCACTTTACCAGGTTTGCGCAAGTGTATGCCACCACAGATAAATCTGACAAAACAGAAGCAAATAAGATTTTCAATGATTTTGCATTGAGATTTGGCTTCCCGGCAAGAATCCATCATGACCAAGGTGCTGAATTAAAAAATCAACTGTTTAAGCAGTTAAAAAAAAATGTTGTGGTATGGCTGGCTCGCGTACAACATCATACCACCCTCAAGGCAATGGCCAAGTCGAAAGATTTAACACACCCTTGTTGTCAATGCTAAAGACTTTAGAGAATGAGCAAAAGGCTAACTGGAAGGAGTACGTGAATAAAGTTGTGAATGCTTACAATTGCACAACTTGTGGCACAACGGGATACCTCCCATTTAATTTATTCTATGACAGATCACCACGACTTCCCATAGACTTTTAACTTGTTTGATTTAAATGGTGAAAAAGGGGCTGTGAACTATGCAGAATATGTGAAAAAGTGGCAACAACAAATGAGGGATGGTTACAACATTGTGAATACTATGATCATCAAGCCAATGCAGCAGAACTACAAACTGGTGACAGAGTCCTTGTTAAAAATCTGACTGAGAGGAGGGGCTGGAAAATTAAGGTCTTACTGGGAAGATAAAATGTACACTGTTGTCCAGAGAAAAGGCAAAAATAGCCCTGTTTATGAGGTGTCGCCTGAGAATGGAACTGGGAGAATTGATCACCCTGTCAGGCTCTTAATGGCTATTGGTGGAATATTGTGCACAGTGGGCAGAATGGTGGTGTTCATGGGTTATTTGAGGTTCATGTTAAAAGGGAATTTTAAATAATTGGTTCTGAATGTTATAAGGTCTTATAGTAATTTTGTTAATGTGTCTAAAAATTGCATAATGTCAAGGGGCGACATTAAACTTTGCGGGAGAGAGTATGGGGCATAGGCACAACAAAAAGGAAGGGGGGATTATCATTTTCTTTTCATTTTCTCTTGTTGAGAAAAAGTGACATGTTGACGTGTTTTATTTTTATTTTAAATATTTACAGGTATGTAAATCCTCCCAAACAAATATATTTTGACTCTGTACATGTTGTGAACAAAAATTATATTTTTAATCCTATAGTTGCTCCATTCTTAACGTGAAAGTGTGTTGAAATAATACATGTGGATTCATTCTGGTCTCAAAATGGATGCCGTAGGCAGTAATCTTGTGTAGGCTTTGCATATGAGGTCGGTTGAAATATGTTTATTTCATTATTAAGGTAAATGTTACTTTGTCCTGTATGTGTGTACTTTATTGCTGAAGCCACTGAAAATGCTGTAAAATGCCAGGTTTTTGATCATGCAAATTAAAAAGGGACGACGCATTGTATGAAGCTCGCATTGCCTGATGTGTTTTATTTTTATTTTAAATATTTACAGTTAGACTGTGCAACATTGACTTGTCTTCAATTAGTCACATTAATCCCAACTGTGCATCAATTCAAGTTTTTAAGCAATATCTAGGCAAATAGACTCTGATTGAGATTAAGACTGCAGGCAGTCTACAAGAATGAAGTTAACAACCGTTTACTAGTTAGAAATATATATTCATTTAAAACAATGTCTAAGCCACAAAACTGTCATCTGTATTTTAATGATTTCTAAAACGTTATCAACTGTGATCTAAAGTGCTTGTTTTGATAGATTACACAAACAGAATCTAATATTGTTTTATTAAGCTCTATGTGTCTCATTAGTATCGTAATTAAGCCTGGGATAGAGATGGGCAGACAAATGTGATTTAATATCCCCTTAAGCATAAACATTGAAATGATTTAACAGTATTCAGATGCTTACAGATAGTTCACAATAATGTGTCACTTTTGCCGCACTTGTCTATTCTTTGGCATGCTTGCTGATGCTTTTTCATGCTTTCGCTGTGCTTTACTAAACATGGTTATGCTTTTATCATGCTGTACCATGTATTGATGTCTTTAAGAGCTGGTTCAGTAGTTCGGGACAAACACCAATCACAAAATGTTTTAGTACAAATATTTATTGTAGAGAATGCGGAGTATGCGATTTTACAGAAAAGTATGCTGTATACACACATTCATTTGGCATCAAACCTAACTTGGTTTGAGGGTTCGCTGCCTGGCCGACTGGACGAGGCTGAGACCCCCATTGATAAAACATAAAAATTGTTATTAAGAAAGGTGGAGATGGGGAGGTGGTGGGTTACGATGAAATCAAAACGCAACTGAGAGATAAGTAAGAGGGTATTTATAGTGCTAACAATTTAATTGGCTAATGTGTAAATTGAATGATTCAATTTGGTGATGCGGAGATTGGTGTCTGACCCTCCTCCCGAACTTTAATTATAAATTTCATTTAGTGCACCTCACTTTAATTAATCCCTTTGTAAATCCTGCACCTTTGGATTGTTCTGGACTTTATGGTATGGTTCAGCTCAGTTGGATACAGCTACAATCTGCTATGAAACAAGCTAAGTTTAGTACATGTGTGTTACATGTGTCATGTATGAAACCAGAAAATATGCTGTACTATGTGTAGTTTGGAAAAAGTTCAAATAAGTGTTGTTGATAAGTGTATTATTATACTGAGAATTGCCTTGCAGTCCAAGACTACCCTTCACCTCTTCCAACAGAATACACATCTTCTAATGCATAATAAAGAAAGACCATAAAAAATATAACATCCCATGTACACAGAATGGAAGACACATCACTGGATACAGTATTTTAATAGAATCTCACAAGAGTATAACCAAATCAAACAAAAACTGGACAGCTTGTTCTTAAGTAAGACCACAGTTAGGGGCTGACTTTCCTTGCACCTGGTCCATTGGTTTCAAACAGTGAGTGACCAATGATAGCACAAGCTGGCAGCATGCATTCAAAGGCATCACCCTGGAAACGTCTGTAACCCTGTTCACCCTACCAAAACAAATACCTACCCCTAGAAGACTGCTCTGGAAAGAACAATTGACTTAATCGTGCTGACAAAATCAGACTCCCAGGAAAGTCAGGCCAAGAGCGACTGCAATTAAAGATTCTTCTGAGAAACAGATCTTGATGTTTTGTGAAGCTGCCAAGAACCACTAGTCCTTGTAGATTTGTGTTCCCTCCCTCCTTTGTCTCATCTCTAGGCATGTTTCCATGGGAAACAAAATTGCACCTGTCCTTGGAGAGTTATAAGGGAGGCATTGCATATATTTTTGTAAATTGCTTAAAATTAACGTGTTATACCAAAAAGCTTAGGGAACAGGGAAACAGGGGCTGAAATTTGGATTACTGCCACCGTAGAGTGACTACCTGTTTCTCCAAATTCAACCGTTATGTTCATTAAAAGGCAGGGCTCCTGAAGACTAACACTGTATTTGAATAGGCCCTTGGTATTTATTTTTTTATGTTTAACATGGGTCTAGTTTGAATTGTTTCACATGAGCTTAACTCTATTAACAACTGATCACCTTTTAGCATCCCTGGACACAATAAAACTATAGTGGAATGAGGTCTGTGAAAGGTGCATGTTTAAAAAAAAGTCACAATGGGCTTACTAAGATTTTACTATGTTGAGGTCATTAAAATAGACCTCAGGATGTATTGAATGGCAAGCTCGACCATTAAAACATCACGAAAAATGAATAATACTATTACAAAACTGCCATTAACATCACTTGTCCTTGCTCTTTTACCAAACTACCAGAATGCAGATTCGGTTATTGTAATTTTCTATTCTCATAACTCATAACAAAACTCCCATCGCTCCATGGCTCTAGGCTAGCTAGCATTTCACTTAACAAGTTGATTATAACAAGGTTACCGGTCATTCCAGCACTTTAATTAAAACAAAATCATTTCAGCTTCATCTCTCCAAACCTCGGCTGCTCGTATTGCTCTGACGAATGCATTATACTGCCAGGCTGAGACCTCAGTAAAACATGCAGACAGACTGAGAGAAGCACTAACCGCTTGCTTCACATGCAGAGCAGTGTTCAGATGCCAGCGAGAGGGGAATTCTTCAAGTCTGCTTCCATGATCCGGGGTGTAAGCAGCTCAGTAAATGGAAGCCGGCAGGCAAATTGTTTGAGTTGTTTGGAGACCAATGCAAGCCACTACAAGCGGAATTGGACACTGTAACCCATTCTACAACTGCAGAGCAAAATACAGGCAGTTTTGTTAATCCGAAATCCGAAATATTCAGGGTAGAGAATTGGTGAAGGGCCCGTACACTGTATTGTTCATTGACAATTTTCTGTTAACTTGGCCTGAACGTGAATTTTTGGATCATAGAAAAGAAGGGAGCATTACATTGATAAACTGCAGTGCTAAAGAGGTACAAATCCACAAGAAAGTAAAGAACATTAGGAGCAATATGGTGATTACTGGGCACTGTGTAAAAACTGTATAATTGTTGTAAGTTCCACCTTTTTTCACCTTAACTATTAACCTGTCGCAACAATTGCCTTGAAATCCCAACCATCCTCCAGCTTTGAAGTTAAACTCCATATAATAGGGTTTCACCCTGAATATTTCAGAAATGCCAATGCTAGGTACCTGGAAATAAGACAAAAAAGATAGAAGTTAAACGTCCTAGTTGTGCAGAATGGTTTGCATTACATTGGAAACTTGGGGAATTCGTTGGGTTTTATTTTCAATTCATTTTTTTTTTCAGAATAAATGTATAATTTAAACATATGTTCATGAAACAAATCTTTCTTGTAGATTTGCCATGCTAGTAGTCTGCAAGTGTTCCTAATTCTGTCCTCTAAATTGCGTTTGCATTTGTCTATCACTATATATGCAACCCACAATATAAATGCAGCATATTTTTATTATTATTATTATTATTATTATTATTATTATTATTATTATTATTATTATTATTATATCTTGATTACATTTTTTGGTGGAACAATGGAATGTTTTTATTTTATTTTCAATAACTTTTTTCTTTCCCATTTTCCTGTTGTAAGTGTAAAGATTACAAAACTTCCAGCAACTTTTAACTTAAAATGCATTGAAAAATGCAGACTAAACCCAATCTGATGTGAATGAATGGCATTTACAAGGCTTATTTGTAATTTACAATTCACAGCAGTGACTGTTAAGATGCAACACATTATCAACGGAACTGCAATTAACACCAAACCAAGAAGGTCATGCATGTAAGATTAAAGCAGATACATTAAAAACATAATAATGATTTGCTCAATCATAATGAGCGTCAAGGGCACAACGGTTTATTTGGCTTCTGCCAGCATGTGATAACATCATGCCTACCCTTTACACTGATATTCCTGTTAAATACAGTAACTAATCTTGTTGTGCCTGAACCTTTTTACACCTTTATGACAATTTCTAGTAAAGGGATTTGCAGTCAAGAATTTCATCCTTTATGCGTCCTCCTGCAGACATGCTGATTCTTTCCAACAACTGCCATTTGGTGCCGCAAGTTGCTGCAGGAGAGAGTATTGATGCGGATACACATGACTATAAACCATAACTACAAACGAGCACAAAAAAAAAGAATGCTTGAACATGTAGTAAAACTAAAAGAAACATTTCGGCTACACATCAAAAAGGGTTTTCAAAGAATGTTCTTTTAATATTTGACAACATGATAAAAAATATATAGCACAGTACGTAATGGTAGTAGAAGATGCAGCGGTGAAGTCTTAAATCTGCTTATGGTGTCACAGTTAACTGTTTTCCTACAGAACCCTTTTTAATGTGTGATGCTATTTTTAACTCTAACCTTGAGTGGATTGCGCTGGTGTGAAGTTAACAGTTTTGAAGTTCTTTGTGTGGTTCAGAACTGTATGCTTCTCTCAACAATGGTACATAACACAGTGACAGAGACAAGGCACATAATTAATTGTATGAATAACAAAGATGTACAGTGTGCTCCGAACAGTGCTCTCATTTATTTATTTTTTTTTTAAATTTAAAGAAAAAAATAATTTAATTCACAGATGTCAGAATTTTTCTTTTTGTATTATTTCTGTTTGTGACTCACAGTTGTTGTAGTTTCTTTTTCTTTCCCTTTCTGAACTATATTCTCTTACACCTGTCACATTTGCTGTTCTTTGATTCTGTGCATTAAAACAACAGGTCACCACAATCCTAAACTTTGGAGCTAAGGTACATTTCTCAAAAATTAATTTGAAAATAATAAAAAAAAAAAAAAATATGTGTGGGTTCGGGTTGGGGAATCTAAACCCTACAGTTCATTTTGACCCCCACTGTAAATTTTTTTGGGACAATTTGGGTTTTGCCCAGTACCTTCAGATACATTATACTGTCTCTTTTTTTCAAGAGATGCACTACCACAAGCAGAAGAATTTCAGCAAAAAGAAATTAAATTAAATAACTATCCTAAACTGTTCCAGTGATCTTGAGCCATACGGTATCTGTTATCAAGTGACCCAACAGAATGATTATCTTCAGCGTAGATCATGTCATCATTTACCTCGTTTTCCAATAATTGGGTCCTTGCAATGGATACGTCTACATACACACATATACACAATTAGCTTTTATCAATCAAAGTCTGTTATGCACATTTAAAGCACCAGTGCAACTGCAGGCAGTTTATAGCCAACACAATACCAAGTAAACACTCCTATCTCAATCTTTGCTTTTACTAGATGATATTCAATGCAAGTACAATGCAACGGCTCAGTGCTCTGGGGCCAGGGGCACATTGATATCTTGACACAAAAATGATATGGTCCAGTATACTCTATTGAGTTGAGTTTGATAATGCTATGGTCTGCTAGTGGTTCTGCTGGGGCTTCTTTGGAGTAGTACACTGGTGTTACAGCTGCTGCTGAATCAGTACAATGGGCTATCATTTGATTCTATACATGGAACAGACATTAGCGCTGCTGTAGATCTAACTGTAATTTAGACTAAAGTGTTGCCATTTAGACTAAAGTGACTCGAATCATACCCTTATTTTTGCTGTTTAGCAGCGGGATACAGCATCTGTACTTTTTCAGTTTAGTTGTGTGCAACTCTAAAGCCAAGTTTCTTTGCATACGAACCTACAAGCTTGAGAAATGTTTTGGGATTGAGAAGGTGCTGATTGGCCTATCAAGGCCCATCCCTGACTGGCTCACCATGAGTTCCTAAAGGTGTGGCATCCATTTTCTTCAATATCTTTTTTTGTTTGTTTGTTTGTGCCTGTTTTGTTTTATTTTGCTTTAATTCAGGATATACAGATTTTTCATGTCCAACATTGTAGAACAAAAAATAAATAAAAAAGCAGCAGGTCAAGTCTCCCAATTGCAGCCAGAACATTGGAGTGAAACTCAGCTACAGTTTGCAGTCACCTGTAAATTATCCAACATGTGTCCGTCAGAAGGAGAGGTCTCTGCTGCGTGCGATGAGCTCCTGGCAACCTCAGCTGTGATTGTCGCTCCACCTCTGAGGCTGTCAAAAAAGCTCCTGTGCCACGGCCAGCCTTATTGTCTGTCCGATTACACTCAGCTACAGTGCAGATGCCATCTTCTGAATTGTGAAAGGGAACTTAGACGTTATGAGGAAATCTATCCTGACAGTGTTGTTTTAAAGGCCCTACCTTCTTCTCCTACCACTCACAGACAATCAACCCTGCCTCAGGGAAAGCATGACTGTCACCAAACCTGCTGGAGAAATCACTGTAGGGTTACACCACCTTAGGTAAGATGTATGAGAAAGTCAAGCACACTAACATTTCAGATTCATTTATCTGGGGTATCTACCTCTTGAACCCAGGTCCCTGGGCTTTGCTGTATAAAAGGCAAGAGCAGTAAGCTGTGAGTTAGTTAGCTAGTTAATTAGTTAGTTAGATGAAAATATGTGTCCAAGTTTCAGAAGATCTGTAATAAACTGCATATACAGTTATATTGAAAAGATAAAACATTCTTCAGATTGATCGTAAAATTCAAAAGTATATAATATTACCTCTTTTTCAGTCAGCAGTTACCATGTCTACTGGTGTCTCATCTCTATGGATTTCTCTTTTCTGTGCCCCTGGGATGCACTCCGCAGGTGTTTGTAGGATCTAAGGTCTAACTCTAAGATGGTATGAAAGCAGGATTGAAGGAGGAGGACATATTGACAGAAGAGAACACTTCAGTGTGAGAGGTGTATGGGGGTTTGTGACGGGGTACACCCCACCCCTGTGTGTATTATATTATTTGTTATATTGTTATTTAAAACATATTGTATAATTTTGTAAAAACATGCCATTTGATTATTGTTTACAGCCTGGATGAGGTTAAAATGCCCCCATCCAGATAAAATCGTGAGAATGCGTGGTCAACAGCAAGTGCTTATTGATAACTGGCTGTTGACCATGCATATGATAAAACCTGTGCCGAATGTGGTTGAGGGGTAAATTAGGTCACTGATAGCCAGTTGACCCCTCGGCCACAATATAAAATACCTGCAGCTTTGGCTGAACGGGGTTGGAGTGTTCAGGAGAGGAGAATGGGAGTAGAGAGAGGAGATAAAAGAAGAAAACTAAAGAAACAATTGCACCGCGTGCTGGTTCAACACAAGCATGATAGTTTGTTTGTCTATTTGTTTTGGCCATCTTTTTATTTATAATTAAAACGCGCAAGCAGTGCATTCATACCCCAGAGCTGTCTGTGTGTGCTACCTCCTCCGGGTCTGAGGTCACCACAAGCCAGCTTGTCACAGGGTCTCATTTCTTATAGACAACTAAAGATCAAGTATTCCATTCAAAATGCTGTGAATACGGATCTATTTGTATTGTTATCCTTATGTTCTGTAATAAATGTAGCAATTTTGCAGATGACCAATTTCCTACATGTCAAGAATGGACCCAAGGTTGCAGTAGTGTAGAACAAAAGGTGAGAGAATTTTTAGACCAAATAACCCCATATTATAACACAATATTAGCTTTAATCATTCAGAGTCTGTTATGCGCATTTAAAGCACCAGTGCAACTGCAGGCAGTTTATAGCCAACACAATACCAAGTAAACACTCCTATCTCAATCTTTGCTTTTACTAGATGATATTCAATGGAAGTACAATGCAACGGCTCAGTGCTCTGGGGCCAAGGGCACATTGATATCTTGACACAAAAATGATATGATCCAGTATACACAATTGTGTTGAGTTTGATACTGCTATGGTCTGCTAGTGGTTCTACTGGGGCTTCTTCAGTAGTATAATGCTATAATGTTATCTCAATGGTAAGTTTGTTTCGCTATTTTTTGTTTGTTTTATCACAGTCAAGTTTGCCTACCATTTTAGAAAGACACATTCATCCCAGTTGTATTTTTTGTGTGGGGGAGTGAGAAAATAACAAGACCATTCCATTCAGACCATTACTGATTATTATTTATAGGCTATAAATGCAGAGGACTAGATTGCAGGAACTACAGTCAGATTGCAGGAACTAAGTCACTGGGTACAGTAATCATAGACTCCCAGCGTATCAGTTCTGTGTTATAGTTTGATCAATAGAACAGAAAGCATTGTGAGGTTCAGAACTATTACGACTAAATCAACCTTAATCCCTAATCACTCCTCAATCCCAATTAGTGTCATCATCTAGGCATAATACAAAGATCAATGTCTCTGCAATTTACTTACAGGGAGGATGCCTTATTTTAAGACACTCATCATAGCTGTGGGATCAGGTAAAGAAAATCAGGTTAGATTGAAATATGGCTTGATTGTACAGCCGTGTTTCTCTGGTGACTGCAGTACTTTAAATCTGTTGTCCGTTTTTTTACACCATTTATCCGATCTTCTATAGTATCACTTTACTTAGGAGTACATATATAAATATATATATATACAGTACTGTGCAAAAGTTTTAGGCAGGTGTGAAAAAATGCTGTAAAGTAAGAATGCTTTCAAAAATAGACATGTTAATAGATTATATTTATCAATTAACTAAATGCAAAGTGAGTGAACAGAAGAAAAATCTAAATCAAATCCATATTTGGTGTGACCACCCTTGCCTTCAAAACAGCATCAAGCATCAATTCTTCTAGGTACACTTGCACACAGTTTTGAAGGAACTCGGCAGGTAGGTTGGCCCAAACATCTTGGAGAACTAACCACAGTTCTTCTGTGGATTTAGGCAGCCTCAGCTGCTTCTCTCTCTTCATGTAATCCCAGACAGACTCGATGATGTTGAGATCAGGGCTCAGGGTGGGGTCATACCATCACTTCCAGGACTCCTTGTTCTTCTTTACGCTGAAGATAGTTCTTAATGACTTTCGCTGTATGTTTGGGGTCATTGTCATGCTGCAGAATAAATTTGGGGCCAATCAGATGCCTCCCTGATGGTATTGCATGATGGATAAGTATCTGCCTGTACTTCTCAGCATTGAGGAGACCATTAATTCTGACCAAATCCCCAACTCCATTTGCAGAAATGCAGCCCCAAACTTGCAAGGAACCTCCACCATGCTTCACTCTTGCCTGCAGACACTCATTCGTGCACGCTCTCCAGCCCTTGGCGAACAAACTGCCTTCTGCTACAGCCAAATATTTCAAATTTTGACTCATCAGTCCAGAGCACCTGCTGCCATTTTTCTGCACCCCAGTTCCTGTGTTTTCGTGCATAGTTGAGTCGTTTGGCCTTGTTTCCACGCCGGAGGTATGGCTTTTGGCCGCAAGTCTTCCATGAAGGCAACTTCTGACCAGACTTCTCCGGACAGTAGATGGGTGTGCCAGGGTCCCACTGTTTTCTGCCAGTTCTGAGCTGATGGCACTGCTGGACATCTTCTGATTGCAAAGGGAAGTAAGCATGATGTGTCTTTCATCTGCTGCAGTAAGTTTCCTTGGCTGACCACTGCGTCTCACGGTCCTCAAGCGTTGCCCGTTTCTTTGTGCTTCTTCAAAAGAGCTTGGACAGCACATCTTGAAACCCCTGTCTGCCTTGAAATTTCTGCCTGGGAGAGACCTTGCTGATGCAGTATAACTACCTTGTGTCTTGTTGCTGTGCTCAGTCTTGCCATGGTGTATGACTTTTGACAGTAAACTGTCTTCAGCAACCTCACCTTGTTAGCTGAGTTTGGCTGTTCCTCACCCAGTTTTATTCCTCCTACACAGCTGTTTCTGTTTCAGTTAATGATTGTGTTTCAACCTACATATTGAATTGATGATCATTAGCACCTGTTTGGTATAATTGTTTAATCATACACCTGACTATATGCCTACAAAATCCCTGACTTTGTGCAAGTGTACCTAGAAGAATAGATGCTGTTTTGAAGGCAAGGGTTGTCACACCAAATATGGATTTGATTTAGATTTTCTTCTGTTCACTCACTTTGCATTTAGTTAATTGATAAATATAATCTATTAACATGTCTATTTTTGAAAGCATTCTTACTTTACAGCATTTTTTCACACCTGCCTAAAACTTTTGCACAGTACTGTATATATATGAATCTTGTAATAAATAAGATATATTACCCAGCACAGACAGAATTATCAGAGATTATCCTATTATAAATCATCCATAAATGTGATATTAAAGGTTTTGCTAGCATGGCCCTGCACTATTTATGGTTTTATTTATTTCAGTTGGCTGTGCCAATGCTATTCTAGATCTGCAATATAACATGCTACCATACCATCAATGATATGCTGACAGTACGCAATTGTTTTATTTCCAAATCTTCTGATTCCACTGTAATTTCCGTCCCTTCTGAATGTTTGTCTGATATAAAATTCTGGATGTGCATATATTTCCTACCACTAAATGTCAATACTCAAGTCAACAGTTGGGCTTCTACTCATTGTTAAACGATGGTAAATACATAGTATATCTATGGGAAAAGCATGTATATAAGAGTATGCATGCCTTTATTGCATGCTCTTATATACTCTTTATTAACCTGTGTGATCGTGCCTCCCGTTTGATAATGCTACCGAACGCATTATAATAGCGAGGCACTATAATTTAGGGAGGCACTATCTGATGCTGCCTCTTGTAGGATAGTGCTACCAGAGGTATGATTGTGATTTATGCGCTGTATTAGGTTTATCATATAATAAATATCTTAGAAGCAGAGGTCTTCAATATATAGCATTCTTTCTTTTTTTGTTTTAAAGAGACACTCATCAACACCTTAATTTAAAAAAATAAACAACAAGCAATGCCGTGGATGAGTTAGCTCTGAATCTCCTTATTCCTCATCTTTCTCTACTAAGGATAATGATAAATAATTTTTATTTGAGTAAGGAACAACTGTTAATCCTGCTAACACCCTATCAGAGGTAAAAATGAAGAAACTTAAGTAGACAGATTTACAGCTAATGCCTATTTTATTGCAATTAAAAAAATACTCTGGTGTGTAATTCACAAAATAACAACATGATCTGATTGTTATGTAAGTTAATATGATTTAAAACCTTACATCCGCTGTCCTCTTTTACCCAGTGGTTCATGCGTGTGAAAGACACACGAAGGCTTTTATTTTGGAAGGCTGATAACCCTAATTTAATCAGTTAAGTCTTCCTGCATTGCCATCATTGTCTTACAGCTTTTAATAAACCGGTTGTCAGCTGGAATGAAGGAAGATAGGGCAAGCCCATCACTGAGATCATCTTTCAGTGCTCACAGAACTCATTTTATTGTAGCCCTCGTACAACAATTCACTTCCAGCCAGTCTCCAAGGTGCATCTTAAATGCTGCTGTGAGCCAAGATAACACACCAGATCCCCTGTTTTGGCTTTTCATCAAAGAGTTCCCTGATTTATTGTGTGATGATAAAAAATGAGCTAAATAATAACAACTTGTAAAGCTGTGTAGTATAACACACATAACGCATAACAAGTCAGCCAACACATACATTACAATAAGTGACAGTAATTTAAGAGCAGAATTAACTAACATGTTTCCAATTGCTTTTTGCTACATTAATATGATGTATTTATGAATTTATATTGAATCTTATCTAAACATGAATTAAGGGAGAGTGTCTGTCAATGAAGGCGCTAATGTCTGGCAGTTGACTGAAACTTTAGTAATGCATCCCATGACGAAGGCTAGGTCAACAGCTAGCTTTCATCCACTATTACGTGGTTTGAAAGGTTTGACTCACCAAATTTCAGTTCCTTGGCTAGTGTTTAAGCCACTCACTTACTTGCAAGACTCACAAGACCATTGAATAACTTAAAATGGCAAGTTCATGCAATTGCTAGTACTTTCTTGTTGAGTGATCACCTCAAACAAATGACAAGTATCCCATTTGAGAATCGCTGGAACCCTGGTTGGTTAACTGTTTGTGCAAATGTGATTTCCAGAGAACAGGAAAACCATAAAGAGAAGCAGTAATCAGGAAGCCAATAGGCTGTTTGTGTTAATTCCCCACTCTTTGGCCTGAAGTCTCTATCAATTTTAAAGGAAGAGCATCACAAATGTTTTACTGTCACGGTGGTCATGGCAACAGCAGCAATAATTATACGTATATATATATATATATATATATATATATATATATATATATATATATATAGAGAGAGAGAGAGAGAGAGAGAGAGAGAGAGAGAGAGAGAGAGAGAGAGAGAGAGAACAGAAGAGCACAGGAAAGGGAAGGAAGGAAAGAAGAAAGAATTAAAGGAAGAGAAGAAAATTGAAAGAGAAAAAGAAGGAAAGAGAAAAGAAAGAGAAAAGAAAGGAGGAAGGAAAGAAAAGAGGAAAAGGAAGAAAATTACAGAGGCAGAGGTAAGCCTCTTACACTACCATCATTTTATAATGTTATATTAATAAATGTACAAAATACTACAAAAATTAAAAGTTCAATCTCCCGGTTGCCATGGAGACCAGTCAGAGTGCAGAGAGCAGGGCGATCCAGTACCCTGCAGAACTGACACAGGCACAGGCCAGGAAGCATTACAAACTGAGTGTGCTGAGAGAGAACCCAGAGTGTCTGTACACAGACTACTCTGGAACAGGAGACAACAAGATGAAAAGCAACCTCATCTTCTATACTGAACACAGCAATGCCTGGCACACTGCTGTGTGTAAGAAATACAGCGACATTACAAAAAGAGCGATCTGCCAAGGTAGACAGATCCTTGTAAGAGAAGACTCTGACCAGGGCAGCACAGTCCTGAATATTAATGTCTACCACAGTGGGACTGTGTTGATCCAGGGCAGTGAGGCTAGCCTGACCTCCTTCAAAAAAAACCTTTAAACAACTAAAAGAAGACGCAAAACACACACTACATCCAAGGACACCGATCCTGAAAATTCAGCCCCAAACTCAGACAGCACAACACCGGACAACAACCAGCCCACCTCCACAACCCCCAGCAACATCCAGCACATACAGGAGTGCCTGGCCCTGCTGGAGCTGGAGTTTGTGGAATTTAGAGAACTTACACTGGCCAAGCTCATGGAAACCAGCATCACCCAACCGCTCAGAGACGAGGTGAGCCAGCTCAAGAGAGAGAACAGAGTGGCCGTCAACGAGCTGACGAGTGAGATGAAGGACCTTCAGCAGGAGAACGAGAGCATAAGGACCCAGCTGACCAGTGCCAAGGAGGAGATGCAGCGCAGAGACAGGACCATCACCAAGGAGCTGCAGGGACTGAGGGAGCAGCTCCACAAACACACAGAACCCCCCACCCCCGCAATTAATTGACAGAGTCATCCAGCCCAGTACGCTGTATGGTAGTGAGGTATGGGGTCCACTCAGTCAACAGGATTACACTAAATGGGACAAACACCCAATCGAAACCCTGCATGCTGAACTCTACAAAAGCATACTACAGATGCAAAGAAAAGCATCAAATCACACATGCAGGATTAGGCCGCTACCTAACACTTAGAAATATTAAGAAAAGAGCACTCAGAATTTGGATGCACCTTAAGAAAAGTGAGTCAAACTTACTCCAATATAAGGCCCTCCAAACCCAAGAGCTCAGCCCTGAAAAGAGTCCCCTAAGTCTGCTGGCCTTAAAGCTCACTGCACTGACCTCCACTAATGGTAAAACAACCCAGCTTCAGGTCAACACTGCTTACCAGCCCCCAATCAGAGAAAACCAAATTATAAAACAAACCAAAAACTCCTATCTGAAACATTGGGACATAAAAACAAAATCCCAAAATAAACTTGATTGTTATCAGGCCCTAAAAAGAGACTATACACCAGCAGAGTATCTCTCCACTGTCAGAGATACAAAGCAGAGACAGATTCTGACCAAGTACAGTCTCAATGACCACAACCTGGCCATAGAAAAAGGCCGACACAGGCAGACCTGGCTGCCCAGGGAGAACAGGCTTTGTGGTCACTGTGAGACAGGAGAGGTCGAGACAGAGATGCACCTTCTCCTACAGTGCAATAAATACAACCAAACAAGGTAAGTATTCTTTAATAAAATAGTAAATGCCCATCCACTTTTTCAAAACATGGCAGACCCAGAAAAACTGGCTGTACTCCTAGGGGAGGGACATACAGCCCCACTGGCTGCCAGATACGTAGCCACCTACCACAACCAAAGGGACATGCAGTGAAACTGCATAAGGAGCACAACACACATACAACATACAGTGTCGGAATGAAATAGTTATTCATTTTAAAGCAGATATTTGTTAGCTTTAAGATATAATTCAGGCTGACTCTTCAAAATGTAATGCTGTGGCTTCTCACTGCTATGCGCTACTCCATCAGTACTTAATATGTGTTATTAATTACTGATGGAGTAGTAATTTGAGAGTTATAAAAAGGCACCTGCATTGTTCCAAACTATTAAGGGGAAGTTCATAGATGTGCATATTGAGCATGTATGCAGGCACTCATCCACACACTCATTTCCAGCGTTCAGAATCGATGCTAGGGCTGTGTTAGTGTGCGGGGTGATCACACACCATAGTGACACTGTATGGAGTGTGCAGGGAAATAAGGCTGGTATGGGGAGTGGGCAATTGGATATTACTATTATCTGGCAACCCCACCTGATACAGTTTTTTTAAATTAAAATGACTACATTGGGGTGTTATTTAGCATTACTTCAATACAGGGTTTAGGGGTTTACAATGCTTAATATAGACATCCCTGCATATCCCCTGAGTGCTTTGAGAAATGTAGGTTGGACTGTACAAATTGCCAGAATTGGGGTAACTTACTACTTAAGTAACGCGTTACTGTAATAATATTACTTTTGTCAATAAAGAGGAAATATAAAACGTTCCATTTTTATTCTGAGCAATAATATTATAGTTACTTTCTGCATAAAAGAAACATCTACATTAGGGATCTTTTCTTTTTTAACCCCGACACACCAGACTGCTCTAATGTCGGTGCCTCACCACTGATGACGCAATCTCTTCCAGGATGTCTCACGGCAATAATAAGCCGTGTGGCAATCAAATCAGTCTTTCTGAGCCTTGTCCTTGATTAAGACTAGGCACAAGGAACAAAAAAAGGGTATCCCTACGTGTTAAATTTGCAGCAAACAAAAAAAGGAAAGTAAAAAGTAAACAATAGTCACAACAACTGTTTCGTAGGAAAGACAAGAGAAAGAAATACAATGAGTAATATGTAATGAGTAATATAACACGCTACTTTTTTATTAAGTAATAAGTAAGGGCATTATATATATACAGTATATTTTTTTCTGAAGAGACGAGTAGCAAGTAATAAGTTACTTTTTTTCAGTTACATGCCCAAGTCTGCAAATTGGTTCTCCGTCCAACTATTGTATTGTCAAATGAAGCCGTCCATACATGATATCGTGTTATTAAAGACAGTGTTGCAGAAAATGGCTTTTTAATGACAGTGGATAAATGGTAGAATTATATTACAGAGTGCATTGGTGAAAGTGCTGAAGAATATCCTAATTTTACTTTGCAAAATTGAGAACCAGAGAACAAGTCCAATATGCCAATGGATTCCCACTGCTTTTTTCATTCACCACTCCAATAGATGAAGCGATGATGTACTGTACATTATTATTGATCGTCACAAAAAGTTTAACCAGTGATTGCAGAAATCTTTTTGATTACAGAAAATTTAAACCAACAATAACTGTATTTATTGGACACTTTTGTAGACCTTTTTTTCCAAACAAAACAAGGCAAACTGTCTGTTTTATTCTGAACCCTTCAGGAAAGAAAGAAAGAAAGAAAGAAAGAAAGAAAGAAAGAAAGAAAGAAAGAAAGAAAGAAAGAAAGAAAGAACGTGTACTGCAGTGACATGACACTCATTTAAACATAGCATGTGTGCCTGTCCCTGTGATGATCAGAAAAAATAGGTATGTCATAACCATTCAATAATGCATCTATAGCGGTGTTATAAAGGGTGTTATAAACAGCAAGCTATTGCAATACATTGTTAGAAGAACATGGGACAAAGGTATTTATAATAAATAGTGTAATTGCTTTATTACTTGACAGTCTGTACACTGGTAACAAGAGAATGTAAATGTTAATTAACTGTTATTCCTTGTTATTAATTGTCAAAGCTTACTAACATATATGTTGTGCCACACTGGGCACATGTTATATTACAAACACTGTTCCCTGTCCATTCCTACAACATAACAATTAGACCTTTAAAACAAAACACCATTAAAATGTTAAAGGAGGGCCAATCCTTTTCTTTTTTTTTTTTGGTCTCCAAAAAAGATTGTGGTTAGTTTGTCTTATAGTCTGCATTGATTATTGACTTACCGGTGAACCCTCTTCCAAATAAGTGGAAATGATTAGGTTTCATCAGATCACAGCAAACGTATTCCTTCACCTGGAGTTCTAAACAGTAGGTCCTAAGCAGCATTTCACCTGTTTTAAAGCATTCAGTATTCCTCAATTATTTCTGAGTTATCAATCCCCTTTTATTGTTATTTTTTTAACATCACATAATGCAACATGGTTGAAAGGGGCTTGCAATAGTTTTACTGTGGCGTAGGTTTAGATCCCAATGTTAATGTTATTATATGTTATTCTAAGAATGAATTTGTTCAGAACAATGTTATTTTTTGCATTCAAACCTTCATTTTAGAAACCAGTGTATATGTGTGTTGTATAACAGAAATTTAAAAAAAAACTAATCTTTAATTATGAGATTACTGTAATTACAATACTTCATGTAGAATTATATCTGTCTGGGGGACTGTGCTAATTAAACTGACCAATTGCAATTCTCACTGCCTGCGGAAGCTACATTTCCTGACTGCATTCTCAGCTCTCCTGCACCCAAATAAACAATGCACTGTCAAATTGAAAGAGATAGGAAAACCTTGTAAAACATGCCACAGGCATTAGTGTTGCATGCTAACATATTTCGATATCAGTGTTGACACAGTGTTGGGCTATAAACTTACAAAGAAACGTTGAAGGTGGGAGCAACATGACTGAGCTGTGTAAACCAGGTGGTGCCCTGCTCATCACACTGTTTAAACCTTGCCAACTGTTGACATTTGGGCAAATGGATTTGTATCAGTTAATTGAATCTGAGCAAGTTTATCTGTCTCCGTGATAACATCCAGCAATTGGCCCCCAACATTAACACTGACAAGGGAATTATGTAAAGACTGTGAGGCAGCAGGATCACATTTAAAGTTGTGTTCCGGACTTCCTGTGGTCTATATATATATTTTAAAAAAAATTTAAAAAATAGCATGACCTAACCTACCATAAAACTCTTTCAGCACTAGTCTTGCATGTAATATAAGACAGAAAACCTCAGAGAGACTGTCCCACAAGTGTAGTGTATGATATATGTTTTCTTTATGCATATCTATTATATTATTATGGCATATTATATATTTTAAAATTGCCCACAAATTCACTAGGTATATCACACACTATAAACTATTAGACGTTTATATTTAAGGTGTGTAAGATACATGGGTTATAATTTTCTAATAGTATAACCATGTTTATTTATTTTTTTGTCGCTAGGCTATTAAACCCTTTTCCAGGGACGTAACCCAAGGATGTTCAGTCATGTACATTATACACAGGGGATGCAGTGTATTCTGAAAATGATGGTATATTCTCTGTGTTGATAGATGAAGCTGGCTTCCGATACTAAATAAAACACTCATACTTTTGTAAAGACTGACACTTACAAAAATGTACTAGAAAATAAAGGTTTAAAAAAAAAACAGATAAAACCTGTCATAGTTTATAGTTTATTATAAAAAATAATAATAATATAACCCAACCACAATAATAAAAAACGAACATTTACAGAACCTAAGAATCATACTAAATAATAAGCCTGAGACCATTTCAGAAATATAAGAATCATTACAATCATAAAAAGCTGTATTATGGTCCATTACCTGGTATAGCTGTGATAGATTTAGACAGTAAATGTGGCTTTTAACATTTTATCATAGCGTTTTATATTTTGGAGCAATAAAACATTGCATTGCAGTACCTTTACTTTATAACCTAGGGAATATAGAATAATTTAATCGCGTCTCTCAGTATGGAGGGCTCTGTCTTGTTATCATTCACTGAGGACAAGCTGTGCAGAAAACCTGGACTGGAGTAACAGACTGTCATAAAAAAAAATTGTTTCAGTTTAAACATGTTTTACAATGTTTTGGGGCTGTCATGAGGTGCTGTTTCAATAGAGGCAATATCACCAGACATGTGAAATGTCACCTTCTAGGCAATGTGTGCAAACTGAACCAGCTGCCAGATTCCTAAATGTGACAGGTAATGTGTCAATAAAGCAAACATTTGTAGATTTTTTTTTTAAGTGCTAAAAATATGTATGCTGTAAAGCCAGCCATAAATATTTGCAAGGCTTTTATTATGCATTTTTCTACGTATGAAAAAAAAAACTGCAAACATTTTTGGCACAAAATCAAATTCCACTAACAATATATACTTTGTATATACATTTCTGGAGCAAAATAGGTATTATGGGTGTGATTCGCCAAATATTGTGGTCGCAAATATTTATAGCTTTACAGTATTTACACTTCTCTTACAGGGAGCTAATTATTATACACCATTGGGTAAATTTCACGGAAATTATGTGATCTGTGATAACCGTGAAGAACATATAGCCTTAGCCATGATGTGCCTGATTCGAGACGGGATGCCATTTGTAGAAGAGGTTCTGTTTCAAATCTTTCAGAAAGATTACAAAGAATTACTAATAAGACTTCTCAATTGCTCTCTGGCACCTTATCAACAGCATACAAATAACACAGTAGGTTCTTAGGTTCAATATATTTTTGAAGTTGATGCAGAGCACATTTATACTTTCTTAGTCTCCATGATAAAATGATTGTGATTAAAATAATTGTAATTAAAACACCAATTCTGCAGCAGATAGGGAGTAACAAACATGATATGAATAAATGACACACTCCTGTTACAGTATACGATAGGCATCTGCCGTAGAAGGCGTGTGAACAACGAAACACAATTCCCTGCTCAACTCATTCCAGAATAAAAATACTTCCCCCAAAAAGGAAATATCTCTGCCAACGAGATGTTTCATAAACACCCAGAAATTAGCTGCAAATTGCTAGGAATCCAAACAAGACATTTATAATTGAAACCAGTGAGTGTATTTACAAGCACCAGCCAGTTTATTAAAACCAGCGCAACATATTATTCAAGTAGTAAGTGTCTTTTATGACTTTAATTTACACTTAAAGCTGATTGACTGGGTTTGTATTAAAGCAGAATGGATTATGTATATCCCAGCACCTAGATCCTCTCCTCCAAACTCAACTTAATTTTCTTAAGCTCTCAATATAGTTCACAATATGGGTTCTCAAAGCCCTTTACTCCAAGTCAGTATTGACACTTTCTTTTCAGAAAGGAAAGACTACACTCAAAAATTGAACTTACCTTGCATGAAATACTCAGACATGGTATCAAGTTGTTTCTTAACAGTGTTAACCATTTTAATTGGTGTTTTTCCTTTCAGTAAAAATGGAATTATTATTTAGTAATTAAGCACAATGTAATACTGTACATAGAGAGCCACAGTGTGGTTAGATACACTGGAAATATAAGTTTTGAGTTAAAATGCTTTAAAAGTAATCAAGTGCAAACAAGTGTTGTTGTTTTATTTATGTATTTTTACTTTATATTATTCTACACACAGGATGACATTTACTGCAATATTGACAAATCTGTGACTGTGATTAATTGATTTATTATACAAGGTTTATAATAGACTGCACATAAGTTATGCTGCTTCCATTGTCAAATACAGTAAGCCTTTTAAGGGACCGCTGTACACTTTTAGAAGTTAGATTTTTGCACCCTGAAGACCAAGGATTGTATCTCTTTCAGAAACTTCTCTTAGACAGTCTGATGGCTGCCTATTATTCAGTCTCAGCAGGCTTCTGATGGTGTAACCCGAGAATGAACAGAATCCAACCACAGGCTATTAACAAGACACTGTAGAATTTCTGTATTTGTTAAAAAGAGCTCTGAATAAAGCGTAAGTGATTGCACATTGATTTTAACTTTGAAAAGATCGGGAATGATAAAGGGCAGTAAAGGGAACCAGAAAAGAGGGAAGAAAGGTTGGAGAAAATACCTGGAATAAAGTCTGGTGGTTGCTTTTCTTGTGTGTGTCTCTTAGGCAGCAACCGTATTTCTACCCAATAAAAGTAGTGGGTTCAACTGTGCTAAACAGTAGCGGGATCTCAGTACCATCACTATGTTTTTATTTGGGTGTTATTACAGAAAGAAATACCAGTACACTAGAAGAAGCTCATTTGCACTGTCACATAAAAGTCCGTTTGAACGATTTCAGTGATTTTACTGTTTAGATTAACTGAATACACAGCAGCATTGTGTATACGTTGTTTTTTTTCCCTGGACTCTTCACCTGTTGGTAATTGTTTTCTCTGAATTCAATCTGTCCACACCTCCCACCATACAAGAGTCCCTGTAGAGACTCAAGGCTTTGTATTTCTATTCCCCATCGCCTACCTATTATAATTAGAATCTCACTGATTATTTAATTATCAATTTTAATATAACACTTTGAAATATATGTATTTGTGTGTATATATATATATATATATATATATATATATATATATATATATATATATATATATATATATATATATATATATATATATATATATATATATAGTGTGCATACTGTCTGTAGCTTGCATAATACCTTTTTCAACCCCTCATAAACTTTGCTAAAACACTTTATTACAACAGAACTTTGCACAGTAACTTTTACTTTTGCACAGTAACTTTTTCAACTTTTGTTACAGGTCATCTGCCAGTGTTGTTACATGCTTTATGCATGCTATTTAAACTTTGCATCACATGGAGAGTTCAGGGAAAAAAAATGACGCCAATTACTTTCCTTAAAGGAGTAATAAGTCATATTTTTTATCAATACATTTGATAACACTTTACATTAGTGTAGTAACTGTACATACTATGTAGTAACACAGTAATTACACATACTGTTGTGTAGTTACAATGCAACAAAATGCTTTATTGCTAAACAAAAAATCTTGGTTATTGGGATAGTTTTACTGTATGTACTAATAGGAATTTTACTTTGGGGTTGGAGCCCCCTGGTGGCATAATAACATTATTTTTCTTTCTTCTCAGCATTGTACAGTAAATATGTGATTTATGGTTCACTGCATTGTTTAACATACACACATGCCTGATGATTTAATCTAAAGAGATTGGGTGTCAAGTATACTGCCAGTATGTCACTTAAAAAAATAGATCTGAAATGGTTCAGGGGGATAGAAGAAGAAAAAAACTCTTAGGAGTTGCAGACAAAGCGTCTGTTTTCTACCTCATTCAAAACAATGTCTGACATGATTCCTAATGGAGAAGCATGCTTCACTGCACTCCTGGCATGCAAGGACAGTGCTGTCTATCGCACAGAGAGCTCAAGGAGTCAGAATAGCCTTGACACCCCAGTCAAGCAAGATTACATCCATTCTCAGGACTGATTTTTACATTGACAGTTTCTTTCTTTAAATAAAAAATACTTAAGATATCATGATTGCATCAGTAGTTCCCATGACAATAAGATCAGAAAAGTGAGATGAAGGGCCTGGCACATGAACAGATGCAGAATTCCTGTGATTCTGCGATGTACAAGTCAATTCACAGAGCCTATTTATTTTCCTGATTGATTGATTGATTCAAAGCATGCTTTCGATGGCTGCTGACAACTCTTGATTTACCAGCATCAAAAATAAAATGTTTGGTCAAGTCAAACAGTTAACTATTTTCACTTAGCTCTGCAATAGCACAGCAAACCTGTACTGTACAGCAGTACAGCTAATCAGCTCTGTGCACAAAAACAGCCCCATCACCACTGGCACCAAAGCGCTGGAAAGAGCGCTTTATTGATCCAGCTCATTTTAAAAGATTCAAAGGTAAATGGCATTTCTTGATCCATTTCTTTGCGTAACACAGTCGATTTCTCAAGCCCAGAGATTTAAAGCGCCCCTTTAGCCTTGAAAAGGTTCTCGAAAATCACCCCTGGAGGGCCATTCCGCTCCAGTTTTAGCAAGTAAAATGAGATGATAAACTACTTCAGGGTCTGGATGGAGATTTAATTGGTTCAATTAAACAATTCAGAACAGGGTTGGAACAAAGTGCATGACTAATAGGGCCAGCTTTGGCAAGACATATCACATAGACTGAAACAGAAAACAATATACTAAGCGATTTTAATCCATTACGACAAGATATGATATGATATTTCAGACCTGTACCAAGTTGATATACTGTTTAAATAGTGATCCTGTTTTCAACACAAGATTGGTTTGTTAAAGGTGCTAGACAACAATGCAACACTTTATAATGTTTGAGTAATCTATTGCGTGAGACAGAAGCACATTGAAAACTATTAAAAAAAGAAATCCTGAGACACTACTTTGCTGTTTGAGGAGGTTAAAGATATAGAAGGTTCAGGGGATTATACTAATTTCCCCCCCAACAGACTTTACACATGAGGAGTTGGGTCTCCAGTCTCCTTTAAAAGCCAACAGTGCTTAAATAATGAACATCTGACTCTTATATGAAAATACACAGCTGTTGGGTAGAGCTGAAATACCATTGTTCTCTGTTTTTTTTCTTGGAGATTCCATTCACAGTAAGCCATGCTGGGGTTAAGCAAGTGCACTATGTAATCTTGGTGTACATTTCTTATGTTCTACACTTATGGTTATGTAATGTAACATTCTGTTTGCCTTTTTTGTTAAAGTGGAGTCCGCTATCAGAATGTTTCTTCTCTGTTTTACTTCCATTCATTGTATACATCATTTTGCTCAATATGCAGTCCTCTACAGTTCTTGCCATTTGTTTTCATTTTTCAAGGATTTGGCTTGTTACAGCAGGTCCAAATTCCTTTGATTAACAAGGAACCCAGTGATGTTAATACGCTTACTGTTTAAATTATTAAAATACTGTACCCACCTGACACCTTTAAGATACTTAACAATGAGACTGTTGTTTCATGGTCAATGCGTTTAAATTAATTTCTCACAATAAGACTGACTTTCATTTTGTTGGGCAGTATCATTAATACTGCTTTCATTTAATGTCCTGCTGGAAATGAGTGATATGAGCATTTGTTAAATCCTTAGCTTAATACTCTACCATTAAAACCCATACAATGGATGAGCTACATCAGCTCCCAAAATCCCTCTGTTAAAAAACAAACACTGGATTGTTAACAATGCCACAGAACGCAAGATCGCTTTTTCATGTCAGAGTTATCTGTTGCGTGAGATTTTCAATGTGCTTTGGTTACGGAAAAGTAAGTTGCTTAATCATCTTGAAAATGAACCAGAGACATGTAACTTTGTTGTGGTTGAGACGGGGGATTAAAGATATTGAAGGGTGGAGGGGATTACACTCATTTCCCCAGACACAGCTGTTAAAGACTCATGAGTCAGGCTTTCAGACTCCATGAAGAGCCAGTTGTGCTTGAAAAATGGTTCTTTGAATCTTACTTGAGAACACCCAGGTGGCAAAGCAGTGCGGCAGACATGAAATAATAATCAGGTTGTGGTATGTGCCCGTTGTGAAAGTACACTCACTCATACAGGGTCTCTTTTCTTCCTACCCGGTAACATATAGGATTTCAGATTCTAGGTTTTTAACACCATGCATTTCAAATAACAAAATGTTTGGGAAGTACCAGTTAATTCACTTTTTAGACTGCACACAAATGTAAAAGGTTGAATTTTTTTTTTTAATTCCAAAGAGGCATGGACAGATAGAAAATACATAACTCCTCATGGGAAAGGTATATGTATTTTATTATGTAATTACTATAATGCTATGCTACCAGATGTAAGCTTGATATTATTTCCCATTCTTACCCCACTCACACCCCTTGCTTACTAACTTTCTTGGCATCCCTGAATAGATAATTGCCCCATCCTAACATACATGTAAACATTGTCAACACAGAAGCCTTTCTTTCACAGAAATGACGATCAACCCCTCAATGAATGCACATTTTTAAGTTATAACTTCTGTTTTGTCAGTGTAAGATGGTAAACCGTGCAGCTGTGAAGTCTTGAGGGTACCCTGCAAACAGTCATGTGAAACCCTTGACCTGCTATCTCTCTCTGAAGAGCAGCAGTCTGACAAGGTCTGACCCCTGGGTTCGCTCTTAATTAGCAGGAAATGTATTCCTGCTGCCCTCTGACCCGGGGGAAGTTGGGAAAAGCCACAAATCCAGAGTCCCTGAGTTTAAGCTAATTGGCAATAGTTGGCTTATTGCCCTCCTGAACCCATTCTTGATTTGCTTTTAATGTATTTTTATATTGTGTTGTCCTTTTTTTTAGATACTTTCCTTTGACCGCCTGCTATCCACAGATTACCATAAATCGGCAGCAACACTTCTAAATCTCAAAAATGAACAGAACTTTATTTATTAACTACCTAACGTAGAGTGCTGGATTTGAGTCCTGGCACAGAACAAGCCATGAGGAATATGGTGGAAAAAGTTTGTGAAGATTTGTGCAAAGTCAAGGCAGTCGATCATGTTCACCATGCAGTATGTGGCAGGCAGACAGACGATTAACGCATTGTTTGAATAAGGCCCCTAAAATCTGCCCTAAGAACAAATTAGCTGCAGGAAGGAGCAGGTAAATTGTTGTTCTTTGTCGGGTTGTGTTCCAGGACATATCAGGTTACAAATTGTCAGTATATCACTGCTGCATTGTAGAAAATACTCTTTAAATATTGGAAAAACATGATGAAATACAGCTCCAACTGAACTCTGCTGGGCAGGCCTGAGATTGTGTTGGTATGTTTATTTTTCAACCACCTGTTTTGTTTACATTATTTACTGGTCTTAATGCAGTGCATTACACATGCTTATTTATTACGGGACGCCATATTGGCCTTTTAATGAAGAGAACGCTGTATTATAACTTGTCTAATTTATCTTTTGCAGTTCTCTGAAGTTGATTTTTAACTGTAAATTAAGGATTATGCAAATAATAGAATACAAATAAAATGATAAAGTACATTAGAGAATGTTTAGAGAGTGTTAAGAGTGCCTGAAGACACATTTGATGTCCAGAAGAACATCCTGTCCCACAGCATATTGCTGTGACAGATTCTCCTGTAACAGCTTTTAAGGTGTGACGTTAATACTTTACATACACTGCCTGGTCACTATTAGTGGTTATTATCAGTTCAAATCAGGGCAGCAATTAAGCAAAAGATGATAAACGCAAACAATAAAACCAAATTGTATAAATTCAAACATTGCACGTCAATCAATTAGATTTTTAAAATTCTTACATGCAAGAAAAGAGTTGTGCACTGCAATGGTACTTAGTTAAATTAATCGCGATGCACTGTAATTCAGTTACATTAAGGACAGTGTCCAGTAGCTAGCTTGTACTTTAACTAATGAACCAAAGAGCTGCAGAGACCTCGGATGACTACTCAAACAAAATATAGCCTTCTTCCAATGAATTCCCAATCAAAAAGAGCGTGCTGGGCTCCCGAGTGACGCATCCAGTAAAAGCACTCGCTAGAGTGCAGGATGCGCTCTATAGCCTGGATGTCGTGAGTTGGAATCGAGGCTATTCCACAGCCGACCGTGGACGGGAGCTCCCAGGGGGCGGCGCTCAATTGGCTGAGTGTCGCCCAGGGGGAGGGAGGGTTAGGTCGGCCAGGGTCTCCTCAGCTCACCACGCACCAGCGACCCCTGTAGTCTGGCCGGGCGCCTGTGGGCTTGCCTGTAAACTGCCCAGAGCTGCGTTGTCCTCTGACGCTGTAGCTCTGAGGTGGCTGCACAGTGATTCTGCAGAGTGTAAAGAAGCGGGCGGCTGACGGCACACGCTTCGGAGGACAGCGTGTGTTCATCTTCGCCCCTCCCGAGTCAGCGCAAGGGTGGTAGCAGTGAGCTGAGCCTAAATAAATTGGGCATTTCAGATTGGGGAGAAAATAATAAAAACTAATTGTCAACAACTAAATTTATTTTTAAAAAAAAAAGAGCGTGCTGCTGCTAACCAAGTAGCATACAGGGATTGGTTGTTGTTTTAATAATGTACTGTATGAACAAATGAGTGGCATTTCGGGTCACTTGTGCCTTTACCCCGCTGGTATATGCCGCAGCTGGATTTTTAAGATAATTTACTGGCACTGGGGGAATTACCCTGGATTATAGCAACCGTTCATCTGTTCTGTTTTAATGTGAAGGATTTATTTAACAACATCCCCCACCCAACCCCCACCCCCTTCTTTTCACTCGCGGATAACTCCGTAGTTTGACTCCACAGGAGAATTATGGATATTGTTTTATGCTTTCCTCTCGTTTTCACAGCCGTAGCTTTTTAGACGCTAATTTTCCAAACTTGTAAAACTTTATTTAGCTTCTCCACTTGGCTCCTGAGTTACTTCAGGCCACCTGCCAGCGCTATTTTACAATTGGCTTTTCATTTAAAATGTATTCCTGTCAATCTGTTCTCAATGTACACATTGTTATTTATCTTATAAAGGCATCTTGTCTTTTGTACTGCATACTTTCAAACGAGACAAGACTATCCAGCAAAGCCTTCAGTGGTGCCTTTCAATAACAAACATATCCTGGGACATGAACAGAAATCAGTCACAAGGAGGGCATTCCAGAGATGCTTTAGAACAGAAATCTTTTAGCAGTCCTAATTGTACCCGTATCCTGGTGGCTCTTGAAGGATCCCAGTGTATCAGCAGCAGCAGCAACAATATTTTGACTTGGCAACCTATTCAATACCGCCATCTATTGCACACAGCTTGAAGGGCTGTTAATGTCATATTCATCTCTTTTTTACGTCAAGGAAGAAAAAACACCAATGCAAACTACAGAATAGAAGGGGGTTCTACATATTCATTATTATTAAGAAATGATTTGGTTAACAGTGTATTAATTGTCTGCTTAATAATTTAAATATATAACTTATTGGGGAAATAAAGTATTGGACATGCTGTAGAAACTCTTAACGTGTTTATTATTTTCTGACAAACTTTTTTTTTACTTTATAAGGAAGTCTGTATTATTTAGAAGTAAAACTGAATTGTGTTACAGTTACCTGTTTTGCACATAATAAAGTCCTCCTCTCAACCTAATAATACTCTTTCTTAATTTCCTCGGAGGCTTTGGGATTGTATGTTTAGCTCTTCTCTATAAACCCTGATTATGGCAGCTTATCCTCTTTTCTGGAGAATGAGTTTGTTGGGGTCCCATCACGACACTTAGCACAGAGATTGGCAGCCTTTTCTGCTCCCCTGGGCTGCTACTTTGGATTAAATTGAAACTATGAAACAATTTTCATTTGCAAATTGTGTTATCAAAGATTCTTAAAGGACAGTTGTGCACATATAGCCCCCATTATTCCACTATTTTGTATGAATCATGCATCATAATCCTAGCAGGCAGACTTTTTTCTACCTGGGATTTACCAGTGTTCCTGGTTCTTCTGCTTCCAGATGACACTTCTTGTTTCAGTTGTGCCCAATGAGTTCATTATAATAAATGATAAGAGTGTGCAAGTCTGACATAGAAATATGTGAAATTGAAATGAAGAAATGAAGAAATCGACACCTTGAGAGATCTCTCTACCACACTACAGTGTAAATCTCAAAAAAGGATGCTGGAAGAGGGAGCAAACTACTAATAGCAGAGTGCCGGGACTGAGGAGCTGAAAATGTACCAAGAAATTGTATAGATTCTTGTGCTTCACGGAATTAAACCCAATGCATGCATTTATCTATGCATTTGTTTGTTTGTTTTTTAAATGGGATAGTGTGTATTTCCAGTAGTAGAAAGTGAGGTAGCTATTTAGATTATAGGGCACACATAACTGTGTAATAACATGGTAATAACTGATTAACTACTAATAGTTGCTTCTCTTACATTGTGACTACTAGTAGAATAATTACATGGATTACATGGAAATGGACTGCACCAGAGTGCTACCATGCAATTACATCAGGCAACAAGACGTAGTCTGCAACCCTGTGAAGTGAACCGAAATGGCTTAGAAATCAGTCCTCTGTGTTTCCAGTTCCAGCAGACCAAGGGTAATCTTGTTTGAATTGGGACTCCATCAGCTCCACTTAGATTTGAATGTTGTCACTCCAATTTGCTCTGAAGACGTTATCTGAATGCTAGAGGCTGGTATTAAACTGAGGATTGCAGGGGAAAGACCACGTAGGCAGAACAGAGGGTTGTCAATTCATTTTAGTAACTGGGAAATATTAGGTGAAGGCACTTATGAATGGCATTTATACAAAAACATGATATATGTCTTTGACCTTGGATTGTAGACTGCAGCCCCAGCTTGATGGTAATTACTTTCTTTACACCAAATTGTTATTTACAAATGGAAAAGCACCCAATAATGTTACCAAACCAGGACTAAAAAACTTGTGAGATGTATTACTGTATGATTTGGCATGTTCTACTGATTGGGTATGTACTGTACTGTAGACTCTAATTAGGTTCTTGCCAAAATGGTGTTTATAAACGTAAAATGGAAATCAAGAAACTGGTGGAGGTTGCAAGATAAAAAGCAGATTCCAGAATCCAGTATTCCAAAGTGATTCTGATAAGCTGAGGATGCAGCAACTTCAGTGTGTCACAATACTTTTAAGGGCAGCATATAAATATATTTCCATCCCAAGCAGATTGAAAACAGTTTACTCCCTATGGTAAGAGCATAGAAGCTTTAGATAAGGCACAGTGTTTGTATTAAAATGTCAGCCTCAGTTAAGTTCTATGCTTTGGTGGCTGAGCTCCATTATTGTTTCAAGGCTGACAACCCAATTTACATCAAACCCAGGCTGTCAGAGCCTCCACTGCAACCCGTTGTCCAGATTTTATGATTTCTGAATCCCTGATCCCCAGACAGTTACTGTACCATTCCAGAAAAATTGAGCACAAAAAATAAACAAAGCAGCCTCAGAGTTGTGGTTTGGAATCAGTGTTGTGTAAGCAGATTAGCTCTATAAAGGTTATGGGCTTCAGCTGACTAAAGAACTACAACTCCCAGACTACTGTGACAGGGTAGATGAAATCCCGCCACTGAAAAGGTCAGCTCCCACCAGCAGGGCCATCCACAGGCGCTGGCAACTACGGGGTTACATTCCGTAGGAGTCGGCCTGCTAGGAGGCTGGTGGAGGAGAACAAGGTACATCTGGTTCCAAGCCCAGGTAATCGGGTAAGGGGTGGAGCCAAGGTGTACAAATGGGGCAGCCTCTCCACCGGTCAGGACAGTGTTCCTGGGACAGAGGAGAAAGAGCACCTACGCGCCGGATAAGAGCCTAACCTATTCGGTGTGCTTTTTGTTTGTCAGACTAAGCAGAGCTGTTTTCCACCTTACAGCTGCCGACTACTGGTCAAGCACGGGATTGAGGTATTTGAAGAACCAGAGCTTAGTTTGTGCGATCCTCTCACAGGACCCGTCTTTGTAAGTAGTGTGTTTTAAAGTGACAGTATGTCTTTTTGTTTTTGTGCGCCATGTTTTGTTTGTGTGTAAATAAATGTCATTGCACCTTTTTCATTTGAAACCTGACTCTCCGTGTGTCATTCTGAGGCCTCCCACAGCTACCTCAAGACATTTTCATCAAACTTGTAAGAGGCTTTTTACTTGCTTTATGCTGATCTCTCCCTTGAGGCTGCTCGCAAATGTATATTTCCTGCCAGTCACATTTTACTCGTGAGTAACATCATTCCATCAATTTGCTTATGATTAACATCAATCCATCAATTTACTTATGATTTTTACTCAATCCTATATTCTCTGTGTTTTTCCAGGTGAAGGCTTTTAGTGCAAATAATAAGTTGACTACAAAGGTTTAATACATTAAAAATGCAGCTGCCAACTGTTAAATAATGCAGGTGATTTAGTAGGACTATAGAATACTTGATAAGTAATCAAATTCATTAATTGGGCACAAAACTTTTCCTAGAGAAGAGGTGACATTGTCTGGTGAACCCCCACAAATCAGCATCCCAGCAATGCCATCATTGACATGTATAATTTCACTAGAACTACATTAGAACTGCAGAGGAATCAAGTATTTGTAACAAAATGTGTTCTAAGAATTCTATGAGTCATAGCTAAAAATAATTCTATAAATCTTACCTGCCATGTACTTCCATTAGTCAAATGTTCTGTTATAGCAACCATGTATTCTCATTGTAAAACATCTGGGACTACACTAGTTTACAGAAAGTTCTTAGTTTCCATGCCTTACTCTCAGGAAGTCAGTTCTTGTTTTACATAAGTCAATAGGGAAAGCAACTGGTTGGTTAATGACAGGAAAGAAGGTGTTAAAGGGATGTGGAAAATGTCACTCTCCTGGTGCAATGACCAAGGAAGTGCAACACTACCTGAAAGCATTCCTTGCAAACAAACTGCACATATATGAGCTATATACCCTAATTACATTAGTTTAACAATACTTTCAGTCAAATATGTTTCAAAATTGAAAAGTTGAAGTCAACAATGATGAGGGGGTTACTGAAAAAAGTTTTAAAAAAATAAATAAATAACAAAAGCTAGACAGTAGTTGTTAAACCCTTAGTTGCTACAACTTTTAGGGAAACAGCATCACATCCTTCCTTTAAGAAAGAGGGTGTTTTTTTTATTTAAGAAAAGTTTCCTCTCCTGAATGAGGTGTTAACACAGAGCATTAATCTGCACTTTTACAAAGCCCAGCACAGATCGCCAGGCTGCCAATGTCTAGTGATCAGCAGGACAGCTCCATCTCATGTTATTATCTGCCTGGTAAAAACAGATACATCTATTAGCCCGGGCGCTACTTGTTTCATGGCTCTGACAGGTTCCCTGGAGCCAACATCCATCTCAATCCTCAAACACAAGCGCCCTTTATATCTGTTGACAGCTACAGACAGGAGAAAAGGGCAAAGGCAGATTAGGGTTGTGGGAATGCTTAAAACAGATTTGGGAGG
The DNA here is from genome assembly GCA_030684275.1 of Acipenser oxyrinchus oxyrinchus. Taxonomy (NCBI): domain Eukaryota; kingdom Metazoa; phylum Chordata; class Actinopteri; order Acipenseriformes; family Acipenseridae; genus Acipenser; species Acipenser oxyrinchus. The sequence goes on along the minus strand of CM060257.1, from coordinate 45,935,725 downwards.
GCATCATTAATAAAATATCAGGTGTTGTGAAAAACACAGTTTCTTTGTTTTAGCAGTGCCGAGCTCCGTTGCTTTTCTGTATATGTTTTTGATTGGGAGAAGAAGGTCCTTTATTGGAATGAATGGCCAGAATCCCACCTCTGAAACAAGCAAAGAAGCCCCAATTCATCAACAGAAGAATCCAATATAGTTGTGGTTAGGAGTAAGGCTCACTCTTGATAGACACACAGCTTTGCTTAGCACCTCTACATCTTAAATAATAATCTAAAACACAAAGCCACACAATGTCACTCCTTCCTTTATGGTAAACCCAATAAATGAGTGATCTAATAACCTATTCTTTACAACAGTAACTAATAAAAAAAGATGTTCAATGCCACCCTGTGATGGAGTCTACTTCCATAACTATACAAGGCAGGCATTAGGACTGTGGTAGACTTGGGGATAGCATACAAGGACTACTTTACTGTCATTACTTCTCACTGGGAAACTTGTTACAACTGCCTCTAATGAAAAGTTGATGGCTGTCACAGTGGGCTGTCTGGTGACTGGGTGACCATGTTAACCTTTTGGCATCTCCGAGGAAATATATCTTGAATGTAGGTCATATCATTAGAAAGTTACATGCTCTTATAAATCTATATTACTATTATTGTAATTATTAGTAGTAATAGTAGAAGTAGAAGTAATAGTAGTCGTACTAGTAGTCGTAGTAGTATTACTAGTTTTGCTGTTGGTATTAACTATCTTATACATTTATAAATGCATTGTTGACTGTTTATAATGGATTCTTAACTAAAGTGTTCTAAAACCATATCCTAATATGTCCATTAAGAGGAAGAAAGAAAGAAATATTCTGACCATTTTTTTCTGTCTGTCTGTTCATATATGTCTGACTGGCTGTCTGCTCTGTTCCCCTCTCTTTCTGTTTCTCTCCTGCTTCTCTTAAATGCTTGTGATGTGTTGATTACATGTGATGCTGATAAGGCAGGACTTATATAACCAATATTTTATTGACTATCTTGTCTTGTTCTGTTTTGCCTTTCTGCATTTAAAACCGAGAGAAAAAAGATGCTCATCGGAGCTTTTTCATACAGAACGATTTCAGTTTCATGAAGAATCCCAGGCAACATCATGCAGGGAATAAAAACATAGCCTTAATTTATTATCTGCTTTAAAAAGAAAAACTTTCCATAAACGATTTGGTTAAAAAATAGAGCTATGCAAAGCCTGTGATATACCTTTGATGGTATTAATAGATCCACACTAAAATGTTTATTAAATTGTATGTAAAATGGACAGGCTTTTATGCATCTTCATAAAGCTTATCTCTTAGTGATATTGAAGTTATCTGTTTATGTGTTTGAAGATGTGCCTTGAATATAGATCTGCTATTTATTATTAAAGCAGAACATAGTGTCTGCTGTGTCTGGTTAACAGTTTGTATTAAGTGCCTCTAACATACTGTAAATGTATGCATTGGGTTACTGTAGTTCTACTATCATGACAAGGGCACTGTAAACAGAATCAGTGAGGGTGGGGCATTTTTTCTTTATTCATGGAATAAAAAGACACAATGTATGGAACTGTGGCACCACATATGTCATCCAATTACTACCAATTCATCAGGACTGGGCTGCATGCTTTTCCTTCTATTTTACTAATAAAGAATTGTGTTTTTACAGTGTAGACTGTCAAGTCCCTATTTGATATTGGAGCGAGTTGTTCAATCAGGAATGTGGAGTTATGCTGTCTTACCTGTGTAATAAGGCTGATTATATTTAAATCCTTGTATATCTATCTACTCTTTAAACTACAGGACAATTTGGCTATATCTCAACCAAAAACTCCACTGGACTGTGGTAGTAAAAGCACCCAGTAATAGCACTGCCACCTCATGGAGTGCAGGGTGAGTCATGCAGCCATGGTTTGAATCCAGCTTGTGTCAAGTTGCCCATAAGGAGGGCTGCATTGGCACTTGCACTCCCTCAGGGTTAGGGAAGAAAACAGGATGGCACTAGTTTGCCTCATTGCACCTCAGTGACCCCCAATGGTCCTCCAGACAAGTCCAGACAATCATTACTAAACTAGAAGCCTTTCTCTATATCTTCTAGTTGAAACAGTTGTCATTGATTCTTGTAGGCTTCGTTTAGTATTCCTGCATATAGTACCATTGAGTATTTAATAGTTATGTCAGAGTCCAGACAGAGACTTCCCAGGCAGTGCCCTTACTTGCATCCTGGGTTCCAGGCAGATGAAGAGGCCATTGGTTTGATATAAGGAATGTAGGTCACCAGTTCATCTCCAGGTAAAACTGGGATTTATTGGTCTCAATTGGTGTCTTCTGGTCAACGTACACCAAAATGGTATTAGATGTCTTCCTCCGTGGCAGTGTTTGCATATTTCTGGCACAACCATTAACAGCACACCACCTGCAATCCTGTGCTTTCCTATGAGTATAGTCTGATCGGGTCAGTATAATAAAGTCTGGGATATGGAAGCGCCTGCCAGCAGAGCGCCAACAATCTCCCCTCAATCAGATCTTACAAAATGCATGTCAGTTGATATCGTCAGTTTCCTCATTACTTATAATTTGTACTGTTATATGGCAGTGTGATGAGTCAAAGGGGTTTCGGTCTGTAATTCAGCCTCCCGGCAATAGAAGGCACCAAGCTAACTCGGGGCTTCCCTTACCAAGATCATGTGACTGTGACAGAAGTCACCTTTATGAGGGGTGTCACCTTGGTGAGGGGCGGAAGTGTGAGTATGTAGATCCCGACCACTCGAGTCAAGTGAATTATAGTAACACTTGTCAGAATGGGATCGGTGTTCCACTGACTACAGGGGCTGGGCTTTGCAGACAACAGGGTACACGCTACTGTTTTCCGGGGGAGTCTTTGAAATACAGGCGGGGTTATGAGGCTGGAGGGAGTAGTGATGGTAAGAAAGGAGTGTCTGTGCCATAGCGGTTTCTGTGTTCTGTTAACTTTTGCTTTTCTTTTTCTATTTACGGTGGCCGATCCACAGAGGACTGAGAAGGTGGAAGGCACATGGAGAATTGTTTTTTTGATCCAGCATGCCTTCCTTCACGTCAATATTTTTTGTTTTTGTTTTTTGTTTCACATACTTTTTGTCTGGAAATTCGATTATTTCTACTCACACACCTTACAGGCATATATTGTGAGGGGGTATTATAATCTCGTTTTAAAGCTAATAGAATCTGCCTAGAAAAGCTGGATGAGGAGCTCAACAGATTGTAGCTTGCTTCAGAGACCTGAGAGTGTGTTGATTTCATATAAGAGTGGCTCCACAGGGAAGGCATGGTTTTATAAAGGAAGGCATGGTTTAATTTACTGGTACAGCATTTGGATGTTTCTGTGTTGCCCAGTGGTGTTTGGCAGAAACAGAGGGAAGACACTGACACGCAGGGAGCCTGTCTGAGATGTGATTTAGAGCAGACATTTGTGAGAAGAGAAATAACCGCGCTTCCCAATAACAAATGCAGTGTTCTTCCTTGTTTTATTTTTATATCTGACCTGCATGCAGTATACCATACTGTACAGTGCATGATAATGGACTACAAGTAATTTAAGGGGCTGATAAGCCTCAAATTCCATTATTGCCACCCCCCCATTATTATTTCCATAAGGTTCAATTCTTCAATATTAGAGTGTGTGCAAGGGTTTTGGGAAAAGCCGTCATTATGAGAAATAACCTGCTTAACTCCCATTGCGTGAATTTCAGCCATTATTTTCCCTACATGTCATCAGTCTCCAGTCAATTCCAACCATAACTGCTCAGCAGTTTTCTGTGGTGTTGTCTGTATGTTGCTGTATATATGTGGGGGGTTTGATGTCCAGGTTTAATTTTTGTAGTCTGTGATCCTTTGCATGAACTCCCTCATGATGGACTTAACAGTTAACTATCTATTCAGGGATATCAAGCTCTTTAGTTCACAAGGGGGATAAACTGGACAACAACTGTCCCATACAAATGTAAAGTTGCAGCAGGATTTGGTGTCAGAAGGGATATTTTTCAGAAGCAGTTTATCCACTGTTATCTTTTTCAATACTGCCCTATAAACCAGGAAAGCATTTGGGAATTACCGGCAGAATGACATTCATCAGAAAACGCTGTTAAAATTGATGTGCACCCAGTATGTGAAGGTCTAGCTCCATGTGTAAGCTTCTCCTGTTAAAAAAATATGTAATTCCTTTAAAGGCGACTGCCCTAAACTGAGCAGATCACCACACAGTCCGATGGTCATGGTTTTTTTAATGTGCTTGAATCTCCCTGATCTAGTTTAATACAGTCACAAACCCAAAATGTAGTGAATCGCATGTCTGTGGACCCTCCTCTGAGACATTTTAGTGGCTTGATCTAATTCACCGCTGAGCTCAGTTTACAGCTGAGTTGAGGTCAAATGTGTAATGCAGTTAAATCGGCAGTTCTTGGGGAGTAGCCAATCCTACAAAGGGATAGCAAGTATGGGGGAAAAAACAATAAAGAATCATATAAAACCCATGCATAATAGAATATTAGAGGTAAGAAATGAAATATTAGGACAATGTAGAAGATAGAACTACTCTGTATTTGACATCCATTTTTTAATTAAATCACATGATAAGATCTCAAGTGACAGTTCAATGGAGACGGAATTCCTTAACGACGAAGAGAGATCATTTCAGGAGGCTCATGTAGCAAAATCAATTCTCACCCTTCCAGCTGTGATACTTTGTCTTTGTTCAATGACAAGCTTATTGCTGGAAGGTCTGAAAGGACTAGAATGTAATGAATTAATTTAGAAATTATTACGTCAGATGCAGTGCTATTTGCTATGCTTGTCTCCGGGTCTTGGTTTAAAAAAGAAGTACTTTACAAGTGAAGAAAATATTTCTTTTTTTAAAGTAGTTTATACCAGCGCTAATTTCATTTCCTATAAGGTTTGTTTGATTAGCTTGTTTCTCCATGCATGTCAATAATAACCAATGTTTTAAAGTCTTTTAAATCTATGACATTTTTCTTGTGAATTTCTCCTTTATTTTAAAATATGTTGATTTATTCTTCCTGGTACCCTGTCACTTCCTGTGATAGAGGTTAATTTCTGTCATATGGCAAAACAACCTCACACCCCTGGAGCACCGCATTACACAGGGAGTAACCTACCAGGAACAGCAGTTTGGTACATGAAGAGTATACACATCCCTAATTAAAATTCACATTCACATGATGTTAAAGTGATTGTAGCTAACAAGATAATGCCATCAATCTTGGCCATTTTCCACTTCCATTAGCTACAAACATGTTATAGCACACATGTATTATATTCTAAAACATTATATCTGGTGCTAGTTTAGGTTAAAAGCTCTCCATGCTTCTATGCATTATTCTTGAGTTACCTGTTTGCCCTTATACCCCCTGGGTCATTTCACCTCAGCAGTGGCTAATGGATCTAAGCATGTAACTGACTGAAAGCGTCTTAGTCAATAGGGGAAGCAGCTGATTAGTTATTGACAGGAACAAAGCCAGTGAAGGGGTGGGGACAATTTCTCCAGTTGAAATGACCCAGGAAGTACAAAACAGTCAAAAAGCTATTAACAGGAATGATTAGTTATTGACAGGAACAAAGCCAGTGAAGGGGTGGGGACAATTTCTCAAATTGAAATGACCCAGGAAGTACAAAACAGTCAAAAAGCATGGCTTCCAAACCAAAGCCTAGTGTAGTACGCGATGTCATATTCTAAATGAAAATACACGTTTGCTACATCATGTGTTTCTTCCAAAACTGCGTTTTGACTCACCAGAGTCTCTATGTTTTATCTACAATTACTTAGAAAATTGATTTTAAATCCATTCATTTATTTATTTTGCTATTGTTTTTTTTTTGTTTGTTTGTTTTTAACTTTCTTAGCATGGCTTTCCTGTGTGCAGTCACCCAGTATTGGCTCAGGTATTGCTGTTATCACCATGGTTACTGCCTTAGTGTTTATCCAAAACATCCTGACAGAAGCATGGCACAGGTTAGTAAAGGCTGAATGGGATACATGGATTATCTGACAACTATGCAGTCTCACACACTCACACTACTTACCTTTATTAATAGAGCTCAGTATTACAATGCAGATACATTTCCATAATCTACAGGCGTGTTCACTCTGCACTGTTGACCTATGTGTAAATAAATGTCCATTTATGTGTGTGTGTATGTGTGTGTATATATATACAGTATATATACATGCATCATGTTGCTTTTGTTGTGGTCTGTTAATGGTTCTGCTGGTGTTAATATGGTACACTAGTATTACAACTGCATCCTAATTGGAATTTTCCAAACTGTTATCCGGTAAGCTGTATTTTTTATAAGAAGGACTTACTGCGTAATGTTACTTGGAACTAAAGTAATTAAAAAGGCCAATATCACTATACTGTAGGTTTTCTTTTTCCTGTCAAATTGATCAGATAGCAATTAGTCACAAGTCTGACTTCTTCCAGAAGAAATTGGATTGCTGAAAACAAACCTACATGTTATCTTACCTATAGGCTGCCAGCGTACCCAAATGCCATTGAACCTTGCAGTCAATCTGCAAAGTGTAGCAGAAGCCATTAATGGGGCATCGAAGGATGTACAATAATAGCAATATTAAATATGCCAAATCCATACAATATATTTTGCCATTCCTTTCATATACATATTAATATTTTCCTTTTCTGTTCTTCAGGATTTGAGACTGCACGAAATTCAATAGACAGTAAATTTGTTTTCAAATAATGAGAGTGAAGCTTGGAGAAATTCTTAACCAAACACCCAGACTGAATTACGGACCCCGCAATTCAGTTACTCAGCATTTGCCTCGGTATACACTGCACAGTCCCCATGGTATGTCGCAATTTGACAGTCTCTACTTGAGAGGCCCAGAACTGAATGGCTGGAGGTGTTTGGGTCTCGATGTGGTTGGTCTTTCGCTTTCTCTTTTGCAGAGCTCTGTGGAGAAGCTCTCATGGCTGCTTGAAGACACCATTCCTGGCGGTGGACAGTGCTCTTGTCTCGTACCTTTAAGCAACAAAAAAAACATGCAAGATGTCCTCGGTATTTATATACAGTGTTTATACATATTTGAATTGCTTGCTAAGTATAGTTTTGTTCCCATATTGGATTGATTCTATCGCGGCAGGCAGATGGACTGAGCGCTGGTTCCCGATGCCCCTTGAGTGTGATTTTTCTTTTTCTTTTCATTTTTTTTTTGTTATGAAAGAGATACATGGTGCTGTCAGGAACTGATGCAGATAGAAGCTCATTAACACACCAGCTAGCCGCATATGAGCCTGCCTTAGTCGTCACACAAAACACAAGGGAAGCAGCATTAACTGACAAAGCATTAAATTAACAGAGAGAGCAATAAAAAGGGAATTAGCCGTCTTTCAAGCATAATAATTGAAAGTAATCTGCAAGCGCAAAAGGAGGGAGACACACAGATAAAGTGAATTAGGAGAAGAGGGGGCAGTCTGAGCCAGCGTGTCACTGGGTTATTTTCCCTTAAAGGTTAAATGAATTTACTGCAGCGTGCCAACATAAAATCATACCAAAGTGTGGTAAAAACTATGTGGTAAAGTGTGGTAAACTGTTAAATTACTGTTGATCTGATATGCGACATCATTAACATTCCAGGGATATTCTATTTATTTATGTAGTTTTTTGATCATTTTACACTACGTTTTGGCAAGTGTGCTCCCCTCCCTGCCTCATAGCCCCCAATTAGCAGCCAGATGAGAACCCTACCTCCACTTCCAGAATCTCCAAAACTTTGAATTTCGGTATGATTCAGACTTCGGTATGATTCGAACCCGGTAGTTTGTTTGTAAGGGTGATGTCTGATATAAGAATAGAAGGCAGGATGATTATTGTAGCACTAAAGAAAGAAACTTAATTATTATTATTTGTTTATTTAGCAGACGCCTTTATCCAAGGCAACTTACAGAGACTAGGGTGTGTGAACTATGCATCGGCTGCAGAGTCACTTACAACTACGTCTCACCCGAAAGACGGAGCACAAGGAGGTTAAGTGATTTGCTCAGGGTCACAAAATGAGTCAGTGGCTGAGGTGGGATTTGAACCGGGGACCTCCTAGTTACAAACCCTTGTCTTAACCACTGGACCACACAGCCTCCTAGTTAAACAGACAAACATTTTGTGATGTCTCAGCCAGTCACCACATTTTCACACAATGCCTCCATTCTTTAGGAATTACAAATGTGCAGTTCCAAACCTATGCAACTGAATCCGATCAACACCCCCAACCGCATTCCAGCTTGAACCTGGTTTACATGCAGGCTATACAGAGCATATTGGAATCAGTTCCTCACATGTACTCTGAATCTGATTAGATTGTTCATTTAAACTGGGAAAAGGATGGCTGCATGCTGGAAAATATGAATCTGTCTTTAAAGTATGCAATTAAACACCCCAACTGCAACAATGGTGCAGCTTGCTTTAAGTGAAGTTCTATCACCAGAGAAAGCATGGGACCTCCACATCAACATGCAGTAGAGGGGCGCTCTCCAGTGTTGTAACTTCGGAGACTTCTTGAAGAGAAAGAGTTTGACTGCACAGGTATGGAGGGGAGCAGTGAAAATGATACTGATGTTAATAAATGGACTGCCCTGTTGTGATAGGGTGGCTGGGCGGTGACGTCAGACAGAAGCAGGAAGGAAGAACTCTGACACCAGGCACTGCAGTTTAAAGTAAGACGAGGGTGGCCGCCGTTTTTATTAAGCAACACAAAAATAAAATAAAAGGTTTAAACAAAAACACACAGTGCTCACAGAGCAAAAATAAATATTTTAAACAAAAACAAACCACGAACACAAAATGTACAAAACACACAGGTCAGGCTGGGCAGATTGCCTTCACTGTTCCTATGTCTTTGTCTTTTCTTTTTAGTTTCGCTTTCTCGCTCCACTGTCGCTCCTCTCATACACCCCACCCTGAGTGCAGCGAGCTGCAGGCTTATATATCGTGGCTGAGGGGTTTAAGTGGCTAGTAATTTTTCTTTTACCCCTCGGCCACAATCTGAGTTCATTAATTACTGTGGGGATGGGGCTTCCCATCCACGCTACTAAATAATAACAAACTATGCGGCAACGCCATCATATATAACTACAATAATAAATACAAAAACAATAACAAAACCTGCGGCGCCTCGCCGTCATAACTATAATAATAATAATAATAATAATAATAATAATAATAAACAAATACAAAATAATACAAGGGCAGAGGGGGACCCCGTTCTAAAAATAAATAAATCCGTACAGGGCTGCTCACCCTGTTACACCTGTATATGAATGTTCTCAATGTTCTGAGCAGCCGCATGGTGTAGCATCTTAAACACTGTGCAAAGGAGCCGGGCTCATCTGAATTCATGGTTCTTAGGGGTGTACTGATACTCGTACTCGTAATTGCCTTTGAGAAGCATTTATCGGCAGGTATTAAATAAATCCCTCATCTTTACAACTGAGTACTAATCAATGGCAATTAACTTCTGCATGAGTGTTTTAAAAGCAGATTAAAAGTGAATTTTACAGTTTTATTATTTTTTATTATTATTTATTTTATTAACAGCAGTGCATCACATAACACTGCCCGTCACAAAGGCTAGCAACGACACTGCCTAACCTGTCATACCTGTCAACCAAGTTGGGATGAGACTGACAGACAGGTTACATCGAGCGATTCCGACCCCTTCTGTTAGCTATGCATGGAGCGAGTTGTCACATCAACATAGCACGTACCAACAGGAAAAAAAAAGTAAGAAAAGAAAAAAGAAGCACAACCTTTCAGGGTGCCATGTAGCTGTCAGCCTGTGATCAGAGTTCAGGGTGACTAAAGCAAGATTTAACAGTACATGTCGGGGTGCTGACTGGTACACATTTCATTTTGCACACAGCAGACAGTAATGAACTGGCTGCTGGGGTTTGTGCTGTCGTCAAGTAAACTAGTAATGGGAGTTTTGTACTTATTTGTGAGACTTGATGGCTAAGGTGTTTGTGTCTCTTTCTTTCTCTGTATTTTTTTAAAACTGGGGTTGTAAAAAAAAAAAAAACCTAATATAGCATTGTCAATTAGGTGTAAGGCCACCATGGGCAGACAGGCCCTTATAAAAGTTAGATACCATGGTAAAAAGATGGTAAAGTGTAGCAGAGCCTAGTGAAAGCATGGTACCATATGGGAAAAAAAAAACATTATGGGAAAGCCTTGTGAAAAATGCAGTGGTACAGCATTGTAAATGCATAACACGAAATGGGGGGGGGGGGGGACATAGTAAACTGCAAAATAACCATGCAAGTATACCATGTTTTACTTTTATAACTGCAGGTAAATCTGTTCACTAAGTACTTGCAAGTACAGCTAATACGGCCCAACCTGACCCCTACATTGCAGCAGCACACTTCAATGTTCACACATTATTATTCAAACAATGGTATGGACAGAGATGAGTCGTTTTGAAATACAGCACTTAGATTGAATTGGTTTATACAATATTTTCTTTTGCTGCATTATGTGAATGTAACTCACATTTGAGGTCCTATTACCTGTAACCCAGGAAATGGCTTCATGATGTTGAGGCAGGAAAGACTGTGAAAATAATAGTGAGAAACTGTTCTGCTAGTGAGACGACAATTCCTTTTTTTTTCAGGGTTTTTTTTTTTTTTTTTTTTACTTTAAAATGAGCAATCTGACCATTGACATGGAATGGAATAAGCATAGATATTGCATACAAAACAACTGAAAAAAAAACAACCCAGCTAGGAATTGATTGCCTTTCTCCCGCCGCTTGTTCAATCAAGTTGAATCCCATGCAGGGCACGGCGGCCATCGATAAATCAGGACCTGTTTTGTGTTTGTGGAAAACAGACAAGGGGAAAGGTCTCTTTAAGAAAACTGGACACCTGTCACCTGATTGCCATTGATCCCAAAGGTAAGTTTATCAATGCCTTGACGCCCATGATGGAAGTAAAAGGCTATTGATCACCCCTTCATCCATCCTCATTAATCTTCATTTCTAACAATTAAAAGCACCAGTCCCATTAAATGTGTAATCGACTGGTCCTGAGTAAACCAGGACTGCCACGACTGACCAGAGGATTTCTCATTTTGTCTTTGACTGTGGAAGCCTGAAGATCAATAAATAATTACAGTACATGTATGCTAGAGCTAGTTATATATTCAATATGTTTAATGGATTTTTTAAAGGCATTTTTAATATGTCATGGTCTTTTGTTGTGTTAGTATGTTCTTTACTATTACAGATACAATCAGATCTCTCTTCTATTCACTAGAACTAAATTCTCAAGCCCCCACCCATTTACATATTTTTTAAAATAAAACAAACATTCAGATGATATTGTTAGATTCAGACTGATTGGTGTATATTTTATTATTTACATTTTGTTTTTGGTATGCATGCCTTGCATCTGGTTACATTGATTCATATAAAATAATAAAGACCAAGCACATTGGACTATCACTCAGGGACAGAAATATACAAAATGAAAATGGGAAGTGTCCAACCCATCCAGTGTTCATGAGTTAGCTATCCCCCACGCACTCCTCTGAAAACCCATTACCGTTCTGCATTAGTTCTTTGTTTAGTTAGAGCTCAGCACACGTTCTCATCTCAGAAGTGTCTTAAAGAAAATTGTTCTTTCCCCTGATCGTGGATATATATGACACACTTACCTCAAAAACTGGAACAAATCGTTTCAGTTTGACGGATTAAATAATGGAGAAGTGAAACAGAGGCATGATGTCATGTCTCGCCTTCGTGAACCTATCTCACCTGTAATGGAACACTCACACTCTACACAATTCTTTTTACAGGAGGAAGTTTTCTTGTGATAAAGTCCAAAGAAAACAGCATTGAAGTAAAAAAAAAAAAATCACCCAATGGCATTTTAATCTCCACAACACCAGTAAAAGCCCATCTCAGATAATGGGCTTTTACCTCCATTTACCGAATAAAGATTACATATTGTGATTGCCGGCAACACAAACATTTCAATTTGCTTCTAGACAGAGCTGAAGAATGACAAATAACAGCGCCTCGCCCATGAACCCAATCCGGCGAATCTCTCTGTCTCTCAATGTTTGTGTGTCTATTTTCTTTCTGCTTGCAGAATTTTTCATTGAAATTACCCCTATAATCAACAGGGTGTGCACAAAGGGTGTGCACAAAGCCAAAACCTGAATTGTATAACAAACCTGTGTCTTAGTCACTTGAAAATTAAAATGTCAAAACAAGAATTTCAGTGCATCTCATTGTCAAGGATGACATGAGTTACAGAACTGCAGCCAATCCAGTGCCATTGTTTCCTCATGTGACATGTACCAGCCAATAAGGGTTCATGGTAGCATAAAGTATGCTAAGAAGAAAGAATAATAGGGCATAATATATATTGGCACATAGCCTGTGCTCTATATGCAACTGAAACAAGCACATTTTATAGTTTGAATGGAATGCCTTAGGCTAACAAATACTTTTAATATATGAATTCGTTTTGAAATGCACATCCTGTTCTAAAGTGTTACAATTGACTGACCAATGGAGGCGCTCAAAGCAATGTGCAGGCTTGTACTAATGATTCAGAAGTATTTAAAAGAAATGTAGTACATACAATCCAAAAGAAGTTTGTACGAGAACTCTTTGACAGTGTGAACCTTTAGTGTTGCTCGTTAACATGAAGCTGCTTTCTCTATGGTAAACCAGATTTCCTCTTTCATCTCTTTGTCAGTGCCCTGCATTGCTGTAGATGCAGTGATTGATATAGAGCATACCTCTGAGCAGCCAGGTTGGTAAAAGCATTATTCTGAGCGCATCAGTGGAATATCTTTCGGCAGCTGCTGCTAAAAATATATATAAAAAAAGTTGTATCTTTTTATCTACTGTGTTTGAAGCACAGAAAAGGGAGCTGTATGGTAATAGATTCCTTGTTTACTACCTCATTTTCAGTTTTCTCACAACCTATTCCCAATTTACACAACACTCCTGTGAAATGCACAGCACAGCTGTGCACTAAATCATTTTGTCTTGTTTTTACTCTATTTGCAAAACAATGCAGTCTTGTGTAAAGCAATGTATCAATGCAGAGACATTTAGCCTTAAATATATGTAGATTAAACACCAGAGACATCTATAGTTTGTGAATAAAGAAACTACCTTTGAAATCGCAGGCAGAATTTAAATATCTTTCTTCAAATAGGATAGATTTTGCACATCTGAGTTAAAATAAAGTTTATTATTTTATGAATGCACTAAGCAATATACCCATATACAAGTTGATTTTTCCTCTTAGTCCTACATCTCTGTTATTAAATATTTAAGAATATACTAACCTGCCCTATGTATTAAATATTTTTCTGTAGACAGACATTGCACCACACTGGAAATTGCAATTTATATATATATATATATATATATATATATATAGGCTTCATCTCCCTGTTGTAAATCAATTTCAGTCACAATGAACAGACAGTCTTTGATAGAGGACTCATAGTATGCATTCAGTAAGCAGGTATTTCTACCCCCAAATTGCACAACAAAACTTTGATGGTAACTATTGAGACTATTTGAAAGAATATACAAGGATGCAGCAAGCAAGTATATATATATATACAGTACTGTGCAAAAGTTTTAGGCAGGTGTGAAAAAATGCTGTAAAGTAAGAATGCTTTCAAAAATAGACATGTTAATAGATTATATTTATCAATTAACTAAATGCAAAGTGAGTGAACAGAAGAAAAATCTAAATCAAATCCATATTTGGTGTGACCACCCTTTGCCTTCAAAACAGCATCAAGCATCAATTCTTCTAGGTACACTTGCACACAGTTTTTGAAGGAACTCGGCAGGTAGGTTGGCCCAAACATCTTGGAGAACTAACCACAGTTCTTCTGTGGATTTAGGCATCCTCAGTTGCTTCTCTCTCTTCATGTAATCCCAGACAGACTCGATGATGTTGAGATCAGGGCTCTGTGGGGGCCATACCATCACTTCCAGGACTCCTTGTTCTTCTTTACGCTGAAGATAGTTCTTAATGACTTTCGCTGTATGTTTGGGGTCGTTGTCATGCTGCAGAATAAATTTGGGGCCAATCAGATGCCTCCCTGATGGTATTGCATGATGGATAAGTATCTGCCTGTACTTCTCAGCATTGAGGAGACCATTAATTCTGACCAAATCCCCAACTCCATTTGCAGAAATGCAGCCCCAAACTTGCAAGGAACCTCCACCATGCTTCACTGTTGCCTGCAGACACTCATTCGTGTCACGCGCTCCAGCCCTTGGCTGAACAAACTGCCTTCTGCTACAGCCAAATATTTCAAATTTTGACTCATCAGTCCAGAGCACCTGCTGCCATTTTCTGCACCCCAGTTCCTGTGTTTTGTGCATAGTTGAGTCGCTTGGCCTTGTTTCCACGTCGGAGGTATGGCTTTTGGCCGCAAGTCTTCCACGAAGGCCACTTCTGACCAGACTTCTCCGGACAGTAGATGGGTGTACCAGGGTCCCACTGTTTTCTGCCAGTTCTGAGCTGATGGCACTGCTGGAGATCTTCCGATTCTGAAGGAAGTAAGCATGATGTGTCTTTCATCTGCTGCAGTAAGTTTCCTTGGCCGACCACTGCGTCTCACGGTCCTCAACGTTACCCATTTCTTTGTGCTTCTTCAAAAGAGCTTGGACAGCACATCTGGAAACCCCTGTCTGCCTTGAAATTTCTGCCTGGGAGAGACCTTGCTGATGCAGTATAACTACCTTGTGTCTTGTTGCTGTGCTCAGTCTTGCCTTGGTGTATGACTTTTGACAGTAAACTGTCTTCAGCAACCTCACCTTGTTAGCTGAGTTTGGCTGTTCCTCACCCAGTTTTATTCCTCCTACACAGCTGTTTCTGTTTCAGTTAATGATTGTGTTTCAACCTACATATTGAATTGATGATCATTAGCACCTGTTTGGTATAATTGTTTAATCATACACCTGTCTATATGCCTACAAAATCCCTGACTTTGTGCAAGTGTACCTAGAAGAATTGATGCTGTTTTGAAGGCAAAGGGTTGTCACACCAAATATGGATTTGATTTAGATTTTTCTTCTGTTCACTCACTTTTGCATTTAGTTAATTGATAAATATAATCTATTAACATGTCTATTTTTGAAAGCATTCTTACTTTAGAGCATTTTTTCACACCTGCCTAAAACTTTTGCACAGTACTGTATATATATATATATATATATATATATATATATATATATATATATATATATATATATATATATATATATATATATATACTCTGAAAGCTTCCACTCCCCTCGTGTTATTTACACTGATAACATATCTAAGAGAAGATTTAAAAACAATGTATAGTTCCCCAACTTCACTTACTTCTGTCATACCTTTAATAAATGTGTAATTTACAAAGAGAAACAGCGAGAGACAGAGAGGGAGAGAGAGAGAGAGAGAGAGAGAGAGAGAGAGAGAGAGAGAAGGACATAAGAAAAACCTGTGTTCTATTTTTTTTTCTCCTACAGTAGAAAAATGGTGAAATGCTGAAGAGCTCTGTGCTGTGATTTCTTTATTTTTTTATTATTGCAATAATAAGCGCTATCCCTCATCCAGAAGCCTGGTTGCTCAGTGCATGTCGGGAGAGAAGGGCCTTATTAAAACTTCAAACACAACTGGTTTCAGATTTATAGAGTGCCCTTATTGATCCGCCCGTGTTCTCAGCTCTCCCATCACCCTCATTACAGCCAGCAAGGCGAGCGGTCGGTGTGCGGTAATGAAGGGGAATTTAATAGGATTTAATTTTGTTAGCAGCAGAGGCCCAGAGAACATGTCTCATGATGCAGATAGGGGACGGCAAATTTTATCATGCAAGAGCAATATAGATGGGAAGGGAGGCTGGGAACTGTAATAAGGGGCCAGATGGACTCAATTGCCTTCCCTAAGTGGTGACGCCAAAGGGGAGGGGGGCAGACTTAAAGACCCCCTATATAATTTGCCAAAATGTTTAAGTAAGCCTTTTTATTTATTTTTTGTTTAATATTTTAGGAACTTTCGATTTACTGAGGACCTTGTTGGTTTTTTTTTTTACACATTTTAGTTTGTAACGACCACGAACGGCCGGGAAGGTTATTCCTTTCCAGATGTAATAGAAGCAATTACCAGTTCAGGGTGTCTCTCTCTCTCTCTCTCTCTCTCTCTCTCTCTCTCTCTCTCTCTCTCTCTCTCTCTCTCTCTCTCTTCTGTATCCCTGCTCATAAAGCTGAGTTTTGAGATTGTGTAGCTAGCCTGCACTTATTATAAGTTTTGGTCCTACTCCGGGCTACGGACTTCTTTAGAAATTCATATAATTACAGATATTGAAATTCATAGCAATAGTGAGTCCGTAATGGCGTTGCATCACACAACAGGGTTTTGGCTGGACTCTGTTCCCAGTTGTAATGTTTAATACACTTGGCTGCTGCACCACAGAGAACCTCGCTTATCTCTCATCGAATGCTTATCTTCCTCAAAGCGGGGCCAGGGATTTGGCTAATTGGCTCATTTTGGTTATTTATTAGCCTTTGAGATCATCACAAATCCATGTACTACTGTATCTGGATAAGGAGGATTAAAACTCAAACACCCAAGAGATAAACCAGAAAAAAACAGCTCTACTTGTAGTTTTTCCATAAGTTATGTAGAAAACAAACATGGCCAATTGTAGCAGCTAAAACCACAGCCATGCAAGTATAAGCAATGGGGGTAAGGGTAGTAATCTTGAATTGCATACACCTTACCTGGCTTTGTTTTAGGCAAAAGAGATTTGATTCTTTTAACCTCTCAACATACCATTTACCATATCTTCTCAAGTGCCAGACTTGACATCATATTGTAAATAATGGATCAAACATGAGCATAACTTCCCTAATCATGTATTCCACACTTATGACTTCTGATTGCCTTAGTACATTGATGACATGTCATTTAATGCAGAGCTGACTACAACCACAAGAGCCTTTTCAAAGTGTTCATGTCATATTTAATTTCAACTGATTTTGTCCTTTTATCCTGCATTCACCCAGCTAACATGCATTACTTTAAGTGATCAGGGTTTCATATGCTGCTCGACTTCTGGCTCGACCTGTAGCAAAAGATGTCTCTTCTGAAGCCTGGGAGAGTAAATTAAGCAAGTGACACATACAAGAAAGGATTCATACATTAAACAGAATGCTTCCCTCCAGTATCAACATGTTTTCCCAGACTTTAAGAGGTGTTTCATTGAGTCATTATGACTTGGTGGCATTTTAAGAAGATGTGAGAAATAAAAATAACAATTCAAAGTGTTGGTGGTGATGTTGTAGCCTTGTGGTGAGTGCAGGGGACTGCAAAACTAGCAACAGAAAAAAGATCCTGGACTTACTCATCGGGTGACCTGGATGCGATGTAGGCTAGTGTCTCACAGAGCTATGTAACGGTGACAACTGTGTAGTTGCTAAGTATTTATTGTCCCTGTATTGAGTTTTTATGAATTCACAACTGAGTGCTGAAGTGAGTGTATTTGGTGTAATACAGCAGCAACGTCTGGTTAACCAGGGAACATTTGTCTGTAGCCAGACAGCATTAGTAAACACAAACTGAAAGGCGAGATTTTGCACTGGCCAAGTGTAAATAGACACTGCTTCTCTTTGATTTAAATTCATGCAAAGCTTTGGAATCAATATTGTCCTCAAACGCAAAGCCTTTTGCAACGACATCAAAGTTGGCAGTCTCTTCTATCGGTCCAGTTTTAGAAAGGAATGTATGTGACAGCTGGTCTGGTGTGGGTACGGTACACAGCGCTTAATGGTTGACCACTTTACTGCAACCGTAAAACCATGCTGTGTTCAATCTGAACCATTGCACAGCTACTGTATAAGGTCTAATTCTACTACAGCACTCTCCTGCAATGCCATGCACTGCTGAGGGCATGTTCTTTGGTTGGGCTAGATTTGATCCGATTGGGTAAAATGAACAACTTTGAACATAGTATAAAAAATAAACAGTTACCATGCTGTACCTTGACACATAATTATATGTAATTGCATTGTAACTCAAACTAGTATTTCCACAGCAGTGCTGTTCAGATCCTTGTTTGTGTACCCTCTGGATAGTGCAGTGATAGACTTGTAGTCTTGTAAACTGTTCACTGACCATCACAACTCACTTTGCTGGAGCCCTGAGCAACTGTCAAGGAGAAATTAATTTGGCAAACCCTGGCTGTTTTGGGTCTCACAGTTAGAGGCTGTGTTTTTTATTGTTGTAGGTTTTCTCTTCCAGTTTACTGGTCTGTAGTCTCTTCCCATCTCCCAGTCTGTAAACATTTTAGAAACACACAGGCAAGTTTCTTCTCACGCCTGTCACACACACACACACACACACACACACACACACACACACACACACACATGCACAATACAAAATCTTAACAAAGAGCCGTTCTAATCCACACATCATGGCAGTAGCAGGAGTTACATTACAGGAGACAATCTAACCTTTCCCCTCAAATTCCTATCACCCCATCTCTTACTCCCTCATTCCCCTCAACCTCAACATCTTCTTCTCTACATCTCGCTCCCTGTATCGTAGTCTCTCTCTCTCTCTCTCTCTCTCTCTCTCTCTCTCTCTCTCTCTCTCTCTCTCTCTCTGCATCCTTTTATTTGTTATTTTAAATGTTTTACCAAGGTTGTCTTGTCTCTTACTCTCTCTATCCCCATCTTGCCCTCCCCCTTTCCCCTTACCTCCCTCTCTCTAACTCCCTTTCCCTCATCTGCTCCATTCTCTGTTCCTTCCTACCCCCTTCCACATTATGTATCTGACTGCACTGACTGCTACTGTATATGTCATATTTTATAACTCAGACACGAGGTCCTTGGGAGGAATGAAGTGGTAGGAACTGTGCAATGCTCCTGCAATGAGTTGTAACAGTAAGTCACAGTTTGCAAGGGTCAAGCTCCAATTTACAGTGAGTCTACCAAAGCAACATCCACCGCATCCCACTAGGATCAATTTCTTTGGATCAATAAAAAGAGAATAGGTGCATAACATCATAAGAAACATTCTGGAACGAGAAGAGGCTGTTCAGCATATCAAGGCTCGTCCCTTCCCAGCATATCCTCCCCTGAATTTACCACAAAAAAAAAACTGTTGTACAGTGTTTTTCAGGAAAATTAATTGACTGAGCTTTAGATCTGTGTTGCATTTTTTTTCAAATGTATATTGAGTTAAAAAAAAAAACAGACTACCTCAAATGTTCTTCGAGAGATATCCTCCCTCTCCTAATTTATATATACAGTATACACACACACACATACACACACACGCACACACTAGGGCTTCTGGCTTTCGGTGTTTTCTTCTGATTTTTCGCAATTAACAGTTTCTCTGTTTTAATTCAGAAACCAAAACACATTAAACAGTGCTCAGGGTCATTTTAAAAGGGGAGTTATGGTTAAACATGATGAAAACACGGAAGCTGGCGAGTAAATGACTCCTGAGATGAATATTATGTTAATTTAAGGTACCGCTAAGGAAAGGTCACGTGTATGTGACGAATTGGTAAAGAAGAAATATGTAAATAGATATTGGTCTTGTTAAAAAAAAATTGACCTTTGACCTTTTTTGGTCTCATCAGATTTTAGATGAAGTTTGAGTTGTTAATGTAGATGAGGCTTAGAAGAATTATTATGCAATACAAAACCACGTTACCCGACTACTTTTAAACACCTTGCCCCCCCCCCAGAATTAATCCTGTGGACGCCCATGGTGAACTTTATCTATCTATACCATTTAGGATTTTATAAACTTCAATTAAGTTCCCTCTTTCCCTTCTGTCTTCTACATCACAATGGCAATGTTACGCAAAAGGTTCTGGACCACCTGAAGTGATATAAAAAAAAAAAATTAAAAAAACATGTAATTTCTTTTCTAAATTAATCTGAAGGATTATGCAAAAAAAGAACTGTACAGTGTAAACATACTGGACTCATTATGTAGGAATTGTCTGCTGTGAGTTTATCCCCTTCTTCAAAACTGCTGTCATTGTCTGCAGATAAAATAAGATGTAGGTGCTGTGTTGGTCATGTGCTACTGTGCATTGTGGGCTGGTTAGCTCGTCTTCACAGGTAATGATTGTGCTCTGCCTCAGGCCATGTGGGGATGTCTTGCTCTGAGATGCCAGCCTCATTGCTTGGGACTTGATTGTGCTGCCAGCAATACACCTGCGCTGGTCAGGACCTGCTTGCAGCCCTCAGGGGGATGGTTTGCAGATTAGAGGAACCTGCACTGAACTGCACATCGTTCCCATTAGAGTCTTTAACTGCGTGCTGGGGTAAATTAAGACTACTCTAAACCTGATGAACTCTTTATCCCGGTTGTCAATTTGTAACTCTTAAACAGCCAGAGTTGTCACTGTGTAGCTTTAAAATGTATGCTGCAGCACTGGTCTATTTATTTATTTTTAATGCATTTAATTAGTTCAACACTGACCTACTAGATGTGCCACAAGTGCGGTCCGCAGTTCTGATTGGTTATTTCTCCTAGATGTGTAGGTCTGCAGTGTTGACAGAGTTAAAGCTTGTTCATGTAGGCAGTGGAAAAAGTCTCAAGTAAGCAGACAATCTATTTCAAGGATGAGGGATTTGAAAGCAAAATCTCTAAGGAAGGGGCAGAAAAAAAAGTTTCTCAAACAGGAGTTAAAAATGATTTAATATACTGAAGCTGTGGTTTGGCCCCAGAGGTTTGTCTCTCTGCTGGGCAGGGCCCCTGGCTGGGGAACGGATCAATGCTGACCCAAGGTAGGCTGTCAGGATGATCAAACAAGTGATGCTCAGCTAATGGATGTATCTAAACAAGTACAAGCTATAAAGCTAATTCACGCAAATTTGTGAAATGAGAACGAAAATAAAACTTACGTGCAGTACGTGCAGCACTGCAAATAAGGCTCGACTGTGCAAAAAGTATACAAAAAATACTTATTATTATTATTATTATTATTATTATTATTATTATTATTATTATAATTATTATTATTAGTGTCATTCTAATAGTTTTTTTGATTACTATTTAAGACATTTTATGGTTTATAAACATGTCGGTCAGGAGTAGGCTGATCCACTCCAGGGTTAACAGGTACAATTAAATTATTATGTGTTTAGGACCTGGTCAGGGGTTTAATGGCTTCAGTGTAATAATTAAGGACATGGCTGGAACAAACACTTAGAGTGTGTTCACTCACAATGCTGCCATCTAGTGAGAGCTTAGGGAAGTACATTTTATAAAGAACGAGTTAGAAGAAGCGGAAGACTAATAAACCACAATGTCTAAATATACTACTACTACTACTAATAATAATAATAATAATAATAATAATAATAATAATAATAGGTACTCACTGCAAAAAGATTTCAAGTATAGTTAAAAAAATAATAATCAGGTTGCTGAAGTTGCCATATTAGGTCAAGCATTGCATTTACATTATAATTGGCTTTAATATAAACACATACTGTCAATTCTATTGATAGTAAAAAAAAAAAGAGAGAGAAGAGAAAATTATAATTGGACAAAATTAATTTGGTAGAATTATAATTAATTTTGAAGAACTAAATTCTGAATTGTATATCTGATGAATGCTTGTGTATTTGATTAGCATAGCAGAATGCAGTGCTGCATTTAGATCATTATTAGTTTTCACTGCACTTTTTTATTAAGGCATTTACATTTGAAATATGGTATTTTGAAATTGCTTACTATAATAGATTTAAAGTAATATTTGATAATTGTGTTTTCAATATGCAAGGAATATAAAAGCTAAGGGAATGATTACAAAATACGACTTACTGAGTGAGTGTTTCCCAGCTAAAATACAAAGCTGTAATAAAGTCCCTCGGTGTGGGGTATATTATTTGTTTATTTAGCAGACGCCTTTATCCAAGGCGACTTACAGAGACCAGGGTGTGTGAACTATGCATCAGCTGCAGAGTCACTTACAACTACGTCTCACCCGAAAGACGGAGCACAAGGAGGTTAAGTGACTTGCTCAGAGTCACACAATGAGTCAGTGGTTGAGGTGGGATTTGAACCGAGGACCTCCTGGTTACAAGCGCTTTTCTTTAACCACTGGACCACACAGCCTCCTATATCTGCACATGATGTGGCTTATCGAGCTGACGTAGAATGCTGGCACAGACGAAGCCATGGGGACAGGTGTCAGGGATTATCCCTAACATTCATAAGACTGCAGTTGCCCAACAAAAACAATAGAGAGCTCCTTGCAACCAAAAAGAGGCAGTGATGGTCTCATCATTGCTTCATTAAAAGACTGCTGTAATGTACCATGGAAAAAAATCAATTTCCTTACTAACCCAAAGTGCCGTTCCCTTTGGTGGGATGTGTCTAACCAACCTAACTGCTTTGGAGTGCCTGGAGTGCTAAACACATGCATGTTTAACAGAGCGCCATCTGTCCCAAAGAGTCTTAATCAGCTTGCTCGCGCATCAGAGTAGCAGGGCAGAAAGTGCTGACTCAGCAGCCCCCAGTCTCTGATTAGCACAGTACATCACACTCCATCTGCTTTCTTAACATGCTTAACATGGTTTATTTTCATTTTTATTATAATACATTTTTTTAGCTTAGCTTGACCATGTGTGATGCCACTGTGCCACCATGTACAGTACATGTTTAAGTTGTAGTGACAGTGAGACACAAGTATTGCCTCTGTTTCAGGCTTTGTCTTGACACTCCTGGAATTCATTATTTTGACCTGTGGCCGGGCTGGACAGCTGCCCTTTTTACCTCACTGACCAGGTCCTGAAGCACCCCTCTCCCCCTGCTCAGTAAATATCTTGATAGCCCAAAGAAGAACATTTTGCCCTGATCAAATGCGTATCAGATATCAAATTGTGCATTATTATTATTATTATTATTATTTGTTTATTTAGCAGACGCCTTTATCCAAGGTGACTTACAGAGACTAGGGTGTGAGAACTATGGATCAGCTGCAGAGTCACTTACAACTACGTCTCACCCGAAAGACGGAGCACAAGGAGTTTAAGTGACTTGCTCAGGGTCACACAATGAATCAGTGGCTGAGGTGGGATTTGAACCAGGGACCTCCTGGTTACAAGCCCTTTTCTTTAACCACTGGACCACACAGCCATAACTAAAAGCAATGCCTTATGAATGAAAAACCAAGATTTATAATCACAATGGCAAGTGCAATGTGTTGTATTCTTGGTTATTATTGTGATGCATCTGTGTTATTCTTCTTGGAAGAAAAGCCCAGGGATAGAAGTGTGGCGAGCCCTTTTCCCTCAGGAAAAAAAAGAAGCATTCATATTGATAGATGCAGCTCATTAGCACCCCCTTGTGGGATGGTTCAATGAAATACCATCACGTGCTGTTTTGAAGCTAAGCATTTCTATTTATTGTTTCCACTGCTCCCACTCACAGCATGAGCAAATGTCATTGACTTTGTAATTAGCTCAGAGGCTTAAGCACACTTGTCTTGCACTGGTAACCAAGGCAACAACGATCATTAGAAATAACACCACATGTACCAATTAAAAAAGGAGAGCAGGTCAGGTGGGATGGATGGGCAGGGGAAAGGTAGCAAGCAACAGGCTGTCAAAGAGTCAGAGCAAACATTAAAGCACACAACAGCAACCTTGACTTGAGTTACATGAGCTGTAATCTCCAGTGAAGAACACATAGATTTAACTGCATGAACATTAGCAACATTGGAGAAGAGACAGAGATAGGGAATCTAACACAGAGACTCACTCCAGGGATTCACTCTGTTGCATTATAATATTGTTTTTTTTTTAATGACAATAGAGTATATGGATTGCAGACTGGCCCATGTATAATAATTCATAGTTATGACATAACAGTCATGATTCACTGTTCCGATATCAAAAAGGCCTGTGAGTTACCATTTTCCCTACCAATCACCTTCTGCAAACAAGCTTCTAACGGCATGTTTATAGGGTTCCATAAGTTAATTAAATACAAAGTTGATTGCATTTTAAAAGCTCATGCATTAACATCTTCCTCAAACTTCTCTTACCATCTATTTCAACGCAAACTCTGTTGTTCTCCTCTTTGTTAAACCTTTGAAAGAAATTAGCAGATTACTCCTGACCGAAGCACCACAGGTTTTAAAAAGAAAAAAATCAGTTTACCTTATAACCATATACTGCACATAGAAAGCATTGAAAATTGACACAATCTGATTTACTTGAATTGAACTGGCTACATCTATAAAGATCTAATATACAAAAATTGCATTCAGAAAGCAGCCCTGGTTAAATGATTGATTTAAAGTTTCAGACTAGCTGTAACTGTAAAAAAGTAATGAATCCCTAGATGAAATCTGATGGAAATGTATTTTATTTTTCCTCTGAGATTACTAAACTGGGTTTACTTTGAGCTATTAATATGGTCATGAAATGGTCTGATAACTTAAAGCTGTGTTTCCGTAACTTCTGACTTTGGGAGATAAAGTGTGAAAAACGTGTATGAGGAAAACATTGCAGACAGGGAGAGAGCAGTCTGGTGTTTTTTTTGGTTTGTTTTTTGTGGAAATGGTTAATCTACTCACGTTGACTTCACCCCTTTCCCATTAAAAAATAAAGCCTACTACAAATAAATAATACCCTTCCCAGCACAGCTGGGCAATGTCCCGCTTTCCTGCCTTGTATCTATCATTGATTCATTCTGAATACTTTAAACCCGCCCCAGCTACTGAGTGACAATGACTCCGCTTGTGAGATTTAAACCAAGATTGCAATTAGGAATGGAGGCTTGTTCACAGGATTTAAAGCTGCATTACAGTTAAGATACAGCATTGCAAATTGTGGCGAAATGTAAAAAAATGCCTACACACAAAAACCCCAGAAGAATGTGCCCGTGCCCATAAGGATTTTGTTGTGGTACTACTTAATTGTGCAAGTACTGTCGAGTTACTACTATACATATTTTAACAGAAAAGAAAACGCTCAAGCATTTTGGAAAGTAACCGAAAACACTCATTTCATACAGTATATCAAAAACGAAAGCCCTGGAAAAAAAAAACGATTTACATAAAACTCGAAAATAACTAAAAATAAGCACTGAAAAATAAAATCTATAAATGCAGAAAAACAGAAGCCCTACATATAATATGCATATTTTTCATTAGAGTCTGTCCTTTTGCATCCAAAAACAAATACAAATGGAAGAGCTTTAGTCTAGCAATACGAAAGGAATGCGTGTGTTAGTGGGTAGTTAGTTATGTGATGCTTCAGATAGGGGACCTGGGTGATTAATCACTTAATGAATGTTTAATTGAATCTTGCAAAATACAAGGCAGTAATCAATTGCTCGTTATAGCTCTTCTGCAGAGTATATCACTGAAAAACCATTGTATAGTGATAGTGCAGTAAATTGACCAGACAAGCGAATGTAAACACCTTCAACCTGTACTATGCTGTTCCAATACATGGAGGGTACTGTATGTCATGATAGGTTATAGTTTGATCAAATTACTATGAACAAAGGGCTCCCGAGTGGCGCATCCAGTAAAAGGCGCTCCACGTGGAGTGCAGAATGCGCTCTATAGTCTGGATGTCGCGAGTTCGAGTCCAGGCTATTCCTTTGCCGACTGAGGACGGGAGCTTCTAGGAGGCAGTGCTCAATTGGCCGAGCGCCGCCCAGGGGGAGGGAGGGTTAGGCCAGGGTGTCCTCGGCTCACCGCGCACCAGCGACCCCTGTAGTCTGGCCGGGTGCCTGCGGGCTTACCTGTAAGCTGCCGAGAGCTGCGTTGTCCTCCGACGCTGTAGCTCTTGGGTGGCTGCATGGTGGGACTGCAGTGTGAAAAAAAGCGGTCGGCTGACGGCACACACTTTGAAGGACAGCGTGTGTTCGTCTTCACCCTCCCGAGTCAGCGCAGGGGTGGTAGCGGTGAGCTGAGCATAATAAAATAATTGCTGATTCCAAATTGGGAGAAAATAATAAAAAATAATTGGCAACGACTAAATTTATAAAAAATAAAAAAAAATTACTATGAACAAAATTATATATAAAACATTTAAAAAGAAAATGAATCCACACCATACAAATTACTTTGGTGATTTCAGATAGCTAACATATTTCAGTGTGCAGTATGGACTTCATGACAGCTCTTGTTAATTTTGCAGTTTTGACATGCTTTTACCATGGTTATACTATACATTTACCATAGCTGACCATGCTTTTCCATGTTTTTTATCATTATTTACCACCTCTCTCTAGGATTTAGAATGCTAACCTATGCTTTACCATGCTTTCACTATGCTGTATTACACTTTTATAACCCCACAAAAACAATCCAAGTAGCATGTAAAGTCTGGTGAGCAGGCAGCCCACGCTACATGGTCTCTGCAACCTACTCAATTGCCTGGGAAAGTGCTGTCTAGGTACAATATACACCAAAAATACAGAAATAATGTTTTTCTTTTTTTTTATACATATATATACTCCAATAGTGAGCTCCTTATGAATCACCTTGTATATATAAAATAAAATATATAGTGCTATGCCTATGTGTTGCCATATACATGGATACACACATTAAATCATTGAGAGAAATCTTGTCTTCCATCCAGGAAATAATTTAGACTGCACCAGCACCTTGATACTGGGGTGAGTTTGGTCGCCTAGCAACAGGACATCACTGATTCTTTCTGCAAGAAATGCAGGACTCAGCTCACTCGGAGAGAATATATCCTTAATGTTTCAGGAAAAATAGCATTTGATTGTAAACATGCAGCATTTTGACAGCATTTGTCTTAATTCTGCAATTATGTAATTCTCAAATGCAGATATATATTGTGCATTACACAGTTTATTGTCATATTGAGTTCAAAATATGAGTTCAAATTCACTCCAAAGTGAATAATACAGTGGTGAAGCCAAACGCTAGCTAAATCCCTAACAATGTGTTCTTCAAAATACAAGACAACCTGCAGTCTTCAGTAATACAGTAATACAGCACTCAAGTAAGGCTGAAGATTGAATTCAATAATTCACACGCAACACCAGCTCGCCCCTTGCTTGGTTCCTTTTTCCAAGAGTACCAGAAATCATGCAATGTGACAAGTAGCACTAAGTGGGTCTTTTACATTATCACAGTAATACTAGACTTGCATACTGCAGCCCAGCAGGATAGCAGCTGTATCCTTTATATCCCCTCTTATCATTTTTATTATCATTATGTGGGCTGGCATACTGCTGGAATCAATTCCATCAATTTGCAATAAACAAGGTTTAGAAATGGAAAGTTAAGTGGGAGTAATGCAAACTTTTTTTTTCTTTCTCAAAGGTATTTGAACTTGTTTTAGTCTCAAACATAAACATTAGTGGGGCTCCCAAGTGGCGCATCCAGTAAAGGCGCTCCGCATGGAGTGCAGGATGTGACCTATAACCTGGACATCGTCGGTTCGAGTCCAGGCTATTCCACTGCCAAACGTGGACGGGAGTTCCCAGGGGCAGTGCACAATTGGTCGGCGCCACTCAGGGGGCGAGGGATTAGGTCGGCAAGGGTGACCTCAGCTCACCGCGCACCAGCAACCCCTGTATACTGGCGGGGCTCCTGTGGGCTTACCTATTAGCTGCCCAGAGCAGCATTGTCCTCTGACGCTGTAGCTCTGGGTTGGCTGCATGGCGGCCTACAGGTTGAAAAAAAGCGGTCGGCTGACGGCACACGCTTCGGAGGACAGCTTGCGTTCGTCGTCGCCGCTCCTGAGTCGGGGGTGGTAGCGGTGAGTTGAGCTTAAAAAAAAAATACAATTGGATATATCAAATTGGGAGAAAAACAAGGTAAAATCAATTGGTGACTACTAAATTTAAAAAAAAAAAAACATAAACACTTGCGTTTAAAAGGCAGGGGATTTGTCCAAGAAATGTGTCTGATAGGAACAAAACATTAGCACACGGGACCGCATTCTCAAAGCTATTTACTCCAAACCGTCCTTTGCCTTCTTTTTGTACAATAGGAAAAGAAAAAAAACATAATTCCAAACGGAATAAGAAACCACTTCACTCTACTTACAAGCCCCTATATTTGATGTCCAAGTTTTTTATTGGACGTGCATTTTTACTATCTGAAAAAAAATGAGCTGATGCCATTTTAAAAGTTTTGAGAAACTAGCCCATGATCTTTAATGGCAATGGTATGACCATGGCAAAGCAATGGTTCTGTATTGTATTAAGAGGCAATGGCAACACAATGACAGCTACAATGGTATTAGTCAAGTCATTGTTAAGGTATGTCTCATATTTAGACATGCTAATCGCATCCCCATGGTTTCAGCCAATACACTGTAGTGTTGGTAAATGACTGAAGGACCACAGTACCATATCATTACCAGTCTGCTACCACAGCAGGACCACTCTGCAATAATGTTCCTTTAAATATTCCACAGTACGTTTGTGAACAGCTGCCTTACTCTAGGTATGCTTGCCAAGTTCTCATACTGGTCAAAAAAAAATCTGAAAATCCATCTGCTCTGTCTGGATTTAATAGTATTTAATTGTATTTAATTTAAACGAATACATGACTAATTCCATAATTCTCTTAATTGGAATAAAGCATGTCCCTGAGGAGCTGAGTGTTAAATGTCAGTGGATTTCTGTCTTCCAACTACATCCAGTTAATGTTCTGGGCTGGTTAAACTTTCCCTGAACCTGCTTACACACCAGAATAAAACATCTGTTTGTTTCAGGGTTTAGGAGGAATTGCTCTTTTGGTAACTAATAACAGAACTAACAGCTGGCTCTGACTCACAGAAAAAACGATGGGTGCATGTGGCAAGGCACTGGCTTTTTGTGTGGCTCGTTGGTTGTAAATAAAGTTTGATGATTATTTTCAATGTAAGTTAAAATCCCATCCCTGCCAAATCCATGTGCAGAATGAGGCTAGGTGCTGATTGATTGGTTGATTGGCTGATTGACTGGTTGATTGTCAGTTAGCACAGGCCACATGGTATAAGTAATATCAGAATAACAGGAATCCAATTCCTTCACTTTTCGGCACATGAAAATCAAATATGAAATATACCTCGAGATAAAGTTCGAATGTGTTTTCTTTGCTATATATGAAATATATTCCATCGGGAACATCCTGGAATAGATCAAACATATTTTACATACTGCAGTGATAGCAATTCATATTGAGATCAAATTCCTTTGTCACTTAAATAAGATATCAAAGTTTGAAAGGTATAGCAGCTTGTGAATTACCCTGAAGTCAATTAACTTCAACCAAATACAAAAATATGTTAAGAGGTTAACATTTGGGGGTAATAATATGCCTTTTTGATTTCACCTTACATGCTCTAGAACTGACGGGCCAGTGCTTCTAGTACCTCCAACATATTCAGGATTCGCCTACACCTCACAAACACAATTCAGCCTCTTTCTATCTCTCTCTCTCTGTCTCTCCATTTCTCACTCGGCAAGGTCAAGCCTCCGCCTGTCAGCTGCACTCATCGGTATTACCTATGTTTCAGAGCTGATAAACATGTTATGCCTGGCTAATGGCATTTACAATTCATTTAGCCTGTCATGCCCACCCTGGGTGCTGAACCCTCCCAATAAGGAGTCATAATGCAGTCAGAAAACATGAGATTAATCGCTGGACTGCGGGGCGCGCTTGACTGCTGGAAAGTGTTTTATTCACACCTCAGATGCTCAGCAATCCAGCCAGATGCCAGCGCTGTGAAAGCTGTGCACTTATTAGAATTCTGCAACACGATGATGGTGACAAACCCCTTTTATTTTGCAGGGCATGGCTTGTCAAACATGAGACCCCCAGAGTATATGTAGAGAAGAGCAAAATGCTCACAGATATCGAAGTACACACATACTGAGAGACACAGGTTGTGCTTTTAAAGTTTATAGGAAAGTGACATGACCTAGAAAAGCTTAAATGACAACTTTA